>OY365800.1:1332382-2642265 GCA_959347355.1 Napeogenes inachia | reverse complement strand
CCGTTGGGCCACAGTCCTTGAGTCAAGCGGGTCAAGACGAGGCATTGGCAGTTATCCTAGACATAGCGTAGGCGTTCGACAGGATCTGGCACCGGAACCTATTGAAGAAGCTGCCATCATAGGGACTTCTTGAGGGTTTTTGCAAATGGGATGCCCGCTTTTTATTCAGTCGACGCATAAGAGCCGTCGTAGACGGCTGTTGCTTCAAAACTTTGGATATAAACGCTGGTGTCCCGCAGGGCTCTGTACTTTCTCCGACACTGTTTCTTCTGCACATAAAGGATATGCTGTCTGTTGATGGCATTCATTGCTAGGCAGACGACAGCACTGGGGACGTGCTATAAACAGGCCGTGCAAGCATCCCTCGTTCCGTTGTGGGGAAAAGTCATGAATAAATTGTCTCGAATCGAGACTACTCTGTACAGAGTATTCGATTCAGGTGGGGGCAATTTAGTCCGCTTCCTCCTAAAAAAAAATATTTATTGTAGCCCTTCAATTCCAGGACACAACCCTTAATATCTCCAAGAGTATAAGTAAGTAAGGTGTCAACATATCCAATGATGACCAGTTTCGAAGGCAATTGGCAAGCAAGGCCAAGCTGGCATCCAAGAGACTAGGTGTACGGAACAGAGCGAAACATAATTCACTTCGAAGTTCATACTTCTTTTGTACAAAGCGCAATTCCGTCCTCATATGGAGTACTGTTCTCATTTCTGGGCAAGAGCGCCAGCATATCAGCTTGGGCCTTTAGACTCGGTTCAAAGGAGAGCAGAGTATTGCAGGCGTTCATAGGCCACGATAACCTAACCATCAGGTGGGCCGTGCGCTTTCTTGCCACAATCTTGGTTTTAAAAAAATCTGGCCAGACTATTATGGCAGATGTTCATAGTCAGCAATTGCAACCCATAATGGAAAAGCTAGCTACTCAACAACCTAGGCTGGTCAAACGCTCCACACTACTGCTGCTTCACGACAACGCTAGACCACACACAGCACAACAGACGGCTACCAAATTAGAAGAGCTTCTATTAGAATGTCTTAGACACCGTACTCCCCGAGCTTGCTCCAACAGATTACATTCCAAATTCCAAATTATTGATTCGTGTCCGGCTGATTTTTTTAGTGAAGATATCAATGAACTACCTATAAAATGACAAAATTTCACAGAAAACCATGGTTCATACTTTGATCAATTAAATATATTATATTAAAAAATATTCGACTTTTTGTTCCTCCCATACAAAACACCAATTTCATATGTAAGGACCTAATGTGTAACTTTACTTTTCAAATATACGTTTTAAAACCAATGGGCCTTGGAACCGTTGAAATGCATTTTTTTATCTAGCTCATGAGCACTTTAGGCGATATAGTATAATAAATACAAAAACTTGTAAAGATTGGTCGTTTTATTGGTTATATAACGGATTGGTCAAGTGAAAAAACTAATAACAATTAATAAACTCTTGGCACAGGTGGTACTGTCTTTACGTCATCATTAATGGTTTTATCGATCACCGGTCTGTAGGTGATTGTAACATTGCCCGATTTAATGTCAAGCGTGGAAAGGCTGTGTTTTCTCCAATGTTGATCAATAGGTTTTGCAGTCTGTAACATTGATTGTAACTAATTAATTTTATATTTACAAAAAATAACAAAATATTGGTCATTTTGAACCGAAACTCTGAAACGACAATTTGAAAACCTGGTTTATGCAGACTCAGCTTGTAATGAAATTCAATCCTTATTATTACTTAAAGGACTATACATAAAATCATATACAAAAATATTGTTTTTTTGATTAGAATATAAAAGAGAGTGATATTTTTCTTTCAATTACTCTTACTTGATTTTTAACATCTTTACTATAATCCATTTCATCAATTCTTTTCGGAAAATCATCTCTAAAGTGAGCTCCTCGACTCTCCTTACGGTTTAACGCACAGGCCACAACTTGAACTGCCGTTTGCAGCATGTTTTGCAATTCCAAGGTTTCTATAAGGTCTGAATTCCAATTTAATTTCTGATCTGTAACTCTTATATCTTTAAACGTCTTAAACCACTTTTGGATTTCTGTATTGGCTGTAAGAATTTTTTTAATAGATTTTGTTTTAACTTTTAAACTACAATAAACAATTTATTTGTTTACATATGATTTGTTTTGATTAGTTTTCATCAATGAAAGTATTTAAAATACCTTCTGTTAACATTTTTTCTTCTCTAAATACACCACATTTGTTTTGCATTGTTTGCCTCATAGCCTCTCGTAGTTCATGAACCGCTACGGATCCATTAGCGTTACGAACAGTCTCAAAATTATTCAAACTTTCATCACAAATACCCTTATAAAAAAGTGATTTACGTGATTAAATATAAACGGTTTAACATCAAATACTTTTACTTAATGCCTTTTTTTCACACTCACATCTTTTAACTTAGGCTGAGAAGCTCCAGGTTTGGCAATATTAGGTATGTTTGAACTAACTGATCTTCCAAAAACAACGATGTCAAGAAGTGAATTTGCACCAAGTCGGTTGGCACCGTGACAATTGCTGACTGATTCTCCGGCAGAATGAAGACCTTTTACTAGACAGTCTTGGCCGTTCGTATGTACCAAAACCTAGTTTTTAAAATGATAATTTGGTATTATTGGTTTATAAGGTCAAAGGATAACAATCGATGTAAAAATACCTCTCCTTTGTAGTTAATGGGTATTCCTCCCATAGTGTAATGGACCGTGGGTACGATAGGTACAGGCTGGGTGTATACGTCAGCACCGCTAAAAGTCCAAGCTGTTTCGGAAATACCTGGCAGTCGGGTTCTTATTACTTCAGCAGGTAGGTGATGAAGCTGCAGAAACACATGATCTTTCTTTGGACCTACACCTCTTCCTTTGGATAAAAAAAATAAAGATAGTACAGACAATTTAAATAATATATTTCAAAGAATATTACAAAAAAATAGATGCACCTTCTTTAATCTCGGTTGCAATGGATCTCGAAACTACGTCTCTGCTTGCAAGATCTTTGGCTTTAGGTGCATATTTTTCCATAAATCTTACTCCTTCGCTGTTGACTATATAACCGCCTTCACCACGACAACCCTCCGTCATTAGACAACCAGAGCCGTACATGCCTATTCATAATTACTAATTTACGTCTGATATTTTTTTTAATTTAATGATTACTGGCAAATAAAAATATTACCGGTGGGATGAAACTGTATGAATTCTAAATCTTGCAGAGGTATTCCAGCTCTACTTGTCATAGCGCAGCCGTCTCCAGTACAAGTATGTGCTGCAGTAGTAGAAAAGAACATGCGAGGATATCCACCCGCACATATAACGGTATTCGCGGCCTGGAAACTATTAAAAATATCACTTAGAATAATAACACTTTTATTGAATATAAGGTAAATAAATGAAACTAACCAATGAAGGCTGGTATCGTCCATGTCAAAGGCAAGTACTCCCACTACTGCGTTATCTTGGATGAGAATGTCAAGCACAAAGAATTCGCTAAAGAGGTCGATATTTTTAAACTTCGTAGTATAACCATATAACGTGTGTAAAAGCGCATGACCTGTGCTGGAAAAGTTTTTGAAACTTAATATTAGTCAAGCATTAAGAATAGATAATACAAACATTAATTTCGGTTGTGGCATTTTAATGTTATCATATTCTCCAAAGCTATTGGATACAAAACATTGGTTACTATTTTCCTATTAGTTGTCGTATCTGTTTCGATAAAGACTATGTTAGAGAACACTAAATTCATAGAAGCGGGTAAAGATACGGTTTCTGAATTGGTAGAGTAAAGAAACGGTTTCTCAGGGGTCGAAATCGCACTGTTCGAATCTGTCGAATCGTTCGCATCCTGCCCCTATTATTGTGCATACTAAAAAACTTGCCTAGAGTAGGAAAGCAGTTTTATTATATTTAATAAATTATAAAAAGTAGTAAATATATTATGGTTGCCTAAAACACCCAGTGGAACACGTAGGGAGAAGAAACTAAAAGAACTCGTCACAATAAAATATTTACGTTAATCAAGCTGTTGTTACATCAGTAACCTCCATCAAGAAGCAGACTTAGTCTTAATCCAATTATCAATTTTAATTTATGTAAAATACACAATTCGTGTTAGACGAGACAACAAGGTGACAAAATGTTTATAAAACAATTTGAATAATATATCGGGTCATTTCGCCTGTTTGCGCCCATCGCCAGTTTGCGTCCATTCGACGGCTATCCTTTCATAAAATACTCGAAAATAAGTTCATGAACTTTCTAACAAAACCAAATGTAATTTCTGCCAATACCTCAATATATAGGAGATACACAGTCATAAACAAAATTTCCTTGAGCGCAATCCTTCCCTTTAAAAAAAAATAATTTATCTGAGCCACGGGACAAAAGACTGCGAATGTCTTAAATGTTAGTAAAAAAATAGTGAGTAGCAACACCACTCACGGTTAGTTTTACATTGTTTTATGTGAAGTTAAGGATACATAGATGTTTCTAGGCCTTAATAATAAAGAGAGGAAAAACATAATTATGAATTTACTTAAGTTTTTTAATTGTTGACAGTTAAAATAAGGTGGACGCAAACTAGTACATACAAATTAAAAAAATTCCACTTTGCGTCCGCAGTGGACGCGAATTTTATGACCTATTATTTAGGACAGACCAGATTGCGTCCACCTTTGTTTTCTTGTTATCTATTTATAAAAGTAATTAAAAATGTATAGCTTATTTAAATTTAATAAAATTGTACATACCTACGATCAATTATATCTTAATGTAATTATAATAAAAAAATTAACGTAATTTATTAACGGCTCCTGATTGAACAAATTAGAAATTGTGAAATGACAGTGTATCAAGGTGCAACTCTGAAACTCATGACATGAATAAAAATGATTTTGCCTATACACCTTTTTGACAGTTACCTGTAGCTTAGTTCAATAGTGTTTTCAGATAAAGTTCTTTTTTTACCACTAGAAGATATGGGAACTCATACTACACCAAGTCTTGAGAAAACTAAGCAACAAATATCAAAACCCCTTCCGACTGCTTTTATTCATTTAGCATCAACTGTATCACCATCTATTTCACCTATAGAAAAGCCTCCTAGTTTACAATCATCTTCATTATTTATTCAAGGCATTTCACATTCAGAAACCTTTGATCCATTTAAAACCCACCTGATGTTGTCTGAAATTTTTAGCATAGCAAGAAAATTTAATCAAAGAACTCCAGCGGCAATATCTTCGTCTGCATCGAGAAAGTATTATGAACATAAAGAGCAGATGGGGAAAAAAAAACAAAGCAGTAAGAAAAAGAAATTAAGAACGAATAGAGAAAAAAAACTTCAAGGAACTGCTCCAAAACGTAGAAAAAAGACACTTCCTGTTAAAGTCACAGTAGATACTGATACTCTGAAAAGAAAATTTACCAGCCGTGGATAGTACAAAGTGCGCTGAATGTAATGACATACTTATATCAGATGTAGATGAAGACGGCGAAGAAAACATTGGCTGTGACAAATATATAAGATGATATATTTGTTATTAAAAATATTTTAAAATTTAATTAGTTAAATATTTGGACATAAAACAATAAATTATTAAAATCTAATCTTTCTGAATAATAATTAATAAAAATCTCCCCTACATTCTATATATAAGTTGGTGGACGCAAACTGGACATGAGTGGACGCAATTTAGATTTTTTGGACGCAAACTGGCTAAATCGCCCAAATCTGATATTTATCACTTTTATATTTAAATCGTTATATCTTTCCACCAAAACTTTAAATGAATATAAAAAAGACTATATTATTAACACTGTACATAAGTTTTTATTCAAAACTAGTAACTAAATCATTTTTATTTTCTCTTTCAAAGTCAGCAACTCCACTAAATGGACGCAAACAGGCGAAATGACCCTCTATGAATTAAATAATGCAGTTACATTTGATAACTGCTTGGGTTGTCAATGTGTACTTGTCTTTAAATATAAAACCTGATTTGAGACCTGTAAGAAAATGTAAAAAAGAATTATGACATGCATATTTTACAGTCACTTTTGCTTTGTTTATATTAATTGAAACCTGAAAACATTAATGGAGTCTGATTTTTATTATTTTTAAATAGATAGTTAATATAAATACACACAACAATATTTTTAAGACCTCTATGATGCTTTTAGAATTTTTCTTAGACTCAAGAAGTTCTTATTTTATTTTTCATTACTTACTAACCATTCTCTTTTATTTGAGATTAAATGCACATACACAGAAAAGATATAAGTTAAATAGAAGAGTAAGAATATAATATACATATATTTATTTATTTATATCTTTTCTACTTAGAATCATAATCAGTGACCACTTGTGTACGTCAACATGAACGTGTCAGGAGGGCTTATTACGATACTAGATTTATCGTAGGTATTAAGCCCTTCTGTAAAACCACTTTCCATCGTAATGTTAAAGCTTCGCAAACGCTTCCTGGTCTGAGAAGAATCACATAACAAACTCAGCCGGATATATTGTTTGTTATTGTGATCACTGTTTTACAAACGTCAATCTTAAATGCAATTTTGGAACAACTAGAACCGTCGCAATCAATCGGAAATGAAGCCTAATGATTTCAGGCAACCAAAATGAAACAATAATAACAGTAAAAAAAAATAAAAAGAAATCTTGGGTCTGCCACACAACCAGTCACCGCAAGCAGCACCCGCTCGCGAGCATAACACAAGAGTCAGCCATCACCCCCTTCGCCATATTTGAGGGAGGAATAATTTGAGATGCACCGAATATTCGATAAATATTCGGTATTCGGAGTATTCTGCATCTTTTTCGCTAATTGTATTCGGTCGAATTATGAGATTTTGATGTCGATTATACCTATTCGATTCGAGTATTTCTATTTTCTTGGTTACACAACACTGTAAAGAACTAAAAGACAAAACTAAGAGTTATACAAGTCTAAGAAATACTATAAATAATTTGTTGAATAAAGCTTAATATTAAAAAGCAATTAAACATCAAATCAACATTTTGAAACATATCCAGTCAACAATTTAATCAAAAATATTTATTTTTTTTCCAACCTACAATTAGCATTTATTTTTAAACCACAAATACACATATTTATTCATCTAGCTACCACGTAACGTACCTACATGTTTAGAACATGTTTATGGCAAACAAACGATGAAATTGTAAACCGAATAATTCGACCCTACCTATATCTGGTTCGGTAAAGGTTAAACCGTATAATATTCAGTATTCCGTTATTCGGTGATATTACTATTCGGCGCATTTATTATAAAAATAGCTTTGATTTACTTTAAGCATTACAGAGGGAACATACTAAAAGGTATATAAGATTATAACTACCTAGTACCTATAGAGAAATAGTTAATAAGCACTTTGCTTAAATATAACCCTTAATGTAATTTCATACATATAGTGTTTTAAATTCTAAGAGAGGGAGCTAACATCAAATCCTATGTTGTGTACAAAGTAGCGACATCTCCTTTAAACTAGATTAAAAGTCAAAAACTCGACCGAACACTGAATGACAACTCAGAATAAATATTTTTTTTCAATCCAATAGATGGCACTGCAGATGTTTGACAAAAACAATTTCAGATGGCGCCACCAACCAGAAATTATAGGAAGGAGTATGATTTATATTTTAAACAATATTTCCTTCCTTAAACTGAAGAAAATATGTATTATTCTTACTTTGAACTACTGTAATAAAGCTATGTAATATACATCTAAAAGGTTTTATTACTTTGTCAAGTGTATTATTAGAAGATGATTTAAATTTTAAGGGCATCGTTATCATAATTTTAATAGACTATATCTTTCTCTTTCATCTTTCTCTTTCTCACTTAACTTTTGTCTGGTGTTTGAAATATATACAATAACAGCGGACCTGGCGAACTTCGTACTGCCATATTTTTCTATTCGCAACTGAGGAAGTTAAACCCTTCCTTCCGGTAAAGTAAGATAATATAATTATGTGGTGCAATAATACTTACATATATTTATTTTAATAAAAGAAATCAAACACTAAAGCTCTAAAAATTTTTAAAAAGTAATTCTAATTTCACCGAATTGCATTAACTCAGCAACACGTGGTCGGTTATACTAATAAAGTGTGGCTTTTTAATAAAAGTAATGGTTCATTTCTGTAGTAGATAGAATGTTCAGCCTATATAAATTACAACAAGAGTTTTGTGTTTTTATTGATAATAAATATGGCTCGTAACGGAAAAAAGTGCCTTAAAAATAAAGATTTTTAAAGGTTCGGTTCGGTAGAGGTTAAACCGAATAGTATTCGGTATTCGGATATTCAGCAAAACTACTATTCGGCGCATCTCTAATAATAATATCAGAACAAATTTCACACATTGATCTAGCCCCTAAGTAAGCATATTATTTGCTTGTTTTGAGGGTGTTAGACAACGATACAAATACGTAGAAAAACACGTTG
Organism: Napeogenes inachia; assembly: GCA_959347355.1. Lineage (NCBI taxonomy): Eukaryota > Metazoa > Arthropoda > Insecta > Lepidoptera > Nymphalidae > Napeogenes > Napeogenes inachia. Next base: position 2,633,748 of record OY365800.1, on the reverse strand, counting down.
TAAACGCCCGAACCCAGAAATACAGACCTACATGCTCATCACATGCATGGCTGTCCCCGTCGGGAATCGAACCCAAGCCCCATTACGCCGCTATACGATGGTCGAGTTTACCAAACGGGCCGGTTGAAACACTGAAATTATTATGAACTAAAAAAGAATACGATTTAAACACGATTGATCAAAATTATCGTACAGTTGATATTAAGCAAAATAAATAATTTTTGAATTATATTATTTTGTTTTTTCAAGATATTAACAAATTAGTGCATTGCATTTTTATAAATGTACATACCTACCTAGGTAGGGCAGATACTTTTAAATCTATAATAATATTTATTATTTTTAATTATTAATAATTTTATGTTTAAATGAATTTTGCACTTATCGGTGCACAATATTTTTGGTTAACATGTGGCCGGCTATACTAATACTAAAAATTAACTTACAATTTAGTCTCAGCATCGCGTGGCGGTTAAGATGTTAAATTGTATATGAAGTTATTTGTTTCTATTTTTAACATTACGCAATTTGTTGAACACTAACTCAATGTAGTCAACAGATGCAACGCCATCTGTTGGACTTGTTTGGATCTAACAGATTATTGAAAATAAATAATTTGAAATAAAATAATATTGCGACTTAAAATTGAGATGTAAGTTATCCTATCTCTCAAATTGGACCAAACTGCACACGGTGTGCAAATTTGATTAAAATCGGTTGAGTAGTTTCGGAGTACATCGCGGACAAACATCGTGACACTCGAATTATATATAATAGAAGAAGTACACCATAAAAATACTTACCGGTCCGCAACAGCACAACATCTTTTGGCTATTTCTTTTCCATTATGAATGGTACCACCACCAAATGCTCTTTGGTATATCTTTCCCTCTTTTGTTCTTGAAAATGGCATTCCCATATTCTCTAACTCAAATACACAGCTTGGAGCATTTTGAGTTAGGTATTGAATTGAATCCTAAAATATTTTTAAGATCTATGAATCTAGAGTGCGTAGCTACTTCTTGTGTTCCTTTTTTATGTTTTTATACAGGGTTATTTTTAATTAGTTGACCACCTCTTGCAGGCAGCTTCTCTACATCAATCCCAATAACATTTGTTCTTCAACTTTTTACAAATCTTGATAAACAACACAAAAAAAACGAAACGAAAAAATTTTGCTCCCTTTTTTACTTATTACTCTGTATTTTTAACCTCCGACTAAAACGGGGGTGTTATAAGTTTGACCTGTCGATCTGTGTATCTGTCTGTGGCGAATTTGCGGCTAAACGCGTGGACGGATTTGAATGCGATTTTTTTAATAGAAATCTATGTTCGTCGAGATGGTTCTTATCCATGTTTGGTCGAAATAGAAATAGTCGTCTCCAAGATATTGACGTTTCATTCGTGCGGGGAGAGGTTCTTATGCAATAATTAGCAGTTCCCAACGGCCTCGCCCGCATTATATAGGAAATAATGCCTGGTTATGAAGGCCAAAATGTTTTTACACTTACTTACTGAGCTAAAGTACTTTATTAGGAATAGCTGTTGCCCGTGACTGCGTCCACGTAGACTGCAAAAATATATGTATATGCTTATGATGGCTTATGATCGTAGTCATAAAGAATGTTTATATTTATTAATATTCGTATATATGAAACCTACCTATCTACCTACCCATATGAATAAGTCTTGAATCATGTTACTTAATACATTTATAATTTATTACATTGTCGTTAAATTTCACGGGGATCCCTATTGTACTAAATATATCCTTTTAAAAATAGCCTTTGCCGTTAATTATAAATTAAATATAGCCTTTGTACATCATAATGTAGGATTCTAATGCTAAAACATTTTTTTAAAATCGGTCCTGTAGTTTCGGAGCTGATTCAATTCAAACAAACACACAAATCTTTCCTCTATATAATATTAGGATAGATTAATAGAAATACTCAAACAATTGAAAATTTAGTGTGACTGTAGGTTCATGTAGTACAATTACTAGTAACATAACTTTCTTTTTAGAGGTCTTTTTGTATCAGGATTTTTTTAATTTTTAATTTAATTTTGTAAGAAGTGCTTAAAAGGTCAACGCCCGGGCGATATACCGACGCTCAGAGTTAATGCCAGTTCAGAGACAACAAATAAATTTTGTATGGGAAAAATTAAATTTTAATAACTATTAATTTTAAAAAGTCATAGAATAAATCTTGTTTGGGATTGCTGTAAAGAGGCTGCCTACAAGAGGTGGTCAACTAATTACTAATAACCCTGTATATATTATTATAACAATACAATATACGTTTTCAATATAAAGCTGATTGATTCCAAAAACATATTTTTTTTATGTCATGGTTAATAATACATATTTTTCTAACTATATTAATGTTATATGAAAAAAAAATATATCCACAAACCTGATCTCCAAGCCAATCAGAACCTTTGACGGTATCGTAGAAATGAAAACGCCAATCATCGGGATGCATGCTTCCTGTTTTTTTGATATCATTGTATCATTTCGTTATATTACAGAAAAATAAGTTCTGGGATCGACAAATAAAAAACAAATTGGCTCGTGTACAACATTTCTTAGAACACCAAGGTTGTATAATTCTCTAGCAACAGTTATTATACTAATGTAATTTATATAAATGTAACGCACGTAACGGAACAATAACGTAATCGGGACGTAATTTCATATATAATCGTTCTATAATGATAAAGTTAAATTACCAATAGCTGCATTCATGCCGCCTTGAGCAGCAATAGTATGAGAACGAGTTGGGAACAGCTTGCTGACAATAGCAACAGAGAATTTCGCTTCTGCGAGACCTACTGCGGTTCTTAGACCAGAACCGCCCGCTCCTACCACCACACAGTCATACTTGTGATGTTTAATAGTATAAGCCGCTGTTCGTCTTTGCACTTTAAGTAAATCTAAAAAACATTAAATGTGATATATATTTGTTAAGTTCTCAAAATCTATTTGCCGTGTTATGATAGGTTATAATGATTCTAAATTTTATAATTTTATCCTTGTTGTACCATCATTATTGTAACCTCAATTTTCCAAAAATGGATAATTTTACAATTAATTAAATATTGTTTGTTTGGTACGAACCATTTATGATAACTTTACTACTTGTCTTGATTCCGCACTTTACCTGAAAATATATTTATCTTTGAATTGCAGTAATAATAATAATAATACTCATTTTCTACAGCCTGCGACCCCTTCCAGATAATACTCAGAACATAGCTTTACTACTAAGAAAACCTGGGACTTCTAACCAACAAAAAAGAAAATTCAAAGCATTTGTTAATGTATTTAGTGTATTCACATTAATTTTCAGAATTGCCAAATTTAGTTACATTCGTTTGTGTTTTTTTAGTTGAAATACTGACTGATTCACATACCCGCGTTACCAGCATCTTCTTTATATGTGCAAAATACACAATTTAAAAAATCATACACCAAAATGTAGTAAAATTCTATGAACCTCGTTTTGAAATGACGTTTCATTTATATTTATTTCCATCAGCCAGTAAAAAATACTCACTATTATAAACTGCATGAAAGTAAATGTGTGTTTTTACTGTTTTTATCATAATAATAACATCTCATGGTTTATTTGGTTTGGTTTTCTTTACACAGAAGTTGCTTGTATTTGATTTCGTTCGGTTCAAGGGTACCTGTGTTTTTGTGATGTGTGGTTGGTGATTTACATTGTTTATGTGTATCCGTTATTAAATTGGAAAAACTGTTAAGTTCCAGCGCCTCTGATATGTTTTATATTAAGGAAATGACCACAGACTGTTCCGACCGTTTTCACCCCTGATCATTGGGATGTGGTGACGTCACCAGCGGTATGGAGGGGGCGAGGTCGCTTTAGCAGGCGCATGCGTTTTAAAGTTGCTTGGGTAATTAGGGTAGCTACTGCAAGACGCTTTTCTGAACTAGAACAATTTTGGCAGTCGAAAAAAATAAACGCTCAAAGCATAACCTCTTAACATAGTCGTCCAGGCCACTCAGCAAAAACTTTGTCTTGCTTCGGCACCAAATTATTGTAGTTATATAACTAAAAAAATTAATACATTTATTGCTTCAACTAAAGATAGATAAATTAATATAAATCTAATCATTCGTGTTACGTCCAGTGAGTTAAGTTCAAATTACTTAATAATATGTATCTATATAATTCAAGTTAGTGTATGTGGTGATAAATGATTGATAAATTAAATGAAATAAGTGTCAGTGTCTTAAATCGTGGTAATCATAGTGTGTGTTGTTATAATATATAGGAAACTGCTGAAATCTCCAAGGTATGTTGTAATGTTATATGTAGTTGAGGTTGTCTGCAATCCATCACAATGCGGCATAACCTTATTTTGCAACGCGATCGATAATTTTATGCGACAGTGTGTTAAAAATTAGCTGCCGATTGTGTTATGTAGCGAGATGACAATTTGTTATATAACTACTAAATGTGTCTTAATTTATAGTATCTATAAATATATATATAATGCTACAGGTTGTTTGATATCAAGGAAATCATAATTCGATTACTGATGCATATGGAACACTAATTTGTACCTAATTATGAGCACGGTTACTGAATATAGACATTAATTATGAGATACTTCAACTGTACTTAAGGATCAAAGCAAACGTCCGAGTCTGTGTCATACACGAGATTTCTTACAAATAACGCGTGACGTCACAACGCGCTGCAAACTTAAAAGCGATACAAAAACGCGGCAAGATGTGAAATTAAAACATGTATGCAGAGAACTTACTAACTTACTTTATTAATTAACTTTGATAAAACTTTTTGAAATTGAATAAAAAATAAATTTATTTTTATAGAAACGTGCTAAAACTTACCACGGTTTTTAAAAACGCGAGAGCCCACGTGTTATTTTGACGATTAAAAAAAAATAACACACACAACATCTTTTTCGATTTGACAATGGCACAGAGAATACGATCCCACAAATTTATCGTAACGCGGTACGTAATGCATCTGTTTGTTCATAGCGAATAAGGGACCAGTTAGCGTTTTACTCCTCACAGACGTATACAGAGATTGTAATCGATATCTATAATAGAAATGGGCTACAACGGTTGAATTATATGAATATTAATATTTGTTTATAAAAATAACAATAGTAAGAACTCTGCTAAATAAAAATTCCTGTTGAGATCTTAATACAATGTTCTTATCATACCCACTTTATTTGTAAATCCACAATCATAGTTATCTTAAATTATTTATTAAAGTGAAACTTTTATTACATCGTCTCAATCTTTTTCGTCTGTGTGTTGCATGTCGCGTGACGGTCGGCCGATTTCTTATAAGTAGAATGAAATACTTCTTTATTATAATATTTTTTTTTTACACATTATATATTACCAACATATTTTTTATATGTATATAACAATTATAAAAACAGTATAATTTTATAATGTGTTATGTAAATTAGGTATTTATTAAAGTGAAACTTTTATTACATCGTCTCAATCTTTTTCGTCTGTGTGTTGCATGTCGCGTGACGGTCGGCCGATTTCTTATAAGTAGAATGAAATACTTCTTTATTATAATATTTTTTTTTTTACACATTATATATTACCAACATATTTTTTATATGTATATAACAATTATAAAAACAGTATAATTTTATAAATATAAATTTCTTACTTATGAAAACTTCGACTATTGTCGAAAGGAATAGGTTCTTTTTTACACAGAATACACGTTTTTGTCATTTTATTGACTCAAAAAATATACTTTAAATTAAACAGTATATAATTTTGTATAATTTGTAATCCAATTTTATCTTAGGTTGAAATATTAGATTAGCATTTCAGTAAAAATGACAATTGGTCAGTCAATTTACGATTACGAATTACGCGCGAGACGACGACGACGAAGCACGATACGAGGACGATGAAGCACGATACGACGCCGACGAAGTACGATACGACGCCGACGAAGCACGATACGAGGACGATGAAGCACGATACGACGCCGACGAAGTACGATACGACGCCGACGAAGCACGATACGAGGACGATGAAGCACGATACGACGCCGACGAAGTACGATACGACGCCGACGAAGCACGATACGACGCCGACCAAGCACGATACGAGGACGATGAAGCACGATACGACGACGATGAAGCACGATACGACGCCGACCAAGCACGATACGACGCCGACCAAGCACGATACGACGCCGACGAAGCACGATACGAGGACGATGAAGCACGATACGACGCCGACGAAGTACGATACGACGCCGACCAAGCACGATACGACGCCGACCAAGTTGTCATTAGTTTTTACTGACTGTTTCTTTGTGCTTTCACTGCTTTTTCACGCTGTTCTCTTTTTCTTTTCAGAAATTAGAATTTCATTCAACATGGCTCCCAATAAAAAAAGTGTTGTTTGGAACTATTACGAAAAAAATGACGACAAAACTGCCAGATGCAAGCTATGTCAAAAAAATGTTAAAACGGCTGGCAATACCTGCAATGCAATGGCACATATTAAAAATATTCATAAAGCTGTCTACTTGGAAGTTTTCCAAAATACTAAAAATACTGCTGCTGCTACAAAAGATTCATATTCAGATTTGTCAAACCCTATCCCTAGTACTTCAAAACAAGATCATGCCACGATATCGAAACTTACCGTAAACGAATATCTACTGTCGCCTTCAATTTCAATGTTGTCGTCCTCGCCAACGGATACTAACGAGATAAGTACTAACGATTCTCAAACTGATCACAAGATTGATTATGATAGGCAATTACCTTTTAAACGCCAGAGGTCAATTGAAAGTAGCTTTGGAGAAATTTACGCGTATACCTCTACTGGTGACAAAACTAAAAGAATTAATAATGCAATAATGTTCATGATCAGTAAAGACAATCAACCTTTTTCATTAGTCGAAAATGAAGGTTTCAAGCATCTTTTGAAAGTTACAGCACCTCATTACAAGATTCCTAGCAGAACCACTGTGACACGCTGGTTAGACGAAGAGTATGATATATTTGCAACAGTCATGAAAAATAAATTATGCAATGTAGAAAATCTTACCTTAACAAGTGACATTTGGTCAGACCTACAAATGAGAAGTTACCTAGGAATAACTGCTCATTTTGGCATCCAAATAGAATTTCACTCTGTAACTTTAGGAGTGTACCACTTAGATGAAAGACATACTTCCGAATATATTGCACAAATGCTCACTAAAACATGTAAAGAGTGGGGATTCAATACTGATAAAGTCACGGCAGTGATAACCGATAATGCAGCAAACATGGTGAAGGCTGTTGAAATTGCATTTGGGAAAAGAAAGCATATCCCATGCTTTGCGCATACACTAAATTTAGTCGCTCAACATATTTTGGGAATTCCAGAATTACAGCTAATATTAACGAAAGTAAAAAATGTTGTTACTTTTTTTAAACAAAGTTGTGTGGCAAGTGACGAGTTGCGTAAATCAGTTAAAGCTGAAACAAAACTGATTCAGGACGTCCCTACACGTTGGAATAGCACGTAATTTATGATCATACGTTTTCTTGATTTAAAAAATGCTGTAAGCGAAATTTTGATTCGTCATAAAACAGCACCGCCGATGTTAACGGGTATGGAGTTGACAATGTTAATATCGCTTCTTAACATATTACGCCCACTGGAAGCAGCGACTAAGGAAATATCTGGCGATAAATATTGCTCTAGCAGCAAGGTCATTCCTTTAGTGCACTGCATGGTATCAAAACTGAAAAATGTTATTATTGAAGAACCTTTAATCAAGGAGGTACATAAACGCGCTCTTGCCGAGATTAACAAACGAATGGGCGCCATCGAACAGGTATCAGCATTAGCTATTGCCACAATATTGGACCCAAGATTCAAAAAACTTCATTTTGAAGATCCGTTGGCCTGCGGAAATGTCGTTAGTAAAATTAAAGATATTATGAAAAAAAATCAGCAGGATGAATTATGTACTGCAACGGAATCGGACTCGGACAATTCCGATAAAATTAGCCTGTCGGATTATAGCCTCTGGAGTGATCACCATAAACTAGTCCAGCGGAATTACAAAAACGAATAAAACCGACGAAACTCTATCAGATGAGTTGTCGCTTTATTTGAGGGCTCCAGTTAGTAGATTGAATGAAAATCCATTAGAAGTGTGGGCAGATTACAAAATACAGTTCCCAAAATTATATAATATAGCATTTAAATATTTAACTATGGTGGCTAGCTCTGTTCCCTCTGAAAGACTTTTTTCAAAAGCCGCACAGGTCCTATCTCAACAGAGAAGCAGACTTCAAGCCAAAAGAGTGAACAAAATTTTGTTTTTGCAAGGTCTAGAGAAAAAATATTGGGATTTATAAATAAAGTTAAGTAAAAAAGTATGTAGTTGAGTATAGAGTTTTATTTTTAATAAATAAAGTTGATTCGTTTCTTAATCCTAACAGTTTTTACTTATATTAACCTGAAACCTATCTAATATTGTAAGAATAGTTAAATAAAAACAAATTACTTACGACATATCGAAAATATCGATATAGTTGGACAATATATCGCAAAGTATCGATAGAACACTACGATATATTATATCGAAAAAAATATCGATATTTTTTTTGTATGAACATCTCTAGTAGGGATAAAGTGAAAGGCGCTCGTATCGATGCGGTTTTTACTAGATACATTGAAAAAATCGAATGTAAGTCACTGTTCACGTATTTTAGTTACCATAAAATATTGGTTACATTTATAAACTGTGAAATTCATGATGAAGATGGAATTGATAATAGAATGATTGAAAATAATTGAAAAACGGATCAAAATGACTCAACGATTATAAAATATTGTTTTCAGTGTTTTAATATGTGTATATCATCTAAATAATTGTTAAGTATTATGTATGTCGTACTCTAAGACACAGAGTTCAATAAAAATATTAGTTGGAGACCTAGTCTACTTTTATCATTTCCCATTATCATTCCCATTTTCTAAGTATAAAATTAAGATTGATGAAGCAATTTTTATACCCTTAATGGAATATTATTCCGAAAATTTTTAGTTAAATGTCTATAATGTGAAAAAAAGTTTCACTTTTACGGTGGTTTCATAAAACCACACAAGTTTTTTTATTAAATACCTAATTTACATAACACATTTTTTAAAGTGAACTTCACGTTAGCAATTTCAGGTATAAATTGCCAATCTTTTGTATACATAAACCTGTCTGACAGTTCCAAAGGCTAATACAAAGGCTATAAGCATGTTTTACAATTTATACTAATGATGTGTTGAATCGAAACTGATAAATATTTTTCCCTTTATTGAGATATTTAATATTATAATATTAAACTATGTATTATGAAAAAGAATTAACAAGTTGTTATCTCAGCTTACCGTATGGTTCACATCATACCTATATCCATAGTTTCTTGTCGGTTGTATATTCTAATAATATTTAGTTGATAATGTGGACTCTTGGTCCGATCAAAAACTATCACAAATAAATGCATACAAGAACAAAGTTAAAGGAGACCTATAAATTATTAAACTACTTATTAAATACATAGGGTTACTATACTATATATATAGAATAGGGAAGCGGACTAAACATGTGTCCCTAAAAAAAAAGAGAAAGCAAATGAGACTACTTATCTGTCTCTCTCATGCTGATCATAGATGTGAGTTGTGACGTGACGCTGGACAATGTGACGTTTTACTTTTGACAAACGATCGGTATTGGCGGTTTATTAAATTTGTTATGGATTCTGATACGAATAATTTAAATCTTCATACTTTTTACAAAGTATATATATTTCGGAGATAGGGGCATATTAGTGGCTTGCTCGTTCTTGATTTAGTCTTCTGGTACAGGATCCGAGGCGTAGGTCTCAGGCAATTAAACCACACACACACAATATGACAATTCTTGTATTAAATGTAGGTAATCAGTTATCACTAATTACTTAGCAGATATACAATTATCAGAATTGCGTGAACCATCGGTCCCGTTGGGGGAGTCCCAACTGTGGCTCTCACTAATCAATTTCATCTCGTCTCGATGCTCTCGAATATTTAAAATGTCTTAGGTGCCCCTCCAAACGATTCCGATCACGTGACTCGTTACGTCACGATGTTCACACCCCACTGTTACAATGATATCAATTGCATTACTAATTATCGTTAAATTATCGTGATCTGCGACATATAGGTATTACATGACAGAAATTATGATGCACACTCATACGTTGCATTCACAGTTTAAATATGACGTATGTTTTATATTTCAACTGATAGTTTATAAATTATCTTAACCATAAATATTAAATACATATATATATGTATTCATATGGATAGAGATACTATAATATTACTCTTCTAAACTATGTTTACATATTAGTTTTTGATTTTTGTTTCTGTTTATTTTTTAATCTATTGTTAGGGTGTTTTATAAAAATTTCAAATTATACAAAGATTGTTACATATAGGAAACTAGCAGACTCGGCCACGCGTTGCTGTGGTTGCTAAGGTTTTGGATATACCTATTACATTGTAGTAAACTATCTAAGAAGTCACGGTATTAGAAAAAATAAAATTAATATTAAAAAAACCCGCGACCGCTAAGTAAAGGAAAAAATTTAAAATGCAAGTAAATTTATTAAGGCCAATAACGAAATAACAATATTTTAATATAAAATAATATTGTGACTTAAAATTAAGATGTAAGTTATCCTATGTTTCAAGTTGGATCAAACTACACACGGTGTGCAAATTTGATTAAAATCGGTTAAGTAGTTTAGGAGTCCATCGCGGACAAACAACGTGACACGTAATTTATATATATTAAGATAATGAAACCTACCGATAGTCCCATAAAATGTAAAAAAAATATAAATCTGTTTATATGTTAAAAAATCCTGCAAAAACATTACCATTACCATTTAAATTAATCAATATCACTTTTAAGAAAATGAATTTAATTTTAGGTTAGTTAACTAATTAGTAAACATTTTTATTTTAATGTTTTTTTTAGTATTTATACTTCCGTTATTTATGAATAATATAATATATTTATTTGCTTTAATTAACTAGGAATTTCTCAGTCTATTTAAGAATCTATGCCAACCTATCAGTCTAGGTCCTAGCTCATGAGCTAGCTAGCTAGATCGGAGCGTGGCGAAAACTAGGCTTAAACTGCGTGCAGAAGCTGCTCTATTTGAGCGTGCCTCAGCGTGCTCTGCGTAACCACTTAGTCCAATCACAATTCACAGGGTATATTGCTACCCTGGTGGATGACGCCCTAGCTGTCCGGCTGATACCCGACAGCTAGGGCATCATCCATAAATTACGTCACACCTTTAATGTGGGGGAGGATATCACCAGAATGTGACAATGTGTGACAAGGGTTAGGGGAGGGAAGGGGGGGGGGGGGGTCCATAAGCTTTGTGACGTCGCATGTTAAAATTAAAAAACTGAGTATTTACGAACTCGATCTATATTTATTATTACTCTCATTGTGAGATTATCTCTCACAATGAGATCAACAACAATATTTCTCACAACAATATTTCTTTTCTAAAGCGGCGTTCTAATGCAAGTGATTTACTAAAATTCTCAAGAGTTCTAAATAGTAAGGGTCTGAGTAGGTTTAAATTATCGGCGAGTGCTTGGAGTTTTGTATCTTTAATTACAAAATTAGTTTTGTATCTTTAATTACATAGTTAATTGTTCTTAACTAGTCCTCTGTTTTCTCTAATATCTAAAATATTTTAGACAAGACGAAGCTTTTTAGCAATCCATGGATTCACCATGCGGGTGCCGGGCCGGGCGTTGCAAGGAGAGGAGTGCAAGCAGTGCCTGGGACTTGCGACCCAGGAGTTTAAGGGGTCCCTTTATTATGCGCAAAAACGCTCACCTTCATCCTCCACACTCCTCTCCCTACCTTACCAAATTTGGAAAGAACCTTCTAATGCCGCCTTTGAAATACGTTCTAGAAATGAACCGATGCTTGTTTTAGAAAGGCCAAGGTCTTTAAGTAGGCTATAGAGAGATTTTGCTGTTATACCTCTCGCTCCCACTTCTACCGCGTACAAACTAACTATAAATTTATTCCTGATCAGTTCGTTGGTCAGTTCGTAATACTTATTGAGCTTGAATGTGTGATCCCTTGGGATACTTGTTTCCCAAGGATGAAGGAATAGTAAGCTCCACAAGTATCACGCGCCTCAGATGTTTCGAATACAGGAATAAGCCCAGTCTGGATGATGAAATACCAACATCCCCAGGGATCTTTTACGAATTATATTAATTTTAAAAAAGAGTTTTTGATAAATATAAGAAAAAAAATGAAATTGGCTGGTTCTTTTTAATTTTTTTTTTAATTTATGCACAAAATTGAAAACTGTGTAACGTAACACCAAGGGGAGGGGATTCTGAAAATGTGACAACATGTGACAAGGACGGGGAGAGGGGTTAAAAATCCTGAAATTGGTGTGACGTAATTTATGGTTAGCAACCAGACAAACTTCGATTTAATCAACGTGAGAACAGCCGAGTAAACATACTCGTATATAGTAGATTTGGATTTGATCTAAATACATTTATAGGTCAGTTCTATGTGGATCAGCTCATCTTGAAAGAAGGAGACATGTTCTTTTCAGTCTCGCATATAATCCAGGCTGCGTCATGTCCACATACTGATACTTACGAAGCCTGTTTTATAATGCGATATCGAAAACACTTATCATCAAATCTGTTTTGTAAGTACTTTGTATTGCATTTCAATTATCTTGTGCACGTTTATTATTTATCATATTTTACTTTCCCATTACTATATTAACGAATTATTAATAATAATAAAAGTAGGTACCGCTTCAGTAGTTGTTTCGATTTTACCACCCTGTTCATCTTTAATTTATCAATTAAGAAATGACCAGTGCGTCTCTTATAGACTGCAAATCCTAAGTTTTCTTTTAAAATACTGCTTTGACCACCTTTTTCGTACGAACACTACATGCACGGCCAAATCTTTCTCTGTCACAAAACAGAGGAAGCCTCATTGTACCTATTAATAGCCCGGTACACAAACATTTGACTAATACCAAGTGTATGGAGAGTTTTAAAAATTGCATTTGGTGCCATACTTACTTTGTGTAATGCAATCACAGGGATTCTGTTCTCTTTATCACCCCACTCCATTTTAATATCGCAAAATATTGTACAATGTGCCAATACATGCCTAAATGAGAAAATACAATGAACAATCGTATAAAAATAACAGATTCCAAATTCAAATGTAATATTTTTAAATTTTTAACTGTAAAAGTATTTATTGCCAGACTAAGTATATTGTTAAATTACATTTTCAATATGAACGGCCATTATAACTTATTACATCTTATCCTTCTATTTTTTTTTATTGTTATTAACTAAAGTGTAAAGAAATGACTATCTTATAAAACTCTATAAGTGATCACGGAATATTATGAGGAATTATTCTATGAAAGTCATTACCTACTCCCAAAACAGTTCAGCAACTATAACCATGATTTTATATTTTTCATAATACGTAATGATTTCAAGATAAAGTAGGTATTACATAAATACCTCTTCTTTGATAGCAGATGAGTGATGGGTAGGGATGATATAGATAATCATTATTTATCTGCTTATGATGTAAACCTATAATCTAGACCTTGTAATATAAAATAAATTGTTATTTTTAGTTACTACATTAGGTTATACTAAGAAAAATAAAGTGATGAATACTTTAGGACAGAAAACTAATTTGGGAAATTCGTTCTTTCTTTTCCTTTTAATTTTTTTTTCAGAACTATATTATTGGCACTACTCCCATTACTATTAAAGTATAGTATTAAAAAAATAGATTAACCGTAATATAATATCTATTATCATATTATATCTATTAACATCTCATAAATAACACTCGTTTTAACTGATTTAAAACGCTTTTAAATCAATTTACATTTTAACCATTAAATTCTACCCGACACTTGTCGTTTCAATTGAATTTGCTAGACTCGTGTTCACGAGAAGACGGGATGAGGGTGTTTGTCAGTAAATCAGTTAATTCGCCGTCCAACTGAAACGGTTTATAAGATTAAGGACGTGTGATAGTGCTTAGACTTCAAACAAAACACACTAACGGTAGTCACACAGTACTATCGCGGACACTGAATTTTACATAGTTTAGTGTAGTAGTAGAGTGTTCGAGTGTAATTAGAGTGGGTAGTGGTAGTGTTAGTAGTAATGGGAGAACTAATGAATGGTCTCCAATCATCTTCTCTTTTAATCTCTTATTCGAATAGCCTCGCCTAATATTCTTGAAAAACAACAACTTAGCGAAGATTTGTGATTTATCAAATCTAACATAATGATTGGGGTTGTCTATGGCCGGATGACTGACCCATGTTGACTTCAAAGTAAGCATGTTATTGATGTCTGATGCTCCTCTTCGTTAGAGCAATGTCTGACGAACCACAATCACAAATGAGTTGTAAGAGAATATTACTATTAATAGGTCTCACGAATTGGCTCAACTTCTCATGAGTTTGTAACCCACAAGTCATTCTTGTGAGATATTGTCAATTCTGTCAGTCAGCTTCTATTAAAGATTTAAAAATTTAAATAGTTTATCCTATTATACGAAAGCCAAATCCATTAAGTCTAGTTTTATTTAAATTGGTTCTTAAAGAATTAGCGAATATTTTAAGTTATTTGATCGTATTCTTTTAATCTTCTTTTTTGTTAAAGAAGAAGTAGGTAAATAGTAACAGTTAAACCACAAGTTAAAAGAAAAATTACCATTACCTTAGAATAGTTTCTGCAATAATGTTAGCAGGGTAATTACTTCATGTGGCTGAAATCTCACCCAACATTAACAAATTACAAAAATTGCACAAATATGGAAGACCACTTTATTTATGTGGATTATTTTTACCACAAGTATCCGCTAAACAGGCTTTTTGGAAGTGTCTTTAAGGGCAATGGGAGGTGAATCTTTACATTGTAATGTTTGTTTGGAAACAATTTATTGTATCTTTTAATTATAATACAAGCGAGGGCATGCTCTCTGATTATCAGTGAGCTACAGAAACCTTTAACAAAATATTATTTTATATGAGGTAAAAGATCTTTTTAAATTATTACTTTGTTGGTAAAGCGGGAGATCTTCTTAGTTCAAGACACTTCACTGATCACATATAATGGCGCCTAACATGAACTCTTAAAAACTATCATAGTTATAAGACGTTTTGTAGCAATATTACAATAATATTACTTTGATTCGTACTGTAGGCCCCATAATGTAATGTAAGTTATGTAAATAATTTTTTAATACCATCCATGATAATAAATATTACAGATATTTGGTATTAAATTTATAAATGTACATGTGAGATAATAGTAATGTAATAATTATTGATATGCTTTCCGTCGCACCATGCTCAATAGATGAAATTTTTAAGTGTACACAAGGTGATAATTATAAAACAACGTTTATAATAATTTACAGTTAAAGTTATTTTGTTTGAGGGATTTTCCAATCTGTCTCAAATTGATGTTTAACCCTGATAAAATATGTTAATATATTATATCGTATTTCGGCAAAATACTCTAAAATTTCGAATTCAAAATTTCTAGTTTTAAAGCTAAATATTTTTTGGGACTTCTCTAAAACATTACAATTATAAATTTTGTGTCATAAAAAAGAAAGCTAAAAAAAGATGTTTCAAATGTCATAAAATGTTATATATAAGGTATTGATGTTTAATAGATTTGTATTTTTGTATTTATAACAATTTTTCATAATTGAATATTATAAGTATTATTACAATTCAACTATTTTCAACTTCATTTATGCAACAAGTAGGTACCTACTACAGTGAGATGTTTTCCGCATGTGGAGCACTTAAGTAAACTTAACTTAAATGGTAATAACTTTGAAAGGGTTGAAATTAAACAATTGGCGTAAACAGTTGACATTTAAAAAATATGATCACTACACATTTTAGAACAACTTATTTAAAACATTTTTATTATTATTTAATAGTTAACTTTTTTTAACAATTCTAACTATATTCCGTATTCCTTATAAAGTACAACTCACCCAACTTCCTGACTCTATGTTTAAAAACACAAATTCCAAAATCGAGCAATATAAATTCACCCATTAAAGTGATGAATTAGACAAATCGAAAATGTTATTAAACAATTTAAGAACAACTACCGCTGTTATTAATAATGCAGTGTGCTAAGTAACCCGGTAATGAACAAAAATGTCCACTGACCGTAATTGCCGCTTGTAACTGGCCGATAGGTAACGCGAGCCGTGAATGCACTAGCGCCTGCGTCAGACGACAGAGGCTGTATGTTGCTTTTCTACTCTGAGTACCTTTGTAAGAGACACGACACGATAAATTGTACGGTTAATTGTTCCTCTTAAATATTTTCGTATATACATAATTACATAATATTTATTAATTGTAACTATTTCTCTAAATATACCATTTTTTTATTATTCCGATTAAGTAGTTTGGAAAAAATCTAGAAATATTAAAATTTTACCATTGTTACATCTATTATTTTAGCATTCACTATCCCTGGTTCTATAATAAAAAAAATGTTAATAATTTATAACTATTACATTATTAAAATATTAGATTTATATATATTCATGTCCTTAGCTTAGCTTTGGAAAAGTCTTAGTTTTATAGGTATTTTTAGTTATTATATATTTCACAGTAAGCTGTAGAGCGCGTAGCACGCGTGGCCATTGTTTCGTAGCATAAATAAACCAGAGGTGTTTTGACCACACATCAGTAAATGTGATTTTATTGAAACATGGTTGATAATAATTATCATTTTAGAATTCTGTTTTCAATTATAAAATAAATCTTTTATATAATAAAATAGTCGAAAAAATTGGTAAAAACTATTAGAGTGAGATTTAAGTATTTATAATTTAACCTTTAGTGAATTTTGTTATATTTTATAAATTTTATTAAAACAAAAATTAAAAGATAAGTATTATTATTAGTTATAAGTAACAAATAACAATATTTATTAAGTTATTTGTTGCACATATATATATATATATATATATATATACGTGAATATTTTATTCGTTTAGTAAAAAAGGTTAGGTAATAACAAAATGAAAGCAAAGTGTTAAAAAGAAAAACATATCATAGCTATAAAATACATACCTACATGATATTTGAATAAATGACGTATCTTGTTAAAGATTGCATGATAATTAATCCTATTATAGCCTAGCCAGGCATTTGCCTGGACACACACTTAATTTAGCTTTGAGACCGTTTTAGACGACAAAGGATAAGTGAAAAGCCCTAGGATTAGTAATAACAAATAAACTTATTACATATTTTCCAGTTATTATTTATTCAGGTAGGTATTTATTATATGAAACAGTGAGGAAACTCAAAGAATATTGAAAATTGTTTACATAGCAGATAGAAGAAAGATCACTAGTAAAAGTTATATTAAAAATAAGTTACATTAATAATAATTTACAGTTTAATTAATATGAAACAATGTCTAAATACAAATTTACCTTCAATTTATGCCCAAGCGACTTTGTGATCGGAAGGATTGAAATGAAAACAAAACTTATTGAGTTGGATCGATTTATTTTAAAAAATTCAACCAAAATGTTATTACAATTGTTGTTAATTAAGTATGTATCCTATTAACATTTTTAAACTGTGTTTAGTTTTGTTCGTCTTATTTTCAAAAATATAGGTACTGAAAATATATATAAATAGTAACATAAATTTTAAAAGTATTATTAATTATCTGTACACTTTATGGTAAAATAATGTGTGTGTTTGTAATGTTATATAAATTATAAATATTTTGCATTCTGTACTTCTGAATATAACTTACGAAAGATAGGCCCTACTCAAAAGGTAGCCCATGTGTGGGGCAAGGATTCAGTATTAGTATTTTATTAGCAAAAAAAATAATAATTTGCTAAAACATTATATCCATAATCAATAAGCAAAAATAATTAAAAAAATCGTATAATAATAAGAAACGTATCTTAAATCAGATGTATAAAATAATCAAATTCAATGATCGGTAAAGGATATCTCTAAGCTTCCTAAATACTGTAAAATAATTACGATATGCTTTGATATTCCGATATCTAAAGTAGCTACGGATACTTGGATTTACGGACACTACATGTATTTCATAGTTTGAACTGAATACTTGAATTTTCCCTTAAATGTTAAAGCTTTGAAACGGTACATTTCACAGCTTTGACAAATCCGTACATTTCACATAATTTATATATATTTAGATATCGAATTCTATGTATTTAGTACTTGTATATAATACATTTATATTTTGTATTTTTGGTATGTCTGTAGTGTTTTATACAGGTTCATGATAAATCTACAGGATTAAGTGATTTTATTTTAATTTAATAAAGTGCATGTTATGTGTTGTCATGAGCCTTTACCATTCAATTAATTTGAAAAATAAATGGGTTCAGATATATATTATTTATTTTTAATTAACCAATTTATTTAAATAAATAAAATAAAATAACTTCATTTTGTTTTGAATATACTATTTACCCTAAGAATTTTTTTTCTTAAAACGAAATAAAATTAAGTACTATTTATACGGATTTAACTCGCGTATATTGAATTAAATTTTAAATTTACATTTTAAATCTAACCCGACGTTTCTTTTAAATCTAATCCGTATAAATAGTTTCTGATTGCTACTTTATCTACCAAATTAAAATGAGCATTATCTTGCGTCTTTTATATTAGTAGGATAGATTGTAGAATGACAGTTGTTTCTAATTAAAATATATTATGCGAGTATTTTATGAAAAAAAAAATGAGAACTTCATTTCTAAAGTAACATTAATTACTGAGTAATTAATAATATACAATAATATTAATTAAATATTTTCATTTGTTTTCGTTTGTTTTTGTAATTTGTTTGTGTTTGTTTTCTAAATTAAATTATGAGTGTGTTAGATATTATAAGATTCTATAATTAAATAACCACTGAATTAATATAGTATAAAGTCGAGCTACTTCATACTATTAATATGATAATATATTTCAATGCATTATTTGGATAAGTTTAAAGAAAAGAAAGAGCTAAACAAATATATCATTTAATATAACAAAATGACTCCGGGAGTCATTTTGTTATATTAAATGATGAATATAGTAAATACAGTAATATAGTTATTACTGTGTAATTATTTAGACACAATTACCAATAACTCAATACGATGAATAACCCACAATAGTTATTACACATATTATATTCCAATTGTTGTTCCCATATAGACATGTGGAAGCATGTTAAGCCAAGACCCAAGTTCAAGCTAGAACTAGCTAGTCGCATTTGGTGCTACTTTTAACTCCTATTTAATTTATTATTATACTTTTGACTCCACTAGGTACATATAGGTATTGAAACTCTTAAGCTCGTCATTTCTATCACCGATTAAACTAGAGATCAAAATTATAACTCAGATGATCTAACAAAATAAAATTTAGCATCCCTTTGAGATACCTTCTAGAAATTAACCGATGCTAGTTCTAGAAAGGTCGAGGTCTTTTAGTAAGCTATAGGAGATTTTGCTGTTATACCTCTCGCTCCCACTTCTACCGCGTACAAACTAGCTATAAATTTATACAGTGCTTTATTATACCAGAAGTTTTATTTTAGTGTCCGTAATATAAAGATCAAAAATTAAAGTTGATGACATCGTCTTTACGTGTATTCGAAGATTTTAACTTGAAAATACAACGTGCAAAGTACCAACCAGCCTCTATTGTTTTAAACCCATTTATATCAGTTTTAGTAGTTATAACTACGTATAACTAATAATATAGTAGACTTACGTTTTTAATACTTTTTTTTTGTTCGTGTCTATGCTGTTAGCCCTATCGGCTATTACTGCGTCACTGAGGGAGCAGGCTTTTAATATGTTATTAAGTACAATTTTGTATGAATTATCATTTAAAATTTTTGTGTACATCAAAGTATGGAATTATTACTTATAGATAATTAAATAATGGGTGTTTCGGCGCCGGGTACACAAAACAGACAATTATAGCCCGTAAACGTAGGAAAACACAGTATAGTAACCAAATCGATTTGGTGGGTAGGTATTATTTTATTCTGAATAAGTTACTTTTCTTCTTCTTCTGAACAACTTACTAACAATTTATGTATAAAATGTAATGATGTCCTATCAAAAATAATAATGTGAAATGTTCTTATTTCATTACTATTGCTTTCTGGTAGAAATTAGCCATCGAAAATAGGGCTCCTCCATGGCGTTAGTAGGTACTTAATAATAATCCGTATATGAGAACTAGCCAAGTCAGACCTTAGGCTTCATACATTATCCTAAACAGATTGGATATTAAAAGTTGCTATAAAATATTTTATGTTCTTAAAAATAAAATGTGTTTTTTTTAATTGAAGATAGTGTAAACCTTTTTTGATTGTTATTGTTGATTGTAAGAGAGTATGATTTGTCATCAAAAAATATTAATTAGAATTGATAGTAAAAATTTAGATGCTGTTAATTTTTTGATTAACAGCTTAATATGACCTTCTTCAAACTCAAATAATATGCATTCAACATCCCTTAAAAATGTACTTGAATCTCTTACTGCTGGTTTTGTGTTTCCTTCTGGAAATGATATTATTGCGGAGATACAGGCATTAAACTAAATACTAAATGAATGTCATCTAAATTCGCCAAGTACCTATACTCTTGTACCTATTGAACATTAACCTAAATTATTTGGTTACAGCGGCGATAATCTAAAAATTACAATAAATTTCATTTCAAACATACAATGAAATGGGAAAAAATGTAAGTAGGTAATGGGGACAACAACAACAACTACAGGATTTTATATAATATCTTAATTATATCATAATTATATTAATAAAGGCTTATTTGAATAATTAAACTTTATTGTCATCTATAAAATTTATCCGAATTAATTCGTATGCCGATATCGCAGATCTAAAATAAAGAAAAAAAATAAAAATATTACATATAAATTTCAGCTTTTTCAGCATAAACTTTATTTGGATATGCAACATACTATGAATGGACTTTGGATATACACAAATAAATCAACACTGTCCCCTTTAATAATATTTGAACTGAGATATCAACCGCTTTAGGCGTTTTGTGGTTATTGATCTAGCTCCATATCAGCCTAAAATGAAGACTGTGTGTACTTTACAAATGACATTGAAATCTCCCAACTAAATTGCTTTGCCTGACAAAAGGGAATATTCACGGTTTTTTTTTACTTAAATTAATCATTTATCTCTTTGTATCGTGAATAAAAAAAGACTTGAGAATAAACTAGTTATTTTAAAAGTGAAAATTAAAACATTGAGTAAATTTGAGCCGTTCAAACGCCGTCATATTGCGCGCGCTTTGCGTGACGTCAAATGTCACGTCCAGTGAATGTTTACTCTAAACTTTTTAGTTATTTCATACAATTTTTAAGTTTTAATTGCTACACAGATCATGAAAGAAGATAAAAACCATCTTAAAAATATTGTTTAGTTCCAGAGTTCAAAAATAGTATTAGAAAAACAAAAAATGTGAAAAAAAAAAGAAGAAAAGAAAAAGATGTGAAAATACAAAAAACATGGTGTATGCCAAACCAGATTTCTTTTATATATTTTTGTAATTTTGGAGCTGTAACTTTAATTTTCTGAGCATGTTTTAACAATGAAAGAGCAAACGCTGGTGATTTGTCTTTTCCGAATCTCGCTTCTAATGAAGATTTTAGACTTTAAAGTTTTTGCTAAAAGTCTTACTAGAGAATTGTATTACAAACGATGAAGCATAGATCTATAACAATTGAAAAGCCACTTTTCTCGTCTCCAAATAACCTTCTTGAGAAAGCATTTTATTGTAAAATACCAATTTTAATTTACAATGGAAGGTAGTAGAGTGGTATGCGATGTCCAGGGGGTGGCTGCTCCCTCCCCGGCCCCCCTCGGTACGCCCATGACTCCAGTTAATGAAGCTCTTTCAGAAGTGGCTATCGTAAAGTTGTAGTGTTGAAAAAAATGGTGAACCTTCACTAAGAAATAAGTCCTAGTTAGGAAATGCAATCCGGCGTAATTTTCGTCATTTCAGCGTCATTCCGGTGGATTGGTCCCGTCAGGTTGATTTCCGCTTTTCGATTCAAAATGAACTATTAGTAATTAAGCCAAGTGATTATAATTAACAAAGGTAAAATATTTTACTTTATTTATCTTATCTTGGATGGATGGATGTTTGTTACTCAATCATACCAAAACTACTGAACGATTTTAATAAAACTTGTCAATTTTGTGTCTTGTGTAGGTAGGTACTAGAATAACATATAGGAATATTAACTTTTACACGTGGTTTTGTTGTGGCATAACATAGGTTGCAGCGCGATTACTTAATTGCCACGGGAGATCCTGCTTTTAATCGTTTAGTTCACTGAATTTTACATAAGTATTTTTGAAAATTATTCTTATTACCTGACGCCTTTAGAAGGAGTGTTATGTTATTCAAATATGCTATTTGTATGTTCGCTACTACAGCCAAAAGGGTTTAAAGGCTTTTGGCGTATGATACGTCTTGACGGCACAAGTGACACTGGGTATAATGACTATGACTGAAAAATGGTGGATTTTGGACATTCTATTGTGAGGTCTAAAAATGATGTTAACAAGCAAATCCATCCAGAAGCCGATCAGAATGAATGGCGTTAGATAGCGTTTTCATAAAATAATATTAAAATTACCCGACCACGTCGTTCACGTTGAATTTCGAATTTCGCTCCCTTAATTTACACTTTCACTTTTTTTTGGCCTTAAATAATAAGTAAATAAAAAAAATACAATTATAAGATGATAATAAGTATTCGAGAAATAAATATTTGAAACCATTTTAAATTTTATGCATTTTCCCTATTTGCTAGAATAACAAACAATAATCCAGTATCAAATATAGTGAGGTTTAACGTTTTGTATACTTGAATTTCTTGGAAAATATAACATGACTTTTTTACTTTACATTCCTATCAAAATAGCGTAACTGTATTTAACTTTACATTCTACATTTATAGATATTCTAAGCGTGGGTTCTCTTCCCGTCCACAGGTCATGACACAACATTTACAAATTCCACAATTCACTTTCTGAGCAATCCTTTGACTCGATCTAACTCTGAAGGCTTGAATAATGATACAACGTAGCGATATCGTTTCAAAGGGATAAGTTCAATACCTAGAATTATCTACAATCAATATTAATACTCATCATTAACTGTAAATGCTACCATTTTACTAAGCTATGGAGCTTTACTGCGTTGTTAAAAAAAACAATCTTATAAATTAAATTTAACATTGGTCAAACCAAATATTATGATCTTGAAATGCATTTTGTTGTAAAAGTTGTATACAATGATGTTTATGTACATGTACATTATTATAAATATGACATACCCGACAAAAAGTATTCAGCTTTCCCCAATATATAACGCGGCACATATGAAATTATATATTTTTTCACCATATAGACAGACAAACAAACAACAAGAAAAAGAGATGATTAAAACTTACGGAATAGCATTCGGTTAAACCTAATGCAAACTTACGGTTAAACCTTAATTGTCTCAAAATAATATTATAAAATGAAATTAGTTGAAGCCAATAGAAATATAGGTATATCTTATATTATATACAACATAGAAATTTAACCAAAGTTACAAGTTAACATTTTGCCTAATATATTCAAACCAGATTAAGTTCAACGCACTTTTATTAGCATAATATACCTACATAAGTACTAGTTACATCTGTTGTTATATCTGTGTACAGCTCTTATAGTTCAAGCCAAAAATTTAAATCACTTTTCTTGTAGAGTATTGTTTAAGATTTTTAGTGTAGTAGAATTATTAACTTTTTAAAATATTTAATATTTTAGGGTTCATTAAGGGTAATATATAAAGCAAGGATTAAAATGTTTTACCTGTAATAATTCAAAAGATATTGTATGTGTTGTATGTGGAAGACGGACGAACAAACAGACAGTGGACCTTCAGTAATATGGTTTCATTAGCATTTCATTTGGGTAACGAACCCGAAAATGATTCAAATTATCAAAGTGTATACACCCTAACCAATCAGCCAATTATTATTGTCATGTCATGCAATAGAGAACCTCATTATTTCTGTGAAATAACAATTAAATAATAATACATTAAATTTTTGCTTAGGCCCGATTTCACGACACTGTCATAATCTAGATTTTAAACTCAGTTTAGTTTCAGTGAAACCTTACTTTTTTTCTTGGGATAAATTATAATTGGCTTATCATCTTGGTGAATGTGCCTAAATCATCATTTTATTATACATATACAGATCATTTGCAAAGTAGTTGCACTTGCATGCTCTAGAACAGTTTCGTAAAAGTACTCTTCATATGTATATAAAAATATTACTAGAACTAACACGTTTTGTATGTCCTGTATATTATAAAGACTGTAAACCATGGGTACTTCTAAATAATCAAAATGAAAAGTTGATATGTTTATCCCTTCACCGTTCTCATTGCTACCGTTGGCGTTTAAAATAATAAATAACGTCGATTTATATAATGTACAATTGATGTACTGTGAAATTGGTTAATTGTGGTCATGACCGACATCTATTTATAGAATAATATTCAATATCGCACAAAATTTATGTTGAAGTAAGGGAACTACAAAACAATACGAAATGTGTCCAAACAATAATTTGTATTATTTGTCTATTTCTAAAGTTTTGACTCCAAATTATTGTATTAATTACCTATAATAATTACATCGATACCAAAAACCATCGAAGGCCAGGTGCATGGCGAATTCCTATCTACATATACTGTCTATGTACATTAATGTCTCTCGCACGTTGCATAGCAAATCTATTAATGACGTCTTAGATTCTCATAAATCCCTAGTGAGGAAAGTTGTTCAAAATATAATATTATTTTTGTGGATCTACAAGTAAAAATGAAGTATAACCTTAAATACTCATATAAAAGCTATCATAGCCAGCACACACCGTCAATAAACATGTCTGCGTCTTTGAGGTGTTAGATTGAAGTATACTTACATTAAGAATTAGTAGCACAACTACAATTCTAAAATTAAAATATGATTATTATTGGGTTAACATACGACTTCCGTTTATAGACAATAAATGAGTTAGAAAGTATAATAGAAATGAACTTATTACAGGTGTGTTTATTAAATTAAAACATGAAAACTATTTATACATCTTTAATAAAACACGAGACAAATTAATAAAAGCTGACAAATTCTATTTAGTTTTTTTTTCGATTCCCCAATCCCAGAGTTTCATCGAATGCGGTTTATTTTATTCGAAAAACTCATATTTATTGGGTAGTGGTATCGAAAAAAAAATAACAATATTTATCTTGCAACTTTTAGCTGTCATATTTTTTCAGGTTAATTACAAAAAACTCATGATAATATTACGATATTTGACTATCGCAATGTTTTTTTAATATTCAATTAGTATATCTTTAGTTTAAGTTTTTTAATACTTGAGTAAAATTACAACCGAAATAAATCAAATAAAGTTTTTTCATATTATTAAAAAATAACAACAGTAAATAGTATAACATACAAAGCATTATTATCTAGTATTAAAAAAAACTAAAAAATATTACAGAACTAATATCTAAAGCAATGTAAATATCAATGTAACTATAGCGGTGGCGACAAAACTCTTTTTAGCGGTATCATAGACTTCTCTTATTGAGAGCCATTTTCCAGCATTCCACATAACGAAACGTATCCCATTAAAATAATGATATACAAATGGCGCCCCCAATAGTAACTTACATATGAAAATCATAGGTCTAGACATATCCAAGCTCTGGATTACGGATACGTAAGTTTCCACTCCGTTTGAAAGAAAAAGACTACCACATGATAAGAGTAGTGCGTAAAATGTTATAATCGTACCTGAAATTCATAACATATTGATAAGAAAAACTTAAAATCATATTTTTTATATATTTTTACAACATGCAATTAAAATGACTGAATTTTTTTATATATTTTTTTATAAATTAAAATTGTTACGAATAATTCAAATGATAAAGCCCATGGTGATTAATTTTGTAAAATAATTTAAAAGCTGCAGTTTTATCAGTAATTATTATTAAACCGTCTCAAATTAAAACTCACAAAGGAAGTAATTATAATAGTAACGATCAAATCATAAGACAAAAGTGAACCAAATATGAAATTTAATTAGAGAGTCATATTGTATTAATTGGACGTTGGTACACCTGTTATTCGCTGAACAATAGATGTCATGGCGGGAAGGGTTGGCGCGTAAATCGTTAAATGGGGAGACATCGGACGATTCAGTGACATATTTTTATCGTCGTGTGATTTTTTTGGTGGCTTTTCGTATGGCTGAAATTTTACTTGATGCGATTTTTTTCCGGAACCAGACTGGCCTGGGCAACAGCCCTGGGAAGCTCTATACCTCAAAATAATACATCTATTTACTGGCGATGTTTGCGGTACTAACAACAATCTGAAAGTATATTCCATTTGATTAATTACTATTAGTATTATATTACGAAAAAACACAAGGAATTATAAAATAAATACGAGGATTTTTGTAATATTTAAATTAATGTGTAGTTTGTTATCAAACCAGAACAATACAGAAAGGGGTGTCTGTCTGTTATCAGTTTTCTAAAATACAAAATTAATAAATGAGGTACTTTGTTGTGGAAACAATAATATACAAATCAGTAATCATCTAATGAGGATGTTACGGCCCAAAAATGTTTCGTTTTCGTCATAATAATAAAATAGAACTTTCAATAAAAAGAATAATAACAAATGACAACAATGACCTCGCATCTAAATTTGAGAAATTATTAAATAAATAAACTTAGATCACATGATGTTCATAAATAGTTATGTTGGTAAGGGTATATTCATCTGTTCAGAACATCTTGAGGGTTGTAAGGGCGTGATATTTGGTATTATTTTTAAATAGCCTTTCATAAGATTTTGGTTATTCAACTAATCATTTATTTACTGTAATATTATACAATGTTAATTAAAGTATTTAAATTAACCATAGACACAGGCAAGTTTATCTAAAACATTGTTGATTCTATTCCAGATCAGTGTTCATAATAAAGTTATATTTATTTAAATTCGTAAACATAAGTTAGTAAATTAATTTCTAAGTACATATATAACGATAATTTGCTTATAAATTATATCTCTATTTGTTTTATTTTATTTACATACTCAGTAATTTGATTTTCTTCAATTGTAACTATATCAAAAGAAACAATTCATAATCGTTAAACCTTGCTATAACTTCAGTATTTAGTAAGTCGTGGTTTGTCTATTTTACAAGTTTCGATTAAGTTTCATACTATTAATATTGAGTAGATATTAATTTATTAACTTAAGGCGGGCGAAGAACTTCTAATCTATGATGAACTTTTAATAATATTGTTACAATATTTAAAAAATGTTAACTGATCTAACTAAATCAAGCATCCAAATTATACAATTTTTAGTTGTTGCCATATACCATAAGCGTCCTAATTGTTATGTCGAGAAATTCTTTTTAAAAATGAAACACTATCAGTAGCTTGTCGCTTTTCATAGTAGACCAGATTATAAAATGATTCATCTCAAAATAATAATATTCTACGTTGCATCACGTACCTAATTAAAACAAGACAGACACATATTATTTAAGAGATTGTAACTGATAACAATAATAAAACAAAGAACATTAATTTATATATTACTTGAACTAACTTACTACATCATTAAAAAAGACAGAGATTAGCAAAGCAATAATTTTGTACACAAGATCTTTGAGGTAATGACAAATGCTAGAACTAAATTAAAAACCAAAACTAATGTAGACGCCAAATAGACCGGAAAAAAAGTTACAAAAATAAATATTACATTAATCTTTTATCGTTCTAGAATTGCGTTAGTATTAATATTGATAATTCTAATAAAATCTTACCTGTTGTTATTTAATATTCTCATTAATAAAGTTGTTTCTTTGAAGCGAGGTACTTTTAAAGCAGTAAAAAACATTCTAATATACTTATAATATTGTAACGCTGATGTCAATTTCAAATACACTTCAATTAGTTTAGAATAATTTTTATTGACAGATTTGTGGTATGAAAACTTATTTAAGAATTCCACGTACTGGCCGCTCATAAGCTATCCGGAATAATTGATCATAGAATGAATATACATATATCTATGTAGTTAATACTTCAGAACATTAACTAAAGCATATTATTGCTTTACTTATTATTCTGAGATTAACACTAATAAACACAGTCCATTTAGTTTTGAAAGATAAAATGATTTGATGTCATATTATATGTACCTGATTGGTTGATGACATCGTTTAACCAATCAGAATCTATAACGGTGTTAAAATCATAGAGATATTATACATAGAGTAGGGAAGCTAGCCTAAACGGTCACTATCAAACTTAAAAGAGATAGGTAGATCGAAAAACCCTATCTATCGCTTATGAAATCTCGTGCTTCGTCGTCGTATCTCGGGTGTAATACGTAGCAATTGTCATTTTTACTAATATTCTGAAAGCTAAGTTGTCATTTTCAACTTGTGTCATATTTGAGTAAAAGTTATACAAAATTATATACTATAATTATATTTTATAATTTTTATATTGAGTGTATAAAATGACAAATGGATTATGTGTAAAAAAGAAACTATTCCTTTTGACTATAGTCGCAGTTTTCACAAGTAAGAAATTGACAGTTTTTATATTTGTTATACACATATTAAGAGATATATTAGTATTATATCATTTGTTAAAAAAGATTAATTTCATAAAAAGATGTTTAAATCTACCTGTTTCTTTTCAGATTTCCTAAGGATAATGATTTAAAGACAAAATGAATGAATGCTATAGAAAATGTATGCATAAAAAACTTCAAAGATTTGTAGTGACCACTATGATACTAATATATTTCCAAAGTACAGAAACCCATCATAATGTAAAAATAACAATGAAAATAAAAATTACATTAAAATCACAATACTCGAATATGATAACAGTAACCACATATTCAAACATTTCTATAGATGAAAATTATTATAGATATTTTTACCTTAACTAGAATAATATAAATAATACATAAGAAAAATAAAAAGCCATCAAAAATACTGTATTTATTTATTAATAACTTTAGTTTTAACAGAATAACTAATATTTGAATTTTCGTGTTGACTCAATATAGTCTTCAAAATGTAGTGTCAAAAATGTTTTACACAAAAGTTTTAACTTATTCTAAATAAAATAGTAAAAAACTAAAACATTTAGAGGATATCCTAAAAAAATGTCAAAATATTTAAATTAAAAACGCGTCATGACTATTTCTTTGCGCATGTGTGATAAGATAAAGACAGACAGTGTGACATCTTGCATCTTTTTTTAACTGTCTTTCACTGACGCTCATACGAATACCTATGGCTCACCTATTATATATTAATGTATATTAATTTTATGGGTAAAATACGTTTTATTTTAATTTTATCTTTAAAAACCAGCCTTAACATGTATGGGTTCAAAAGCACTATTAAATGTCAGATGCGAGATTAATTTTATTTAAAAATGAGCCATATAAATGAAAATTATTGCATCAGTAATATATGAACATTGAGGTTACATATAAACCAATACCTTAATAGGAACATTTAAACTAGTAAAAGTAAATACACACAATAAGTTAGTACAGAATACATCCGGGTAGATAAATAAATTGAATAAATAAATCAGTCGTCGATTCGTCCTTATTACAATTTTAAACACAAATCTTTTTCGATTGATAATAAAAATTAAAATTATAAATAAGTCGTGAAGTCAAAGACTAAATAATAACTAAATGAAACTGTCACATATAGACTCTCCTTGCGACAGGGGTTCAAAGGTTTTTATTGATCAGTGCTCTGATAACTGATTGCTTCTAATATAGATAATTTAATTGAAACTGTTCTGTTTCTACAACAGTTTAATAAAACTAACTTTTGTTTTCGGATTTGATAAAGTGACAGTTGTTGTAGTACGTAGTACACTAGTAGTAGTAGGCTAGTGAGCAATTTAAAAAAATAATGCAGATTAAGCATTTTATTGTGAAATTTAAATTTACTAAAGGGTATTTTGTATATCTCAAGGGTTTTGCGTTTACAAACGGGGTTTAGGGATGTAGAGTTAAATTGTACATTACGTGCGACATAAAAATAAAATAAGCGGTGGTCAGCCAATTGTAATAGAAACATAGATTACTTTTATGTAAAGTTATTTAAACGTTGTGTTCATTTCATCAGTAATAATATGCGTTTGATTTTAACTAGGAAAATAATAATTATTAATAAAATATATTCGTGATATATAATTTTACCCACGAGCCAAATAGAGGGGGTGTTATAAGTTTGACGTGCCTCTGTGTTTCTGTTTCTGTCTGTGGCCTCATAGTAGCCTCGTAGTAGCCAAACGATTGGACGGATTTGATAAATTAGTAACATAAGTATAAAAAGCAGAAGAAATAATTAAAAATTAAAAAAACTTACGTATTGAAGTCGTTTTTTGGTTATATATTTTCATGTGAAATAACTAAATATTAAAACAATGTATGTAAAGTTTACTATTCTTTTCGATTTTCATATCATATTGTTTTTTAATTTGTTTTCAGCTTTCAGCCTGCGGTATATCTCCTGGTCTGATCGGCTGGGTAATGGACTTTCTGAGCCAGAGATCTCTTCGAGTAGTTGTCGACGGTTGTTTCTCGGAACTCTTGACAATAAATGCCGGAGTGCCTCAGGGATACGTTCTTTCTGCAACTCTTTTTCTGCTGCACGTTAACGATCTGTTGAACCCCGGTATCTATGTGTATGCAGAGGACAGCACAGTTGTAGAAAGATATCTGCCGAGCACTTGGGCTAGTAGAGATCAAGTACAGTTTGAAAGAGAAGCCATGGTGCCAACGTTTGAGTGACAAACTTCAGGCATTGTCAATGCCAATCTTGTCAAATTCAACGCCACCAAAATGCACACGTGTCTGTTCACCACCAAGAG
Organism: Napeogenes inachia; assembly: GCA_959347355.1. NCBI lineage: Eukaryota > Metazoa > Arthropoda > Insecta > Lepidoptera > Nymphalidae > Napeogenes > Napeogenes inachia. The sequence continues at coordinate 2,602,478 of OY365800.1, read as the reverse complement.
GAGCCCTTTCTCCTTGGCTCTTACTTTCCAGAATGTATCCTTGGAATACAGCGACCGGCTTTGTTACGCTTAGAGATTTCCTTAATTCTCAACTTTGGTCGTTTCATTGAGTTCAGATCAAGAGCACCAGCAGCAAAGCTTGCCGTTCTGGTGAAGGTCCGGCAGTACTTTACACCGGGACAGCTTCTTGTTTAATACAAAGTACAGACCGATCATGTGTAGAGTACTTTGATCACATATTTGCTGGTGCCGCAAGTCTCATCTTGCGGTTCTGGACTCAATTGAAAGGCGCTTCCGAATTGGTCGAAGCCGACCTCCACAGCCTTGAACACAGGCGTAGAATTGATAACCTCTCAGTATTCTATAGGATACATTTTGGTGAGTGTGTGCAGGAATTACATTCCATTCCCGACATTCCACCTGTCCGAACGAAGCGCTTTCCTTCGTTTTTGCGTCCTGAGTAATGCGCCTTAACACCTAAGACTACATTTCACTTACCATCAGGTCAAGCATTGCCCTATTAACAAATTTAAAATTATTGCACAAAAAAAATTGTTTGTTAGTTTTAAACCGGACGTAAACATTTCAATTTAAATTTCACATAAGTAGACCTTACAGTGAGACTTTTACGCATTCTAACGAATATATCCCCTAGAGTAGGTACTCGTGGATCCCATTCTGAAATTGTTAAGATACTTTTTATAAATGTTAAGACTTAATTTGAAATTTAAAAAAGCCTATTAAAATATTATTCAAAATCTTTTATAAATATTTACATAAATAAAAACAAATATTCAATATCTGTAATTAAAAACAAGTAAGGCCTAATTCCAGTGACCTTTCTGGTGCTGTTGTCACTGAGCTATCCTGTTGGTAATCACCTGGATTCATTTAGAATTCTATGTTTATTTTCTAATATACTGTAACCTCCAATTGATAAGCATATGTTAATAATATTTATACATTTCTCTTCACCTTAAAATATATCAGCCGGAATTTTTCATTGAATAAAATATTTCGCTGTAAAAGGCATTTTTTTTTTATTTACTATTATTTTATACATTATATTATAAAACCGCCTACTAGAGAGATAAAGATATATATATATATATATATATATATATGTCTTGTATACAGCCTTCAATACATTGCGTCCCAACTCCGAGCTGAGACTTGACTTAGATCCACACAACTAATTGCAATCATTGCAATTATTGCTTATTATTAATACGAAATCATCATCATCAATCTAAAAATTAATTATTCATATATTCGTATAATTGCTAATAATTAGTCGTTTTTTCGTTGTTACATGTTGTATCTAAAAAAATATGCTACTAGATAGTTCTTGTGCCAATTATATAATACTTATAATAAATGTTTTATGGTACATTAACATTCAAATAATATATAATATTTCAAAACCAATACAAGTAAGAAGTTCGCAGCAGAAAAATGAAAAATGATGATACTACATATGTAGTAAAAAGAAAAGAGAATACCACCTATTTTTGTAAAAGTTTAAGTTCGAAGATATTCTTTCTTAAATTTTTAATTCTTCATAAATAATTTATAAATAGTTTTTTATTTTGCAATTTTTATTTTTGATTAAAAATGTCTTAAGAAATAGTAGAATCGATGGGCTTGTTATATATTTAATAGTTATATATTAAATTGATTATAAATCAATTACAAATTCTTCAGTTTTCCATTATTTCATTTCAAATATTTAACGTCTAAAATTGGAATTTGGATTGGAATTTGTGCTTAAGTCAATTCGAAGTTATTTTTAATTTTAAGTAATAAAATATATTTTCCAAAAAATATTTATCACATTAAAGGACTGATCATAGGATTTTTATTTTATTATTATATATTTGTTTACCCGGCTGCACAAGATAGTTAATACGAAATTCGCCTACTACTAGCAAACTCGTGAGCTTTGAGCATAGCGGCAGAGAGGCGTGAACTGCGGCACATCAGAGTAGCACATCAGACAGCAGATGGGTGGGGAGGTAAGATGTAGTGTAGTCAGCTAGGATCTCGTTCAGTTAGCTAATTATATTTAAATATTTTATTAATGGTTTCCTTGACGATGGACTTTGATTAAGTCAAATAGCTTATTTGTATGCCCTTACGTTGAATATACTAAAATATTTTCCTCTCCGAAATTCGGACGCTTTTTCGAATCGGAAGTTGCTATATACCTACATTTTTAATACTACATAATACAGATAGCAACAAGAAGTTTATATATATATACAAAATATATTATGTATATAGATTTTAATATTTCGAAATTTATCCCCAATTCTATCACTCACAATCTCTAGCAATCACAAGGACAATTACAATTTGAACGTTGAAGGACGGACACACAAAGGGCTCTATCATGGAGTCCTCCGACGGCACTCATGTGCCAATGGAATGTGGGGTCCAGTGTAATTCGCTGAATCTGTGTTTATTTTGACAATTTGTGAATGTTGATTGAAATATTTAAAAGAAGTATAACTCTAAGTACAGGATACTTTTTTAAAATTCCAACAATTCATCTCATTTTGTTAGAACTACCCACAAACTATAAAGCCTTCGCCTACGGGTAATAGCGATGAAATTACGATTTTTGAAAAGGTCTTTATATTTGAATTAATTTTAATTTATTCGCCATTCCGATTTTAGGTAGATTTTTAAGATGTTCATTGTTTAAAGTTTCTAATTTTGCACTTTTATTCATTTCTAATTTAAGTATGGAAATTAAAATCTATCAGGTCTAAAATATATTATAATTTAAATGTATGTTTTCTTTATATTAAAATTATGGAATATTTAGTTAACTTTAAGGCATTTATACATTCACTTTGTTTCTTTTAAGTATGTTACAATTTGTAAGAAACAAAACTTTCTGACCTGGGCATATATAATTATTTTTTAGAAATTTTCATTTTACTTATCCACGTCTACCGCAACGATTTATTTGTTTATTTACTTGACATTTGCCTTGTGATATGAACCTTAAATGTTAAAGCCCGTAAACTTCCCGCAGGTACCTACTTTAATTTCTTCAGGATAAAACATGGTGACATGTCGTCATCAAACTCTGACGTAACTCCAGCTCTCTTAGTTCTCATTGTTAAAATAATGCCAAAGGAATAAGCTCATAAAATATATTTTATGCTAACCCAAAGCATTACATAATACTCTGAATTTATTTTTGGTATTTATCAAACCTAATTGCCATAAAAGTCTCGTTAGTAGATTTTTATGACAATTATTTTTTGTATATATTTTTATAAAACTAATTGTGTAACCTTAATAATACCTACTTGTCTTTGAACGGATTCGACATCCGGTCAAGGCTAATTATATTTGTCCGGAATACGTTCGTGAAGGAAATGATCGTGATTAAAATACACCGGACTCTGAAACATATAAAAAAAATAATTGAAATTATTATTTTTGTCGATCATTCATTTTCCGAAGCAAGTTAATGAGAGAATTTGAATTTAATAGGAGTAATAACATACATATATAACACAGTGTCGACAGCATCTCTGTCAAAAAGCTAACAATCTCACTAAAATATACCTATAGTTTATTTTGGCGTTTCATTATCAATTAAAACTTTAAGAAACTGGAACTGGTTAGAAATTAATTTTGAACTCAGTAAATATAAAATAGGTTTGTAATTAAACTATAATGATTATTAAATATATATTTACCCGACTATGTTCACGTAAATTAAAAAGAATTATACCCGATTAGTTTCGAACCCATTATAGGCATGTCTTCAATAGCATAGGCATATGTCTTTAATGTCATCTTCTCAAAATCTTTGCATCCTCAAAGTCTATAAGTATATAGACAGTCTGTCAATAATTCTCAAAATCATATGGTTAGATTATTAGATAACTAACACACATGGAAATTAAATATAAAAAAGTAGAATCTACGTTAAGTAGGTACGTGGTACAGTGGTTTTTATTTTTGCAACAGGCACAATTTATATACTAAAGGGCTTCTAATGGAATTCGATGATTATTGCTTAACTTTACATATAGGAAACATTACATTTCGAAAAATGTTATAATCTTAACCTAATATAATATCATAACTTTAATTTTAGGAAAATACCAAAACTGGTATTTGGTGACCTACCTATATAAATATTTATAGGTACTGTGAAAGATAAATGGGTATATATATAAAAACTTTGAATTTTTTTTATGATATATTAATATTTGCACTCAGAGTTATTAGTACTGGAACTCCAAAAACGTTTTATTTTCAGTTATATGTCGATCACTGAAACGAATCGAACTGAAACTACTAAATGGATTCGATAAAATTTTATGTGATAGTAGTAGTAGTAGTAGAGTAGAATATGAAACCCACATTAGGTTTAAATTTTCAAACTAACATTTAGAGCACTATTTATCCGTGCTCCAAATAAACATGTGAAATGTCTTTATCAATAATAATTGTAAAAATCGATTTTTAGTCTCTAATATTTTCACTGATAATTCAACTGTCTCTGGCTATTTGTATTAAACTGTGACTGGAACGTCCCTGCAGTAGGTACCTCCAGCATCATTTAATAAAGCCCCTGTTAATTTTTTAATATACTTACATTTCAGGATTCTAATAATTATTTCAAAAATAATTCTACTCTGATGGCTAAAGCTTCAAATAATCATATATTTCTAAAAATACAAAATAAAATGAGTTCATTTATTTTCCTGCGTTTTACCAGAGTTTGAAACAAATAATAAATCCCTTTGAATAAAAGGGTGGCCGGGCGCTAACACAATATTCTCCCCCATTTGGTGATGCTGTCAAAGCTATTAGGGCTTAATACAAGAGCCTACCTACCCTGTGCTCTGTACCTATCTGTACCCTGTGGCTGATAGATCGAACATCCGGGATCATCCGGACACAGCCGAAATCGATGCGTTAGTAATTTCACTCTGCAACCTTTTGTGTATTAACGTAATATGATTGAATAAAATACTAACATACACACACATATTTTTTTGTTTTGTTATAATTACTTTCTTATGAAACGAGTGTTAATACGTAAACTATATTGTACAAAGACTTTATAAAGAAATATTATTTTAATGATTTATTCGATAAAAGGGGTAGATAGGAAATAAAACAAAATTATTAGTCTCTATTCATAATTATTTATACTCCTATGAACGCGATGGTTGGATACTTTTCCTTAGGACAATCTTTCTTATTTTCACAAAATATATATATTTTTTGCAATAACCGTTATAAAGAAACTACAACTGGATTTTTTATGAAATTCGGTACAATAGTAACTAATCGTCTGCATCTACATATAAAATGAAGGTACCTTTTAGTCTTAATCCATGTCTATTTAAAATGTGAAACTATAACGCCGCGCTGTACCGCTGGATCTTGATAAGATTAGATAACGACGCTACTATATCTCTATGCCTATGGGGCCTACTTTCATAGTTTTAAGCCATTTTGTAGCAATATTAAAATAATATTACTTTGATCCATACGTTTGCTTAGTGACCTAACTGAACGAATGCTTTTGTATTCCTGCAATAGGAGGGAATGAGACATCACTTTTTTTTCGTATAGCTTCATCTCTTTTACACCATTTTACAAATTGTATTCCTTAACTCGCACTTATTAAAATAAATTATAATATTTGATATTAAAAATATTCATCTTTTTTATTCTTGGTATGTTAATAGCCTTGTATAAACGAAGCTTACTTGGGTTCGTTTTAAAATTGAAATCTTTTGATACCATCTAGAAATTAAAAATAATAATGCACCATTTATCTTTTGTTATTAATAATATTATGATCACTTGAAAAGAAACGTTTCGAGTGGATTGGCAGTTGGTTGCTATGGAAATACTAAATAATGCTGATGACAGGAATACAATTTACATAAAACAAAAATAAAGTTATCAGATTAGAGTTTAATAATTAAATAATGAATTGTGATTATATACCGGACAATACGATTTTATGGACTTGCTATTGAAACTAATAAATAAATTCAAGATTATGAAGACATGAAGAAAAAATTATGAAATATAATTAAAGTAAGAAGGAAAGAAATACGAGTTTTGGGTGAGAAATTAAGCATTGGGTTCCTGATCTTTGCAAGGTCCGTTTTGCCATAGGTACCTAGGACGAAAAAAAACCGGAACAACAGAAACAATTAGGTATGAAGAATAATTTTATTTGTGATATAGTGACGATCCAAACCTGTTAAGAAGACTAAAGTTATTATTTTTAAAGTGGATTGTGTACATTTGTCTGTTTTTTTGTGGTTCTTCTGTGAGAAAGTAATATTAATAAAAATGTATTAATGATAAACTGTCTTTGATTTTAAAGGGTGGTGCTGAGTTGAAGACTATGTCATTATATTTATAATACCTATAATAAATGAGTTGAGTGTGATGTATGTAAACAGTAAAAATAATCATAAAATAATATTGTACCAATTTAGACTAACTAAAATACAGAAATGATTTTACAAATCGTTTTTGTAAATGGAAATACCCTTTAAAGCCCTTGTAATTTTGAGAGTAGGTATCATATAATTACATGTGGTCTGGTTAGCTAGCCTCGCCTTCTTTTGTGGTATTCATGCCTATTGTAGTTGCTGGCTAGAATAAATGCGTAAATTATAAAGTAATAATAAGTAAATCTATCGCGAAAAAGTAACTCAAAATAATAAACAATATTATTTACATTCTAAATCCGTCTTGACAAACTAACGATTTCTAAATGTCAAAATTAGACAAAGATAATTTACTTTCATGTTTCTATTGTCAAAAAATAGTTTATGGTACGATTTAACAATGTTTTATTTGGTAAAAGAACGAATAATTTAGGATGACGTCATTAAAATTTCTTATCGAAACATTATGTCATCTATAAGTGTACATTTTGCCGTTCTGACAACTTTATATTTGTTTCTTTCATCATTATGTTTTCACAGTATGAAAAAAGAGAACAACTGTTACGCACAGTTAACACGTTCACTGCGACATCATAATTAAAAAACTTTCAGCTGGTGCGTTAGGGATCTAAAAGATCTCGAAACTAGTTTATCCCCGGGTGCGTTGGGGACCTAATCAGTCCCCTAAAAGTACAATTCTGAAAATAATTTATATCTTCAACAAAAACAATGACATATACTTAAAAATTTCATAGGTCAAAGATAGTCTACTGTTCTATATTTTGCTAGGTTCGCACGCAGTTATGACATAAGAATAAGCCACAAATCCAAATCAAAAATTAGACATCGGTTGTATCTCGTACCGCAACCAGAGATAGAGCAATATGTGGAGTGACTAGTGGTGGGAATTAAATAAAATGTCATTTGTCGATAGAAAAAGTTTTTTTACGAATTAATTATTTATTGTAAACTATCAAAAATGTTTATCATTAAAACATGGTAAGCACATTGAATTTTTACATTGTGCGCAAATCGTTATGATTTGCGCACAATAAAAATTTGAACATAAAAATCGATTGACTTTTTACACTTTTTCGTTTTAAGGTAACTCATTGTTTATCAAAACAAAACAATAAGAAAATATAAACACGTTGATTTATTTACGCGAAGTTATTTTCAAAGCGTGCACGCATCCCCTCACATCGATACTTGAACAACACTAAAACGAGACACGCAGCGCCCGCGCCGCCCCCCCACCCGCTCTTGCGTCTGCGAGGCCTATAATTCCACGAGTATTAAAATATCCCCTAACGCAAGTAATGAAAAAATTATAGTACTGTGCGTTAGGGACCTAATCCATCCCTAATTTTTTTTATTATGTCTATAAACTCACCTTCAAGTAGGATACAAATGTGTATATTTGTCTTGCTCATACATAAAGAACTTTGCAAGTTAGAGCCCCCCGCAAGGAGTGAAACAACAGCATTTCAGTCCCCGCACAATACGAAAGTCCCGCAAGACATCTTATAGACCTCGTAACGCAGTGAACGTGTTAAGTCTTCAAACTTAGGCTACTTCTATGCTTTAGGTATTGTTCTAAATACTGCTATAACAGTTCATGGTAGGCCCCTATAACATAATCAATTTAATAAATCACATTTGACATCTGTCAGTTTTAGCTTCATAGCGCTACCCTGCTTAAATATATCGATTAAATTCTATTAGTCGATATGGGATTCAAACAGAAATCGAATGCTTGAACAAAATTAAATAGGTACCTCTTTGATTTCAATTAGCTTCATGTAGGCAACATATTATTATAACGTCGCAATGTGGCCAAAGACATAAATATTTATGAATTATATTTTTGCAAATATCGGTTGTACCTTTGGTTTTTTCTGTCATAGATGATTACTAGTTAACTAATTCATATTATTATTTAATATTGGGCGTTTCATTTTTAGTTTAATATATTTCATTTTTATAAAACAAAGTATGTAATATATATAAGTATTTTGGAGGAAAGAACACTTTTTTTACACTTTTTTACATATACTGATTCATTTGGTTTTCTTTTTTAAAAAAAAAATACCTTTTCCTTTCTTTTTTTCTCACAGGAAGTATACCTAAAAATATTTTTTTGTTTTTCATTGTAGATATATGTATTCATAATATATTATATATTCATTGTCTTGTTCCAGATCAGGAGTAGCAGGTGGAGGGATAAGTTTGGACTTCAGACAGAAGCCCATTTCTTTTTCCCGCAATTATGAGCAGAGTCGGTTAATCCGAGGTATAGTTCTATTACCTTAATTATATAATCTCATGATTCCGTCATTTACACTTTCATTATTGTCATCCAAAAATTCATATTCACCAATTATTTCATATAACAATTTTAAATATTATTTTTTAACAATATTAAATATTATAGATAGGTCTTTATCTGTCCTATCTACCTATCCCACGTATATATATATAATCGTGTTTTTCCATGAAATGGTAGGCGTGCACCCAAGAGACCACGCCCAGCTGTTTCTAGGAATTCCTCTGAAAACAAATTTTACACATATTTATACTTTTTGCTGAGAAATATATTAAAATAAATTTAAATCAACATTTTTGTGCTGAACAATCCAAAGAGTTGATTAGTATTTCGTACAAGTAATTTATTCATAATAAAGTTTTTTCTTTTTAATATTGTACTAATTAAATATATTAACGCTATTATACTTCTTCATCAGATTAGTTTCTAAAAGTAATAATTATTTTTTTAAATAACAAAGCTATGTATTTTAAAATGTACTAACATATAACATACCTGGGCATCCGAATTCTGAGTATAAACAAGTTCTTTATAAGAAAAACTTTGTCTATAATCTATATAGGTAGTCCTTTATAAAACTCTTAGAAAACTTTCTTGGTAATACTGATTTTCTCATGTTTTCTTGATATTGTAAGGGTGTTGTTCGTATCTTAAAGAACGGTATAGACTTCTGAACATATAATGCGAAATCTGCTTTTTTTTTTGCTGCAGCATTTTAGTATTTTTTGTCAAACGCGAGTGTTGCCCGTACACGTAAATTTAGGAAAAAAATATTTACATAAGTTTTTTATTACCGTAACTACCAGTGTTTTTTTTTTCAGCGTAACTCCACTATACATAAGCTTGTATGATTTTTGAACGAAACTCCGATTGAGACATAATTGATTTTTTATTTTCTAATTGTTTGAAATTTCTGAGTTTTCATTAAGTTTAACTTAATACAAAACAAAAACATCAATAATACATTTTTAATAACTTGTTCCTGTAGCCATGCACAATTACGCTAAGTCTGTCCAGCTCTTTGATGATGTTGACATGTCGTTAATTTTACCGGTTGACGGCCAACTTTTCGGCGTAGGATGTGAGGGGGTTAGGGTGCTATTTCGTTTATATATAAATAGAGTGATATTTGTATTGCTGTTATTAACCCTCAACTACGTATTCAAAATTATCTCGAGGGCATATTTATACGGTATTTAGCGTATACAATTTAAAATATTTTACGTGTCCACATATATATTATGATTGAAATAATATTCTAGTAGGAATATTATAAATATGAATGTTTAGGTGAAAACCAGAGGACCAAATACCAAATATTCTATCAAGTAGGTATTAATAAAAGTTGTATTTTAAAGTAATGATATTACGTGTATTAAATATGTTCCTGAAGCGCCCTATTAGAATAATAACGATAAAATACATCAAACAGATATCGATATATGTACATATATTTTTTTAAGTTAGCTCCCGAATTAGGTATTATGTCATCCCTGTATTCCTGGCTTCACAAACATATAAATAACAGACACTAAGTATACCTAGACTCGGAACAACCCGTGTGGGAATCGAACCCACTACCTTTGGTTCAATTGTCAGGGTAACCACTACACCAACAGGAAATAGCCTACCCTAAATTCTGTATTATCTTAAAGATGTATTATCTTTAGAAATCTCTAGAGCAAGCAGTAATTAAATATCCAGGCTGAACAAAAGAGTGTATGAAAGTCAAAATTATCCAGAAGGCATAAAACGATTTTTTGAGGCTTTAAGTTATGTTCGTACATTAGAAATAAATTTTCTTGACTAGAATTTATTTACAAAAAACTTTTAATATCAAGTTAAACGAAGCAGAATTATTTTATTTATTTCGTCAAGCAATCATTGTTAACATTCTTTCAGTCGTCAAACAGGCTTATAAATTATAACAAAGTTAGAACAAGTCAGTGTCATTATATATTTTTTTTTGATAATTCGTTCCCCGTATGCTGAGACTTGTCTGTAGTAAATATATAATAAATATATATTTACTACAAACAAGTGTGATATCGAATTATATTAATAGATTTCTAGGAGTTATCCAGACTAAGACCTAAAAATAGAAAAAGGCTATTTACCCTAAATTCCGGTAATAATAATATATTATAGTGTTCCAAGTATACATCAATGATTTGTAAGTATTTTTTTCACTAAACAAGAAATCACTGAAATAACGAAGGTACAAAATTTATTTTTAGCACCTAAAAGTGTTTATGGAAGAGTATTTATACCTATAGTAAGACTTCTTGAACCTAAAAATGCCCTTTCGCGGGATTATTTATTTTATATTTTTATTTCGAGCAGAGAAAAAACAAAGTTTAATATAAACAATAATGAAATTAACTGTAATCGGGGGTGCAAAAATTTAAAATTAGCATTTATATAATTGTTTAACCCTATCGAATTGTCATACAGTATCCATACATGACGACACATCGATTACCGCTCCTAATAGTTCAATGTCCTTTTACTATGTACCTTCTGCCTCTTTTCTTCCTATTTTTTGTTTCTTTCTCTCCTACGTGCAAAGGTTTTAGTGGAGAGGGAACGCATCACAGGTCATCGTGCTAAAATCAACGCTAGCACCGAGCACGCCTGCAAATTCAGTATAGAGAACGTTTATAAGCCACTGGACGCGGATGGAAATGGCCTCCGATGTGAAATGAAATAAACGCACAAACTGTATAATTTTGGCCATAAGTGTTCTAGTGAAGTGAAAGTTAAATACATAATAAGGTGTGTGAGTGTTTGAAAAAACCATGAATATCCTTACGAAGGTACACATTTAATATTAAACCTTAGATAAGATTACTCTTAAATTAATTTATAGGCCTAATATTTCTTCCCCAACTCATCGACTATATTTTGGTCCTTATGTAACTGGTTTGGAACCAGATGAGGTAACCGTTCCCCGCTCTATCGTCGATGGTCTGCCTTAAAAAAAAATAGTAATAAACAAATACAAATATTAGTCACCCCCGTACCTACCCGTAGTCCTAGGTGCTCTCATATTATACAAAATCAATATATTTCACTTAATATTGAGTTACGGTTAAAAATATCCGATTTTTAATTGATATTACTTAAATATAATTATTCCAACTAGCTGTGCCTGCGACTTCGTACGCATAAAATTCGATTTCGATAACCCTTCAAAGTTTCATCTAACTTCGTCAAGTAGGAGTAAATCTATTTTATTTTTAATCACAGATAATTTATTTCAGAGTAGGTGGTCGTCAATTTCGTATTTTTTGTTTATTGGAAATGGGGTTATTATTCCCTCAGGGAAGGACCACTATTTAAATTTTGAGAAATGTTTTACAGCAATGATACGAAAATAAGAGATAATTAACTTATTGATTTCTTAAACGTAAAGTGAAGTCTATGACAATACCGGTTAATCCCTTTCTGATATTAACGTGCACAAACATAGAGACATACAGACAAAATGAAAAATTTGTCCAAATCCATTGTTTTAGACTCTCTCTGGTTGCTCGCATATCTAAAAGAGATACAGATAAACAGACAAATATTTCAAAAATGTTAGAAATAGATTCCGTTATATATATAATAATAAAATAAAATTGAATATAAAATAAACTAAACATAAAATAATTTAGAAAATAAATTGAATTTCGTCTTGTCTTATTACAATATTTATTTTAGTTCTCATACTTGGACCTGGAAAATAAGAATGAAGATTGTGTTTCTATAATATATACTTACTTAAATTTGTGTTACTTTATGGATATAATAGTCACTTGACCGCCAGTAACTTAAGTTTACAAATAATTCATAAAAGTAGTCGGTAAGTCCGATTAAATGGCAATAGAAGGCAATAGTTTTTGTCGAAATTAGCAAATTATACAATAATTAGATAATCTTGTAGATAGCGACATTTTTAAATTGTACATTTACATACATGTCTTTCAAGGGAAACCCACTGGGTGTCCTATTTCCCCATAACTCAAACCACCGAATAAAAGTAGGCGGAGTCTAATGCAGAAATGATAAGAGATTTCACTAAGATAATAAATTATAAACATCTAATTTTGTGATAGTAATAGAAACGTATTTTTCAAAAGTATAAATATATAAAAAAAATGAACTTTTATGACATTTTAAGTAAGAAAAGACTAAATTGCATTTCGAATTTAAAATAGCGAGCGTTGATTGGTGTTCTAGGATGCAACATCCACCTCCTCCTTTGGACCTCTATAAATACGGCTCGATCATGGCGGACGGCTCAGAACTCACAACACCACAGCAGGACCTGTAGCGTTCGTAAACTGCGCGAAATCAATTTTCGAAGTGATTCGACGTAAAAGTTCGAATTTATTTCGATTATCTTTTAGAAACCTTTTAATTTTTGTATACTTTTTATAAACTTTATTATAACATATAGATCCCAAAACTATATTAAAGGTGATACTAATTAGACAATAAAAATATAATTAAGTAGTGAAATTGCACTCTTAATAGGAGTGCGGTTAGTGATTATAAACTATGTCTGACACTAGTTCAACCATGATGGAGAAATTGTATGAGTAAGATTAAATACATATTATTAAATTAATAATCAACACGTTTTGTGTCCAGTTTACCTACGATATAAGAACTGGTGACGATAGTAAGACATGACAAATACATGACAAATACAGTGAATATAAAAAATAATTATTATTATTTAAAAAACAATAATTTATTATGATCTGGTTGGTTTTTTGAGCATTACCAAAACTTCCCCAGGCTACTAATATCTACTATAAATATAATTTAGACTTTAAGTATGATTATTAAAAACTATCAAAACACAAGTAGGTAAGCTCAGTTTTTCTATCTAGCTCTTCACAGGTCTGTGCTGTAAAGCATTCTTTGTAACTTTCTCAGTTAGTAACAATAAACACTTTTTTTAATAACACTTACTATCAATAAGGAATTATTTTTTTATTTTGAAAAATAATAGAAAAAACCTGCCAATTGCGAATCGGACTCGTTCACGAAGTATTCCGTACCATTAAACATAAAAAACTTCCCTTAAATATTTATTTTATTTTCAAATTGTTATTTGTTTTTAAAGTGAATGTATAACTTAGAGTCTGTGAATATTTAAAGCGCTCACCTGTTGCCGTTATTAAAATCAATTAAAAAAACCAGTCTTGTTGTATAGAAGCTCCCTCTTAAACATTTATTTTCTTTTAATTAAATTATTAATTATTATATTGAATTTATAACTTAATATTTTAAATATGTAAAAATTGGTATCGAACATTAAAAATAAGTTTGTTTTTTAATATTTATTTTATTCTGTTTTTAGTATTTATTGTTATAACGGCCACAGAAGCCAAATGTGTAAATGTAATTATTCATGAGATAGGTACAGCCTGGAGACAGACAGACAGACGAACAAACGGACAGCGAAGTCTCAATAATAGGATTATGTTTTTATCCTTTTAACCCTAATTAAAAGGTACACAACTATATTTGTACACATTTTGAGAGGCCGACGAAGTCGCTGGCAACTATTAAACTTATTGTTATTACACCTTAACGCACACCGCTACCTATGCCAACTGCTACCTTCGATCTGACGGATCACTCCTTTTTAAGCAGAATTGTATAATGTAGTATATTGTTTGTTGTTTAATTTGTGTATTTATTTACACACACTACGCCAGCGCCATACAGAATAAGTACCAGAGGAGCGGTATGTCGATCTTCACACCCTTCCATAATTGGGTAGACTACAGCCAAGGAGAGCTATGTCTAATAAGGGAATATTTTATAGGACATGAAAATGTATTTCACTGGATAATATATCAATGCACTACCTACAATGTACACAGAATTAGATAATGACCCCCATGTCCCAAATCATTTTATGTGACAGAACAGACAGAATCTTTTTATGTAATACTTGTAAGCGTGTTTGTTTAAATATAGATACACAATGTTTATATGAAGGTTAATAATTTCCAAATTAAGAAAAACATGACAGGTTAAGTTAATATTGTTAATTAAAATGTTTAGGATATAATTACTATACAACTATTTTACTAAACATATTTGTCGATATTTGGTGTTGTGTTCGCTTTATCTTTGTTTCACATCACATTCATAGATAAAATTATTCTAAAAAAATAAAAATAAGTCATAGAACCCTTACTTCTTTATAAGAATGAAAGGAATAAAAATGTGTTGTTCTTATATAAATTAAATCATAGTATAAAATAGTAAATCTTTTTTAGAATCCGTCATTAATGAAAATATGTTTTTATTGCAGCGTTGCTGAGACAGCCTATATTCGGTAAGTTTACTTATTTTTAACATCGACGTAAAGACCAGCGTTTTTAAAATTTGAAGTACGTATAGGTTTACATACGACTGTCTGTGGCTTCATAGCAATAAACAATACCGCACCCAAATTATGCACTAATTTAAGGGCGGTATTGTTTATTCAACAGCTGTCTCTATCGCGATGCCCTCTGCCGATAAGATTATTAAGTTTGGCGTAAATAAAAGCACTCATCTGCAAGATATTCAGTTATAATTGGAATTAGTGAAAGGATATCAGGATTATATATTGTAAGCCTGTAATGCCGATTTTTTTTTTTTCAATTACATTTCAATTCATTACAATTTATTATATTACAAATAAAATATAGAGATAATTAATACTTGCCAGTTTAAAAAACATAATAAATTTGTATTTAATATTAGCGGTCTTCTTACGTAACAACAATGGAACTACATTTCAAATAAATAATCTTTCTATTTCAATATCTTGACTCTTTTCCTTGCGGAGAAGGAAGAGGAGTTCGAGCGTCGTACGTGGATGTCCTGACATATCCCTCTCGATTCTTCTACTGTCATTAATTTATTCCTAAGGACTCTTTTTATATTAAACCTGTTACGTTTAAATTAAAAACAGTTTTATTTTCCTTCAATAGGTTATTTTTTAGGAGGTAATGTAGAGCTTAAATTCTATTTTCAACAAACCATGGTATATTAAATAAATGATAATGAATTTCTTATGAAACAGGTAACTCATTTTAACAATAACAAATAGAATTGTAGTTATTATTTTAAACTAATGTTATTATTGTTAACGAACGTTATAACTACCTCATTTTAAAACGAATGTTAAACTTAAACAACTTTTCAATTTGAGATACTTTCCTTTGAAAATATATTATCGAATAACGAAAGCAAATATAATTATTTTGAGCTGATCGGTTACATTTTTTAAGACAACATATCGAAAAATCTGTGTTTCTTATTTCATTCGAATTTAAATAAGACATTTATTTCAAAAGGTATTGTTACTCCAAGAGTTGCACATAACATATCGCTCGAATGTTTGAGAAGTATGTAATATATTTTTCTTTCCTAGGGTCAGGGATTTCTTTCTATGCAGATGCTATAGTCTTCCTGACTACTATCCTGGATGTGAGCCATGGAGAAAAAATAAGAATACTAACGTTCGAAATCGATTGTATTTGAGTGAAGCGTGACAGCCTGCATGTAGCATCACAAACAGACAACCCGCAAGTAACAGATCACCAGCGCTACAAAATGAGCAATTAAAATTAATAAAAGTGATACCTGGGAAAGGCGAACATTCTGCCAAAATATGTTACGTAAAAAATAGTAAGACAACAAAGACTTAATAAAAGTGTCAGAATTATGGTTCAATAAACTGAAATTCAGAATGTTTGTTTTGTAGACCTAAAAGTAAACATTTATTTGTCTGTGCAGGTCAATGCCCTATAGATTCCGAAAAGAAATATTACTCCCACAAAAGGATAGTAAATGACGAGTCCCAAAATACTAGACACAGGAGTGTCAAAACATATTCTTTAAGGGACAAACGTACAGGGCGGATCATGACTGGCGTCACCGACCAGGAGCGACGAATAATTCTCGAGTTTTGTCATCTGCTTGAGAAGTCCCGGCAATTTTTTAATGGTTTGCGGTAAGGAATCTTTAATCCTGTTTATAATCACGTGGACGAAAATTGGTTATTGTATAAATAGTTGAAATAATCATTATTTTTATAATGATATTGTATTCTTCACCGAAATCATTATTTATACATGTATAAATCATGTCATGGACCAATTAGAATTATAGATATTAAGATGATATCATTTGCTATTATTGCTATTATAATTATTGACCCCTCTTAATAATAAAATTAATTATTAATTAATTATTAAATTAAAATTATATCATTATTAACTTATTATTTAAGCAAGATATTTATTTATTTTTCCAAGCTGTACCTTTTTATAATGATTATATTGACGGACCGGTATTATACGCTGCGAAATTATTAACATTATTAATAACATAGCTTAGCTGATATACAAAAATGATCACCTATGCGACTTTAGCTAAGCGGAAATTTTATTGTGTGTTGCGAATTGTCATCGAAATTCTAATTATTTTTTGTCTACGTGAAGCAATATTTTATTTTCGGAAATTTCAGGGAGCTTTCTCCATATGGACAAAAACATTGGCAAGGACAATTTTCAAGAACTTTTGACGTTTACGCTAAACTCTGGAAATTCCAACAACAAAACAGATCTACTCTCGATATTAAGTACGGACTAAAACGTTGGCAGATTGGCGAAATTGCTTCTAAAATTGGACAGTTGTATTATCACTTCTAGTAAGTTAAATAGCTTATGATAAATATAGTGTTTTCTAAGGTTTTCACGAGTACCTACTACACATTGAAATAAAACTATTTTTACAGATTTAACTCGCGTAATTTAATTAAATTTTAAATTTACATTTACATTTAAAATCTAACCCGAATTTTCGAATGCTTTGCTGCAATCGTGTTCACGGTAAGAAGAGATGGTGGTGTCTGTCAGTAAGTCAGTCAATTAGTCATCTACCCCCCCAAGGGTTTCTAAGCTTCCGGGCGTACAGTTCAGGATTCCGATGTTTCCAATTCTGTCAGTAACTCCTTTCACATATGGTAGTACGGCCGGTTGACGCTCAACTGTGGGTGGCTTGATGTGGTTTCTGCGACGCTGGTGAGGTACGGGCAGGTGGTTATTGAATAAAGCATGCTTGACACGCTGCAGCTCGTCGTCTAGGTGTTCAGCGTCACAGATGTGTTGTGCTCTCTGAAACAAAAATTTGCCAACGGTAGTTAACTGGCTAGGATGGTGATGTAAATTACCATTGAGGTACCTATCTGTATGTGTGATTTTCCTATGAACAGTGTATAAATTGTAGAACTATAACCAATTCTTGAGACCTATCAAAAATAATATTCCTTTACAATGAACTGGAGTACATAAACTTGATTGCGATTGTGTATATTGAATACATAGGTCAAACAAAGAGGAGCATCGGTAAAAGTGTTAGGGAAAACGTTTCGGATATCAAACATAGGCGTACATCGAAGTCAGCAGTGTGAGAACACACCATAGACAAGCCCAATCATTATATAAGATTTGATAAACCTAAAATCCTCGCTAAAGAACATCTCATCTCGTCTTACCGTGTATACGATTGCTGCAAAACATTCGAAACGTTGGGTTATATTTAAAATGTAAGTTTAAAATTTAATTCAATATACGCGAGTTAAATCCGTAAAAATAGTTTTATTTCAATTATGATAAATATGTTATAGAAAGATAAAGAGATGCTATAATGTTTAATGTTTCATATTTCAGTCTAAGAACAAGTGAAACTGCATATCTGGTGGAGGCTTATTCATTTTACTCCGCCATACGAGGAAGACGTTACTATACGTTAGCAATCAAAGAAAGTAAATGTGAACTAATGGTAAAAAAACTAAGATTTTATGCAAGATCCATTGTGGTTGCAATTCTACTTCAACTACCTAATGTAATTGATGAACTACTCTTGGAGCTAGAGAGCCAGGTCATAGCGTATGGAAAAACATATGATCCGAATGATCAAGTTGAATGGAGTAGAGTTTTAGAAGAAGTAAGGGCTTTCTTGTCTGCTGAACCTGGGGTGACGATTAGAGATCCGGATAATAAGGATAAAATTGTTACGGTCAAGTAAGTCTCTTTATTTTGGCTTTAAACATTAAACGTATATTTCCCTTATTTTAATAACAAATCGTAGATGATCCTTAATTATTAATAATCTTTTGGATTTGAAACTTATGTAACTTACCATCTTTTAACTTTTAGAGGTCGAATCAACCCTTTAAGTATTCCACAAATTGATTTGTCACAACAAATGTGTCTAACACTCAGAGACGCAGTTATAATAGGAAGTGGAACTCAACTAGTTAAGTTCTCAGAGCTGACCATAGACATGTTTCGAATGGTTCAAGTACTCGAGTTCGAAATCACAGTACCTATAAGGGACCCGTCTAATAATTCACCAAAACAAGATGGGAAGAGTGTGCACCCTCCGCCCCCACCTCCTCCACCACCGTTAAGTAAGTTTGTTTCTTCTTGAAAAACCTTTTTCAAATTTGGCTTTTGCGAAAACTTGTTAAAAAAAAGACATTTTTATCATTATCAAGGCTACCAACACAATGTTTATAAATATTTTTTTAAATGTTTTTTTATGTATGCAATTTATTATTGTTTAAATAACCTCCATATTAGTTGTACGATGCGAAGTAAAAGAAGAACATGCTTTAAATATTAAATTAAAAACTCAGAAACTGTGTGAAAACACAAAAGACTTCAGAATTGCAAGTGTAAGATACTCAAAAGATCACAGCGTTGTTTTAATTGGCGTCGCGAGTTTAAAAATAAATCCAAAACCATTATAAGTATTAATCAAGAATTCTTTCTTTTAGGTATATTCGACGGTACCCATGACCATGAAGGCCCCTGTAATCCACATAAATTCCTGCTTTTCAAACCGTCTCCAAGTCAAGCTTTGATATACTTAGCCACTAGTTGCAACGAACTGCCGATTAATGGAGCTTTGTTAGTTTATGTGTCTGCGCATGGGCACGCTCAACAAATAAAACATCCGGAAAACTGTAAGTACTTTTTGTTCAATGACTAATATTAAAGTTCTTTTACTATTTATTTATTTATTTCATGTACCATTATTAGTTAAAAAAATCAGTAATAACACAGCCTTACACATAGAATGAGATTCTTCCCCCTTCCCTCCCTCAAAAAATCTCATAAAAAATCCCTTCAAAAAATCTCATTAAAAAATCCAGCTGCCTGTGTTTATTATTCTTAAATCTTAAGTTTTCAAAGGTCTATTTTAGTAAAGAGCAAATTTTCGAATTCTTATGGATGGTGACTTCTACTTCTCGTACAGTAATATGTCTCCTTGAGATAGGATAGGATCAAGTATCTATCCTACTTATTTTACGGAGTAAATATACCAAAAATGACCTAAAAATTTCCTAATTGCGAATAATTAACTAATATTTCAGTCCTTTATAAGTAAATCAATTTTATTTCTTATAGTAACTGTAATATAAGTTGAAAATTTCGAAGAAAAAATTCAAGTGGAAGATCTACAAAATGTTATTTTTTTATCATTTGATTCTAGATGCATATGATCTAGGCGGATTGATAACAACATCAAATTCGGATGTATACAATGAAGATAGAGACATTTCATCAAAACATAGAGATCCCCAAATTTTTTACCCCGGAGACTTACAGCCGTTTACCAGGAAACCGCTTTTTGTTATCGTAGATTCAGATAATTCCTTTGCCTTTCAACACATACCACGGACATTTGGCCAACCGTTGGTCATTCTTATGTCCCCGATTGCCTTGCCCTCCACACTGAGTGGTAAGTCTAATAAAACTAATCACATAAGAACAGAATTTTTGATGATCTCTTGATTTATCTTTACATTTACAGATCGCAGCGAACAAGGAAATCTTTTCACTTTATTTTTACACAATCCAATAGCGGGTTTATGTAATTCTTGCGATGTTTTTACAATAAGTGTTGGTATCTGGGATCACTGCGTGAGATTACAAGATATTTTTATGCGAGACGCCACTCGATTGATTTCAAGAATACGACTCGGTAAAAAAATATTACTATGTTTACTTGTAAGCTCATTTAAATTTTAAAGATATATAAAATGATAAATAAATCAATACCGGATAAGGGTCGAACCCACGACCTGTGGGAAACCGTTCCGTCGCTCCACCGTTTGAGCTACCGTTTAGCTACCAGCTTCGAAGAGTTAGGCATTGTATATAAATAATAAAATAAAATATTGAAAAAAAATGATTATAAAAATATATTTTTTATTATTACATAATTATTATATAGGTCTATATGTATATTTATACATACTAGTGAATATGTGTTATATGATTTTAATGATATCTGTTACTTAGAAATGAAAACAAGTTATTGTTAAATATATTGGAAAAAATATCGCGTTGCATTATATCGCATTGTGATTAATTTACACCAGAATGAACAATTTTATTAAAAGAAATTCCCTTTAAATTTTAGATCCAATGCATTACGCATTCATGGGAGATGATTTCCTGAGGCTTATTCTGCTGCGATATATATTCTGTGAGTGTACTCTGCGCTTGCACAGGGCCTTCCGTTCTCGAAACAACTTGCCACGCGCCTTACCACCCATCCCTGAAGATATTTTTGAACATAGAGATTTAATATCTCTTATCCTGGAAATTGCAGATTGCGTTGGAGTAAGTATTATAGCTTACTTATTGCGATCCTTGAACATCAGTGCATTTTGCTCGATCTGAATATGCACTTGTACAGAAAATATACATAAGCGTGTTCATGATATTTATAACTTGGCACATGTTTTTTAATTTAACGAAATTAAATTAATTTAAATGACACTATTTATTTTCGAAATTTTTATTTCATTATTTTATTGCAGGTTCGATCACATTTTTACGAATCGTCGAAACCTGATTATGAATAAACGCTACTAGAAGTAAACAAATGTACATATTTTATTGTATTAGGAGACCGAGAATTAATATACTCACTTCAATGAAGCGGAGATTTCAATTATTATTTATATGTAAAAGGTATTTATTTGACTTACTAATGATTCTTGTTGTATAATATTAGGCAATTACAACATAAATGTTCTGTTTGTGATAGACATGTTAAATACCTTGATGGGAGATTTTTACTCATCCGCTTAAATACATTAAATAACGCGTAAAAAAAGCATTTTAAAAAAGCTTTTTGAAGAATCATTATTAGTATGTCACAATGCAATGAAACGACATGTAAAATCAAAAAGAAACACAAAATAAGCGAAAGCTTTTAGTAAATAATGAACATCTTATGGATACACCAAACTACTATTACAAAAGGCCTGTGAGCAACAAAAATCACACAAAACTGTGAGTAAAATATTTAATTATCCTTATAAAGCACTAGTAATTTATTAACCCATAGAATTGTCATTGACAACAATTTTATTATATTACCTCCATCATCCATCAAGGTCCTAAAACGAATCTTGAATCCATCCATCGAGATCCTAAAACGGACAGATTTAACTTTTGATCTTTTAATAATGATGTAACTGGTAAAAAAATACTCTAAATCTGGATATGAAATAAGTCTAGTTCGCTTAATAAAAACCTCCGCTAGATCTTAAGCTTTTCAACTCTAAAAACCAGATTTGAATCTGTTCCGTTAAAAACTGACAGATACCTAAATAAGAATTAAAAGAAAGTTTATTCATAGTTATATACTATAGCTGTAATTATAATTAAAATTTGATTTTTAAAAAGAAGTAAGAACTTTTCATGGTATCACGAAAATTTTATTGATTTTAAAATCTGTAGTTGTATACTAATCTTAGTTCAGTCAGCAATCGCAATAAAATTTTACTGAATCGCGGATGTAAACGGATTACGAGGCGAGTAACATGGCTCTCTTCACGTACATACATTTTATCGAATATAATTACAGGTACCAAAATTTATTCATTAAATTAATAATAAAAATTTATATTTTTGTTTTATCAAACCTTTTAAATTAGGTTAACTTTCCAACGAGCACTTAAATAAAACATAAATAAATAAAATAAACTTTTCAATCTAGTACTACTTGCAACAAAAAAAAAAACACAAATCTATAAGAGATTTGTGTTTTTCTTTCTAGAATAAATCGACATTTCACATCACTATTCTAATATGTCAAAACGGCCTTCGTGCGCGTTCGTTAGCGTGCCTTTAGTGTGTACCTACTAAAGTTACCACCGAAGAAAGTTACCACACATAACACATGTCTACCAACTTACAAGTTGGTAGACATGTGTTATGTGTGGTAACTTTCTTCGGTGGTAACTTTCGTTCTGATAGACATTTCTATCAGATTTCAACCAAAAGGATTAGTAGCGCCATCTATGATCACTCTTTAACATATAGAGTGAAAAATTAATTAACCAGGACTCGACGACTCCTATCTTGCATACTGTCCTGTAGCGTTTTGGATACTTAGGTTTGGATCAAAACTTAATATTTTAAGGAGTATAACTTGCAAAGCTATCTTTCTTATAAAATCTACTATGATTGTGTTACTATATGATTCTTCCTGATTTATATAATAATGGGATAGAAGACCAGTAACATTTATTTCTTCTCCTCATGTTTAACCTCCAAAGAACAGTGACATCTTATTAAATAGATCTCTGTAAAACATTTTATTAATGATATTTTCCATTTTAATTTTCAGAGCGGGTGCACTATGTTCTGCTCTTAAACTACCACGTGTCCTGCCACTATTACCTATAATAGTTTTCTAAGTTTAATTTTCAAACAAAAACAAAAAATTAATATCGTCGGTGAGTATAAGTTCGATTCAGGACACAATTACGTTTCCTTAATCCTATTATATCATCTATGTATGTATGTAAATTAAAATAATAAAACGTGTCGCTGAACGCTATACTCAAATTGGACCAGAGAACTCTAAATAATAATAATGATAATAATATCGGAACAATTAAAAGGACCCGGAGAGAACAAACCTGCGAGTCGTGTTACTGAGAAAAGAATATTGCAAGTTTGAATTAATAGCTTTCAATTAAAACGTAACAATTGACTACAGCACCCACCACTGGATTTGGACTGCTGGATACTGGATATTGCATATTGGATACTATAAACTCGCTTTTCCCACATTGTAAAGCTATGAAGTACGTAGTTGATGAAGTATGGTTTCAGTACCTACCGAAGCTATTATCCTCATTGGTTTCAGAAGAAGGAACATTATTGCACAAATATCCCGTGATATAACCACCGCTTCAAGTAAGATGTTATAATTCATCAACAATTGATAGAAATGCAACTGGTATAGTTAGAGAGAATGTGGAATCCTGCTATATGGTTTTACATAGACGAAATGATCAGTTACAACGTATGTATGAAACACGCTAGAGGTTTGAAACAGAGCGAGATAAGGTTGAATCAGAACGATTTTTTTCTGAAGTGTATGTTTACCATCGAAATTTGATTAATATTGCAGAGAAATTGAAGACACTGAATTTAAAAAGATATATCCTTTAAATTAGAGGAACTGCTGTTGCTTACGGCTTGCTGTTGCTATAAAACAAGTCCTTCAGTGTTTGGGACACATTTGTCGCCTGGCCCTGAAACCAGTCGAATTGTTTGTTTAGGCGCCAGATAATTAAACTAAAAATATCATTTACCTATCAAAAGTGAAAGAGCATACGATTCATTTTAATTTTCTGTTTATATCATAAAAAAAATAAAATTCATAAATAAAATAATTAAATTTAATACTTACATACCTAAGTGGCACACAAGAATTTAGTTCCTTAGAGGGTAGAAAGTAGCTAGAGTCAAATAGCTTTTAATTATTAATCAATCATAAAACCTTTAACTTTTCATTTTTCTTTTCAGATCAGAACCAATCACAAGCAAGTCTGATTTTTAATAAAAAAAACACAAAAAGGGTTGCCTCTTCGCTTGTATGCTTAAAAATTGGTTCTATTGTTTTCTATTAATTAATAGCAAACCAACCAATATAAAGGCTTTATTATGTTAAATTACATTAATCTTAAAATGTAATTGTCAGCTTAGATATCACTGTTATCCATAGGAATAACACGTGAGTGAAAAGATGGAATTGTATGGTAATATAATTGTAAATAATAGATAATTGTAGTCATTGCAATCTGTAATTAGTATTGTCATTTTTTTTATTTCAAATTAACGCCTTAGTCAAACTACATCAAGTCTAAATATTAATTTGAAAAATATATATATATTTGTTCTTGCTTTCAGGTTCTATGTTAGACAGGTACTTGTTACGTACACGCGTGTACTATAACTATCTTAAGAGGACATGTAATGATTAAGGATAATTTAAGGAAAACTACTCAAAGGTAAATTAGGTAAATAAAAAAGGTAAATAAAAAAGGTAAACACAAGGAAGCTCAAGATCTTTCGATATCTCCTTGAGAGATGTTGGAATATATAATAAATTGAGGACTTCTTAAATCCAGTGCTATAAATTCACTTCGAGTCTCCTGTGCATATGATGTCAATCTAAATAGTGTAATAAATAAGTTCACTATCCCGAGCTAGACTCGAATCTACTTCCTTTGGGAACCGTATTATCTTGTTACATATGTTAGAGCGACCGAAAAGGTATTCAAGAGTTTGTAGGTTCGAGGTCGTGATAAATTTTTGATTCCATTTTTTTTTTTATAAATTTAGGTAAACAAAACATGTCTAACATGGTAGTAGATAGTTTAAAATAAATTTTAATTTGGGAATATTTTAAAAATAATAAACATTTGTATAATACAGCGTTAAGGTGTTCCTAGTTATATTTAAAATATGAATAGATGTAACGACCAACTGGTTGCCACCACCTTTATGGTGTCTATGGTCGGGGATTTAATCCCTTCACTTAAATATGATTAAAAAACGTTGCTTGAGTGTTGTTTAAACATCAGTTTATTTTATCACAGTTATTTCGTATATGTATGGCTATGTATTATTGTCTAGTTCAATTGTAATCCTTGCTCAGTTCAGGGGTAGAAGGCGTTGTATGTAGGTAAATAAAATAATAATAATTATTTACTCATATATTTGTAGATATAATATAGACTATAACTAAGGGGTTAGGTAGGCCAAATATGTTATGTAAATATATAACTGCTCATTATGACGCTCTCCTCCTTAGGTTTTTAACATAAAATTAATAGTTTAAGAAGATTTAAAAAAGTAGATAAGTTACACAAATATATATTACCTCATGCTTAATCATTATAACTAAAAACGTAAGTAATTTATTTAATTTATAAAGGTAATAGGTATGTATAACGACATATTCTCTTGTAAGAAGTTATGCTCAACGCATAATTCCTAATTTAATTAAGTATAATCATAGTATTTCTAAATATATTAATGTAACGTCAGCAAACAAAAGGGGTGCGTGCATTACAGATAATATATTTAAAAACGTTAAATTCTATTTGGGTTTATTTACCAAATCAATTTTTTTTTTTCATTATTGGAATGAAAAAACATCTATTATTGAAAATATTTTTTATTAAAAACAAATGATGTTATTATACTAAGTATTCAAAATGTTCTTGTTAAATATTTATTTATTTGTTAACCTATTTACTATAAAGAAGATATATAATAAAAAATCTATATTAATTAATACATAATATAAATTCTATATAAATATAATATTATAAGTGCTCCAAGGAAACCAAATCATTTTTAAAATGAAGCACTAATAAGTCTCAAACAATACACCTGCTTGAGAAGTATTTTATACGCCTCTTCTTCGGCGTAACTTAATATTTAACAGCTGTTACGTGTGTTCTCTTAATTGTCATAAATTTTAAGACCTGTGTATGTATAAGCTGTTCGGAATCCGGCCGCATTTATTTTAAGGATATATTCTTTATCGAATTTTTTTAATTCTATAAAAAAGATAAATGTCATATATCTTGAATGTCATATAACTCGAATGATGCTTATTACAAAATAACAAACACTACTAAAATTCATGTTTCTAGCTTTAATAGTCTAGTGTCGACGGCTACGAACAAGTCAGTCAGACAATTCTCTTTATAAGTATAGATAAAGGCTTACCATGTAAATACAATTTTTAATATATTTTGACTATATAAGCCTTATTTACTGTATCTAAATGTAATTATAGCGTGGATATGAATTCGAATAATATAATTTTCTTACCTATAGGTAATACAATTATAATTATTGCTATGTGAGTGTTTGATAAAGAGTGATAAAATGAATATATAAGAAAGCAAATTTTACGTTATTTTTTCATACACATATTTTGGGTATAATATATTTATATTTATACAAATATTGTACTTATAGGAACGATATCTTACTTCATTAGATTACCTTTACTCAACACAAGTATCTTAGTAACTCGATTTAATATCAGGGCGAGCACTACAATGTTACAAAAAATATATACCACTAAAATATTACAAGACAATGTTACTTACATTTTTATATATAATAATAATAATTAGATAATTAAAAAAACATGTTTTATTCCAAATCGGTCTAAGCAAAGAAAAATACTTGTTTATACCGAATATGTTGAAGTTTCTTAAGCAAATCTTGAGACTTTTCTCATAGAATAAGGATATGCACTATGATCTATACTTTATGGAATCGACCACATTTATTTTGTTTGATAAACTTAACATTAATTTATTATTAAGATTTGACTATACGAGTATAACAGTTCTAAGATGCAGCTGTTTTTTTCTCAATATATATAATGTTAAATTTAAAAATGAATTTAAATCTATAAGAATTTAATGCAACTTTATAAAGAAAACAGTTTTCATTGTTAATAATGTTCGTTATCTATATACTATTGCTCATATTAATATTATTATTATTGTTATCTTTGTAATGATATTTAAAAAAAACTTGTTACTGCTACTGTTGTGGTTTTTGTTTATCTTTTAAACTTAATTTTCTGTTGTTTATCACAACGAATACTTATTATAACTGTGTACGCTATAATCACAAATAGAGTTTGAAATAAAAATATTATATATGATACTTTGTTTTAATAATCCTTTTCACATCTTATGACGAATTATACATTTTTTATTGTACTTTTACATATTATTATTATACACTTAGTTATACCTAATTGTAAATTATGAATAAAACATACCTGTAACATTAAATAAAAAATAAAATAAAAAAAATATATTTACATTGATAAACAGATAACCTACATGTAAATTTTAATTAATATTAAATTACCTTATGTATATTAATTAAGTCCAATTATCATATTTAGTATTAAAAAGTACCTTATTAGTGTTAACTTAACGGATGACGAATTCAAATTTCTTCAACCCCAATATTTGGTTTTACTTTGGATATAAATCACATATATTGAACTACAAACTACTCATTTTAAAGTGAATTACGTCTATCCACACACTCTGGCTCCGTTATTGACTCTTTTTACTTAGCTAGTTTGAAGACAAAACATTGACCTCATACAAAACCATTATTTATTTTTACTTTACATGTATACATAAAATAAGCATTTGTAAAACGTTCGACTTGCATCTAAGAGATTACTTGTACCCAGGTTTAACAATATAAAGAGTAATTGCAACTCACAAGACCTTTGCAAAAAGAGTTGGACCCAAAATTAAAACTAGCTTTAGAAGAATTAAGATAAAAGTCCTTTTACGTAAAAAAACTATGTGACATTGCAGTTTTTGTTTGACGGACAGCGATACGGTAGCTCAATTAATAGAGCAATGGGAATGTTTCCCAGAGGTCGCAAGTTTATTTATTTATTTATTTATTTATTTACAAAACCAACAGCTTTTACAGTTTTATCATATATTTCACAACAAATAATATAGCCAATAACAGGTTTCGCTAAAACTTAACATAATGTTATTATGGAAACATCGTTGAAAAAATAAAATCGAGAAAGCAATAGTCACAAGAAGTACACTCTGATACACAAAAATGCCTGCAGCCAAGTTTTAGTTGCGGTACCCTGTACTAATACTTAAGAATAAACATACATAAATGTAATTATATAATAATATACTATATTCTATATTATGGTGATTCTGATAGCACTTTCATAACATTGCTCTTAAATTTCCCTTTACAGTTATTGAAAATGTCGACGTCTTTAAACAATGCATTATACGTATGAGGTAGTCTCATTAATAGTGAGTTTTTTAAATAATTTGAATTATGTTGTGGGATATCTAACATTAATGTATTACGGGTTCGATATTTAGGAGTTCGAAAAAATATTTTGGATACTAATTGGGGACAATCAATTTTGCTATTTATTATGTCAAAAAGCAGACTCATATCCATAAGAGTACGTCTCTGCTCTAACGAAAACATTTTATGTTCTGCGCAACCATCTTCATAAGTCTTACAAAATTTACGACAGCGAAAGTTTAAATGTTTAATAAAAATCTTCTGTATACGCTCTAAGCGATTCTGATAAATGCGATATTGTGGCGACCATATGGGACTAGCATACTCTAAGATGCTCCGTACGTAAGCAAAATAAACGGTCTTAATGACTGATATATCAGTAAACGGTTTACAAACGCGAAGGACAAAACCTAAATTTTTATATGCCTTAGTAAGTGTAGTTTCTATATGATTTGACATTATCATTTTCTGATCAAAGTGGACCCCCAAGTCAATTAAGTTTTGTTTTCTGGTAATATGTTCACCATTAAAATGATAGTTATGTAATATAGGCCTAGGTTTCCGTGTGAATGAAATGCATTCGCACTTTCCTGTGTTGACTGCTATGTTGTTTACAGTATAAAAGTTAAATAAGCTATTAAGGTCACTTTGCAATGACAAACAGTCTTGTGTGGTATTAATTACGTAAAAAATCTTTTTATCATCAGCGTACATAAGATAGTTAGAATACTTCAAACTTGAACCAATGTCATACAAATAAGCATTGTAGAAGAGCGGTCCTAAATGTGAGCCCTGTGGGACACCTGTGGGAATGTCAACATAATTGGAGCGATATCCTGCCATGACTACCGCCTGAGAACGATTAGTTAAGTATGACTTTATCCACCGAAGTAAGTCCCCGTGAATACCAAGAGTTTGTAATTTATTTAACAGAATCACGTGATCCACCCGATCAAAAGCTTTCTCAAAATCAGTATAGATCACGTCAACCTGACCCCCTTTGTCCATTTTTTCGAAAACAAAATTTGAAAAACAAGCTAAATTAGTAGTGGTGGAACGTCCTATCATAAAACCATGTTGCTGTACTGGAATCGATTGAGACAACGTAGTATAGATAGAATTATAAACAATTTTTTCAAGTAGTTTTGCTGCAGTATTTAAAATAGAAATGCCTCTATAGTTTTTAATATCCATACGCGAACCTTTCTTATGTACTGGAACTATATGAGCAGATTTCCATATGTTCGGAAAAACCCCCTCGCTAAGAGAACGATTAAAAACGATATTTAACGGCAGAGCAAGTGATTCAGCGCAACGTGACCAAAAAATTGGAGGCAAGCCATCACTGCCGGCTCCTTTATTGACGTCTAAGGATTTTAACATTTTTTTAGTAGAAGTGAAAGATATTTGAGCTCTGGAGGCGAGGTTGTTAATGTATAAGGGATGTTCAGTTGCGGGCAGATAATTTTTAGAAGGTTTACCAAAAACATTCTGAAAAAACCTACCAAATGCGTTACATATGTCCTTACCGTCAGTATATTCGATTCCTTCTAAATAAAACTTCCTAGGATAAGCTGAACCAGCCCTCGTAGCTTTTACAAAGGTCCAAAACATTTTGGGATTATTTTTAATGTTACTCTCGCATTTTGATGTAAAGTTTTTAAGGCAAACTTTTTGTATTCGTCCTTCTCTTTTTCTTAATAATGAAAATT
Organism: Napeogenes inachia; assembly: GCA_959347355.1. Classification (NCBI taxonomy): domain Eukaryota; kingdom Metazoa; phylum Arthropoda; class Insecta; order Lepidoptera; family Nymphalidae; genus Napeogenes; species Napeogenes inachia. The sequence goes on along the minus strand of OY365800.1, from coordinate 2,571,745 downwards.
CATCATAGTCCAATCTATTTCCATATTTTTTCCATCGTGAGTGAGCTTTTGTCTTTTCTTTAATTATCCGTATTAATGCAGGGGAATACCATTTGGGATAGGAACCGTTGCCCGATCTACGACTACACGGTACATACATATCTATAGACCTTTCAATAATTTGGTACATAATACTAATCGCTTCATCAATGGTACCTTTTCTCAAGAGAGAGTACCAGTCATGTTCAAGAAAGTATTTGTTAATATCTTCATAACACGCCTTTTTAAAGTTCCGTTTTAATGTAGGGGCATCTTGTAAAGGAATAATATTTAAGTCAAAAACAGTAATGGTAAGCGGAGGATGTGCGCAATCTTCTTTAAGAAGTGGTATGGATTCTGGTTTTACAATTACAGGTAAATTTGAAAAAACGAGATCTAAAGTATTCCCAGCATAATTTTTAAGAAAGTTACATTGTTTCAATGCATAAAAGCTTAAATTTTCTACTAGCTCTAAAGCCTCCCTCTGAACTTCAATTGAACCCCTTTTATCAATGTATAACTATTTGTATTCCACGATAGGCAAGGCAAATTGAAATCACCTACCAGTATGTAATTATCCTGAGGATAACGCTCAATTGACGTTCTAAATATATTTGTGAATGTTTTCAAATGTGTGGGTATTTCACGCGGGTCGGGAGGGATGTAAACGGCGCAAAAATGCAAGTTAAATCCCGATTTGCAAGCGCGGGACGGTACAGTAACCCACAATAATTCTGTACTTGCAAGTGACACGTCAACGTCGTAAGCACCGAGTTGGAATCCCTGCCCTAATCGGTTTATTTTTAATTCTATATTTATATAAATTTAAATAAGCTTAACATGGCTATACATGTTTACAGATATTTTCAAACTCGAATTGTTTGCTTTAGTTATTTTCACAGTATTTTACCTTACTTTATTTTACTATTTGGCAGCGCTACTGAAATTAATTCTATATTAATTTTCCTAAAAAGAGCTATATAGACTATTTGTAACTGATAAGCTAGAAATTCCCTGAGAAATGTTTTTAAAGAAACCAGTATTCTTACGGTCGCTTCTCAATATTTTTTTTAAGAACTTACAATATATAAGCTAAAATTTAAATACTTAAAAACAGCGATAGACTTACGATCAATACAAGAAAGAAAAAATAAACTAGTAACGGTCAAATTTCGACTTCAAAAAGTTAACAAAACCTTAATGGGCTGGGGAGTGGGGAGTACGCATATTTATATATACGTACACCTTATCTTAAGGTTCCACAAGATATATTACATCATCCTTTTCATAGTTTTACATCTGAAATTAAAAGTATATTATTCAATAAATCTTGCCTATGATATTCAATTCAAATTTTGATTGATCGAAATGTGTTGAACTTGGGTCATTGACTCATATGATGCAGGGTTGATGTTATGAACTCATTAAAAAAGAGCAACTTTTGAGTCTCTGGCCAGCTCTTCTCAGCAGAACAGAATTCCGAGCTGGTGGTAGCTTACTCACGGACTGACTATACTAAACAATTTATTGTAATTATTGACGATTCAGAAGTTCATGTTTTGTTATGAATTCAGAAGCCTACTCGAATAAAGATAATTAGAATTTTTATCCATAGGTATATAAAGTCTCGCAGCCAAATTCTCATCTTAAATGAACTTAGTCTATCTATCGTTATCATCAAGCCACTTTTAGCAATACCTAAGAAATAGGGAACATTCACGTATTTTTTTTTTGACGTAAATTAATCATTTACCTCTCTATATCGTAGAAAAAAATATTAATAGGCTTGAAAAGATTCTAGTTTTTTTTCAAAGTGAAAATTAAAACATTGAGTAAATTTGACCCGTTTAAACACCGCCATTTTGCGCGCGCTTTGCGTGACGTCAAATGATACATCCAGTGAATGTTTACTATGAACTTTTTAGCAATTTCATAGATATTTTATGTTTTAATTGCTTTACAAGTCATGGAAGAAGATAAAAATCATCTTACGAGTATTGTATAGTACCGGAGGGCAAAAATAGTATTAGAAAAACACCCGACAAAGTGTTTTTTGTATTCCAAGAGATGCGAAAATACAAAAACAATGGTGTACGGTAATTAAAAGGGATAATATATGTCCTAAATCGTGTTTATATGGTTGTGAAGATCAATTTAACGTAAGTATACTTTATTTATAATAAGTTTAATCTAATAGTTTAAATTTATAGTAAGTATTAAACATTAGAAAATTTGAGTTTAAAATTAACCTAACCTATCTTACAAATTTCAGTATAACTTTCTATAAAAACCGTAATCTTTTTTTGTTTTACGCAATTTTTATGGTCTGTCGATTTATTTCAGGTAAAGGAAGATACAGCAAATTGTATTGAATATAATATGTGTAACGAAACAACAAGGAGAAAGATGTAATCTAAGTTTGAAGAAAGGAGTTGTTCCTTATATATTTTTGTGGCAAAAACAACAGCTGATAGAATGAGAATGTGCATAGTCAAAAGGCAAAGATTGACATTGGTTAATGAAGCCTTTTAAGAGTTAGCTATCAAAAGTAGTGTTTAAAAAAATTGGTGACCTTCACTAGGAAGTGGTATAGGTAGTAAGTCCTAGTACTGCCCATACAAATGTCTGTGATATTAATCAGCCAAGACTCAGTACTTCTCCTATTGAATGTGATGATCATAAGGCAGAGCCTTGCTTTTCGCATATTAAAGATAAATTACCAAGTGACTAAGCTGTGCAAGTTAATATTAAACCGAAGTATGGAAGTAAAGGTGTCAATGTAAATATACCTGCTGAAAAACAAAATGTAGCATTGTCACCATTTCCTCATTTAACACACAACATTGTTACACAACAGTTTTAAAAGTAAAACTATCTGTTTTAAAAAGAAAATTGTTTACTGAAAACACAGCTGATAATACTTCTATAGCATCTTATATCTTCTATATCTGCTGATTATCAACCAAGTTATTTATCTGAGTCAAGTGAAGTGAAAAATGATTCAGAGGCAGAAACATTTTAAAAATGTATTGTGTAGTAGCATGCTAACTGCTATTCAAAAAGAATTTGTAGGTATTTGTTTTGTTAGAGTTGTTTGAGTATTTAGAAAATGTTTTTAAGATTACCTAAACAATTGTATCATTTAATAAAACCTTTAAGCACGAAAATATAGGTTTAAATTATTTATTTTTCTCAGTCACACTGATACCACAGTATGAACTTAAACGCCGATATATTGAATGGTGTGTCAAATGACGTCACATTTCCTTTCGACCAATGGTGGCGCGTTTTGGAATTTTGAATTTCGCTCCCTAAAGTTACACTTTTCATAAATTATTTTATGGCCTTAAATGATTAGTAAATTTAAAAAAAATGATTTTATTATAATAAGATGATAAAAAGTAATCGAAAAAAAATTATTTGAGACCATTTAAATTTTTTTGCATGTTCCCTATTAAATGGAATTAAAATTCGGATAAAGTGATGAATATGATAAGACAAGGCTCTAAAAATTCTTCGGCATTTTCAATGGTACAATGTTTTCCCAACCTTGTCCAAAAGTTTGTAACAAATGACCAAATTTATTTTCTTATACATGAATGTAATGTTTTTAAGACTGGTATGTTTATTTTTAGGTGTAGTCACAGAAAAAATATTTTTTTCTTGAAATGGAATATAACTATATTAGATTCTTTAATATTTCTGACAACTCTACTGGCTGAGGTCGGCTTGTCGCTTACAGCAAGTAGTGTTCTCTAAAAATATCTAGAATTTATTATCCAAAGACTTTAGATCTGGACTAAAATCTTATGATCTCAAAAAATCCTAATTGTTAGTTATGAGCCTCACTTGAGGAAACCGTGACCAGTAGCGGCTTGCCTTGCTGGCAACCAAAACCTTGGAGTCTCGATACAATTTGACAAGAGTTTTCGCTACACTTCTAAAAAAGTGTTGCTTTGTCACTTCTTGTTAAGACACCGTCCACTAAACCATGACAGATGATCATTAGCACGATTCAGCTTTCCGAACGTGTGCTTTTTCTTAGAACCGTGAGCCCAGTAAATTATTTTGCTAGTGGTAATTACTGATGCTTAATTGTGAAAATATTTTCATCACTAAATATATTTCTGTCTTTCGTTCGCGTATCTGCACTGAAAGCGTTTCGATGGATGTACTCTCTTTAACTTTAGGAATTGATCGATGTCATATCATGTATAAGTTAGCAACGAGTTTCTGATCTCGATTTATTATAAGCAATAGGTTTCTATAGAGAATACACCTTTCTCGCGGTACGAGTTTTGGTTTTTAACTTCGGCGACTTAAGATTCTTAGCATTAACATTCTTTGAAGTTCAAACGCAACCATCCCTGTTTTGTATTCCCTTCGACAGAGCAAGTGTCGCTGTAACTAACTATTGATAACACCTACGTTATAGGTACTTTGAAAATAAATGACGGCTCAAAGTCCACTTTGTATAAGACACCCAGTTCTAATCTATTTTCTTCAGAATCCTATTTGACTCAAAAGTATTTTTTAATGTGCGATATATATTTTGATAACTATCAAAAAAATCATTTTCTCATTGTAGGAACCAAGTATTAGTACTTACAGTTGGACACAGTTTCTGTTTTGTTTTATATAAAATCAAATACAGTTATAATATGGATGTTCATTTTTTAGTTTATAGAACGAACTAATCGAGATAGTGCTTAAAATTATAAAAATTGTGCCCCTGGACCAAATTGAAAGTTTTTGACATATTTATAGCCAGATTAGTTCGACCTATAACATGAAAATAAATTATTTGATTTTATTAGACAATGAGAGTAAAATAACAATTAACAAACGGATGGCTCTTTCTCATGTCATCTACACAAACAATAATTATTCATTAATTTAAAGGTTGGAAAACCAATACATAATGCTTTTATACAAACTAACGTCGAATCTGGCTTTGATATATTTAGCCACAAGTAGCGATGAGCTGCCAAGAAATTGGGCTTGCTGGATTTCTGTGTCAGCGAATAGAATTGCATAAAAAAATGACAAACTTTTATTTTCCTCGTCAAAGCAAAAAGTTCATAAAAAAGAATTAAAAGCAACAAGTAAGCAAGTGCTTCCAGAAAGTATCTTATTTATTAAAGAAAATCGACTACGAAAACCAACAATACTGCTATAAATGTTGTTTATGAACAGTCAAACTTATTTTTTATGGGCCAGACAAATTCGATAATTTTGTTATTTTAATAAGTTGTTATTAGCTCGTACGCCTGCAAGGCTATCTATGATTTCCAACTGGCATCACTCGCAAAAGGGGTTTTAGTGGAATATGGTATATTAGTATTAATTATGCAGTGTATCCCGTCGTTTCTTTAGGAACATAAACATATGTTATTATAGAAGTAATATTTGTAAATTTAAGATCAATAGTAATAAATTAGTTGCTTTTGTAAAGAAATGAATTGTTAAAATTATTATATTAAGTGATTATATTGAATATTAATTAATTAATAGATACTAAGTAATAAAATAATTGTAATCTAATGTTTTATATTTAAATGAAATAAAATTGAGATTGACATTAAAATCGAACAAGAATTAGGACTAGATATAATATAAGTACCTACATATAAGATTAGGATTTAGGTTGTGGTGGGTATAAATAATGAGATTACGGGTAGAGGTGGTATTTGAATTTTGAAAAAAAATGAAACAAAGATTCCACGAACAAAGTAATCAAATGGTAAACCATTTGATTACTTTGTTTTAAAATTCTTTGTTTAAAATATATTTTGCCAATACATAATGCTTTAATAATCAAAAGATAAATATAATCAAAAGATAAGGCAAAAATATTTTTTTATTCTCTGAGTTATTATGCTGAGATATTTAAGGTATGGAGAAAAATCTTTTCATTAAGAAAGAAACAAGAATTTAAAAACTATTAAAATTTGTTCTTTGACTGTAATTTTCTGGCTCTACCAATTTCAAATTATAATACGATTTATATGATTTAAATATTAAAATCGTATTAGAAGGCGTTCAATTACAATTACTTGCCGGATATGGATATTTTGATTTCGTACAATAGTGTAAAGGACTATATTAACTACGGTATGGCCAGGAACGTAATGTATTTTACCGATTAACTAGTAATCTACGCAATTTGTTTAACCTTGCTATTTACTTTGTTTGAACGTGCATATGCCGATTCCTTAGAAGTCATTACGAATGTTAACTTTGATTCCTTCAAATATGGCGAAGAGGGGTTTGTCTGACCCTTGCGTTATACTCGTGAACAAATGCTATTTGCTGTGACTGGTCGTTTTGTTGGTAAGTTTGTTTTTTTTTATACAAAATTAAATTAAATATTTTTCTATTACCTTATGATTGGTGAATCATAAGGCTTACCCATCAAATTGATTAATTGATGCATTTAGTGATTGATTGCTTGCGATGGTTCTAGTTGTTCGTAAAACCTTCTATAAAAATATTGACATTTGTAAAACAATGATTATACTAAAGAAATACCCGGCTGAGTTTGTTGTTCTTCAAAGTCCAGGATGTATTTAAAACACTAGCTAGCTTTATTTTGAGTTAAAGAATGTATGTTATGAACTTATTAGTTCAGTATGGTATCAAAATAGACCTTACTGACACTTCCATTTAAGGTACACAAGTGATCGATAGCATATATTAAAAGTGAAAAGAGAACTAAATATTTAAATATATTGAAAATTGTTTAACTTAACAAATTATCCACCGATAAAAATTATCTGTCATCACGTAATTTTATCAAAATTCAAACAATTTTACACAGAACTCGCAAAATTACAATTGTTATTATTAATGGTTTATGTAGGTAAATAATTTTTGTTCATGTAGGTAAATAATTTATGTAGGTAAATAATTTTTGTTCATGATTGAAAATGATAATTTTTGATGATGATTCTAAAAAGTGTGTTATTTCTAAAAAATAATTTCATATTTACTCCTGCACTTTGAAATAGTTGTGTCGTGTAAGCCCTAAAATACAAACATGACAATTAACATTGTCATGTTGACAAATACCATCCCTAATCTATATATGTGGATGATAACGTAGCTACCTTTTAAATTTGAAATAAATGTATCAAAATCTAAGACTACAATCTGTCTGTTTCCTTTTTGTTTTCGTTTTATCTACAATTTAAAAATCTTTTGCTTTACTGATGACGCGAAATAGTTACTAAAAATAAATTCATGCTCAATCTTATATTTAGCACATTTGCTCGGACATCGACGAGGCGATCAGTTGAACAGAGATTTTGAACCGATCAGAGATCATTTTCCAATTAAGTAAAAAAAACTGAATAAATAGTGAACTGTAAACAACAACAACAGGGAATAGTGTAGCAAGGACGTATGTAAAATAGTTTGAGCGCTCAAGGTAATAAGCGTTATTTGTCCAATATTATCTGTAAAGCAGTGATCGTAATATACAACTTATTCACACCTATTTTCACACTAGCCCACGCAAACACAGCGTGTTTTCAGTAGCAGATACTCGCCTTGGATCGAAATGTTGTGTTTTTAGTTTGACGGTGATTTTATTAGTTGGCTCAGGTGAAAATAGTTGGTATACAAATTATGGAACTATGGACGTTACCCGATCTGCTTTTATGTTTTAATAAATTGTAAGCTATTGTATACCTAATTATAGTAAATTATTATTAATTAAACATATGGAATCTGAATTGTCAGCAGATGAGAAAAAATTACCACCATTGCCAATAAAAACATATGAATGGGAAGATCTAAGAAGAGCTCGTGAGGCAGGTGGTTATCCTTGGACACATCTCTTAAAAGTTCCATTGGAGGGTGAAATAACTGCAGAAGATATTATCAGATCTACTACACCAAGAAGGAGCATGTCTCGGGAATTTTCTAAATCTCGAACGCACTCCCCAGATGACAGAAATGTCCAAAAAATTCTTAATCTTGACTCCTCACCGGGTAGTAGTAGAAGATACGGTGATGAAGGTGAAGATGAAGGAGTTCATATACCAAATTTTTCAAAAGAAATATCCATGGACTCAGACGAAGATGTAATTAATCAAGCAATATCAACAAAACCATTAGACAACAAAAGTAGTAAACTCTTAGCATCACCACCAGTGGAAACTGCAAAAAATGTTTCACCAAAAAGCATTCTAAAACGAAGGACACCGGAACAACAGTATATTGGAAGTACTGAAACACGTGAAAAAACTAAATGCTGCCACCCACTAGTAAATAAACTGAAACATCTAGCTGATAAAACCTTACATAAGTTAGATAGAAGTGATAACGAAAAATCCCCACAGACAAAACGGAAGAAAGCTGAAGACACTCAAGAAATACGGCTACTTAGAAATTCTCCAAGTGCAGTGCGAAGGCAAAAATTTAGTGCAATTAAGTTAGGCGATTCAGATGAAATGAGTAAAACAATGAATATAGACACATCAACGTCTGGACAGAAAAGAGAACACATTTACGAAGATATTGAAGAATCAAAAGATTACAATAGTGAAAAAGCCTTACAGTTCTCTTCTGATATAGAAAAAGACGATTTAAAGAGTGATAATAATAAGGAAAATGACAGCTTGGCTGATAAAAAATCTAATATGTCCAATGACCCCAGTTTAATTGCAGATGACAACGCATCACTCACAGCTGAGGAACATATAATGGAAAAACTTCATAACAAAGGTAATATTAGTAAAGAAGTGGTACTATTAGATGAAGAAATGGATCCAGAAGAGACTAATATAGATGAAATATTTATATCTCAAAAAGATGATATGAGAAAAAATAATGATTCTCCGAACATAACAATCACAGAAATCTCAGATGATGATAACACTACTGAACAAGCTTTTTCAATACCAATAGAATCATCACCAAGCCCGAGTCCTCGTGATATTGAATGTAAACAGAAAGATGCCGAATCTATCGACAGAGAATGGTCTAGACCCAACAGGTAAATATTTTAGGTATATATTATTTTCTTTACAAGGATGTCTATTATGTCATACGCAACAGTGACATCATAGTTTTGTTACAACTGCAAAGCGAACGCGAAGCTTAGATATATATATATATATATAAAACCGATAAATATAGCCCTGTCCAATACGTCTTCCTGCACGTTGGGTAAGCTCTTTAAAATTGTCATCAGTGATCAGTGCTCGCGGTTGCTTTCAGGCCGATGATTAGTTAATTTACTGGCCCGGTTTTCTAAACACATTTTTTCGATGAGTCATTCACAATATTTTATTAAAAATAAATGAATAAGTGTAGCTCTAATGTGAGGCCTATTACGGAAAAGTGTTAGTTATGAGTAAGCTCCGTCGATGGACATCCGAAGGTGGGACTCCTATTGAAAAACCTCTTAGACCAACAAGAGAAGGCAGTGTTCAATTATACACGCCGGAAGTACGTTGTGCATGTCAGTATTTTCAATGCGATTCATTACTACCGGAAAGAAAAAACCCCGTGGGCACTAGACCAACGTCTCGAGCTAGTAATATTATTCCGAATATCAGGTAAGTTTTATTTACGTGACTCAATAAAATTTAAATAGTCTTGCAAATAATTCTAAACTATTAAATAATTTTGCCCGGTGACTGCTGAGGCTAAAACGAGCGCGAGCGGTTGGCCTAATTGTAACTTATGAAACATGTGTGAGTGTATTTAAATATAAACTCAACTTATGCAAAGCGTTTTTATTATTGCGATTTATTTGTTTTTTTTTTCATATTCAAATTTACGATTGCGTGGCGAATAATCATATTTATTACAATATAGCGACTTTTGAAAAGATGTTCCAATTTTCATTAATCATTATTCCAATTTAAATAAAGGTTCCTTTTTTTCAGTGATCACGAATACGAAATTATAGAAAAACCTCCCCCAAATATAATTTATACGGCACCTAGTCTCGACGAAAAGCCTAACATGATGAAAACTGATGAAGAGTTGTCAAGTACCACATCCTTAGAAAAAAAATATCTTCAACATACTTCTGATGAAGATGAACTAATTGACGATAAAGGACCAACCGAAAAAGAAGAAGATATTTCTAATGCCGAAGCATTACAAAACGATATCGAGGAACGCTTCTTTGCTAATACCCCATCAACAGTATCAAGGACTGAATGTGAAGTAAGCACAAGTCAAGTAGATTCTTCGGCGTTAGAAAATTTACCGTTAAAACGAAGCAGCAGAAATAAAAATTCGGAAGGAACTGATAATAAAATACAACAGCGTATAAAAGAAGGGACAGGCAAACTAAAAACACAAGCTGGCAAACTAAAGACTAAATTAAATAATATGAAAAATAAACAATTTAATTTACCCGAAAGACCAAAATTTTCGTTTCCTGAACGACCAAAATTTACATTACCAGATAGACGAAAATTTAGTTTACCTGATCGACCAAAGTTCAAAAAAATTAATTTATCCGAAAAGCTATCTTTTGGTGATCGAAAAAAGTTTAGTTTTCCTGATCGCCCCAAATTTAATGTTCCTGATTTACCCAAATTTAAAATGCCTGAACGACCTAAATTAAATTTTCCAAGTCTCGGTAGAAAAAAGGTCGAAACAAATAAGTCAGAATCTACTTCAGATTTACAAAACATTGCAACTGTGGAGTTTGAAGCCAAAACCTACCCTAGGCTTTTTAATAGAAAGAAAAAAAATAATATTTCGAAAACCTCTTCTTCGCCGATTCTTAATAGAGAGGATACACCACCACCAACATTTACTTTTACTAGGGTAAAAAAGGCAAAAAATGATCAAGAATCTTCATTTGTGCCAGATGGGTCAGAGCAACCTAGAGAATATGGTACCATTGATAGAGATAGCGACTACATGATCAAAACAGAGAGTAGGCAAAAATTTTGTACTACATACGATTTCGACAAGGCAGATCAAGAGTACATAGATGACTCCAAAGATCATGATCATATTAGAAATCAAGCCTCTGAACCCCATTTATCACCGTCTCAACCACAAGAATATACCCATATAAACGAATTAAACAATGACGAATTTTTCGTACGACCGAGAGGAATTTCTCGTGAAAATATTCAAGTTAGAGAATACTTAAGCGATGAAATACGACAAGCATTTAATATCCCCAAAAACGTTCTTGCTGTGATGGCAAACGATTCTGAATTTAATAATAAAAACTTATATGCAAACGAACCAGAGGAACATGAAGTAATATTAAATAGTAACCAAGTCATGACATATTCTACCGAAGATATAAATGAAAGAGATGATGGATATTACACATTTCCTCCCATTAGACCTTCAAGAGCAAAACGAAAGAAAAGAGATGCTGAATCTATTAAATATATAGATGACAGTGTAAATGCTAGCATACAGTTTAGTGATGTTGACTTAGGACTCTCCGAAGATCAACTGGATAGAGAACCAATCAACGCCAACATAGCGGACAGTGACATTAATATTAGCCAATCAGTACAAGATTTAGAGATAAGACCTACCACTGATTTGCATTCTATTCATGAATATGCCAATGATGATGTGATAGAGTATCCCGATAGCATACCAATTCAATCACAAACACTACCGTTGCCGCCTCAAAGAAAGAAAAAGTCTTTCAAAAGAACCACGAAAAATGGTTCTTTAAATGATGTTAATACTTTTAAACAACCACAGAGATGGCAGTCATCACACGACGGTTGCGATGACGTGAGTATGAGATTTTAGAAAGTTATAGTTATTTAATTTTATAATGCGGTCCTAATTACTTTAGTAATAAATGTAATAGGTAACAGATGTGTTTATGAAAAACTATAAGTAATTTACGCAAAAATCCCTTATAATTTTTAGCTTTTTATATAAGATGGAAGATACATGAAGACATTCTTACAGTTGGATTTAAAAAAACGTTTATTTCCTTCAATTTCTTCTTCACGCAATATCTACATTTAAAAAACCATTGTAATAATAGATACCGATTTACGTTACGAGGTTGTTCACAGTACGAGAACGTTATGCATCTTTTAGATTTAAAAACAATAGTTTGGTAAAATTTAATTTTAATAGCTTTTCATTTGGTTGTATATTGATCGAACCAGTCACTTTTATAAGTTGTGATAGCAAACTTCTACAAATTACTGCTGTAGTTTAGGATTAACAAGCTCATAAGAGTGTCAGAACTATCGAATTTCAGTGCATTTAAGAAGGATCTTTTTAATTTTAGAATATATTTTTTTATATTATTACCGCAAAATTCAGTGCGAGCAAGACATTGGCAAATGTCCAGTATATACAGCGCTCTACGAATTGTGAGTTGTATTTTTGGACGCCCTCCACAATCTGATTATTGACCTATTTAAAAGTGAAATTTATATTCATATACTGAATGAAATAAGGTTGACTGTCGTACACTCTTTTTTTTTATTTTGATATACGACTTGGCAAGACTCGTGTTTTTTAAACAACCTCTTGCAAAAATAGAAGACACGTTATATAATAGATCGCAAATTATGCAACTTATTCTTATTACGTAAATTAATGTCAGTATAACTAAAACGAAGGCTATATGCGAAAATAAAGGTGATAATCAATAATGATTACATTATTTGCAAATTCAAATTATGCATAATATTTTGCGTGGACCCATACCAAACATCTGAAAAAGATGAATGAAGTTATGTTTTTCGACGAAAATACTTAAGAGAATTTATGTTTTTTATATAACAATGATATCAAGTTGGTATTAAGACATTGATTTTCTTTCTGTATATTATTATATTTTTTTCATATTAGTGCAATAATGAAAATTAATTTATTATAAAGTCTTAGTCTAATATTAACGTCATATACTAATCTTATAGTAAATTATACACAACATACTAGTATCTATTCAAATATTATAAAATATCGACCAGACTAATGATAAACTAAATAAAATTCATACTTGAGTAGTTTACCCTCATATGTTATTTTTATTTTACTAGTACTTATCAGTTAAAAAATATATTTTCAGATTATTGTCTACAGAACTGAACACGAGTACATTGTGCCACAAGCGGATATGTCCCGAGCTGATATAACAGAACAGAGTCCATTACCTCCCAGAAGAAACCGCTCTAGAAGTTCTAGAACCACATCTTTTTGTGATGACGACCGTACGTCCCACGGAGCGGAATCGTTAATTCTTGATTCACATATACCTCCAACAGATAATGTTTTAATCGAAAGAGGTTTACGACAGGAAAGTCCAGGTTATGCTACAGTTGACAAAGGGTATACACCAAGTAAAGGTTTCAGACGATCAATAAGTAAAACTCCACCTGCACGTCGCCGTAAAAGTAACAGTTCTGAACGTAAATACTACACAGTCTCCAGTGCTAAAACAAAATTACCAGATCGTCCTCCGAGAAAAAAATCCTCAACAAGTCTTATGACATTAGATAGTTTCACTAAGGAGTCTTTAAATAGCGATCGTACTCAATATGTTGAAATACACAAATCTCTAATGGATGACACACATAAAGATTTGCAATCTGGGGCAGTTGTCAGTAAAATGAAAGATAGGCCCTTACCTCCTCCTCCGCGACCTCCTAGAGGACCTAAGCGTAAAAAACTCTCGGAAGGAGATGAAAGTCACAAATCGGAATCAAACTTATCAGAAGAACTAGATGTAATAGAAATTGAAGTTTCGACCCAAACGGATCCTTTACCAGATGATGTTGATTTTGAATTTGGAATAGATGACCATTTTGATATGTCCATGTCTAGCTCTCTTAGAGACATTATTGATGAAGAATCAATATTAGATAAAAGCCAGGAAAAGTCAATAACGTCACAAACAGAACATCGTACTTCTAGGCCAACATCAAGATTCGAAAAGTCTCTGAAACTTTCAGATCCAAAATTAGGTGAAATTATAAAAACAAGTATTGGTAGAACATCTCCAACAGTAATATTAGTAGAAAAACGTGTTTCGAGTCCAACAAGGATCAATGAAAAAGAATTAATGGTAACGGAAGCGTCATTGACCGTACAACCTATTGACATTGATGAATCCCAAGTGCCAGATGTCCCTCCTCTACCAAAGTCGAGGGGTAAATCAAGTGCAACTCCTAAAACTCAAACTAAACCGGAAAGTGAGCAAGCTCTTGAAAGAATATCAGATTCAAGTAAAGATGTTTTATTAGAGAATTTGGTGACACAAAGACTTCAAGTCAGAGATTTAGATGTTGGTCGATTAAATGTTTCTGAATTACAAGCAACAAAAATTCTTGTATCTGATATTGAAGGAATGACGTTAAATGTTAATGAGTTAGACTCTAAGTCCGGTCATATCTCAGTAAGCGGAATAGAATTTTCACAATCCGTGATCGATGAAATCGTCAAAAAATTTGCCGAAATCTCTACTTCTGTATCACCACCCTCTAGTTCTCAATTATTAGACCCTCAAGGTGTAGAAAGAGCTGTGAGTAGGGAAGAAGAAACACAAACCGAAATAGCACCATTTGAATCAAAAGATGCAACCACGGTTATAGAGGAAAAAACCGTCACAACTACATCAGCCTTTCCTATTAGAAGTACCGAAATTATAGAAGAAATTACTGTTCCCCCACAACGGCCACCACCTCCTGATTTAACACCTTTATTATATTCTTACCTCCAAGATATAGCGATTCCAACATCATCATTACATCATACACCAACATTACGGGAAAGACATGTTGATGACTTGCATGAAATGCAACATCCGTCACCACAACCTCCAACTCGTCGAACTAAAAGAAAACCAACTGTGTTACACAGTGAATCAAGTTCAGATGAAGTAAAGCCTCGACCATCACCCAGAAGAATGCCTCCTCCGGTCAGAGCACAAGAACAAACGATAACCGAAGCAGGGGTTCAATTCTTACGAGTATGTCAAAATTCTATCAGCAGAACATTCAGAAACATATTCAACACATTTACGTCTTATTTAAGTGGAACCGAAAATAAACGAGATGCGCAAATGGCGATGGTAATATTTCTTGTATTAATTGCTGGCTTAATAATGTTCGGGCTCAGCGATAGTCGTACAATTCATCATCATCACTGGGAATTTTTCAATCCACCAGATACTAAGCAGTAATCGTTTCAATCAATCTTTTACAAATACGAAAACTTTTATTTATCAAATTTATAGTAACGCATTTTAAAAATATTATTTGCCAATTTTATCTAATATTAATCATATTGAAAATGTATTTATTTTCAAATTTTATTTTACTTTGTTTGGATTTTAATTACTTGGTGTTTGTAATTTTTAAAGTATGTTTTATTAGTTCTGGTGGAGTGAAGGTATTTATCGAACATCGCGAAATATTGATTAGTAAGTGATAAGACGTTAAGATGTTTTGGGATAGTTCTCAAAACCACTCATTTAAATATTTAACGCAAAGTTATGTTACTAACAAATACTTTTTAAACCTTAACTTGATATTCATAGGTAGAATTACCTAATAGTTTTGTTAAGTGTAAAGATATAATGATAGCAATGTTACCTAGTTGTGTAAATGTTTTGTATTATTTATTATCTCATCCGTGTAACTGCAATATGAATTGTTGTATAAATTATGTCAACACAGTTTTTATCCTGTTGTTATGCATTTTATAAAGTTCGTTTTGTTGTGTAATATGTAATTGAAATAAAATCTGTTAACAAAATATTTTTTATTTATTCATTAATTAATATCTATACATTTCTGAATATTTGCCAAATACCTATATTAATTTGAGATTTTATGTTGACTTTTTTTTAATAAAAAAGGAAACTAGGATACCTAGGTACCTTAACAATGAAACTTAATAAGAACGTGTTATATCTGTCATTACGAGGCACTTTTCTGTATTCATTTAATACCATATTGATTCCTTTTTTTTATCATGTTATGTAAATAACATCGAAATGCAATGTAAAAGTGTAGTATTGAATATGTAGTAGAACTGTTGGTAACTGTAAAGCGAATCCCTTAAATGTATATTTTGCATGGTTTTTATATAGTATATATAGGTCAAATTTTAGTTAATAACATTTTAAAATGGTTATTTAAGAAAAACCGTTCGTATTTTGACTTATGTATACTTTTTGTTTTTTAAATTCAGTGCCATCTATCTTTTAGGACTGTAAGATAATTGAACTGATATTAAGCTTATAAACTGCTCACTAGCGCTCCCAAAATAAACTGGTTCTAACTTACGTATTGTCATATTTTAGATTTACAGAGATGGCGTCAGTAGTACTTGGTTTCTTTGGCTGGAAATGGTTAGATCGACAAGCAAAGCAGTACGATAACTAATGGGTTTATTATTTGACAAAGGATCTTAAAACATTTGCTCAGAAGCCAGTGCACTTGGCAGCGTTCTTCTTAGTTCGTAGTTACTAGTCAGTCACATTTTTATGTTGCAACTTGCAACATACTGTTTTCACAAGATAGTATTATTTTTGCATTCTGTTAACTTTAATAAAATGTGAATATGTAAAAATATAATAATAAATAAAATAATAAAAAAAAAATGTTCTGATATTTCTGTTGCATAAACCCTAAGATACAAAAATAATTACTTTAATTTTTAAATTATCTCAATTGTAATAAATAAATGAATAATAAGTAATGACTGACCTAATAAGTAATACCTATGTTCCTAATAAGTAATATGTTCCTAATAAGTAATATGTTCCTAATAAGTAATATGTTCCTAATAAGTAATATGTTCAAAATAGGTATCTTTTAAACACAACTTTAAGGTCAATTATTACATATTTTTATTTTTAATTGGTCGTTGCCAGCGATTTCTTACGAGTGGACTACAGAAGAGTAATATAGATTCAAAACTTTGGGTCTGAATTCTGATCTACTGACCGAATCTTAAAAACAAAGAGTAGGTATTTCAACTTGTTTGCTATACCTAATTCTTTGAAGGCACCAATCGGTTGTACTATGTACAGGTTAAAACAAATGATTAAGATTATTACAAATCCAACTGAATAATCTGAAGCTAAAGAGATAAATAAAAAGAAACTGAATTAACGGAGCCTTAAAAAAATACTTATAAGCGCTAACTTTGTTAAGGTATCACCTACATATTATGATTGACACGAATAAATAGACGTAAAACATAGATACTTAGGCATTAGCAATTTTTCTTTGATAACAATAATAAGAAACCGTATCGTTTTAGATATACCTAATACTTCAGTATTTTCCCATGCTTCAGTATTTTCCCATCGGGATGAGAGTCTATCCTACAAATCTAATCATACCTATAAGTATAAGTATTTTTCCATTAAACAATAAGTTTAACCTACACACAAAATTTCATCAATACCTATTTCCAATTCATTAATGTTTCTTTTCTATTCTATCAATTAATCTTGACATTGGGAATTTAAAGATAAGCCCCACCTAATAAAATTATAACATTATATTGCATATAAGAAAAATCATCTAAACTACTAATTTTTCTTATAAAAACAAAGATATTGCGTTTGTATTTTGTATTTTTACTTCGTAAAATATCTTTCCTCGAAATTATTCAAATAAAACATAATTTGTTTCTATAACTTACTTTTTTTTGTAAATTGAATGAAACTTTAAATTAAACTCCTCGCAAAATAGTCAAATGTGTACCCTAATTAGAACCTAGAAATTTTAGATCATCGATTAGGTACAACTCAAAATGCTTTTAATAAAAAGATAGATAGAAATAATAGATATAACGTAAGTTAGATTAGAAAATAAATGCAACGTCGATGTAAAATAAAATGATATAAATTAAATATGACGATAATGTTAAATTTAAAAACTAAAATAATTTCTTATGAGGTAAAGCCTGGATGAAACTTTATTTTTATAACGTAATTGGATATTCGAGAGTTCGATTATGGCAATTTCTCCTTTGTGGGTATATCCAAATCCATAATTAATTATTTCTTAAGCTAAGTCCCCAGACGTAACGATTAACCGTATGAGATGCACCGTATAAAAATATCTTAATATAATTATTGATACGTTTCTTAGAGCAAATGTTCTCAATTATTTTAAATATTTATATATATTTTTTGAATTCAGTACAGAAGCAGATTGGTTAAAGTTAGAGTAATCACGTTCAGTACAAAAAAATCAGTATCGAGTTGTCTTTTAAGAGAGAAGTCGTCTTCGCTGCAAAAAAACTAAGACGACTTCACATATTTAACTCCGACATTTACTTATTTAGAAAACTATATTAAATTTATAATATAATTTCCTATGCCTGTAATACTTTTTCAAATATACATTTAATGACAAAACTTAAGTAGGTACTTATAGTGTAGATAAACTCTGCGAAGTGTTTTGATTGTTATTGATAGGTACTGTAAAGCTTTGCGATATACAATAATATTTTTTATTATAACTTATGTTCATTATTATTAGAGTCAAAGATAATTATTTAAATTCAATATTTTAACATGTTCTTTTACAGCTACCAGCAACAAAAAAATTAAAGATAAGATCACCCGGTGCTTTATTGCAAATATCAACAGAAATTATTGATGAAAGCTAAAATATTATAAACATATTTATTTGGTTTAACAAATACATGCTTTTTATGTGAGCTTTGGCTCGATTAAAAAATAAATAAATACAGGATGTTAATTGCAATCTAGTTCGCTGTCGAATTGAGTAAGACACTCGCCATGTTATGTAATATTTTTTTAAATATACTTAGCCTTCATTGTGAAATCAGTCCTAAATTTGATAAGTAAACCTTTTTCTATTTATGGCACGTAATATACCTACCTATTTAAGTTTGTAAATTCACACTTTTTGATCGCTTAGGTAGGCTGCTTACTCACCCAAACACCTACAGCCATGAGACTTATAAAAAGAAACACATAAGTCGATTTACAGTTACAATGACGAAGTTATAATTATTTTCTAGTTCTACCTGAAAACTAAGAAATCTTTACCTGCAACCAAAAAATATTCTGTTCCTATGTAGGTAACCGACTGTATTAATAACGTTAACATATTGGTAGGTACTATCGTTATCTGTATATTTGTTCAACACAACAACTTATTTTATTCAATTCTCAATAAGAAACATAATAAAGCATTATCATAGGGGGGCTTTATAAGAGGAAGAGAACTCAAAACAATCAATGGTTTTTCAGTTTGTCTGTTTGTCTGTATGTCTGTATGTTTGTGCACGCTTATCTCAGAAAAGGCTTGACCAATTTCAATGCGGTTTTAAGGAATACATTATTTTAGTTTTCACTTTGCCTTTAGTGTTTATTTCATCTAAATCGCTTAAAAAATAAAAAAGTTATGACAATTTATGTCAATCACGTAATAGGTACCACGCAAATCTCATTCTATACATGTAATAAATTTATAGAGGAGTATTAATAAGGAGGAATTAATATTTTTTTTTTTAACAATTGGTTAACAAATGAAGAAGTTAATAATCTCTTATTGTTATAGCATGGCTGCTTAGCAGTTTGAAGGTTTATAATTTTTACATACATTGGTAAGCACAAAGGGTACGTTTTATCAAATACGAAATCTACGCGTACGAAGCCGCAGGCACAGACAGCTAGTTTGTAATATGGATCTAAAGTATTATTTGTTAATATTCTAGAAAGTAGAAATTGTTAACTAAATTGTAAGCAACTTTGATAGAATTTGGTACTGAGTTAGATCTTTAATCTTGTATAGTAATGACTCTTCTACGAATTTAATTCGTATACCTAACAAAAATAAAGGAAAAAAAAACGATTAATTAATGTTTTTTTCAATCGGAAACTTTTTTCTGTTATTACTTTAATTTCTAATATTACTTTATAAGTTTCAATAGTGAGCCTTGTGAAAGATCTTTTTAAATACGCACAGACCAGCAGCGTTAGGTAATTTTTCAACTTAAATTATATTTATGGCTTCCCAACTCAAATTTTATTTTACTTTTGAAATTTCTGTTATTTTATGCGAATTTAAAAAAAAAAGGCAATAATGAATATTATCTTATAATTACTGCCTTTTGCTATTTCTAAATACATACCTGTTTATCCTTAAAAAGTACATTTTCTAATAGGGCAATAATAGCGTCGCGCCGTCGCGCGAATGAAGCGCGCGGTTCTTGCTGGCCGTAACGTACGGCAGCTGCGGCCCGTCGCTCGCGTACATTGCCGTAGTTGTCTGCCAGCCATCATTGCGATCGCCGCGTGCAAATACAACTATCACGATACATCTTACCTAAACTGTTATTTTCGGTAAAACCATGACATATAACTTGTACCGCTGACTCCGTTTTGTGGTGCATTTCGTTATTTCTCCTCAAAATGTAATAAGTTTCAGATATCCTGTGCGTTTTCTTGCGGCGTACGAAATAATTCCGTTTTCCGCAGTTTCTAACTTATTCGAATCGCTTGTTTGGTTAGTACATAATATAGAACTATGCAAAAATGTGGGTTATGCTCAATGTTGTCGGGCTTGTTACGAAGAGCTATGTGTGTCAGCAGCAGGCGAGGCAGCAGTGAGTCTTATTATCGCGAGCTCGGCGATCAAGACACATTGGTATGATTTTCTTAAGGAATATTATATTTACCTCTTTACCAGTTTCTTATAATGGCTAAGGTTTTGTCATACGCCGCTCGGTACAATACGCGAGCTAATCAATTTGTTTATATATGCGAGTTCTAATTGGAGTGTTGCGCTACGTACGAATTACTACACACGGCCGTATGTTAATATGTCAAACATGAAGATTTCACTTTTTATTATTCTTTGTTACCCCTCTTTTGTATTACATTACACTTGTACATATTTTGATTTAAGTGATATGCTAATGATTCTTCCTTTGGCATGAGTGAAAGTCGATTTTCACCAACACTCTCTTAACTTGAATTTTGCTCTTTTTACTCAGATGTCAACAACACAGTTGTGAGACTTAGTCACTCTCATATGTTATGTTTTTATATTTAATACATTTTTTTATATATATTACAACCATATTACATAGAATGATAATGTAAATAGATAATAACAAATTAGACAGTTAAGAAAATGTCTAGTGCTTAGGTTACTTTAAAACGTGACAATTTTAATATATTCATATTCTCATATGTTTTATGTACATAATTTATTATAATTGATGTATGTATAGATTATAATATATATATGTACCTACTGTACTTAAAATATATATAAATAAATTGTTTATACAAGCACTTACAATTAGCCACTTATAGCTTTTTTTCAAGTTACACCAGTTTCCAATTAACCCATTGCAATTTTTATTGAATATTTTCAATAACCTAACACTAGTACAAGAATTATCATTAAACCCATGTTAATCAAGGTTTATGAGAATTAATAGTTTTTTTAATCCACAATATTACCACTATCTTATAAACATACTTATTTAAGAAATATGTAAAAATGACATGGAAAAATATGTAAAATAAGTGCCTACAGATTTAAACATTTTTTTTTACAATTATATTAATAAAATACTCAAAAACATTAATGCGCATTTAATGGATGAATGTTCCTTTCCTAATTATTATAATACTTTAAAGAACTGCGGCCATTACACTGTTATTGTTAAATCAAAAAAATAAATTAAAATCAAAATTACCCCATCCAAATTGAAATCTTATTAATAAAACGACTCATTTACAACTACATCTACCAAAAAGCATTCATACTTATGTAAAACCAATGTTACTATTGCAACAAAAATGGATAAAACCCCTGAATAGCTAAATGTTATCTTCAGCGTTACAATGAGCATACAAGAATGTTTGTAGAAAGGTAGTATACTAGTAACATTATAATATATTTAATTTTATAGTTCATATCCAAGTTCAGTCTACACAAATTCATACCAATTAAATTTTAATAAAGGTGACGGCACCCTTGGTGTAAAAGATAAAGCAATTCATCGAGCATTCTTTTATGTAGCCAACTAAATTATTATACTACTATTTAAAATTAACTTTTTATATGTATTTGCATATTGTTTATCATAGTAATGAGTGTTTATGTACCATGTATACATACTTTGTTTTTGAACTTTACACAGGTATGTAAAAAGTACTTACTAAGGTCAATTCAGTCAGATGAATGATGAAACAAAATAAATATATATATTATTAAATTTCGAGTATATTGAAAGGAATAACTTTTGAAATACTATAAAGTGAGTCTCCTTTTATGATGTAATGCAGTGCAATGGATGCAATGGTCTAGGAATATAAAATAAGATAAAAGGTTAAGACCATAGCTTCAATATAAAAGTTTTATTAAATTTTGTAGGTACCTACCGTTGCTGCCAAATTAATTTTGTGATATTTTATTATATTTATTAAACATATATTATTATACTTTATTATTTAGTAAAATTAAGCCAAGTATAACGCCGCCAAGAAACAAAACATTGAATATTATAGTCTATAGATATGTAAATATAGAATTGTATTGTTTGCTTTTTCGTTTTAAGTATTTTTCTTATTTTTTTTAAGTACTTTACTTAATAAAAAAAATACATTTTTGTTTTTTTTTATGAATTAAAGTACATAAAAAAATAAATTAAAAATAAAATAATTGTTTAGTATTTACCAATACTAAACAATCAATATTTAATGTCACTCATAATAGCAGTATAGCCTATTCATATCTAATTAAAACGTAAATCATCTGTTGCCCAAAAAAGTCTTAAACTTATTTTACATAATGTGCATTTATTATAATAGAGCATTGTTTGTTTTCTTTACTGACCTACCTTAAGCAGACGTTTAAATACGTCGTGGTCAATAGCGCCAGCTTGCTATTTTATTAAAATGCATTTCAGTTGTATTTCTATATCTAAAAATATCTCAATTATAATAATTGATAACTTGTTTAAGTTTATCAAACAGAACAGCCAACAAGAGATAATATAGGAAATGGTTTCCCGCAAAAAAGATAGTTGAATTGTTAACTCGAAACTTAGTTAACACAAACCACATCGCATTCACCAAAAGTCGATCTTCCCAAGGCAAAACCAGCAAGGATAGAGCGGGAGTGATTATCTATTCAATTTTTTTACAATAATAATAGTTAGAACACAGAACGAACGACCTGTCAGGTCGCATAATTATGATAGACTGACAATAATCAATAAGTTTAACCTATTAATATAAAAGTCAAGTGCAGTAATCAATTTTGCGGTACCAACCACAATATTTTAACACCGAATAAATAAATATACGATTAGTGTTAAAATAGAAATTTAGTAGAACAAGAAGAAACATAGAAGGTTACTTACGAATTTTAGGCGTGAGTCATCTTGGAACAGGGCTAATTGATAATATATAACAGGGATAATTGACATCATAATAAACGAAGGGTGATAAACGAATCTCCCGAGAAACATCTACTCAACTAGTTTAATCTATGAAACTGAACCGACAGGATCAACGTTAGAGCACATTAGCGAATAATTATTCATATTTGCTAGTCAAGTAAGTTAAACAACACAGCAACACCAACAAGAACAGTAGTTTTCTTGTCTACATCTTTTCCTGGGCATCCCACGCCAGACTCACCAAGATCCAGACAAAGGCAATTTGAGGACGATGAGTTGGTCTCGACTGTCGTCGATGTCAATGCATGTTGCTAGTCGCGAACGCTGCAGTTGTCTTATTCGTGATGGTATGACACATTCTTGGCCAATCAATTAAAGATCAATGGCCTTACCATTTCTAATAACTCGAATGTTCACTTTAACGTTTTATTTACGATAGTAGCCGAATAGGAATGTTTTTTAATGAATTCTGAAAATTTTCATTGTCTTCTTCGTATTACAACATTAGTCACTCATTTTCTTAATTTTCTTTGGTTCATAGAGACTTGGCCATCTTATTGTTGAGTCAGATCTGGGAATCATTAACATAACTCAATCGTATTATTATAACTTTACTGAAAATACTATTATTACGCACGCCACATACCAGTTCTTATCATTGGCTGGTAGGACAGTATCACGCAGTCTAAAAGTGGTGTACACTTATTTTTGATCTGTATAAAATTAGATCTGTAGGCCAAATTCTCATAAAGTCGTTCTATATAATATATTCGATGTGTCAAATGTATATGCGGTGGTTTACGCACGTACTTGAGCTATTTTAAGTATAAACGTAATTTTTGAAGCGTAACATTACTTGCTCACGGTAGAATTAACATTCTCAAGAAATGACACTATTTTGACAATACTGTTCGTAAAGAATTGTTAAACTTACGAGAGTAAAAGACCTTGCTTGTGCCATAGTTCTTTGTCTTGAGTAGCTTTGCTTTTAGTAAACGAACGAAAAAATGTTATGCAGTAACTATTACCATTTTCTACGGCATAAGAGTAATGTAAATTAATTTATGATAATTACCACAATAAAGGAAATGATTTAATTATGTATTTCATAAGTATTTAAATGCATTTGTGTTGTTTCAGAAAATCGAAGATAAATCTTCAATACTATCAGATGATTCCGAAGAAATAAGTAAGTATATTAAAAGATGGCTTAAGAATTATTAATATATCTTAAGATTCGGTATATAATATATATAATACGAGCTTTGAACCCTTATAAGATGATAAACATTTTATAGATAGGCATCTAATACTCACTGAGATATTATTAATAAATCAATAAATAAGCATTTATTAAGCGAACTTGTGAACTGACTATTAGACCTAATATTAGACCTAATATTATCAATGAATTTTATTAGTTCACCAAAATCCAGATACAGTCTTCTCTTGATCAAACCTGGGATGCAATCTTTCCGTATTTATCTTCAGAGCAAACATCGTTGTTTCACGGGACTTTAATGACTTACAAAGAATACCGGGAAGTTATTACCGAAAAGCACAAAAGATAATATGGAATTTTAATTTAATGCTATGCGCTGGTACAATTGCCATTAACATATCGGTTCACACGATACAAATTTCACAACTGCTATATATTATATACGCAACACGGAATGACTACAAAAAGTATTTACAATGCAGCACCGTCACTATCAGGTTTTAAAAGTTAACAGCATTCTGATGACAAGTTTTGTTATTATAGCGATCATTTTGAGGCCTTTGTGTCTGTGAAAGTCTGTGAAACGTAAAATCCTGATTCTCAATAAGACCTGATACGTAGTACCTGCTTCCAAAAATGAAAAGAAACCAATTAATAATAAATAATAAATACCCATATAAAATAAACTGTGTTTGTTACATTGTCGTTTTATATTCGTAATGATAGCCTCGAATGATTTTTCAAACTTGCTATACTAATTGTTTACGTCAGATACATGTGTAAATAAAGAAATGTATACATACCTACTTATATAAAAAAAAATATTTACTGATTTATAAATGGATTTATGTTAAATAAATATCCGTTAGTAAAAACTAAATAAACTTTAACTATACTAAAGAGGGATCCTCCACTAATTAGTTAATTTTAAATTATACCCAAAAAAGTTTTTTTTCAAATTCCGCTCCATCAAGTAGGTAACTCATAATTAATGTGAGTTTTGTATCAAATAATTAAAAGGACAAAAAAGTTCTAGCTCTAGTACTACTTTACTAGATACTAGATATATAATTCAAATTATAAGTTTTATGTGAAGGCACCGGTTCATTGTAAAAGTATTAAGCGTTCTGGCTCATAATTCATGAGCTCGTTGTTTATGAAAAGTCACTTAAAAAATTTGGTGCATTTTAGCCTTTAAATACTAAACTTAAATCATATATTATAATTAGCACCTGATAATATTATTTAAAAGCGCAATAGTAATAATCATTTATTTGTTACACTAGAACACTTGTTTCTTATAAATTTTCAACAATCCTGAAGTGTTATACCGCTAGCCATTTTAACATATAACTTAGTTCGGTTCACTATCCCTCTTTGACCAAACACACCATATGATAAGATACAAATAGTATGATATGTATCTATTTTTGGCTATCTATTTTTTAAACATTAACAGGCTATCATGTCGTAGAATACAAGCCTAGATATAAATGATAAGGATTCAGACCACATGAACATCTGTCATTGCAGCACAGCGGGTTGTTTTCTTAGCTTCTTAATAGATAGTATTTTATGAGATTTTCACGAGTACCTACATACTTACATTGAAATAAAACCATTTTTAAGGATTTAACTCCGTATAATTAAATTTAAAATTTACATTTTAAATTTAACCCGACTTTTCGGAATGCTTTGCAGCAATGGTGTTCACTGTAAGAGATTGAGGTGTCTGTCAGTTAATTAGTCATCTCCTTCCAACGGTTCCTAAGTTTCGGATCGTTTAGTTCAGGATGCACACAAAATTCACTAACAGTGTCACGAGGTCTCACAGTGCTACCTTGCACTGTTGTAACGTTGCAACTCCGAGATGTGTCTTTACAATAATAAAAGCACGAATGAGCATTCTAAATCAATCCGGCAGGATGTTTCTTATGTTCTTTGCCGGGGCAAATTGCGCCCATTGATGGTACTTAAAAACAATTATAGCTGAAAAATAAGGCGGTTGCTGACTCGTTGCCACTCTTGACTCATGAAGGAGAGTAACTAAGATTGGGCATCTGGCTCCATCCAAGAAGAGAGTAGTTATTGAGAGCACTACGTCAGATGATCTTCAGCATAATTTAATTATTAAAATAGTTTATCAAATAATAAACATTTCAGAAATTGTTATTGGCTGTATCATAAATATTCTGATTTATTGAATACAAAAATAAATTAATCTTTAATTATTGATTATTTTATCGTCTGATTAATGGATATTCGTTAATTCGTGTTGCATATTATCAAATTAATCGCTTCCTTAAAAAAGGTGAATTTGTAAGTAGGCTATTTTACCAGATTTTGAGTATTTCGATATTCTTTATAACATAAGCGTCTGTGAATAAAAACGTGCCTCATTAAGGTGATAAATACATTTACTATATCTTCAAATAGTATCAATAAAGTAGGCACTCATGTAAAATCTGATATCTGATATAGTTAATACTTATTTACAACAATGGACTACCGTTGAAGACGATTTGTATAACGTATATATTGAGTAACTAGTAGGTGTTTGATAGCATCAGTGACATTTTTATCACGAGAAATCAGCCTTCCACATTAAATTTTATCTTGAGCTGATTACACAGACATGCATAACATTTAATTCTTATTATAATAATCATAGAGACTACAATCCGTTAAAACTGAGAATTATGTCTATCGATCTAGCTCAATGTGCCTTGTAATTGTGTGATAGTCATGTATATGATATTGCGCTGTAAAACGCAATAATTAAGTGTAAACGTCCAAATATACGCTTTTTGGATACGGATTATGATAAGGTAATATTATCTACTGACATAATTAACACTAAAAAGTAAAGAAAGAAATAATATTATTTTATGTACGTCTAATCTAAAAGTACTTTAATGTTCGCTTTAATTTAACAATAAATCGAACAAGCGCAGATTGCAGTTACGTTTAGAAAAATGAACAAACAACACTATCAACACAAATCTGATAACGTGATTGTACTACTAGAACTGTTATCAGATAAGGGTTACGATATTGACCTAGCAGTGTTCCGTTCCTTGCTTACCTTCAGGAGTCTAGAAATAATGTATATACTTAGTTTGGCCATAAATACTGTTACAATTAAAAAGAAAAAAAATATTACATGTGAATTTGAAATCTGTCATTTTTATACAATTGTTCATTGTGTTTTCTCATTTTGGCGCCAGTACATTGTACAATATTTTGCGATATTATAATTAAGTGGGGTGATAAAGAGAACAGAATCGCTCTGAATGCATTTCACAAAGTAAGTATGGCGCCAAATGCAATTATTAAAACTCCATACATTTGGTATTAGTCAAATGTTTGTGTACCAGGCAATTAATGGGTACAATGAGACTTCCTCTGTTTTGTGACAGAGAAAGATTTGGCCGTCCATGTAGTGTTTGTACGAAAAATGTGGACAAAGCAGTAAGGGAAAGAATTCGAAGAAATCCTGTCCGATAGCAAAAGATTTTGTCTCGGGAAATGAAGATAGAACCTAGAACCATGTCGCGTATTTTAAAAGATAACTTAGGACTTGCAGCCTATAAGAGACGCACTGGTCATTTCTTAACTGATCAATTAAAGATGAATAAGGTGCTAAAATCGAAACAACTACTGTAGCGGTACGCAAAAGGAGGTCATAGAAAAATTTTATTTACGGATGAGATTTTTTTTAGAATGGAGCAACATCTTAACAAACAAAATAACTGTATTTTTGCTCAAAGCTCGAAGGAAACTTCCCAATTAGTCGTCTGAGTGCAACGTGAGCATTATCCGACTTCAGTGATGGTTTGGTGGGGTGTTAGCTATGAAGGAGTGACAGCCATATTTTTGTGAAATGTTATCAAAACATCGGCACAAGTGTATCAAGATAGCTTCTAAGAAGGTAGTTAAGTTCCTATATAACACCATGTTCAATAACCAAGTATGGTCCTTCTAGCAAGACTTAGACCGAGTTTTATGACTCGGCGCCGGGTCATAAAGCTCGGTCTACGCAGTCTTGGTTGGAAGCGAACATCTCGGACTTTGTCAGATCTGATGATTGGCCGTTTTCTAGTCCCGATCTTAATCCACTGTATTATGATTTATGGTCAGTTTTAGAGAGTACAGCTTGCTCTAAACGCCATGATAATTTGGATTCCCTAACACAATCCATACTATTGGCAGTGAAGAATTTCCCCATGGAACGAGCGCGTGCTTCTATTGATAACTGGCCTCAACGTTTACAGTACCTAAGTTGTATTTCAGCCAATGGACACCACTTCGAATAAGCTTTTTATATTTTTAATTGGTTTTATATTTGTGTATTAAACTAACAAAAGTAATAAATAAATAAATTAAAAAAATATTTTTTTCTTTGTTACAATATTTATGGCAAGACTATATACTAAATATTCTAAAACTTTAAATAGTTTAGACTGTCGTCGTTATAATTACGTTAAAACTTGGGACAATCACTGTTAAAAAGATAAAAATATAAATTTCAATCGATTTTATTTTAAAAGAGGTAGGTACTGGTTTGAATTAAGAAACTCAATTCTTCTCTCTTTTTTTTCTTAACGGCGTGTTCAGCTCAAAAGACACGTATACATTCATAAAAGCACCTGTTATATAAAAAAAACCCGTCAAATAAATCATCAAATCCTTTCTAATTCCTTTGGTGTTGCAAGACACATTGGCTACATTGATCACTAATCACCAGGTGACCCGCATGCCTCATTTGACCTAAAAAAAAATCCAGTGCACTAAGTGACAAAAACGTTACACTCAAATATGTTTGAAACAAGCAACAATACACGGAAAAGAAAGAAAGAAAGATTGTTTCTATTTAAAATTTAAAAACAATAGAGAGTATTTTTTAAAATACTGTCTATTATATTTTTATAAACAAATTTATAAATAATAAAGGTTATAAGATACCTACATGTATTAATAATATGATTTTTGTCAGTATTAGGAGATTCGATTTGAGTTTAAAGATATAAGATTTATCAAACTCTACGCTGTGCATGGTCATTAGGCATCAGTTCTTGTGTTAATTGAGTAAGCGTGGGGAAACGAATCTTTAGAAAGAAAGAAAGAAAGAAAACATATTTATTCGTAGTCTCTACACAACATTTACATACAGAAAAGCTATAAAAAGTTAAAACAGAATAATAAAATTATCTAAGTGTTATGTACCCAAATGTTATTGTATGTGAGTATGACGTCTCCAAAGGATCCAGTCTCCCTGAAATTTTAAAGTTAAAACATTATGACGAATATGTTTTGTATGAAGTTTTTGAACTGCGGCTGCCTATCATCCATTATTTTTGAAATATTCTTTGATAACGTAGACACGTGTAACGATCCACTTTAACTAACCCTAAACTGTCAGCTGTCAAATTTGTTTTGTTTTTATGCATAAATTTCGAATAATTAAAATTTTGGGTCTCCCCTTATATAAGAGTGCTTGTTTTTCTTATTTTCTGCGTCATTTTGATTTTTTAACTATTTGTGCTTCTAAAATACGTTTTAAAAGTTTGTTGAACGAAATATCGTCGTATCATGTTTTCTTGAAGTATAAAGATACGCGGGTAACTCATCTATCGTTAGCAACTGTGGAAATAATAATAAATTGTGTTTGTGAAGTATCTGGAATAACGGAATTTCAAATATATAGTAGATATCAAAACCTGCACATAATTTAATAAATGAGCAATAAATATATTTTTTAACTAAAAATCATGTTAGAAATAAAATTAATGATAGAAATAAAAGTTATGATCACATGAAATCACATTATTAATACATGTAGGTATCTAGTAGCAGAGCCCAAGGTAGTTGTTTGGTAGGTACCAAAACAAATCTCACTCTAAAGTATTGGTATTAAAAATAATGCTAGATATATTAATATATGAACAAAACACCAACTTAGCTTTTCTACTAATCTCTTACCTTTTCATGTCTTTGACATTTGACATTTGACATTTCTTGGGAAAAACACAAAAGAAATCGTTACCGTTTATAGGATTTAATAGTTTAATAACACGACTTTATAGAGAATAAGCATATAACGAGATTTATTTGATATTATATAATTTATTATTTTAATATAGCCTAAACCAGATTTTCTGTTTGTCCGTGATAACTGTTAAGAAATAACCTATGAAAAAAAATCTTTTATGTTGACTTGGACAAAAACCTATAACGTACTCTACTCAAATTTTATCAATGCATAGATTTTGCGTGATGCACGAACAAACAAACGGATAAATCAACTAAAACAATGTAAAAAATATTTGCGTTAGTTCATTGTAGGCTGACGGTGTGTTCAGTGTTCACTGAACATTGAAACAAAAGAATTTTCAGATTTTACCCCGTTACTATTTTATAATACGTATTGATAAATATATATAATAAATGCTACTTAATCCTAGGTCAAACGGCGCGAATCCTAATTGAGTTAATCAAAATGGTATTTATAATCACGCTTTATCACCAACAACATGTGGTACGACATTTAGGTATATTTAACATTGTCGTGACAAATTCCGCTTATTTTTGAACTAAAATTGTTATATCTGAAGATGACTGGATGTGAAATCTTTTTTTAAAAGATCTGCTTATTTTAAAAGTAAATTAAATCTTTTGAGCCTTTTTGTTTTGTAATCTTTAGTGTCTGAAATATTGCGAGGAAATATACAAGCCCTTATTTTGTAGCCTTAATTTCTACTGATTAAGATGTAATCGCAGTGATTAAATAAAAAAATCACCGGTCTAAAAGCATTATATTTATGACGTAACCTTTTTTAATTGATAATTTAATCTTAGTGATAAAAAAATATACTTACTATTTGAGTATTATATAATAAAAAAAGCTGGCGCGTAACGGAAAAATGTCACGCGTAACGAAAATATGTTACACTAAATTTTTTTCCAACCTCGATAAAGAAGTTTCACTTCAAAAAATAACTCAACAGAAATATAAACGTATTTAATTGACGTAGATACAGCGGTCGTCTTAGCGCTTATATATATATACAGCCAAAGAATAGTATTTGATTCGAGTTGTTGATGCATTTTTCATATTTAAAATATTTTGTATAAAATATCAATAATTTGGCCAGGTACATTTCTGCTATATTAAAAGTTGAGTTTGAGTAGCTTGACATATCAAACTATTCTCGTCTACAATTTAGAATTTTATGATAAAAATGTGTTGACAAAACTTTTGAGATGTATAAAAGTGTCTACCTACAGCTCTACGAATAAAATTACTGGGTTTATTTTTGCGCTCGTGGACTTACAAATTTACTCATGATTCATTAAGATGATGAGAATCAAAACGAACTCCTAGCGTAGTGTGATTATCACAAAATATTAATTTATCTTCACACCTTAGACGACACCAGTTCTCTACGCATTGAAATATACTACTTCTATTAAATACAACATCTACTTAAATACAATACTTCTTACTTATATTATATATTATCAAACTGATGATTCTTGTCTGGTTAAGTTTTCTTTTATGATCTTATTATTTTATTATCTATGATCTTAAAATAATTAACGTACCACATTAATTTAAGACTGATGCCATATAAAGTTGAAGTACATGTACTATAAGGGATACCTTGTAATATATGTAATCACAATTTAGGAACATGTCTCAAAAATATTTACATAATGGTCGGAGATATCACAAAATATATCTTTCTTTTCGCAACGGATCGCTCGCTGGGCGATGCTTCGTTTGAATACCCAACAAAACTGTTTTCTCATGCTAGAAATTATACATTTACGATCTACAAGCATTTTTGAATAGTAGTGCAGCGAAGTATTGTTACTTCTCTTGTATACCTATATAGTGTTTTAAAAGGTATGGTCAAAATTAACGAGAATATCAAAATTAATTTCTGCGCGGACTCGGGTCTATATGAAATTGAAAATACAGCTAGTATAGTTTTTAACTTAGGTACATCGGTTTTCAATACTTATACCTCGTGTTCGATAAATTTTGGCAAGCGTCATTTGGCTCCCTACTCGACCTATCTCATTATGCTTTATAACAAAAGATTATAGCAATTACAAGGTGTACGCTCGAGTACATCATAATCATATATCATTATAATTGATTACTATTCCTTGCTTTTGGATCAATAAAAGACTATAATTGGACTGTAATCAGTAATACTTATAGTAAGTCCGTCGGCGGTTACCCATGTTTAAATTATTGGATGTTTTAACAGAGCCTTCATTGAGAATATCATCAATATGTTAAAGGATGGTCGTGTAAAGCGTCCTCGTTAAAATAAACACTAGGTATTCGCATTTACCTTCCTTTGGTCCGTCGTAGTCGGTTATAACAAACAGACGAACGAAGATATATTCTATATATATTTATTCGTTCGTATATTAAAGATTAGAGTTAAAGATTTATATCTTTATCTTACTAACTACAATTAACTTCACATGACAAAGATTGCATATCAACATTTTATGTTTACATTTCTGGACATCGTAATATTTTCTATAATAAGACATCTTACTAAAAAAGTAAGGACTTTTAGAAAAAATATTAAAGGTTTATTCTAAGCCATATCCTCGGAACTTAGAAACATTGCAGGTAGATGACTAATTAACTGATTTCATGACAGACACCTACGTCTCGTCTTCCCGTGAACACGATTGCTGCAAAGCCATCGATACGGCGGGTCAAAATGAACAAAAGTAAATCCAATTATACGTGAGTTCAATCCGTCGAAAACAGTTTTATTTCAATATACCTTCCTTTTGTTTTAGAGTTATTGATAAACAAAACAATTTAAGCATTTATATGCACTGTCGGTGGTGCGTGGGACAAAACGACTTTGACTTGAGACAATTAACAAATTACTTAAACCCTTATTTTATGATTTTGTTATTTTTTTTCACTTTATCAATTCAATTTTTATTATAATTTTTTAAACATAAATAAATAACAGAAATTTAATATTGCCATTTTTAAATTACAACAACGTAATCTTCTATATCCCCTAATTTTCACAAAAACAATTGTAATTTTTACCTTTCATACATTAAGGTATTGGTAATAAATAATAATATAAATCATGCTGACTTTTGGTTGTGGTTGTGGCGAGGACTATCAATTGATAATTTGGACATAATACTACCGCATAAGATTAATTTTCTAAAAAAAATTGACATTAAAACATACATAAGTTTACATAAATATATACACTTTCACACCTGACCAGTATGTTGTCTATGTAATATTAGTCAGCTGTATTCAATCTAACTACCAGTCTCAACGCTACATAAATTATGTGACTAAAGTCAAAATATATATATAAGAAGTTACAAGGTCCAGACTGCTCCTCTTTAATAGTGTAAAACATTACATGCCGAGATCTTTTCCGTGCTTTTTGTAGTAGATAAATTCGAGGTATAGTAATAAATTTTCGTTTATAGTCTTTATCCAAACAAACACATTGACTAATGATGTATAGTTACGTTAATCAATATTAGATCTTAAAATAATATTATTCCTATAGATACACTATGTTAATTTTAAAATCTTAAAAACGTTGCTCTAAATGTATTTGGTATAAATGGTCTAATAATAACAAATATTTTTTATATGCCTAAATTATAAAGGAAAGCTACAACATTTTTCTGTAAATACATACATACAAATAAATAAAATAATATAAAAATAATATAAATTATTTATTTTGCTTTTCATTCTACTTCAGAATTCTTATGGCTTGCAAACATTTAATTTTAAGCAATTAAATAATTACGAAATAATGTATGAAATATTCTATAAATGATATAAACTGGTGTAGTTTGAGTAACTACCTCAATTTAATTGAAGTTTTCACTAAAGGTTATTTTTCAAAGTTAAATAAATATAAGAGTCGATCAGATTCCTTCTCAGGTTTCTCCGAAGCAGTCTTGTTAGCAGTACCCTTATTAATAAAACTCGAGAAAATATGATGGAATATATTTTTTACGCCCGAGTTACGTTTAAGTTATTTCCAAGAGAAATATCTTTACAAACATTTATCTGTACAGAAATGTTTTAATGAACAGTATTTGAGTTTTAAATATCACAAATATTTACTTTTCAAGACCAACATTAAGAGCTTGAAGCAAGTGTAGATTAAAGAGTACGATTGTATTTTGTTGGCTTTTAACAAAGTAGGTACAGTCCATCTTATGAAGAGTGAAGTTTTTGTTATAATATTTGGTACATTTGGTACATACATTCAGTTTGGTTTTCATATTTATTGTCCAAAAGAGCTTTTCTTGTTTCCCAAAAGTCAAAAATTTTATATATTTTTTTTTACAATTCATTTATTAAACATAAGATTTAAAGATTTGATATTATGCTCATTTATGGTACTTAGTATTTTGGTATAGCTGGTAATAAAAATGTAGTTAGAACAAATCTTAACATTTTTTCGAGATAAAAAAAGTAATAAAAATTCTTAATTTTGCAGACTTAAGTGATATATAGGTACTATAGAAATGGACTAGTTGACTAAATACTAAAATCTCAGAACATTTATCCTAAAGGACATCTTAGAACATTTTTCACACCAATATGCATTTCCAAGAGGGTTAACGGATTTTATAATTCAGATAATTAGGATAAATGCAGGTGGGAGTTGATTATTTTGGAGAGCTGATTACTATATACGATACTACTATAATGAGTATGAAATATTACTTGTATATTGTTTCAAGTCGGGTCTTAAGTTAGCTTAGCGTATTAGAAATATAACAAACATCTCCGGTGTTATAACAACAATGCATTCCGTGGAATACATTTACTGTTTACATCTAACCGATTGCTTATGTGGACCAAACGAGTACCAACTCTGGATTTATGAATCATTTTTATTTAATTCTAATATTAAACTCCTGATTTAATCAAGGTTTTTGTAGGATTTCATCGTTTTTGTTTTATTAATATATTTTTTTTAGTATTCTATGGAAGCTCGTCTGTGCTAATACAGGCCCTCAAATAGAATCTGCACAATCATTAACATATTATATATAACCCATCTCACACTGAGAAATCTGTTTCATGAAATAAATTAAAGATAAATAATATTAGTTTAATATAACTTTTTAAAAAACTATAGATATTAGGTATTATGTTGCTGCTTAGAAACGATCTAAACCAGATGTTCTCTTAATCCAGATAAAAGATCTTATTATGCAGCTTATTTTTAGCGCCATACTCTCCGGCATGTTTTCCTCATTACTAGTAATGGTTTTTGGACGATGTTGCATATGACGAAGTATTTAACTTTTTAATGTGTTCCAGCCGCCCGGTTAGCCGACTCCATATATATGTTATAGCTGTCGGTTATTATGAAATTTATGTTCTTGATTAGCTTTAATAAAGTGTCATGTAACCTGGTCAAGTATCTTTTAGGTAAAGACTGTATTTAACAGATTTTTTATTTAATTCCAAATCTGGTTCTTGATGTAATTCGGCCAAAACTTTTTGTATAGCAACAGTACTAAATTGTAAATACTCATCTTGACCCAAATATATTAAGATATGATATAAGCTATTTTATTGGCTATTTTATTTAAGAATATTTCTAATCTCCAACTTGATGTTCCTTAGAATTCTTATAAAAATATGCTATCGACTAGACCACTCAAGGGACTGTATAAAAATGTCCAGTGAATCATAATGTAGGTACATGGGTTTGTGTAGAAACGACGGCTTATTTTTATGTTCTCCACAACTACAAGGTTAACAAGAGTGTTATATAATTCAATACGTTACGATCCTGTTTTAAAGAAAATCTTTGTTAATTTTCTTTTTTTGTATATTTTCTAAAAGAAATTAACTTTTAATGCATAAAAAGGTACTAATCAAAAATAATTTAAATCATTATTATCTTTTAAATTATTAGTTACTAGTTATGTTATTTAGTTTTAGATTTAATACCAGCTCCTATAAATACAGGTCTAATAAAACCGCCACAAAAATATAAAATCTCTCAAGAAACCAATTAAGTAACTGATTAATAAAGGTTAAGGTAGGTAGTTTGAAAAAAGT
This sequence comes from Napeogenes inachia, assembly GCA_959347355.1. NCBI lineage: Eukaryota > Metazoa > Arthropoda > Insecta > Lepidoptera > Nymphalidae > Napeogenes > Napeogenes inachia. The sequence continues at coordinate 2,534,996 of OY365800.1, read as the reverse complement.
CAATACTTTAAAAAATTAAGATGCATTAATCCTAATATATGGTATATAAAAACAGTTTGACAAACGTTTGACAGATATATGTATATTAAGCGCATAACATTTTCATAATACATTTGCAATTATGTCATAGTGTGATATACTGAGTGACAGGAGCCATTAGACGTATAGAACATCTTGGCCATTGCTAATTTACTAAAGATGTTTTGTTGAACGTTTTAAACGGAACAACATTTAATAAGACGTGCATAATTCTTTACTATTTTTTTGTGTATATATAATAATATCGGTAATATCGTAATATTCGAATACACTCTCTGTTGATGTGTCCTTTGTGAAGTGGATATTGAATATTATTTTAAACAAGAGCAATCGTTCGATGAGTGCACTGCAATTAACACCGACTCCGGCCATACCTATAGATGTAGGTATACTTTCCATTTAAATTATAAAGACATTTATGGACGGACACGTTTTCTGTATATTTGTTTGTATCAGTGAATATTTTGTTCGTAAGCTATTGTTCAATTTCATTTTATATCTTTATTTCACTGGGCCAGCGGGAACTATATAACTGGCATATGGTAAGTACTTAAAATCATTAATAAAAGTTTAATATATATTGTTAACTGAGTATTCTGAATTTATATCAAAATGTAGGTATTTTTTTAAAACTTATTGACTAATCTTTTGATGTAAATGCTTTTTACCTACTCGTTGTTCTGGGTAGATTTAAAAGTAATTTTAGAATACAAAGTTGTGTAGATATGGATGAATAATTTCTTTTTTATAAATTATTTTAGGCAGTTTAGTTTATAGTATGCAACAGAGGAGACAGAGAAATTAAGTGTACCTACTTTAAGCTTATCAACAATTTTATGAAAGACTAATAATGTATTAAAACAAGGTTAATGGATAGAAAAATAAAAATCCAAGTTAGAGAGCTCCCTTTTAACTCAATTTGTTTATTTTGTAAAATTTGGCTTTTTAAAGCTAAAGTCAAAACAATGCAACTGTAACAGGCCGTTCAATTTAGAACTGTAGTTTTCATGCGATGCTTGTACAAACATTCAGACATAGGGATTGATGGACGGATAGAAGATCTAAACAACAATTGTTTTGAATTCTGTGAAATTTGCGACATGTCAATGTAAATAAAAGTATTTTTATGTAAATGATAAAACATGGACAAATATGTGAACTTTCTTTTTATTGGAATTTCGAACTTAAAACAGGCAGATAGATATATCGCAGAGTCTTATTACAAAATCATTACTAGCATAACAAGATTATCAACCTTAAAGTAATCAATGTAATATTAGTTTCTTTTGCAAATATTAATATGACAAATAATTTCAAAACCTAGTTATCTTAAAAGTATAAGAATAACTTCGATAATAAAACAGAGTATTAGATCTCTTAATTATATTTTTAATAACATAAACGTTATTTTATACAATCGTCTATTACCTAGCATTTTCACGTTAGTTAGTTAGTTACACGTTACACACCCATGAGTAAGTACCTAACAGGAGGATAATTCTTTTGTAGCGTGTAAACTCAGTGTAAGTTTATTGTAAACTACGCGAGCAATATAAATCCAGTCAATATAAATCTAGACTAGCGTCACATATTTCCCTGCTTTGCTCTCATCCCTATCTTTATCTATAGTTACATCCCTCCCTTGGACTAAAGAACACTTAAACATACACATTGTTTTTATTCATACTCACTGCCTTTTGCGCTAGAGAAATATATGGATTATTATCCTATACTGGCTGTAATTCGCATGTGTGTCGGTCTATCCGTTGTAGATAGAGTATATATATTTTATATGTAACTCGAGTATCTATATATTTTATATTACTTGAGTACATATTTTATATTACTAGAGTATACATGTTACATAGTTTTATATGTTTTGCCATAAATTTAAACAAAGCTGTCCTTAGATGATTCAATTGTAAGAGATAAAAAGTCAGCATCCTCCAAGTATAGATGGTGCTGAGATATCCCACAATGTAAGTTAAATGAACACATAAATGAGTTTCTTTCAGTCTTCCAAGTTGTAAGGTTATTAAGTACTGTAGAAATAAATTTTACGCTTTGCCTTTATGAATTTTCAGAAGAGTTATAGCTGTTGTTTTATTATTTTAGGAATAAAAACTAACCAACTAAAACTATTTTAGATATATTTATTATAAAAAATATATTTTCACGTCTTTTTACAAGTAAAAAATATTAATAGATGCTTAAGGTAAGGTAAACTGTGCTTTAAATATTAATCTTAAACTTATTAGTTTTTTATCTTTTCAAAGCACTTGTTAAACTGACTTTGGTAGGTAGGTACATTAGTTTAGTTATCTTCAATACTGGAAAAAAATATAAACAATTTCGAATCAAACACGCGTTTACAAGATTTTTTTATCTGCTTGTAAATATTTTGATGTACCTAACCTTTCTATCCATTATTATCATTCAGAAAAGTAAAGAACCCTGTCAGACGTCTAGACGCGGTGAACTCGTCCTCAAAATGCATAATAAATGTTCCTTTCAAAACGGTTATTCTGTAAAGTCTCTTAGAGTACAAAACTAACAACTTACAAATATAATGTATTTTGCTATCTTGATACAATAGACACTTGGTATGTCTTGACTATCAACGGTGCTTTTAATATACTATATCAAACTAATATCAATAACACACTTTTACCTTGTTATTGAAATAGGTCACCGTAAATGAGAAATAATCTTAAAGTCATAAATATCAAAGATAACATTATACTTTGTTTTTTTTTTATAATACGCATTAATTAGCGAAGTTAATCTTGAAGACACGCTTATCTAAGAGATTAGGAAAAACATTTTATTGACTAAAAGTTCCTTTAGAATACGGCTCGCTGGTTTTCCGGCAGCTTTATTGGAACCGTAAATGCTCTTTTAAATCGACAGGGAAACAATATCGTGTAAAGGGAGTATGTAGCGTTAGGGATTTTTTAAAGCTTCACTTTATGTATGAAAATGATAATATTATTAATATCTTTACACTTAAATAGACTTAATTCATTTTAAAACTAATAGTCTTCAACATCTAATTCCTCTTTATAAAAGATTTTATTATTCATCCGGTTTATGACATTTGTGCAGAGGGCTTTAAAAGAAACAGTGACAACCCTTACATTGCTTAGCGTCGCGTGATTCTATTTAAATATTTTTAGATGGCTTTTCAGGCGACTGAATAACTCCCGCGAGTTGTCCTACTTACCGCAACTTGCTTATAACAAAATCTTAACATTCTAAAGCAATGGGCTCTTCTTTAAGTTGTATTTTTGGCATTAAAATGTCTCAGCTTTATTTCTTTATTACAATTTAAGAAAATGGTATTTGTATTCTCGAATATAATACACAAATATTTTTCAGATTCATTATTATATTTTGTTTCTCACTCTTCTAATCAGAATATTTCCAGTGAGATTTTAAGAAGGATTTAACACTGTAGATAAATAATACTTAGCAATTATAAAAGAAATGTATTTTGTATTTTGATGATAAAACATATTCCTTCAGCTATATTTGACAAAGACAAAATATACGTACCTACTCCATACATATAATAAAAACTGTAATAATTGTTTTAATATACATTACAGACAATAAAAAAAAAAGTTGTCTAGAGACCATTTTTTAGACAACCAATATTTACAGATATATTTTTTAATGTCTAGTTATTTATTGGTTAATTCACATATCACGTGATCTACTGAACATTCTCTTCTCTGAACTCTCTAATTTACAGACGAGGACCCAAAAACACGTTTAAACTTCATAAATTTCTATGTTTTCTATAGAACTGTATAATTTTTCATTGCTTATAGCTATCTTAAGAATTAAGTCTTGAGACGAATTCGCCGACAACACCAAGTTTGCAATAAAAATCTAGATATTCAATTTGCAAATTTATAAACTATGTTTATCTATAGAAAATAGTCTGTTTGAATTTAAAAAACCAACTCCTGACACACGTGACACAAATTATTTTATGCAAAATGTTAGAAACTGCCTTAATTTAAGGGTAAAGTAAGTTACGATTGAGAAATAAATAAAAGATAATACCTAATTTATTGTTTTACCTTTCTTAAATAGAAGTTTGTTGTTTTGTGTTATTTGAGCTTTTACTAGTGTTACCCAACCTTGGGCCCAAGGCCCCCAGGGAATAGGACAATTTCATTGTTAAGGGGGGTAATTTGAAAATGAACTCGATATGAGTTTAACCCTTTCGCTTCGGTTAGTTATACATATATATGCAATGCTATATTCAGTGCCTAAGTTGACTCTTAAAAAGCTTATTCTTTAATAATTATCGGGTATAATTAAATAATCAATATTAATTTATTAAAATTACTTGTAATTTGAATGTTAGGTTTCATGATATGTTTTTGAAAAATTACTTAGTGTATTTCGTTAACAAGAGGGACATAATTTAGAATTTTAGAAAGGCTATGGTAGGCTTGGTACAATAAAGATTGGGAGACGAGCCTGTACAGTAACACCCTAGTGTTAGCTGTACTCTCTCTTAATCTTTAACTATTTTGTTTATTTGAAGAACAGTTATTGAAAGAAGTCTAATAGATATTGCCATCATCCCAGTTAAGACGGTCTTCTATAGAATACTAAATACATCGAAGCGGGACAGGGTACTACAGTTGGTAAAGCCATTTGACTGTTGTCCTGAGGATGGAAAGAAGGATTCGAATCCCGGCCCGTATCCTACCAAATTTATTTTTCATTCTATATTTATTTAAAATTTTAATAAGCTTAGCTAACATACATTTTCGTAGAATAATTTTACTTAATCACAATGCAATTTCTATGTGTATCTTTTGTATCCATTGTGCTTTTCATAGACATTTTCTTCTGAATAAGTTGAGCTTTTGAAATTTATGTCCAAGGATGATTAACCGTGTTTCAATGGAAAATTCATGGCACATCTTTATAGAATATTAAAACTGTTCAAAGAATGTTCTAGAATACATTCTGTTCATATATTATTTTAATATCAATTATCTGGTTCTGTAAGAAGTTTTCTATATGGAACAACAAAAGTAACTCCTTGGTTTAAAGATCTTATACGACAATCAAAACATTATTTGTATTTGATAAGCATCTTACCAGCTCACATTATTGTAGTTTTGGTTCGCATTTTGCTACTACCTTATCTCAAATACGCTATTACTATATAAAGGCAATTTGTGTTTCTATTACGGTCCAAAATGGCTAAATTGGCTCTAACGTAGAAATTAATTTAACAGTTGCAATTAAACTTGCCAACTATATAATATTTAAAGTGATGACAGCCGTTTCATGTGTTCCTTTGCATTTACTTCAAATCACTTACTAAATCTAAATTATTAACTTTACTTAAATTAGTATATTAATAGAGGGGTAGATTCCATTGCGGATAGTAATGACGACTGTATGTAAATCATAAAATTAGAGGGTTTCTAGAATGAGTCTCTTGAGATAAACTTTACGACGTTCTAGAGACTCCACTATACGACAGTCGCATGCGACAGTCTTACATCTTAGCAGTCAGTCTTAAGTAAACTATAAAAAGTGCTATGTCCCCAGAAGTATGGTATTTATATATCTTAATTGTATCCGACACGTCACATGTAGGTACATTATTAACTAATTCGAGCACCACACAAATTGAATACTGTTTAAAGTAAATAAAAGTACTCTTTTTTATACATTTGCATACAACATTAATTAATTCATAATAATAAGTTAATAGATAACCTGTCCCTTGTAGATAATTATTTTCGGATTTGGATTAAGACTGTGGTCGTAAAACTAAACGGTAAATACCATTAATTTTATAGAACATTAAATAGTCAAATCACATCTAAATAGATATAATGTATGTTATATATATAATATGCGTATATATGAATCATGTAAATACTAACATCCTATAGAGACGTACTAATAATGAATTAAACCACTAATCCCACAAACGTGTGTTAGTGTATCAACAAATATATATTCAATGTGCATTCTACATATTGCAAATACACAATAATTTGGTTGTCGATACCACATGTTAATACGATTAATTTCAACCCACTGCGAGGTAACCTTCATTAGAAGGGATGTGTTTGTATGTATTTATATATGATGTCGTGTTCATAGTCCAAGTGTCCTGGTTATTCATCGATTTCCCTACATCCTTAAGCCCCAGTCTCCGGGCGTCGGACCGGCGCTTCATATTGCTTCAACAAATTCAGAATATTTATTTACTTAGTTTAAGTTAAAGAAATTTATTAAAAATAGATTATTTCATAGAATCGGTTGATAATTTTTATTAGTTAATAAAAATTGACGTAACTTAACTATTGCAGTTTCGATTTATTTAAGTGATTGAGAGAAAACAATTTTGGCTAAAACAATTTACTTATTTGATTAAAAAAAAGTTGATATACGAATATTTCTACATTCTAAGCCTTGGAATTACAAACCAGTAATATTATATAATTAATAATTTTATGCAACTTGTTTTATTAATATAAAAACAAAGAGAAACACTTATAAATTAGAATATCAACTCATTATATTTATCATTATAAACTGATATTTTTAAATAAGCAGTATGTTATAAATATGTATTTGTATATATATATATATATATATATATATATATATATATATATATATATATATATATATATATATATATATATATATATATATATATATATATATATATAGTTATGTGTAAATGTGTATAGTATTGTAATATATTTGTGTATTCCATTATACCTTCTTTTATATAGGTTTAGTATATATGTATAATGTGTATTTGTATTATGTTAATTATTGTTATAGCCTACATTCTTCGTGTAATTTTGTATTATTATTATTATTTTTTTTTATTAATTTAAAAAACGCCTACCACAATTTTTCACCACATGCAGTGGTTAACTGGAAGAGAATGTCATAAGGCATTAAGTTCGCCTTTTGTAAATTTATACTATAAAGGGTAAATAAATAAATAAATAAATAAATAAAATATTTAAATATAATGTATATTTAAAGCATTTATTGAATGCTCTTAATTTGCTAAATCATGATTGGACTAATCATCAACAATTTAATCAAAATACCATTCATAAGTTCGGTATTCAGTTTATCAAACATTCTATAACTGACCTCTATTCAGTTCCATAAAGTAATTTTGAAACATTAAAGAGTAAATTCAAACAATTCGGTATGTTTCATTTTAAGTTTCCAAATTACTTAATACAAAGAAATAAATTTAAATATTAATCACATTGAGTAATGTATCATTTAAAATGTGCTTGGTATTTTTGTTTACTAAAGTTATAAATAGCTTTTACACGAAGTATTATTTTCCTTTCTTCCTTACTTTTCATGTCATGTCTAAGGTACAATCAAGTCGTTAAATTTACAGACCAATTTCAAACGGCTATTATCATTTTAATTCCTAGAATTTCTTTTTCTGCTGCCCCTTTTAGTTATAGTTTACAAATAGCTACCTTCTATTAGAATTTTACTTCAATAAAACGTATTTTTAACAGTCTGAAAAACTTGTAACTAAAATAAAGCAACAGGTTAATAAAGTTACAAGAATTTCCTCTAAAAATCCTGAGACAACCTTTTTATTCAAATACTGTAGAAGGATTTTTTTTTTATATTTAAAAAATAATAATAATATTAGAATTACATTAACCGTATAAAAAGTATCCTGTTTAACCCTGGGTTATCAACTATATGTATACCCAAATTCATTGCAATCGGTTAAGCGGCTCAGATTATCTATAAAAAATTTTATCTCCTATGTGAGCCCCCTAAGGATTAGATTATAGAAAGAATATTAACACTTTCGGTGCGGCTTCCAGCTATATTTATGCTAAAATTAATTGCAATCGGTTAAGCTGTTTAGATTTTATGTATAAATTTTTATCACCATTTTGTAATTTTCAGGGAGATGTTGGACCATGTGTTAGTAGTTAGTACTACCTTTCGGAGAAAAATTATCGAATTCGGTCAAGTGGTTTAGATTTTTCGTACAAACTTTCATTCCCTCATGTGACAGATTTTTAAAAAAAAGTACTGTGCCGGTGGTTTAGTTGTGATAACGTAATAGACAAATAGACATACTTTCGCATTTATGATATAAGTAGGGATTTTGGGTTTTTGTCTATCCTTAGTCTGGCCATAAATACTGTTACAATTAATCCGAATAATGAGACAGAATTAATGAGAACAGAATCGCTGTGATTGTATTACACAAAGTAGGTATGGAGCCAAATGCAATCATTAAAAATTTCCATACACTTGGTATTAGTCAAATGTTTATGTACCGGGCTATTAATAGGTACAATGAGACTTCTTCTGTTTGAGAAAGATCTCTCCGTCCACGTAATGTTCGTACGTAAAAGGTGGTCAAAGCAGTAAGGGAAAGATTTCGACTTCGAAATCGAACTCGAATTCGAAGTCGAAATCCTGTCCGAAAGCAAAAGATTTTATCTCTAACTTACTACTACTAGATAACTTGACTTGACACTTGCAGCCCATAAGAGAGCTGTCATTTCTTAACTGATAAATTAAAGATGAATATGGCGGTAAAATCGAAACAACTACTGAAGCGGTACGCAAAGAGAGGTCACAGAACAATGTTGTTTACGGATGAGAAAAATTGTACAGTTGAGCAACATTTTAACAAACAAAAGGACCGTATTTATGCTCAAAGCTCGAAGGAAGCTAAGGAGAGAGTGCAACGTGGGCATTATCCGACTTCAGTGATGGTTTGGTGGGGTGCTAGCTATAAAGGAGTTACTGAGCCATATTTTTGTAAAAAAAGGTTTCAAAACATCGGCACGAGTGTATCAAAGTACCATTCTTGAGAATGTAGTTAAACCCCTTAAGAACACCATGTTCAATAACCAAGTATAGTCCTTCCAGCGAGACTTGGCGCCGGGTCATAAAGTTCGGTCCACGCAGTCTTGGTTGGAAGCGAACGTCTCGCACTTCATCAGATGTAAAGACTGGCCGTTTTCTAGTCCCGATCTTAATCCGCTGGATTATAATTTATGGTCAGTTTTAGAGAGTACAGCTTGCTCTAAACGCCATGAAAATTTGGAGTCTCTAAAACAATCCATACGATTGGCAGTGAAGAATTTCCCCATGGAAAGAGCGCGTGCTTCTATTGATAACTGGCCTCAACGTTTAAAGGACTGTATTGTAGCCAATGTACACCACTTCGAATAAGCTTTTTATATTTTTAATTATTTTATATTATTAATTTCTATAAATTAGTTTCAATCTTAAATCTATTAAAATACTACACCTAACTATGAAGAGTTTTGCTTCTCAATTTATATAAAAAAGTAATCCAGTTCTTACGCCTTTACCTCGTATAACTCCTTTTTTTTAATACAAAATAAATATTAAGATCATTAATTTAGTATATTTAAATGAATCCACTCCCATTATAACATGATAGGGAAATCTATTTGTCTACTAAATTATTTCGTAAGTCTACTGATAAATACATAAAAGTAGTTTTTTATACAGACTAAGTGTAATAATAAATGTTTGACTTAATCTCAATCAGTTATCAGGCCTATATCTCTTCTTTTTATAGCCTCTGTTTGTCACAAAAATAACTTAGAAATACTACTCAATAAGAAGACCAATAATAAAAACTTTCGTCTTTCATCTGCACCAGGGTCAAGAACCGACAGAAGAGTACTGGGAAGCAATACTATAAATTAAGTGTAAATATTTAAAAAGGACTTACGTTTTCTGAAATTTATGTAAGTACTGATTAAGTATTAGTTATAAAATGTGTCTTTAAGACATTTTAATTATATTATGTAACAGAAAAGACAATATATAATATTTCTATAATGCAAGAGAAACCAGTATTCAGTTGTTCTTTACCCACCGTCCGTCGGTGTCATATATCGCTAACGATATAAATATAAAACAAACTTTATAAAAGTGCATATATTTAAAGCGAAATCCTTTATTTTTTTATCCAAAGTCAATACAAACCACCAACCAAAATAAACATTGAATAAAAACAATAAATTTTAAAAATAAACCTAGTCTAGAAAAGCAAATAACCTGGACACATGCCTGCTTTTATTTATCCAAAAAACATTCGTTAAACTCCGAAACTTTTGCGTAAGGATCTTTCACACTAGTGAATATAACAAACTTTTTATATACTTTATAAAATATATCTAATGGTTCTTGTAATAGATAAATTTGTTTATAATTTAACTATTTCTTAAATATTTTTTAAATGTATCTAAATATTCCTACGGTAAATTTTGATGAATAATGTACCATACAATGTTGTTTTGTATACGTGTACTAATAAAAACACTTAATACAGACGTCATAACGTAATGGAGCAGTTTAAATTGGAGTCAATACTTATTCAATTATCGCATCGCTTTAAGAGGTGGACAATCAACTGACCTAGCCTGTTTGCGAGACGTCGGTTATTTTGTTACAGCATTGTAACTTCATAAAGCTAAATTCACGGCCTTTGCCCCGCTGGTGCTTGAACCTTAACAGTGGTTCAATGGCAAAAAGTAAATGGCAGTTAAAATGGCAGACACAGATGTGACTACTGTGACTCCACATTATCTGACTGTGACAATAATTAATAAAATGTCTCTCTGAACGGGATTTATGACAAATATTAATAACAAATAAAAATATTAATAAGTATGTAAAAATATGTATATTCATCTATTAAATATAAGTTATATACTAATATATTAAACGTGCAATTTGAAATTTTATTACATTAAACTAGCATTGAAAGTTTTTTTAGTAAAGGTAAAATTTGATAGACATAAGTATTGAATTCAATTTCGCAAAGGAGCTTAATAATGGAATAATATTTAGCATCGTAAATAAACTGCTCATATAATAATAAAGTTTCATCAATGTTAATACTTTTCAAGATAACATTAGTATACATATTTCATGGAATAAAATGGACAGATATTCAGCAAAAATTTAATACTGTGGAAGTGCATATTTCATAAGATCGGAGATATAATAAAAATATTTTGTAGCATTGTATACAATTTCCTTCCGGTGTAAATAAAATATAGCAGTTGATATACAGTAAAAAAGTTCAAGGAAAAACAGTTTTTCAAATCATTATATACATCGATGCGGACAAAAGATATCTGGGTAACGAGTTTTACAGGACCCGATAACAGACAGATGTCGATATACGTAGATGACATTAGCTTGTACGATTCATACAAGCTTTTACTGGCTTTTATCAACGATCAGTAAACACTGCATGATAGCAATTCTGGTTAGTGATGTAGCTATTGTAGCCTGAGTACTAAAGGAGAATTTACTTATTTTAACTCAGTTGTTATAACTTATGGATGAATTGTCTCAACATACAATCTTTAACCAGTATTGATTATTAATATCATACATGCATTCTTTATAATCTTAACAATGACTTTGTATTGAATAAAAATGGACAAATAACTAATACGTATAGGAGCAGCCGCGTGGAAGGCTCGGCACATACCGACGACGACGTGCAACCATTTATAATTGATTTTCTTACATTTTTATTAGTTTAATTCCTACACGTTGCGATAACTCGTTTTGTTGATGTAATTTTATATATAGGTAGGTTTCTTAAAAGTTTATCATATAAATGTAGTAGTTCACAGAATTGTAATTAATGAATTATTAGTATATCCATATTATGTATTTAAAATACTTGTTCCTGGTCTGATTGTGTATTAAGTTTCAAACACTAGTTGTGAAAAGTTTTATATTGTTATCACGTTGTTATTCTTATCGTAGAATTGCTCATTGTGTTTAGCGATTCTCGTGTTAATGATTCCACCTAATTTGCCTACAACATAATAATAGCAATACCTTTTTGGTAAATAATCATTTCTTATTAACTTGTACTTTTAATGGATTAGAAATCTATTCGTATTTCTTTTTTTATTAAATTCTCAAATATACCACCTAATGTAGTAGTGGTTGTGCAATAAACTAATACGACTTTACATTTTACAGTACAAGAAGTTCCCGAGATGGTGACTCAAGTAGAAGTGAATGAAGTCATCATCACAACCCGGAGCATTTGCACGGGCCGGTTCTTAACGATGCATAAGCGACGCAAAAAGCGCCTGCTCACCAGGTCACTGAGCAAGGAAACCGCGCTCCTCGATGACCTGCAACTTGGACAAGTGCAGGCAAGTGGAGTACTGACAGCATAACCCTGCTCGTTTGTAATTGTTAACGTAAGTCGCCAAGCTTCCTTAACTGCGCGATTCACTGCCGAGTTTATTTTGCGATGTCTGATTTTATAATTCGCTGCGAAATTACTTTTACCTAGTATGTATCGGTTTCCACAGCACGAACTGGACAAGGTTTACCTTGTTTTTAGGAACCTACCACTTTCTATGTATAATCACTAGTAAATTTAACAAAGGAAAATATATTCTTCAGATCAGATTCTTATTACGTACTGGCATGGTCATTACGTTGTCCTTCGTTGCATTGTGTCAGCTTGACACCCGCATCAAATTTAAATGTAATTTATCTGTATTCATAAAGCATAAACACGCACCGAGTTTCGTATGTATGCTCATACGTACATACATGCGACATAAAGTTACCACCTCGCGTGCCAAGTAGCCGACGCAAGGACTCCGTGTCGCTTTGGATTGAAACTTTGTATTTTAATACATTTAAAATATATATAAATGAAAACATATTCGTAAGATAGTAATGGAAACAGTATGTGCAATAGTATAATGAAATAACTAACTTCATCGTCGTAAATACGGAATTCATAACCATCTGTTCCGTTCGCCTCATTAGTGATCATAATATAATATATAAAGGACACTAATACAAGGAAGTCAGTGACAAACATATTAACACCTAAATAATGCCCATAATATACTATGACATATTTGTTTACGTATCCAAAGCCAACATTTTGTGAAGGATACCAACGTTTTATCTAAATCAAGCGTAGCATTTAGCTTATTTTCATAACAATATAGCGTTTCAAACACTATTAATAATATTCTTGCCAATACTACTGTTTACAACCGTATGTTCGGATACGAGGAAATAATTACTTTTTCATTCAATTAAATAGGTAAAGATCAATTCATATCCCAGGTCACGTCTCTTTATAAACTATATAGTCTAAGAGATATACAGTTGTAGTGATAATTAACAAAAGTTCAAAGTAAATAATCTATAGTCGAACGTAACAAGTTTGAAGAGCGTGTTGTTTTGCCAAGCGTCGTGTGCTACGTACACGTACCTGTGATTCCGAATTCCTTCCATACAATATATTGCCGTTGACAATCAGCCAACTATAAACTATATGTAGGTATTTGTATAGAATAAATTGGTATTAGTAAAATTTATTGCTTTGCGAATTATCGGTGCATTGCGATCTTTGAGCTGAAGATGTAATTAAAGAAATATGTGTTCATTTCTTGTGTTACTTTATTAATGACAGTAATACTCTTTTCCAGTGCATCCTCGATCAATCAGTGACATGGAAGTTCAATGCGTTTACATTAGAAAACGTCTCCGGGGGTAATGTTTGCTTTCGTTTTATTATTGTAAGAGTTTAATTTGAGTTGATTCGTTATTTTTGTAAATATCGTGTAAATATTTTGTAAGACCGCAGATCTTCAGGATAAAAAAATACCAGTAAGATTTTACTATAACAATCTAATAATATTTCTTTTATATGTCGTTATTGATGTTTGTTCATGTCTATGGACTATATCACTACGAGTACCATAGCGCAATTACTGAAAGTAAAACATTTTTAAATATGTATGTTATTCCTCAATATTATAATTATTAAAATAACACTCGGGTAACACTTCCACTAAAGATATATATTTAAAAGCTACAAATATTAGTACTAGCAGGTTAAATAAACAGTAAGCAATAAGAGTTTTATTAAAGCCCTCTTTTTGAGCGATTTTCGCTGCGCAAACTAACATTTCACTGTTTCACTTTTAATTTGCCAACGCTATATATATGTGTCTATTATTTAAAATATCAACATTCATTTTTATGTGATGTCATAAAATATTTTTTATTGTAGAAAACTATCAGACAATATATATTGCTATTATATTTTATATCTAGTACTTTTATTACTCGGATCCACTCGTAGTAATCACATGCTATTTAATATAATGCTTTAGTTAAAACGCAAATGTATATAACAAAGTTATTAGTGACGTCACAAAAGTTAACATGCCACATCTACGGAAGTAACGTAAATTTTGTTTAATTCCGTATGTTGTAATATTACTACAGTTAAATACGTTACGTTTGTCTATTGTACCGTTTTCGAATGTCTGTTACTGATTTTATCTAACTAAAACTTATTAATTTTAAACTTAACTTTTTTGTATAGAAAAAACTAACCCAGTACAAACTCATTTCTTATTGTTTATTGGAAAATATATAATATGTGTATCTAGAAGATATAAATAAAAATAATTTCTTTATTTATGTTCCATTACAAAAAGAAATATCATTCACAAAAGAAATATACAACAGTAAGAAATAGTAAGTCGTTTGCCAGCAAAACTATTAGCAACTTAAATCACAAGCTTATTAAGGTCTGTATAAACTTAATAAAGTTCAGCAAAAGTTAAATTGTTAAGCAATCCTGCTTTACCGTCTTTAAGGAAATTGAAATAATACTTATGGCCTGCTTACAAGATATTATATCTTTTGAATTAATTTATTGCTTTAGTTTAGTTAAATTCTAGAAGATTAAATAAGCTTTTTGTAGTTTTTCGATGAATAAATAATCGGAGGTAGTGTTTTTTGGTAATTTTAACAATAGCAAGGTTGATAGACACAATATATATTGTTTTAATTATTAACGTACCAGCAGCTAAAGTCAGAGCCGGGGATACCTTTGCCTTCTGACAACAATAAGAGGAATTCATGAGGTAATGTGTAATATTAAGTAGGCGTCTTGTATTTATGTTCATTTAGTGAATTAACTAAGTAGTCAAAGAACTAGAAACTAATAGTCGTTAAAGGTCATTTAAATAAACAATATTATTTTTGTAATTTACAATATAATAATAAAATTGACCCAAGGTATATCGCTAAATCAGGATCGAAGCAGGTGTCAGTCTAAATTTGTCTTTAAGTTTATATGGATGGATTGAGCCACCCTTTCCTAGCACCCTTTTACATTAGTTTGAACCAATTTTTTTTGGAATAATCAATCATTTGATATTTAGAAGCTAAAAAGGCGTTGCTTTTTTGACTTTTTTAGTGTAAGAAACTTATTGTATCAATGTAATACTCTTACAAGAATATAGGTTTACATACATACATACATACATACGTACCAATTACGGCAATCTATTCCAATAAACGTTATTTCGATCCTAGAAACTTTGCTTTGACTAAAGTAGGTACTAATACCAAGAGTTAATGATGTATTGAATTAAGCAAATCTAAACATAAACAGACTTAATCGACTTTGCATAAACTTTGTCTATAAATGGAATGAGGCATTAAACTCCGTATTCGTATCTAATTGAAGGATATCCTGGGTGACTCTTGAACTAACCAACGTAGAACCAGCTGAACTTCATGTACTTTAGGCAAAATTTTATTCTATTTTTTTTTGCGTAACTGGTCGCCTTGAAATTTGAAGAACATGTCAGCTGATTCACTATTTATCATTATTTATCATTTTCCTTAGAACGCCAATGATCTATGTAACTCACTCTATTACAACATGACTGGTAAAAGTTAAAACTTAAACTTACCTATAAACTCTGACCTTTAACGTAATTTTTATTTGGGCGTGTAGAATTGTGAGATAGCTTTCGTCTAAAAATCTCTCAATTCGCATGCTGTTTATATGGATATGTAATTATTATTATTTACTGAATATGAAATCGCGAGCTTTTATGAATGTGGTGTTTTAATATGTCTATTATCGAGTCGTGCAATATCAAATGCTGCGGGTTATCTGATAGTCATTAACACAATCGTGAAAAGCTTTTTATGGTTACCTTTAGGCAATATCTTTTAGCTTTCAAATATTCTAATATTGTATAAGTACATGTATACCTACTTTCAAAATATATATTTATTAGTTCTTTTAGGAAATTTATAGTAAACATGCTGACAATGCTGTTTCTTTCCCGCTTTTGATGAGTTGAGTAACGTCTTTCCATAAGTAGGTACCTATATACAAAGGTATAATATAGTTGTGTGACATGAGGTCGTGTAATCAATATAATTAGTAATTGATAAAGTGATCAGATGTTTTGTGATATACAGTATATTATTCACAGTTCTTGGCCTTAATTGGTCATTAATAAGCACTAACAGTGTAATAGTTAGATGCCTAGGTATTGCTTATCTTGTTTTTCTCGCCAGCCTTATTCACGCGACAATCAATTTCACCCTTAGATATTTTAAACAGGTAGTTATTAACATTATTTTTAATGATTTATGAGAAATAAATGTTATATTCTGATAAAAACAATAGGTACTAATTTCTTACAGAATCTAGAATAATTATACAGTGTTTTCAAATATTTGGAACCTTACATTGCTTCTTAAGTAAATAAATTTAACATTTCGTAGTTTTTACCGTTAGATAAATGTAAAAATTAAATGAAAAACCAAAGTATCTTTTTTATATATATATTGAATTATTGTGTGGTTTTTTTGTTAGTAGCAAATAGCAACACTATTTATCGGTTCCGCTGAAATAAAATTTAGTTTTTTGACCGCGATTTGACTTTTACCAATCATGTTGAAGGATATAATTACTTTTTCTGCAAGCAACAGCTACTTTATCGGTGTGCGCTGGTTTAATAGTAAGATTTGTGAAAAAAAAAACAGTACAATTAACTGTACTATATTAAGGGCAAATTAAATTGTCGAGATTATTTTAAATATATCTAACCGCTGATATTTATCGGTCATATTTGATTTATTTTATTCTATCACAGATTATATTTGAAAAGGAAAGAAGGATTTACAAAGAAGCCGAGAAGAGGCTTTATATCTTTGCAGGGTAAAGATAAGTGCTACAGAAGTCATGTTGCTTAATATTTCCTCTATTTCTAGACTCGATTGAGACTTATTTAAAATAAACTTAAGTATGTTTGGTTTAACGCCAAAAACGGAAATCCTGGACGTAGGAGGCGATTAGCTGAAGTTAGTTTTGTTTGAAAAGCATTTGGTTTAATAAATAAAGGAAAACGCTGTCACATCTCCGATTAATAACAGTCTCCGGGTGTGACGTCACGTTTATGTCTAAACTATCATTGACATTTCAGTGACTTCATTAGATTTTGTGTTTGTTTGTTTGTTTACCGAAGCTTACTGCTTTATTATTACCTAGTAGTTATTAATACCTAATATAGTAGTCGAACATAACCAATATATAAAACTTATTTCTTATTTTTGTTTGTTTTAATTTAAAATGTCTTTAAATTAGATAAGTAGTTAGATGTGTTATGATCAGAAACTAGTAAAAAAACAACGGTTTTACTCCGTAATATTTAATTTATTGTTATTTCGATGATATTGTTATTATGCATAATATGTAACTTTACTTAAGACAATAACATCAAACATCTATACAATTAGGAAACAATTTAAATTCAGGAATTCAAATTGTTGAGCGAGATTGTTTAGCAGCATAAATATTAATTCGAGGTAGAGTTGTGGGTCTAGTTAGTGGAGTCAATATTATAGCATTGGATCAAAGGTTAAATAATAATACAACTTGTTTATTGACCTTTAAGTGTAATAAATATTAAGTACAAGTAAGTGAGTTTTACTTGGGTAAGAAAATAAACTAAATAAGAATTAAGAAGGTTTATGAAAATAATACATATAACAGATTTTTGTTAAACTGATTTAAACTAAAAGTAATACCACATTACGGAAACAATATAGGTAAAGAGTGAGGTGAAATACCTTTTATAATTACCTCTGTCCTGCAATGAACTAGGTAGTATAAATGAACATAATGACGAACAAAGTTAGTACCTTTGACCTCAACTATGAGACCTCTTCTAATGAAATCCTAAGTTCGAACCATAACGGTACCAATGATAGCAGCATCTGTAATAAAAACAACTACCCTCATTTATGAAACCAAAAATAATTAGAATCAGAGAATTGTATAGACAAAAGAAGTGTGAGAACTCTGTGTGTTTTAATTCGATGGGTATTCGTTCAATACAAACCTATTATTGGATGAGTCATGCTACTACTTACTTATAGATCTTATCATATTCATTTAATCAATAATCGATTAAACAGACACAGAAAGAGCAAACATTTTTACAATATATTTTTTTTTATTAGCACATTTCATATTTTTAATAACATATTAACCTATTAACATTTTACATATTTATTTGATTTATACCTTCTAATTTTCTTTACCCTGTATAGATTAGTTATCTCCGGCCTTGTTACGATGTAACTTAAGTAAGAACACATCTAAATGCAAATCCCGTTATGCAGCAAATTTCCGAGGGTATGAAGCAGTTAAAACCCTTTGGAAAACTTTATTGTAGAAACAATTTCTTATAAGGATTGTAATACAATATGTTTAATATTATATTTTAGACCGCGGTCAGTGGTATGGTTGCCCTCAATATGGAGTTGCGCTGTAAGGTTTGGGTTATTTGATGAAGGATAATATTATATTATACATATATAAAAACAAATATTCCGAGGGATATAATTAAACAACCTTATAGTAATTAGAACGGTAGTATTTATAACATTCACTAATATAATATCAGCTGTACATTAGTAGCTATGTACCTGCAGTGCGATTAAGAAACTAATGAAAATAAAACCATCCAAACTGTCTGTTGAAGACCCGTAAGTGTGCAACGGAATACTTTAAAATTAACAATTTTATATTCAATGTTATAAAGAACTAATTACTATTTCATATTTTTAGCTTTGAAGTTGATGTAAATTTTACGAATAGTTGCAAGTGTGTTATTGTTTTATAATTCTGTTAAACGTATAAAATAAAACGTTCGGTTGGGAGGGTGTGTCTGATTGTGTCTGTTTGTTAGTCACTGACCACTTCAAAATTTTCGGATTTTTTTTCTCAGTTTCATTCAGTGTCATTTGTCTACAAAACAGTAAGACGAAGCTTCTTAGCAATCCATGGATTCACCGTGCGGGTGCCGGGCCCATCGCGTTGCAAGGAGAGGAGTGCAAGCAGTGCCTGGGACTTGCGACCCAGGAGTAGGTTTAAGAGGCCCCTTTATTATGCGCAAAAACGCTCACCTTCACCCTCCACACTCCTCTCCCTACCTAACCAAATTTGGAAAGAACCTACTAATGCCGCCTTTGAAGTACGTTCTAGAAATGAACCGATGCTTGTTCTAGAAAGGCCAAGATCTTTAAGTAGGCTATAGAGAGATTTTGCTGTTATACCTCTCGCTCCCACTTCTACCGCGTACAAACTAACTATAAATTTATTCCTGATCAGTTCGTTGGTTAGTTCGTAATACTTATTGAGCTTGAATGTGTGATCCCTTGGGATGTTTGTTTCCCAAGGAACAGTAAGCTCCACAAGTATCACGCGCCTCAGATGTTTCGAATACAGGAATAAGTCCGGTCTGGATGACGAAACACCAACATCCCCAGGGATTTTGTAATGCTTTTCATACGTGTCCATCATGAGAATCCAATCAGGAGCCGCGCCTAATATTGAATAAGGCTTCGCTTTTGATTTTTTGGAGGAGCCTTCTTTTACGAATTCTATAGATCGTTCGGTGGTTGTTATACCCTTCCGCGCTCTTGCTACTGAAAGACTAACCGCTTCCCGTATAATTTCTAATACCTTGTCGTGGCGACGCGAGTATTGACCTTTATCTAGAAGTACCCTACACCCTACTAATAGGTGTTTCGCGGTTCCTATTCCTATTTCTGTTCCTGTTCCTATTATATAACATTTAATTTTTTGTAATAATTTCGTTATTTTTATTAAAGTACAAAATCCAAACAATTTATTATAAATTGTAGATTCTTATAAAATATTAGGTAGTTAATTTAAATGAAATAATCCAGTCTTTATTTTGTTGTCTTTTTTTTTCAAGGGTAGTTTAAATTGATTTTAATACGTTTATGTTTGCTTGTTTGTGTGCTTGTAATCGACTTTTTCGAATGCGATAATGTCTCATTTCCCACGGAACGATATTGTTCAAACTTTGTACCCCTATTAAGAACTGATATTAAATTAATAATTCGATGAGATTATCTCATTATCCTGATTAGGATCTCCAGGCCTAATAATTATCTTACAGATATTTTTTGCATGAGTAAAAGATTATACGTTTTGATGACAAATTGAACTATTAAATAAAAAAAATAAGATACTAAAAAACACTCTTTTAAAATTAATCAAACTAAAAAGTAAACAATAATTCGTAATAAGAATGAATAATGGGCAAAATATTATATTATTATTGTGGAAAAAAGCGTGGTGCGTGCTATTACTTTTCGGGCATATTTAAAGTCATTGTAGTGATTGAATTTTATCAAAAATGAACTAAAAAAAAAAAGTACTCTATTTTTAGAAATGAATATAACTATTAATTTCGAATTAATAGTTTCTTCATGATTTACGGATATTAACCGATACGGTATACTTTCTTAGACCACAAACGTGAGTAATTTTTGTTATTTTCACTCAAATAATCTATTAAAAAATATTAATTCTGGTGATCTTAACCAGGATAATAAAATAATCTTATCTTACCAGTTATTGTACTGCCAATTGTCTTACAATTTTTGAATGTTCCAATAGGATCTGACCGAAAAATAAGTTACAATCGAGTTCGGCAATGAAACTAGAGATATGGCACAACGCACTCCACGCTTTTTTCCATAATAATTTTATTATATTTTGCGCATTTTTCATTTTCATATTACGAATATTTTTTAGAGTTTTTAGTTTGATTCAAAACCAAAGCGTGTTTTATTTTGTTTTTTTAATTATAAATATTAATAATATTGCAGTTTTTAATAAAAAGTAACATCGTATAGTGCGTCTTATGTTGAGTAGTTCCTTAAATTTTATGACATCGTCAAATAATTATAAAAAACTTAAAGTCCTTGTTTAATTTATTATATTAAGATGCCTTATAATGTTAAGTGAATAAATTCGAGGCACAGACGTAAATTTTGTACATTTTGTTATACGTATCTAACAGGTGTTAGTGTTACTCCCTTGTATTATCAAAAAGAATAGACCAAAGGCTTCTATTGTTGTATCTTATTCTTTTATCTTTATAAATAAAGATTTTTGTCTCTGTTGCTATGGCAACAGCATATTTTGTATGCAAAATCCATTTTTCAACACACGTGACAACTCAATTCCAAAATCTTTTATTTGAATGAGCTTGAAAAGCGTGATTCTTATTTTTGATTTCGTGGTACCTATTTATAAATTCTACTTTTAAAATGCACTGTCCAATCTTTAGGATATTTCTTATAATGGTTGTATAATAGACTACCCACTTTAATATTAATTACATGAATTTAGTCTGTATTTGTTTACTACTTTTAACGTTCTTTCGATATATTCCTCATATTAATATTCTTTTAAATGTATTGGTATATGATCGGGACGTTTAACTAAATCACAACGATCTCTCTTATAATCTGGAAAAAACACCGGCGAAATAAAAAGCCATTTACGTATTAATTGTTTGGGGAAATAATACTGTTAGATATTATGAAACTCAAGTGAAGTTTAAAGTTTCCTAGTAGATTTAAGTGAGTAAAATAATTATTGTATTCTTGTTTTAGCTATAATATGCATATAGATAAACTTCCTCTATGAATGTGATATAAAATCTTCCTCATGCATAGATATCAGCGCCTATCGTCTAGACGCATAATATCTAGAACGCCATTATTTTGATGCAAATCATATGATAAATTCCAAAAAGTTAATTTCCATAATACGAGTCACATGGCAGAAATAATATCTATTTATATGTTGGTAGTGGAATTTCGCTCGAATGTGTTTGTTATTACGTTTAATATGAGAAAGATTAAACACAAAGCAGGGAAATAACTTTTACAGAATGTTAATTATTGCAACCTTTTCAAACACGAGTTAGTGTCCAACAACTCGCATACAGATACGTTAGGAGAGTAATTTAGAGATGCAATGGTCATAATGTTAACTAGCAGCTATTATGTTTGCAGACAAGTAAAATAACAAAGCGCTGCATGTTTTTGTACCACAAAGACAATTTCAACTCGCTTAAGTACACGCTAGTCGCATAAATGGTCCCTTAAGTACATATACGCTTATTAAGTACAAATTACACTTTCAATATGAAAATTATGTTAAGAATCCAACAATTGCTCTGTAGCAACATTACGGTCCACAATTTTAGATAATAAGGTCTACTTTCATATTACCTGTTCATTTAAAATGAAATACGGTGTGTGTGGTTTGAATGAATGTTCTTATAACATATGTGTAAATTGACTAATATTTTATTTACAATTTTATAGAACATAATAAAAAGTACTCATTTTCTATTTGAGGTTTCTTTGTAAAGTGTTTCTGTTTATTTATCATAATAATACAAAGGAATATTTAATGAGTTTCCAATAGCTATCATTTATTATTAGATAACTCTAGAATCGTTATAGAAAACAAAAATAAAACAAACAGTTTATTCATAATTGATATTCTAGTCAGTTAGTCAAAGTGAACTTTTAAATTAATATTGGACGTTGGCTGGGGTTTTGTCTTTCACGAAATATCTTCTTATAAAAGCTCGAGTTTTTATGAAACTTCACATTTTTGAGACCCGCTACTTTTTTGGGAAAATAAAGTTCAATGGGACAGATTTTCATACTACATATTCATACAGACACGAAACATTAAATATTTCTTTAAAACAACTGTGACCCATGCAGAGATACTGTTCTACATATTTTTTTTCTGATTGTATTAAAGTGTAGTTTTATTAATACCTACCCTGTCCTATAATATATGCAGCTAGTTTGTCTGTGTAAACGATTAGTTTTAGTTCACGTTTTGTTGTAGATACTTATGCACTTTCCGTATCAACAAGGTTCAGGTATAGATGTAACGACTATTTAGTACAATGTACGACTGACCTTTACGACGTAATTTTGAAGATTTCATTATATTGCAGCATAAACCTCCATTCAAAGTTTTAACAGAATATTCAGGAACCGTTTAGACTTTAAGCGTCCTCTAAACTTTAGAGGTCATTATTTAACTTTGTAATAACGTACGCAATATTGTACGAAATAGCATTGTCATAGAAATTTGATAATAATCTTTATTATTAGTTCCAAGCAGAGTTGTAGCACTGCTTAATTCACAGGTCATAGACATGCTCGTTTATAATACTCTTAATGATTTATTTGAAACTATTTATTTATCACGTGGGATACACGAACAAAATATAACACAAATAAGAGCAAATACTAATTGAGGTCGACTCGTGGCAGTGAACTAAAAACGATGCAGAAAAATTGTGGTTATTTTTTGATTGACAATTATTTTGTGACAATGGCCTGAAAGAAATTTTACACGGACTTTTAAAGCTTTCAGCTGTGAAAAGCTGGGGTTAGGATTTAAAATTTACATTAAAATATCTTTTATTTTGCGTTAAAGCCCGCAACATTATAAAGCTATATTATTTGGTTACTTCTATTATAAATGCGAAAGTTGTTGCTTGTCCTTCCGTCACGCAATAATGTAGCAAATGAGCTTGAATTTTTTGCTCGACAGTCAATGACCGAGCATATTTTTACAACTTAAAAAATAAATAGGCACCGATCAATGTCACGATAATTCAATTTAAATCACAGGTTCAAGGCTGCGTTTAAGAGGATTGTTAATTTTTTATTTGTGTAAGTTGGGTTTATTATGTTACGTCACAATTAAATATATTTTGGGACTAATACAATTTTTTAGATTCCTTTTTTTAATTCTTTGTTACATGTCTTAGGATATGACACTAATTACCCAGTAGCTATTGGGGACTTTAAAATTTTAAAACAGGAGAGGTTCGAATTCTTAAGTTTTTTATTAATCATATTAAACTTAAAATATATTCTAAGATCTCACTAAATTATATCAAGATGTATGTCATGGTGCTGTAAATAAATATTTTACAATAAAATATTGTTGATTCTTTATACATTTTTTTCTAAACACTGTTGAGTGTTGATACTCAAGTGTTGGCACAATGACTGTTATTAGGCTACGTTTAGTGTTTGGTCTAATCTAGATATTAAGCAGGCTGTGCTGGATAAATAGGAAACTGCATTGTATCTATCATGGTAGAAACGAGTCCTCAGTTTGCGTTATTTATTAAAGATATTACTATTGAAATATTCATAATAATATATATATATATATTATATATATATGTAATATGTTTGTAATGTATGCTTGTATAATATTGGAGTGAAATGTTTCCTTTATCAAACAATGCTTATTAAATTTTCTCTGGGACTATCAAGTTTTATTACCTAATACTTAGTTGAATATTCAATTATTTGACATTAATGGGAAGTATTGATAACTTGAAGATAATAAATGTCAAAACATCAATAGAGAACTTAATAACTGATATAATCGGATTGTTGTTTGAGGAGAATAATATAACGGAAGTATCGAGTATTATAACAATACAGCTGACAATACAAATTATGGTAACATTATTAGTATTCATTTATACTAAATTTATACTAAATGTATTTAAATGTCGTGGTTCGTGTGTTTGTTTAGAAAGTATTATTATATTAAGAAATGTATATATTTGTAATCTTAGTAATATTATTCAACAAAAATGCGACAAAATAATCCTCTGTCTAAGAAATTGTTTCACAATCTTGAACACGCTTTTTGTATAAAACGAAGGCCTAAATGTTATTGCTGTTATGAAAATATTATCTTGTGATATTTCTATAAAATTAAAAGTAAAGATTTACTCTGGAATATTCCAAGATGCTGGAAAAATACTCTCATTATATAATTTAATGGATACCTTTGGATTAGATAAATACAAATAAGATATTGTTTAATTATTATAATTATATTTTAAAATTAGGACTTGCCTTATTAATAAAAGTATTAAATATGCTTCTGCGTGCCTTATATAAATTTAAATCTTGTAATGAAATATAAAACAGTAAAATATTTTTTTTTTCTATAAGGGCAGTTACACATCGGCAGTACTGTCCTCAACAACGCTTCGAACTAAATGATAATGGATAGTATTTATTGTTGCTTGCAAAGAGGCACTTTAGATAATTAGAATATTACGCCGATGGCCTAGGAGCTTAAACATAATACATAACAGAGGCAATAGGTCTGAACACGTTCTAATTTTGCTAATTACCCCTTAATTAACAAATATTTAACGTTGTATAACTTCAAATATGTAGTAAAATTGTATCATAAATCCTAAGTAATAAGATGTTTGTGATCATTTCTGATGAGTTTTAACTAAAAGCCGCAGCGGCTACTTTTTCCATGAATATTTTTACCAAAATTACTAAGTTTAAGTAAACAGTTCCTTCAACTCTATTAAACTTTACAACTATCTTTTAAATTGTTAAAGTTTTTGTATAGACCGATGTTTTGACAAAATCTAATAGCTTCCTTATTTTGAAACTTGTTACGTAAATTAAACTTTAAATCTCTTGTGATTCCATTTACTACAATACTTTTTATTTAAATAAGTTTTACTTATTAGATCATGATTTATAATTAAAACATCATCATAAATGCATCCCGGCATTCACAGGTTTAAGTCCTGCTCGTTATCATATTTTGAATATAAATATTAAATCGGATTAAAATACTAAAATAATATCATATCTTGAAAATCATATAAAATTTATTGTAGAACTAAATCGACAAATACTATTTTAAAATATTATAAAATATAAATATTCTAAAAGTAGATCAGAGAATAGTATTTCATATAAGAACGGAAAGCATCCACCCTTAAACGAGTCTGCGATCACTCTTATGTTGTGAATTTCACAACAAATATGGCTCGTTTCATATCAGAATACACAAGGGAGATGTCGGCCAAGAGTACAGGGAATTATATTTATTTTATACCAGTGCGCTACTCGTTACGAAAAGATATCCCACATATGTATAGAAAACGATATAGTCATTAGATATGAACAAAATACAGGTTTATATAATCTTCAAAACTTGCTCAATCCATTATAACATCCTTATTATTTTAATAAGCATTTAAGGGAAAAGGAAAATGCATAGAGTGTTTGTATGCAGGTCGCTGCTTGCCCGTGCTCTGCGTGCACCTGTTCAACATGTACGGGCTGATCTCGTACTTCCAGCTGGATGTGGCTTGCGCCTGGAAGCTCTTCACTCTGATTGAAGAAGGCTACCACAGCACCAACCCTTACCACAACTCGATACATGCCGCTGACGTCACTCAGGCGATGCACTGCTTCTTGCAGCAAAAACAGGTATTTACTGTTTCTTCTGTTCACTTATTTTATACTATAACATCTTAAGTTTCTAAAACCTTTTGAATAAAATAACGAATTTCAATATTAGTAAATTCCTTATTCATTTATTCTGCATTCATATAAGTATGGAGCATATACAACGCCCTTACCACTGCTACTGCTGCTACTACTACAATTACTACTACTACTACAACAACAACAACTACTACTACTACACTTATATATAATAATTCCAACTAAATATTATATTCATTCTGTGATAACCGGGTATAAACCCGGCCTTACACAGAATGAAGTTATTAATCAATTTTGAAATCCTATTGTCTCGTGTAATAACTGAACTGAGCATTCAATGGTTGAGAATTACATAATAATCCCTTCCTTTCAAGACTTACTGGAATCTCTTTGGCATTTCACTTCCAGTTTTACTTACACAAAATATGTTTTAAATATACGATTAAATAAATGTATGTAGAGATTTAATAATTCAATAAAATGTACGTTTAATAGTAATAACAAGATCACGTATAGTTGTTAATAGTTAGTGGGTAATAACTTGCAAGTTCTTAATCAATTAGTTCCGAATGTCAAAACAAGCATTTGAGTTAATTGCGGTGGTCTTCAGGTAGTTGATTGATTAAGCCTACTAAAAGCATGTCTATATTTGAACAAATAAGATTAATCTATCTTATTTAGGTTAATTAATGATTTAGCTTAATTGAGGTGTGCTTCCGTCAATTGAATGTTTAATTATTTGAAAAAGTGATACATTTTTCCAAACGAATCAAAAGTTTTGTTTTTTGCCGCCTTTGTCTATCTAATTTTTTCTTAAATGTTATATTTATTATTATAATTAAAACAAATACATATTTATATTGCTGTTATAAATGATTCATAAATCCATTTTTATTGTAAAATTTATTGTGCTAACTTCATCCACAGCATAATGCACATTATAAACTGCATTGGAAAATGCCTTTGATGGCAAGGGCTAAGCAAATAACCATTTCCGCTTCTTGTTTGTTATCAACATTAAACAGAGTTATTAATAAGTTACATTAAACAGACATTTATAATCATATATATCAAAGGGACACACATTCTGTATAAAATAAATATTTATTTCATAAAGCGTTTATTTTTATATTAATAAACATTCATGTTATCATACCATAGGAAAAATAAAAAAAGATATGTTCAAAAAATTTATTAAATCCAAATAAATTATGAAACCATAATGAGCATAGCATAATATGTATAGTTTTTTGTAGATTTTCGATATTACTAAGAACGCACTTTGTTTCAACTTAATTATAACATTGGAATTACGCATGAAGACATACAAATACTATAATATTATATTATAGTATGCTTTAGAAAAGTTTTCATTGAACCATTATTCAAATATAGCAGTCGTTGGATAAAAATGTTTACATTTTTTAGATTTATAGAAACAAAGTCAAGTCATTATATACTTTTACAGAATGCTCGTAGAAAACAACAATTTAGGCTCCATCAGAGAACCGAAATAGTTTATGTAACTTCGGTTCTATCGTATACCGCCGTTGGTCCCTAGGGATGTAGGTTTCTAGAACCTTTCCGTTGTATTATCGAGTTTTCTATTGGACTTTGTTTAATCTATAAATTTTAATAAATGTAACATAGAATATCAATTTATTTAAATACCATCGCTTTTGTACTTTGTATCCTAATTGTTATTATTATGGAAACAGTGTTTTGTTAAAACCATATGCATATATCATTCTTATAAAATATTCAACTTTATTTTATTTCTTTTTACCGTCTAGACCGGAACAAATATAATTTGCCACGGATGGATATGGAACCCGGGACCCATCTATTTAAAAGCAAGCCCTGTAACTACGACGTCAGACGCCACTTAATACACAGCATGGTCCCACTAATATTTCTTATTATTATTCCAGTTAAAGCGCGTCGTTCGTATGAACTTTGTTCGTATGTCCTTAATTTAACCTTGTGACAAACTTTACATTGGAACAATTATATCCCAGAACGTAAAATTGTTAATACATAAAATAACCTTTCTTTCCTAAAATGATATTTGAGACCTAAGAAACTTAAAACTCATTTTGTATTTACCAGATTGGCTAAAAATATAACTTAATTAGTTATATATATTAAATTATAGGTAATATATAAGGTAGATGTTGCAAGTAGATGCATCTTCAATCTCTTAAAACATCAGTGTATCAGTATGTCAACCTGCCTCTTGCTATCTATGCTTGTCGGCGCATTGCTTGCTGATACGAAACTATAACATAACTATAAATGTAAGTATATCTTTTGGTAGCGCATCACCTCTATACGAGAATGTAATTAACACCGTGTATATATATTTACGTCAAGTTCAAACTTACAATGTTTTCTTAACATTAAACTCTGTTGTACTTCAATAATATTTTTAAAGTTACTTTAAACTTTTAATATGTAGATCCATGACAAAGATAGATAAATTGCCACAGTATATATCTATCACATGGTTTTGATAAATGAGTGGATTCTGAAACGATAGCAAGTTAACCATCTGTGACAAAACTAAACACACTTCCAGCAGATTGCAACTAGCCTCGCGTTCAACGCACGGCCTTTGTCAATATGGACATGTCATTAAACTCACAACTGTAGAACCCTGATTATAAAACAAATATATTTATTAATTGTGACATCGTTAGATTTCACTAGAAGCGCTCATTTTTCGTTCATTTTTTTTTATTAATTTCCCAAGACAGGAGTTTTCAATCTATCTTTAGACTGGTGATATTTAATCATACATATCACCTCTCGTAGGCCGCATCTCTGCACCAATCCCAACAACATTTGTTCTACGATTCAATATGTAGGTTATGTGAAAATAGCATTAAGAAGTAAAGTTTTGATATTTGCGAAAATAATGATATAAAATTATATAAACACACAACTTTATTCTTATTAGTTAATTTCATATAGCTTTGAAAGTCCCAAAGGTAATTATATAGATAAATTAACAGTTTTATAATACTTATTAACCCGTACATGAATAATTAATAATAACTAGATCCCAGTTTATCCTTTCGGGTTCTGTTTTGTGGTTGCCCTTTGGTAAGAAACTAACATATATATAATATATAATATATAATATAGTTATCTGTCCTAAGTTATAAACTCAAGTCTCGACAAATTATATTTATGTGCTGAATATAATCTCTAGACCGATTCAAATATTACATATATCTATATATGTAATATTTGAATCATTATATATATATGTATATGTATTACGAGAACATTAATCATATTAAAAGCAGACAAATGGTTGACTATCAAGCAAAGTGTGGAACAAACCACTTACTTCAACAAGAAAATGATTATCAAGCACTTTAATAGCTTAAAGGCCAAGGTACTCGTGATGATGAGGCGATTTCTTTGACGTCACGTCAGACGTACAGACGGGACTGCAAAGTCTTAAAACATATGTTAACACACTGACAGGCGAATCCCTAAAGTAAATGTATCCATTAATTAATTAAATATTAGCTGTTTTACTTGCCATTAAAGAATTTAGTAAATAATTTATTAATTCTATTTGAAATATATAAATATTCTTTTTATAGTTTTTTTGTGTTTATATTGTAAGTCGTTCTTAAGTAACAGAAAAAATCATAAGCTTTAACTTTTGATAACTAATCTTTACTGATATAATATTATAAGAACCCCTATTATTTCATTCGGAGAAACCAAAACATTGAATATGTGGAATAAAAGTAATATGAGGCATTTTTAAATGGAAATAAATATATAAAAGTATTTGAAAAGCCTGTTTAATTAAAAAAACTTAAGTTATTTGGTTTTTAGAACAACATAATAAAATATAAAGAAAGCAGAAAGAAATAATCCTCGTGTTTCCTTATAATTTACGCAACAACAAGCGTTGAGTTTAATGAATAAAAAAATGTGTTCCTTTATATAAACGAAGCCAGTTATACAAAATAAGTTACATGAAATTGTAAATAAGTTTATGTCGAACACGGTCCAAGTCGTAAAAGAAACTTTGATAAAAATTTACTTTCGCATTTATTTAATAGAAAATAAAAGTTAAATTAAAGAAGAGCTGTGGTAAATGATATTTAATAAGTTGCAAGTTATACAGAATTTAGTCACGATACCTATACTTAAAATAGTGAATCCTAGTATATTCATAGATTCCTGCATTTAAAATAAATTTAAGGACGTAAGTACATTTACAGTATAAAATCATCAACCCAAGCAAGTGTCGAATCTGAGACCCACCTCAATTTGTTTATATAAAAAAAATATATATTAAAACGGTTCTGATATTTTTACTTTGTTATTCTATACTTCAATTCATTGATAAGGAATTTGAAAAGCCCAATAAGTGCCATCTATATGCCAAAAAATATTATTTTATAAACTTGAAAATGAACATGAACTGCATTACTCATATTAGACACGATACATACATTACATGTTACTCATATTAGACACGATAGCTCAGTTGACAAAACAATATCAAACAGCAAGCTCCCAGAGATCCCAGGTTCGAGTTCTGCTTGTCTTGTTAAAATATCCTTCCAACATTGCAATGCTCTATGAAATTAAATTGAATCTATTGTTTTTTTTTTGTTAAACTAATTATGTAATATAAATATGTTGTAAAATGTTACTTACATTCATATCGCTTTTAAAAATTTAATGCAAGATTCTTCTCAATCTTCATACATTGTAAAATGCTAAATAATATTATACTAAATAATTAAAGATAAAACAATTAACCGTATTGAATAAATAAATAAAGATTTTTTAAAAGTAAAGTGTTTTAGAAATAAAATGATATTGAGTAAAACTGTACCTGCGTTTTCTCGGCAAAATACCGGTATTTATAATTTTGTGCTTAAAATGATAAAAGAAAAATTACCTTCAAAATATATATCAACCAAACATTTATACTGACACTATTACTGGTATCGTACTGTCTTTTAAACATAGTACAGTGACTAGAAATAAAATAACGCGAATAATTTTAATAGTAATAACTGATATTGAAATAATACTCTTTGAATATGATTAATTCAATTGGGGAAGTCACGGTTTCTGTAAAAGAAACCGTGACCTGATGCCAATGATCTGCAGGGCTATTCGCTAACTTTGACTTTTCTAATGACCATCAACTGTGACGTCATGACAGTTTGTTACTATAGTTACCTAATACAAAATTAGTTGTTTGACAACCATTATATCCGCACTTACTGATAGTGCTGTTCATTTTAATTGTCAAAAAAGATACGGAATAGCCCTGCAGATTGTCTCCTTGAAACAGTTTCAATATTTTAAAGATTTTTTTTTATAGATTATAAACAATACTATATAAGATTTTATTTTTAAATATTTATTTGTATACAAATACAAGTCTTAGATGTTAGATATTTTCAACCCCCGACTTAAAAAGAGGGGTGTTATAAGTATGCCCTGTCGATCTGTGTATCTGTGTGTCTGTCTGTGGCAATGTAACAGCCAAACGCGTGCACGGATTTGATTGCGGTTTTTTTAAATCGAAGACCGGTTCGTCGAGATGGTTCTGAGCTATGTTTGGTCGAAATAGAAACAGTCGTCTCCAAGATATTGAGGTTTTATTGGTGAAAGCTTCTTATGCAATATTCATAGAAATACTTAAGCAAGTGATAATTTGTGTGTCCGTACGTTCATTTAGTACAATAATGCAACCCTTAACAAAACTTTAAAAAGCAGTGAAAAAATTTAATTAAAAATTTTAAACCCCGATACAAAAAGATATTTAAAAATAATAGAAATAATATTGTTATGCACTTATTAAAGTTGTTGCTTCGGGGAACTGCTTAATAAAGGAAAAAATTGAAATGCAAGTAAGTTACCAAGACAAATAAAGAAATTACGATATAGAATCGTATAGTCTAAGCCCTCGTACCTTCGTAAAATAGACACCATCCTCTACGTACGTACAACGGTCCCCCGACGCAACGACTTCAATAAGTACATAATAATATTATTTATGTTCTTTTTAGAGGTCTTTTTGTATCGGGGTTTTTCAAATTTTTAATTTTTTTTTTTTAATGTGTATATTTGCAAAATAACATTCTTAAAAACATTATATTACAGTTAAGAAAACCTTACAACCATTGCAAAATACTAAAAACCAAGAATTTATTTTAAATTAAGTAGTCACATAAATTTTATGTACCAAGTCTGAGGTCCCTCTAACCCTCTTTATATCTGTGGCATTAACTTTTATTTAGCTATAAGAGTAAAACATTTTTCACAGATTTTCAGAAACCTAAAGCTTTTATGATTGTAATAAGATCTCCATACATAATTTTAGAGTGTAATAAAATGAATTAAATATTCACATGCATCTTAATTTCTTTAATAGATCCGTGACTACTTGGAGCCGATAGAGATACTGGCATCTCTACTGGCCGCCATCGCTCATGATATGGATCACCCTGGCGTGAACCAGCCCTTCCTCATCGCGACCTCCAATCATCTTGCTGCTCTCTATCAAGTAAGTTTTGTTATCGATAAATAAATACATTAACATACAACACTTACTATGTAACTTTTTTAATATTTATTTTTGTATGATCATGTATGAAGCTTTATTAATTTTTCTATAGACGCAGAAGAGATAAAGATAAACGAAATTACATATATTTAAGTTTGAAACAAAATATGTCCCTCTTTAAATTAGGTTCCTTAAATAATTAAAAGATGTGTACAACAATAAATAAAGAACGAAGAAAGTATACACTATATCCGCCTTTCCTCCTTGGGACTAGTTAAAAATAATAAAAAATGCACGTCATGGGATATCAAACGTGAATCTATTGCTTACATCTGTCAAATTTTATAGACTAGAGTCACGAAGTGATAAATTAAGAAATAGGTAAAAACTTGAAAAAAAATACCTTTATCAATAGCACAATAATTTATTAAAGTGCATACAGAAATAGCTTCCTATGCGATTTTTCATTAAAAAGCAACCTCAATGCCGTATGCAAAAGCTAAGCAAAATTTAAGAAACTATACTTGAATAAAAAAAAACAATATCTTTATATTAGACCAGCAGTAAATTCATAAATATGTTAACTTACTACGAGACACTATACTCTCTATGATGATACTAATAATAACTAGATTAGTTCTCTACTAACTAGCTAATTAACCAAGGAAATACGAGTTTATTATAAAGGCCTCGCTAACACGGGCTTTAGACTTTTATTTCACCTTAAACTTTAGAAAAATATTAGGAAGCCGTGGGTTATTTAAATTCGAAATATCTTTATACTAGTAAGCATTTACAAGCATTTTTGAATTGTCAATGGTTACATTAAAATCATCAGTATAGTCAGTCCGTAAGTAAAATACCACCAGCTCGGAAAATGAGTCAACCAACCAAATTCTATGCATTTTGATAACCAAAAAACTCTTGAATGTTATAATAAGATTTATTTATTAATATACTTTTAATTTTACATTTAAAACTAGGAAAAGGAAGATCTAATATATCTTGTGGAGCTTTATTATAATACCTAGACTTACCATAAATATTGTAACAAAAAAAAAGAAATTGCAAATAATATTTATTACTTTTACAGAGTGTCAGTTTAATACATAAATATAAAACATTTGAAAATATGTCCTTCAAAAGTTGAGGCCAGTTATCAATAGAAGCACGCGCTATTTCCATGGGGAAATTCTTCACTGCCAATCGTATGGATTGTTTTAGAGACTCCAAGTTTTCATGGCGTTTAGAGCAAGCTGTACTCTCTAAAACTGACCATAAATTATAGTACAGTGGATTAAGATCGGGACTAGACGACGGCCGGTCTTCAGCTCTGATGAAGTTCGAGACGTTCGCTTCCAACCAAAACTGCGTGGACCGAGCTTTATGCCCCGGCACCGAGTCTTGCTGGAAGAACCATACTTGGTCATTGAACATGATGTTCTTAAGGGGCTTAACTGCCTTCTCAAGAATGGTATCTTGATATACTTGTGCCGATGTTTTGATCCCTTTTTACAAACAAACTCAGCACAGTCTCAATCAGTCACTCCTTCAAGGCTTACACCCCACGAAAACCTTAACTGAAATCGGATAATCTTCCTTAGAGCTTTGAGCATAAATACGATCATTTTGTTTGTTAAAATGTTGCTCAATTGTAAACATTTTCTCTTCTGTAAACCAAATTTTTCTGTGAGCTCCTTTTTCGTACCGCTTCAGTTGTTGTTTCGATTTTACAGCCCTATTCATCTTTAATTTACCAGTTACGAAATGACCAGTGCCTCTTTGATTGGCTGCAAGTTCTAAGTCATCTCTGAAAATACGCGACATGATTCTAGATGCTATCTTCATTTCCCGAGATAACATCTTTTGCTTTCGGACAGGATTTCTTCGAATTCTTTCCCTTACTGCTTTGTCCACATTACAAACACTACATGGACGGCCAAATCTTTCTCTGTCACAAAACAGAGGAAGTCTCATTGTACCTATTAATAGCCCGGTACACAAACATTGTACTAATACCAAGTGTATGGAGAGTTTTTAAAATTGCATTTTACTCCATATCTACTTTGTGTAATAAAATCACAACGATTCTGTTCTCTTTATCGCCCCACTTCATTTTAATATCGGAAAATATTGTACAATGTATTGGCGCCCAAATGAGAAAACATATTGAACAATCGTATAAAAATGACACGTCCCAAATTCAAATGTAATATTTTTTAATTTTTAATTGCAACAGTATTTATGGCCAACTAAGGATATATACACTCAAGCCCATGAAGGATTTGTAAAATATTAGAAAGTCGAAATTTAGGGGTTACGAGTTTATTTCTATTTATTTATTATTATATTTCTATTATTTTCTTGTATTTATTATATGCCACGGTTTCTATGTAACCATTTAAATTTTGGGATATGTATATATAATAAGTTAATAAAAATCGAACGTAAGAATACCAATTTCTTCAAAAATGATATTGAGAAATGCTCAAGGAATCTCTAGCTTTAAGTTACAAATAGCCCGTATAGGTCTTTTTTGTATAATAAATATAAAATTTATTTCAGCAGCACTGCCCCATTGTAAAATACTGTAAGATAAGAAAATATCAAAATAACTAAAATAAACGAGTCGAGGCGCTATTAACGTCTATTAATAGTCTTACTTTTTTAATTGCAAATACGGCTGAGCTGAGTTTGCCAGCGCGTGTTGAGAGATGGAGGTTCCACTGGAGCTTTTTATCTAAAGTTATACCTAAGAAAGTTGTTGAGTCAGTCAGTTCTAACATTTCAGTATTAAGGAGCAAACTACAATTCAGCCTTTTTTAATTTAGTTTTCTTAGACCAAATTTTTAATTTCGAATCAATCAAGAACACGTGACAGAACACTTTTTACTTCTTCATAATTATCCTTATTACGCTTAACTGTAACTTTTAATCTCTAGGTACATATTCATAGATAGCTGTTACAGTGTACTAGTTAACAAGCCTTCTATACATTGTTAAATTATCAAATCATGTCCCTGCTTATATAATTTTAATTCATATTTTTATGGCTTATCTTATAAAAGAAGTCAAGTGTTTTAAACACAGTCATTAACTTTTACAGCATTTTCAGTTGTTTTGGTGTCATAGCAACTTATGATTTTATATATACAAAGAAATACAGGGTTATTTTTAATTAATTTGCCACCTTTTGCAGGCAGCTTCTTTACATCAATATTTTTTCTACAACTTTTTACAAATCTTGATAAAAAACACAATAAAACGATACATTTTTTTTTTACTTCGTCTGTTACGTATCACTCTGTATTTTGTAAGAGGTACTAAAAAGCCAACGCCCACGTGCTATACCAACGCTCAGAGTTAATTCCAGTTCAGAGGCAACAATTAAATTTTGCATGAGAAAACTATTTTTTTTAAAACAATTAGTTTAAAAAAGTCGTAGAACAAATGATGTTGGAATTGAGGTAGAAAGGCTGTCTGCAAGAGATGGCCAATTAATTACAAATAACCCTGTATATTATATATCGGCATTGACGTTTCAGTCAGTTTAGCTGCAGTCTCCTTGGCTATCATGTACCTGCCAGTCTCCGATTTCCGTTACCAATATCAATCTTGCTAATTGATGGCAAGAAATGACAAATACAGATTAATCGAAGCACATCAGATAACCTAGCGCCTAGGGTAGAGGCCTAGTGCTTAAAACTATTGTTCAAACATACATTCATGAAAGACATACATGTTAATGAAAGAGAATTACTACTACACAGAAACAAAATCATAAACCACGAGCGTTCTTATTTAAATTAGAAGTTTGAATCTAACTCCAGAACACCTGGCAAAATGTTTTTTAGTATGAACTCGAGGTATTTCGAATATCTTTTCAGCAATAGTGTATTTATATCAAGACTCAGTTCCACTAAATATCATTAGACGGAGGAATTACATTTCGGTCAGTAGTCATAACAAAAATAATAAGATATATCTAAAAATTGTGGAATATTATTTGATGTTATTCAGACAGAATACCGTGAACTATATACACATTTATAAGAAAAGGACACTTGAATATTTTATGAAAGTAACAACTTATACTAGAACTACTTCTGAGTAACATGCAATTCAACTAATACGCTGTCAAAATAGGGTAATCATCATCACTACGGGGGAACATTGTGAACTATTAATTATTACCTACGACCAGATTTTGAAGTTTTTCACATTAAATGTATAATCAATACATTTAGAATATTACTGATGTTAGAATATAAATATGTATTTAAATATTGCAATATATTACGAAATGAAAAGAGAATGAAATAAATCAATATCCAAATATAAATTACCCGTTTTTGATAATATGATTTTTATTAAGCCAAATCAGAAAAGTTATTTTTTCATTCAAAGTTCATTTGCTAAGAGTTGATGACAGGACTAGATTAAAAAAAATGTTTATTATATCAATTAATCTTTCGTATTTTATACATACAGTATATCTCATACTGGATTGTGATAGGGAAGGATGATGTTGGCATTTAAATAGTTTCTAAGTTCTATCTGTTACCACGAAAGTGCTTTACTTAGGTTGTTGATTTACTTTCTTTAGCACGTAAATTATACAATGTATAACAAAAATTTTATTCATAGAACTATGATTATTCTTTCTTCACTTTATATTTATATTATAATTATGACCTTTCTAATTACTACCTGCCTACTAAGGTGAGTAGCCAACTGCTTAAAAAGATATATAAATATCATTTTAAATAGCGGCAAAAGAAATTTAGTTTTATAGGATTATTTAGTAACATAAAAGTATTCCTTTTTATACCTTTTTATACCTTTTTTATACCTTTTTTATACTTTCTATCATTAAAGTTCGATTATATGTAAAATAATTATTAAAATGTTAACAATTAAGCTCAATATTCATTTATTATTAGTTAATTAATGTGAGCTGTATTGTCGTAGTTTTTAGAAAATATACTTTGATACGTAGTATATTGATTTTCTATAATATATAGTTAGATTGGCTTCAATATAATAAGAGTATATTTAATATAGTACGATATTATAATGTCTACTTATGATAACAAAGAAAAATTAAAATCAATATTAAGGAAGTTATTGGCAATTGAGAGGGTTGTACATACACGTTAGTCCGCTCTTCCATTTCATTAAGCTAATCTTTATAAACCTTTTATCCTCATAACGTAAGTTTTCATACGAGGTATAATTATATGTATTACTAACTTTAGCAAATTATAAAAAATATAAGCTGAAATTATCGACTATAATATATTAATTAACGACTAAGTCTGTTATGTGAAAGTTGTATCA
Organism: Napeogenes inachia; assembly: GCA_959347355.1. Taxonomy (NCBI): domain Eukaryota; kingdom Metazoa; phylum Arthropoda; class Insecta; order Lepidoptera; family Nymphalidae; genus Napeogenes; species Napeogenes inachia. The sequence goes on along the minus strand of OY365800.1, from coordinate 2,496,454 downwards.
AGACAGAACTTTATATTAATGTTTAGGATCTAGAAACTTCCTAAGGTCAAGTTAGCTTGTTAAAGATGCACAATAATGACTTATTACGTTTAGCAGCAAAACGATCTAGCAGACTTCTTACTCCACTTACCTACCTCTTATTAAAACTCGTTGCTGGAAAGCTCTCACTTATCAGCTCAGTTTATAATCATTTATATAATAGTTATTTAAATATAAAACAATATCTATTATTACAGTAACTTCAAATAGCAAGATACATTTGGTAGAATAAAATATTAAATATTAAATTAAACCTTCGTGTAACTGGTAGCTCTTCATTAATATTATTATGAAGCTAACAACCGTCAGAAACATAATAATTATTACAGAATCATTGGTACCGAGTTCTCAGTCGAATATCATATTTTACGTTTGAAAGGTTTATTTATTTTTTATTATTCGTTAGGTTCTTTTAATAAAAATGTATAACCTTTTTTTATTTTTTTTATGTATGCTATACGGGTAGGTACCGTAAATTGTTTCAAATTAAGGTTTAAAGTATTCTGCCCATTTAATAAGAAATCAATTTATCAATATCTTATATATTTCTCAATTTATTAATTATATTTATATATTTTTTGTCGTAAATTTATCGTAAAGGAATATTGACGTGGAAAATTATAATACGAGCAAGCCTATAAGACTATATCGAGACATCGTATCGGTCCTTGAGGTGACTTATTGGAACGGAAATTAAAGGGGCAACTAATATTGGTCTGCAGAACCTTTGTTAAAAATATTTGGGTTTAATATAGCCCAGGTAAATGATGGGTTAATTCTTGCATTATTTCAAGGTTCCCGTTAATAGGCTACTATAATTAAATTTATTTGCTCATATTTTAGATTGCAAAGCTATATTATTGCACTCTGTGACAAAACATATTATAATTACTTTAATTACTTATCGTTTAATTAAATTGAAATTTATAATATCTTTAGAATTGATTTGTGGCTTTTTTAATCGAAATCCTTGTATTATGGTGGTACCGAGCTCTGCTTGAGGGAAGACTAGTCGTCTCCAAGACATTCAGCACTCACTTCAGCAAGTGACAAGATTTCAGGCAATAATGTAATTAATAATTTTAAACTTTGTTCAAATGGTTGTAAAGCTGTTTGTTTTATTTTTATATTTATTTTTTTAGGTTACACAATAAAAATACTATTTTTCGAACTTCACTTTTATTTACTTGTAACAAAAATTCTATCTCCAATTCAAAACCATACTATGAAACTATTTCAACAACGCGAAAATATCCCTTAAAATTCGTATGCATTTCAATAGTTTTAAACATAATAGAGCGATATTTGTTTGAAAAACTAAAACTTTTAAGCGAATTAAGTATAACATATATTTTATTTCAACTCGGAATATAATTAAAATATCGACGTTTCCTGAACTATCTTTACTAAGCGACATTATTTTTGCTAATTGAAGTTATGTACATATTAGGAATGAGAAAGAAAACGTGGATTTCAATTATGTATATAATCTCTATGTCTAATCTTACAAAAAAAAATGTCCCCTGAGCCCTGAACCAATTAACCATAATATGGTTAGTATGTGTGCTCAGTCCTTTTAACTCGACTGCATTATCTCGGTAATTGCTGTTAATTCATAATAGACAATCATTGACATATTGGAGATAACATTGTATATTGTGCTGTTAGTGCTGTCATAGATGGACAGACATGAAGCATTTGTATATTTTAGAGGATTTTTAATGATGTAATATTTTTTTTAATATTTCTATCTAAGATTACCAAAGATTATTCAAAGTTAATTATAAGGAGGTCGTTCTAAGTGGTGACAACGGTTTTGTTATTAAAAAACTTTATTGTTAAATACTCGAAATTGAAACAAAATATGAGGATTAAATTAAATTTATTAAATTCTTATAACAATTTACGTAAGAATGTTTAACTCCTTAGAAACTAAACTAAGATTTCCCATAGATAGATTATAGTAAGATATTATATAGTAGGTACAAATTATTAATAAACAATATTATGATATATGTAGTTATAATTCGAATTTATAATTAATTAACGGACAGACAAAATAAATACTTCATTTGTTGAATAATTTTATATAAGTTCTTTGAAAGACTGATAGATATAAAGCACTACTTAAAATATTAATTTATAATTTTTTCATGACATGAATGTTTCTTCTCTGTAGAAGATCAATAAGCCCTAGTAATTGCCGTTCTTTAAAACTGACAACGACAAAGAAAAACATGAGCTTGAGTATCGTGCATTAATTATTGAATTTCCATCACCAGAACACATCAGTGCTGGAGAACCACCACTGGCGCTCGGCCATGAGCTGTATCATCGAAAGCGGACTGCTAGATAATCACAACATTCGTCCAGTTCTCGAGAGGCAGATGAGCTCGCTCATCCTGGCCACGGACATCACTCGTCAGCAAGAATTCCTAAACCAGTTTAAGGTAAGAAGTAGATTAGAGAAAGACAAGAGAGTAGAGAAATTTTTACAGATATTTGTTTTATTAACTGGAGCAGAAAAAGTTTGACTGACAAAAAGCAAAATTTTTTAGGTAGGCTTTGTTCGTTGCCTTGTTTCTACTTGTATTGTACGTCTATCTATGTGTCTGCCTGTGGCAACGTAGCAGTCAACGTATGACAGATTTGAATGCGGCTTTTTTAATCGAAAACCTGGTTTGTTGAGTTGGTTCTTGGCTACGTGTGGTCGAAATAGAAGCAGTCGTCTTCAAGATATGGAGCTTTTATTGGTTCTGGTGAAAGGTTCTTATATAATATTGATGGTAAAAACCTAACAAGTGAAATTTGTGTGTTCGTAGGTTCATTTAGTATAACATAGAAAAAATTAAAATAATTTAAAAAAAGCAGAATAAATATTTAATTAAAAATTTAAAAGCCCCCTATACAAAAATAAGTTTAAGAAGGATAAAAATAATATGTAGGTACTTATTGAAATGGTTGGGACGGGGGATCACTAAATAAAGGAAGAACACAAAATAAAAGTAAGTTACCAAAGTATATAACGAAATAACAATATCAAATAGTATAGTCTAAGTAGTCATTAATTAACTTCATTGTGAAATAGACACCGTTGTCAGCGTGCGTACAACGACCCCCCACACAACGACTTCAATAAGTACAAAATAATATTATTTTTAACCTTTTAAGATGTATTTTTGTATTGAGGGTTTTTTAACTTTTTTTTTCTAGCTTGTGTATTGTTCTGTAAAGGAAATCGAATATAACGTAATTACATATACACTTTTAATATTATTATCTATAAAAGATTTACGAAGATTTAAATTGAATCCTACTCGTGTAGTAAAATATATAAATTTATTTATAGTTTTTGTTATTTTTATAGGTTTAAATTATTTCCTATTAAGAACTTAAGAAATCGCTAAAAACAAAATTCAGTATAATACTTTCGAGAAAAAAAGCCTTAGACTTCGGGTTTCGGAAGAAATAGTGACAGTCACGATAATATCTGTATTTAAATTTGAGATTTTAATGTCTTTTATCAAACTTTTCATAGTATACAAAAATCGTTAAAATCGATTGTTTATGACAGAGTAATTTCCAATCAGCATAACCGAAGTCTGTTATACAATGCAGTATATACATGTATATATATCTATCAAGACGAACTGACGTATCCTCATATATGGGCACATATAACCCGGTAGCAGTTTTAAATAAAAATATAATTATTAATAATTAGGTTTAACGAATTTCCCAAAAATGTTTTTAAGTTATAAAATCTTCTATTAATATCTATTATACGTGTCATAGGCTCATTGTTGTACTTTATTATATTAACTCGATACTATTTTGCTTCTACAACAGTAATTCTTTCATTTTCATTCATCTTTATTTATCTCATTAAAAGACCACCCACTTTTTTTAAAGTGTAAATAAGTTTATATACTTTTTATTTTTGTAGTGTATTGATTACAGATTCGAATTTTGAAATAAAGTATTTATTAATATGCATTACATTTGTATTAATAATATATTTTAATACTATTACGAATTAATTTAATACTGATAATAAATTGGTGCACTGAAAAAACTTCATTCAGAATAATATTCTAAGAAAACAATTACCTTCATTTCGATTCGTAAGTTATGCGTTATACTATAATTATAAAAGTACAGCTAATTTTATTAAATTATAATGTTCTAAAAAATATATATACTAGTTTATTATTTTGTCATCTTACTTATTAGACTTTACTATCTTCTAATGAATACTTAATCATTCAAATCAATTTATATAAATAGAAAGAAAATTATTCAGAATTACTTTAATCCTGTAATATACGATACATGTAAATGATGAATTATATTAACACAATACACTTAATGTTACACTTTATAGGTTTCACATGCACGCAATGCATTACAATTTATTAAATTATATCATTTGATGGGTGCTAAATGAATATCATTCTCAATTAATAAAAAAAAATGGTAACCTCATTAATAGACTTTGTATACATACAAGATTGTATGAAAAACTCCAATCCTGTCTGACTGATATATCAAAACCTAGCTCAGACCGCCGCTAGGAACTTGAAATTTAGACTGACGGTTCCTTTTGAGACTCTATCCCTAAGATGGTTTAAGTAGGTAGAAATTTATGTGGAAGTCCGTCACTCTCCAAGTAAGAAACATGATATTAATTATAGTATGACCTCAGGGCGAAGCCGCACCTTAAAGCTTGTATATATATAAAAATAACAGATATAATAACCGTGATATTCATGTTGAATAAAAGCTTGGATATTTACTTACCTACTAATTAAATTAATTAAAAAAAAAAAGCTTTCAACTGTTACATTGTTCCTTATTTGTAATACTTTGAAATAATTTCTTATTCAACATTCAGTTAATTTTAAAATAATATACTTAAATATTTCGTAAATTTCTAAATGTTTGTGCTATAATATAATACTCTCCCTACTGTAATAATAAACTCATTGCAATAACGGATGGCTTTATATTTTTCCTTACATTTTCACTCCAAGCTTATTATATTAAATAAATAATCCAAAAACAACAATAATAAATACCGCCTATATTAGATACTGCTTCAAGGAATTACAAAATTACAGGAAATTTTAAAGGACATTTACATTCTGTTCTATATTGTTCCCGGACCCCAGCATCCTTTAGTTATTTCCATACTGACTATTATATAATGACTACCGACTCATCACCGTAGTCAACAATGAGCTACTAAAAACTACAGGAACTATTTAAGCATTTAGACATTATGTACCTTAAATAAATTTAAGTGTTATGATCATTATTTCTACTTGGGATTTATTACGAACCACGAATGAATGAAACTTCCTATCTTACCTTCCTTGTCAATATAATTGAATTATAACTGGAAGCGTAGTACTTCTTAATTGAAAACAACATATCGTGAGTTTTTGTATAGAATACTGACGAAACAGAGGTAAATTAAGGTCGATACAAGATGAATACCGAATAAGATACTGTAATTATAACTCTAGAATATTCGCTTCAACATATAAATAAATATAATGAAATAAATATGATTGGTTGTACTATTATATTATATTTACCGCCCCGTTGGTCGAGTGGTTAGCGCAGACGCCTAACGTGTCACGGCGCAATGGGGCTCGGGTTCGATTCCCGGCAGAGACAGGCATTTATGTGATGAGCACAGATGTCTGGGTTTCTGGGTTTGGTCGTTTATTAAATATATTCTCAGTATTTATATGTGTATTTCTATGTATTTGTATCGTTGTCTAACACCCTTAACACGAGCAAATAATTTGCTTACTTAGGGGTTAGATCAATGTGTGTAATTTGTCCCGATATTATTATTATTACTACTATCACTTTATGTTACTTTAATTTGTACATCAACTATAATAAACGCAGGGTCACTGCGCTTTTTGCAAGGGCAATCTTAAAATTATTATGGAAAAGGTATTGCAAATTTAAAACAAAACTATTTCTGAAACTTATTAGTGGTGTTATTACTACTACGATGATCCAGAAATTTGTAATTTTTTCACTGTAATTAAAACTAGCGGCAGGTGTCTTGCTGGCTGGTCTGTGCTCCGTAACGAGTTGGTCTTTCCACAAATCAAATTAAACCTTAAAATTGTCAAGGTTATCAAGGAGGGATATTATGAATACATGGAATATTTGATTTTGGTAGGATCTTAACAAGTAAACGGTTTAGCAACGAGTCTTTTTTTTGTTATTATCGTGATGTCCGTTTACTATTGTTGTTTTTTACTTCATTTATTTTGAGATCGATGAATTAACAGTTTCAAGTTTTAGGTTTACCCGCAGAGTGATTGAATTGTCTTTACCACATGAGTGAATCTAGACAGGTAACAACCGTTAGTCGGCACATAGTGACAAATATATGGATTTTACGTAAGGTTATCCTATTACCAGATAGTATATCACTTAAACCTCTATAAACCGCTATAGATAACGATGTCAATTCTAGCCTTCTGTCGAAATTCGGCCGTCTTTGCCATTTGACTACTGCGGTACGCTAACTGGATTACATTTACATAGTCATCAAAATCAATTCAGATACTGTGTGAAGGTCCGCATACTATCCTGAGTGAACAAGGTTGTAGTAGTAGTATTAGTGTAATCATTATAAATATTGGTATAATTATTACATACGTCTTGTAACTCCACTATTTAAATAAAACATTATTGAATTAATGAGCTGGACCAATAAATTCAATTTCGCATTTAAGCAATTATTAAACGAAACCATTAAACCAAAAGCATTTAATTTTCACACATAAAGTAATTAAACAAGTCATTATGCGTTTCAGTACATAAATAAATTAATGCATTGTAAATATCAATATTATTATAAATAATTGAAACTGACAAGAAATCATATGTTTTCGATGTAAAATATTTATATCATGCAGAATAATATACTTGAATATATGTTAGCTATATATTCAAGTATTTTATGTGAATATATGTTGTATATATGCTACCTAATACAAAGAAACGCTGTGCGTAGATTTTAAGGCGGTCATGTGTAATAAATAAATTCTCTATAGTCTAGTAAAATGATCAGTAAAGTCTAAAGGCATCGCAGGAAGAGCCAATACCGTATCCAATGTAAAACAGCGCACCTAACATTGACAAATGGAACTGCAGTGGCTGCTGACTAACTGATATTTGTATTCTGGAATATATTTTTCATTCCATTAAAGCGACTCTAAAATACGTTAAGTTATTCAGTTCACGTCATTTGATATACAAAATCTCTTTATTTTTAATCTAAACTAACCTAATAAAAAGAAGTTTATTAAACAAAGAAATTTATTATTTTTATATATGTATTTTTAAAAGGATTCTTATTTATAAAATGGTAATCGTTAATCATAAGAAAAATTCAAATTAAGTTTAAATGAAAGTCGGGTCTGCTTTGCATAATCTGCATATTAAATTCGTGAGCAATTTTGCTGACCGTCTGGTTTGAGTGGTTCAATATTACTGCATCAGTGCCTATCATAACAAGGACTTCTTTAATCAAATTTGAACCACAGACGGTTTAACTGTTATTCGAAAACGATATAACTATAGTTCGCACTTAGGCTTTCTGAACCGGAACAGAAATTTCGACGGAAATCGAATTTATATACCTACTTTAGAGGTTAATTGATTTGGTTTTGTCAAGGAAGTTCACTTTAAACAAATGGAATTCATTATTTTATGTTTGTGTAATAATCTAATTTACGATATATTTAATTTTATGTTTTACTTCAATGAAGAGCTTTATTAAAAACCTAACTATTCACTGCACTCGTGATTTCTCAGATTCAGCTCAAATTCTAAAACCCATACGACTAGTACCTACTTGAGACATTTCAATGGAGATGAATCGTGTTACGAGATGAATTTGAATAATTATGAAAAGCTCGACTATATCTTAACTTCCTCTATTCAAATGTTGACTAATAAAGCTAGATATATTTTAACCTATTTATGTAAAACAGTAATATAATTAATTATATTCGTTAATTTATACTTAGGAAAAAAAAAACAAGGATCTAATAAAATAAATTCATTCATTTTTTAAATCAAAAACCTTTAATGTTTTCTTCTACTTTATATAATAAAGCTTTTGAAGATGGTCGGTATATAATACAAAATATTTAATGTTCCAAGGAGGAACACCAATTAGTAGGCGTTCTGTTCCTCGAGGGTCTGTAACACGATCTTTGTGGTACTGCTTATGAAATCTTATCCCTCTAAGCTTGTTCTGCGTTTTAAAAAATAATTGGCAAGTGACAAGATATTTGAGAGATTGTTTCTCAGAATGTACAACAATAGAGAAAACCTGTATTTTTACATATTTTTTTGTATCTATATATGTGGACCAGCAATTGACTATGTTCCAAATATATAATAGCTAGCCTAGCTAGTTCTAACACTTTTCTCTATTAAACTCGTGTGTTGAATTTTTGCAATGCATTATATTCACGCATTCTCAAACAAATCTAGTTCACATATATTTGAAATGTAAGCACGATCTTATAGATAAATACAGGAAATAGGTTAATATCTATTTAACAAGCGCTGGTGTTTTTTAGAATCAAATAACAACTTTCATATATTTCTTTCTTTTTTTCTTTCCAACCATTATCAAACAAATAACTTAAATAAACCTTTAATAATTAACCAAAATTCTTCAGATTAACTCAAAACATTTTCAGTGTACTTTGATGTTCTTTCAATTTGCTCCTGAAAATTTCTATAACTACGAAACAGATAAAATAAATACTAAAAGCTCTTTGAAATTAATTATTCAACGTACTTACAGTTTTACTATATACTTTTTGCAATAGTGTATAATTTTATAATAATTTATTTAAAAAAACGATCTAAACATTTTGAAATTATATATATATATATATATTTAAAATTAAGTAAAAAGCACACTGTCGGTGTTTCCAAACAAATTTAGTGTATTTTAAAAGTAACCGGAATATACAGAAAAGTTTAATTTCCTATGCGTATGTACTCGTATTGTTGTAGATTTTACTTACATTCAATCTCACAGAGTGCTCGGGATTAATTTTTTAATCAGTAAATGTACTCTGAACTCAATGCCCGGCTATCAAAAGCATTTACTTTAAAATGCAGACACACATTGTTGTTACAGCATTTACTTATTATTTTCTTCGTAGTGATTTCTTTTAAAATACAAATCGGAAAGAATTTAGCTTATAAAAACTTCATTTATTTATTTATTTTTGTGTTTAAAGTATATTCATGTCATAATAAAGACGGAGTATAACCAACATCTTAAACCAGAGTAAAATGGACGTTAACAGATCAGTCAGCCTGCACTTGTTAAAAATATGTCTTAAAACACATTTTACTTGGCTTTATTAAAACATTCATTTATTAATTGCAAAGGATAATAACGGTCACTTCAATTTTAGTGTTCTAGTTATATTGAGGTAAAACTAATTAAATTTTAATTATCTATACTACAAATTGATACAAAATGTATTATTTTCTCTTAATAACATTTGAAAGGGATAATGATCCTAATTGGATTTGTCATTTAAACCACAGGGATGATATTTGAATACAATGTGATATTATTTATTAATAACTTATTAAAATTAATGAAATCAATCAAAATGACCTGTTTAATGAACACGTGATTTAAATCATCTAATTAGTGATTTTAATTGATGGAGCTTTGTATCTATTTATAATAAATGAAATGCTCATTTTTAATTTATTTTAATACGAAACTGCTCTTATTATAAAATCTAAATATAAAAAATGTATTTTGCGTAACTATTTTATTGGACCTTGTAAATTATTTCTTGTTATATTTTTATATTTCTGTAGAGACTGTATTTTGAACAGATGTAAATTAATATGAAATTTTCAGGTTATGTACAAATAAAGCACAGTTTAATTATACTATTATATTAGACTTTATTAAACATTCGTTTGTCCTTTAGTGTTCAACATAATAAAACTAAACGTGCTTTTAGGTAAAAGATTTACGAAAGGAAAGATCTTGTTTTATTCACAAAACGTTTTAAATATTATAGTATAATTTAATTTATATACATATATATGAATCATAGATACATAATATATATTCTGTAAATATTTCAAACAATGCAATGTTACTGAAGTCACAATACTTTGATCATATTTTGAATATTTTATTTCTATTCAATATTGTATGAAGCGCATAGAAGAGATGTGCACAACATTTTTCTTTTGAACTAACTCGACGTACATTACTAATATTGTTTGGGTATCCACATTCACAATCTATATTAAAACACGTTGTTACTTAGGTACTAGATGCTGACAGATCGTTCTTCTTCACCGACTTAAATAATAGTTCATCTTATATTTGTAACTGAGATATAGAATTTTCGAGATTTAAAAGCACGCTTAACTCACATAATAAGATAACACCACCCAAAATGTTAAAATCAACACAGCAGTTGTATTGTAATGTCGCTCCAAATCAGTATTTGCATTTTCCCGGATGCATCTAAAGTTTCCGGAATGAAAAGTAAGTTTCTTGTATATGTTGAATGGAGTAATAAGGCGTAGGTACCTATATTAAACTCCATCAAAATAGGTCTTATTATTTTTGCGTAGTAAAGAATTGGAGAATAAAGAAATATATCAATATTTGGAAAAATGATGTTTCGGAAACCTTTTTTTATTTAATTAGGTATGTAGGTACTGTTTCGGATTCTTTTCTAGTTGTTATTTAAAAAACTACACTTGAGCAATACAATTATATATAATGTTTTTGTATATCTCTCGGAGTCAGTATTCTCGAAATTCTTTTATTCGCTTCTTCCAATCCACTTATTTGCAAAGATCTCTATAAAGCGTAATATTATAAAAATGCATTTGCGTTTTATTTTGTTATGCTTTCAAATTATTATTTGCTTTGTTCAGTAAAAGTCGATTATTTTAAATACAAACGAAAACATTTTCTATTTGTTCCCCACAAACTATGTACAAGTAATATCAATATATTTTTTATAGTTTAAATGTGACAGACATACTCTCATCTATTTTACATGAAAATCCCATTTCCTACTAAATAACTCGTTTCTCGTTTAATATCTCATATTTCTAATAATGAGTTTTGATCGACATCACGTGAACTATTTATTTGGATAAATGAAGTCACGTTTCGATAATTACACTTTGATATGCTTTCAAATTACACTGCGATAGAATTGGATTCTAATGCGTATTTTAATTCACTTTTTTTGTATTTTTTTTTGTCCATTTTTAAATTTATTTATAAAAATAAAAATATAGTACTCTTTTGTCATAGTATACTGTTACTTTAATAAAGTACCTATTAAATATTTTAAAAGTCAATGGTTTAAAGGGTCGGCTTCGTGTTTCATATTGGTAATCATACTGTGTGATCTTAGCGAATACCAGAAGGTAATAAAAACAAGATCTTCCAACCATCTATGTTGATTATGCTAATATAATGTTTATCCTAATTATAATTGTTATCCATGTATACTAATGTCTTCATTGAAATGATTATATTATTCGATTAACTGCCAAATCAAGCGGATATATTATTGGTTTGCTAATTACTGCACAATCTCAATTAAGTCTGTTAATTAAGATAAGCAACATTTTATAGGAAATATCAGATATTGATTCCCTGGAGTTAACATTACAGTCCTGAGTATCCAGTTGCAAATTACAATTGCTTTTAGCTACTGGATAGTTGCACACATCCTTCATTAAAACTTTCTCAATATATGAGAATTTCTATATACGTAATGTATTATTGGACCCCAGGGTTCATGATGAAGCAGGTTAATGGTCAATGCTATTTATTAAAGGTCTATACAGTTAGTGTGCTGCATTGCCTAATCTGTGGAACATTAACAACAATTAATATTGTTTAACGTAAAGATTAGATTGCCTTAACAAAGCAAGTCCATTACGTGGTCAGGCTGATTCACTTTGTTAGCGGCGACCCGCTGAGTAATGAATATACAAATAACTTCAGTGTTACAATTTATGAAGGCTTTTGAACTACTAAATGTAGATTTTTTATTACTTTTCATTTACACGTACAGTTAATTATGTTCTTTGTTTATTTATTTTTTTACGTTAATTTGTGAATACAACTTTCGTGTATCATACACTTTATAATTAAATTTCCGTGAAGGCGCAAGCTGCTTAAATAACTTGAACGAATTGAGTCTTTTAGTTAACACTATTATGTTGGCAACAATGTCGCCATCACTTCGCTCCACAGCCTATAAAAATATATAGAAACAATAAAATGTTACTGCTTCTTTTCTTTTACAAGATTTTATTAAACTTGAGTCTCTCTGTTAGGAAAGTCAAAGATGAAATTACGATATCTTTTATTCATTATTGAAATATGTTCCAAATGGCCGCGGGTAACGATGGCTTCTTTTTCGTTTATTAAGGATTACTTCTAAAATAATTCAATTTCATTAAATTTAATATTTCCTCAAGATTTACGAAAACATAGAAATATATCAGATAATATGTTATAGCATAAAAGTATTAATTATTCGTTTTAATATTTATTTATTTTTTTCGGTTATTATTTTCATTGAATATTGTAGTACCTACGTGGTGAAATAAATTGCTTACAATATTATTTATTATGTAATTTTAATATGCAAGTAAGATTATATTTTTGTTCAATGTTAAGGATTTAAAAAAAATGTTAAAATGAATTATGTATACATTTTATATAATAATACTTTTGAGAATCAGGGAAGAATGATGGATGGAAGGAGCTAGGGCTGGAGGGTGTGGGATCACTCATTCACTTCACGTAACGCAGTTGTATTAGCTACTTAACTCCAATTTTCTGTGAGAGGTGATAATCCTGTCGAGTCCGTCCGTATCTAAGTCGCAATCGATTGGTTATAGTTGTGATCTGTATGAGCATCAAGAGCTCAGAAATTCCGCAATAGTTAAAATATTTGGAAAAAAATTATTGCATTGTGTTCATTACATGACACAGAGCTTTTGTTTCTGTGCTTTTGTTTGTGCATCGCACAAAAATAACTTGATGGAGCTTTTATTTCCCTGGTCAAAATATCTGTAAATTCAGGAAATATTTTTTTTTTTCCTAACAAAAAAAACCTGTTCTATAATTAAAATAACAAAAATTCTTTATGAATAGCTTGGAACTTCGGCAATTTTTTTTTGCTCACGTGAAAACTAAAGCTTGATTTGGGCTTTAATTACAATAAAAGTAGAAATGTCAAATCCATTAACTTTTAGTGATGACAGACTGATTTCGATTTAATTCGAAAGGAGAAAAGCAAGACAACATTTAAAATTTCTTAAACAAATATCAAGTATGAGTATATTATAATTTATTAACAAACTAACAGTTTTTACATTTTATTATGTAGTATTAGGAAACGTCGAGCCAAACAACAGACGTAAGCAGCTTACTGATTCCATCAATTGTCTGTAATACGGGTTTAACGATGTCAATACCTATTCAACGAAAATCAATTTGACTTATTAACGAGTGCTATTAAATATATAACCAAAACGTACCCACGATCTTTTTTAGCCGGCTTATAATATAATAACAAAATATTGTCTTCATTTGTATGTATATTAATATTTAGAGAGGACTGTTTTAAAAGTTAAATGGTCGATGCATGAATCTCGACTCTTATCTTTAAATTGTGATGAACTAAATCTTTTAAAACAATGAACTTGATTTTTTTTATTAGTTTATTATTATATCTATTTAGTATTAGTAACGAGTAACGATACCACTGAATTTTAGATCTAGACTAGCCATGGCCTCAAGGTCTGGGAACAATAAGTATTTATTTAACTTTACCTGTATTTGAATTTATCGTAACAAACATCAATCTAACCAGATTTGTCAATACTAGTTACTTCACAAAGTGACATGAAACTGATTGAGTTCTCTGAGGAACGGCAGCGATCATAAAATGTCTGTAAATTCTCGTTTTACCGGAAATTAACCATCAATATCTTAAAATATTGATCCTCAACATGTTGCTTGAACGTTAAATTATTTATAGATCGTGATAGTTTTCTGATATCATGTACTTCTATGGTCCATTCAGTTATCGCTCGAAAACTAGGTAGAGTACAGAAGTATTGACTGATGACTGATGGAACTTCATCAGGACACAGCACCGTCCCATTTATATTATAATTATGTAATACAATAATATACGTAAATAAGTCTGAAATAGTGAATATGAGGAGAGTAGGGTACATTGTATCGTACTTAAACAAAAAAACGCTTTCAAACAATAAACGAAAGTTATAAAGCACTATTTGACTGTATTCTTATAGTACAGCTATATATTTTTTTATCAGTAACATAATTCTAGTGTAGTGGAACTAAGAGATTTGCGGGCGACCGATATCAAATATTGACTAGGAGGCTACACAACCTTGTTTATAGTTCGATGTTAGTGCTTCACTATACCTCACCAGCATTGTTTGTTTTCGTTGTAGCGGCACAGAACATATTAATAAATAACGAGTGTTGCATGCGTCTCCAAAAAAAAAAACAAAGAGGAAATAAATGTACCTTCTGACAACTTTGAAGTAAATTAAAATATATAAATATCTTTCATTTTCTTGTAACGTCTATTATTTGCAATATCAAAGAAAATAGATTAAATCTAGTAAAGGGCAAATAAGTTATAAAAAGACGATCAATATCCGGTAACAATATCCACTTTCATAATAACGTGCAGTAAATAATTCAAATGCAATCTTAGATGATATCCAATTTAAATAAGTTAATATTAATAAGAAAAAACTTTATAACAAAAAATATCATCATAACAAATTGGAGGAAGATGTCCGTGTTTGTTGAATAAAACACAAGGAATCCAAAGTATTGTAACAATGCTTAAAATATAGGTACGATGATACTTATTCTTTTTAATTAATATATAAAACTGAGCTCCAATTTAACACTTTTACAGCTTTAAAATATAATGTAATAGCTATTATAAATATATTAAACTGATATCCAGATTTTTTTTTTGAGAAATGGAGTTATTATATACATTTTAATAATCAGAAAAAGAAAAACGTTGATTCCATGTATTGTCACATTACAGTACAGTATTGTCACAAAAGAACCATAAATACCGATAATGTCAATTCTTTAAAGAAATATTTCAATTTTTTTATATTATATTAAATATTTTGTTAGTTACCAAAACATAATAAACCGTTAGTACTATGGCATAAATTATAATTGAAAATAAATATTTGCTCAGATTATAAAGTTTCAATTACCTAAGCCTAGCCAAGCTTACCTTGATTTTTTTAAGTATTTATTGTTGGTAATGGCTCTCCCTCAAAAAAGTAATTTGATTCGTGCTAAACCTTAAGCTTAAAGGTTTTATTTAATATGTTCATATGTGGAAATAATAATAATTAAAGTCGTTTCTTGTTAAGGAAAATATATGAGAATGTGTTCTTAATAATATTACAATATACAAGTATAGTTCTAATCGTCTTTTTGTTTTTTTATCACCAAAATACCATAACGTTGGCCAATCTGTTCCTTAATAAAAATATTTTTTATTTTATTATATTTATAAAAATCGTTATCACGGCGTGTAATGGAGCCGATTATCGAGTTAAAATATTTTTAAGCAGAAAATGAGTATAGCATTCAGTTACTATACCTAGTCTTGCCATAAATGTTGTAGCAAAGAAAAAAAATATTTTAAATTGCAAATAACATTTATTAATTTTACAGTGTGTTAGTTTAATAACAAATATAAAAACAATCAAAAATATAAAAAGCTTATTGGAAGTGGTCTCCATTGGCTGCTATACAGTCCTTTAAACGTTGATGTCAGTTATCAATAGAAGCACGCGCTCTTTCCATGGGGAAATTTTTCACTGCCAATCAAATGGATTGTTTTAGGGAATCCAAATTATCATGGCGTTTAGAGCAAGCTGTACTCTCTAAAACTGACCATAAATCATAATCTAGGGACTAGGGACTAGAAAACAGCCAGTCTTCAGCTGTGATGAAGGTCGAGACGTTCGCTTCCAACCAAGACTGCGTGGACCGAGCTTTATGACCTGGCGCCTAATCTTATATCACAAATATTGCACAATGTATTGGCGCCAAAATGAAAAAAACACAATGTACAATCGTATAAAAATGACAGGTTCCAAATTTAAATGTAATATTTTTTGTTTTTAATTATACCTAACAGTATTTATGGCCAGACTAAATACATAACGAAGGTTTTATTTTCTTATTATAAATTTAATCATGTTCTTAAGCCATTTTCGGAAGAGCTATGCGTTTGAACCTTTTAATATTATTTCTTTTCCAATTTATAAATATACCAAATACCACAAAAAAGGAATTAAGTGAAGTAAAACAGATTTATACCAATTTAGTGATATTGCCTCAAACTGTTTCCAAACCTAATTAAAGATCCACGTGTACAAACGCGGTCACTGACACAGTATAGAAAAATTTAAGTAGGCGCCAGATTTGTAAAGGAAGTATGATAATAATGGAACAGCTGTTCCATCTACTCTGTGCCGCTGTGACGCTGAGTCGCCCTAAAAAGAGTTGTTTGCTCCGTGACCGTGTTTCAGCATCCTCCCGCACACACGCATCTCACATTTCAGTTACACAAATTATAAAATAGCTAACAGGCAAGTTAAACATAAAAGTGTAGCGTTTTCTTGAACAACATTTATCAGACTTGAATCAATTTTGATGTCATATATACAGTTATAAATATTTTTGAAATGAAAAATATTTTCGTTAATGACACACATCCGAACATAGGTATATATAGTTGTTCCTACAAATTGGCCTTAAAGCTATTTAGAATCATCGAATGGCCACGGCATGACGTTTGAATGTTGTTAGTGTAAGGAACAGAGGACGTCTATACTATACATTGATGTTAAAACAATATTATTTATTGGATTGATTGTACTATGTATTTTAATAATTATGTCACTTATTATAAAATACCCATAAGAGCTTTATACATAATAAATAGATTTTATTAATTTCGGCTAGTTATAATTTTTAAGATATATAAAGCAACTAGTCGTGGCTTAAAAATGTGATGTTATAGAACCTAAGAATTAAAAATTAATTTAAAAATTGACAGAAATATTATAAATTTAAACCTTTTAAATATGATTAGAGAACAGCCATTAAAATCTAGAAAGTGTGTATAAAATGAAATATTGGAGAAATAAAAGATGAAGTGAAATTGATACAAGTACATATTAAGTATATATACTATTAATTCAAAATATCTTAACGGTTATATATAACATGTTGATGTACTTGGCACGATATTTTCCGAAACCTGTTAGAATAAATAGGTATTAATTATTGAACCGTTCTCATCGATTATGGTTTGTGGTAGGGTCGAATGGACACTACATTTAGATGCAATATGTTACACCAATAGATATACATATATATAATGTTATATACATGTCTCATACTCACGATTTCTTTCCAAATGTGGGATTTTAAAAATCTTTAATGAATAATTTGCTCAAGATGATTATTTTGGCCAAATTCTAAAGATTAATCTTTGTAATCAAGTTGGAGTTTCAAAATCAATTTAAAAATAACGCTTAGTAGGTCTAAAATATTTTTAAAGTGTTGCTTTCTAATATAGCAATGAGTTAAGACTTCCTTCCGCGTATTTTATAAGTAAGAGCTCCAGGGGTGCTTCTTAAAACAACTTAAAGTTAAGTGTTTAGAAGTTCATAATATTATTTTATATTATGCTAGTTGTTGCTCGCTACTCTACTTGTGAATTGCACAAAGGAGTTACCGGTTCAGCACATTAGCTCAGAGTTTAATAATCGAACGCTGGAAAGAAATAACATTATCCACATCTGACACATTATTGTAGACAATATATACATTTGTCTTTAAAGGAACTTTCTATTATTGGTTTTAATAGGAATGCGGTATTATATAGTATATGAATAATTTTAATAATAAGCTTTCGTGTGCAAAAAGAAATGCTCAAATCCGGTAGTTTAGGTCAATCATAACTTCGTACACTAACGTACCTTGATTCAATATAGTTAATAACAGAAACAATAATTATTTCCAGTTTCCACTTACTAAGTGATAACTAGTTGTAATAAATATTTCACTCCATAAACGTCTTTTACGTTTTCTCTTTAACGTAGTTTAATCATTTTTGTTTTAAATCTATGTTTCTTGTTTTATTTTAGTAATTATTACTAACTTTAAATTTAAACACAGGATGTTCAGAATATTGAAGGAATTTATAAAGCCATCGATCTCGTCCTCGAAACTAATGGCCGGTATCATGTCAGTCTTTCAGTAATTAACTACTGCGTCTAGTTATTACCTCAAATAATTAGGTTTAGACATTAATTAGCTCAACCGGCGTCCAATATTAGAACTTATTAAACCTACAACGATATATAGCTTTCGTTGATAAAATAACTGTTTCAATTTTAGAATATTAACATCTTTTAACTTGTCTGTAACTAAATTAAACGTGTAGGATTACATTTATCCTCAGATAAAGCAAACATCTAACAAGTTCTTTGAATAGTAAATGAAATATCCTTGTTAAATACATTGGTTGGGGCAATGTAGGTAACTTAAGTGAGTTTGTTTACTTATAATAGGTACTGCGGTTCGTCATTCCAGTGATTGCTTTGGTTTCGAACTCATTGAAGCAACATTGAACATTAGATATTGTAAGACAACAAGAAACTTCTTAAATATACCTTGGAAGTAATATTAAACCAATAAAATCGATAATAAAATGATGCCTGCTTTTGTTACATAAGTTTTTAGCTTTTAATATCACTGAAGTTAAACAAAATCTTCCCGACGTTGGGTTATTACTTAAAACAAAACACAGAAGTCGAACTTGAAAAGTAAACAAGTCGCACCAAGTCGTGACAAATAAACTTAACTCTACAAGCTTTATAAGAATCAAGGACTTCGCGAATTATTGAAAAACTTTGGACAGTAAGATTATTTTAATGTAAAATCGATTCCACCTTGTTACTCACTGATTCTAGTATGCAGTTATTAAATTATGCATCACTTCAAAAACAATTTACATTTATCATTTATGAAAACCAGAAAATTTTATTGTGAATTCTGACGTCAATAAGACTGCCACCTAACTAGGTCGTGAAAAGTGTTATAAAAAGAAATTATTAAATAGATGAAGGTAGAAATTAAGTAAAAGGTTTACAACGTTGCAGAATATTAAATAGGGTAATATTATTAACTCAACTTAGTTAACTTAGTTCAACCCATTTTACCCAGAAATCAGTAGACATTTTAAGAATATAATAAGATATTAAGTAAAAGTATTTAGTAATGATCTAACGGCTAAAATCCAACATTTATAGACAAATCTTAATATTAAAGAACTTTCAGTTACTTATATAGTTTATTATAACCGCTTTGAAATCATTACAACTACACTGCAGTGTTTATGACTTTAACTACTTATTTTGCAAAAAGTTTTTGCTCGAAGAGGGAAGCGAAAAGGTAGAGAGTTTAAAAAATCTAATAACTAAAATAGCCTTGTATTTTAATGGGAGATGATAATTAACTTGACCTTTCTCAGATAATAATCTTAATTCCATTACATATACATCCATACAAACCTCTACAAATTTAAGAACATAACTTAGTATTTAAATATACATCGTATTAAATTAATTATTACAGGTTTAATGTAAACTCATGTTTTGATGTACACTGTCATCTGAATCAGTATAACAAATACCTTAGAGCTATTCAAAAGTATTACAAGGCTAGGCGAACAATGCACTCATTATATTTTGGTTTTCACTATTCATACTCTGCTTTAGATATTTTTAAAGAACATGCAATCATTGTGAGTGAACATATTCCAGACTCTTGAAGACCGTTTTTAGAAAGTTAGATAAAACTTTTTAGTTCTATATTTTTTTTATGTGCTCGTCTAACGCAAAATATTTTCACTTCCACGAACAAGGAAATATAGTATTAATATTCTTACAATATGTATTTGTAATATGTAATATATCAAACAATTTTATAAAAACTAGTAAGCTGTTTATAATCAACTAGTAATTATATTAATTATATATTCATAGTACGTCACTTAGTTAATAAAATATAGACACTGTAATTGGTGTTCCAGCATCGTTATTTGGTATAAAAGATTATATCATAACAAACAAATATCGTTATTTTTATATCGAAAGATGAATACTTTGTTAATTTCCAAAGTGCTTTAATGAATACAAATGTAAACAAGGCCTTCAGCAAACTTGTTAAGTTTCTTATCGGTTAAAGTTGAACATCTTCTGCTCTCGCCACTATACTGACAATTTTGAAAGCTTGTCGTTAAAACACTGTTCTTTGTACATAAAGCATTTTCCTAGATATTTTTTTTCCGTTATATTATTATATATTTTACAACGTGTGAAGCACATATTTTCGAATATTATTTTTAAAATATATCTTGACATGTTCTGATTTTTTTTTATAAGACAACGCCCGCATTAAATATTATCCTTATATCGCAGGGTCTTCACAAAAAAAAATAATGCATACAAAGTACACCCAGACTCGGAACAACAATATGTGGATCATACAAAAGTTGTGGGAATCGAACCCCCTACCGTTCAACAGTCAAGT
This sequence comes from Napeogenes inachia, assembly GCA_959347355.1. Classification (NCBI taxonomy): domain Eukaryota; kingdom Metazoa; phylum Arthropoda; class Insecta; order Lepidoptera; family Nymphalidae; genus Napeogenes; species Napeogenes inachia. The sequence goes on along the minus strand of OY365800.1, from coordinate 2,475,636 downwards.
TTATTAACACCAAGAGGGCATCATTTAACAGTCATTAATCTTAATCAGTGTTTTAATATCATTATGTTTTATTATAATTATTTATAAGTTATTATTAACTTATATCCTCTTAAATTATTATTTTATGAATTCTTCTAAATGCTTTAAGAACCTTGTAATTTATATAAAACTTATTAATTTATTTATTTTCTTATTATTAATTCCATCAAGAAGTATATAAATAGATAATAATAAATCGTACTTGACATACCTACCTACCTTCCGAGTCATGTGTCTTATATTTTTTTCATGATTAGGTTACCCATAATGATCTAAATTGTTTCGACCTAGATATTATGAGCTCGTAAGACTAACTAACTTACGATGTCAGTAACAGAAAATAAAACTACGTAGTAGATATAACCATTTTATAGAATTTAATTAGTTTTCAATTAAAAAACCGTTAAGGTATAATATTCTGATGTTTTAAAAGACATAAAGTAAATTACACCTGGCAATAAAGGTATATTTTTAGTCATATTTTAAGAAACTCTTAAAATAAAACATGTTACTGTTAGTAATGATTTTGATATATTACAAAATGATTGCTATGAAAACATTCACCGTTGAGCAGTCGACCGGGACACATGTCCCTCTTACCTGCTCCGCCTATCCGCGCCACCTACCTGGGCCGTCACGCTGACCGCCCAGCCACCTGCACCGACCACCTGCACCGACCACCTGCACCGACCGTTCGTACACCTGCGCCAGTCAAGATAACGACCTCCATTGTGTGCAAGCCAGCGGTGTGATTGTGTTTGTGTGTGAGTCATCGCCGCAAGCACACCTGCGGGCCGGCGAGCCTGCATAGGGGTCCAACAAGTCCGACGTCGCCCTAGTTAGGGTACGAAACGCAATTCAAAGACTTCGTCGTAATAGCCTGCGTCGTGTAAGTACACAGTCGTTAGGGTATTAGGCACACCTCTGTCACCTACTGACAGAGATTCGATAGGGTTCACGTTAGGCACTCGCCTCCCTGCTCACGCAGGGAGGACGGCTCATATCTCCGGGCTCCACCATGGACCCCAAATCCGCGGCGGAACCCGAAGATCTGTCCAAGTCGCAGTTCTATGGTTGGGTCCACGGTATTGCGCCTCAATTATGCCTGCGCTACTCTGTCTTGTTAGGCATCGAGTCTCCGCCCTCGACCTCGCGCGCCGCGATCGTGACCCAGAGCACCTCCGACATGGAGGTCGAGGCCGCCACTCCTACGGAGCAGACGGCCTCGGATTCCGAGTCGGGGAGTTCGTCCCCTTCCTCGGACGCTGACGAGGACGACGGTTTCACGACCGTGCAGACCAAATCGGCCAAGAGGAAGGCGACGAAAGCGCTCTCCTCGAACGTCCCGCGAAAACGGGCCTCAAAACCCGCTAGTAGCGAACCCGCGTCGCCCGACCGTTCTTCGGGCCCAGGCCCGACTCGCGAACGCGCGCCGATCGCGTCCGAAGCGCCCGCGCCCGCGTCCGCGCCTTCAGCGCCCGCGGAGGCACCTTCAGCGCCACGGAAGTCCCCCGCGCCGCCGCCGCTTTACATAAGGGACAAGTCTAAGTGGGACACTCTGTCCGCACTTATGACGGAGCACAAGCTCCATTTCACGTCCGCCCGAAATACCGCCGACGGTATCCGCGTTCAAACCGCGTCTTCGTCGGACCACCGTGGTCTGACTCGTCTCCTCCGCGAACGTGGTTACGGATACCACACCTACGCGCTAGAGGATGAACGCCGCTTAACGGTGGTCATCCGAGGGCTCCCCGTGGAGCTCACTACTGAGCGGATTTTCGAGGACCTTAAGTCCCAATCGTTCCCCGTCATCTCGGTGCACCGCATGTACCGAGCGACCACTAGGGTCCCGTTCGATCTCGTTCTCGTCCATCTCGAGCTTTCCCCGGAAGGAAAGCAAATTTTTAACGTCAAGGCAGTCTGCCAACTCACCGGCCTTAGGGTCGAACCTCCACGCGGTCGCGGTTTTCCTGGTCAGTGTCATCGCTGCCAGCTCTATGGGCATTCCCAACGTTTTTGTCACGCGCGTCCAAGGTGCGTCAAGTGCCTGGACGACCACGCGACAGCCGACTGCTCGCGGAAGGGACCGGTCCCTGAGGATCCTCCCAGCTGCGTCCTGTGCGGACAGAAGGGCCATCCTGCGAATTATCGCGGGTGCCCCAAAGCGCCGCGCAGGACACAGCCGGCAAGGCATCCTCCTCGGTTCGCACAGCCTCCATGGGCTCCTCTAGCCCCTGGGAGGCCCGCGGCCCCTCAGGCACCCGCGAACGCGATCGCGTACGCTTGGGTGAAGCCTCCGAGGATTATCCCACAGCCCGTCCCCCAGTCGTTGCCGCCGCCGCCGGTTCGTAACTCCACCGACGGAGTTGCGAGCTCGCTCGCGTGCGTCACGAGCCTCTTCGGTGTAATAGACATCGAAGAGCTCCTAGTCTTTTCAAATGAAATGAGGGATTCCGCGCGGAACCCTCCCGCGAGGATGGAAGTGCTCCTCAAGCACGCCGTCCTAATCAAATCGATATACGAACACACGATGTCAACATGATGACATCGCGTGGAAGGGTAAAACCTCGCTCTCTGACTGTCGCTACATTCAACGCGAACGGGCTACTTAAGCAGATAGATCTAGTGCGCGACTTCGTGGTCACGCACCAGATAGACGTCCTGTTAGTACAAGAGACCTTTCTGAAGCCGTGTAATCGTGATCCGCGCATCGCAAATTACCGTCTCGTTAGGAACGATAGGGCAACCGCGAAGGGGGGAACCATCATCTATTACAGAAGGTCTCTTCATTGCACTCCGCTCGATCCGCCCCAACTAGTCAACGTAGAAGCGTCATTATGTCAGGTGGGTATGACCGGCCATCAGTCGATCGTACTAGCATCCGTCTATCTTTCTCCCAATAAAGCCTTAGTTGAGAGGGACCTTAAGTCCTTACTCCAATTAGGTAACGCAACCATTCTGGCCGGCGACCTAAATTGCAAACATCCCCGCTGGAACTCCACTGTCGCAAACAGTAGAGGAAATCTCCTTGATAGGCTAAGTTACAAGGCTGGTCTCGACTTCGAGATCACCGCGCCTTTGAGTCCCACGCGATACTGCGACACAGACTTCCGACATGACAGACCCGACGTGCTCGACATAGTACTCTTGAAGGGCGTGACACTCCAGTTACGTTCTATCGAGACGCTTTCCTAGCTAGACTCTGACCATCGACCGGTCCTATTTCAGCTAGGACTTCCTCCCCTTAGGGAACCCGCGACCAAAACAATTATTAACTGGACGAAGCTTCGAGAGCAACTCCATTCCCCCGTACCAGCGCACCTCGACAAAATTCCTGACCAGCTTACATCGGTCGAGGACGCTGTCTCAGCCGCGACTAACTTCACAGAACATTTGGTAGACAGCATAGGAAAGTCCTCGAGGGAGGTCCGAGTGAACTTCGAGGGTTACCGAGCACTCCCTCCGGACATTAGACTCCTCATCACCCGTAAAAACGCCGCGATTAGAGCCCATGACCGATACCCGACAGATGACAACCGACGGAGGCTGCGCCGTCTTCAGAGGGAGTCGAGACAAGCTCTCGACGACTTCAGAGATAGCGGCTGGGATAGGACGCTTGCGACGCTCTCTCCAACACACCAGGCATTCTGGCGGTTGCAGAGAGCGTTGAAGGCGGACACTGTCTCAGATATGCCTCCCTTGGTTGGACCTAACTCCGCCATCGCGTTTGACGACTCTGACAAAGCTGAGTGCTTAGCCGACAGTCTAGAGAGCCAGTGCCGTCTGTCTGCTCAATCCGTTGATCGCGATCATGTCGAAATAGTCGACAAATCGGTCAATATAATGTGTTCTCAGCCACCGGCCGGTCCGCCAATCGAGAAAACGAACCTAGACGAGGTGACGTCCATAGTTAGGGCGCTTCACGTCAAGAAATCGCCAGGTCCCGATAGGATCACTAACAAAGTGATAAAGCTTCTTCCGCCTCCTTTAATTTACCTATTGGTTACCATTTTTAACGCTCTACTGGCCGGTTGCTCGTTTCCGGCCCAGTGGAAAGAGGCCATAGTGATAGGGTTCCATAAGCCGGGCAAACCCCGGCATCTGCCTAGTAGTTACCGTCCCATTAGTCTTCTTAGTTCCTTAGGGAAAGTATATGAGAGAATCATCCTCTGTAGACTTAGATCGGAAGTCGAGAGACTCAAAATCATCCCAAATGAGCAGTTCGGCTTTAGAGCCAACCATTCATGTTCCCATCAGGTGCAACGCCTCACGGAGCACATACTGATAGGGGCCACTGTGAGGGCCAAGAAGCATAGGACAGGAGCGCTCTTCCTCGATGTAGCTAAGGCGTTCGACAGGGTCTGGCACAATGGACTGGTGTACAAGTTATACCAGTTCAAGGTGTCGGACAGACTCGTACTCATCATACGGGACTACCTGACGAATCGCTCCTTTCGCTACAGAGTGGAAGGCGTCTTGTCAACCCCCCGCCCCATCAGGGCGGGTGTTCCCCAGGGTTCAGTTCTCTCGCCCATCCTCTATTCCATCTACGCTAGCGATATTCCTAGACCGCGATCTAAAGTGCACCTTGCCATGCACGCGGACGATACCGCGCTTTACACGTCCTCTAAGGATCACTGGGAGATATACCAACGTCTCCAATCCGCAGTCGACTCCCTTGAGAGTTGGCTGCGGAAATGGCGGATCGAGGTAAACCCTGAGTAGAGCGTTTCGGTGCTCTTCGAACGGGGCCCCCCAAGGATCCTCCCGCGAATCAAACTCTTTGATAAACCGATACCTTGGAAAGACGAGGCAAAATACCTAGGAGTAACGTTAGATAGAAAGTTAGTTTTCACTGCGCATATTAGGACCGTTCGTAGCAGAGCGGCCTACATATTAGGTCGTTTATATCCGCTGCTAGGCAAGCGGAGTAAAATGTCCCTTCGCAATAAGGTGACACTTTACAAAGCTTGCATACGTTCCGTCATGTCCTATGCGAGTCCCGCTTTTGCGCACGCTAATCTGAAACCCCTTCAGGTGATTCAGAACAGGTTTACACGGATTGCAACCGGGGCGCCGTGGTTCGTACGCAACATCGATCTCCATAGAGACTTGAACCTTCCGACCATCGCTCAGTACTTCAAGGGGCTTTCCCAAAAGTACTTTGAACGTGCTGAGCGACACCCGAACCCACTGGTGGCTGACGCCGCAGAGTATAGACCACGTAAGACTACTTTAGTCAGAAAAAGAAGACCCAAGTCGGTACTCGTTGACCCCGACGACGCGTTCACAGTAGGTAATAACGTGTACGCGTAGGCATAATTGACACCACACAACATACAGACACACACCGTCTGTACCGGTATAGACGAGGTCCCAAATGAGTAAGTGCTCCGTTGCTCCGGCGTTCTGCCGTCGGAGGACGCTAGTGTCCAAATTTCCTTAGCTTCCCTCCTGACTAACGACGCCCCGAGCCGAGGTCCGTGTCTCAATCTGAGACGCCCTCGGGACGTCGTTCCCCATGGGGGCCCATCTGGCCCCCCCTTTTTAAGGGTGGGTCTCCTGACCCACCCATTCCCCCGGTGACGCTGTAATAGCCAACAGGGCTAACAGCATAGACAGACAAAAAAAAAAAAAAAAAAAAAAAAAAAAGCTATGAAAACAAAAAGGTTCTGTAATAGAGACGGAAGAAGTTTTAGTTAAAACAACTTTTAATACAGTAATAGGTGTATTTGAAAATAATAGATATCATTTTTTTTTTTTTTTTTTTTTTTTTTTTTTTTTTTTTTTTTTTTTTTTTTTTTTTTTTTTTTTTTTTTTGTCTGTCTATGCTGTTAGCCCTGTTGGCTATTACAGCGTCACCGGGGGAACGGGTGGGTCAGGAGACCCACCCTTAAAAAGGGGGGGCCAGATGGGCCCCCATGGGGGACGACGTCCCGAGGGCGTCTCAGATTGAGACACGGACCTCGGCTCGGGGCGTCGTTAGTCAGGAGGGAAGCTAAGGAAATTTGGACACTAGCGTCCTCCGACGGCAGAACGCCGGAGCAACGGAGCACTTACTCAGTTGGGACCTCGTCTATACCGGTACAGACGGTGTGTGTCTGTATGTTGTGTGGTGTCAATTATGCCTACGCGTACACGTTATTACCTACTGTGAACGCGTCGTCGGGGTCAACGAGTACCGACTTGGGTCTTCTTTTTCTGACTAAAGTAGTCTTACGTGGTCTATACTCTGCGGCGTCAGCCACCAGTGGGTTCGGGTGTCGCTCAGCACGTTCAAAGTACTTTTGGGAAAGCCCCTTGAAGTACTGAGCGATGGTCGGAAGGTCTAAATCTCTATGGAGATCGATGTTGCGTACGAACCACGGCGCCCCGGTTGCAATCCGTGTAAACCTGTTCTGAATCACCTGAAGGGGTTTCAGATTAGCGTGCGCAAAAGCGGGACTCGCATAGGACATGACGGAACGTATGCAAGCTTTGTAAAGTGTCACCTTATTGCGAAGGGACATTTTACTCCGCTTGCCTAACAGCGGATATAAACGACCTAATATGTAGGCCGCTCTGCTACGAACGGTCCTAATATGCGCAGTGAAAACTAACTTTCTATCTAACGTTACTCCTAGGTATTTTGCCTCGTCTTTCCAAGGTATCGGTTTATCAAAGAGTTTGATTCGCGGGAGGATCCTTGGGAGGCCCCGTTCGAAGAGCACCGAAACGCTCTTCTCAGGGTTTACCTCGATCCGCCATTTCCGCAGCCAACTCTCAAGGGAGTCGACTGCGGATTGGAGACGTTGGTATATCTCCCAGTGATCCTTAGAGGACGTGTAAAGCGCGGTATCGTCCGCGTACATGGCAAGGTGCACTTTAGATCGCGGTCTAGGAATATCGCTAGCGTAGATGGAATAGAGGATGGGCGAGAGAACTGAACCCTGGGGAACACCCGCCCTGATGGGGCGGGGGGTTGACAAGACGCCTTCCACTCTGTAGCGAAAGGAGCGATTCGTCAGGTAGTCCCGTATGATGAGTACGAGTCTGTCCGACACCTTGAACTGGTATAACTTGTACACCAGTCCATTGTGCCAGACCCTGTCGAACGCCTTAGCTACATCGAGGAAGAGCGCTCCTGTCCTATGCTTCTTGGCCCTCACAGTGGCCCCTATCAGTATGTGCTCCGTGAGGCGTTGCACCTGATGGGAACATGAATGGTTGGCTCTAAAGCCGAACTGCTCATTTGGGATGATTTTGAGTCTCTCGACTTCCGATCTAAGTCTACAGAGGATGATTCTCTCATATACTTTCCCTAAGGAACTAAGAAGACTAATGGGACGGTAACTACTAGGCAGATGCCGGGGTTTGCCCGGCTTATGGAACCCTATCACTATGGCCTCTTTCCACTGGGCCGGAAACGAGCAACCGGCCAGTAGAGCGTTAAAAATGGTAACCAATAGGTAAATTAAAGGAGGCGGAAGAAGCTTTATCACTTTGTTAGTGATCCTATCGGGACCTGGCGATTTCTTGACGTGAAGCGCCCTAACTATGGACGTCACCTCGTCTAGGTTCGTTTCCTTGATTGGCGGACCGGCCGGTGGCTGAGAACACATTATATTGACCGATTTGTCGACTGTTTCGACATGATCGCGATCAACGGATTGAGCAGACAGACGGCACTGGCTCTCTAGACTGTCGGCTAAGCACTCAGCTTTGTCAGGGTCGTCAAACGCGATGGCGGAGTTAGGTCCAACCAAGGGAGGCATATCTGAGACAGTGTCCGCCTTCAACGCTCTCTGCAACCGCCAGAATGCCTGGTGTGTTGGAGAGAGCGTCGCAAGCGTCCTATCCCAGCCGCTATCTCTGAAGTCGTCGAGAGCTTGTCTCGACTCCCTCTGAAGACGGCGCAGCCTCCGTCGGTTGTCATCTGTCGGGTATCGGTCATGGGCTCTAATCGCGGCGTTTTTACGGGTGATGAGGAGTCTAATGTCCGGAGGGAGTGCTCGGTAACCCTCGAAGTTCACTCGGACCTCCCTCGAGGACTTTCCTATGCTGTCTACCAAATGTTCTGTGAAGTTAGTCGCGGCTGAGACAGCGTCCTCGACCGATGTAAGCTGGTCAGGAATTTTGTCGAGGTGCGCTGGTACGGGGGAATGGAGTTGCTCTCGAAGCTTCGTCCAGTTAATAATTGTTTTGGTCGCGGGTTCCCTAAGGGGAGGAAGTCCTAGCTGAAATAGGACCGGTCGATGGTCAGAGTCTAGCTCGGATAGCGTCTCGATAGAACGTAACTGGAGTGTCACGTTCTTCAAGAGTACTATGTCGAGCACGTCGGGTCTGTCATGTCGGAAGTCTGTGTCGCAGTATCGCGTGGGACTCAAAGGCGCGGTGATCTCGAAGTCGAGACCAGCCTTGTAACTTAGCCTATCAAGGAGATTTCCTCTACTGTTTGCGACAGTGGAGTTCCAGCGGGGATGTTTGCAATTTAGGTCGCCGGCCAGAATGGTTGCGTTACCTAATTGGAGTAAGGACTTAAGGTCCCTCTCAACTAAGGCTTTATTGGGAGAAAGATAGACGGATGCTAGTACGATCGACTGATGGCCGGTCATACCCACCTGACATAATGACGCTTCTACGTTGACTAGTTGGGGCGGATCGAGCGGAGTGCAATGAAGAGACCTTCTGTAGTAGATGATGGTTCCACCCTTCGCGGTTGCCCTATCGTTCCTAACGAGACGGTAATTTGCGATGCGCGGATCACGATTACACGGCTTCAGAAAGGTCTCTTGTACTAACAGGACGTCTATCTGGTGCGTGACCACGAAGTCGCGCACTAGATCTATCTGCTTAAGTAGCCCGTTCGCGTTGAATGTAGCGACAGTCAGAGAGCGAGGTTTTACCCTTCCACGCGATGTCATCATGTTGACATCGTGTGTTCGTATATCGATTTGATTAGGACGGCGTGCTTGAGGAGCACTTCCATCCTCGCGGGAGGGTTCCGCGCGGAATCCCTCATTTCATTCGAAAAGACTAGGAGCTCTTCGATGTCTATTACACCGAAGAGGCTCGTGACGCACGCGAGCGAACTCGCAACTCCGTCGGTGGAGTTACGAACCGGCGGCGGCGGCAACGACTGGGGGACGGGCTGTGGGATAATCCTCGGAGGCTTCACCCAAGCGTTCGCGATCGCGTTCGCGGGTGCCTGAGGGGCCTGGGATGCCTGAGGGGCCGCGGGCCTCCTAGGGGCTAGAGGAGCCCATGGAGGCTGTGCGAACCGAGGAGGATGCCTTGCCGGCTGTGTCCTGCGCGGCGCTTTGGGGCACCCGCGATAATTCGCAGGATGGCCCTTCTGTCCGCACAGGACGCAGCTGGGAGGATCCTCAGGGACCGGTCCCTTCCGCGAGCAGTCGGCTGTCGCGTGGTCGTCCAGGCACTTGACGCACCTTGGACGCGCGTGACAAAAACGTTGGGAATGCCCATAGAGCTGGCAGCGATGACACTGACCAGGAAAACCGCGACCGCGTGGAGGTTCGACCCTAAGGCCGGAGAGTTGGCAGACTGCCTTAACGTTAAAAATTTGCTTTCCTTCCGGGGAAAGCTCGAGATGGACGAGAACGAGATCGAACGGGACCCTAGTGGTCGCTCGGTACATGCGGTGCACCGAGATGACGGGGAACGATTGGGACTTAAGGTCCTCGAAAATCCGCTCAGTAGTGAGCTCCACGGGGAGCCCTCGGATGACCACCGTTAAGCGGCGTTCATCCTCTAGCGCGTAGGTGTGGTATCCGTAACCACGTTCGCGGAGGAGACGAGTCAGACCACGGTGGTCCGACGAAGACGCGGTTTGAACGCGGATACCGTCGGCGGTATTTCGGGCGGACGTGAAATGGAGCTTGTGCTCCGTCATAAGTGCGGACAGAGTGTCCCACTTAGACTTGTCCCTTATGTAAAGCGGCGGCGGCGCGGGGGACTTCCGTGGCGCTGAAGGCGCAGGCGCTGAAGGCGCCTCCGCGGGCGCTGAAGGCGCGGACGACGGCGACGCGGACGCGGGCGCTTCGGGCGCGATCGGCGCGCGTTCGCGAGTCGGGCCCGGGCCCGAAGAACGGTCGGGCGACGCGGGTTCGCTACTAGCGGGTTTTGAGGCCCGTTTTCGCGGGACGTTCGAGGAGAGCGCTTTCGTCGCCTTCCTCTTGGCCGATTTGGTCTGCACGGTCGTGAAACCGTCGTCCTCGTCAGCGTCCGAGGAAGGGGACGAACTCCCCGACTCGGAATCCGAGGCCGTCTGCTCCGTAGGAGTGGCGGCCTCGACCTCCATGTCGGAGGTGCTCTCGGTCGCGATCGCGGCGCGCGAGGTCGAGGGCGGAGACTCGATGCCTAACAAGACAGAGTAGCGCAGGCATAATTCTGGCGCAATTCCGTGGACCCAACCAAAGAACTGCGACTTGGACAGATCTTCGGGTTCCGCCGCGGATTTGGGGTCCATGGTGGAGCCCGGAGATATGAGCCGTCCTCCCTGCGTGAGCAGGGAGGCGAGTGCCTACCGTGAACCCTATCGAATCTCTGTCAGTAGGTGACAGAGGTGTTGCCTAATACCCTAACGACTGTGTACTTACACGACGCAGGCTATTACGACGAAGTCTTTGAATTCCGTTTCGTACCCTAACTAGGGCGACGTCGGACTTGTTGGACCCCTATGCAGGCTCGCCGGCCCGCAGGTGTGCTTGCGGCGATGACTCACACACAAACACAATCACACCGCTGGCTTGCACACAATGGAGGTCGTTATCTTGACTGGCGCAGGTGTACGAAGGGTCGGTGCAGGTGGTCGGTGCAGGTGGCTGGGCGGTCAGCGTGACGGCCCAGGTAGGTGGCGCGAATAGGCGGAGCAGGTAAGAGGGACATGTGTCCCGGTCGACTGCTCAACGGTGAATGAATAGATATCAGAACAACTTGCACCGGTACGGAGAAGTGTACATACTTGTTATTGAATACGCTACAGTTATCTTAAACGTGTCTGCTACAACATGGTTAACCTAATGGTTTATAGAATAGTATGAATATATGAATAGTATGAATATAGAATAGTATTTTTATTTTTACTCTATATTAATGATTTGCCCTTTTATGTAAAAGGACTATGTGACATTGTACTTTTTGCTGATGATACCTCGCTTATTTTCAATGTTGATCGTAATAAAGCTAATTATGACAAAGTAAACAGTGCTCTGTCACGTATTCTTCATTGGTTCGAAATTAATAATTTGGTCTTAAATACTAAAAAAACTAAATGCATGGAATTTACACTTCCTAATGTCAAAAGTCAAAATTGTAGTTTACGTCTTAACAATGAAGTGTTAGAACTGACTGACTCAACAACTTTCTTCGGTATAACTTTAGATAAAAAGCTCCAGTGGAACCCCAATCTCTCAACACTCGCTGGCAAACTCAGCTCTGCCGTCTTTGCAATTAAAAAAGTAAGACAATTAACAGATGTTAATACGGCTCGACTCGTTTATTTTAGTTATTTTCATAGTATTTTGTCTTACGGTATTTTATTATGGGGCAGTGCTGCCGAAATTAATTCTATATTTGTTTTACAAAAAAGAGCTATACGGGCTATTTGTAATCTAAGAGCTAGAGACTCCCTAAGAAATGTTTTTAAAGAAATCGGTATACCTACGGTTGCTTCTCAATACATTTTTAATAATATATTATATATACGTCAAAATTTAAATACTTATACTAAAAACAGCGACAGACATACGATAAATATAAGAAATAAAAATAAACTCGTAACGCCTAAATTTCGACTTCAAAAAGTTAACAAATCCTTCATGGGCTTCAGTGTACGCATGTATCATAAGGTTCCACAAGATATTTTCTTAGTTTTAAATCTAAAATTAAAAGTATATTATTAAATAAATCTTATTATAAAATTCAAGAAATTTTGGATGATCGAAATGTATGGAACTTGAGTCATTGACTCATTTGCAGGGTTGATGTTATAATGTATAAGTCAAACATTGTTTAAATTCATTTAAAAACAGCAACTGTTGAGTTTCTGGTCAGCTCTTCTCAGCAGAACAGCATTCCGAGCTGGTGGTAGTTTACTCACAGACTGACTATACTGACCAATTTAATGTAATTGACGATTCAAAAGTGCGTGTAAATGCCTACTTGAATAAAGATATTTTGAATTTGAATTTATGTTTTTTTAATTAAATACATTATTATAGTTAATAAATCATACGTCATTGGCTAAGATTGCTACCAGGCTATCAAAATCTAATGTATAAACGATGTGTTTTAATATAGCTATGGTAAAACAGATGCTAACATTCACAATATGTGGACGTAATATGACGAGTAATACATCATCAAATGTTAAAAAAATATGTAAGTTTAGTAGCGAGCGAGCCCTGCGTGCTACATCGTAAAGAATACTAAGCGACAAACGAAATACCTTACAAATATATTGTGTGAATAAATGTTTTACTATTCCATATAAACTCTGACTTACGATCCGTAGACGTCATAAACTTGATTCATTAATATCTGTAAAATCGATTCACTTCAATACGCAAAAACCTTGAGCGCGAGATTATTAGCGAGTAATAGGCACATGCAAACACGTACGTACTACTGACTACTATAGTAGTATTGTTTTTGTCATGTATTGTTCACTCAGTACGAGTTAGAAACGGTTTAAATGTTTTTGGCAGTACGAAACAATCTGATACGCTCCAACACCAGCGTGTTTCACATTATACTCTGGGATCAGCTCTGTTTGGGTTACAAAGGTAAATGACTCGGATTTGATGGATATCGTTACTTTATTAGGCTCTCTGAGACTATTGAATTAGGATCAAGTAATTATACAAATTAATTAAAACTGTGACGTTGTAAACGTATACTTTGTCATTATGTTTGTTGTAGTGCTGTTGAATCCTAAACTCGTCAAAATGTTGCGCCGGTGCAAGATCCTTGTTTTTCTCCTACGTATCACACACAGCGTGGCTTTGATCGATCCACTCTCTTTAACGATTGATCGAAGGTATGTCCGGTATATCACCAACTCTGGTTTTAATAAATGCGACAGAGTTCTAGCGGCAATATTTATTTGCCGCCTTAGGTATGTTTGTTTAACCCTGGGGTTATAGCGAATTCTGTCCTTTACACAATACTGTAATCTGCCATGATATCGAATAGTAATTTTTAGTATACGATACTGTAATTAAATTTAAAAAATAGCGGGTATTCGATCAAAGTTTTTGACATTATAAACACATTTTAATTTTAATTCAGTATATAATGTAGCAATATTTATGGCCTGACCATATTATCGTAAATATTGCAAAGAAACGTTCACAATGCAAGGCCGCATCATTCCCTGGAGATTTATTGATATCTCCTCAGAATGCGATTGAGAATTCTTTTTTATATTAACATTTTTTATTTTATGTACTTCTTATAAACATAGGTATTTCAAATTTAAACCAATATTGAAAAACTTTAGTTTCATAAGCTTTCCGATAAGCAGCATTTTTAATATTATTTTATATATCGGTTTCAAAATCAAGCAGAAGATATACTAATTGGCATATGTATAATATTATAAAGTATAATAAATAAAAGAATTATTTTACATGGGGTGTCTTTTGAATGCATTGGTTTTAGATGTTTTTTTAATATTCTTTTTCTGTTTTACCAATTGTTGCGTAACCAATTTCTACGTGTACGTTGTTTATGACAAAATAAAAAGTTCAGCATATCTTTTAAGAAAAAAATAGTTGAGCAAAGAAGAGGTAGATATTTTTTTATCAATGAAGACTGCCCCATTGATATATAATCTATTATAAGTATCGCCTCATACACATCCCTCTGTTGGGAACGATTCCAATACAATTCTGGAAATGGTGGGAATCATAACCCATTATTCAATTTCTGGAAATTGTTAGATCTCTTGTATTTTTTCTTATAACTATACTAAATTTATATTTCCTCAAGATATTTTCCGTGAAGAAAACCGCCCAGATCCTAAAATAAAAATCATTATCACACAATAATTATTATTCCCAGAAATCGATCCCCGAATCCGTAAGTTCAAAGACAAGCAGCGACGACGGTACGTGTAGGTATTGCGTTACGGCCAACCTCAAAAACAACATAAACTATAATAAGCCGAGGCCACCTCTTTGTATAGTCTTCACTAAAGCTGCTATTGTATATAAAATAACTTTTGAAAATTATAATATAGTAGATATTATATTAAAAAACACATTTCCTTTAAGAGCGCAAATTCTATCAATTAGCAACTTGGATTAAGAAATAAAAATTGTTAATGTGCAACAAATGTCACTGACAGCTAAAAAGAAAGATTGTTAACTCAAAGTATTAGCCAACAGAATATTTTATTAATAACTTTAACCTATATATTATTAGATATAAATTATCTTTTTTATGTCATTGGGTAAACTAGCAGTGTCGTCGCCAATGGACATTTATGAAAACAAATTTCGCAATTGTTGCCAGGAATGTGGAAAGATGGAGGTGACTAGGACATATAAAAGCTACTTCTGGCCAATCTTTTGTGAGAGAGTGGGACTATCCCAGTCGAGAACGTATAAGAACTGCCGTTATATATGTGACTTACGTACCACATACCACGTTTTAATATTATGATACTTACCCAAGTATATCTGGTGGTAACAACCACGGCAACTTAAATACAATATAACATTCAATTAACCATATAAGCTCCATTTAACACAACACACATAAAAATAAAACACAATAGAAGGTAAATATTTATCTTTAGAAAAATTAAACTCATTTTGTTAATTATTTTTAGGGATGTTTTCCGTAAGTACTCAAAATATTACTATGGTCCGTGGTCCCTATTATTACCGCTCACTTACCAATACCGTAAATATATTTACGGTATAAAACAATAAAATTAATTTCTCTATAAAACTATTTTCATGGATTTAACTCGCGTATAATTGATTACATTTTAAATTTAACCTGTCGTTTCGAATGCTTTGTAGCAATCGTGTTCACGGTAAGACGAGATGGAGGTGTCAAATAATTTCAATGTCAATATAATTTCTATGGAATAGACAGTACTGTGTGTTTTTCTTTTCATATGATTTAGTGTATTTGAGATTTTTCATCTATTTCACAAATTGTGCCATGTGAATATTCAATTTTTAATTATCGTATTTTGATATCGGTATTTCGTTTTTGTGTTCGGTTTGTAAAAGATAATAGTTAATAAAAGTCACGTCGTTTTCTATCTTTGTCCTTGAAACTGGTACGGCTAACATATTCACTTATAGATGTTGACGCGTTTATTTAATAGGCTATGACTAAATCGTCCAACTGAAATTATAAATAAGTTCTTGCATATTTTTTTTAAATTAGACTTAAATGCTTCTGATGAAAACCCGAGGTGATTTGTTATGAAGTAATCAAATAGGTCAATCAGGAGCACTGAGAAAGGGTTGTTTTCAGAGTGACAGGTATATGCAGATATATGCAGATATATATGAGTTAAATGGCTCGGTGAACTGTTCCGCTAAACTTTACACCACATATGCATTGCAAATAGTTTCGCTCGGCCATTTATTGAATTCGCCAAAACTTTACTGACGTCTTACCTACGTCTAACAAATAGTTTCCATTTAGCAAGGAACTATGCTCCTTGCATTTAATTAACAATTACGTTCCTTACGACATATGTTTATATACTTTTTATTATAAAGAAATAATTAAATGAACTCTCTTATTCCTAACATGCATGTAAAACTTTTTCTATTTGAAATACCCATGATTTTTTTTATTTTCATATAACCTTGACTTGATTATATTTTAATTTAGATACTGTCCTATAAACATTGCAACATAAAAATAATATTCGTAATTGGTCGCCTTGTACATACACTGGGGAAAATAATATAAATTATAACAAATACTTATCTAATTCATATATATATTTCTAACGTTTGTTTTCAGTTCAGTTTTTTCAATTTAATAATAATTTCTTGCAATCAGATGATCTTCACATCAATTCTGTAAGAAAAATATATCTAATAAGAACCTCATTGACAGGTATTTTACAGATTTCACTCAAAATATTACATAAACCGATCGTGAGAAATAAGTTCGATAGAAGTTCTTAGAAAATAACATTAATTTGTTCTCTTCTCATGCATAACGTTATAGAAGATAATAGGTAATATAAATGAATATGATAATATCGGAGTATAATATTTATTTATTACAATAATGAAATATCAATACATAAACATTATTAAAATAAACATATTTTGATAATGAACACTTACGCAGGAGAAAATATATTGCGTGTTATTGTTAAAGTTGTGTATTAATATTTAATATTATACGTAGCAATATTATAATATTTTGCATTATAATATACAAATATTAATTTTATAACGACGTAAGTGTTTTATTAGTTCCATTCGAATACCTTTTTAAGAATTGGTTAATTGTACTCTAAGATTAAAAATTAAACATACGTTTAAGTTTTATAACCAAAGTTTATTTATTCATTTTTATCATTGCTCACTGGTATAAACAATATATAATCATAAATTAATAATATAGGTTTATGATGACTTTAAATAAAGTTATGTTAACCACTTTACATTTTGAAATTGTTTTCTTTTGAAAAGCAATACAAATCAAATGTTCGAAACAAAATCAGTACAAAAAGGAAAACTTCAAAATATTATTTGTATAAATTTAATTTGTCTTATCCCAGAAGGCTTAATGTTTACTTAAATTGTAAATATCATGAAACTTTAATCGCTTTTATGTTGCTAATGGTTACGTAAAATTACTGTTTCGAAAACAAATTATTAAGCTTTTTAATACTTATAAAAATTAAACAAACATTATTTCTTAATTTACCGAAAGAAAAGAAATATTTAGTGTTATTTTTACACTTTTACACTTATGTACTATGTAAAATATTATATATGTTAAGTATTCAGAGACGCCTTAATAATCTACAGACTGACCAAATCTGTGCGTGATGGAGTTATATCATTTAAAGGAAATCACATATATTTGTCTATAACATATATAGACAAATATATGTGATTTCCTTTAAATGAGCACATGCTAACAATTTATATTTTCTATATCACTCTGTGCCTGACCCTCTTAGTGATAAGAAAAATAAGACTAAATGATAGCTGAGTTTTATTAACGGAGAATTAGATTATATCGAAATGTTTCTTATTGTTTTTGTAAGAAAAAAAAATATATTATATGCTAAAAAGAAAATATTATTTTGAATCAGAATAAAGTGCTACCTACCTACTATAAGTATTGGCTGAAGTAGATGTATGTAGATGTACATCCATATTTAATAATACTGTAAACATAAGTAAGTTATGTGTTTTCGTATAGAGGTCCAAAGGCTTAAGACAGAGTAGATTTTTTTTTTAAATTGGTCATGAGTTAGTTTTGTAAATTATATATTTAAACCTCAAGTAACCCCACACGAAAACAGACTATTATATATTTCTTTACAGAACCGAGCAAGTAACACAATATCGAAACTACCCTCAAGCAAAATATCAAATAGTCCGCCTAAAAGCAACCCAAATATAATTTGTTTTACAAAGGAATATACATAATGACGGTATTACATTATTATTATAGTTTATTAAATATATTATAACACTGGTATTATAGATGTTATAACATTGTATTTATAATGGGTAGTAATTATAATATATACGTCTCTTTGTTTTAATATGTATTATGAAAGTATATCCACTATATTTTATATTTTTAAATAAAATATTAGGTTCGTAATATTATTGAGTGTACCTTTATTATAATCCCAACATAAAAGCCAACATAAAGGAGGCTATTGTAACTAGAAACCCTTTCAATGGAGAGAAGTTTGAAAGGGTAATTATCTAACACTGATTAATAATAATAATAACAATATCATCGACTATCGTTCGTTTCACGAATAATAATTTATTTTATATTAAGTTAATACGAAACCCTTTGAGTTTATTATATTAAAAGTTTACAAGGGGAATTTGTTTTGTTTTATCTTTTTATGAAAACTCGTTAAGCATTTAAATAAAACTATTAGTTTTATTTAATTTGGTTCTCATTTATTTAATTATCATATAAAAAATATTATTTGATGAGAAAATGAACTAAACTTAAGAATTTAATTTAGGGTTTCAACTTTTTATTTAACAATTAATTAAAAATATATACAGTCATTAATTTTCAGAGTTTTACCATATAAGATAGTAATTGCCTAAATACATTTTGTACATCACATTGTTTATAGTTAATTAATTTCAAAACTCTAATATAAATAATTGTTCTTAACCCTCAGGTTTTATATAAAATTTTTATTACGAACAAATACAAAAATGTCAAGACATATTTCCGCATTCACATGCATTCTCTATGACGTCTTATATATGTTAATTCAAGCTATAAGTAATACGCGCGTTTTAATATGGGCATAAACATTTTTTCAAAGGAAGTAAATCCGCATACTTGGTAATATATATATTATGAGGTTGAAATGTTTAACATTTTCAAAATTTTTATAATTAAATAAATTGAGCTTCTGTGAAATTTTATACACTTTTTATTATTTAATATTTACTTTGTTAATGATTGTTTACTTTTAATTATGAATATCTCGTTTATTTTTAATAATGTCATCAAACCCGTCATTTATCTTACCACTTCAATAATGGACTCATATTTCATCTAGCTCCAGTCTGCTAGGAATTTCACTATAAAGCAAGTCATAATAGAAATTCTTCCTAACATTGCATTGTGGTTTTAAACCACTAAATATTTTTATTATATATTTTTATGAAGATATATAAACTTATAAGACTAGGAGTTAAGGGTTAAGAAATCGGTTAATAAAAACAGTAATTTATTACTTCTAGAACCTAATCTCCTTTCATCACAAAAGAAACTAAATACTGATAAATAAAGTTCAATTTTATTTTAGCTAATATGATTCCTTTTTATTGAACTCCACTTTTGCTATGGGTTTATATTACGTGGGACGATACTAATAGGTACACATTTTTATACCTAATATGAATTTAATGTCTCTGTATATATATTGCAATAAATCTAATAAGATAATATTCCAAGATGTAGGTAATTACGTAATCTAGCGTGTCGTCTAGAATCCAGCGCTCATTTCCGATTGTTTGCTTCGGTGTGATAATAGTAATCTTTTAAACGGCCACTCTCGCACGATCGCCACGCTTCCGAGATAAAATAATCTTTGTTTATCGTCCGTACCCTTATGGAGAGAATCTACTTCTTGTTCCCCAGTGGACGGTTTCTTATAATGTATTATATTAATTTAGATACGTTTTTTTTATCTTGATGTTATTGATAAGTATATGGTATGCATTTAATTATTAAATAATAACTTAAAATAAAGTTTGCAACAAATAATTAATTTACTAATAAATTGACATTTGATTTTCTAATTAAATGCAAATAAAATGCAATATGATGGTGAAGAGCAATAATTGACCATAGTACTACTTTACTTTTATATATTTCTATAAAAAATGACTTATAGCACTGAGATCTGATCTGAGGAAGTACTAAATAACTTTATAAAATACTAGCTGTTGCCCGCGGCTCCGCCCGCGTGTAGGTCGCTTTTCGCGTACTTCTTTTTAGAACTTTTAAAGGGGAACAATTTCATAGAACATCATTTTTGCGTAACTTTCACCGTTTTCGCAGCGCACGCAGTTTTTTGTTTATTTTTTTACACCTTGCGTTAGAATATTCAAGTTTTAGTAATCATCCTTATTTTTTTGAAAATGAAACATAGCCTATGTCACTCGGGAATAGTGTAGCTTACCAACGGTGAAAGAATTTTTGAAATCGGTCCAGTAGTTTCGGAGCCTATTCATTTCAAACATACAAAAAAATAATCAAACCTTTCCTCTTTATAATATTAGTATAGACACAAAATACACCAGGTTGAAGTATATGTATCTTAATAGCAAACATAATAAATTCTCAGATAAATTACGTCAACAAAAAATGGTTTAAATTATTCTATATCTATATATAGAATATTTTGCATTATTGTTATTATTAATTATTTTAATACAATGTTATATTGAATAGTACCTAGGTACTATTCAATATAACATTGTATTATTTGGATGATAGAAAATATCATATTTAATAACGAGAATGTTATTTGCTCAGCCTAATTTAAGTGATTAAATTTCACAATATTTTGATGAAATTAATCTCATTTTCTAGATTACTGTTAGCTTAGCACAGACAGCTAATCTATCAACGTACAAAAAATAATTACATGTTTGTCAATTATTTTTCGAGAGAGTAATCCCAGACCGAAAGTGGGTTGTGTAAACATCATGAACACGGTCAAAGTAATCTAGTTTACTAAACTGTTAGGCTTAGCCTCTCATTATGCTAATCACCTAAGAACCTCTTACTACCTAAACCACAATCCGTCCTGATCTAGTTTTTGCTAAAAAGTATGTTATAAAAATCCATTTCTTCAATTATATGCCAATAAACGAAGTTTTGGATTAAGTATTAAGAATGTATATAAGATTGGTTTTAATTTCGGATTGTAGTAAGATTATTAATTTCAGTAGTGAGATGATTGAAATGTCTGATGGATTATTATTCGTAATCTTTGTTTGAATTATATTCATCTTTATAGCTTATCCAAGAGCCTACTTTATTTGGTATTTATGTGTATTAATTATTAGGTATAAAAGAATACACATATAAAAAAATTGTAAAATAATGAATTTTATTGGATCGTTAAGCCGTCGGAAGGAACCATGAACTGTTATTAAACTTGAACTTGAACATTTCATATTATATTTTTTTTAAATAAATATTACAAAAATACGTGCTTAAAATATTAAAGTTTTTTATTATTTCTTCTGTATTTTCAACATATCTAAACGACTTGGTATTTAGTGGCGGTATATATATCAGACCTATTCTTTTTTTACACCGTTTAATGAGCGGCACAAGCACAATGATTTAGATTTAGTATTGATAAATCTGTAAGCAAGAACTTTTGCCTCACAGAATATTTATTTATAGTCGCTTATTAAATATCCTCATAGATATTATACAAACTTCAGAATAGTTATATCCACTACAGAATCCTAACGAAGTGTCTTTTTCAGACCTACTTGGACACAAACACCTTGGACATGAGGAACAAGGCCCACCGACACCTAGTACTGCAGATCGCGCTAAAATGCGCTGACATATCCAACCCATGCCGGCCGTGGGAGATCAGTAGGAAGTGGTCCCTTAAAGTTTGTGAGGAATTTTTCCGCCAGGGTGATTATGAGAGGAAGCTGAATCTACCCGTTACTGCGCTTTGTGACCGTCACAACACCTCTATACCGAAGATACAAACAGGTATTGTCCTCACCTACATTTTAAAATTATCTAAACTAGTAACTATAACTACGTCACCTTTACTCGAAGCAAACTTTTTAAATATCTTTCAATCACTACGGTTAACTTAATTACCTTGTACTTACAATAACTTGAAACGTTATGTTATTAAAATATTTTTATAAAGGTGGTCTTCCGTCGCACGGGTCGCTAATAATTAAATTAGGTGTAAAATTAATACTCAGGGAAGCAGACTGAACCAACCTCATCAAGCCTGATTATTTAAAAATATGACTAGATTTTTTACTTTATACCTTATTAAGACAAAGAATTTATTTAGTATATCCACATTTTAACACTTTTCTTACATTTTATTAATTATATATAATTGTGTATACTATCCTCATACCTTAAAATATTTATCTGCTATTTCAGGGTTCTTAAAGTTCGTAGTAACCCCTTTGATCAATGAATGGCACCGCTTCCTTCAGAACGACCTGTCTGCTCAGATGTTAGAAAACTTGTTATATAATCAAAAGAAATGGGAGACTCTAGTTGATCAAGAGATTGCTGAAGAGACTAAGACAGAGATATCTGATGCCGATATGGTGGATGATGATCTAGAGACCTGCTCCGGAACCAACATATCTGACAGCTCGGAGTTACTCTTGCCTCTGCGTAGAGGGTCTTTGAACCCAACTAGACCGACCGGCTTACGAGAACAGTTACGTCGTTTCTCAGTGCCGCTTAATATATTCCAAGATACACGATTTAAAAACAGAGAAAAAACCCTTGAGGCTGAATTACATAAAGATGTTTCTAGTCTTCTCGGCAGCGAGCAGTCCATTCACTCCCAGCTGATCGTGGGAGGTCACAGCGAAGCAGTAGAGAAAGTACTCAGCACAGAGAAACTCCTACCTGATTCTTCAATTGCTTCTATCACTACTCCAGTTCAAGCGACACGTCTCAACACTGTTATCAAAGAAGGCGGCACTTGGAAATTAGTCCGACAACAGACTTTCCCACCATTGGAATCTATAGCTCGTAATCATGCTCTACTTTGCCGGCCTCTTTATACGAGCAACGAGGACTGCATCTATCCGTCCCAAGGCCGGGCTGAAATCGACTTCAACATTAGGGAGACCAAAAAATGTGGTTTTAGCAAGAAGGATATGGAAAAGTCTGATAGCGATAAAGTTTCTGAAAATGCTGATGTAATTGAAACTGAAACTAATATTAAATTAGCTAAGGAGAATTTAGATCCTCGTCAACCCAAGCCGTCTGAAGGGGCTAATCGGCGAGATTCTGGCAGCCAACTACGAGATAACCTGACATCTGTGCAGCTCGGAGCCACCGACCAGCTCTTGTGCCGCAGGAAGTCTATGCCAGCTGAAACTGGGGCTTACAGTGGGTTAAAAATGTTTATGTCTGTATTAAATACTTGTGTACATGTATGTATTAATAAATTTTACGTTTACAGCACCGAAAGAGAAAAAAATGCGTGAAATGACCGCAGCAATCCCTCAACTCCTCCGTCGTACTTTATCTAGCAAGGAGGGTTGGTTGCGTCGCCGGGGCTCTGCTCCGGCCCCCATTGCCAATACTGAATTACGTGTCGCTTCCCTTGGAGCCCTACGTAACAGTATAAATGGGGGGCGCAGGAAACAGAGCCCTATCATGACTTGCCAGCAGTGGCTCGCCAAGGCTACTTACAGCGTTCAAGAACGCACGCATCAAATACCACGTCGAAGCTCGCTGCCTGTCGAGGTGATTACAGGTGCTATGTCGATGTTTATGATTTTAATATTTTTATTTTGCTAATTTTCCACTCGCAAGTTAACGTTTAGCTTAATTTCAATATTTTAATTTTTTTTTTTAACAGTTAACAATATTGAAATTCTTTTTGTACTCTATAAACATAGGGATAAATTCTATTATTAAACAAATTGGTGTAAGTGTACCGAGAAAAGCGCAATCTCTTATTATCTCTCTTGTTATCATCTTGAATGGATCGCCTCGAGTGCCTCAATAAAAATGACTTTATGGTCAGAAATTGCATCAAAAGATCATTTGACTACCCATTGTTCTCTTTGCTTTATAGAAGCTTTATATTGCTCTCGGTTCACGTAGATTTGTTGGCTGTTTCCTATCAATAAAATATATATAAGGAAAAAAGTTATTATTATTATTAATAAGAATCTCTACTGCTTATTGTAGCTTTTGCATGCATTGTTTGTTTAATATGTGAATTGATTTTATTTCTTGTACCTTACAAGGTGGGATAGAATTCTAACTAAAATGCTTAATTTAAAGTTTATTGGAGTCAGTAAGATAATTTTCATTGATTGCAACACTGTTCTTCTCAGGTATGTGATGCCACTGATCCAGCGAAGACAACACCAGACCAGCAGTAAGCTAAATCAAAGTGACAATGACTTACATGTGAAAAAAATGACTTACATGTCTAAAATTTTGGAAAATATTCAGATATTTACAAAAAATATTTCTGGATTGAGAAAAAACCAATATTGACGAATCGGTCTCAGGTTCAAAATGGTGCTGCCATTGGAGCTGGTCTCCCACATGTTGTTCCTGATCAGACCTTACCAATATGACAATTTTATTAATACTTTATTTTAAATATTCAGTACAAATTATTGCTAACGATGATTTTTTCTATTCTTTTATTTATAATTTAAAGTCTCATAGGTTTACTTTCTGTTTGATTTATGTTTTATCACCGCTGATTGGTTCACCGCGAGCAAGGAGTTGAGTCTCATAAATTATAACTTTTAGTATTTAGCTACATAGTCATAGTTTAAGTCTTCACGTAACTTATTAAAGGCCTTTTGGCGACTACAGTATGATATTCGTGTATTATATATCAAGGAATTCAGTATTATATTAATTAAAAAACTTTATTAATTCGGTGTCATGATCACAAACGATCAGAGTAGTGTTCTTGGAATTATCATCAAATATATAAATATTCATTAAAGAGATGTGTCATTCACTATTATTAAGATCTGTAGACGAATTCAAATTGTAAACTGGGGTCATACTTGATACAGTAATTATATTTAGTGTTTATTTGTGAAATGTTAATATTTGACGTCAGTTGGGTAGTTTATATAAAATATGTATTATATGTGTAGTTAAATTCCTCCGAGTGCTATTTGCGTATAGCGTTATTGAAAATAGGAGATAGGGCGGAATCAATTTTGAGAAATTTTGAGGCCAAATTTAGATATTGAAAGTATGGACTGAGTACTGCGGCTTCGACCGGCCTCGCTTCGGTCTTATAAGGGGAGAGAGTATGGACTGCACTCGGGGAAATTGATAGAAGTCTTATTATTCTGATGATTATCGATTTAATGTTAGATTCTCGCTTTTAATCGATCATCAATTATATATAAGTCGATTATCGAATAACAAGTAACAATGTGTTACATTCATAAATGTTTAGTGACACATAATTGGATGTTAATATTGATGAAGTAGATTTTTACATTACTTGTTCTCTACAACTCTTTTATATAAATACAATATATTAACTAACACCAAAGTAAAGCTTAAACTATCTTGACGTTGTATTTTAAATATATAAATGTATTTATTTTAAAATATCTGCATAGGGTAATATAGCAAGTTATATTAAATGTACATGTGTCTCAATATTGTAATAGAAGTTGTTAAAAGATGCACAATCAGATATTTTTTTGTGGGTATCATAAATGTTTCTGAACTAGGTACAAAAAATCCTCTCCATGTAACAAATTTTACCTTTAGCTTTAATCAGTGCACAAGAGTATCTCACGAATAAGATAATTGTAATAAGTAAGTAGAATAGATAGAAACATGTATATTAAATGCTCGGCTCCACAACTGACACGTATTTGTTATGAAAACGATTTCATAATACCTTGTATATATCATTTAATTAATTAAGTAATTAGGTATTCAACTGCTCAATTTACCTGTATATATTTTTTATAAACAAAATTCGAAACTAACTCTGATAAGAATAGAATTGAAGCCGTTTCTAAACTTTTAATTTGATAAGATTCTTTTAAATTCTACTAACTTGAAAAAATATTGTCGCAAAAATATATTGTAAAGTCAAATATTTAATAGCTGTGGAATATTATTACTAATTGTATACACAAAGTATGTTACTGTTGAAGACATATAACATATTCTGGCACTAATCAGTGTTGTTATATAAAGAGTAGTTATCAATGTGTGTATCCACTCTTATGACCCCAGTGAGAAGCCATAGATCTAAATGTTGTAGTAGATAAATGTCATTGCCGTTGTATTTAAATGTTGGTTTCCGTTTCAAACAGGAAATAATTAAGACTCGGGTACATGATACAAATTTCTTACAAAGTTTATACTTAGCTGCAGTTTTCTAAGAAAAAGTACGTGATATTATTAACTTACAAGAATAATAGTTCTGAAGGTAATGTTCTTGGCCTAATTGTGAATTTGCGTTCACTAAATTTATAAAATATTCGATATCTGTGCTACACATACGTGTAGACTACATCTAAAATGTAGTGAACCGCTAACTTAATAACAAAGGTCAAAGGAGGCCTGCCCCTACCACAAAATGCTATAATTGATGCAATTTCAAGTCGAGTATCTTTTGGTGCCCACGGATGAGCTAAATATAATATGCGATATATTATTATCAATACTGATTGATACCACAATATCACAATTTCATTGTGACATCATCAAGACCAGTGTCTTTTCCTTTCCTGGAATGCCACAGGTTAACAAAGGACAATCTACCCTCCCATCCAGATTCTGAGACTGGGGACGAAAGCTACCGATATGCCGCCCTCTTTTACATTGTCTCCTTCTGATACCTTGCTTAGCTCCGTAACTAATGAAAGACCCCATTATTTTGGGTTTTCAAAATGGGTGGATGGTTTCACTCTACCCTCCTTCCAAAGGACGACATTTGAAACCCCTAAAATCGCTTAGAGGATGATTTTTCATTTTCCTACCGACAGCAGAAAAATATCACTTGGCAATATATACAGCAAAATAAACTTTAAATAAATTTGTAACATATATCTGAGTAAATAGAGAATAGTTCTCCAATTATAATATTTTAATAGATATTAAATGTTTGTCACTGCGTTGTGTTTTTACCTCTTAAGCAGACCATCGGGCGTTGCCGAGTATTTCTACGAGATATCTTTAAAAAAATACGCTTTTGTTTATTTATTTTTTTAATTTTTATTGTATATCACTTCCATATTATTTTTTAAAGGCACAAAGAGTGGCTTATGTTATAAATCACTAAAGATGCACAAATATTTGAAGGTTCTTTAAGATTGTTGTTTCTGTTATGTTATTTAAGGTAAGTATTGCTAAGATTTATTTTCTCAACTACATTGTACGCGCTGGTAGCATTATTATAATTTACGTATTTCTTTACTAATTATACAGTTTCTTATTTAATGACTAAGATCGACGAAGGTGTGCAGTATTATGTAAGATTATCAATCTTGTAAGATATGGGGATAGGTTAGGTTGATAAGAGAATGTGTTATCACTTATCAACCCAAACATGGCTTGCCATGCTATTCGTTAAGAGGCAATGACGTCGTACTTACGTTTGTTTTTTAAATAAAAGTTTTTTTATTATTTTTTTGTTTTATTATTTTATTATTTTGATACCTTTCTACATTTCTTTCTAACGAATCATCTGACACTTGCGTATTTATACGAATATTTCGAATTTAAAATTTTCTAACAGCATTTTATCTATATATTATATATTCGAGAAATAGATGTATTAACTTGTGATACTTTAGTACATTTTAAGACTGCTATTTATTTGATATACATATATATATTATATACTACTCTATTAGTTCTGTGTTATTGGAATGTTTAATCTTTATTACGGTACACCATGGTGTAGTCTCGTAATTGTAATCTTGTAAATGTGTACTTCTTGATATACCCACTTATTTGAAATTGTCGACAGTCGGTGTTTACCCCGTGTCTTATCCTCTTGTATAGTAAATAAAGTCGTTTCCCCAGTTGGTGTTTTTATTTAGTTCAACCCTTACTCCGTAGTTGTTGAAGTATTTCTCTACAACACTCAACATCATTCCAACCAGATTCTACGATGAAATAATATGTATTGTTTTTAATTTAAAAAGGTTTGGGAAGTTCACTAAAAAGTACACAAAATATGCCAAACCATACAAAGAAAGTTGTCAGCCTGTTACTCATTTAAAACTCACTATAACAATATATCAGTAAGCCTTTGGAAAATTAAATGTTCAAATTAGTTCACGTATCTTTGGTGTTATTTCACATGACACAGTGTGAGCTACAGAGCTATGTCAACTAATTGAATTGTCGGTTAGCTGCATCAGACCAGCCAGGATAAACAAATTACACCCTCATCCACTTCACCGGCTCCGACACCACATATTTTATATTTCAATGTGAATAGTAAACTAAATCACAGCCTTCCATCTACCAAATGTTATAAGAATTAAAATGTTCAAGTCTAACACTAGGTGTAGATCTAGTAATCTAGAATACCGAGGTACAAAAATATTCTAGGGTCTAGGTAGATTGACTGTTTCAGCGGCCAACAGATGGCATTGACGTAAATACGTTTTTATATAACTAAGTACATAATATCTCACTATATTCCCAAATTATTAGCGTCACTAATAAGTATGTTAACAATTACTTTGTTCATTCATTCAAAATTCAAAATTCTATTTTGATTTTGAGATCACTTAAACTAAATCTTCATTTTAAAACTATTTATGACAAATATCTTGAATTGTGTTTAAAGTTTAATTCTCGAAATTTTGTCCTGATATATCAGTCTGTCAAAGTAGTTGTAATAATAATATTTGTTTATTTAAGGGTCATCATAAAATAAAAAGGTTTTCGTATTTGATTCTATATTCAACACTACTCTTAGGTTACTACACTCCAGGCTGGGGATCCGGTTTAGCGGAGGTTGCTCCGACTTCTTCTTTTTCCGATTTGGCAACGTTTTCCATATTGCGTAGATTGTTCTCAAACTCTACAGGGTCAATAAACTTTTTAGGAAACGGCGGCGGTCCAAGAATGGCTTCTACATCCTTGTAATTAAGAGTTTCTTTTTTTATTAGCTCTTCTGCCAGCTGTGAAGTGTTTTAATGTGTTATTAACCACATAAATTTAGTAAATTGGAGCGGCATCGGTTATCACATTGGGACCTCGTATGTATGTTTATAATGTTAAAATAAATTGAACTTAAGTTATTTATTAAATATATATTTATAAGTATACTTACAGCTTTTAATTTTTCCTGATTTTGCCTCAAAAGGTCTTCTGTTCTATAATAGGCTTTAGCGATGAGCTGTCTCGCCTCCATGTCTATTAGGTTCTTCAGAGCCTTGCTGAAAGGACTCTTCTCGCGGTCTTTGATATCCGGGAACGAGACCAGACCCACGGTCGGTGACATCCCGAAAACACGAACCTATTGTAAAAAATATAAAGTCAATGACTTATTGAACACAGTTCGATTCTTCATATTTATGATAAATATGAAGAATCTAACAATGTCTTTAACAAATCCCAACACAAATTAAACGCACCTGTGCGTATGCTATTTTGGTGACCTTCTCAAGGTCGTTCTGAGCCCCGCTGGTGACCGAGTTGAAGGTCACAGCTTCCGCCGCACGCCCGCCCAGCGCCATGCACATGCGGTCGAACAACTGGAGGAATAATAGCATTTTTTTTTTTATTTTATGAATCTTTCTTTATGTAGTACCCTACCGAGTTCCAATATAAGTACTAATAAATGTAATATTCTTATCGATATTTACATTATTTTTTTTTACTTAATTAGTCGTACCTGAAACTACACACCTAAGATTTTAATTTACATATTTTAACGCTTTTATGTTGTATATATTTAACATATTTTATAAGTTAGTTAGTGGTTTGCTAGTGATTACCACTAAGCATAAAAAAAATGGTTATTATAACAAATACCTCTTCTTTTGAGTACAGTTTCTGATCAGATGTAGTGTACTGTGCGAATCCAAGGGCCTTGTTAGTGCGAGGTACAATAGTAACTTTAAGTAAGGCATCAGTATGTTCTAGGAGCCAGCCGGTCAATGCATGACCAGACTCGTGGTACGCTATGACTCGCTTCTCGGCTGGTGATATCGCGTGGCTGCGTTTTTCTGTACCACCTAAATTATTTTGTAGAAAAGAGTATTTTAATAACTTGTCTTTATAACATTCAAGTAATTAAATATTGGTCTCATGCATGGGCCGAACCTAGATTCTGTGCTTTGGGGGCAAATCAAATTTCTTTCATATAATTTTGTAATTTCGGAACCGTAATGTTAATTATCTGAGCATGGTTTAACAATGAAAGAGCAAACGCTTATGATTTGTCATTGAAAACTTTGATTTTTATGAGATCGCATGTTTTTAAAACTTAATGGAATCTATATTGTAATGTAAAATTAAAAAAAAAATTTACAATAGATGGCCTGATATGGACAGGCATGTATGTGAAGCGCATTGATGTCTGTATTTCTGGGTTTGATCGTTTATTAAATATACCCTTACCACAAGCAAATAATTTTCTTTCTTAAGAGTTAGATCAATGTGTGTCATTTGTCCTGTGTTACTATTATTATTATTTTGTTTTTAACAACTCTAATATGTTGGGAACAAATTACAAATTGAACAAAGCCTAGCCAAAATAAAATAAGACAAGAAGTAACCATGCAACAAATAATAATACAAATTTTAATTAGATTTAGACAAAAGTAACTGATATTCCTGAAAGTGTTGAAAGTCATTATAAAATACACAAGATATCCAAACATACCGACAACTCTCTCAACAGCGTACTCCAGGTCTGCCGCCTTAACAATGTTCTGTTTGAACCGAGCCGCGTGTAGAGCAGCCTCGTTGCACACGTTGGCGATATCAGCGCCACTGAACCCGGGGGTCAAGTAGGCTAATCTGGAAAGTTAAGTAAAACTAAGTTGGATTTATGTGTAGATTTTGGGGAAACATTATTAATAATTGAAAGCATTTTACATATTATAGTTATACTAATGAAGTGATGGAACATTGCTTATTGTCATATCAATCTAGTAATTAGTCATTCTCTTTGAGGAACCGAAATTATGAGTTTGTATATATTTTTTTGTCACAACATAGATTTTATTTTTAACATAGAATTCTTTGTCTGATCTGTTTTTGTTTGTAAATCTCCATGACACAGATAAAGCCCTACGGAGAGTTATATTTATTTGTTATAAACTCTTTTATGATAGTTTTTAATGGATTCCTGGTCTATTATGCTTGAACATATCTTTTTTGTATCTCAAGTAATTATTAACTACCTTTTCACATAATACGGAGGTAACTTCTCCAGCACAATGTTCTTGAGATGTCTCTCAAATATCTCCTCGCGCTCTTGTAATGTTGGTAAGTCGATCAGTATGTGTCTGTCAAAGCGACCGGGTCGAAGTAAAGCCTGAAAAAATAAAAATAACTGATATAGAAAAAAAACTATAATTATCCTATCACCAACCAACTAAAACCAAAACGGAACATTTGTTCTTCACCTCGGTTATCTTAGATAACGTATCCGATCTAATCTGCACCGAATTTCAATACTACGATGCTGCGATTTCGGTCCATTAATATAAGATCATGGCGAGATATACAAAGATGCAAGAAACCCGGATGTACTTTAATAGAAAATACAAAGCATGAAATGAGTTGAAATGCGACAGATAACAGGCACTACATGTGATCGGCAAATGCACTCAAATTAAATGGGGAAGTATTGGAAGAGATATACGAAGGACCATTACATATAAAAAAACAACACAACAAGATTGTACATAAAATATTGTTTTATGTAAATATGTGAATTTCCCCATAAATATTTATTTTCTTTAAATCTATAGTCGTTATTAAAATCGAGCAAAACATCTGGCTTGTTGTATGAGAGCCTCTCTAAAATATTTATATTGTTCTGTTTTAAGTATTTGTTGTTGTACCAACAACAGAATTATATCAGTGAAAATTTAAACTGTCTAGCTATCGCACACGAAAAGCGAAGTCTTAGTAAAGGGTTCCGTTTTTACCCTTTGGGTACGGAACCCTAAAAATTTATAAGAACATGAAATAGATGGAATAGACTGAATAAAATATTATATGTTAGAAAATGGAGTAAGTACTGAATGATGAATGATAGAGGTGGGTGAAAGAGACGGACGTGCTGTACCCACACGAGTGAGTAATGGGTAGGAATAAGAAGAAACAAAGATCCAGATTTAGGTAACACATACTAACAAACATCGCAACTTTAACACGTCATATTGCTGACATATCATATTACGCATAGAACCAACCTTATCCAGAACATCAGCTCTGTTGGTCGACGCCAGCACTACCACTCCTTCCCTACTCTTCATGCCGTCCATCTCCACCAGCAGCTGATTGAGGGTCTGTTCTCCCTCCCCTCCTCCCGGGCCCCAGGAAGACGTACCCGAGGTTCTAGCGCGACCCACAGCATCCATCTCATCAATATAAACGATGCAAGGAGCGCGGGAGCTTGCTTCTTTGAATAAGTCCCTACACATTATTAATTAAATTATTTTTAATATCAAGGTCAAAGTTCGACTATAACCACTTTTGAAAGTTTTGTGCAAAAATATATTCATGTTTCAATAAAATATTTCTACTCGTGTATATACATTCGTTATTTGAATATAGGATAGGATATAAGCGAAAACCAATAAACAGTAAATGGTATAATAATTGTCAATTATAATTAAGGGGTGTCCACAAATTACGTGATATGTTTGAAGGATAGAGGGGGTCGTGTCAAATCTCATCTAATCTTACGTTGGGGAGAGAGGGGGGTCTCGGCAAGTATTAAGCAATTTTTTTTTCTGGTTATACGAAGTCGTAATACGATTAAGATCATTCACGAATTCGTTCGAAAGAAATTAATTGCATTCATACTTCGACATTATACATTACTACTGACTTTGAAATCACCATATTTGTTTTATATCAAATTACACTCAATTTAGGTGACCGTCTTAGGGGATGTACAGAAAATTAAAAAAAACACCTCACGTAATTTATGGACGCCCCTTTATCTACCTGACTCTCGCGGCTCCCAGACCTCCGATCATCTCAATGAACTCTGATCCGTTCATTGAAAGGAAAGGGACATTAGCCTCACTGGCCACCGCCTTTGCAAGCAGTGTCTTACCACAGCCGGGCGGACCAAGTAACAGAGCTCCTTTGGGTACCTCAAAAATAAAAATTACAATATGTTGACATCATTAAAAATATATAGACTTTACTACTTTATAAGTAACGTAGCGCAATACCAAACATTATTGTATTAAGTTGATGAAAAAAATTATAACATAGCACCATTTCGACAATCTTTTCTGTTATTAAATTATCTTTAATATTAAGACCTATTTGTATTTATAACCATCTTAATGATGATCATGATTACCTACCTGTATACCTACTTTAACATTGATATCCGGGCTGTATAATTATCATAAAAAGGAAAATACATAATTACATTTTAACTTTAAGACAATTTCTTTTTTTTTATTTAAAGTTGTTTAAAACACGATTTTTTTAGGTTTCTACATGATGTAAAGGGGATCAGAAGAAATACATTCTCACTCCCTCAAAAGAAACAACAATGTCAAAAACACAGGTTTAACTAACTAGATAGGTGCTCGGAACCTTTTTTCATCAAAACGAACCCAGATACATTAAATATTGGTCAATAAATTAAATTACTACATTTTACTTCTAAATATATGAAATAAAATTAAACAGATATTATAGTAATGATTAGATAACAGATATAATAGAAATAATTGCAAAACACAAAAAAAAAATATTGAATAAAATACGTTAACAATTGTATTGAAGTTAAGAAAATTTAAAATGATAAGTACACTGGTAAAAAAAAACACTAATAGTTCTGAAACAAGATCCGGATATTTAAAAACCATACATAAATAATTAATGAAATCAAAACAAGAGACGCCTGGGTCGTACTCTATGGAGGGAGTTATTAGATAAAGTTAAAAGAGGCTGTTCATGTTTAATGGCCCTTAGCATTTGTAACACATGTTTCTATAATTATAAAAATGTTATCGTCATAAGTGTACATAAGTGTCCGTTGTAGAGTGTCATAACTCATAACCCTAAAATCACGTTAACAATTGCATTGAAGTTAAGAAAATTTAATAGTTAGTTAGTTAATAGATAAAGTTAAAAGAGGTTGTTCATGTTTAATGGTTCTTAGCAATTGTAACACATGTTTCTATAATTATATGAAAATGTTATCGTCATAAGTGTACATAAGTGTCCGTTGTTGAGTGGGATAACCCTGAAATGACGTTATCACATAGGGCATAGTTATTACTAAGAAACACAATTTGACAACAAACATACCTTAGCCCCTAAACTTTTATAATGTTCGGGTCGCTTTAAATAATCGACAAACTCCATAACTTCCACCTTGGCTTCCTTCAATCCGGCCACGTCATCAAACTTCACACCCTTGCCTTGACCGCTCATTGAGTCCACTAACGTGAACTTTGCACGACGTAATTGACTCTGTAATCGAAATGTTATTAAATTTTCTAAAATGCGAGTACAAGTTAATTTTCAGATAATATTATATAATTTTCCATCATTTTAGACACTAATTTCAAATTAATTCTAACAATTATGTAAATTTCAACATCTAATTCTTTATCAGAAACATGGAATACTTACAAATCCACCTAAATTGATGTTCATTTTCATGGACTTAGATGAGTAGAGGAAGGAGAGGATGACAGCAGCTATTAACAGTGTTGTAATAATTTTTCCCGCCACACTGCCGTTTCTATCGTAAATTACCCGAACCCCTAAAAAATATTTAAATCTTTTAGCATTTCTTTTGTAGTTATTAATAAATGAAAAACAAGATCTATACAGTACACAATATATCGACATTTCATTAGAAAACTAACTAAATAGTGCTTTTTATTAATATCAACAACTAGTTATCGACAATAGATCTTACCTTCCTTGACACCTAGACTTAGTTCAGTTTCTCTGAGTTTCTCTTCAAAGCGATGAATGTCACCAACGTTCATATGATAAATGCGATGGTTTGACTAAACAAATTAATTTAAACAATTATTAACGCGATTATATCAAACAAACATTGAATATAACATATATTCAATGTTTAATGGTTAATTTATTATATAAAAATAAAATAAAAAATCTATAAAATATATGTGTCATCAGTTGATAAATATGAAATAATGTTATATCTTATAGATGTTTTATTTAATTTTTAAATTATTTCCGATATTTACTTCAAATAGCAATTTGATAAAAAGAAACAATATGCTCAAAAAGTCAGTCTTGGCCTTTGGCTTGTCACAAGCCCAGAAACACTCAATCAATCGACTGTACATCAAATTGTACCATTCATTTAAGAAAACTCAGTATTTGGTAACAATGTATAAGGTATAGTACCCGGCAATAAATATTGCACATCGACCTCTGGAAAGAGACAATCGGCTAATTTCGGCTTCATAGAGCGTTATCACTGTCGCAAGAAATACAATCATTCCTGTATCTATTAGGAGCTGTTAAAACAAGTATAATTTTCTTCTTTTCTCTTTATATTTTTATTTTCTGTATAAAAACATTTTTTTTTCTATAAGTGGTTATTTTAATAGGGGAGTAATATAATTTAATAAACATGGTTTTTATTATTTAAACATTTTATTATTTAGGAAAATTATAACTGCACATAATAAAAACCATTATACCCATTCTTAAAATGAGACGTTGTAATACAGTAGCCGGCAATAAATATTACACATCGTCCTTTTGAAAGAGACAATCGGCTGATTTCGACTTCGTAGAGCATTATCTACCACACTACCTATTTCTCAAAATAATAATTAAAGCATAGAAGGTGCTTCATATGTTTAAGGCGTACACTGCCGTAGACAACAATTTTTTTTCTAGTGATGTAACATTGCGTAAACTTATCCGCGATATCGATAGTGATCCTTATCTCTATGGTAGTACATACTGTTTTTAAAAGGCTGTTTAAGTGCTTTCCATCACTTGCTAGAACGAGATACATCAAAAAGTACTATCACCTAGAGGACTTTGCCGTGTGCGATAACGTTCAGCTATATTCCGTTCTAGAAAATAACTAAGGTAGCATTTAAAATAATCAATACGACAAATAAACTAGAAAAACAAAATCAAAAACATTTATTGAAAGTAAATTAAAAAAAATGGTCAGGTTAACACACATTTTTAATTTTTTATTCGCCACTTTGAGACCGTATTATAAAAGAAACGACAAATAAATTACAATAAAACTACAGCCTTATTTTTC
Organism: Napeogenes inachia; assembly: GCA_959347355.1. Lineage (NCBI taxonomy): Eukaryota > Metazoa > Arthropoda > Insecta > Lepidoptera > Nymphalidae > Napeogenes > Napeogenes inachia. The sequence goes on along the minus strand of OY365800.1, from coordinate 2,439,671 downwards.
TAAACTATTAAATATTATTTATTAAAATATTGCGGACTAAAATGGTTCTATTCCCAATTTTTCTGTGCAATCGTGTCGATCCAAATCTGTCGTCAGTTAACGTCCACGGGAAATCTAGAATAATAATCCCTAGATATAGCACGTAGATGTTGCAGAATTCATTAGAATAATACTGGATTAAATTATCGATAACTGTGCTTTTTACAACACTGTAGCAAAAAAATATGGAATACCTTAAAATACTCAAATATCATAATAAATATTGCATATAGCAGTCCTATAATTTGGTCATAGGATGATTTTCTCTTTATAATTGTAAACCATTTAAAAAACAAAAATAGTTTATTGTAATGAAGAACAACGTAAAAAAAATACCATGTTGGATCACTTACCGATGGAAGGTTACGTTTTGAACTTAATTTTGCATTCTGGAAACAATGGGATTTACAGCCCCTTATAATGTAGGACATTGCTCTTGCTATTAGGTCATATTTTCTTTCAACAAAACGGAGAAAATAAGTAAAAAACTATATGAATTCGTAAATGAAACTAAACAAGAATAAACCGCTGACAGCCGACATCAAACATCGGCGCTGAAGAGTGGAAAAAGGTTTGCGATCATACAATCAAATGTGACAATGAATATAGAAGCATTCAACACAGTTTAGACAATTACACTGATGGACTAGTGATAAATACAGCTGATAGTGACAGTGATATTGACCTCTTTGAGAGCACAGATGGTGTAATGGAAGTAGCTGAGAATTAGAATTATTATTATTACAAAGTCTCATTTCAAGAATAGCTATAATGGTCTTTATTATTTACAGTTATAATTTTCCTAAATAATAAATTACGTGAACATAATGTAAGCATGTTAAGCTATTGCATGGCTTCTATCGCGGGCCTTGGGCGTGGAGACCGAATCCAGAAATTCCGTAACGAAAATAACCTAACACACCAGTATTGTGTACCTATCTTTTAACAATAGCGTAAGCGCCAAGTTGATAATATGTGTTATGAACTTTATTGTCTACAGCTTAAGGTTTAGTTAAAAATAAATGTTTTACTTGTACAAATGTATTTTTTTCAACAAGGATTTTCATTTCAATGACTTTCTGTTATGGTGTTACAAAAGACCCTGAGTACAAGAATTTAACAATCGTAATTGAACTTTATTCCTGCGATTTAAGGTTAAAAACGTTTTAGTTGTTAGCACTGATAATTTCTCATTTAAATAGGACTATATGGTCCTATTTAAATTGAGAAATTATACCATTCTTATTTAAAATATTATCCTATATATCATAGGAAAACCCTGTAAATGAGTAATTTATTCACTAAAAGAAAAAAAAATGTTTTTTTATAGATCACCACGCACACGCAAGTTACACAACTAAATTAACATCAAAGAAAAAAAAACAACTACATAAATAAATAAATAACTATAATTGCATAAGTTGATAAAAAATGCTATGCAATAGCTTTACCGCGGCAGTCTCCGAGTGCCACACGTCTTTTTTTTATTATTTTATTTTACCCCAGCTTAAAGCCACCACTTATAGAAAAATTTGTGGCTTTTATACAAAGAATAAAAATAATTATCAATAGAAGCAAATTATACTTGTTTTAACAGCTCCTTATAGTTACCATATTGTTTAAATTTCGTGCGACAGAGATAATGCTCTACGAAGCCGAAATTAGCCGATTGTCTCTTTCTATAGGTCGATGTGCAATATTTATTGCCGGGCACTATACATAATAATGTATATCACGTTTTTTATAATACAATAATCTTTAATTTTATTCAGCAGTCCTGTGTATTTTTCAAATTTGAAATTTTAGCCAAATAACAGGGATGCAAGGGGATGAATCTGTTAAATTTTAAATGTTGGTAGTGTAGTTAGCTTTGAACCGAGGCATTTTCTGGAGCCTGGTAATCATAAATCATTACAAAGTCAGTGCTAACTGCTAGTGCTTCGGTTATGACGTACTCTTGTGTCGATCCAGTCAAAAAATCAGTACTGTAGTAAGTCGTTATTTCCTTATAAATCTTAGTTTTATTCTGGTTTTTTATGTACTATAATTTGTTGAAATGTAACTTGTTGATATTCGAAAATACGAAAATAAACATTAACTTTAATAATAACCTCAAATTTAGATCCTTTTCGTCTGTCCTTTGGCGCCATACAGTGTAGCCAATTTAGGGATTTTCCCCCTAAATTTAGGGGGCAACAAAGCGCTTCGGGGTTTTTAGGGGAACAAAATGTTTGGGGGTTTTAAATTTCGTGTCATTATTAGTTTCTAAGAGATTTAATAAATGTCATATATTACCTATGAAATTGTCTCTTATCAATACTGTGTCACCCTCGTCAGTCATCTGGCAGTCAAATTATGAAAAATCAAAAATTTTCAGAAACCTTTCTGAAAAGCGACTTGCCCGATTTGCAACAATATAGTATATAGATTACCTATATTACAAAGCCGAATTTGTATAATTTTAACATAAAAACTACAGTAAACAAAATATCCCTAAAAGTTACCCAAATTTTGTATATTCACCCACATATACTTTGACAAAGCATAGATTTATCAGTAATAACTTTTTTGGAGTATATTTTAATATAATTTCAGACATCACTTTTGATGATTTTATTATATTATAAGCTTATCTTCATCAAAATAGTTTTCTGTTATTATAACATTATATATTTCTTAAAATAAAATGTACCAACCCTTTTGCCCTTAATCACAGCTCCTTCATGTAATATAATGGTAACAACTTCTAGGTCTGGCCGAACTATTAATTCATCTACCTCTCCCTTAGAGAGCATGGAGTAGACAAACTCGTTCCATGACACATATCGAATTAACTGAAAAATATTATTACCTCTAAAGTAACCTGATAAAACATTTTTTAATCAAAAGGCTCATTAAGTCAACAAAATGTTCCTTATTCATAGTGATAAAAACATTCGCACAATTCTTATTTAAATACAAAATTGCTAGATCTGTAATATAAAAATAAATCTTAAACCAATTTTATTAGAACATTACATATCAAATGGCATAAGTAAAACATACATATTACTTTGAAAGACTATTGTAAAAATAAAGCTTATAAAGATAATGAAACAATACATATATACTTTATTAATTCCTATGCATATTTTGCATCAACATATATTTGTCATTTATTGGGTGAAGAAAGATTTAACTCTATTAAGTAATAGGTATTTATAAACTTTATGTCGGATCTTTAAGAGTATTTTATTCATATCCAATATGGAAAATAATGTAAATTGCTTTGCTTATTTTAACTGGCTGAGCATTCATTTTAAAATAAATATGGTTATTTATAAATAAAATAATAAAACAAACAAAATACAAACAGACACACAAAATTGATCATTATTTATTTTTTGCAAAAGCAGACATCAAAATATATTACCACTGAAATTATCTACAGTTAAGAACTGCAGATCTTTAAAATACATATATGTAAAGCATATATTAATAAATCATTTATTTACAATGTAAAATTTTGAAAATATTAAGCATTGCTAAAATTATTGCAAATGTTGTAAATAAAATTTAACTCTTAAGCCTAACATGGTTTAAAAACATTTGCATAGCCAAATAGTATTTAATCTCAGTATCAGATCATATAATTTATCTTTACTTCACTGTATTACCTCATTTTGTGTGTTGTCTCCGGGCACTAGAAATGAGCTCAGCAAAATAAGTGTAAATGTGGTCATTAACCAAAATGTTGCTTTTAATAACAAGGACGGCATGTTGGCATTCTCATTCTCTTTCTTTTTGTCCTTGTCTTTGTCCTATGAAAAAAAATGACTTGGTCAAACAAAAACATTTAATAGGAATTGGAGGTTATAAACCTAGTAGTTTACAAAAATATGTTATTTTTATAATTGTTGTCTATGAGATAAGTATAAAAATATATCCCTCATAAAGAAGTGACATGTTAACAATTGTAAACCAAATGACCTATGTCTGATCTATTCTTGTAACAAAATTTATAACTTAGATGAGAAGTGTACCTCATTTTTTTTATCTTGCTGGTTCTTATTTCTATTTGGATGACTTGTGTGCAACCTTCGAATACTTGTATTATTTAATAATATATTAAGCCCTGGTAAGTTGGATCTTCTGAGTAGAGCAAATGCTGCTTTATATTCAGCATTGAACTGTCGTAAATGCTGGAAAATTAAATCATAAGGTTTTAGATACTTCTCAATTTCTTCCTTATCAAGTATTTGATAAAAACTTTAAACACAATTGTTATAAATATTTTATAACTTATAAAGCAAGTACATCCATTTAATCTTTAAATTTATTTATTAGGATTGTACTTTTTAACTTCCACAATTCAATTTTCATTCTGTTGTATTATTAACACATAGAAACATTATATAAATGACAAAGAGATGAGTTTAAACAAAGATAATGTTTTTGTCTGTCAATTATTCTAAGAGGTTATAAATATTTCAAATAGTTATTTGAAATAGTCCCGAAAACAATACCAAGTTAAGAAAATTGTGGTCTTATAAGTTACTCACTTAGCTTAACTATTTAAACTGGATTATAAGACTAATACATAAATTTATTGATTGCGCAATAAAACAATAAAATAGATAATTTTATACGACTGAACTGCACTGTATCACTAAAATAATAAAATACTTACAGAATTTTTGGATTTGTTAGTTAAATTATGTAGTACAGACACAGATTTACATAAATTCAAAAAGTCAAAGTGGCAATGTTTACTGATTTGCTTTTCGACAACCCCATTTTTCACATCGAATGGTACCTTTAAATTTATTCTCGATGCTGAAAGCGTAGGTAAGCGTTTAATTAATAACATTTGTATTTAATAATAACACAAATAAACTACAATCAAAATACTAAAATTTCATAATTAAAAATTATTTTAGCTTTTATGGCTTGACGTTTGACAATAGACTTGAACTAGACAGTTAACCTAAAAATATCAAAAACTACGATTTCCAATTATACAGCTAAAAGCTTTTACTGGTTCAAAAAAAGATGGTTAATTTCAATTAAATAGTTTAATAAGTCTCCCAGGATGCCTAATAAACAAAGAATATATAAACTATATTGTGTTTCGTTTAGAATGTTATAGAAAAATGATCATCTTCTATTGAATATAGTATAAATGTACAAGAATGAAAATAAGCATTAATAGAAACATATACAGATATGGTTTTTTACCGTTCTGTTGATGACATTTTTTCTAACAGTTTACCCTAGATTGTAAAGTTATGAAAAAAAACCATGCATATAATAAAATATTTTTTTTATTAAGTATATTTATCCATACACAAATTACATGGGTTATATGACAGTTGCTGCATTTAAAGAAGAAATGAACCAAGTATTATATAAGGACGATAATTAAAAAATAACTTGAAACATTTTGTTGTTTTTTGATTACCCAATTATATTAAGAGAAGTGGCAGTTTTTTAAATTCAAGACATACAATTATTTGCGCACATAAGCACAGAGATATATCTACTCTATATTTTTTTAAATACATATTTTTTAAATATAATCTAGGGCACTGCTTGACTACATTCCACCTGAAAGTAAGTGAAGTAAAGTGGTAAGTGAAATGTAGTCTTAGGTGGTAACGCGCATTAACCTAGCAACCTATTCACTCTTCTCTTGAAGACACCCACATTATATCTGGCCGGAAATACCGACGCAGGAAAATTGTTCCAGTCCTTCGCTGTACGTACTAAAAATGACGTAGCATAGCGCTTCGTTCGGACAGGTGGAATGTCCACGACGCGACGTAGGGATGGATGCCCGCCGTGCGTCAGGACGTCCGGTGATGCAACGGGGTTGGGAGAATTAGATCGGGTAATTCCTGCGCACACACACCAAAATGTATTCTATAGAATACTGAGAGGCTAGCAATTCTACGCCTGTGTTCAAGGCTGTGAAGGTCGGCTTCGACCAATTCGGGATCGCCTATAAGCCTCTTTGCTCGCCTCTCAATTGAGTCCAGAATTGCAAGATGAGACTTTTGTGGCACCAGCAAATATGTGACCAAAGTACTCTACACTCGACCGGATCTGTGCTTTGTATAAAACAAAAAGCTGTCCCGGTGTAAAGTACTGCCGGACCTTTGCCAGAACGGCAAGCTTTGCTGCTCTTGCTCTTGCTCTGGACTCAATGAACCGACCAAAGTTGAGGTTCGATGGAATCTCTAAGCCTAACAACTGAAGCCGGTCACTGTATTCCAAAAATACATTCTGGAAAATAGGAGCCAAGGTGAAAGGGCTCCTCTTGGCGGTGAACAGACACGTCTGCCTTTTGGTGGCGTTGAATTTGACAAGATTGGCATTGCTCTATGCGGAGATTGCCTGAAGTTTGTCACTCCAACTTTGCACCATGGCTTCTCTTTCAAACTGTACTTGATCTCTACTAGCTCGAGTATCCGGCAGATATCTTTCGACAAATGTCTTCTGCATAGTCATAGATACCCATGTCTTCAACAGATCGTTAATGTGGAGCAGAAAAAGAGTTGCAGAAAGAACGGACCCCTGAGGCACTCCGGCATTTATTGTCAAGGGTTTTGAGGAACAACCGTCAACAACTACTCACAAAGATCACTGGCTCAGAAAGTCCGTTACCCAGCCGATCAGAACAGGAGATATACCGTGCGCTAAAAGCTTGCTTATAAGTCTCGCATGCCGGACCCTGTCAAATGCCCTCGAGACGAACAGAGAGACGGCAACCGTTTCTTCGTTCTTATCGATGGTCTCTCCTAAAATGTGTGTAGCAAACACTAGGAGGTCCCTAGTAGACCTATTACGGCGAAATCCTTACTGTCGGTCACTGAGGAGATCGTTACCTTCTAGGTATGCTAGAAGACGCGAATTCAATACACGCTCCATAATCTCACAGAGTATGGAGGTGATTGAAATCGGTCTGTACATCCGGAGTGTTGCGGCTTCGAGCATCAGCCCAAATGAGGTATGTCAAATGTTTTCGGTCTTGAGCATGACCACATTCGGCATTAAACCATGGGCGAGCTTTGCCACCGATGAGTATGTCAGCAAAAGGAATAAAATACTCCATTGCCTGATGCTTCACATCGGTTATAGCATCCGCGCAACTCGACGGATCCAAAGAAGAGAAGCAGACCTGCCGCCAAGGATAAGACGCAAAAAAGAGCCGCATATCATTTCAATCTGCTGACTTGTATTTCCATACTCGCCTAATACCATGAGTTTCGAAAGCTGGTGGGGAATATGTAAACACAGATTTCACCAGACAGTGATCGGAGGTTCCCAAGGGGGAGGTGACCTTTTCATGATACCTGTCCGGATCAGTTGTCAACAGAAGGTCCAGGCAATTGGCTGTATGGCCTACCCCGTCTGGTACCCTAGTCGCTTACCTCACCAGCTGAAAGAGGTCCAACGACAACGCAAAATTCCGCGCTTTAGCATGGTCTGTTTCCTGGTACGGGAACAGCCAGTCCAGATGGCAGGCATTAAAGTCCCCCAGAAAGACCAGCTGCGCAAAAGGGTACTGATGCAGAGCCATACAACCAGCCTCACCGAGATACTCAAATAATCTAGTTGTCTCATGGTCACCGCTGTGCAAACGGTTGACACAGGAATACAGGATTTTTTCGTTTCCTGTGTCTACTAAAACCCATAGATAAGAAATAGTAGGGTCTTCAAGATGACGGAGACGCTGGATAGAGTGGTCGTTCCGCGCGTACACGTAGACTCCAGCCCGTGAGTGAAAGTTGTGCTCTACGTCTACGTGCACCCGGGATTATCCAGGTGCGCAGCGCTCAAAGAACATAGTATCTGCGTCTCCGTCAAAAAAAACAGGTGCGGTTGCTCGGTCTCCAGGTGGTCATGGACAAGTAAGATATTAGAGTGCAAGCCCATGATATTACTGAGGTGCACTTTAAATGAGGAGGAGTGCAACCGCTGTAAAAACTTTTTTTGTCTTTCTTCATATAAAAAATATTAGAAGTGAATAATAATAGTGACGACCGAACCCCAAAAGGAACGCCATCGGGTCTCGTTTGGTCGCCAACCAGCACGATGAGGAACGACCCTGGGTTTTTTTCATGGGTGGCTAACCCACTAAGTAAGTATATACATAAGTATTATTATTAGTAATTAAGTATTAATACTTATGTATATAGCATCTCAACCTTGTCAACCCTCTGGTTATAAAGGATTGAGCCGCTATTCATGTGGTCAAGGTTTACCCCTGTTACATGGAACCTTATACGGCAGGTCTGACCTCCGAAGTCGTCCGACAACGGCACTATAAGACTAGTAAGCTCGCCAGGCTATCGGTCATAGACAAGTCCAATCGCGACCACCAAGCTACCTTTTCTCCATGAAAGGTTCCGGAGCTGTAAGGCAAGCTCACTTCCCGTGTGATTGCTCACACTTGCAATTCACTTGCTGAGAACGTCAGAGAGGCTAACTAATAGTTTCCAGCTGGCGCCGGAGCTCTATGGCACGCTCGCTTCCCGACAGGCAGTCAGGCCGCAAGCCTACCCTACGATACAGTCGGGTGACCGGATAGATGCTAGCACATCCATCTAACCTCTAAGCAGGGGGCTACCCGAACTGCAGTGACCCACGAAAGGATCTCTGCTTAAGGGCCGTTCCAAGTCCCGAAATAAAAGACCTCAGCAGCCCTTCGCCTTAGGCTGGTCAATCACCTCTCGCTGCGCACAAGATCCGACAAGCCCCCGACAACCGTGGGGACCCAGACGAACAGCGCCGAATCTCTGCAGCTAACCACATTACCACTACGAATCCAACACCAAAACCGGTAACCCGGCAGTTTACACACGCAAGCGCATGCATCGCTGCCGGAGGGCTTAGGTACCGGGGTCCCGTAGTACCCTGATCTTAGCAGCTGACCCGTAGTTCAGCTGCAAACTATCTACCGCCGGGTGTCTCAGTAGATAGGGAAAGGAAAGGCCAGCGGAAAGCCTTCGCTTTGGATCCCGCTATCCTCCTCGATTAGACACCCGACAAAACAAACATCAACAGTATGTTACTATTAAAAATAGTGGCATGTAGGCAGTGGCAGGTAGTGTTACTATTAAAAATTACGTTCAGTAAAAAGCGTAAGATCATTTTAGCTAGCTGGCGAGAACTGCATACAATTATCGTTTCACTTTTACAAGTTTAAAATAAAACGATTTACTTTTATAGTTCGATAAACTTCGAAACTACATTCACTGGACAAGTCTTGACACATTTACATTGTATCGATATCGATATCGATCGATATTTCAATAAAACCACCATACCATAGAAAGTAAAATCTTTATTACAGAGATTTATTTAAAACCATGAAGTTTGAAGATCTAAGCAATTCAATTTTAAAACTCATAATATTTATTTTGTAAAGTTGACAGTTGCTAGATTTTACTTAGTCTTTTGGTTTCGAGTATGTTTCTCGGTTGTGCTTACACTTGAGACACAGAGTACTTAATATAGCCAAATCAAAATATTAATATAGCTTAATATAGCCTTCAAAAGAAGAAGTATTATTGACTGCACAGAGCCATCATTAAATAGATAGTTACCACTAGTTACACATTTGTGAACTATTTTGAACAATTTCGGAGACTATACTTTGTAGTCTGTTAGTACAATTAAAAGGTACAAAAGATGACATGCTTATACTACTTTGATAGCCAAACCGGCTACTATCTGTAATCTGATCAAACCGTCTACCATCTTTTCTTCACCATAGACAAAAGATCCATAGCGTAGTTCATGCTTTAATTATTTAGATTTTTTTTTAACTTTACTTATTTTAGTTTACTATTAAGGACTAGCTAGTAGTAAATTGAATATATTGTAGCAATTATATTTAAATGATTACTTTAAACATTTTAACTTTGTAATTTTTTTCCCATCTGAAATATTTTTTTAATAATTAATTGCTTTCCCACAGACTACTATATAAAGTATAAATAATAAAACTCTTTCCGTAATCCGTTCGTGGTATCAACTGTTTTATATATAGGTATTTTCTTGATTCTTGTAATTTGTTCGCCCTTGCGCCTGGGATGATATAACTTATAACTTGTCATCATGCCGAGCAATAATTTCGAGTATCTATACTCTATAGTTTCCTTTAATTAGAATTATTGTAATTAAATGATGTACTTCTAATCTTACCTATCTCATATCCTACAATATTATAAATGCGAATGTAAGTTTGTTTGCTTTCACGCGAAAACACATACTTTTGGAAGTATTAGAAGTAACAGTAAATTTTTTCTTGCCGGAAGTTAAACAAATTTCGTAATATAAAAACATTGTTTGTCAATAAAAACATGGCCGGAGTCCTGGCAACAGCTTGTTATTATATATAATAAAATATAGACCTAATTCAAAACATTAGGAAATCGATTTTTTAAAGAAATATCAACAAAAATCCACCACTCCTAAGAAGCACAATACGATTACATGTATTTTTAAACGCAAAATTATCACGATTTAATCTAAAATATACCATAGTCCATACTTAACCAGTTCAAGTTTTTAGCCCATCGACAGTGATAAATAGATTTCATCAAATTCATACAGAGACTAAGATTATTAAATTGTATACCTATATCATGTTTGAACCCAATATCCTTTATCTTTAAATTTTTGCGGCCACTTATAGGATTAATGAAATACAGATTTGTAATACCTATATTAATATTTATATTATCCAAATTCATTAAATTCAATTAGTTCTGTGTGAAAAAAATGTATTTTAAGTACTTTGAACTGTATGGTGAAATGTTATAATCTATTATTACTCAGCTCAATAACTAAAGCATTAAACTTTAGTTAATACTTAATATTCTGCGAGTTATTATTACCTTATTAATCATTATATTGTCCATTGGATGCTTTATGTTCATAAATAATGTTAAAAGTGTAGGACACAATAGTTACGCTATCTATTGTTGCTAACATTAACGCTGATAAGCTGCAAGCAAAATATTAAGCAACTAGCTGTTGCCCGTGACTTCGTTCACGTATACTGTAAAAATATTTTATGGCTAGGAACATAAGTAATATAGAGGCTAAGGCAAAAGGTAGTCATAATTTAAATTTTATTTTATGAAATCAGTATCCAACAGCTTTCATTTTGATATACTCCCAGATGGGATTTCTTTTAAAAATAATTTTTAGACCTCACAATATTTCGTTCAAAATCTACCATTGTCTTTTATATATATATATATATATATATATATATATATATATATATATTTATTTAGTGTCACATGCACCATTAAAAGTATCTACCGTTACCTTATACGTCAAAATCCTTTAAGCTGTTTAGGCTGAAGCTGGGAACGTACAAATAGCATAATTGGCTATATTTCTATTTACATACATATATTTGAATAACATAACACTTCTTCTAAAAGTTCTAAAGTCATTGGATAATGTATTATTCTGGTACATAAGCTACAATATTGTCAAGTTTCATCAAAATCCATTCAGTAGATTTGGGATGATTGAGTAACAAACATCAAAACATTCACACTTATATATTAGTAAGATTAGATTTTGTCTTCCAAATTAATATAATTAAGACATTAATAATCAATCATAAGGGACAATTTCTCCAGTCTAATAATTTTTTTTAATAAAAATGTTACAAAGGTAACAAATATAAACTGTTTCAAATTTTTATCCTATCAATATTAAAACAATGAGACATAAAAACACAATAATTTAAATACTTAATTTATTTTAAACAAATTTTCAACTACACTGCATAATCTATGAATATAGAATTCAAATTTCAAGGCCATGATGGTGGGTCACCCTCCTTAAGTCTTCCTCCATACAAAGCAGACTTATCTCTGAAATTGGTCATCCGCAGAGTTTCTTGATCATCTAGATACTTTCCAATGAAAAATCCGGTGAAAGGGACCCCAAACCACGCAAAGCGTGTTGTAATACCAAATATGGCCATTTTATTTATTTCGCTGTATCTCTTTCCACTTTCTGGTGTAATTCCAATCAAGGAAAATTAAAGAGGCACAAACTGTAGGAAATGTAATGCTCACTAGGTTCCTACGTAGGAACCTTCCAACCGCCATATACGCTGAAATTAAAATAACATTTTCAAACATCTTTACACTTGTACATAACTTAAATCCATTCTTGAACGGTTTTTTATTAAAAAAAGGGGACAATAATGGTTGTATATATTCTATACCATAAAGTGAATTAAAATGCTTTTGTTAGTACATGTATATCTTAATAATAATAAAATATATATTGGTAAGATAATACAACATTTATAAGTATTTCTACATCTTTGAATAGTTTCATGATGTCAATCAATGGATATAACAACTATTATATAACTTGATTAAGAATAAACTAATTTATTTCATAACGAATTAAACATAGCCATGCAATAACAGATCCCAGTAGATATACATTAAATAAAGTATGTTGACTTATAAGTAATAATAAATTGAAATTAAAGCATTGACTGATTTTTATATTTGTTTTCCGAGTTTACCAATGTAACCATTGTATTAAAATAATCTAAAAAAATAAATAACACAAATAGATTCATGGACATAGAAAGGCTTTATTGTTTCAAATTGTTATTTAAATCTATTATTTATTTAAACTAACCTACGAATAGCAATGGCGTCTCCAATTTTCCGGATTTAATAAATTGCAATTGGTAGTAGAAATGTCAAGTTAGTAGTTTGAAGTTTCCATAAACAAGAGATCAGTTATACCAATATTACAATGTTTATTACCACCGACAAAAAAACAAAGGAAGTAAACTATCTTGTTATAGTTTGAAAAATGAAGATGTCATTTGACTTAATGTTATCTTAAACTTAACTTTATAACTCAATTTGAAATCTTTCATTTTATTTGAACTGTGCATATACGTTTAGAAATTTGGAGGAGATAACTGCGTATCTGTAATGTCGCGCACGCAATACTGTGGTCACAAATATTATTTGTCTATTTATTTTATATAGTAGCTACTATATAATACTACTACTGTATAAAATAATTACCTTAAAGTCGTATTGTGATAATCCAAAATTTATATTGTAAAAATTTATATATTTTTATTTTTTCTACCTCAATAACTTCTGCAGTTTGTTTTATGTGAGCTACGGACTCTCGTCCTTCATTAGTCTCATTCCCCTCAGGTACGTTAATTTAGACTGCCGCACAGTCAAGGTCATCGTCATTTTTATCATAGTATTTCTGGTTTTATTTTCAAATTTCCGTATAGTAGTAGTTTTTCATCACAAACATGCATTAATTCTTATAATAATTCGACCTTAAAACCCACAAACATGATAAAGGTTAAAAAGTTTATTTGTGTATGTATTATAATGTATTGTTTATATGTTCATAAACATACATCATTCAAGAATTTTATAATGTCTCTATTTTAGACAGAAAATATTGACCAACAGCTATCGTGCCCACGGCATAGAGTTTGTTTAATAATTAATAATTTAATGCCGACGGTCGTGACAGAATGATTGTGCATGGTGCTACTTATAAAATTGAAAAATCCCCCAGTGTAGATAATTTAATACAAGATCAAAACTTACAACATGGTACAACATTTTATAAAATATATGAAATCTAAATTATGAAATATAACTTTCTAAATACCCCCCCCCCCCCCCCCAAATTTTGCTTCAACATGGTGATTTTACTTAACAGATCTTTAAGCAGAAAAATAAAACAACACAAGTAAAAAAATATATTGTTAGCCTTACTGTAGGCAATAAGCAATAATAAGTGGTCTCCTCTCGGGGAGACTACTACGGCGAAGCTGGTCGAGGTCAATGATGGTCGAGTTGGGTTTACCTGATTTTCTGAGACTGAGTCCGGCCAGAAGGGGGTCTCGGCCCCCTTCAGACGAAGCAGGCTTGGGTGGGGGAAGGGTATCCCTCCACAATCTATCAAACCTGCGCAAAAGGGATGGGTGCTCCTCGTTGCGGGGTACCCTCTCCGTGGATCACGTTGGGGCATCGCGGTGAGTGCGAAAGCGATCCCGTGGTGTCCCATTATGACGGCGGTGGTAACCGTCAGGTTTAGTGAGTAGGAGTCTCACATAACCTCCTCCATCATCCCCTGGATGGAGGTATGTAGGTATCCATGAGGATTCCTGACGTTAAAAAAAACAGTAGCAGTCGTGGGACTGCCGATAGAAGTGAAAACGGAACTATTAAGTTGAGACTCATTAAAACTATATGCAAAAATTATATGAAATTTTTTATGTTTTATTTATTAGTTACATACGATGGGTTGTTTAAATCATGAACAAAATATAAATACAAAGTGGTTGAAAAAATAATTAATATACAATTATCGTAATTATACATAGTAACAAGTAAGTAACATTTCAATAATTTTTAATTTTTAATTAATTAAAAATATTTATTAAAGTAAAACTTTTATTACATCGTCTCAAACTTTTTCGTCTGTGTGTTGCATGTCGCGTGACGGTCGGCCGCGGAGTAGGGATAAAGTGAAAGGCGCTCGTATCGATGCGGTTTTTACTAGATACATTGAAAAAATCGAATGTAAGTCACTGTTCACGTATTTTAGTTACCATAAAATATTGGTTACATTTATAAACTGTGAAATTCATGATGAAGATGAAATTGATAATAGAATGATTGAAAATAATTGAAAAACGGATCAAAATGACTCAACGATTATAAAATATTGTTTTCAGTGTTTTAATATGTGTATATCATTTAAATAATTGTTAAGTATTATGTATGTCGTACTCTAAGACACAGAGTTCAATAAAAATATTAGTTGGAGACCTAGTCTACTTTTATCATTTCCCATTATCATTCCCATTTTCTAAGTATAAAATTAAGATTGATGAAGCAATTTTTATACCCTTAATGGAATATTATTCCGAAAATTTTTAGTTAAATGTCTATAATGTGAAAAAAAGTTTCACTTTTACAGTGGTTTCATAAAACCACACAAGTTTTTTTTTTTCCTCCTCTTCTAACGATATTGTTTGATGCTTAGAAATTTTTAAATCAACGTTAAACGTTAAATTAGTGTATACGTGTACACAGGCTACTACGCGTGCGCTAGTCTGCCTCTCCGCGCTATTATCATTAGCATGTCGGTGACGCGAACCGAGGATTTTACCCTCTACCAAAACGCTCAACGCGCCTAAAGAAGTTTTCACTTCAAAAAAATGAATAAAAAAGGCAATAAGCTAGCTGCAATATGTTCCTCAACCATGGTAGTAATATGATCTCCCAGAAAATGGGCTCTTATTATAACTGGATACTATAAAGTGAATGAGAGTAACGAATGACCCATACCCTTCCGGGCGTATCGTCATCACCTTCCCTTCCTAATATTTTTGGATTTTTTAAATTAATTTCGGACATCATCAGACAACTTGGCTACATTTTATATATATTTTTTATTGTAATGTGTTATATGTAATTATTTAAACAGGATACAAATGTAAATTAACAATGATATTTATGAAACTTAATGAGCATCTTCCTCCTAAAAAAACTGGAACTGTATCATGAACCAAAAATCTTTTCGTAAACATTTTGCTACTTAAATAAAACAATTTAAATGTATGAAACAATGCAGTTGTGCAATTTTAAATTAAATAGATGCAACACCAAATAGACTTTGTGCGAATTTTAAAACAATATTTCTTGAAAGTTGGATTATCTTCAAAATGGACCTAAATATAAATGACTCAAGCTGTTACTCAGTCAAAGGTGTTGTACCTGACATTGAACAAAACATATCGGGAATTTTCCGTTTACTATTATTAACATAATTAAAATGTGTTTCCGAAATAAATTTTACTATTTTAAATATATTTTTCAAATGTATCTATGACATGAGTAGCCGAAACAAACAAATATAACATCCAACGCAACTGAACAAAAACTCTGTCTGTATATCTAATTTATATCCCCGGTTATTACAAAGATTTATCTAGTTCTTGTGAAATGTTGATGAAAAGAAGATAATCTGTTGTCTATAGCTTAGCTCCCTGTCTTCGGTATTTATACATAAACAACTACATAAGCAATAGATTCTTCATAAAAAAGATAATCCGGCAATAAAAAAATAAACCAATAAGGTTTGGTGAACATTCAATTTGTGTACAATTATTGTAAATAATAGGTCCACTTATTCATTTCCCACTTAAAAGATTCAATTCTGAAATAATTGATGTATAGCACCAATACACTTATCATATAAAAATTTAACCCAAAATTATTTAAAAAAAAATTAAATATACCGTCTCGCAAAAACATCAGGTTCTTAACGGACCCATTCTCTAAAAATACTCATAAAAATAAATTTAAAATATTTTTTTCTATAACAATAAGTATTAGCAATAATATTCTTATTTCTTATCGTAACCAATAAGAAATTTACTCTTTTTTGTGTCTTATTAGTAATCGATAATTCTGTGATTTGGTCCCCTTGTTTTTAAATTAAATGATTTATAAAAAAAATCTGCTGTTTTCATATTTCATTGGTCTAAAATACAAAAATGTATAAATAATAAATCGAACGTAACTTTTTTACACTATAAATTCACAAACGTTCACAACTTCAAAATCTTAAAAAAGAGGTTGCGGAATTAAATTTAAATACCACTGTACCACATACTTTATCAGAAAAATATTTACCACAGTAATTAGAAAACAAGATATTAATTCTTGAAAGTCTTCATAAATTATGAATAGCTTTTCTAACGGAATCATTTAAACGGCGTGTAAATTTGTGTCAATCAACGCAATAGTACATTTTCTAATTTGCTTCAAATTACTTATTTTAAAGTATTTTTTCCTTTTTCTCATATGAGTTTTGCTAATAAATTAAAAAGTGTTTCAAAATAGTAATATTCAATTAAAATTACGATCGAATTAACATGGAAAAGAAAAAAGCATACAGCATTATATACTATATTCAATTGTAATTACACGTTGTAGACTTGCAACACTTTTTTAATGTTTGTATTTTGGTAGCATTGTCTATTTTAGCAGAATGATAATGTGGATGTACGAATAGGAGCGAGGCCGAACGAGTCAACGAGGCGACTGACGATTGCCTTCGTCATCGTCTGCAGGTTTTGTCGAGTAATGAATTATTGCAGTGAAGTGCTAAAATTATGTTAAATTTGAAGTGAACTATAGTATTGGTGATGTTGACCTTAGGCTTGTTATTATTTCGCAAAAAAACTGTAAAAGAACATACGTTTACTGTAGTAATTCGTCAAAAATCGAGAAAGCTTCAAACGTGTTTGAAGCTTTCGGTTTCGCATTAATGGAACTATGAACCTGGACCCTCTAACGTTTAGCTTATCACAAATAAATTATCTTGTTGTAAATTTAAATAAGAAGAACTTTAAGCAGACTAGTCAAGAGTTGTCCCAGGTGAGAAAATTCACTTTACAGTTTGTCTTTGTTTTCAATTGTCGCCATATTGTGGACTGCGAATAGCCACGAGCTGATTTGGTAATAGGATTTGAATTTTATATAACTATCGTGGATTGCTTTTATTTTCGCCTATGCATTATTGCACTTTGCTCTCTTGCCAAATAGTCAAATACTATGTATGAATTAGATTGTTCAATTTATGACGTACCGTTATAAGAGTTACAATAGTGTAAAGTGGTTCAATACTTATGTCCTTTCTTTTATTACTTTTTCTAAAATCTGTGATAAGCCATTTATAATTAGTATTAAATTGATCTTAAAACATTTTGCATGTGTTTTCACACAGATATATAGCTGATCTAACAGTAATTATACTTTTGCAAATTCACCAGAACGATTGTTTTTCGTGGTTTGAACCAAATGCATTATGTAGTTTTAAACATAAATGGTTCGAACGGTGTATGAAAGTTTTTAAATGAGTTTATTTTCAAATAATATCATCTTATAGGTTATGGAAAAAACAATATTGTTATTTATCTTTTACTTAATATTATGTGTATGTGTATATATATTTATATATAACAATATATTATTAATAGACAATATATGTATGATATAAAGGTGATATATCTACAAAATACATTTTAAATACTTCTAAACTTGGCAGTGTGTTTGTGTGATAGAAATCTTAAGTCCTTTTTTCGTACAAACTAAATTACTGGCATTCATCCTTAAAAGTAGCAGTTCCTTTTTGGTGTTATCATATAATATTTGTTATTTTACTTATTGCATTTGAATGAAAGATGGATCTGCTGTATAAATACATGCAAGAATATTTATATACTCTTTAAGGCCACTTTACTGAATGTTACTTTGTTATGATAAAGTAATATATATTTTTTTTGTTTACTGAAATAATATACTTGGCATTTCTATATTTTGAAATTTGATATAATTGGTGCAAGGAACAGGTTTTACCATCAGTAAAATATGTTTTTGAATATTTCAAGTGACTGAGTAAAGTTTGTGAATCATTGGTCAATATATTATATGCTCTACATTTATATGTTATTTACACCATCTAATTTTTAAATATATCTACTTTTAAGTTTTTATATGAAATTTGTGCATTTTTTGTATGCCCTCCAAAAACGAAGCCTAAAAAGTGAGTGGAAACATTTTGATTATTTGTGCAGATTGATTGAACCATTTTATGCACACAAAATTCATAAAAAAAATATTACTTTTAGATGATCACAGCAGTGTGCTATGTTACTATTAATGAACACTCATAATTTTAAAATTAAATTAAAAAAAATATGTAAAATTTTCTGTATTCACAATATATGACCATGTTATATTTTGTTTTCTTTTAAATTATGTTGGCATTTAATTTGTTTGTGCAAAGTGCATGCATAGTTTTTATTCACCGTTTACATATTATTGTTTTTAACAACATGTCAATACCTTAATCCATTCCATTTATAACCATTCCAAGTCTCATATTGCCTTGAACAATTCCATTAATTACCTACACTTAGTAGCAATCATAGTAGTAATTGATCAATTCATTGCAACCAATGTTGCATTGATTTGTTTGCAACAATAATGTAGAGAAGTGTAGTCTAGCACAAAAACCATTTTTGCATATAATAGTTTATAGTTAAATGAGTATATATATTTTGCAATAGTTAGCACTGTGTACTATGTCCTATTATAAAGCAATGCGATATACATTTTTAAACAAAGATTGCGAATATTATGTATAATGTATACACTTGTATATATGTAAATTATGTAATAAATAGTAATATAATACATTTTTAACCATATAGGGATTGCTAAGGCAATATAAAATGTGATAATGTTTATTTATTTTTTTTGTG
The DNA here is from genome assembly GCA_959347355.1 of Napeogenes inachia. Lineage (NCBI taxonomy): Eukaryota > Metazoa > Arthropoda > Insecta > Lepidoptera > Nymphalidae > Napeogenes > Napeogenes inachia. The sequence goes on along the minus strand of OY365800.1, from coordinate 2,420,266 downwards.
TGTAATTATTATTGTCATTATTATTGGTTAGAGAATAAATGGTCTGTGGCTGCACCATGGTACAGGGACACATAAGTTATTGAATTTATTATTAAACTTAAAAATAACTCTTGATTTCAAGTATTTACAAACATTTATTAAAATGTTATTACAGTCAAACTTGGGTAAGCAAATATTCAAGGGAATCAAATCTTATTGTCACTCCCAGAGGTTTCAGACTAAAATGGTTTGTCACTTACAAAAGTTTGGGAGTATTTCCTCTCATTTATAGAGATTGATAAAAAGGCAACAATATCCTGAAGTTTGTGCTATCGGTAACAATTATTATCAACTGGAACCATATATTGGTCATTTAAGATGACCATGTAGAAACAAGTGCTCATGTGTGCTGCAGATGACTTGTAATTCCATCAATTACAATTATGCTTTGACTTTCAAAATGTATATGGTTTAGTTTTAAGTATCTAGAGCTGCGAGTTGTTAAATATCTCTTGAAATATTTTTGTAGATAGTCTCTCTGACAGAGATCTAGTAAGAAACTATAAGTAGGGTAGTTTGAATTAAAAATAATAGTACCTCAACATTGTTTTTGCTGATACTTTTGTTATTTTTTCTGGGTTCAATTGTATTTTAGAACTTAGTATTTATATACCTTTAAGTCACTTTTGTCAGAACCCAATTTTGTATTAAATCATATTTTAGTAGATACAGCTATATTTAAAATTAAAAAAAAATTTCAAGTTTTTAGAAAATGAAAATCTCATAATCCCTATGGAAACTATATTATAAAGGATTTCTTTTCAGTTAAGTTTCACTGTTGTGTTTTAAAGAGTCAAATGCTTGAATATTTATTTTAAACTTGTTATGGTAAAGTTATCATACTATGATGATTTTTCCATGCTGATTATCTAAATAGACAACAAAAAACCTAAGAAGTTTTAAGCTTAAACACATTGTTTATATATTTTTAAAGATGTACATCATACATTTATATCAACAACTAATACAAGTATTGAAAAGATGATATTTATTATCATAGGGTGTGCATCAAAGTAATTAAGATAGATATACTTTTATCTATGCTTAATTATAATTGCGAATGTTAAATTTAATATAAAATAACATAAAACTTGTAAAGATTACAATATAATATAATAATGGACATTAGTGCACAGTCATAATTTTATTATTTTGTTTTGTAGTATGTGAATGGTATTTAATATTATTTATCTTTCTTATATTTATGCAATAGATGCAATTTTATTTTTGATTGCTGCTTATTTTAATGCAAGGCTTTTTATTTTATGTTTTTGTTTTAAATGTATGTTACATTGGGTTCAGATTGTCAGTCTCTATGGCTTGGAAGCAGAGAATCAACTGCTGAGGTGCCTGCTCAGTGAGGCGGCTAAGACGTGGGACGAGCGCTCGGGCTCCTCTTCCAGCGTGCACGCGTCGCTGCTCGCCCAGCACCTGGCCTGTCTGCTCAACCACCCTGCAAAGTCAACAGTGGTCTGCCAAGCAGTTGATCAACCAACTCGGTCTCTACAGAAGGTCAATACTTAATATACCTCTTGCCTTATTGCGTGTATTGTCCTTACAGCTTTATAATTATTGTTTTAAACATATATTTTTTTATTTTTGCTATGTTGGTGAATCATTTTACTGTGAGGATTGTATGACTAGTGATGTAAGAAAAGAGAGGTTTTTTGTTTCGCAGGTATTAAAACCGACAAACTCACTACTTACTCGACTTGCAAGGTTGCTGAAATTTACGACAGCCCAAGATGTTGCCTTCACATTGGTGCTGAGAAGAAATTCTTCGAAACCTGAAATTGTTTCCCTTGCCAAACAGCATTTAAAGAAACGATTTTTGGACTTTGTACAGTGTTACCTTGACGCAGGTATAATAAACCCTTACGGCCAGTTTTGCGGCTGTAAAATCTCATTTTTTTTTTAAATAAACTCTTTGCAATATTATTCTAATTCTGTTCTAATTCTACACAGAACGCGGACATCAAGTTGAGCGAGCAGGCCTTCAGGAATGCAGCCCTGAAGTTTTGCAGACTCTTCTTACCAGTCTCGCCTACGAAAACTTTCGGCTTGCGGCCGTGACGAAAGAATTGTTTCTAAAACGATTACGTATAGATTTTCCCCGAGAAGTAGTTCCTATTGTACTAGCTCCCCTGCTGTACCCAGACGATACCCAGACTCCTCTGGAGGAGATGACAACATCTGATGACATGACAACAGCAATGATGGATAATACACTAGCGGAAATCATTCGTGACATCGGCTATGCCTTCACGGCTTCCGTCGAAGACTGCAAAAACCATATGGTCAACTTTGGTGCTAGGGAGCCAACGGCTATTGATGTAGCAAGAATTATTTCTATGATGGTCAGATACCATGTGATTATACCAGATGCCCCACATATACAGACACCCGGAAATTTCTGGATGAACCATGAAGCTAAAAAAGAAGCCCTTGCACATGGACACGTCACCGACACATGGAATCCTGACGTATTTGTCCAGACTCTAAAAGAACTTGCCTCAAATTTGAATTGGAAAGAAGTCATTCTACAATTAGATCATCCCGAATTCATAGTTCCTGATAGACAAGGATTAAGCCTTTTATTTACTATCTTACGCTTAGGTCTCCAAAGCGCAGGTTACCCTGCAAACATATTCCCGGTGGAATACCTTTGTCGACGATGGGCGAACTTAGAAGGACAAATGAGTTTCTTATCAAATATTCTTAAATTCCCGGACATATTCAGTTTTGCAGACCATCCGTTTCATCCTGTATCCATTGATCTGCTAAAATCTCCACCCGAAACGGACAACAAAGAAGTATCCACTTGGCGGTGCTTATATCTTGTTGAACTTTTATTATATGCCTCAGAACGTGGTTATTATTTGCAAGTACATGAGTTGTTCAAATTTCCGGTTCAGCAATGTCCGGATATACTATTGTTAGCTTTGTTACAAATTAGTCCACCTATAACAGTATTCAGACAAGAACTGCTAACGACACTTATTCCCATATTTTTGGGGAATCATCCGAATTCAGGCATAGTATTACAACACGCATGGCATTCACAAAATCCCAACATTAAGCCTATAATCATGCATGCTATGGCGGATTGGTATATTCGCGGAGAGAGCGATCAATCGAAATTGTCGAGAATATTGGATGTTGCGCAGGACCTTAAGGCCCTATCCTTATTGTTAAACGTCCAGTCTTTTCCATTTGTTATTGATTTAGCTTGCTTAGCATCTCGAAGAGAGTACCTCAAACTTGACAAGTGGCTGACAGACAAAATACGTGACCATGGAGAGACATTTGTTACGGCAATGGTGAAATTTCTTCAGCGGCGATGCCCTCAAGTTCTCGGTAAAATGCCTGAAGATCAACTGCCTAAAGCAGCACAGTTACCGCCAGAGACTGTAGGAACAATGTTAGCCTGCTTGCAACTCTGTATTCCAAATGTACAACAAGAACTACAGGAGGCTATATGCAATGTAATGGCTAGCTGCCAAGCTTTAATTTTGACCAAGGCAAGACCAGGAATACCCGGAATCGCTCGACCGCATACAAGAATTTTAGAAACTCCTTTCAATCCGGCTGGTTTGGGACCACAATTATTCACTCCACACGTTGACGCTATTGCTAATTTAGCCCCTAATGTTGCCAATATGACTTTAGGAGCACCAGCAAATACAGCTTTTGCAATGCCCGGAACCCTTGGGCCATTAGTTGCAGCACCAGGGTCACCCTCGCGTCTCATAGGCGCAGGACCTAACAGTCCTTTTGCTATGATGCCCATGCAGCAGCATGTTGCCAATGTGGCAAATATGGGAGCGCTGGCGAGAATGCCACCGGCGCCCATGGATAAGCCCCGTTTACCTGATCCTATACATTTTCCCGAAATGATTCATAATGTCTCTAAAGAAATAGAAGATGAAGCCAATGGCTACTTTCAGAGAATTTATAATCATCCTCCACATCCTACATTGTCAATTGATGAAGTGCTGGAAATGCTTAAGAAATTTCAAGATTCGCCAAATAAAAGGGAAAGAGATGTGTTCTCTTGTATGCTCCGGAATCTATTTGAAGAATATAAATTTTTCCCACAGTATCCCGACAAGGAGCTTCACATTACTGCACAGTTATTCGGTGGTATTATTGAAAAGGGATTAGTGCCTAGCTATGTGTCTCTAGGACTAGCTCTAAGATTCGTATTAGATGCTTTGAGAAAGCCGGAGGGCTCAAAAATGTATTACTTTGGAATTGCAGCGTTAGACAGATTCAAGTCACGTTTAAAAGATTACCATAAATATTGTGAACACGTTAGAGCCATCCCTCATTTCAATGAGTTCCCTCCGCACTTAATTGAGTATATCGAATATGGTCTTCAGAGCCAAGAGCCACCTACAAAACCACAGGGCGCTGTGTTACCTTCGAGTTTAACCGCGATCTTGAACCAGAGTGCCGTTATAACAGTTTCTGCACCATACAGGTGAAGTATTTTGCTTAATTGTAATGTAAATAACTAGTGCAGTTTTGGTGTTCTTAACTGTCATTAATAAACTTAATATTTTATCTACAGGGCAGTCATTTGCGCTCCCAGTTCCATCTCAGTCATCTCCAAGGTTTCAAATTGCATTGCGGGTGGTATAGGAAGTCGGCCATCCATAGCTAACGCTACCAACATTGACACACTACTCACTGCTACAGATAGGGAAGAAAAGATAAATGCTCCGCCCGAGGCTATTCAAGACAAAACTGCATTTATTTTCAATAATCTAAGTCAGTTGAACTTACAACCTAAATGTGAAGAATTAAAAGAAATAATAACTGATGAATACTTCCCATGGCTGTCACAGTATCTCGTGATGAAAAGAGCATCTATTGAACTTAATTTCCATGCCTTATATTCAAATTTTCTAGACGTCCTCAAAATTCGTGAAATAAACAAATTAGTCACAAAAGAAACCTATCGTAATATCAGAGTACTGTTGCGATCTGACAAAGGCATAGCGAACTTTTCCGACCGATCGTTACTCAAAAATCTCGGTCATTGGTTAGGTATGCTCACCTTAGCTCGCAATCAACCAATTCTATACATTGATCTCGACCTCAAAGCACTTTTACTTGAAGCTTATCACAAAGGCCAGCAGGAGCTACTATACGTCGTGCCGTTTGTCGCGAAGGTCTTGGAATCCTGCGCCAAGAACGTCGTATTCAAACCGCCGAACCCATGGACAATGGCTCTAATGAACGTTTTGGCCGAATTACATCAAGAACCAGATTTGAAATTAAACCTGAAGTTTGAAATAGAAGTGCTTTGTAAAAACTTGAGTTTAGATATTGCCGACCTAAAGCCTTCCTTATACCTGAAGGATCCGGAGAAAGTGAGAACTATAGAATTCCAGCTTTCACAGCCTAAAATGATCAAGGAACAAGCGAACGTTATGCCTGTCAACCAGACTATAATTCAAGCACCACAAATACAACTGATGCCGCCGCCGCCACAGATGATTCCCGTCGAGGATATGTCTGTAGCCGCTCCCACGCCTACTGGCGGGATGGTCACTAATGATCCGAACCTGATGGGTGTTCTTGGATTGCCGGAGCCCAGATTCAACTACCTCGATGTCAATGTGTCCTCGACGTCAGCTTTTGGACAGAAAATATGCTTCAATCCTCATATTATTCTTTTCCAAAACTATCCACATTTGAAACAATTTGTAAAGCCTGCCATCGAGAGGTCTATTCAGGAATGGATTCACCCAGTTGTTGATCGATCGATCAAGTATGCCCTGACGACATGTGAGCAGATAATAAGGAAAGATTTCTCCTTCGATCCCGACGAGGTGCGCATGCGCACGTGCGCTCACCACATGATGCGAAATCTCACCGCCGGCATGGCCATGATCACGTGCCGGGAGCAGATCATCAGTACCATCAGCACCAATCTGAAGGCGGCCTTCATCACGGCACTGATACCAACCACGCCGCAACAGGTAACTTGTTTCTTGAATATAGGGCTCAAATAATGTACATCGTCGTAATACAGTTCTTTATACTTTTAACTTAGTATAACACTTTACAGAAGGACATTATCGAGAGCGCAGCAGCGGTACTAGCGACTGAGAACATGGAACTTGCGTGTGCTTTCATTCAGAAGACAGCTGTAGAAAAGGCGCTTCCTGAACTCGATAAACGACTTATGAACGATTACGAAATGCGAAAAATCGCGCGACAAGAAGGACGTAGATATTACGATTCCATTGTATTGACTTACCAGACTGAAAGAATACCGGAACGTGTTCGTTTACGTGTCGGTGGACCTACTGACCTGCAGATTTCGGTATACGAAGAGTTTGCATGCAACATCCCAGGATTCATGCCCGTTCGTGACGCAGGCATGTTCATCCCGAAACCCTCAGCACAAGAACAAATACCACAGATGACATTCAGCCAAGTTATGAACCCACAGCAGGTATGAGAGTATAACAATTAAGATTTTTTTATTTTGTTTCTGCTTATATTTTGATTAATTACTTTTGTAATTTAATGTCTTAAAGGTATACGGCACCGACGAAATGGGTACTTTGATATCGGCTGCTGAATTGTTTCTGTCAAATGCCCTAACGGTTCCTTCATTTGCTGTGCAAGCAACTAATATGCATACTTTACTGGAATGCCTCATCATTGCTAGACGGAATCGTGATATCGTATCTGGCTACACACTCTTGCAACGGGTATGTATTTTTATTTAATTATTATAAACCAGGAATGGTCTAGTATAATCTTTTTAAAAATATGTTGTTAGGCGGTCGAAGGTCTCTTGGACGGTCACATTGTCCAGCCCGGCACAAATCCAGAACACGCTGAAATGATGACTCGCTACCGCGACATACACCTTCGGGTCCTTAAGTTGCTAGAAGACGCCAGAGTGTACGGACATGCGTGGACAACGAAGCAAATCACGTACTGTGTAGCTGAATGCAGAGACGAACTGAGATACAACCTTGAAGCTATCGACTGCCTCGTTAGGAACCATCTGATTAACATGCCACAGGTGAATTGATGTTGCTCTAATTAAAATGTGGCAAACCCCATGGTGTCTTTCATTAATTAAATACAAACATTTCTTTCAGTACGATCTTGCGCTCGCACATTTGATGGATAATGGAAATAACTACGTCGCCGTAGCGTTCGCTATGCAAGTAGTGCAGTTATACCTCGTCGACGATAGAAATAATGTGTACGCTACTGAATCAGATCTCTACCACACTACTGAGACCCTAGTGAGGATGATGTCACACTCGCGACAACCTCCGCCTGAGGGTCTCGCCACGCTGATCGAAACTATCCGCATTAATCAAGATCCTAGCACGTACCTTGGGGAACGATCACCGCTGGGCCCGACAGCGCATATCCATAATGGCATTTTGCAAGTACGGGTAAGTCTTTAGTTTTTAATTTATGAAGACTCTAAAACTATATAATTATGTGATTGTATAATAATAATAATCTGTTGCAGGTTCGCGATTACGACGACCCACCTGGTCTCCAAGAGAAGACAGAGAATCTACTCCGCGAATGGAGGAATGTACTTCTTAGTCCACTCACTGAGATTGAAATTGGTCAGAACTTTAATATCTACGTGCACAGAATGAACATGAATGGAATTCTCAAATCTGATGACATGATCACACGTTTCTTCCGTATTGCGACACAAATGTGCGTGGAAAATGTATACCAGCTGCTAACTGAAGATAGGATGAATCCTCCTCCAGCACCTCCAAAGAGGGACAAGTACTACACTATGTGCGACTCGTTCATCAAATTAGTGTCGCTGTTGATCAAAAACACGGCCGATGGTGGCAACCCTACTCCCAAATTGAATCTACTGAACAAGGTTTGTCATAATTACAACATATAACTATTTATTTAAGCCGTTTATATTATTATTATATTTCTTATTATTAACTATAGGTTAATAATGTACAATACCTTAAATGATTGAAGATTTAAAAAGCAGTATAGTAATTCCGTAAAATTCCTAATAAACCTCATTCTCTAGGTCCTGGGCATTATCGCTGGCTGTCTGATGCAAGACCACGAGGAGCATGGTGCCAACTTCCAACAGCTTCCCTACCACCGACTACTATTAATCCTCTTCCTCGACATGAACATGGCTGAGCCCGTCTTGGAATCTATGAACTATCAGGTAAGTTAACGATAATTGTTAATTTGACCTTTGTGTAATATTCTCTATATAAATGTGTCTACTACCACTTCTGCAATTACCAGGTTAATTTTCTACCAATTAATCGGACATGAAGCGTCAAACCAATATGAGTTGTCAAACTCATAATAGAACCAGTCGAAATAATGGCAGTTTCATATTAATAATGTTATATGATGTAGAGTGTAATTCGATAGCAGGATAGTATATTCGTGTTACAATCACGTTTTTATTATTAAACATAAATATATTATTAAATAATAAACAAGTATTTCTGTATACAATAAAGTAGCTAAATGTGAATTAACGTGATCCGTTCAAGGACAATAGATAATGTTTTGTCATATCAGCGCACGCCACTTTAAAAAGGAATCTTTAAATAGAAATGTGTCATCCTGTAACAAGATATTAACACAACAAACAACAACATTGATAAATAGTTTAGTAAAAAAATATTATTACAAGTTCCTTTACTTTGTACATGATGTTGACGTTGTTTCTTATCAATATGTAAGAATTATTGATTTGAAAATTATACCTATTAGATAGCGATGATTGGGAATGTATTGCTGAGAGAAAGCGTAACACAATCAATATTTAATGGGAGCAGCTGTATTCATTTTTAACACGCTTTCATTAGTTGCACGCGCATGTTTGCTTGTTTGTTTGTTTGTTTGTAACCGACTTTTTTAAATGCGATTTTGTCTCGTTTCCCACGGACCGATCTTGTTCAAACATTGTACACATATCAAGGACCGATAGTAAATTAACAATTCGATGAAATTATCTCATTATCCTGTTTAGAATCTCCGGAATTAATAATTATCTTCTTTGCCATGGGAGTGAGAGAGACAAAATAAGTTCGCGGTCAGCGTCATGCGTTAAGTTCCGACACCAATTCTCCGATTCTTAGCACTCACATGGTGTAATAGATAGTTAAAACTCTTTTCGCTTTTAGCGGCGCACACTTTTCTCTACAATAATCTTATTATATATGGTCTATTATTCATTCTCATATTACGAATTATTTTTTACTTTTTAGTTCGATTCATTTATAAGCGTTTTTTTTAGTTTATATAAACTATATTTATTATAGAAGAATGTATGAAGTTTCAATAGTCTGAAGTTTATTTATTCAATAAACTATATCCGTTAAAACGTTGCAGGTTCTGACAGCATTCTGCCACACCTTGCGAATCATAAGACCGAGTGTAGCTCCAGGGTTTTGTTACGCCTGGCTCGAGATCGTCGCTCACAGAGCCTTCGTGAACAGAGTACTGGCCGTGACGCCTCAGCAGAAGGTATGTACCATTTGTATATATTTATCAGGAAATGTGGTCAAGATTATATTTAAACCTTTGTGGAAAATATATCTTGACTAAAACTTCACTGACATAATCTGGATTTATGAGGCTCCGATTTATAAAATATTTCATTAATTATTAATAATATGTTTAATCAGAGCCTTATTTGCACGTTTTATCTTATAATATAACAATTTTTTATTCTAATTAAGTGCTACACTATATACCTGTCAGCTAATATATAAGATACATATTTGTAACAATTGTTATTAATGATTTGTAGTCTAATATAGATTTAGGAAACATTTATTTTGTTGCTTCCATTACGCAATGACAATACCCACTGTAATATAATGAGACAGTATCGAGTGATAGTTGGAAAAATTATATTTATCAATACATTTGAAAGACAGATCTTTTTGCAACCATAGACTTATCCTAGATAATATTTGCTTGGCGCGCCTTCGACACGTGTAAAGTAGCTTTATGTCATTATGAAATATCCATCAAGTTATTTTTTTATTTATTAATTTTAACACCCACTAAATCGTTTAATAAAACTTCAAAGCAAATCGTTTAATAAAACTTCAAAGCAATATCTCTGCAATAAAATTGTTCGTACTTTATCATATTTTATATTTTTTCAATTCGTGCTCGAAGGTCGCCAAGCTATTATTAGCGATTTTCTAAAACATTTTTTAGATCTGTATACTAAACCATATTTAATTTGCACTTATTAGACAAAATATTAAATGGATGGATGGTTTAATGGATTTTATTATCAAATGATTATATTTTTTATACATAAGCAAAAATCCTTCTAATATTTTGTCTAGTGTAAATTATTCAGACACCAGATTATGTCTAAAAAGCTAGATTGTGATCTTTTAAAAACTTGAATTTTTATTTAAGACTTATTGGTTTTTTTTAATCATTTGTACAGAAAATACAAGTTGTAGGTCGGTCACTAAGAATACAATCATTAGCCCATCATGTAAATTACACGAGTCCTCCGCTTGTATATAACAGTGTCTGTTCACACGCGCCTCTCCTAGATCACAGACTCACACACCATTGTGTCCTGTGTAGACATCCTGTTTGTATCTTATATCATATTTGTATAACTACATTTTGACAACATATTCATACGATTATTCTATATGAGGTTTTGTACGCTGTTGTTGAAATGCAGTTCACGTATGTTCAAATCAAATTCCATGATGGACATAATGACCTACACTCTTGTGGTAGTGAGTGTGAACAGACACAAATATATTTTATCTGTAAATACATGTGCATTGTATTTCTTCTAATTCACTGCATATCTTATGTATTTCTTTTCCTTTTGTTCAAGTCTATCATGGAAGTATTGGTATATAAATTTTTTCATTTAAGCTCGTATGTGTTTACAGTTTGATATCCGCTTTTGATACCATTGCTTGATCATCGCTTATTATGGAAAAAAAAAATCATAATTTACTAATCGTTGCCTGTTGTCAGGGTTGGGGAATGTATTCGACGCTGCTTATCGACCTTTTCAAGTTCCTCGATCCGTTCTTACGTAACACGGAGCTGGCGACGCCGGTCATGATGCTATACAAAGGAACCCTCAAGGTGTTGCTCGTTTTGCTCCACGACTTTCCCGAATTCTTGTGCGACTACCACTACGGGTTCTGCGATGAGATACCTCCCAATTGCATACAGATGAGGAATCTCATTCTGTCTGCATTCCCGAGGAACATGCGTCTTCCGGATCCGTTCACACCTAACTTGAAGGTGGACTTGCTGGCCGAGATCACGCTGCCCCCTCGCGCTGTCATCAACTACGCAAATATCATACCCGCGTCGCAATTCAAAAAGGACCTGGACGCGTATATCAAGGCACGGGCTCCAGTAACGTTCCTTTCGGAACTACGCGGTAACATGCAGGTGAATCAGACATAGTATATTGGCACTTGGATACTTACATGTTACGAACATGAAGTTGTTGAAGTTGAATATATTGCTAATACAATTTTATGAATATTATAACTGTTTCATGACGTGTTACCAGGTGGTGAATGAGCCGGGCCGCAGGTACAACAGTCAGTTGATGAACGCGGTAGTACTATACGTGGGCACACAAGCCATTGCACACATCCGTTCCAAGGGTCAGACACCCAACATGTCCACAATCGCCCACTCCGCGCACATGGATATCTTTCAGAACTTCACTGTAGATTTTGACTATGAGGGCCGGTCAGTGTCTATATTATGAAATATTAATTATGCACATAATCAATGTTGACTATATTAACCTAAATTATTTCTAGGTATCTATTTCTAAACGCGATCGCGAATCAGCTTCGGTACCCGAACAGCCACACGCACTACTTCAGCTGCTGTCTGCTGTACTTGTTTGCGGAAGCCAATTCTGAAGCCGTACAGGAACAGATAACAAGGATGCTTCTCGAGAGGCTCATCGTCAACCGCCCTCATCCATGGGGACTTTTAATAACTTTCATTGAACTTATTAAAAACCCAATTTACAAATTCTGGACCCATGAATTTGTACATTGCGCGCCCGAGATTGAAAAGTAAGTTACTCTATTAATACTGAATTTTCCAAAAAGTGAAGTATAGTGTCTGGTTATAAATATTTTACTAATGATCAAAATACCACCAGTCAGTAGGCCAAGTTTCCCATAATCGCTGTTAAATAAAGAATATAATTTCTTTTAAGACATTAGAACCAAAAGTAATTCAATAACGTTAATACTGTTGTGAAATTACTCTTCACCGTATCAAGACCATAACTGCGCCAAGCTAGCCGGTCGTAAATAAAAAATATGATAAAAAAAAAGAAACCAAACCAAAAACTCTACAAGCACCGCTGTGCAAAGCAGGTTGTTCGCGTCGGTGGCGCGGTCGTGTATCGCGGACAAGGCTGGGGGCGAGCGGGAGCTGACCGAGTAGCGCCGCGCCCTGTGGGAGTCTGTTCGTCAGAAACAATTCACAGGAATTGTTCAGGCAGGTTCGTCCCTTTATTTTTTAACATATGAATGTTCAGTTCTAGAATACATTTCTTAAGTTCATAATGTGATATTGTCTACAAAATATCGGATTCATATTACCTAACGACATTTGGTTGAAAAAAAAAGCTTCGGCAATATAAAAAGAAGAAACAATTTCAACAGATTTTTTATTGTTCTGGCAAATAGGATTCAATAACGTTTATTCATTGCTATTAAAACAATACATGCATTTAAAGATTAAAACAAATGCTCCTTAATGCTGATTTGTGATTTAAACTAATTTTTTTTAATAGCCGTTTCCAAATTTAAACGATGCGTGATTGCAGGCTTCCAGTCGGCGCATCAGAGACATGCGTCACAACAGCAGCCATCAACGTCGCAACCTCTTAAGCAATGGAACATGCTGTTCAAAAAATAAACACAATTACATACACACATTTTCACTCACTCACTCACTCACTCACACACACACACAAACAGACATGTACGCACACACACACACACAGATTGCACCAGACGATGAACGATAGATGGTGAATCAGTGAAGTGAGTGTTTCAGGATCCATTTGCTCAATACGTGAACATGGCGCTCCGTTTGTGGAACGTTTTATATTGACAATAGTGTAGTTCCAATTTCACCGTGTACCCTAATGTACATAATCCTTAATTGTCCTAAAATTTATCATTTACAATATAAAATTTGTTTAATTATAAGGAATTCTATTTCTATTAAATGAATCACTTAGTGATAATTGTGTGTTGTTTGTTAATTATGAATTATTTTACGATCGACCTTTGCTATCGCTTGTCAATTTTTCAATTTACAGACATTGTATGTATATTCAATAATTGAACTTATCTAATGAATTATATATTGCCATCGTAACCGGTTTTTTATATGGCATGACATGAAATGCGTTCGACTATTTTTTTCTGATATTAGCCTAGATGTTATTACACAAGCAATATTCGTTTATTATTATAATGTAATAATATTTCGGTGTTGTTGGGACTTTATTCAAATGTAATTGCAAAATTTGACGTAACATTTAAAGAAAGTGTATTGTAATATAGGTTATAGTTTCCTCTTTATCAAATAAGATGTCCGAGTATTGTTGAAGTTATATGATAAAATAAATAATATATGATAATGTTGCTAGATGTAACGTTAATTCGGGCGTAATTTAATGACGGTACGACATTTTTGATAATGTTTTATGCGTCATGTCCTTAGCAGCGCGTCCGTGTGAAATAAATTAAAATTGTGATATATTTTAGAGCGGCCTCGAGTCCGCTGCATCGATTTAGCGTCCCTCTCTTATTTATAAATCGTTCGCGCTGTTAACGGTCGTGACGCTACGATGGTCTCATTATTCACTCGCATCGCGGTCGTATCGACGGGTCTAGTATATTGCTGCACATTAATAGAAACGACTCGTTGGTAACCTGGATACTAAATGATTAAGATATCACAGCTAAATGGATTAGTTGTAATTGACGTGAAAACGACTGATTATCGTAACGCATGTTGCATTTTGTAACGCACCCTGGCTCTCCCGTGTGGAAATAAACAATTCTAGATACTGATAATATAGTTATCAAAATATTGATTCAAATAATTAATGTAGTTTATGTAAGTTTTCAACGGCAATGCGCTGCTCTCGTGTAATTTAATTTGTACAGTCCGTTTGAATGGATTTGTGAAATCAGGATTGGGTAGTTATAAAAATGTAATTTCAATGAGTAATTTGTGTAATTTATGAGTGAGTTCGCATGGTTACCAGTTGCCGTCAGAGGCGGCGCATTGCTCTGTAAAGTGTTCTAGGCGTTACTTTGGACATAAGTTATTTACGGAGAATTAGTGTTAATGTTTATTCTAAAATTAGTGTAAGCCATATACTCCCATTTTCTAAACAATTTGTGTTGTAATAAAGTATTTTTTCATCAAATGTTTATTTTTTTCCGTTTCTTATTCTTATATTTATTATAAGTAGTAAATAAGTTTCTAATATAATATGTTAAGTCCAACCCAAAACCCTGGGAAACCAAAGTTTTTTTGGTTAGATTAGAATTACTATTGATTTTGTCATTGATTAGCTATTCCATTATTTTGTTTTAGATACGTACACAGAACTTGATGAAATAGCGAGTAAAATTTGCCAGCAACTGGTGTAATTGACAATAGTTTTTACACTGTTTGAAATACATTGTTAAATAAGTTTTATTTTTATTTAAATTTCTCTATATTTAAAAACTTCTATATTAATAAGAGATTTATTGCACACTAAACACTTTGCGTTCTTGTAAAATTGTATTTAAAATGGAATGTCATAAAGCTGTTGTATAGCCTAATCGAAACTACGCAATACAAACAAAACAACACAACAGCAGTAGCATCCAGGGGTATAAATTATGTTGTATTACTTATTAAAAGTATTCTAATTTTACATTTAAAATTTAACACATATGTGCGGGCAAGAATTTAACTTCATCTGATTCGTAAAATTCCAATACTTGATAGCCGTAATTAAAGAAGAATCTTTCAAAGGACTTATTGTAATAAACGAAGGCTCAAGATATGTAATGAAAACTTATCTCTTTTCACAGATTTAACAGAACCAAAAAATGGTACAAGTAAAGATTATTAGGTACTATCGTTAAGTAAATAGTATTCTTAGTTTCATTTCATTTACAAAGTAGTAAATATAGTTCCAAGAACTACGTAATATTTAAACCCTTATAGTGTCATCCACTGTATCCGTTCATCTAAAATAAGAAAGCCTGCCTGAGTTGTACGTAAACCGAGACGGGTACTTTTGCTTTTTGATGACTATTTTTTGCTTTGTGGAAGACGGCTTTTTGCTTTATGGATGATTACTTTTTGCTTTATGGATGACTACTTTTTGCTTTATGGATGATTACCTTTTGCTTTATGGATGACTACTTTTTGCTTTGTGGATGACTACTTTTTGTTTTATAGATGACTACTTTTTGCTTTATGGATGATTACCTTTTGCTTTATGGATGACTACTTTTTGTTTTATGGATCAATACTTTTTGCTTTATAGATGACTACTTTTTGCTTTATGGACGATTACTTTTAATTAATTGTAAAAAATAATTATTTATATAATTACAACGAAACTTCAACCATGGATTTGTATATGTTTTAATTTATGATAGGTGGATTCGTTCGAAGGCATTGAATTCTGAAAGGAAAGGGGGAGGGCGGCTCAAGATGTCACTGAAAAATAGGCTCTACGTCAGAGGTTCCCAAACTTCTTTCGTCCAACGCCCACTTTGAAAGTCAGTTATTTTGTAACGCCCCCCAATGTTTTTCATCTTAAAAACTTGAATAACAGATTAGATTCGTTTCCTTTCTTATAAAATAAGTCATCTTACCAGAAAGAGCAATAATAATGCAACCTTACAATATTAAAAGTATTTTTGATTAAAAAATTACATTTTATATTGAGCAATAGTAATACAACTTTTCATAATAAAAAGCATATTTTATAAAAAAATAACAACAGTTAAGATTGATCAATAGTAATACCACTTTTCACAATTAAAAGTTTTCGTCTTCATCTTCCTGGTTTTCATCCTGACGTATATCAAGGTCTGTCTTCCTGATCAACCTACTCCACTTTGCACGATCTTCGACATCCATCCAGCACTTCCTTGTACATCCGGGAGATCTCACTCCAGGAACAGATATATCAAGGCTTTTCCATCCGACATATCTCATAAACGGGCGCGCAATGTGGCCATACCATCTCAGGCGTCCATCTTGGACTACTTCGAATGAATGTTTTACGTATGTGATCAGACCGCGTAACGCCGCACATCCAATTCAACATCATTTCCTCCCTCGTCATTCGGTCAGTCATTTCCGTGACTTGAATTTCCTGTGTATGTCGAGATGGTACTGGCAAAAATTCGCTGCCGTATATAAGAACCGGTCGGATGACGCTCCTTTTTATCAGCCCCTTGATTTTAGGTGATATTCTGCGATTACAGACTACACCAGTCTAGGCAGCGCTTATCCTGCCTTGGGAATCGTAATCGATGCCTCCAGGCTCGTGCATAACAGATCCAGGTTACCTGAACTTTTCCAACTTAACGGCTCGCTCTGGACCTGTATGGATAGTAGTTGAGTCTGGGCTCCTGCAAGCCATGTACTCGGTCTTCGATATATTTATTTTAAGACCACCGTTCTCAGGCTCACCCCTCTATAGGTTTAACTTACGCTCCAGCTCCGTTCGGTCCGTTCTTTCTGCAATCCTTTATCTGCTGTACATTAACGATCAGCTGAAGCCCGGTATCTATGGGTATGGGTATCAGATGAGAGCATAGTTGTAGAAAGATATCTGCCAAGTTCTCTAACTAGTAAAGATTAAGTACAGTCTGAAAGAGAAGCCATGGTGCAACGTTTGAATGACAAACTCCAGGCAGTTTCCGCATTGTGCTTTCACCTTGGCTCCCACTTTTCAGAATGTATCCTTGGAATATAGTGACCAGATCAGTTATTAGGCTTGGAGAATTTCAAATTCGGTCGTGTGTGTAGAGTACTGTGGTCACATATATACTGGTGCCGTAAAGTCTCATCTTGCGGTTCTGACCTCAAATGAGAGGCGAGCAAAGACGCTTATAGGTGACCCTGAATAAGTTAAAGCCAACCTCCACAGCCTTGAACACTGGCTTAGAATGACTATCCTCTTAGTATTCTATAGGATACATTTTGGTGAGTGCGCGCAGGAATTACACTACTTAACTTCCCCATCCCTCTTCCTTCCTTCATCACCGGACGTTTCGACGCATGGTGGGTATCCATCCCTACTGTGTGGACATTCTTTCTGCCCAAAAGAAGCACTTTACTTGGATCTGAGCCGAGAGTGAATAAGAACGGACCAAGGGCTGAGCCCTGGTGAACCACTACTGTTATCTGGAAGGGTTTGGTGTCGCAAACGAAGGTCCTAACCATAGGAGTCATGGTACATATCTCTGATAGTCTCAAAATAAGGATGGATGGATTTCTTTTAATCACAATGTCCACCAGATACACTGACGAGGCACACAGCTAAAAGCCTATTGCAAATTTGAAAAGGTTACGCGCAGAGCTCTTTTTTTTCTGTATACTTCCATCAAAGTTCTGAAGCGTCTATAGTACTCGATCTTGGCTGAAATTCACATTGAGACTCAGAGACAGTGCACTTTTGGCGGAGCCTGAGGTCACTCATGTGCACGAAGATCTTCATGGCTCATGACTCATAAGCTTAATGCCCTTATAATTACCATAGTCTTGAACACTGCCTTTTCCCTTGTAAATAGGTGTAATAAAACTATGTTGCCACTGCTTAGGCATTTTTCCAGTGTTCAAAATGTGTTTCAAAAGGTCAGTAAGCGTTTCGTTTCGGTCTTATCGTTTAGCTCTGTTGGTGTGCTCGTACCAACAGAGCTAAACGATATTCAAGCTTCCGATCCGAAGATCGTCAGGTCCTACCATTTTTCCGTTCTTCATACGTCGAAGGCAATCACGAGTTTCGTCAAAGGTTATTAGGGTAAGTCCGAGTTTAGATGGTAGGTCGGGAGGAAGCCCGCACGGATGCTCACTGACTGCTGCATAACGACAAATCAGCGTGCCCTGAATTTCTGACGCAAAGACATTTTGCGATATCTCGCGTCGCTTCATCTCGAGCTCGTGCCATTTTAATTATATATTATAAGGTTAATTTAATTTATTGTCAGGTTTTATTTATACAATAAACTAGAATATTAATGGTTTATAAATAATTTTAAACTTGTATAACTATTGAAAGAGTATTCTTTGTATTAAATATAGATGAAAAATAAATCGATACGGGCAAAAATACGAATTTGCGACTTGTGCGAAACTGTACCTAGAAGGGATGTGTTTCGGTAACCATGTATTTTTTAATAAATGGATGTTGTGTAGTAGAAGGATATTAGTTTTAGTGAATTTTCAAATATGAATAAGATAAAGTTACAAATCATCTATCGCCCCCCTAAATGATACCAGCGCCCCCCAAATCTTTCTCGGTCTCTTACCGCCCCCCTCTAGGGTTCCAGCGCCCACAAGGGGGCGTTATCGCCCACTTTGGGAAAGACTGCTCTACGTTATTTCAGTGACATAATTAGCAATTTTTTAATTCTTATTAGTAAATTTGACTATGGTATTTTGACGACACGGATGAAACAGGATATTCTTAAATGAGCAAATAAAAAATTATCACGAAATTATTAAATACTAGCTGTGGCCTGCGACAACGTACGCGTAGATTTTGATAAAACTTCCCTTTGTACTTACCAATGTATTTAAAAACTATAAACCTTCAAAGTTTCATCAAACTCTATCAAGTAGTTTTTGCGTGTAGGAGTATTTCTAGTTTATTTATGTTATTCATGTTTAATCATTGGTAAGCAGCAATGGTATGAAAATAAGAAATTTAACATAAAAATAAATTGTTTGTTAACCGATTGTTAAAAAAAACCGAAATGTAAAGTGAATCCCAAGATAATATATTCCCAAATACTGAATCCAAATCGATTAATCCGTTTCTGAGATTAGCGTGCTCAAATATACAAAATGAAAAAACATTATTTTGGGTTCTCTTGCTTTTGCATGGCTCCAATGGTAAGGCTCCATGATGATTTTCTTTAATATTTACCATGTACAGATTTCGATCAGTGACAATTTGTAACTTAAGTCTTAAAAAAGAATAATGTTATAAGTTTCACCTGTCGAGTCTGAAGGTTCGTTTAGTATACCTAATAATGAAACCAGTAACATAACTTAAAAAGCAGAAGAAAAAAAACTAAAAACCAGGACACAAATAGACTAAAAATTATAAAAATAGTATTATTATGTACTTATTGAAGTTGTTGCGTGGAGGGACCGCTTAATAAAGGAAGAAATTGAAATGCAAGTAAGCTACCAAGGCAAATAAAGAAATTACGAAATCGAATCGTATAGTCTAAGCCCTCGTACCTTCGTAAAATAGACACCATCCTCTACGTACGTACAACGGTCCCCCGACGCAACGACTTCAATAAGTACATAATAATATTATTTAAGTTCTTTTTTTGAGGTCTTTTTAAAATGTTTAATTTATTTTTTTATTATATGCATAGGTCAATCAAAACAATGAAATATTGAACGTCCTATTCAATTGTACAATAATATCTATCGCACGTACTTGTGTTACATCTTATTAACCTAATATAAATCCTCCATAGACAAACCAAAATAGAAAGTACTAGATAATAGAATTTTATTTAAATCGCTATCTTTAGATGTCATATTTGGCAAAACATATTCATACTGTCAACATTTAAAATTTATATTTGCCAAAATGTATTATGCCACATTAAAAACTGTAAGAAAAATATTGATATCGACAAGGCCAACTATCATAAGTGTGAGAAATTATGAAATTCCGAAACACTTAACGACAGTGATGGAGGATCCCGATCCTAGTTTTTATCGTATGGTAGAATATTTCTACCACTCCGCCGTAAAAATCGTAGAGCCTTCTCTGTTTGAATATCTTAAGAAACATTCTCATTTCTCAGAAAAGAAAAGAAAACAAAGGGTTGCTGGTATTTTGAAGGTATAAAGTTCGAGTAAATCAAACAGGGTTAGTTGACCTGTGGCCATGTCGATCAAATATACTTAAACATCATCATAAATCTTGCAGGTAATGGGTTCTTGCAATAGTTCTCTGCAGTTTGAATTTCCACTACAGCGGAAGAACGGTGACTACGAGATTGTGCAAGGCTACCGTTCTCAACACAGCGTGCATCGCCTGCCGTGTAAAGGAGGTATGATGTATTCTGGCTAAAACGTATGGAAGGAATCCCGTTGTTAAATTTTTGTAGTACTGGTTTGCTAGAGGTCTGTTTTAAGGTGTAGCAGAATAAGGTGTGTTTTTTTCCATAACTATTTTAAGAAGGAGAAAACACTTACTACTTATAGTGATTAAAAAGACCAGTCCACATTTTTCACATGCTATGTTCATTTATGTATTAGTATTTTGTATTCGATAAATTTATCATATCACTTTATAATCGATATAAAATAGGATTTTTCTTCTTTTTATTTTAGAACTAATCTATTTTTACCTGTGTATCTGTGTATCTGGGCGTGGCATCGTAACAGCCAATCGCATGGAAGGATTTGATTGCGGTTTTTTTTAACGAAAGCCTGGTACATTGAGATGGTTCTTTGCTATATTTTGTCGAAATAGAAACAGTCGTCTCCAAGATTATTTATTCGTGATGGTAAAATATTCTTATGCGGTACTCATAGTAAACAAATACCTAATTAAGTGAAAATCAGTGTATTTGTGGGGTTGTTTAGAATAATATAGAAATCAGTAAAATAACTTTTAAAGTACAAAAGAAAAACAATTTTAAAAACCACCTATACAAAAAGATCTCTAAAAACGATAAAAATAATATTATTATGTACTTATTGAAGTCTCGGAAAAGGCCAACTCTCGAGGGAGTCGACTGCGGATTGAAGACGTTGGTATATCTCCCAGTGATCCTTAGAGGACGTGTAAAGCGCGGTATCGTCCGCGTACATGGCAAGGTGCACTTTAACTGAACTGCTCATTTGGGATGACTGTGAGTCTCTCGACTTTCGATCTAAGTCTACAGAATATGATTCTCTCATATACTTTCCCCAAGGAACTAAGAAGACTAATGGGACTGTAACTACTAGGCAGATGCCGGGGTTTGCCCGGCTTATGGAACCCTATCACTATGGTCTCTTTCCACTGGGCCGGAAACGAGCAACCGGCCAGTAGAGCATTAAAAATGGTAACCAATAGGTAAATTAAAGGAGGCGGAAGGAGCTTTATCACTTTGTTAGTGATCCTATCGGGACCTGGCGATTTCTTGGCGTGAAGCGCCCTAACTATGGACGTCACCCCGTCTGGGTTCGTTTCCTTGATTGGCGGACCGACCGGTGGCTGAGAACACATTATATTAACCGATTTGTCGACTATTTCGACATGATCGCGATCAACCGATTGAGCAGACAGACGGCACTGTCACTGTCACTCTCTAGACTGTCGGCTAAGCACTCAGCTTTGTCAGGGTCGTCAAACGCGATGGCGGAGTTAGGTCCAACCAAAGGAGGCATATCTGAGACAGTGTCCGCCTTCAACGCTCTCTGCAACCGCCAGAATGCCTGGTGTGTTGGCGAGAGCGTCGCAAGCGTCCTTTCCCAACGCCTATCTCTGAAGTCGTCGAGAGCTTGTCCCGACTCCCTCTGGAGCAGCCTCCGTCGGTTGTCATCTGTCGGGTATCGGTCATGGGCTCTAATCGCGGCGTTTTTACGGGTGATGAGAAGTCTAATGTCCGGAGGGAGTGCTCGGTAACCCTCGAAGTTCACTCGGACCTCCCTCTAGGACTTTCCTATGCTGTCTACCAAATGTTCTGTGAAGTTAGTCGCGGTTAAGACAGCGTCAGCAGCTGAGGTGCGCTGATACGGGGGAATGGAGTTGCTCTCGAAGCTTCGTCCAGTTAATAATTGTTTTTGTCGCGGGTTCCCTAAGGGGGGAAGTCCTAGCTGAAATAGGACTGGTCGATGGTCGGAGTCTAGCTCGGATAGCGTCTCGATAGAACGTAATTGGAGTGTCACGCCCTTCAAGAGTACTATGACGAGCACGTCGGGTCTGTCATGTCGGAAGTCTGTGTCGCAGTATCGCGTGGGACTCAAAGGCGAGGTGATCTCGAAGTTGAGACCAGCCTTGTAACTTAGCCTATCAAGGAGATTTCCCCTACTGTTTGCGACAGTAGAGTTCCAGCGGGGATGTTTGCAATTTAGGTCGCCGGCCAGAATGGTTGCGTTACCTAATTGGAGTAAGGACTTAAGGTCCCTCTCAACTAAGGCTTTATTGGGAGAAAGAAAGACGGATGCTAGAACGATCGAGTGATGGCCGGTCATACCCACCTGACATAATGACGGTTCTACGTTAACTAGTTGGGGCGGATCGAGCGGAGTGCAATGAAGAGACCTTCTGTAGTAGATGAAGGTTACCCCCTTCGCGGTTGCCCTATCGTTCCTAACGAGATGGTAATTAGCGATGCGCGGATCACGATTACACTTAAGAAAGGTCTCTTGTACTAACAGGACGTCTATCTGGTGCGTGACCACGAAGTCGCGCACTAGATCTATCTGCTTAAGTAGCCCGTTCGCGTTGAATGTAGCGACAGTCAGAGAGCGAGGTTTTACCCTTCCACGCGATGTCATCATGTTGACATCGTGTGTTCGTATATCGATTTGATTAGGACGGCGTGCTTGAGGAGCACTTCCATCCTTGCGGGAGGCTTCCGCGCGGAATCTCTCATTTCGTTCGAAAAGACTAGGAACTCTTCGATGTCTATTACACCGAAAAGGCTCGAGCGAACTCACAACTCCGTCGGTGGAGTTACAAACCGGGGGCGACGGTATCGACTGGGGGACGGGCTGTGGGATAATCCTCGGAGGCTTGACCCTAGCGTTCGCGACCGCGTTAACGGTAAAAATTTGCTTTCCTTCCGGGGAAAGCTCGAGATGAACGAGTACGAGATCGAACGGGACCCTAGTGGTCGCTCGGTACATGCGGTGCACCGAGATGACGAGGAAGGATTGGGACTTAAGGTCCTCGAAAATCCGTTCAGTAGTGAGCTCCACGAGGAGCCCTCGGATGACCACCGTTAAGCGGCGTACATCCTCTAGCGCGTAGGTGTGGTATCCGTAACCACGTTCGCGGAGGAGACGAGTCAGACCGCGGTGGTCCGACGAAGACGCGGTTTGTACGCGGATACCGTCGGCGGTATTTCGGGCGGACGTGAAATGGAGCTTGTGCTCCGTCAAAAGTGCGGACAGAGTGTCCCACTTAGACTTGTCCCTTATGTAAAGCGGCGGCGGCGCGGGGGACTTCCGTGGCGGTGAAGGCGCCTCCGCAGGCGCTGAAGGCGCGGACGACGACGGCGCGGACGCGGGCGCATCGAGGGCGATCGGCGCGCGTTCGCGAGTTGGGCCCGGGCTCGAAGAACCTCCTCTATGCTGCCGGGTAGTCCCACATATCCCCTCGGCCATCACCTTCCTGGCCGCTGGGATGATGCGTAACGCATTTTTCCAACGACTATAAAAAAAAAAAAAGGCGGAGCAGGTAAAAGGGACATTTTTCCCGGTGTGACTGCTCAACGGTGAATGTGCTTATAGTCGTGTCCCAATAAGTGGATACCATTTTTCTCGATACCTTTTTGTAGTTATACGTAAAATAATTTGTTTTACAGGAATAAGATTTTCCGACCAAGTAAATTTAGAGGAAGTGAAAGCCCTCTCTGCTCTAATGACTTACAAGTGCGCCTGCTCTAACATTCCGTTCGGAGGATCCAAGGGAGGTCACTACTGTTCTTAATGCTATATCTTACTTACTAGCACCTTGTTGCACTTGTAATTATGGTTTAGTTTTATTTGTAAAAAATGTTAGAGGATTTTTAAATCAAGTCTTATTATTGTTTCTCTTTAGTATTTCTTTTTTGTTTATAATTATATTTTGTACACCATTTTAAAAAGGAGTGTCCATAAATCCGAAAAACTATACGGTGGCAGAATTACAGAGAATTACAAGGCGATATACATTAGAGCTGGCTAAAAAAAATTATATTGGTAAGTGAAAACGCCGATGTCGGTTTGCTTGTTGAACAATACCTTAATAATAAGTGTTTTATATTCTCTTTTCGGATACAGGAGCAGGTATAGATGTCCCGGCTCCAGACGTCAATACTTCTGGCAGAGAAATGTCGTGGATCGTAGATACCTATATAAAAACTTTAGGTGAGATTTAATACATTTAAAAAAAATCTGAATATTTATTATGAATGTTACTGTAAATATTTAAAATTGAAGGGCACAGTGATTTGAACGCAGCAGCGTGTGTAACTGGTAAGCCTATCAATGGTGGTGGTATCCACGGACGAGTGGAAGCCACCGGTCGAGGCGTCTTTTTTATCACCTCTTTATTTATAAACGACGAATATTGGATGAAACTTGTTGGTTTAGCGCCTGGCTTTAAGGTTCATTGTATCACTTTAAAAATATTAATATCAATTATCATAAAAATGAATGTTTTATTAACTATGTTTGACGCTATTGCTGATATTCTTCATTCAGTCCTGTTGTTGTAGGTAGTTTGATACTTTTGGAAACCTAATGAATTTTAAATTTTTCATACATTAGTTTAAAACTTTTAGAACAAAACGGCTGTAATTCAAGGATACGGTAATGTGGGTAGTTACGCCGCAATGTATCTCCAGGAGCAAGGAGTAAAAGTCATTGGTGTTCTGGAAGTAGATGTAAACCTTAAAAATGATGAAGGTATTAATGCAAAGGTACAACATATTGTTTATTGGATATTGTATTGCTTATATACCAACTATACATAACTATACATGACTATTATAATAATATAAGCTATATACAATGTGTCTTTATCGTGATGTGGTAGAGGTAGAGTGTGGTTGTAAAAGAATACATTATACCTACATAAGTTTATATAATCAAATGTGTTGTCTGCGGATACCGTGTGCTTTCTAGCCTCTGCATATTCATAATATATTGTGATATTGTCCTGTGATATTATTATAATTATTATAATTAATATACTTAGAGAGTACTGTAATATTTATTAAACATCGTTGCTAAGGAACTTCATGAATACAAAATTAAGAATAAAGGCAGTGTTAAAGGCTACACTGGCGCAAAGGAAGTCGGTCCTGAATTGCTTTATGAAAAGTACGATATCCTTATTCTGGCGGCGATGGAGAAAGCTATTAAACAGGATATTGCAGAGAAAATGAATTGTAAGGTATGAAGTTGCGGAACATGCAAGACTTTTTTGGTTTTTAGCGAGTAATATCTAGTCTAGAGCGAGGTTTGATTGTTTTTTGAAATTTAAACCACAACATGTTATAAATTAAAAATTATCAATTGCTAGATAATATCGGAAGGCGCGAACGGTCCAACCACGCCTGCTGCAGACTTGACCCTCCGAAAGAAGAATATTTTGGTGCTACCAGACTTACTGGCCAACGCGGGAGGGGTGTCTGTTTCATATTTTGAATTTCTCAAGAACCTCAATCATGTTAGTTTTGGAAAACTGAACATCAAGTTCTGGAGAGATTCTAATACAGCTCTGTTAGGTTTGTCTATTCATCTTTGACATAAGGAACAAAAAAGGGAATGTTATCATAAACACAATATTAAAGACCTAAGTTGTTTTAATTTTATATTCTGCAAAAATACTATTAAATAAAAATAGGTCAGTAAAATCTTTCGGAGCCTTATAAAGAGTGTATGTAATTGAATGTTGTATAATTAATAATTTACTTTTATAATATTTTAATCGTTATGTTTTATTTTCAGATTCAGTAGAACAATCCCTGAAGAAATCTAACATATCCGCAAAAATTTCTCCAACAGCGACTTTCCAAGCATTGATGTCCGGAGCTTCTGAAGAGCTGATCGTGAATTCTGGCTTAGAATACACCATGGAGAATGCATGCCGCGTAAGAATAACATAATAATACTATGACATATATTACCTAGGTAGATACTGCTTATATTCTGTAACATTCTATGTTTTAGATTTTGGTTTTCTTTTCTTGATCTTTATTACTATCTATTAGTTTATTTGGTCCCTTTTCGACCGGAGTAAATTAATTAGCAGGTAGGTAAAACCTACGAAATGAGGTATTTATATAATTATTAAATTCAATCTTTAACAAATCGAAGACGTTATATGGGTAGGTACTTATATGTACCATAATAAATGTGTTGAATTCCTTAAGGATTTTAATAATATCTAAAGATAAGATTTTGTAATAACCATGTGTTTATAAAATATTTTGTTTCAGAACGTCATGTGTACGGCGATCAAACACAAGCTGGGTCTAGACATCCGCACCTCCGCCTACATCACCGCCATCGAGAAGATATTTGTTACCTACGATGAGCACGGCTTAGCTCTGTAACTTGTATAACTTGTAAGGCTATGTAATATTTAATAATATAATTGTTTATTTTTGTGTATATCAAGTCGTTTTATTATTTTATACACTCATTGCTTATTTTACATTACCCAGATAACTCGCATTTACGAATATTTTGATATTATGTTACTATTTTATTACAAGTCAGAACGACTGTAAATAATAACATCATTTTATAATAATTGAATAACAACTATTTTTTTTGCATTTCAAAGATATGCAGGTGAGCTATACAGTTTCTATGCAACCGCTCTATCTGGAGAATGTCGAATAATTCTCAAATCTTTATGAAAAAAAAAATGAAAAAATATTTATTTTTTCTTTCTGGCTTATGCTTGTGATCTTTCTACGAACAATTATCATTCTATTGACAATTATTAAAAATGTATATTTTTTAAAAACCTACACCTAAATACAAAAAGACCTCTAAAAAGAATAAAAATAATATTATTATGTACTCATTGAAGTCGTTGTGTCGGGGGACCGTTGTACGTACATTGACGATGTTGTCTATTTTACGAATTTAATCATTGAGGACTTAAGACTACAATTCGATATCGTAATTGCTTTATTTGCCTTGGTAACTTACTTGCATTTTAATTTCTTCCTTTGTTAAGGTCCCCTGATGCAACAACCTGATTTCAACTAGTACATAATAATATTACCTATTTTATTATTTTTAGAGGTCTTTTTGTAACGGGGGTTTTTAAAATTAAAATTTTTGTTTTCTTCCTTTTTATAGGTTTGTTACTGGTTTCATTGTTGTGATAAATTAACCTACGGACAAACAAATTTGGACAAACAAATCGCCCGCACCAATAAAACCTCAATATCTTTGAGGCGACTGTTTCTTCCAAACAAACATAGCTAAGAACCATCTCGACGACCCAGGTTTTCGGATAAAAAAAAAATGGCAATCAAATCCGTCCACGCGTTTGGCGGCTAGAATGCCACAGACAGACACACAAATATACAGATGCACAGATCGACAGGTCAAACTTATAACATTATTTTTTTTGAGGGGGCTAAAAACATTTTAAACAACGAGGCTCTGTCGCACTTATGTCTCGGGATTCGTGGAATGGCATATCAAAGTATTCCTACTTATTAATAAATAATTTATAAGAAAATTTTGCATATTTTATGGACTAGCAATGATTATCGTAAGGTAATTTAAAAATAGAAATCCCTGCTATTGTACATTTTAACTTCGTAAAGATATAAAAATATACCTATTATAGTTTTAAATGTAAACGCGCCTGGCAATTCGTACTACGAAGGATGTTCAAGTTTGCGGGGAAGGGGGATGTGCGGAGGGAGGCGGGGGCAAGTTACGTAGGGTCGCCGCCACGCGCCGCGGCGCTCACGTCGCGCTGTCACCTGAGCGACGCCTGCGCCCACGGCCCAGCCCGTTATATTACAACCGACGTCCGGATTGTTATCTAAGCTCACGGTCTCGCCTTCCTCGTCAGTGTCATTCTCATTCCAGTGCCTAAACAGGAGGATTTAGATATTAACACACGGTAAGCCTTTCATTATTTTAAATACAAACCGATATCTGCACCGCGCACGAGGCTTTGACACTGACAGCCATCGGTTTGTTTTTGTTTATGTTTCGTGTTATCGTTGCATTGCGAACTTTCAATAAACTAAGTGTATTACGTTTGCAAGCAAATGTTTGATTATTAAAAACAATATATATTGATTATATTTTACGGCGACGTGTTTTGTAATATCAATAAAACTCGCCTTCCTATTTCTTGCATTCAAGACTCGATTGTACGACATGGTTAAAAAAAGTAGTCTGTAGTGCAAAGGAAATACCGCGTCGCTGTGCACGGCAGGGTTGCATTAAGGGTTATAATAGCGTGCGAGCGGGTGGCCTTGAGCGAAAGGGACGCGGGCGCCGCGCCGCCGCCGCGCCGGCTTTCCAGGTAGGTGCCTGCGCGCGCATGCGATCATCGCGCTAAATTTTGTGACGCGGACTTTCTATTATTTTATTTTTAGTTGCAACTTGCAAGCATAAATATAAAATATTAAAGTAATACGCTCATGATTTTTATTCTTAGTAAAGTAAAGTAAAAAATAATATCCGTATTTTTAATATTAAGTAATATTATGTAGTATCAGATCAGATTTTGAGTTTGAGTTAATTCTATTATTCTATTTTTGATATTCAATTTTTTTTGGATAATTTAAATTAGAAGGTAGATAGGTATAATATGTTTCATTTTTAATAGTAATAAGTCTATTAGGATTGTTTGCCACGTAGGTATGTTGTATTATTTATTAGTACATACATATTACTTCCACTGCTTAGTTTTTAACATAGGTATTTCGGCCTCTTTAGTACAGATGCAGTTGTTAATATGTTATGCCTTTATTGGCTTGTAGTCTGCCTCAACATACCTATATGAAGAAACTTTTTTTTTCTTATTTCTATACAATTGATATTGAAGACACGTCAGAGTTAAAAAACCGATGCTCGTAATGACTAGTAACCTAATGAGACACTTAAAACAATCTAAAAAGTAAGGTGTATTATGTTGATACCTATAATGATAAAGAAATTCATAAAAATTGCTTGTCTCCTCTCAATCCGATTGAGGAGTATGTAATTTTGGAACATACTTTTTTTTAAATTTGTATTATTACTGGGTTATTTTATTGCTATATAAAAATATTTACCATTTTTGTTAAATAACTAATTTGTTATTGTTATATCTTCAGCTGGTTTTGAAGGATTAACTTTGGAGCTCTCTTTTCCTGATATTTATTCAGGTTCGGTTGAGCTTTTCAATTACCGGTATGTTTTAAATTATAGTGAACCTGTAAATCGCTAGAGGGCGCTCATTGTGATAGTGTGATGATGTAGTTTTGTAAAAGTACCACGGATGGCGCTGTCGTATAAAATATACATAATTTAAGTAACTTTGTTATTATAAAGCTGAAAATTTCTCACGGCTTAGTAATTTTAAATACCTTTATTTCATCATGCTGTTTTTCACTAAACATTAAAGTTTTTTCTGGCTATACACCCCATAATACTAGCATAAAGGTGCAATAGGGAATTATAGTCGATATCGAAGTCTGAATTCGGCAATACGGCTTAAAAATACTGAATAGTTTATAAATAAATATAAAATGATAATAATTCATATAAAACGTAATTACATGTGAATATTTATGACGTATCTTATATAAAAGATCGATATTTTTATAATAAATATTTATTATGTATTGAAAACTCGTTGCAAAGTTAATATAATTAACGTCTGCCCTAAAGTATAACGATCAATTAACCATTTCGCTATAAGTATGCAACAATATATAAATGATTAGTGATGTGCTCTCTTAATACGATAAAAATTACACGTTGTCGGTGCTCCATGCGATAAATAAATTCATCCTGACGTCGAAATTATATTTTATGTTTATAAATACTAATATATAATAACAGGGTAGGACGCCGGGCTGCAGATAGTGATGCTCAACTTGTAAGAAAATTGCACATGTTATTTATAAATTATAATTGGTCCATATTATCTGGTAAAGATAACTATTATGTACACAGCCTTAAAGTTGTATTCTTAAAGGGCTAAAGCGAGTGACTTATAGATTGTTTACCAAAGTTTTTAAGTAGACAGTTTCTAGGTTCATATTATAATAAATTTTAGGTAATATTTTCTTTTAAAAAAATCGCTCTCGAAAATAATGAACGAAACGAATACAGTTTCTAAACTTCATTTATCTTTTAACTAGTTTTGCGACGTAGTTAGGTGCTGAATCAAAGCAATCAAAGCAAACAAATTATGTTATGTTTCTAAGACCCTCGACAACATTTTTAATACGAATCCAAGCTGAAGACAGTCTCTTCTAATTCGCAAAACACTTTCCGATGTGACTCTGCGGGCGGTGGTTTAATTATTTTATACTTTTAAATATTTGATGATTGTGTTAGGGGCCGCAGAGTACGCCCTGTGGTCTAAGGGAGGGTCGGTTCTATGGCAACTATTCAAATCGTTCTATGACACCGCGGGGTCTTCACATCATCTCGATTAAAGTGTGTCACACTGACGTCTTGATGATTTTGTGAATAATATATATTTTTAATATTTTGTATAAATGTATGTTTAATTCAAATTGAAAGCAGGTTTCTGCTTGTGCTATTTATGTAATACTCATTAGTTTTATAAAAAAAACTATAATTTGGCTTAATTTCTTATCACTTGTATAATTTATTAGAAATATGTAGTAAGTATTGGTTGACTTTTAATGTGGATAGATAGATAGAGAGATAAATTACCTTTTGGTGAATATAAATTAGAAAATAAAATGGATGGATCATCAGGCAGGAAACAGTCTTATAACTTCGAAGTCTCGAAGTTTAAATAAGTTAATTAATAAATCTGATTGAAAATAAGTAGTAAATTTTAATTTAAAACTAGGAAAAAAGTTAAAATTTTGTAGCATACCTATATGGCAAGCTGTCTCAATCTGGCTAGATACTATAAGTATATATATGATACTACAAGTATATATATATATATATATATATATATATATATATATATGATATGAAAAATATATTTTAGAAAATATAAAGGTAAATTATACTGATATGTATAAACTAAAGGTGAGTAGTGTGAAGCGCCTTAATGCTAATACAAGTGGTAGTTCACGGTGGTTTGCTCGTCAGCATAGCGAGCATCCTTGGGGTCGATTCTTTTAAATTGTGTTTAAATAAGCATGTAACTACTTCGCGTATTTTATTTTAAAACATCAACTTACTTTAACATAAATATATTATTATATTATTAACTTGTTTGTTTTATAATTGTTATACGGTCTGTAGCGTCTACTAACTTTTGTAATATTAAGAATATTTATGTTGTGACATCGCCTAAAAGTATCAAGTGACTATTAATTTTGACTTGACTATTAATTATAGGGATTAGCCATTACCTACATCATTTATTATAATATGTTTTAGTAATTATACACATCATGGAATAAACTGCGTCATCTTAAGACAGCTGCCCAACACTATTTGGTAATTTAATAAGTATAACAAAACATTATCACAATTAAACATATTTAAATTAATACTTTATTATATATTTAACATTGATAAATTTATGGACTTTGCAAAATTTGACATTGTGAGTTCATAAATCAAATATTACGAGTAGATCTCACAAACTTGAAATAGTTGGGAACAAACGGCATTGTTTATAGTCCGGGAGCTAGCGATGTTTATTGCACGTCCTTTTTTTTTCATGATTGTCTTTCTCAAAATAAATTGTTAGTTATATTTTTTTTTTTTAATATGATATTAACGTTTTGTTGATAATGACCAATAAACAAACTCTGTGGGTTTGTCTATGTATTTAGTTTTCTTTTTAAACCTACTACTAATATAAATAATAAAGCTTATAGGTATATATAGGCTTATAAGTGGGACAGATGTCCAGAAAATTAAATAAAAGTCAAAATAAAATTAAATCATAATGAATAAAAAGTAACGAGAACTTCGAATGATTAATGGTTTACACGCAAGTCCTAAACATAAACATTTATAATTCAAATGCTTGCCAGTGTCGCTAACTCCCAGACCGGTAAACGTGACCTTCGTCGCTATCTGATTCCTAACGGTTCCATACAAGAGCGTCCGTTTCTTCATCTTAATCCATACTTTGATGTCGTTAAGTTGGCTCTACTGCACGCGCTCGTGCGCTGTTATCGAGAAGCTCAAGATAATTACAAAATTAGGTAAATGAAACGTATAATTTGTGTACAGTAAGTAATATCGTATATTTTAAACGAGGCTTATTTGCTATTCAATATTATATGGTGTTTTTTTCCATTACCCGATTTTACGTAGATATACAAATGAGTTTACTTATGGTACAACTTTTTATTATACATTATAAATAATGATTTCATACCAAATATAAATAAGTATTGAAAAAAAATGCAAATTATATACTAGCTGCTTTCCTTGATTCGTCTGCGTAAAATTTGTATATACCCCTCGCCTATTTGAATCAGGCGTGTTTAAATTATTACCTATTATTTTCTTTAAAACAAAAGTAGCCTTTTTTTAACATTTGGAAATCCATTATGGATACCACCCAGCCCAGGGGAGGGCACGGCTGGTTATGTGGGAGTCCCGCACAGCAGTGTACCCACTAAAACCCAACGTATACCCTCATCGCCATAACGGAACACCGCGGGATCGCTTTCGCACTCACCGCGACGAAAAACAAAAGTAGCCTAAGTTATTCCTTATAATATCAAAAGTAAAAGTCTTGTTAAGTACCGTTCAGCCGTTTCAGAAATTAGCCGGAACAAACAGACAGACAGACAGTCAGTCAAACATATTTAATAGTGTATTTTTTATTAAAATACTGTTTATACTTTCATATGCATAGTAATGCAAGCTGTAATTTTAATTACAACCAGAAACTTAAATTTTGTTTATATGTACAGATGTATAGATTTATATCATTTTCATAATGATTTTTGACGTATGTATACAATCCCAATTAGAGCAAGGATCTGTCAAAGTCTCTTAGTCTACTTTCAGTCCGTCTCTGTTTGTTAAACAAATGGAGAGAGAAGTTTGTCTTTTAGAAGTAACGACACATCATGACTAATATGAAATCTCTTAACAAGATATCTCTTAAACTTTTTCGTACATAACCATGGCAGCGTCCTCACAACGCGATGATTACTTTGACAAGATCAAACCCTTCTCTTTCTGTTGCTGATGGTTGTCGCCTTCCACCAAAATTTCACACTAAATAAAATAGTCTGTCTTAAACATATGTTATTTGTAAATCATATTTTAACAAAAACAAAGTGGGTTTAAACTATGAGTTTATCTTATTAAGTAGATAGTAACATTATCAAACCACACTGAATATTAAAAACTGGTATACAAGTAAGTTTTGCTTCATAAAATTGCATGTCGCGTATTAAATGTATACAATAAATAAGAAGTCTGAAGGTGAAGTCGGATATAATTTGACTTGACATCAATCAGAGGCAGATTGCATTGGGATATGTATTATTTGTTAAATTTATGAGTTAGAATTATACGCTGCGTCGCGGCTTGGGTTCCCACGTGGTTATATAAATACCGCCCCAATTATATACCGCGGGTATATTGTTAAATAATTATGAACCTATATAGCAGTAAGATAATTATTATCCACTTTTAAAAGAAACTTCTTGATATATTATTTTATATTAAAATTATTATTTATTTTTGGTTATTATGTAAGTTATATAGATATTAGGTGATAGGAATATATGAATATATCATGAGAAAAAATCAAGTTGTGGGTACAAAAGCCTAGGGCACGTCTATGATTACTTTCCTTGCTCATATGAAACACCACCATTAATGATTGTGTGTGGGTGCATGTGTGCGCGCGCCTGTATCTGTGTGTGTAATTTAAATATATCTTCTATACACGGCGTAGAAAGATAATAAAATATAGTGATGTGACATGATAGGTACTCTTTGGATAAAATACAAAAATAATTAGTTATTTATTAATAATTGTATTGGTCCTGCAAGTTTCTTTGAAAATAAATAATTACTATACTAAGAGGCTGTCGCTAATGATGAGTTGCGAGTAGTTGGAAGAAACCAAAAACAAATACTACGGTTTCCAAGATTAAAATGTCATCGTAATTTATATTGAAACATGGTTCGTTGAATTTTTTTAAAACATTATTATTATTTTTGTAATATTAAAAAAATATATAAAAGTTTGTATATAAAGAATGACAGTAATATGTTTTTTATATGACTTGTGTGCATTTTTTATGGTAGGAAGACCTTTTTAAACAGTTGTTAGCTTCATAAGAAGATTTGAAACAAAGATAAAAAAATGAGTTTGTAATTAAGTAAAATAAATATGTTTATTGAAACGTTTAATTACTTCAGAAAACTATTTCAAGAACTATCTATAATTAAAGTTTTCAGCGAGTTATCTCGAAGTTTGCCAAACTCTTAGCAGTTAGGTACCTACTGTACGAGTAAGTATTTATAGAACAGTCTATCATTAGGTATTGAATATTGATCATCAGTAATTACCATTGATACTTACTGTAGTAAATGTAGAGGTCGTGTGACCTTTTAATGAAATATACTTTTTCTTTTTAATGAAATATTTGTTAAATTGTAAACAAATGTAAAAATTCAAATTCAACATAAAAAAACCTTATGAAACAAAAGCACTATCTCAGAACAAAAATAAAAAACAAAGTCTTATTAAAAAAAAGAAAACAATTAGAATTGTAAACAATATAAAATACATACTAAAATCCATTCAAAATATTCAATATTACCTAATAACAAAATTACAAATGAACAGTTTAAAAAAATAAAAAGTGATAAAAGAGAATATCCCAGTAATAGTTAATATATGTAGATTATTTAAATATAAATAATAATAATAATACAACCATATTTGGTATTTTATATAGATATCCTGTTATTATTTACAAACATCTTCATCAGCTGTTGAAAATGCAATATTCCCATACCTCGAGTTTGTAATAAATTTAAAACAAAGGAACTCCTATGATATAAAATGGTTCCAATTGGTCTAAACAGGACAGTGATATTTTGATTTGCAGTTTACATTAAAATTGCTTAATAGGTGGTCTTTTAAAAATGATACTCAATGACTAACCAGGGTTTAGAAATGACGGCAGTTGTTCCGTAGTCGGTGGCACTGTGTTTATTTAATTCCAAGCGTAACTAACTGCGCCGCAGTCATGGACGGACAACCGCCTTATTTGTGCGAAAGTTGATTGAAAAACTTCGAATTAGTACTAATACTAGGACTTCTTTATGTTCCTTTATATAATTATTTATTTATATTTTTACTTTATTGTTGTATTATGGATTGTTTTATATATAAAAGAACATATTAAAGAACAATAAACGTCTTCTTCTTCTATAGTTTATTTTTTTTTTAAATTTAATATGTACTACATATTTATTTGTTTTATTTGTTATATATTCACCCCTTTTTTCATAAGCTATATTAATTTTTATAATCCAAGCATGCAGATTGTTCAATCAATTCACATCAATTGACAGTTATTCAAAACACGAGAAAAGATACAATAATAAAGAACATCACTTAGGTAATTAGCTATAAATAATAGTAGATATAAATATGTTTCTTTTGTTTGAGGAGTGCCGTTATTACCTCTCACTCGTACTTTGTATTACAACAGCTGTAAGGTCCTCAATTACGTATTTGCAAACAAAAACATTGTATCCAGTAAAATGAAAACAGCGTAACCGTCGAATGCAAATCGTCTACATATAAAGCATCTAATTCGAGGCGTTCCAAACAAAAAGCATGCTTAATTTTAAGGCGAAGTGGGCTACCGACTTACAAGCGGCTATTACAGCGCACAATCAAAAGTAATTTCAATAAATATGGCCTGGCTCTCGGCTATGGTTACCTGATCCTTTATATCCCGTCTAATAAACAGTTCGGCATCACGAGAAAGCGGACCGATCTTAAAATTGATGTATTTATCATTACTTTCTCACGATCTCCGATAGATTCCTCTTTTACATTTTAGTCGCGAATAAATAAACGTGTCTGTTGTGGGCGGATTATCAAAGTATCCGTGGTCTCCTCTTCATCTTGATATGAATCATAAATTAACAGACGCGTGAATACAACTCCAGCTCTATAATAACATTTCAATATTTAAACATCCATCTTTTATATAAAAGATATCAATATAATGCTATGTATAGTGTATGTATATTGATGCAAAGAACTTGGGTTCTGTTTCAGTCAGGGAATCAATTTGGTACACGTCATCAGAGATGCTGTTCATAGTATTTATCAGTACTGTCCATATGCCTATGTATTATTGACTAATTTAATGTAATAATAAGCTTTGTTACAGCATTCATATGTTAAATTTCTTAGAAATTCATATTAAAATACTAGCTGTGCCTGCGACTTCGTATGCTTAGATATCGATTTTGATAAAACGTAACGTTTGTACTTAGCAATGTATTTAAAAACTATAAACCTTCAAAGTTTCATCAAACTCAATCAAGTAGTTTTTGCGTGTAGGGAGTATTTATTCATGTAAATATTTTTTATGTTTAATCACTGGTAAGCAGCAATAGGATGAAAATAAGAGATTATTGATTTCTTTATTTGTTACCCGATTATTAAAAAAAAAACAAAATGTAAAGTAAATCCCATGACAATATATTCCCGAAAACTGCATCCGTATCGATTAATCCGATTCTGAGATTAGCGTGCACAAACATACAGACATATAGACGAACAGACAAAATGAAAAAAACATTGTTTTGGGTTCTCTTGCTCTTATACAGGCCCCCATCATGTTTTTTTTATATTTTCCATGTAGGCACAGTATTCGACTAGAGACAATTTTATTATATTTATAGATTACCTATTGTGTTAATAATAATAGTGGAATGTGGTCCACATTAGTATTCCTAATTCACTAGATAACCTTCCATAAGTAAATATTTTAATCATTCCAAACTTGCTAATTTAGATAAAATACGCAGAAATAACTTCCAAATTTTAGAACCGCTTGCATAATGTCTTATAATTTAGAGAATTCTGAGAATTATAATTATTCATATCCTCACAGTTGCATTGTACCTACTTGAAAAATATACATATAATTTTTTAATTTGTAATAAGGATTGAAAAGCTAACATTAAATTATGTAAATAATGTATGTTATGTGTCTTGTTTCAAATACTCATAATTTTCAAACAGCACGCGAACGGAACCTGCTATAATAAAACACAGATTCTATTAAGTCGCTGAAAGGTGCAGTACAAGGTGTAATTAATCACTCTGATAAACAACGCCAATGAAGGAAGGAAGTTGGCTACATTTATATTTTGTGTGACAAAATACCCGGCGGTTTGATCCCGACGCAAAAACTGAAGCTACCGCACCAGGGATGTTCACTGTGTTCTATAGATCTCTGTAATTTTCTCATTTTGAAAATCTTTGTATGAATAATTTAATATTTGGATTTGGAAAAAGCTCACCACAACTCATTAAGCCTCATGTAAACGTATATAGTAATATACAAATGTAATGGTTATAAATTACCTTATAAACAAATATTTTAAATTAAATAAAAATGTATTCAGTATGTTTATAATAACTTCGTGTACAACTAAAATCGTAGTGTAAATTTGTATGAAAAGTTGCCAAAATGCGCAGAGATGCAAAATTACTTTGTCTACTTGATAAAATTGTAATTTTTTAACCTATATAAAATAGATATATATCGATATAGTTTAGTGTACAACACTATGGCTTCACATTCGAGCCTTTAGCGTTGCCGCTTATCGGTAGCGTTTTACATTTTTATTGCAAACGGATACGGACCGCGTTGCGCCGACTTTATTATTTCTCCCTTGCAATTATTGTTTAGAGAAGTCCGTTGCGACCAGTTGCCCTACCGGTGTCCGGATCAGTCGACTAGACCCCAATGATATATGATGTGGAGCATCCAATGGCCAAGCGCGTTACCGCTTAAAAGGCAGCGCTCTGAGGAAAGCCTGTGAAACGAAATAAGTGTTAAGTACGTTTCATTTAATTTAGATTGCGAGGTTTAGCTTCACGAGTTTATTTGAGGAGACTTCTTTAACAAGTATGTGAATTTATCAGCTCTATTCAAAGGATTAAGTGTTGTTAGTTAACTTATTTAGCGAATTGGAAGTTTTTTGTGCAACTCTATATCCCGTAGGTCATTAAAACTCATCTTGCGTTTATATTAATAATATTAAAATACTCCAAGAATGTGATAAATACATTTTATTGATACGTCGAAATAATTATTTTATACGAGACTTAGTAACTTTTGAGGAATATATAACAATTTACGTATATAAGTAAATATTGGTGACATTAATATTATCACCAAGACTACGCAGATTGCGTATATAATATTTATTCATTATCCAGCGGGGTAGGACAATCTAATAATGCTCCCCACGAAAACAAATTGCTCTAAGGGTCTAAGGTGAAAATCTTCGAAGCTGACAATATTTGAATTACATCAGTTGAAGAGCGACCAATCGGGTGTCAGCGCGCAACTGATCGACCTCTCGCCACCAATCACTTCTCTGAATTTGAATTTGGTAAATCAAGCTTCGGAAATAACTTTTGACTTCCCGTATTTCTGCCTGGAGGGAAAATCTAATCATTAGTGAAGGGTATCATATGGATAAACCGCATTCGTATTTTGTACATTTTAAGAGTGTTAAGTATATGGATTCATTCTACAGTTACCACTCGCACGAGATGAGGTCACGTGTTAGAATTAATCTCAGTTCTCGTAGTTTGTTATTAAATATGAGCTTATATATAAATAAAATAGGAACGAAACTACATAAGCTTTATATAGCAGTACTAATTTCCAAATCAGAATTCAATTACATTGCTTCGACATTCCCAGGCGGATATTATTCTAGATTACAATTTGAGTAACATGGCCAATTGAATCGTTCGCCCGGGGTAATATTGCCAATACTATTTTTATTTGTTGGTGAAAGAAATAATTTGTTCAAATTCTACAAACAACGTCAATTCGTTTATGTTTTGTGGCTGTGGATGCCATTGAATGAGATTTAAGGGTTAATATTTAATGTATTTATATGTGCGGTCAGGTTACGTCACTGTTGCAGAGTTACTACAATAATGATTTATTATTTCTAAAAAATAATACTTATTTGGAAAATAATAAATAAATAATAATAAAAAAAAATAGAGTTCTTTAAATAATATGTCGATAAATTAATTATATACGTAAACCTGATAATAAAATAGAAGTTGATTTTTAAAACCAATAATAATTATTGTTTTTATTTCAACTTAAATCAAATTGAATATTTTAAGCTGTTATCTTGTAGTTTTTGTCAGAAAATAAGAAAGGTATTTATGAAAATTAAAGATGCCCCGAATATTGGGTAAGTATTTGGTAAGCGGTCTATTCGGCATCTTTTTCACTATTCGTATTCGGCTGAAATATTCGGTTTGGGTGCCGAATATATTCGGTTTGAGTATTTCTATTTTCTTGGCTAAAAGACACAAGACAAAAACTAAAAGAGAAAACAAAGATTTATGTCCTATTTATAAGTCAATGTAAGTAATTTCGAAACATATCAGGTCAACATATTTTTTTATTATTCATAACCTATAATTAGTATATAGTATAGTCAACACTTATTTTGAATATTAAATCAGCATTTTTAAACCTCAAAAAAATATTTGAAATGAGAAATGAACATACTTATTTATTGATCTATCCAGTAGCCACTTACTTGTTAGAACCTGTTTATAAAAAAACAAACAATGAAATGGTAAACTAAATAATTCGGCCGAATATTCGGTCAAACCGAATAGTGTTTGGTTATTCGGTGGAACCACTATTCGGCGCATCTTTAATAAAAATTAATAAAATGTTGTGTATTTTTTATTATTATATATATTAATTGGACACCCAGTGCAGTTCTATGTATATTAAACATTTATATAAATGACTTCGATAATGCAGCGTCAAGATTATTGCGGTGGGGATTTCGATTTCCGGAGAAATTGTCTTATAATATTGACTTGTCGTTCCCACTTCCGGTAGAGATTCTATAGTCATCCCTTTCTGGCATTAAAAGGAGAGAGGGAGTAAGTGGATCCTTAAGGACATTAAGAAACGCGACATTCATTTTCAATGGAGATTGGTTCCCTGCAATTATGAGACATTTTATGTATTTCATTTTCTATTTGGGTTTAACTCACCCTAACTAGGTGTATATAGAATATTTAAAATAAATACTTTAAGTGTGTAGTTCTATATTCCCTATACGTAGTGATAGCCGTACATAATATCGGTAGTATGTATGTATGTTTGTCATATTATATGTAATGCTGGTGTAGGTATGTTGTAAACAATCATAAATTTCCCAGTCAGTGTTTGTCAAAGCTAACGATTGTAAAGGGCGGTGCCACAATAAAGTAATACTTTATAGGCTGTGTGTTTGTTCGTCCGTGCGTCATAGGCGCGCCCCAGATATATTTGCTCTTTGCTACTTCGATATGTAACTATTTATTATAATAACTTCTATTTTCAATACTATTACGAATTCCGGTTTTTGTATAATTATATTTTGAAGTATCTTTATCTATAATAATATAGTTTAAATCTCTTCTATAAATGTTAGTACATTAACCCATCTGAATTATCTAAACTCCTGTTATAGTGAAAGTAAACTAGAAGTCAGTTATGCATAGTGTCAAACAAAATCGCGATGTCTGTTTGTTCACTTAGTTCTCAATACCCAATGGAGCTTATATATGTATATACAAATAATACAATATATTAATTTATTTTATCACTTTTATATCGTTTTTGAAATCGGCAAGAAAATATGATTTTCGGATACTTCACGATCTTTACTTAAAAACGATCAAGAAAATGTAGGTTTAAAAATTCCAACATTAAGTACACGGTTGCTCATACTGCTAAGATTCATTGACTCATTTTTATTTTTATGTGGACATTAAAACAAAGACTTAAAATAATAAAAAAACTACACAATGTTTTTGATATCTTCTTAGATGTATAATGCCTGAAA
This sequence comes from Napeogenes inachia, assembly GCA_959347355.1. Classification (NCBI taxonomy): domain Eukaryota; kingdom Metazoa; phylum Arthropoda; class Insecta; order Lepidoptera; family Nymphalidae; genus Napeogenes; species Napeogenes inachia. The sequence goes on along the minus strand of OY365800.1, from coordinate 2,378,926 downwards.
ATGTTAGTAAATGTTAGAAAAGCTTTTCTTTAAAGCAACATTTTTACCGCTGAAGTAAGTACCCATCTATATTACAGAAATAAAAAATGAATGTTGATGGTAGGTATCTTAACGGATCGATATTTGAAAGCAGGAGATGAAGATACCAACTTAAAAATACTTCTTAAAGTTCGATGACCTCACCAAGAGTTATTATAACTACATTAACTCTCATGAGAAGTTTAAAGTGAAAGATAGTTTTGTGTTCAAAACTCAATATCAAATATGTAAACATCCGATATATTCTACTTACTCGATAGTTGTACATACCTACAATCATATACTATGTAGATGGTTTTAGCAGAAACTCATTAACCACACAAAACGCCAGGTCATTAAAAATAACAATAAAAAATAAATAAATAGCAGCCGTTCAGACAAAGACAAACAAATAGGTGTTTCATGAAGCCCTAACAAGTGGGGCATATAAAGCCCGATCACTTAAGGGTACGGACGGAAAGCGACCTGCCCTTGCATTATTAACACCTCCTCAGTCTAGCAGAGGTTAATCTTTAATGACCCTGCACATGTGACGCTATGAACCCGCCTCAGGGATGCTGCATCTGATCAATTTAGGGAAAACACACGGATTTTAATTTTAAATAGCTGTCAATTATTTTTGAGGTCTTTATGACGTCGATATAAGTGGGTATGAATTTAATTATAAATTAAAATATGTTTAATATCGAAATCAAAATGTTAATCAGATCAGTATTTCTCGAGCTATCAGGCAATAAACAGACGTACAGCAATAAATTGTGTCTAAATAAAGGTAAAATATAAAATATCTAATAAAGTCTAAGTCATTGTTCGACGATAAAATATTGATTCTGGCTAAATACAAGAATGGACAGACTACCGCTGGAGGTTGTTTAATTAGTTACACTTAGTATTTAGTTCTTATAAAAGATTCTAGACATGAAACCAAACACGTAATTATCTAGACTTCACTCACTGACTGCTTTTTTAACTGTGAACTGGGCAAGTAAATAAAAACTATGTGGATATTAAATTGTTTTAAAATGTAATTTTATCAACATAACTATAACTATTTATAATATTTTATAATCATGGAACATCTTAAATTTAATATAATATGTTTTTTTGTATATAAAAAATTCTCCTTCAGATAATGTAGAGTTAGTAATTACTTAGTTATTTTATTAAAATATCAAGAGAACCTACCAAAACATTTAGTGAAAATTTTTCAAACTATAACTTTATACTTTCATAACTAACTCTGTGGTCTTTTATATACTTACTTACCACACTCCTGTAAAAGTCACGGTGAAAAAAGATGTTTTATTATAAAAAAGAGTATTAGAATCATTAAGAAGTTAAAGTTCGAAAATCTGTAACAATTAATATTCGATACTTAAGTTAAAGTTAAATTTACGTTTTCCCTTATTACCTTATCTTTGCGACACAATCCCGTCTTATCCAATCCGTCTTACGTCTATCTATCTTATAAACAAATCCGTCTGTTCCGTCATCGAGATCTTTATTGACGGTGTAGGATTGCGTTCGATTGTGTACAGTCTGTGGCGATGAATGTAAATTAAGATGGTGTATCGTATTCCCCATTGTAACGAAGTAGCTAATTGTGGGCGTATTTCTGCCCAATACGCAACCGGAACAATAGCGCTCATTCTTGTTATTTTGGCCTCGTAACGATATGTAACTTGTGAATACGGCCTTATATAGATTTGAACAATCGTGTCGTACGGGTTGGTATTATCGTTTGCTTTATTCGCTCAGAATCTGTTTCGTTCTGGAACCTAATATTCGGCTAAAGCTGCCAAGTCAAATAAAATGTGAAGTTAAAATTTTAAATCTGCTTTATATAATATCTGTTTCACCCACTTGTCACGACAGCGTGTCATATGCTGGCGGGCTCACGGAATTATTGTACCTTTGTCCACGGATTACAGAGTTACATTCTCTAACAATAGCAACGATTTCACGCTTACCTTGATACGCGTAACGTTGAAGTGTTAAGAGCTAGTGTCTGTATGTTTGTATGTTTTATATTAATAACAATTGAAAATGCAATGAACAATTTTCCAATTTATTTAATATTTACCTTAAATTGTTATGTTTAGTGATTATTGTTTAAGTAAAACTGCATTCTCGCCGGTCATAGTTTATGCATGCAATTGAATAGTTGATGGAATGCTTTTGATGGATCGCAATTCAATAATATAGGTGTCCTAAAATACCTCGTATTTAGTATTCAATGCATTTGTATTCGTATTGAAACCCTTTGATCAACACTGCGGTTATACTGAGGTATAAATAAACTATATTAAATGACTACAGGTTGGTTGGTTGGATACTTCAAGCCATAGAGTCGTGTTATTGACTTTTCTCTTTCGTTATTAAACTACTCTTACGTATCCTTTAGCTAGCGGGGTGGGGTTTGGGGGGTGTTTGCATTGTTCAGTAAAACCACAATTTCTATGCATAATAAATATATATAAAAACATCCAAGGTGTGAAGTGAAACCTTTGAAACGCGCAGTTACAAACGCCTTGCGCTATTTTTCTACATTTTCAAAGTTCTTTGTAAATGTTTCAGAAAAATACATGCCCCATTTTCTTAGTCTTTAGTTTTGAGACAAGTCTCAAGTTAGACGTGACAACATACATTCAAATATTCTCCTCTAAGTTAAGATGATTAACAAAATCATCTCTTACTTGGCGAGTGCTGTAGGTACAAAAATATTTAACACTTTAAATAAATATAAAAGGAATACTCATTAAAAATTAATACTATTACTTCCATTTTCTTCATGAGATATAGCATTGTTTCAATATTTGCCAGCGGCCATGCTTCTGTAATAAACTATCAATGGACCATATTTTCTACGTCAGCTACGTCGCAGTCGCAGACACTATACGAAACTAGACATTCATATTAAATCATTGCTTTTCTAATTAATATTCAAAAAACAATCATCACATTTAGGTTTACTTAGTGAAATGTGACAAACTTAACAAATAGCTTTTTTATCCTGATACAAAATGTATTTGTTAAATTTATAAGATTTTTCAGAAACCAATAGGTTTAATAGAGTATTTAGAAATCTTTTTTTTTAATATAAAAATGTAACAATATAATATAAATACAATATAATGCCTTTCTAACAGACTGGAATATAATATATTGACTGAAGTTACGAATTTGTAGCGCTCTTTGTTAGATCTACTGAATCTACGAATTAGGTATAAAAAAATATATAATTCGTCGAATTAAATCTACTCTAAAATACAAGCTATTTATTATCAGTGATAAGACAATCATACAATACCTGATTATATAGAGATAGTGACTTAACTGTCTCTACATATTCAGGTATGCCTTTACGCTATATGAATTAGTGAAATATATAGAATTAATATATATTCCTTTGGAAATCTGAAATCATAAAAATGAACTTTGTATTTAATATTAAAATATAAAATGCTTAATATTTATTATTTGGGCATATTGTAGAAACATCATTTATAAGTATTCCCGTAGCATGCAATGATTGTGGCCGGCGAGCGGTATCGATGGGCTCTCCCCTTAGTAGGGCAATGTGGAGCCATAATGTAGATTATACCCTCTACGCCATACACGACATACCTCGCCATAGCCATAGCCATACTTAGCCATCCCGCGGTTAGTGGCGAATGCAAACCGATCCACTTTGACGACTTTAATAAAAAGTTCCTTTGACGTTCAATAGAGAATGAAAAATTGATTTTATCTTTATTTTTATGATTATTTACAATGAGATTACCAAGAGTATTCTATTCACTCACTAGTAGTAGCTGACGCCTCTTACCGAACACCTCGCTCGCCTCATATCTGCTATTGGTCGGTTATTATCATTTCTTATCGCATTAAGAACTGTCCATACGTCATTTAAAAAATATCGGAATATTCGTAATGGTGCTCGTTGGATAAACTTTTCAAGGTGATCTAACTTAATCACCGGTTTAAATATTTTCCGCGATCGTAGATTTGTGTCATAACAGTTCGTGATAAACACTCGTATCGACGACTTAAAATATTAGTTCGTTGTTTGTCCACAGTTTCAGTTAACCTTTACACTTTCTATTTACATGATAACAATGGTCTGATATGTTCAATTGTGTTAATTACAAAATAAAATCAAACTTAAAAAAAATACGTACAGCTACATAAAAGTGTTCAATATCTTTTAAATTAACTTTCTCCCTAAATTTACTCATTAATAGAAATATATATTTTTTAAACTTTATATAACTTAACAAGTAAGCTAATATTTCGTTAGTCAGTAAATATGCCTAGCCTTATTTATTAACAACCAACCCGTTAACCAAACGTCTTTAATTACTTTTAATAATTAACCAGATCTACCGTTGCTTTTGTATTTCCTATAATTCAAATGACAATTACTTGCCAACGTCTTTGCTTTCGACAAGGAAATTCGATTAGGAGAATAATTGACCCGCCTCTCCCTCAGTCAATTCGAAGTGACCACAGCCAAACCTCTCCATGTAAGGGAGTTACGCTGCCTGGGACACGTGAAGATCAACTTAAATTGATTACGTTGCTATAACAAGTACGTAGGTACTTGTTATCTACGTTGATAAGGATATAACGTTTTGCTTTACTTTAACGATTCTTTATTTTATTTTATAAATGATTGTCATAAATTAATATCCTTTTTTTTAATATACAGAAGGAAGAAGTTCGTCGCATCGAACGTAGGTAAGTTTAGGAGACGCAGACGTCGGCGGAGCAGCGTCGTCGGTGGTAGCAGCTCTACGATTCGAGCTACGCTGAGCGGTAGCAGACTACGTGGAGTGGAGCGGCGGAGCGCAGAAGTGGAGCCATCACGTCTCGGCGGAGCGGGGGCAGCTAACGCAGTCTTCGTGGCCTACGTTGAATACAAAAATATCTCCAATATTATATTTTCTTTCAGGTAAAATTGTTCAAAAAATACGTTTTGGAGTTTAATAATGCCATGCTAGTTGTATTGTTGTACTAATATATATATGTACACACCTTATAATATACTATATAGTTATATAGTTATCCACTGAGTTATTGAATAACAACGTTCTCAAATGACACGATTGCAAAACATACAAGTCTGTTTTAAATTACATAATTACATTGAAAATTCAATAAAATATAGTGGCGTAGCAAATATACGTACTACTAATCTTTTCTTTTTAGTTTTTCATTCCAGACCGACAAAACTGACAAAATTAAATTATTATATTGTGAGGAATTACATAATACGGTTTTTCTTCTGAAATAATATGTCTAACATGCGTTCGATTTCGTAAAATATTAGCAAATCTTCTTAAAAACAAATCCTTATTTTTCACAAAGCACAGTAACAGTAACCTGACATGTTAAAAATATATAGAATAATAAAACACGAATGTTGTAAAAGATTCATACACCATTCTGTTAAATTACATGCAAAATAATATCATATAATAGTATATTATTTTCTAGAACAGCACAAGACAGACCGTTGTGATTATTTCTATTTTCATTCCAATTATTTAAATTACAAATAAAATGATTTAATAAACAGTGACTAAGCAATCTGGATCGTATTTTATATCGATTCTAAAATGACAACAGCTTTATTAGTTCTCATGCAGTCCTATGTTTTCGCGATCTATAATTTACGACGTTTGATTTACTCATTTATAATTGAAATGATCAGAAAGGATTATTCCACCACACAAAGAAAACAATCAATAAAACATTCAGTCACTTAAATATATATCAAATGATTTAAATATTTTTATAATAGAATTAGAATATGTTAGTGTTGTCTAAGATAATATAACCATAAAATATCCTCTTACAATATGTGTGTACTCAATAAATCAATTCAGTGCTGAAATTAATATGTAATCTTAAATACAACAAAGATTTGATATTACCACGTCATTCACCCTCACATTATTCCTACACGAGGCTCAAATATGGCGCTGGCTACCATTATTAATTCTGCGCCACTCGCCGCTCGCATACCGATGAGATATTTCAGACGGTCTGTCAATCGTGCTAGCTAATAATTGATCTTATTAATTTACATTTGAACCCGTTACCTGTTAACTGTCGTGTATAGCCTTTCATTACTTCGTGACGTCTGTTTTGATGTCAACGACCTTGCTCATTGTCATTTCAACTTAATATCCGTGATGTGGTATTTTGTAATCTTCATGTTTGATGTCTGTGTATACATATATATATTTTGATTGATTTATTTATTTCGTTAAAATAAATGAATTTATGTATAAAGAAATATATGTATTCCTAAATATATTAAAAAGTCGTGTTTGCGCGATCGATATAAAAATAAACGTGTGGGTTGTACCTACATATCATCAACATAAGCCAAAGCAATAGTTATTAGTGTTTCCGTCTGTATGTGTAGCTTTTATCGTACGTCGGGCAAAAAGTAATGCAGGAAGTGGAACTTATTATTATAAAAAACTAATGGTAAATAGGTTCTTTCACCTACCAATTATATTCGTATTGAAATGGCGCGGCGTTACAAGGAAGTTAATATTGTGTTTGCTCTGAACTTATGAAGGCTGTTTACAATGACCCGCTATCAGGTATCGTAATAACTTAGATTACAACGTCTTCATTACACGGTGCGGATATCACTACTATTGTTTTAATAACATATCTATTACATATATCTATATCTTTTTATTGGACTGTATGTGTGTTTGAAGGTTATTCATTATAAACAATGTTTGTACAAAACTTAATATTTTTATATATTATTTATACAGCCTGTTGTTATTATTGTTATACGTAACAATACTTTTCGTAACATATCGTGGGACGGTATCTCAGAGATCGTAGGTTCAATCCGAATTGCGTTAAAGATTATAAATTTTTAATTTCTAAAAACATTAATTTTCTATGTATTTTTTTTAAACTTTTATAGCCTTTTTAACAATTGTACAAACAATCCATATAATTTAATACTTGACGTATCTTTGAAGTCTTACTTGTGTCTTACGTTACCTAAATGAAGTATGTTAAATACCTACCTACTTTTTACGTAAATAAATAATTTATTTATTTAATTCAAAAATATACATTTCTATGCTAGTTGAGTCGGTTACTTTTTTTAATTATTAGCTCTCTTGATATCTATTATTTATACCAGATCTAGCAAGTATGTTAAAATAATATAATGAACTAAGACGTAGTAGGTACTCAGTTCCATTCATTAACATAAAAATGTCGATTTAGTGAACTAATGAGGGAATCTTGTACCGAGATCGAATCACATAAAGCATTGAAACTGTAAGATATGACTCCGACGCTAAACACGACGCCTAAAGAGGAATTACTGTAGCCCATAACTAGCAGTTAACTTTAATTACACCCACCATTATTAATAATACGCGTACAGTGCAGTCACTCAGACAGTTAGCTTACTAAGTGAATGAGGCTGTTACTTTGTTATACGATTAAATAATATTAAAACTACTAACATATATACTCTTCCACCAGTTAATATATTGCTATTATTATTTCACTTTTTAAAAGTAAGGCTATATTGGAATGACATTTGAGGTTTTTTTATAGTTTTGCTTTTTTAAATTGCGTTACAGAGTACACACGAATGTTTTATTAGTTCAGAATATTTTGTTATAAATGATTTTATGATTCTTTCTGTTTATTTTTAACATTACACTTTAATGACTTTTACAATTTTAATCTTATAATAAACCATTCGATCGTAACTCGTTACTGCCCCGGGAGATGCATGAAATTACATTTTTTACTATCATTTTATTATCAAATTCGTTACGCAATTTTCAAATAAAATATTTAATATATTTATAGTGGGTTGGTCTGTGACAATATAAGGATTACAGGTGCTTCAATTGGATACTTATTAGGATAAACTTTATGTTTTTAAACAATACATGATACATCCTAATTTATTATAATTGTTGGCAAATTATAGTATAAGTAACTTATAGTGCCCTGAATCCTCTTCAGAAAACTTCAAAATGAAAGAACTTTGGGAAATTAATATTAAAAGGATTATTTTTCAATTGCGGAGAGAGTCAATTTTTATTTTCTTTTGTTACAGTTTTGTCTTTGTAGGGAGAAGGGTAGTTCCCACTTTAAAATACTTAAATAAGGATACATACGACTTCCGAGTATCGACCACAATGTTGGTTTTAATTTCTTCTACTTTGTGCGTCTTTGATACAGTATAGAATTTATCTGATATATGTAACAGTTGGTGCTGCCGCGTGTATAGAACCGAATAAGGGGGATTTACATGATGATGTGAGATGCCCTCGGGTCCTTCGTTAACGGCCAACGTGCTGTGAACTATTTCAACTTAGATTTTGTCCAAACATTGAATAACAATAGCAGGGGATTCAGAAAACTTTATAAGATTTTAATCTGCTCATAAATTTTATATTTAAGATACGATATTTTTTTTTATAATATTTTATTATTTACATATTGGTTATTAACAAATACGTCCAAGAAGAAAGATAGGCCTCGTAAAGTACTTTAAAGATGTCGCGAGATGCTGAAAGGAAGCCGACTGTATGTACCTGCGTATGTATTATTAATATACCTACATCTTAGTTTTTTAGGCTTTCATATATTGTATAGTGTCGGACATAATATAGTATTATTGCAACAATGTCTCTGATAACAATTCAATCACTTTGTATATTAATACGAGAGGTGCGTGTCTTTAAAGACGTCTCTGAGCTTTTTATTCTGTTTTGGAAGTTTGTAAATTGTTTTTATTTAGAGGATGTTCTTTTTTTCATACAGATTTATAAAGAAATTGGTAACGAAAATTAAAATGTACCTATTTCAAGTGTTAATATTAATACTACCGAAAACTAAGTCAGAATAGCTTGGTTAAGATATAAAAAATTACACAAATTGCAAGAAATAAATAAAAATATATCAACGATCCTTATTTTTAAATTTTTCTGACTATACTTAAGTAAATGACTATACTTAACTACATGAAAATTAGTTATGATTTTTTTAAATTTAAAATTAGGACAAATATACATATAACCAATCGAATTCCTTTTGCAAGTTACCTAGTAGCAGATGTGAGTTACAAATAATTGGGATCTAAATAACGTTTTTATAAATTTTCTTATAACTACTAAGTAACAGTTTAAAAATGTTCACACTCGGCAAACCATTAGCATAATTGATAGATAATTTAACTTCGTTATAATATTAATAAATTCAACATTATTTTTTTAACCTTTTCATAAAGCAACTAGTAGCTATTCACCGTACGTGGACTGAGTTATTACTACTCTATGATGAGTTGTATTTATGGTCTTTTGTCAACAGGCGACCTAAATGTCAGTTTATATTCAACGAACAAAACACCTAGGTACCTAGTCGTCCTAGTGCCGCTAGACTGCCACGTGCTCGTACGTCACTAAATGTAAAATGGCTACTAGTGTATTTTTAAAACCTGTGTGAAAACTCACTCGAGTTTTATTGCAATCGGATGATTGCTTAAAAACACACACGGTACAGATAAACAAACACACATATATATGCAATGTCACTTCACAGTAACTTATAGTTTTCTAAATAACGGACGTTATAATTAGAACTTCAATATTTTTTATGATAATAGGACGGCCTGTTTTATAATTAGAGTCTTTTCACGATATTTTTTCATAATAATAATGGTTATTAGTAGAAAAGTGACATATTACTCCGAAAGGGGAGGCAAGAGAAGCAATTGTAGAAGGTGCTCAGCGATTTATTGTTTTTAATAATAACGTGAAGCCGTCACAAAGAGAACAAAAGTCGGAGCGCGGATTGAGAAGTGTTTATGTCATGGATGCGGCAATTTCATCATTTTGTTTTAAATTTCCTGTAAATATTTGTTTGTTTTAAAAATGTTATTATTATTTTAATTAAATTTAAACCAATCACAATGTTTCACATTACTTATTCAATAATGCTTGCTAATTGCCAATTAACCCTGTCTGCTTAAGTAGATGTATGTAAGATTGTTTGTTCATTTTAAACTTTAATTGATATTTTATACAGAAGTATAAAAAAAATAAACTTAAAAAAATCCTCAACAGTAATTAAAAAAACTTAAGTACATGTTAACTGCGTATAGTTTCATGTCACAGGAAAATAATGATAGCCACTTAGTATTGTACTTAGTTGTAAGCTTATTACGCGTATACTTTGCGTGTAACTACGTAATTAGTACCTACTTTAATGACGAGATTAAACTCTTTCGCAACCCCTTCAGTTGAGAATTTTAATTTCACTTCTTCAGAACTATCGTATTTAAATCGTCCCCTCAGCATCATTTTATAAAAATCAGTTAGTTTTTAAATAACTTTTAATATTATTCCAATATAAAATGTAATAAATATTTTAGGATTTATAATTTTTATTTAATCTTTTCGTAACTCCACGTTCACTGCTCGATGTCCCGCTGAAGCGGTCCGTGGTCGAGATATTAACATTCGTACAACCACTGTAGTTATCATCAGCAAAATATATACAAGCGAACATATACTTTCTTATGAAGGGTTAAGAACCAGTATCCTATGCAGTACCCTGTATCCGTCCAATGTGTTTAATAGTGTACGATTTTTAAGGTAAATCAGGGTTGTTCATTCAATTTTTCTTTGCATTTATCAAATATTGGCGGGCTTTCGAGGATTGATTGTTATTGTTGCAAATATTACTTCCAATACGTGTGTGAACACGGACATGACTCTCTGTATGTGTGGGTGTATACACACATGAAATAATTTATTGTTTAGTATAAAACATTTATTTTCAGTATTTATTAGTCGGCAATATGATTTCTAATTGTACATTCTATTGTTATATAATTATTATATTTAATTAATAATATTATATATATGTATATCAAATCCTTTGAAGGATCCTTGGGGTCATCGACCAGTTATCGTTCAAATAATCTGCTCACTCATTGAAAGTCGAAACAAATGAAATGTTCTCAACAAACAGCCCGAGTGCAATGAACTAGATAAATTAAAAACATCTCAAACGGTTATTGAGTTTTGGATGTTTTTGTATTTGTATTGTATTGGATAGGTTTTGTTCAAAATTGTTAATACATAGAGCTTCTCTTTTAAAATAACATTTAAATATTGCGAAAATGTTGTATATATTTGATGTAGATTGTACCTTCTACATTTTATTTATTTATAAAAATGTAAATTAAAAAAAAATATTAGGCTATGTTTGTATAAATTTAGTACATATTTTAAAATTAATAAGATACCTACTCACGTTAAAGTCCATTGACTTAATATATATTTATTAAAGATATTTAATATATTTTATTTGTATCTTAATAACAAAGACCCCTAATAATGAATAATTTATTATTAGTTCGATGCTTAACTCGCTGTAAGCACCGCAAAGAAACAAGTCACAACCCATTTAGCAAATGAGTCGTTGGAATATGATTATGGTATACCTTTTATTTTCCAACAAGAAAACAACATTGTTTTGTCTTTAGAGGGAAAAGAAACGGATTTGTGGCTCCCGTGCCGCCACTAATTGAATTATATCATCGATTTTCCATTAAAATGCTTTATGGAATGAAATGTTAAAGTCTAGGTGGGGCGGCTGCACCGCGGTGGCCGCAGTCGCAGCGGGTGTAACTAGAGCCACAAGGCCAATATTACTAAAATAAAACTAGGCTATAAGGAATAGAAAAAACTATTCAATATTATGGTAAAATAAAAAAAATATCAAGTCTAATTGAAATTCTATATACTCATTTCATAATTTTTATTCGTCTTTTATTTAATCAACTAATTAAATATAAACTTGACTCACATTTTTTTTATACTCATTTATACAATAACAAATAAAATGTAAACCCTTAACTATTTTTTAACTCTTATTTATTTGTGAATTTATTAGACAATAATAAAATTTATATTAAAATATATAATATTCCTATAATAACGGACCTCTCTCATTGAGGCCCCGCCCCACGTCAGACACTGAAGCTTAAGAATCCAATCTTGCGTTTAATATGAAGAGTTTCCTCGTAAAAGAACACATTTTATAACTTTATAGTTACAGATTAAGTTAAAACAAATACCTACTGTGATATCAATTCAATACCTCTATGATCGCGCGATAGAATTGAAAAATAATATATCTTGTCAATAATCGTGATATATATTTTTTTACGAGTATTTTATTAGAAATATTTCTTGAAAACATAAATTTTTCATAATAAGTAAAAATAATTTCGTATAAACAATAATTCTTAACGTCATAAAAGTTTCAATATTATTATACTTAGTCAACTGTTTCAGAATCTCCGATCTCTTAATATGGGTAGATATATTTCATATGCCCCTCAATAGAGGCAATGACCTCTTAGTAATAGCTAGTTACTATCTTTTATAACAAGAACGCATTTTTTATAATTTTTATAGAATATTTGAGAATAAATTATCAATTTATTCTTTATAAACTACACTACTACATCTATGCACTACCACACTACTACATTTATAACGCCTTCCATCGTTTAATTGAACAATATCTGTTTTTTACCTAATGCTATTCAGCCGTAATTAAATAAACATATTATAATTTTAATAATTCCTTTAATGATAGTTAAAATTCTCAACTCATAAAAAATGGGAAACTGAAAATAGCATCCGATTAAAAATAATTATAATGTAAATAATTGAATGTACAATACAGGTAAAATATAATGTGCTAATTAAAATGAACCTTCATGTTCTAGGCGGTATATATTAATTTACAGAAGGTCCTCTCACATAGGAGGCTATTAGAGGATTATATCAGTTCATCCTATTACGGCGGTCAATTTCTAAATTGATGTGAATAGAGAACAATGTCACAATCGCTCTCTACTTAATATAATTAACTGATCGTACTTCATGTAATGTAGGTTTATATGAAATTGCCCGTGAGTTTAACTTCAATAAAAGCACGTTCCTTTTATATGATTTAGCTTTATAGTTATTTGTTGATGTTATTAATTATCATTATTAAAGTCGTCTTCTGTCTTGATATTTCTTAATAAAATAAGTGTTGGATGCACTGACTCAGGTCACCCGCTAGGTCTCCTTTGTTTTCTATTTCTTTGAAGTATTGAAAATGAAGGTATATTTAAAATACATAGGTATCTTACTTTGTGTGTGTGTGTGCTAGTTTGTATGTACCTATAGAGTACAAATAAATCGCTATTATAAGATAATTCAGTTGTCCGACGATACATCAAGCTATTAACCTGAGTGAAGAGACATTCACGTCCTACATAAAGCAGTTCTTGTTTGTGTACCTAGAATGCGTAGCTTGCGTTATAGTTTCGCTTTCCGATATAACATACCTAACATAGCTATCGCTCTTCATATAAATGTTCTGAATCTATCGCACAATCCTATAAGCCAGTGGACAGGCCTGTTGGAGGTTGACAGGCCAGTGTTGGTTCTAATTTACCACATGTCACATCGCCACTTGGTTAAAGCGAGTTATGAAGCCCCGTGTTGGCAGCACAAAGGCCTGTTTTTTTTTTGTTGTCTATGCTTCAATGCCAATTTTTAAACGAACTTAGTTTTTCAGGTATACCTACATTTGATATTCTCAAAGGCACGGTTTACTTTATGTCGCTGCCAACAACAATGCTGACGGAATTTTATAAAAAAGAATCGACGTATTGTCGAATTTATTTAGAAATACGGAAAAATTGTACATTTTATTTGTATTTTCAGTCCGGTGAATACATCCGCCGCGGTGCTTTACAACCACAGTACACAGTACTGGGAACACTGGGCGGGAATACTGTCTTAATATATGCCGACAAATATTTGTTCCCTCCAAGTCTAATAAAGTCCTTTTTTGTTCATATTTGAAAATAATTAAATTCGTTCCATTCATTATTTAATTTGAGCAAGATTTAAACGATGTTTGGATAGCATTGCTCATAATATAACGAAAAAAAAAATATACTCTTAGACTTATTTAAAACAATTTATATACTTTAAAATATAATAATAACAACGTACTTAGTAATCAAAACCATTAAAATTAAAATCAGAACGAATTATTTTCGTTACAGCGAACTTTATAATTTACGACGTTAAAAACAACACATTGTTCACGCCAGGCACGTTTCCTCCGCCCGATAAGAGATGGCGCTAGTAGTAAACTAATTAAGGCATAGTGACACTCATAAACATGCTAATTTTCCTATGACTTTTTTATAACTTAATTAATAACGTGTAGCGAACAGCGGTTAGGATTTAGACCAGTTTATGCTACAATTTAATTTGATGACCCTCGCGTGACCCGGGCTGTCGTCACACTTTTATGGGAGATGTAAAATGAAAAAACATCAGATATTTTATGCGACTGTTTGATTTAGTGTCACCGCGTTTATGAGAACTTCACGTTTTACATGGAATGTATTTCTAATTACACGTCTGTTGTGTTAACACGCATGTTACCAATAAATACACAGCTGGGTTGTAGTCTACGTGCCGCAAGAACAGTTGCTGTTTTCAAATTATTCTCGTCTGAATATTCGATTTGCTGCCCTCATATATATTACAATCATATTGTTTGAAGCTTGCTTTAATATATATAATATTTAGTTTACAAGCTGTGTTTTAATTAAAAACTTATGAATTTGAATTATTAAAACACCTAGCTACACTCATTGTTAATATTAAATATTATTTACGTTGCAGTGAACCCTGTGGTCCACAACTAGCACATTTAATATTAACTTGAGGTATTTGTATAAGACCATGCTATTAAAATATTTGTAGGTACTTACAAAGTGAATTTTTTACCAACCCCTTGCGTCACAGACTTGGAAATATTTAGAGTGGATACAAACAATGTTCTCTATAAATTTCTTATAATTTGTTTTTTTTAATCCTTATTTTTTATAAATAATTTGAAAATAAGTAGGT
This sequence comes from Napeogenes inachia, assembly GCA_959347355.1. NCBI lineage: Eukaryota > Metazoa > Arthropoda > Insecta > Lepidoptera > Nymphalidae > Napeogenes > Napeogenes inachia. Next base: position 2,363,873 of record OY365800.1, on the reverse strand, counting down.
TAGATTCACCTTAAAAAACTTATAATATGATAAAGATAATCCTAGTACGAATAAGAAATAGTAACAAATGTTATGACCAATCAAATAAATATTTAATTTTTGTCACATTATCACGACTTATAAGAAGTACAATAACATACCAGATGTCTGTCTGTATGTTCGTAGTCTGCGTCGTAGCTATTTGTTTACGGCTCGCCGAAGCCCACTCCGTAGTTTATATGCTTAGTGCAAACACAGACAACCGGCTTTCTGGAATTATTTTATGTTACTATTACTTACTTAATATTGCCATCTTAAAGACTCACTTAAATCCGATCGGATCTGGAATCAGAACATGAGTAGAAAATATTTTTTAAGATAGTTAATTGTTAAGAGGTAGGTAGTGGCCGTCGTTAAACATCTGTTATTATAAAAATGTGACCATCATGAAGAAAAAGAGTAGGGGGACTTGATTAGGGATTAAGTTTTTATTCGAGAGAGCCACCACCTTCCATTATACAATGTATTTCTATGTACCTTAATCTAGGCTAAGCTTTACCATTTTAATAATATTAAAAAACACGTTGAATTAAAACCAGTAGCTATTGATATAACAATTTTATTTACTTTATTATTTTCAGGATCTTAAAAATATGTTGTAAATAATATAATATAATATGCCTCAAAGAGATTATCCTGTACAAATAATGCATAATCGGTATCTACATATTTTTAAAGATGAAACGGAATCTGAACTCTACATTCTATCGCTTCTATAGTATAGGTATACCTATTTTAAAACTAAACTTAAATCTACTCAACATATCTAAGTATTATATATTTCTTTACGTATTTCTTGAAAGCGTTTTCCTATATTAAGATAAATTACGATATCTTAGTAAAGAATTCTGAAGAATATTTCAAAGTAATTAAAACTGCAATAATGCATAATATGATGTTAGGTAAATATTTATTTATGATTGTAGGTATTTAAAATACCACTAATAAGCCTAACTAAAATATTTCACTTAGTTAAATATAAATAGGTATACTTGTTTATATTTAATAAAGCACGTAGGAATACATATACTTATTTAAAATATATGTGTTCAAAAGTTTACAAGTACCTAACTATCTATCTCGAAGTCTAACAATATTCTCATAGTCTTACCCATTCAGGAAGGTGTATTATACATAGGTACTGTTATAATCAATGAGTGGTAGAGTAGAGGAACTTGTCGTCATTTGACCATAGCTTTTACAGTCAGACCAGTATAGGTACCTACCACCCTCTTAAGATCAGCATGAAGTAGGTACCTAGATATAAAATGTGCGTATCGTAATAGAGACAGTCGGATGTTCAATCCGTCCCTTTTCCTCATTCATCCCCCACTCAATTTTGAAGATGGTCATAAATTTATAGATTACTTACCATCTAATTAACAGTAGGTAGGGTAGTAGGTAGCTATACATTTTGACCTAAGTTGTAGGAAAATAGAGAATCCTCTAAATGTAAGTTACAATTTAGGAAGGTAGTTGAACCAAAACAATCAATATATTGTTTTTAATATTAATATATTATCGACTGCCTTCATTTATAAGTAATTAATTTACTTAACACATATTGGTTGTATAAATAAATTAGTTAAAATGTTAAAAATAATTCTTTCTAGGCAGCGGTAAAAGGTAGAAAACTAAAACAATATAAATGTGTGAAAATGTGTAGGTATATATGATGATATATGAATAAGTAGGTAAATATCTTCCCATTTAATTTAGATACATATTATGTTTATAGGAGAAATGTTAAATATTACAAAATAGGTAACTACCTACCTACTTTAAATGCGTAAAATAGTTTTAAACAACTGTGACCTACATAGGTAGGTATCTATCAACCTACTTGTGATAATCTTAAAAAAAATAAGTTACCACCCTATTTAGGTTATTAATATGTAGAAATTAATATTGGAATAAAAATCAAATATACCTTATAGGTCACAGATACGAATTTTGGGATTTAAAATTTAAATAAAATATATCTAATGTAAGTATAACATGTCTTATAACAAGAGAAATTAATAATATTAATAGTTATATTATACATAATATCAATACCTATATACACCTATAAATATATATATAACTTATATAAAATGCATAGGTATTTAAAATTGAAACCGTATTATTGTAAGATGTAATAGGTAGGTACGTAGGTACCAAACTGATAGTGTGATAATAAATTACTACCTACTGATACTTATTGTAGGTACCTATAGGTATACCTATCTACAAAATCAGGAGAAAAGCAAGAAAATAACAATAACAATAGATAACAATCTACGTTTTTCATTCATCTGAAAAATATCCTGAAATCTGAAATGTTACGATTGTACAAACTTATCTGTTCAACTGAAAACCTACTTTAATGGCGGAGTTTAGATTAGGTACTTGAAAATAATATTGTTTTTCAGTATTCAAAATATATTATATTTTGACATGTTTAAATATAATTTAAAAAAGTAGTTTTTTTTTAAATTATTTGTAAATGTTATTTGTAATTGATGTAATTTGAGAACATTTATTCACTTAATATTTAGTATATAAGTAGTGTAGTTATAGCCTATAGGTAAACACAGGCTATAGCTACATATTTACTTAATTCCTATTACCAAAAGTTATCTGAGAAATATAACTCTTTATGCAGTTATTTACATATAGCTACTTACCTAGCCTACCTAGTAACATTTATTTATTTACTACTTCTATATATTTTAAATTATTTTAATATTAAAACTTGAAGGTCATAGATATTATGATAAATGTTATTAACAACGAACAAACCCCCTTATTATATTTTTAATTGTAGTTAGTGAAAGTATTGTTATCTCTTCTATATATTTTTGCAATTTCATAATATAAGTTTTTTTTATACTAAAGACGTTTAAATAAAACAAATCATTGTATTCTTGCAGTCGTAGATACCTAATCTATAAAAGTTCCTTTTGAAGGTCGAAACACAACCTACTCTATATAGCTGATATTCTAATTAAACATTAAAATGAATTTAGAGACTGACTATGAATATTAAATCAGTTTATTTATTTTAAAATACTTGACAATCATGCATCAATCCTCAACCAAGTCCAGAAAATGTATAAAGAACGCAATTTGTACTTTTTGAAAATAAAACAAGGTCTCAATAAAGAAAACTAAATAAGAATCTTCATATATTCTTAAAAATACTAAAAGAATTAAAGTTAAGGGTGGTGTATAGTGGTTCAGAGGCACGCGGCATGCGCGGGCGCCGCGCGATCGATGCGGGCAGCGCGGGGGCGGGGGCGGGGGGCGTGGCGGGAGGCGGCGCGCGGCGGCCATTCGCTTGCAGCACGCGCCGCCCCCGGCCCCGCCCGCGCGCCCCGCTCGCGCACGCCGTCGCTCAGTACCTCGCGAGTCGTCGCCCGCGGTGCATGCGTCGCGCTTCACTCCTCACGTTACATTGCAGATGCGAGCCCGTTGCCGCTAAAACGATGCCGGCCGAGGAGGAACCCGCGGCGATGGATAGCCGGGAAGCCGCCGACGGCTCGCCCCAGCAGTTTTGTCTACGATGGAACAATTACCAGACTAATTTGGCCAACTGCTTCGATCAGCTGCTCCAGACCGAGTCCTTCGTGGACGTCACGCTGGCCTGCGAGGGTCAGAGTCTGAAGGCGCACAAGGTGGTGCTCTCCGCCTGCAGCCCCTACTTCCAGACGCTTTTCATGGACAACCCCTGCCGCCACCCGATTATAATAATGCGCGATATCAAATACTGCGACCTGAAAGCCGTGGTGGACTTCATGTATCGCGGAGAAATAAACGTGTCGCAGGACCAGATCACGGCGCTGCTGAAAGTGGCCGAGACATTAAAGATAAGGGGGTTGACGGATGTGAGCGGAGAGCACGCCGTGCTGCGTGCCGGCGGGGGCGTCGAAGCTCGCGCCGCCAAGAGGCCCGGCAGTCGTGACGCAGGTTCCCCCGGAGGGCCCGGGATCATAGGAAAGGCCAGGCGCCCTTCCGGAGAACGCAGCCCGGGGCCCAGCCCGCGCGCGTCCCCCGCCGGGCCCCCCGACATGCACGCGCCGCCCGACGCACCCTCCGCGCTGCACGCCGAAGACGTAGACATCCGTCCCGGCATCGCCGAGATGATCCGCGAGGAGGAACGGGTAAGTCGCGTCCCCTTGTAGTCGTCCCGCTCTTCCTTAAACTTTTCCCGCGTTGTGTTTCCCCGCGCCTCCTCTTTTCGCAAACTTTCCACGTAGTATCGGTTATAATTTTGTTTATTTTGAATACTTTATGATTTATTTACGGTAATTATTTTTCGTTATTATTACTTACTTCTACCGAAAAATTTAAATTGCAAATTTTACTTAAAACAATCAGGTAATAAATATTTAATAGATACTTACTTATTTAGGTGTATGTATTGATTGATGTAAGAAGTTAATTATTATTAATATCTTCAGTAATAGGTGAAGATGTCTCCTAATACCGCGTAGAAGAGAGCGTGTAGAACATCATGTCACTTATAGTATCAATTTCTATTAAGTTATAAATAATAAGTTATCGAAGGCAATTGAAATAGCGATAACTACGTAGGATATGTGTGCAAAGAACACGTATCTTTAGAATATGAACTTTAAGTAGTTGTCATAAGATTGCAGATTCCTTGTAAGATCTCCGAGTTCGGGTGTAGATATAGGAACAATGTCTTCTAGAAGCGTCAAAGATTAAAGAGCTTAAGATCGTTTGAAAGCGGATGTATTTTACAAATAATAAATATAGCTAAGGTAGCGCAGTCATTCTTTTTATGATATAATAATTTCAATTAAAATTATAATATAAAATATTATTTTATAATAATATTATAAATTAAAATATAATTTTATAAAAATAATTTTGTTAAGATACAGCATATCCTAACATTACGAATATGGGAAAATTAAATACATAAAAAAAAATATTGATTCATATTTTGAATAAATAATTTATTTTTAAGTCAATACATTAATAATTAGGAATATATATATATATTTAAATCTATTAATATGATACGTTTTTCTTGCATAAAAATAAAATCAATCAGCCTCATATTTTTTGTGAATCATACTATCAGTCTTATTACAAGGATTATAAAGCTTAAAATTAAGAAACAACAGAACAGTAAGATTGCAGATCTTCCCGTCGCGTCACCTTAATACTTTGATCTCGATTAAAGATCTATGAAACTTTTATTATTATATTATATTAGATATATAAATAATATAACTTTATAAGAATTGTTATTAATCATAAATATATAGAAAGTCTAATCTACTTAACACAACCCTCTAAATGTGTTTGTAAAGTTCCATCAAAACCGGTTCAGGGTATGAAGATTACACAGACAGATATGTTGTATTTAATGATCGATTTGTTTTTTATAACCTTAAAGTAGCGGTGTAAGTTTAAGATGAAACAGTATTAGGTGTGTTCCAGTGAGGCTGCTGATGATACGAACCAGAGATTTCACTGCAGGTTCCTTTTCTGACTCAGCACTTAAAGAGACAAGGTTTTTTCGGCAATTCCACCTATCGGGGGTAAATGGAAGGGTGCACATTTTTGTAAAACTATTTTATTTTTCAAGGTAAAACTTAAAAAAACAGTTTTCAATTTAAATGAATTACGTATTTTAGAATTTTTCCAAGAATTTTAAGAGTTTTTAGGGAAATCTGCTTTTAAATATAAAAAAAAGAAACGATGTCGAGGTCTCAGCAAGTTATACAAACGAATATAGGTATTTATATTTGCTATGTAAATATACCTACTCTAAATTAACAGATAAATTTAAAATTAATTTAAAATACTTACAAAGTTTGCGACATTAGTGTTCTCTTCCATTTAGAGTTAAGAGTTTTAAGTAAAGTGGGTTAAAAGAAACAAAAGGATATTGTACGACAATTAACACACCAGTAATAGATAACTGAATGTTTGTATTGAGTTTAAAATTAACGGAGAAATTTAACTATCGGTTACCTTTGTTATAAGTGCGCTTGTTCTTGTTGGAATTTATGTTGAACTCGTTATTGTTATTTTAATATTTTTTTTTAATTTCCATCAAACCTATTATTTTCTTACATCGTGTTCAGAGCTAGTTAGGATTATCGAATTCTCTGAAATCGAATTGACTGTTTACTTTAATATAATTTAATCATTTTTATGTAATTTTATTTAATTATATTTATAATTTCATATGTATTAATATTATTATAAATAATAATGAAATTTGAAATGCAAAATATATAGGTAGGTATATTTTTTAAATATATATTTAATAATTCCTAACACAATAGCAGGAAAGTCAAAGAAGCAGCTGTAATAATTGTTAGTTTGTTTGTTGTGTAGTACCTCCTCACTCACCGTAAACCTTTTAAAAAGGGTTATTATTTATCTTACATTAATTATATTATTATAAGATAATTATAATACCGAGAAATGATAACTTGGTAATTATTTTATTCAAAGCAACCGGATATCCTTGATTCTTCTTTCACGAGTCGATAATTTTTGTTTCATTATATTTTATTCAGCTGTTAATTGACAAAAAATACTACTTTGCTTTAATTTAATAAAAATCTTATTGTGCCTTATTTAATTATAACATTAATAATAAAATATAGTTTTATCGATTATGTAATTTTTTTTCGCTAAATTGGTTGTGAAACCAGACAAGACAAGAACACATTCTTATTTGACAACATTTACTAAGAGAAATAAATAAAAGAAAAGTTATTAAAAGTTTCCAAATGCTAGCAACGTTTCTTTTGTTTTGTTTAAAAGTATTATTTCTTTTCTTTTATTATTAGCGATATCAGCGTGTTACGATTTGAAGTTAAGTTATATAAATATAAAATAAACAATAGTTCATTAGTAGTGGTTTATAAGCGTGAAGGAACACGTGCGACATCTACCCGTTTCAATTAACGGACGTAATTAAAAACTAAGAAAATAATATAGTATTAGAGCAGTGATTAATTTATGTCCGATAACGTAGTCTGTTCGATTAATTCTGACTGATTAAAGCTATTAAACAGTATTAAATAATTTACTAATCAAATAATACAGGCTTTCAGAAGCGCTGAAATAAGCTTCGTGGTTAAATTATGTACTTTTTACTAACTTTCTTACTACTACTTTTTTCTTTTTTATGTTAGTATTTTTGTAAGTTGACGACTCCTGGCTCGTTATGTTTTAACTTGAATATAACTTGATTAATATTTACCCGTGTAAAATAATAACTTCAACGATATTTATTTCTTTGATCGTATAAACAATTAAAATTACACCCAAATGTCATAAGTTTAAAAGTCATTTTTGTTTGACACAGAACAGCATTATTAATTAGTTTCCTAGATTAAGCGTATGCCCTATTTCAGTATCGTAAATACTAAATATTCTTAACGTTAAAACAATTGTTTGTTTCTAGTTATGATAAGGATAATTTCGTTATGCTATGAATCACATTTTTTATTTCATTTTTGTGAGTAATCCCTTTATGAGCTCACATTTTTAATAGGCTTAGCGTCGTTACACGCCAGTAGGAAATAAGTGTTTCAATACGACCTTTAAATATATACTTTTAGTAATTTATTTTTTCATAAAAATAATAATCACATAATCATCGATATACTGGGAACAGGTACAGAGATAAATGAAAACGTTAAATGAAACGAAAAGAGTTTTCCAACTTCAAAATTTCAACAGATTTTCCTTTTAAAATTATTGTCCCTGCAATTACGAAGTCGAATCAGTGCCGGTGTTTATATTATTACAGTTATTTATAATTTGATTGGTTCGTTCATTATTTTTTTAATTATTTATCAACACTGTTTATTAATAACATTAACCTGTACTTGTCTGCGGCTTCGTTTAAAATTGGTAAAAATTGCCTAAACAAACTCACTAGTTTCTCTTTGAAGTTGGTAAACTAGCATCTAGTAGATATGAATACAATGCAGTACAAACAACTTTACTGTTACATTTATCAATTAGTTAAAAACCTTCATAACTAGAAAATAATGTCTCTATAGAAGTGTGTCCGTTGTTTGTGTTTGTAAAACACATAACGTACACAAAATGCAACAACAATCTGTGGATCATATAAAATATTTTTTCCGTACGGGAACCGAACCCGGACTCACTAATCAGGTCACTGATCACTAGTGCTGATTTCCCAGACATATACAATACAATAGTTTTGTATCTAATAAAGATCATATTATGTTACTCTTGAAACCATTTTATTTTATATCTGGCAAAATTCTAGTTCTGTCTCAAAATCAAAAGCACGTGATAATAAAGTATTAAATAATTGGGAAGAATTTTAAAACAATTCAGACAAGAATTGCATTAGATTCTAATAGCAAACTATTTCAATAGAACCGCCCAATCACAGGACAGCACGAGTTGTTGACTTCGTCACAACACGCGGTGCTTCAAAGAAACTGAAAGAGTATCTTTATAATTCAATAAAACCTGCTTAATAAGAATTCATGAATTACAAAATATCATTAATTAATTTATTTAAATGATTAATTATAATTCTCCTACTCTTAATATAATGGTTGTTATTTATATTACAAAGTTTTCCAATTAATATTTATTTGTGCATGAAATTAAAAATATATACGGTGTGTAAAATTGCCTGCTCTTAGGTAATTTAATTTATATTCGCATGTAAATCGATTTCTTTAAGGTTCTTACTTCTTTTTGATATTTATGTAACTGAAGTTTTTTTTTTGTGGTTAACGTCGTTTTGCAGTAGGTATACTATAAAAAAAGCTAGAAACAATAGGTATATTTAATTTTCGCGTCCCGTGGATTTGGTTTAGTTATGAACTTAAAAATCTGTCTTAAACAAACTCCTACCGGTTCTTCAAAAGTTTAAAGTTTTAAAGAGTTTTTAAATATGGAGGTATATCAACAAAAATGTATTCCGGACTAAATACTCAATGTGACTCAATGTGTAGGTGCTCTTTATATGGACTTGCTATTTCTCTCTGTCGGTCTGGACTCGTCCTATGTATTATCAGATAGGTACTTAAAAAGATCGTGAACGGAAAAGATTGAAATTAGAATCGAAGTGTAGAAAATTCAATCACTGAACTAATTGAAAGCAGTGAGCGAATGAAATGAAGATATTTTCGCGTCGTCATGAATGAATGAGTGTTTCGGTAGCCATTCGACGGGTATTGGTGATTTAAATTCGTATAAGTGTCATCTGCGGTCGACGAACCGGTCTATCTTACTTGTGCTCATAAAATATTAAAATTTAATATATTTTAATAATTTGTTCTTATTTGTAATTTATATTTCTTTTTTTAATTACGTTGCGTTGTTAACCCCATCGATTTTTTGTTTAAATGGATTATTTCCAAGAATATTCTAAATAGTCATGGGGTGTTGAATATTATAGTAAATTATAAAGATATCTATTTTTTATGGGTTTTTCATACCTGACAAAAAATTTCTATAATATGATATCTTAGGCTATTTAGTGCCTTGTCAATAATTGCTACACTTAGAAAAGATATTGCATTTAATAAAACAATTTCCTAAAATTGTCAATTAAACAGCAATTCGAGCAATTTTAATCTCAGTATAATAACCGATTAGGGAAATAGTCCAAGAGACCGCCAAAGAATACAAAAAAAAACTTGAATCAAATACCGCAAGTCTATATTACACAATACAAGCACTTATCTCTCCTACAATTTGTCCAAACAAACATCGGCTATTCTCTTTTCCAGGCTCATTAAGCCGTGTGCACACGTTATCTGTTTTATAGTTTTAATTTAAAACAACACAGATAAGAAAAGTGCCATTTCACGTGAATTAAGGTTAAGTTATGTTTACCGCCGCCGTCGATCCTTGTGACCGCTGCACTGGTGTGTCAACAGCTTTAAATACACGCGCCCTGACAGCGGACGGACAGACGGATTTATTTTGATATTTATATATGCCATTCATTATAATTGGCCAAATACATGATACTATAATATACCTCCAGGTTATATATAAACAATTTATAACACAATATTAATATGGTACCCATATGAAGAGTCAAATATAATTTATATATTTAGAATGAGATGCATGAATTATGGTCTAGACATTGAAATTGTAACAAATTAGGAATTATTATACAATTAATTTAAATAATCTGTTAAGGTGATATAATAAATGAATTATTTACAGTACACATACAGCAATGAGTCCGGGGATTATCAGTGATTACAAATTATGAGATAATCACCTTTTTGTCTTTAATCTTATCTCGGGCAGTCTTTGAACGCAATCCCGCTTGGAAAATAATATTTCATATATTAGCAAAGTTTTTATCATTATTTACTTATCTTAACCTTACTATTATTATAAGTGTTTATGAATTATATTGTTTTCAATGGCTTCATTAAATAACCACTAACCATTAAAACTTGGACGGTAGAGTTGAAATTGACATCAAGTATATATAAAAGAATATAGTTCCGTCAGTATTAACAGATTAGTTTGATCAGATAAATTCTTCAGAATCAATAAAGGATACAATATAACCTTATCACTATTCTATTAAGAGATATGTATTTTAGATGGTATGTAGCACATTAGGATATCACTAGACCATCACTAATGACAAAATTGAAAATATATGTAATAACAATCGAACAATACAAATAACTGTCGTACGTCTGTTTGTAATTCTACTGATCAATTATAATTACCGTGACGATATATTGCTTTGATATAAAAGACTTGTTAATATTAAACTCGAAGTTTCAAGGATACTTCAAAAATACAGACAGACATACATTTGGTATTGTTTAGTCTACTGACCGTCGATTTTGTCGATTCAATCAGCTCGTTCTGGTTTGATATGAAGTAAACATAATTTAATTCAATAATAGATTATAATAAAGAATGTCTTTAGCTTCACGAGATAATTATTATTTATTGATCTCACTTTCGATAAGTTACCAGATTAGATCTGGTAATGTGTTACTTTACTAATTTTTATTGACTTTATAAAAACTAATTCAATCTTAAGGGAAACCTAGAGACAGGGGCTGAACATTTCTACCTATATATAAAAGTAATTATAGTCTACTTGCTTCTTCAATATATTACGAGTATCTAGTGAGCACATTAAAAAGATTAGAGTAGGTACTATATTAGATTTGAACACGTGTCGATGTGTCGGGTCAATGAACTGTATCTGTTTGTCAAATTTCTTACACCTCATGTGTATTCAAATGATGTAGAGATAAATTTGTCTTTGAAATTATAAAGCATTATTACATTAGGTACAATCTGGCAGTTGTTTAAAAAGTACTACCCAGGAGCATTAGTGTTATTTATGAGAAGTCTCAAATATCATCATAAATTGAACCCTCTCTACAATTTGTAATCTTAATACAGCCGCGACATATTCTGAAACAAAACAGAATAATTAACAATACTAGGCATATTCATATTTACCTGAAATTAAATGTAATATATCTACAATATTTCTGATTAATAGCTTTTGTATATTAATTGTACTGCAGCTGCTATTTGGGACGGCTCTTAGGTATTTAAATCATTAACGGAATAGAAAACTTATTCCATAGTTTTTCTATTTAGGGAATTATAGAAATTTATTTTCCGCTAATACTATTGCTATCTCATAACTTTTAATGCTTTTTAATCACGTTAGAATTGATGATTGTTTAATTTTACGAATCTACCTCAATTCAAGAACGCACACTATTCGGACAAAATCGCAACAAAAAGCTCCCTAATTAAAAAAATAACTATAATAGTATTCGTCGGTCTTTCGAGAACAATTTCCATGCCATCGAATCAGTCTAGCTCTTCAAGTTGATCATCGTCATAGTAACGTTATATAAAATAACGACTGTTAAAATCAGAGCAGCAATGATAGACAATGAGCAGCAGCAACAGCTCGGCAACCACTAAATAGTTAAGCGGCACGTCTCAAGATGTCTACATTCCGGTCTACACGAGCCTCCACCTGTTGCTTGGAAGTGGCGCTTGACAGTCCTGCCTTACTGGACTCAGAGCCATCCAGCACCATTTAATGCTCATTCAGATTAATTTTCACACACAAACAAACAAATTAAGTGTTAAATTTCATTAAAACACACATTCCATTTGTAACTTCCCTACAGAAGACCCGGCAAGACACTGACCGGATGGATAATTTGTTAAATAATATCTTAATATATATAATAAAACCTCATTATTTTAAATATCTAAGAATCTGCCTGGATGGATGGTTTTTAAAATAATTTCTGAACTTTGTAAAACCTTAGATTAAATACCCAAAAAGTTGCTACATGTGACCCTCCTAGGGGGTAAAATAAATTCGAGAAACAAGATATAAGAAGTAATATCAAGCCAATTTCGATGTCGCCAAACCAGATGCTTAACGTCAAGGCTTTAGTTGCGTCGATTTAATGCAATTACGAATGTTATAATCAATACAATAATAATCTTTATTTATTTCGCCGCCGCTACTTGTCAATACTGTCTGGTTTGGGTCACTATGGACGTCACGAAAACCGCTGGGATTTTTATTTGTCGATTGTTTTTATGAGAATAACTTTGTATGTGACTTAGGTACATGAATAATATTAGACGAAATAATATTAAAATATACAAACCTTATCTCACAAGTGATTTATAAGTATAAACTTTAAACAGTTTAATTTCTACTCAATAATTGTATATCTAATAGAGTATTATCGATATCATCATGTAATACAGACGGAACACCTTACAATATCGTGTTCACGCTTCACTCTCTCGGTGTTGGTATCTGGTATATATTTCAAAGGTAGTGGTATATGTTTGATGGTCTCGTATCCAGATGTTATTATAATTAAAGTATGTCTTATGAATATTTTAAAATTTTATTCGTATAATATTAAACGTTTCTTGTATTACACCGAATTTGCATATAAAATGTAAAGTGTTTGATTATAATGTTTCGAGACGCCGTAACACTTGTTGTCGCTTTTTTATATTATTTTATTATATTGCATGCAAATTACTCATTACAAGTGAATTTATTGTGATGTGTCGCTGTAGGTTTGTAGATTTGTGGCAATGATAATTAAATTTAACATAAAATCATACATTAGTAATATTACGATCGCTAAATGATAAGGTCTCGGCCGCGAGGGACCGCTGTCGGCAATTATGTTACACTTTAAAAAACGTTTAGGTGCTCACAGGAGTCTCATTGATTTACTGATAAAACAACTCAACCCTCACTAAAGACAGTATGTCTTTCACCCAATCACAGGACATAAAGTACATACTAATAATATTAGCCACAGCGTATTCATATAAAGTACATACTAATAATATTAGACACAGTGTATTAACAATCAATATGTTACGAAACACATATAAAATTACTGTCACAAATGACATCTAAAATATAATGACGTAACATATTATGTCATATGTAATAATTAATAACTACAATTAGTAACTCTATAAATAGTAGGTACCTACAGCTTTGCCTTCATTTGAAATATAAATCATTTACATAATATAAACATTTAAACGGTCAACACTTGCTAATAATGTAATATATTTTTTGATATTAATGTTATTTATTTTCGCAATATTTAATAATGTTAAATAGAAGTGATAAAGTAAAGCGACATGCGGCGGCAGTGACCTGGAAGTAGTTACGTATACAAACAACTATAGCATCTAGATCTATCTCCTAAGATGCTCATAAGATCTTTAGTATAATATATTGTGAGACTAATATATTACTTGTTTGTATTTATATATATTTGTATTGTATCGATAATATATATTTCTGAGGTTATTAATTATTATCTATGTGTTTCGAAATTCTAAACGTCTAAGGAAAGCCTCGGCTTATTCCAAAGGAAATTCCAAAAACTGTATTCAAGAGGTTCTAGATATTTTCTTAGATAAAGGCTTTGCAAAAGCATTTCCAATATATCTCGAGCTAGTTATTGATAAATTCCGGTCACAGGTCGACCTCTGGCCTCCGGTTTAATGAAAATAATCTGATCATAATTGCTGTCTTAATTAATTTAGACCTCCTCTGCGACCGAAGAAGTTACGTAGATATTGTCACAGTTTACTAACAAACTGACCTCTGCCTCTCTGTAGGTACCCACAATTACATTTAAAACTATAATAATTTGACTATTATAGAAAAATTTGACGTAATACGTCTCTTGTGGCCAAGCCACTTTATTGTTAGCATGTACTAATAAATATAATAAATATTCGACACATCAAATAAATGGTGATACAATGTTAAAAAGAAATATCTTATACTTTCTCTATTTAAACATCCATTCTACTTAATTACTCTGGACGAAAATTGTGGCTTTTCCGAGATTCATATTTTAAAAGCGTTTTGATGTATCACTATCATATACCTCCATTATAGCTATTCGACAGGTTTGTTTTGGGTTCTGTATAAAATAATTATACCTGTCAGCTGTTCAGGGAATGATAAAATGAAACATTTTAAACTCTGTCGACTACTTGAAGGCTGAACGATTCCCGTTTGCTAATAACTTACTTTAGGTTTATACAAAAAGTCCTATAACAACACATTTCTATTCTACAAATGCAATTAAATTGAAAATATCGAGAGCAATATTGTATTTTATTTGATTCGAACAGCGTAAAATGATTTATCGATAATCTAATATGCAGCATCAAGCGATTGAATTTATATTTTTCCTGAAATATTTAATACATCAATATAGATTTGAATTTCTCGTTTTAGTTTTACATTTATATTATTTAATATATTAATTGTACTGTAACAATTTTCGTGTAACTATCAACGACTTCCAAATATGATCTTTTAATAAATATCTTTATTTTATATCTTATCATAATCTTAAACTTATTCTTAGTGCTTGTAGTTACTAACTAATATTTTTGTATTACGTTCTCTGTATACATATTTTTTCTGGTATGTTTACTTTGGTTTTACTCGACGCGTAGTTACACATTTTTGTATACCTATTGTGTACCGACTTAAAGCTTGTAGATATACTTAGGCATATTTGTCACCTTGTAAATAATTCTCGTCTATTAGATTATTAAGACTGACTAAATAAGATATTCGGTATTTAATTGTCGAATTATAAATTAAACATTACGTTAAATCTAAAGATATTTAACATACTTATTACATTTTTCTTGTCTGCTGATCTTTCGCCTTAAGTGCCGTCACAGCGAATTAGAAGTAGGTAGGTAGGTACCTATACAATTATAGGAATTTAATTGTTGTATACGTTTCTAAAGAAAATTGATAGTTTTGATTTCTGATTTAGAGTTAGGAGATTTCAGCAATGATATATGTAGGATTATTTATGGCCTACTTAATATAATAATATATCATTGTTCGTACTGTAGTGCTTATAGTCCACAACAGAGATTTTAACCTTTCAGCGGATTTATATTAATTTTCGATAATTAAAAACAAGGCAATTTTTTGTAAACAATGCCGGCTTCTACAATTAAAAGAGACCTCTGTGATTACGGAGTTGTGTAAAATTAAATAATTAACCGTAAGTCGATTGTCAACTACGGTCCTCGCACACCAGCTATCTATTAGGAGATATCTACTGCAGCTATATGATGTACTTATAATTGTTTTGAACCGTTGTAACAGACACCTTTCATTACTTTATTAGTGAGGATTGACATAACACTATTGAGACACATTTTATTAGTTAAGGTCTGAAGCAGGTTCCATTTAGTTTTTTTTCACGTAGGTTGGCAGTAAGCCGGTTAAGCGCTCCTTAGGCTTAAGTAGGGACAATTAAAACTCGATTATTGTCGAACAGTATGAAATTATCTTGTTTATTTCTTATTAACCTTTAGATGTCTTTAGTCATACATATTCAGTAATTATGAATACAATAGGAATTGTCTTTACATATACGTATTTGAACTCTTATTTTCATACTAATTATTTAAATAAGGACATCATTCCTTACCTCGCTCTTAAAAATTAAAAATATTAAAACAATCTTGTATATAACTAAAATTAAATTATTACGAAGATATACCAAATAATAAAAATGTATAAAAACATTCAAAAGACCATATAAATTCCTATTTTGATCTAGTTTTTAATAGTAAAAAAATTAACATAATATTTTTTTGCGTAGGTATATACGGTTATAGAAAAAAATGTTCCAGTTAAAGAAATTAGTTACGGTTTAAACATAATTACAGAGAACAGTTTGTTTTCAAAGCAATACACTACAATGTCCATTTTTGTATGGTAGTACAATTGTGAAGCGGCGCATGAGTGGTCGAGTGACATAATTAGTCAATGATAATTACGTGTAGGTACCACGAGTATATATCAATGGAGGCAGCCAAGCGGGCCACGGTTGCATCTAGCTTAGTGCTTATTAAATTGTACCTAGATTATGATTACGCCGCGATAGAGATGCATTGGTACAGGTTTATACTTTTATATGACGATTATAGGTAGCTTTACATTAAATTAATCGCAATTTGAAGCAATGAAATATAATGTCTATTTTAATGACATATAATATTCTACACTGCTACTACAATAAGCCACCTATAATGTAAATGTAAATGCTCTAAGTATCTACCGAATAACGTCCTAGGTCCCTGGGCACCAAGACACATGGTGTGTCCTCAGGCTTGACCAATGGCCATCTACCATCCCTTAATATTACATAACCTTGGCTGTAATACCACCACAATAACTGCAATGCTAACCACATTTGAAACTTTCTTTTTTTAATAATATTCACAGTTTATGCAGCAGTCATACCAAGACTTTTTAATTTATATTCTTCGTATGATTCAAATTGTATTTCTTTTTTTATTGGTAGTGGAGTCCTGGCTCTGTGTTACAATAGGTCCATCCTGGATTCCTCCACCTGCAGTCGCTCCATATCTAGCACGGCCCAGTTTAAAGTGAGCAAAGGGTAATTATATTAAAAATGCTCCCAGCATTGTATCTAAATTCGATTGCTCAACTATTCATCCGTCAACCTCGCCCTTATTAACCTCAATTATACTTGTAATAATGCACCGAGAAATAATTTATATAAATATTAAAAGTATTGTTTCAAAACAGTACGATACACAACATTATATCGACGAATAAAAAAATATAATAGTCACGAACGAAAACCCTTTCTTTATAAAGGTTTCATTTGTTTTGTTTTGGTATAATCTGGTGTATAATTTTGCACCTTTTTAATGACGTTAATAGCACTTGGTTGTTATGATTATGACTACTTATAAATTTTCTTTAAACTCGCCCATAGTTATACTATTGACTGTATAATTAAGGTTCCTATTATAGCTTCTTATAAAAGTTATGATGGACTTTTACGACACATTAACACGACCGTATGAGAAAATTGGATTCCAAATGTACTTCTAGGATAATACCGCGGAGTGAAGTACTAGTGCAATCTTATATCGACTTCAGATTTGTGTAATTTGGATTTCAAACTACATATTTGTATTGGTCTTGTTCGTTGAGGAATAAAACTGCTACCAGAGTTAAGTTAACTCTTTACGTTAACTGGCGTTAACTGGCGGAGTTACTCAATCATTCTTTATCCTTCACTTCCTGCGAATGAATGAAAAAAAATGACAATTATCGAAGTAAATATTGTTAATCATTCAATAACTTGTGATTTTTAATAGTAATTTATTTCATAGTTACCTGTTGCAGTTACTCAAACTGCAAACGGTCATTTTTATATGGAAAAGTTGAGTGTAAGTTTGTTTGTTCGTTTTATTAACGAGATAGGATTACGACAAATTGACAGCGGAACTGAAGTCGCTCGCTTGTCCGCGTTTCTTTGAGCTTTTATTTCCACTGTTTTGTTCTATGCTATTTATTAAAGCTTTAAATAAGTTTAAAGTGCTTTATTAGTAAGTGATAGCTTTATTAACAGTTAGACAAAATAATATTCATTCGATAATTAATGTTAAAAGGATGTAACTGTTTCAAGAAATTGAAACCCACTTGTCAAAACTTCGTGGACCATTACAAAAAATACACACACACATTAGGCAAACAAATAAACAGTGATTATATTAAAAATAAAGGATAAAACAAACATATTATTCATTTCTATAGATTTAAATTATATAATTATCATAACAAACGTCAGCGTCAAATCAAAACCTTCACATTAACACATTTTAGTTTCTTAAGACATGGTTTAAAATAATAAGTACAGAGCATAAATAACCGGCTGTAACCGGATAAAACTATATTAATAGCCATGCAACTTCGCAACATTAAAGATTACTTCCCTCACCGGACCAGCTTCTTAATACCCGGCCATAGTAATTGAAGGAAACAGATGCAATTTATTTATTATTTATATATTATAATAATAGTCCGCCGGCAATTACACGAAATGTATTCACGTTGTAGCAATAAAATTATAGATTGGTTTGCATATCAAGCATCGCCCTACCTCGCCCGCTATAAGTAGGTTAAAACTTAAGTTTTAATAAGAAAAGCCAACAATATACAATGGCCGGTAGAAGTACTAGTTACTGCTATGACGTGGACTCGAAATCCGTGGTACAGTGAAGGTGTTAGCAAGTTAGGGACTTTAGCGATTTCACGAGCGAAGCGACCATACAACACAAAAAAAATATGATTTTTATTTAAATCGTAACAGTGGAAATAATAAAATAATATTGCGATATTGTCAAATATTTATTGTAAATTGTGTAGTAAAATTTAGTTACAGATACAGATACAATATACGAGCTGTTAAAATAGTTACATTCCGCTCCGCTTATAACTTGGAGCCGTCTGATGAATCACTTTTGTAGCTGCGCGTACGCTCATAATGTGCGTTAATTTGATCTAAAAACATCTATTCTTTGTTAATTTTTTACGAATGCCCTCGGTTATTACCAATAATTTTTAAACACTTCCAGTTCTTATTTGTATTTTATATTTACTTCCTTTTGGTTACTAAACCTATATATAGTATTCATCTTCCAAATGTACAAAAATGATCACAAAACTATTAATCAGAACTTTACCTTTGTAACTTATAAATATAATTAAAACTTTAAATATTATTACGATCGCATATCTTTTAATTATATTACAAAATAGTTCATATTTTAATAAAACTTTCCAGTCTCCTATCTTTTAACAATTTTTTTTTTTTATTTCAGGTAAGTACCACTATTAATAATAACACAGTCGTGTTTGGTAAGTTATAATAAATACTAATAAATCATTGGCACGTTGGTTACATTTAATATAATATCTATGATATATATAATTTATAACATACAATAATAATTAATTATACGAAGTAAAAAAACCTTTTCATTAATTCTATTTGCGGTTTATCATTTTAATTGGATGTTTTTTACATCTTTTTCTATATTATATAATTAAAACTACACAACTTTAATACGTACATAATTTATTTTTTTAAAGTGAAACCAACAATTTATAACAATATAATAATAATTTTAATTACGATGATAATTGCACGGAGCGGTTAGTAATCTCAGGTTTTCCCCGAATCCGTCTAAATTTATTTTACAGTTATTTAAAAAATAGATTAGAAAAAGTGCAATTTTTTATTATTCATATGAAATACACCAGTTATCTTGTAATGGACTTTATCTGCCGTCGGATCTATCTTATTTACAAAGCGGTACGCCACTGGCTTAATACGAATGGACACGACAGCCACATCCATAGTTTGAATTAAATTAATTTTATTGCTGATAGTGCGTGATAAATATTAATAATTCAAATATTATGGCCAATAAAATAGATTTGTAAATTTAATATAAGAAAGCATAATGAATATTGATGATTATAAAAGAGAAATATAAATAAATAATTCTTAACGTCACATCCATAAATCCTACATCGATGTAAGTCCGCCAAGTTCTATTGTTTTGTCAGCACTTGACTTGTAAGAACATAAAAGTTAACAGCCGTCTGTAAGAATATATTAAATTCGTTTATTACCGACTGAATTAATTACAACAGTTAAATGAACGTTTCAAAAAAATATGGAACGCTCTGATTATTAATATATTTAACGTGTTACATTACTAGTAAAGTAACTGAGCCACTTTGACCTTTAGGATTAATTTAAGGTCATATAAATTAATGAAACCGGGTTTTTTATCAGACCCATTGTATTTTTCTTATAAAACATAATTAATGTATCAATAATTGGATATTGAATATTGTATGACTTATAAAGTTCATAATTATATATATATTCTTTATATTTCTGGTCGTTTGTTCGTCGCTCAATTAAACACCTTAACAGCTTAATTTGTTTCATAATTTTGTACAAAATCTCAACGTCGAGGTAATCACTTTTTTGTTTAATAAATACAAATTGAAAGTCGGTGAAATGTTCTAAGGTGAAAGTTTCCGGCTGTCGGTTTTTGGCATCGTTGCTCCTAAACAGATGGATAGATTTTAATGCGGTTCTTGTATAGATATTGCAAAACACCAGTAAAATTTGTGGTTATAATAAAAACAATTAAATATTCCTTCTACATAAAACTAATACTTTTATTATTAATCTTGATAATTATAATAGATATTAATAATTATAAGGTATATAACAATTCATTAAAATATTAATTATTAGAAATGGTAACATAATTTAAGATAATTAAGTTTTTGTATGTGATATTGTTATTGGAAGCGACCGTCAGTTGTATTCTTTGAAATATTAATGAGGGTGTGTTCTAGTTACGTTAGTGGAGTTGGTTAATTCCATAGCCTTCAGAGCTGGTGAAGTGTGAACCGCTAACTAGACAACACACCGCACTTACTACACTCAGTCGTCGGTCACTTGTTTGAATTGGATCTGCGCGAGATAAAGGCAAGGTGCGCATCAGATGCGCAATATCTTTTTATTCGACGCACGACATGCAACTTACATTCAATTTAATGTTCTATTTCCTCGAGATAACGTCCATTTATCCCTAACGAGAACTCGCCGGGAAATCTAACCGCTAGTTTCCTCTTTAAGTTATTTTGTCCATTTTCTGTTTGTCCCCAATTATTGTCTCTAATAAGCCTGACAATTCACGTTGCTTAGACGACGTGTGAACTTTACGTAACTCATTGCCCATTAGTGTTAACCTAATTGTATTTATAATATGTGATGTTTCATTTGTCACATTGTTTTTAGTATGGATACAGTGTAATGTTAAAATTATTAATATTGTAAATTTTTGGCAGCATCCACCTCGAGCGACCTTCGCCTCGCATTATAATTCATCAAGCAATTGTCCCGATTCTTTTATTAAACGGGAAACTATTTTAGAATGTTGGTCGTCCAATAAAATATATATTACTACATGTTATTTATTGAGTCGCTTGCGGCGGCCCTGGATATATTATAATAAACTAGTGCTTCTGAAGCATTCGATTGTTCTGGCATCGATTTTACAATTTAATATCTTAAATACATGTAATGATTTGCATTTTTATTCAACTTCTTAGTAAATCATTAATAAATTAGTATTATTATAATTTATCAAAACATCGCTAAATATTAGTTTAGATAAGTCCGCAGTCGATTTATATAATTTTCTTCGTTCTCTGAAGAATTCAAGTATTTAATGTGCCTCAGTATTATTTAACAAACGTCTGATTATTTTTTTTTTTTTAACATAGCCTATATTAAAAAACCTCTAAAAATAAATATTGGTATGAAAACACAAAATAAATAGTAAAATGCCTATCATTTTGAAGATTAAAATAATATTATTGACTTAGTTAATTTCATTATAAATAATTCCACTTTTTGGCTGCTTCCATATATTGTAAATATAGATGTTTATGTTCTAATGATATATATATATAGACATATTGTGTATTGATGTTTGTTGGTATGATGGTTGCTTTTGTTCTCTTGACCTCTACCAAAATTACAGCATTTCTACCTCATATAGAATACGTGATAATTGGCATTGAAATAGTCTTTTATTAATTTGAACATTGGTACTGTGCTTCAGCTTCAGAGAAATTCTTAAGGAGTTCGCTCTGATATTATTAAATACAATCTCGGAAAAGTTTTATAAGAAAATAAATGAAAGCGGACGAAAGATACAATTTTATTTTCCTGATTATAAAATACGAACTAGTTGATGAATTAGAGTCTAATAACCTTCTGTGGGAGCATTTTAAGAATTTCAAATATAAATACAAATATCTATTAGTTGGATTAGTTATGGCAGAAGTACGAAACAATTTATACTTGTTTTAATATTATTGATGAACCATTCAGTAATCAAAATATATCTTGTTAAAAAACATTGTTTAAGGCTCGCGTTAAATTAAATAAATATTATTTTGTGAAACGGCAGGTAAGAGAGTGCTAAAATGAAACGTGAAGCTACTTTTCATATAAATTGAAAGCATTACACTTTTAAAATTATTTTAAATTCAGCAATTTAAGTGAAGATGTAACGGCTACGGTTAATTTATATGCATTAAGACACTGCGGCTGCCATATTATATACTTTTTGAGCTATTTCCTTATCTATATTAAATATGTGTGTTTATGTTTGTGGCAAAATTATATTTAAGAATTTGAATAATATAGGTATTACACCTAATGGTCCATTTCTTTTTTTGTTAGCTAATATAATTTGCATAAAATAAAAGTAAAAATAATTGCGTCGAATTTATTTGAAGTTGTAACCATGGCAACCCCTTTATCTTAACGACGACGATACAAAATGCTTAGACCAAAAAACAATCGGAATACTTTGTTACTTGTTCCCATAGAGTCATTTGTTTCTAATAAATATAAGAAGTCATAAATGGAGTCTGTACAACTTTTATTATCCTTTAGATAGTATTTCCCTCTAATGGTCCGTCACTGTTCAACTAACAAGTATCGGTATACAAATTGGTCGATAAAGACATTCCCAGGGACGAGCGGAGCGATAAGAGGTAGCGTGTTTCGACCTCCGATAATAATTATAGTTAAAGATAGACATCAAAACTGGTCTTATATAAAGATATAGTATTTGAAAGTTAGTCAGTTTTAGTTTACATTACGTATTAATACCGAGGCTTAAAATATAAGCTTTGACGT
This sequence comes from Napeogenes inachia, assembly GCA_959347355.1. NCBI lineage: Eukaryota > Metazoa > Arthropoda > Insecta > Lepidoptera > Nymphalidae > Napeogenes > Napeogenes inachia. Next base: position 2,340,663 of record OY365800.1, on the reverse strand, counting down.
CACGAGCGTCTCGAGCTTTACTTAACACACATCTCTTCATCTCACAAGAGTGCGCACACTTTTATAGCAATTAAAATTTATTTTATATATAATATTTAATATTTAATATTTTAAAACTACTGCTTCTTTGATCTTTTGGTTTCTTTGCATTACAAGTAGAAAAGAACATAACTCAACTGCCTTATAAATGAAATAAATAAAAATAATAATACTATCATGTTCGAATTGATTAAAAAAAACCAACAAAAAGTGATTCAGGACATAACAAAGTTTAGAAAGGACAGCGTTCATAAATTATTACTTGTGTCCAAATATTGATGTTGCGTGTTTATTTTTTAAAACCGGACGCATCGAACCTACAGTATAGTATTTAAATGTATTCACAAACAAAGGGCGAGGGTCTGGAAGGGAGCCTCTGCCTCCACTATGGACCTAATTGAAATCGTCTACGCCGCTCGTTGTGTTTTGATACTTGCCTTACTAACATTATTTCTGTTTTCATTTAGTTTAATGGGTCAAGGTGTTTTATGTGTCATTTTAAGATCACATATAGGTATTAGGTATCTTGAAACAATTATTAATTTAGCCTTTGTGATTAGTTTTTGATTTACTTTTTATTTTGATATATTGGAAGTTACACATCATTATATATGTTATAATTAAATTTATAAAAATAAATAAATATTTAATTCAATTATTTTATATATTAGTATCAAAAGTTTCAAGACCTCCCACGCCGCGTAAGCAAGAAGGGCCTGCCAGCCTTTAAGTTTACTTATAATATTAAGATAAATATTTCACATGGGCATGTGAAACTGCTTTATGGTTTGAGAATATCACTTTTAAATCGTACTGTGTTCGAGGCTCGAATGTTTTAACAACAATTAGATGCGCTTTACCCGCCCTTATTGTAAGCTACTCTCAGTATTGAGTGTCAATATATATATATGATGTATGTCCGTTGGTTGCTTGGGTGTGCTTGTTAAAAACGGTGAACTACTTTATTTTTGGGGGGCAAATAGACTACCTCAGGCTGTAAGAGGTAATGCTAACATTCTATCGGTGGGCGACGCACGGTGGTCGAAGTCGTTTGACACCTGACATGTTTGTTTTCTTATGATCGGGGATTAAGAGCTTTTGGTCGTAGATGGGCTGAGACGAGCATCGTTAGCGGGATATCATCTCTGTATCGATGTTTAGCTTCTAATGGTTCCGCTTCCTACTCGTTCTCAGAGGGTTGTTGTTGGTTTTTAGTTCTTTATAATAAATTGGTTTTGCCGCGTGCTTGTAGTGAATAGTTTAATCTTTATTAATCGTTATTGCTTAAACATCTCTCACAATTAACGAAAGTCGTGTTGTGCTATGAGACGGTTTATATAATTTATTTTCTTCCATTCCGGCAAATAATAGCTAGTTAGCAGAAAATAAAATTGAAACAAAGCAAATGTATTAAGTCCTGGAACGATATTAAAGTGAGATCGGAAGCCGGTGGCGCTACGAGTACGGGCGCGAGCTACGTGGAGTATAATAATACGGGGCCAACTTTTCTCATTTTAATGTTGTTCGCTGGCAAAGTTTAAATATAAAAATATAATGATGCGGCACGCATTAGTGAGTCATTGAGTGCGTGCGTGCTTGCCGCACGATTTTAAGCTTTCGCTTCGCAAAAATAGAAGTTAAAAACAAATGGTAAATAAACTTTTCGAATAAAATAAAAATAACCCTCTTGGCGGCGAGGGTGGCGGCCCTCCCCAATAAAAAATATAATAACTTTTCTTTTTATTCGACGTAATGGCAACGGCTCGCTTCTAATGTTGGCATCTCGTTCGCTCACAGATTATTGTAATGGGGTGCGGAACTCGGCCGCTATGAAGTGCGACCTCGTGCGATCTCGTGCGAACTCGTGCGACGCCGGGAAACATTAACAGACCTTAGGTTTCATCTTATTTGCCTCAATTAGGACACTTGAAGAATTTCAAAGGGAACTAAAGCACCCTTACCTCGGAACGAAACCTCAATTTTCTAAGGTGAAATGAAATAGTGTAACTTATCAACCACCAACATCATTGTTAAGACCGAACCCCTTAGAATTTGATAATAAAAATACATTGAAAATGTTTATAACCAGCGATAAAAATATTTTACAACATCAATATAATGTTGCACAGAATACCTAAAAATATTGCACAAAGCCTGCACACACAAAGCCGCAGAGGGTGCGCGCCGCACTGACCCCACGCTGTATCCTTTATAAATACGATAACGGTTATTATCCCGCGCCCAGGGCTGCTGAGTTAAACAGATTTAAAGATTATTAAAACTTCACCGTTCCACGATTAACTGACCTAAATCATTAGTAGCTAGAACAGCCTTGGCTTATAAAAGATACCTTATAAGTACAGTTCTGCGACGCAACCTTGAATTTATTCGTTCGTTTTTTGCATCCTTTTTTATTATATTTTGAATTTGTTAGTCGAAGCTATGTTTCGAGTGCGTGGCAACCCTATTGAAGACACAAGATGGACGCATCTTATACAAATAACCGTTCGCATCCACACTACAATAATAATAATCTATTGTTCCCACTACATTGTGATCGTGTTTTGAATTCTGTTCTAAAATAATAATTTCTATTCGCTTTTCCCTCGAGTAAATCTTAATTTAAACAATTCTTTTTTGTTTTAATGTATTTTGGTCACTACAATCTCTATTTGGCGTATTGTTATGGATTATTTTACTCCGTTGATTCTTAAGTCGATAAACTAAACGAATGTAAAGTCTGACAATACTGTATGTATGTTTAAACAGAAATTGTTCCGAAACTACTTATGAGTACAAAAAATACAAGTCTATTATTAAATGTCACTTGTTTATAAACCAATATAGATTTATTATATTACAATTAAATATAATCTTTTGTTCTCGTCGAAAAAGCTCACGGGAACTTGATCTCTATTACGGGGTGGTAGAGTCGAGTTAGTCTGCGGCGGGTAGATGCGCACGCGGCGAACAATAGAAAAGAGCACGAAATGAAAAATCTGGGCACAATAACATCTTGTGTTTGAACTGTCCGTGTGTTTGTTTAGTTGGAAACTAAAAATCTACGAACTGAATGTCTCAGCTAAATTTATATATAGGTGCAGGCGTTCATATAAAATATTTTTGACGTGTCTAAACATATTAAAACGTATGTCTTCATGTTAGCCGTACGAGATGGATTTTAACCGTATTTCGTATACTTTTATGTGTTTCTTAAAAACTCTATTCACTTCCGCTTCGGGTACAGGTACCTACATAAATTACATTATAATTCTGTCTGTCTGTGCTCTACAGACTGTCGTTCTATTATTCTTAATACACACGTGTAGGTTCCATTATGACAATCTATAAATATATATTTGTTCGTGTTAGATATTTTCGTGTTGAATACAATACAGGTCATATTTACAATATTTAATATTAATCAGCCATTGACATTTAAAACGACTTTATTACTGTTATAGTTTCATAAGTAATGTATGGGTCATAGTGGCGTCATATTTGTCAAGCATAACATTATTCAACTCTTAGCTATGCGCAATTTTATTTGCCAAAATAATTGCATACCGAATGTTGGAATTAAAATTTCATTTGTCAGGGTCAGAGTGTCTGTCTGTGTGTGTGCGTGTGTGTTAATATAAGTGACATGTGTGTGTGATTCGGGATCAAATAATGTTTTTGTTATCAATATTTGAATATTGTTTTATAAAATTATTTACAGTACGGCTTTAGTTGAGGTCGTTTATTAATATTTCACTTTTGATTATATTTATTTACTTATTACTAGTTGCTAATGTTAATATTAGCTCCAAAATCATTCTACTAAATTGAAATGGTTTCCTAAAACTTAACATAAATAGCATACTTACTTATTATTAATTTAGCATAAAAGGTCACACTCCCACACGTACACACACACCAATATAAACCGACGAAAAATATTTTATAAAGACTACAATAATAATTATGATGTAGCAATTATTCAATTATTGTTATTTATAGCGTATATAGTATGTGTACGTAAAGTTGCACTAAAAATATTAATAACTAAATACTTACATAGTATCAGGAGTAATCATATTGGTAAAGAATCGTATTTAAAATATGATATTACAAGCACTTTCCTTAAAGCAAGTTATACAATAAATTAATGTATTTAATCCCAAGATATTCATAAAGCAATAATAAGCTCCTATACTATCAGTTGGAATGGAAAATAATTGCTTGCGTGTGTATTATAAGTTAAAATAATATACCCTAATGCTCGTTCTCTGTTAGCCATCGTGTTATTAAAGTTATACGTCCATGGCTGCACTACAGAATGACCCGGCGACGCTCGCGGTTTTATTTTTTATCTAATATAATTCACAGAAATACATCAGTTAAATTATACTTAAATATTAACGCTCGGGAGATGATATTTGAATATTAATTAATTAATGATTACTTTATTATTGTTTTCTATTAGCCTGTTTTGTGTTATACACCATCTTCAATATGTATCTATATGTGGATTCTGTTTGTGGAGTTGTCTGTCCGTCCGTGCGACAGTCACGTAGCAATGATACACTTACATTGTTATTAAGTTTATTATATTTTTTGTTCTCAAAATGCTAATAGCCCTCCGAAAGGCTTATAACCTACATAATTACAGTATTTTATCTTCGCTCCGATGGTCATGGGGTTCGATATCGGCAAGGGTAAATTTATAATGTAACTTTTTTATATTTACTAACGTTCGTCTAATATTTTATAAATTTAATCTATTTTTTGTCGTTCGCAAACAATAAAAAACAAACGAGGAGACCGCGTCTTGTTTTGTAAGTAATAATATAATTGCTATTAGTACTTACTGACATGAACAAATATAATGAGTATAATAAAATTAAAATACATACACGTATTAACAAAAATAAAGATTTTTTAGATATGTATAAGACTATTTATTTTGTTTTTTGTTTTTGATGGTTCATGACTGGTTTTTATGGGTTCCTAATTTGAGTGTCACAGAGTAATGAATTTGCTACACAAAATTAATTTGACAATTAATAAAATAATTATATATAAAACCACATTATGTTTTTATTCTTCGATATTTAGAGGGCCGCAGCCGAATAAAAAAAACGCCATCTTTAATTTTACCGATTTTACCGTGTGTCACAGACCTATTTTGCTCAGACACTTAAAGCGATTATCATTTATGACTTTTTTTATAAATACTTATTATCTGAACCGTTATAATATTATGTTATAAAATGATGAATAACTAAGAAAATATTTTGGAATTATATTCCCAGAGTAGTAGTAGTAGTTTTGTAGATCTCTAAAAGTTACTTAGCAAGCTTTTTGTTCAAGTAAACATATATCTATATATTGAAAAAAAGGTTACAATTCTTCGATTTGCCCACCAACTTTATTTTATATATATACGTTGGACATTGGTCTCGGATTTAGTTTCTGGTTCGGGCTCACGAGTCAGTTAAGTACTTGTTCTGAAACAATTTAAAAACATATTATTTGAATGAATGATAATAAGTCAATGAACACCCATCACAAATAACGCTTCTCAATTGTAGTTTATTTATATTATTTGAAATGTAAAAAGTCCGGTTGCTAATGGCTATTTGCAACATTGTGATATTAATAACATTTTATTTGCTTTGCGGCCGTCAGTCGGTACATTGGCCCTCGGACGTACATAGATTAAAAAGAGCAGTTACGACGTACAAAGAAACAATTAAATTTTATCGTCACGGCCAACACATTTTTATATATTTAGATTATACAAAGATAAGTTATGTTAAAATAATATACATAAACGGTAAAACAATACATACATGAAAAGTTATTTTAAACCTGGTATTAAAATATACATTACATATAAATAAATCTCAACGATGTTGTCTGTGGCTAGTGACCTTGTCAAGGACAATAAAACCGCATCTGCCTGATTGCTTCTCTTTGTCAATATTAAATATGAATCAATTTATCTGAGCTGCGCGCGAGCGACTGCATATTTTTCAATTACGTCAATTTAAAATAATACTTAATTCGCTATTGTGAGTCATTGAGAGTATTGTGTCATACATACATGCTGTTACACCCTGCTACACCCTGCTACACCCTGCACTACCATTTATAATTTATATATACGTTTTTATTAAAAAGACTATGTACAAACAATTAGAGTAAAGGAAGCTCTTACTTGGAGTATATAATCTATGTATTAACTACTGTTACATTGAACAAAGTTTAAGATAAAATCGATAACGTGTACAAAACCATACTTGTGAACTAAATGAAAATGTATCTAAAATAATCTCAGAGTTGCCGACGAATTTTTTTACTAAACTAACGTACCCAGTTTTTGTCACCTTACTAGGATTAATTAGAATGAGAGCTCTTCTGAAATAACTCTTTGAAAACTACCTTAACTAAGCTTGATTTCTCATTTTATTACATTTGTCTATACACCTCTACAGTCTTTATGCCCAATTTAACACACACAATTACAAGTACAACAATTATATGTTCATACTAACACACACATGCATAAATAATTATATTTGCGATGAATGGTATCTATATATTTATACAAATTACAAAGTATAAAATCAATGAAGCATTACATTATAAAAAACTATTTCATACAATGTTATAAAATATAATTCCTAGACACAAGTATAAAGGAAGAGTCGCGCTTACCGACTACTGACTACCGACTACTACATGATAAATAATCATTGATATGTGTATTTTATAATTTTCTAATGATTAGTAAGTATCAATATCAGTGAGGTGTTTTGAGATATTAACTATCAGCTGTCGCCCGCATGCCCGGCAAATGGCGGCATAAGAAAAACTAACGCTTCCCCTCGACGGTTTCTCTATAACTATAAAGGTCGTAGGTTCCTTTTATAAAACAAATAAATACTTTATATTACATTTATATATTTTTTCCGTTCCCAGGTATTTTTAAATGTAAGGCCGCGCTACCTATTTTGCAGTTCAAGCCTCGTTTGAGAATTATTTGTAGTTGAATGTTTTTATAACTTTTCCTTGCATGCTACAAACTTTGGTACTTATAGTAATATGACGAAAATAACTCATACATATATATTGAGCCGTTGGGTTTACTTGTTGTACCTATTTATATCTTTACGTTGTTTTATAGGTGTGCTTGTGTGTGTGGTGGATTTGTATTGTATATATAAAAATCAATAATTAAAATAATATTTACAAGGACAGCCGTGTATGTGGAGTGTAATGTGTGAGTCGGTTAATTCTAGAAGTAGCCCGGGCCGGAGCATGTTTTAACAATGTAGCCGGCTTCGCTCTGTATTTGGTTTATATACAGCGCTTAACTTTAATTATCCAATTTATATTCAAGTTGCACTGAAGAGTGGTTCTGTATTATTTATCGCGTGAATTAAGGACGCGAATGGTATGTTTTGTTGAACCCCGCTCCTTATATGGATGAAGACCTATGTGCCCGATTATTATTTTATTCCTTCGTTCATATTTATCTTTTATTGATAGTTTTTACCAGTTTTATGGTCTCATAATTTGTATTAATTTCCGTCCTACATAGTATTCGATATGAAATAATAATAATAATATGAAGGAGCTATATCACAAGTCGCGTGTCATTATTACCACTAAGGAATAACGTTCCCTTCACTACTTAGATTGGTTAGGTATTAGTTTTGTTGAGTCTGTATTGAAAATATTTCAGTGTCATGTAAATTGTACACGTGAAGCCGCGTTCAGGCACTCGTGTGTATACAGAGATTGTGACCTGGATTTGAATACTATTAGCGTATTCTATATAGATAAGGCGATATTGATATTAAAACTACACAACTGAAAGATAATTTACTTCTTAATTGTCGATTACTTTGTGTAATAGAAGTCTTCTATCAAAATGCATACAGATTTGTGTGACGCAGGGCGGAGGCGACATAGAGCACAGAGATTGAATTTCTGTCTGAGGGATTGATTACCAAAATCTTCTTATGTTCACTTCCTCGGCTAGTGTTTTCAGTGGGACTGTTAAAACCTAGAGACTCGAACCGAAATAGAAATTCTCCATTTTCCATCGAAATGTATTTTCGTAACTGTCATTTTCCGATATAAATAAGCAAATATTTTTCCAATTTTTCCAATGGAAAGAAACGCAAAGAATGATTCCATTTTAAAAAAATAAAAGTCTGCATTTTTTATAAGTTTTGTGCGTGGTTTTGAAATATTAGTCTTTTGTGTGGAGACAGTGAAAGATCTAAATTGAATAAGAAATACTTTACGAAAAACATTAGTTACGACGACTACTGCGTAACTAGTACTATGTAATTCTAGTAAATAGTTGAAATAATCCTTTATTTTTGAATCATGAAATCATTAAAAACATCAAGTGATAATTGAACCACATTACCTTTGTCAATACGTATTAAGCCCTCATTAATTATTATGTGCCTTATGTCGTTGTCAATAAGGGGGGTATTCTGTTGGCCGTATCCATTACCTACATGTGTCAATGCACTCGTACATATTAAAATCTATTTGCACTCATCTGTTGCACTTCGCTTTATTAAATGTTTTGTACTTAAGTTTTTCTTTTATTTTCGTTCAATCATATATAAACTACAACGATCTGTACTCGTTGTGATGCGTGCCTTATTGTCTTATATGGATATATTTCATAATTATTATTATTTATATCCATAATATAATTTACTTCAAAAATTTCGTTAAACCTGATTATTTTCATATAAAAATTCAAATATATATTTTAAATATTTCTAGTCATACCATTTGTTACAGATGTTTATCCGTAAATAATTTTACCATTAGGTAATAATGTAAACAGATAATATAGGTATGAATATTTAAATTTTCAGTTCCTTTTTCTTTTAATTATTACAAAAGCTCGACGTATGTAATACTTCCCAATAATACTAGAAATCACCAGCAGACACCGAGGACCTGATAGTGTGTGTATGTGTGTGTGTGTGACGGTCAAAGGCTCTGTACTTGAATCCCGATTGGAATTGGGGTTTATGCTTATGACGTAACAAATAACACATATCACAATAAATGCACGAATACATATAGTGCGGTTTAAACCGTTGAAGGTCAGATTTTTGTCACTATGTATACAAACTATAGATATTAGAAAAATATGATCAAACTATCAGTACCCTAAAAATATTAAAAAAGGACTTATAGCAAAAACCTCTTTCCTATCGCTTTTTATTTGTTGTAAATAAAAAATAATTTTGAATAAAATGTAAACGTGTGAGTACTACAATTCGTTTAAAAACATATCAGTTAATTGTAATTGTTTTAGAACAAACGTTCTCTAATCAGAAACGCTAGGTATAATACTAATAATATATCATGTACTAGAATGTGTTTGTGTGTGTGCACTGGTATAGGTGCAGTGTGTGTGTGCAGCCTTGTGTATCATAATAATAAGAAGTTTTTTATCAATACAGAATAAATAACTGCATGCATGCTTTGTTAACGCAAATATCTCATCAATTAAATTCTACTTTTCTGATATTAAATATTGAAATACGACTTTATTTTTAATTTCCCAGAATTTTATTAATAAAATATTATGTTTAAATAACAAAAAAACAAGATATTTTACGGCGGGATATACACTGTTGCGTGGTTCGATTACAATTATTTCAACTTTCTTTAATATAATACGACTCTTCCGTAGTTTGTTAAGTATCTAATATTATTAATACAATAATAAATACAATGGAAATAACTTATTTACTTACAATAACGTAATTATTTCCCGATCTATTGATTATTTTAATGTTATTTTGTACGAACAGTAGAATTATCTAGTAATTGCTGTAATTGTATTTTTTTATGATTTCAAATGATATGTACATATATTTACATTTTATTCTTAGTATCAGATTTTTCTTACGCATAAGTTATTATTCTTTTTATTTTATGTATATCCATATCTAATGTGTTTTTAATTCATTAGTTTGAAAGTAATACATTACGTACTGTTTGTGGGAAATTATAGTTTTTTTGTCTTTATGATTTATTTGACTTTAATGGAAGTAATTTAAACAATAATTTTCTATTATATACAAAGTTTTAAATATGATTAATTTGACGTTCTGGTTGGGTAAATAACTTTTGTGTATATACATCACCATATTAGTTTGATAAAATATTTTTTCCATATTTCTACCAAATACGAGTATGTTTAATTTGATTAGTTTATTAAATACAATAAAGTAAATAAGTAATTCAAAGTTGCGCTCAAAACTAGTGCAGTATTCGCGTGAGGTCGGAATCGGCTTCTGTGAAGAAATTCTTTATATTATTAATTGGTCGATTCGAGGAGATATTAAATGTAAATTATATTTATTAATTACTCTGTTCTTCATGACTGCTCTAGATATTAACATCTTCTCATGTAGCGGTATCGATGCCTGCCTTTCTTTTAGAATAAAAAAATAACTATTTTATTCAACATTATCGTCCAATAATCACGCGGCTCAAAAGCGAGGGGAGGGGGGTGTTCTCACAAATTACATAATTATATAGTTTTATAGCAGTTAACAACTTGCCACCTTAATGTAGTCTAGATATTATTATAAATTATAATTGTAGTACCTCCGTAATGTATCAGTAATAAATTAAACTATCTCTGTACTTAAAAATAATAATCTGAAAGATTTTCAGATACTTTCCAAGCAAATACACGTGATTTTTGGTAGGGGATATTCATAACCACGTATCACGGGTTGGGAAGAGGGGGGGGTGGGAGGGTTAAAAGTTGCTAAAAAAGTTAACTCGATTAATGGACGGCCCCTAACCCACCTCGCTGAAGAGGCGTGGTGGGTTAAACTGATCTATATAATATAAGACAAAACGTGAAAAATTTGCATACTTATAAAAGAAGCATTAATGTCTTAAGGTTACAAAACATTTTTACGATGACGATACTTGGAAGTTTGATAAGGGGTCACGGCCTTAGTCGTGAATAATTGTATTTAGGTCTGGCGCAAGCCATCGGGTACAGACCCACCAGTCAACATTTAACAACACATATGATATTATTTTGAATTTCAAGCTATGTTAGTTTTACTTTAAATTAAAATATTTTTAGTTATTAAAAAACTTTTTAGTTTTTTTTGTTAAACCCTGCGATTGCAAAAGAAAGCATAGTATTAATATGTAACAACGTGTCAAGGATCAGATAAGAAATGCGAGCAGAATATTTAACGCATTATACATTGACACCATGGTTCAGTTGATAAACCGCCTAAAGAGTCTGTCAATGGGTGACAGGTTCGTATATATATTTCTATAAAATCAAATGACGGCATGCTTTCATGTTAATAAAATATATTATTTGGCATATTAATATATTAAGTATGGTGTTACAAGTTACCCTCGAGTCGTTTATCACTCGATAAAGCAAGTCCATTATAAGGCGAAGGTCGATTTCATTTGCGATCCTATATTGAAGTGAATCGTATATAATGCACACATGTAATGTATTGTCTGTTAATTTGTGTGCATGTGTGCTCTTAAGACTGCTATGCACTTGCTTTTTTATCTGCAGTGGGCAGGTGTTAGTTTAAATTTTGAGTAACAAGTACGTGGATAACTTGGCATTTGTATTCAAATATTCAATGAAAATCAATATTTTATTATGAACTTTTGTATTATTCGTGAAAAATTTGTATTCAGCGAATTCCAAGCATCGGACAGAATATACCCTTGGTTCGATTCTCTGAAATATATTTATACTGGTGTTACAGCTTTTTTGAAAAATGCTTTCATTAAGCAACTTTTTAATATCCTTATAATTCGCTCTCCTCCTGGAAACATGTATATTTAAAACTTTTAAAAGTCGGACAGGTTAAATAAAAAATATAAATGACTTCGAACTAATTAAGATGGCTTTGAAACAAGGATGTTTCATTTCTTTTTGAATTACACACACAACTAATGGGACCCGACCTAAAATAAAACAACAATGTCGACAATTTGTCGTGCGATATCTTGAGTGTGTGTCGGCCCTTAGCTTTTGAGACAGTGGGGTCGATGACTCGATCTTCATTGTAATTTACAATTTATTTAAATGCCCCGTTTTGATAGATGAGAGTAGGATTCGCAATGTATAGATATTATATACAAGTACATACGCGTACGTAAACCTTCTTTCTATAGCTAATATTTTGTATTTTTGTATTATGTTGTTATATCTAAATAATAATTACTGATTTAGTAGACGTTCAGAAATGTTTTGTATACATTTGATCTATACTACTGTTTAATGAAATATTTTTTTTAATGAATTATTTTTTTTTTTCCGGAAGACAACGTAAAAAAGAAACAAAAAATTCTATTGTGGTAAGTATAGTATCAGAAATAGTTTCAAATTGTCCTGACGCTGACACAAATACCTACGCGATGATAATGGCAATATAATTTACAAATAGCAGTAATTGTGAATATATAAAGTGATATTCTCAACCCTACTTACATAAATATTTGCAGTACATATGAAATTATAATATTATTTATCATTGTTTCTGAAACACAATAGATCGTATCATTTGAATAATTTTATCTGATACAAGTGTATATGTACTATTGTGCCACCACGGTACAGTCGCGTGCGACAGCGCTCGTGTTACATTGTGCATATTACGTAAGACCCACTAAATGACACTAAATAATATTTGATTAACATGTACTTCTTATTAATATGCAATCATTATAAACATAAAAAATATTAAAATTATTTGTACTTAACTTGAATCAACATCAATAAAAAATAGTATTTTATTATGTAAATGTCCCATAAAATTGTTATTTATATGTAATAGTCAGAAAATGTTAAATGTGTCACTTAATGCAGTTGCTCGGCGACTGTACCGAAACAGACGACGTAAGTTCCCGAGCGCTTTTCTTACCCTGCACTGGATTTAGATCTTTAAACGGACGTAAAAAGGTTAAAAATATATTTTTAGTGTACATTACGTTATCATGTCCATAATACTCCACATCTCCACTACATCTATAAGTATTCGCGCAATGGATTAGAACCGATACAGCTTTTAAGATTTACATTGAATAATAGTGGCCTTGAGAGACCTCAACATTTATTGTATTGTAAAGTTTGACAGTATGTGGGATTCATTGTTAGCTCCCGCCGATGTAATTAGGTTACTGGTGAACTACATTTATTAGCTGACGGCGGAATATTTGTTCTAGTCGTTATACTTGATATAATTTTTAATATATTACAATATTTTATATAATTTAATTTTGTTAGTTTGTTTTTGTAATAGGTGTAACTATTCAATTTTGACTTATAGTTCTGGCTGATGTCTTATTATTTCAGATTTGTTTATTGATTTGTTTATTGATTACATATAAGAAATTAATTATTGCAAATATAACAGCCGACATTTTGTTATAATACTCGATGTACGCAGTGGTTTGCTCCCGGCCATGAGATGGCAACACATTTGAAATACTTGCATATAAATGCGAATATAATGAAACTCAACGATGCGCGAATCATTAAGAATTCCCCTATATATATGGTGGGTTTTTGTCCCTTTCTACAATGTAACCCAGTTAGGAGCCCATCATAAATATTTTGGTCGGCGCACCTACGATGAAACCTGAATAAACGTGGGTCAAAAAAACGTGAATCAGCACTCTTAATTAAGAGGTGTCTCGATGTCTGTCGCGGTCCCCGGGGGTCAGGGCAGGGCAGTTCCAGCCCTGGAGGAGCCAGCGCGGGAGCAAGCCGGAGCTGTTCCCTAATATATTCCAAGTAATGTGCGGTGCTCGGGACGCATGCGCCGCCGCGAATGTTCTAGAAGCCGTTTTTATATGTTTATGTATTCTAATTTTATTGTTTTCTTTATTTGCGTCCCACTTTTGTTTGGTTCGGGCCGGCATTGTTCGCCGTCGTAAACGCCGATTTAGATGATAAATAAAATGTTGTAATAATAAAAATTTGCCGTATGAAATTTTTTATTTAGTGAACGTATTTTTTATCGCGCCCGCTTCGTTGTAATATTCGGTGTTTTTCTTATGTTACGCGATTGTGTAATAAATTTTTATTATTTATACCTACGGTGGACCGCAGCGCGCATTTAATATTTTGTTTATAGATACGCCATTGTTATTACTTTCAGACATTTTAATCGTCTACGCGTAGCTTTTAATATACATGTTTCTATTTTCTTTTATTTATTATTTCATTATAAATACATACATGTGACATAATCCGACAATTACTGAATGTAGCCTGCTTTATAGCAACACTCTTCTTAATAAGAGGCCGATGTAAACAGTTCATGAGCTCATTGCTTTATCGATGTTTATGATTGAGAAGCAATTTGTTAGTAGTACTGGACATGTCATACTAAACGAGTTATAGCATTACGGCCAGTGCACAGCACGCAGCGGGCTCTTTGGGGGCCATTACAGTAGTGTGAAACCATTAGTAAAACTAAAATGTTCATTATTTCATGTTTTTAATTAACATTTTAATTATGATAATTAAAAAGATAATATTTTTTGTATTTTGTAAAATATAATTTCATACATATCTACTATTGTCGTGTTTCTTTCTTTTAAATAACAAAGTATCGATGCGATGTTTTTTTGCGATACAAGTAATATAATAATAGATGTAATAGTTTATCATTAAGTAATTTTGCGGTGAGCAAAGTAAAAACAGGGCCGTGCCACATCTGTTCTTTTCGGTTCATTGTTATAATTATAACTGTAGTTATATCAGACGTTATTCAATATTAACGCGCCCGGTGCGACGCGGGTCTACGGTGACCCACGTGCGACCGGTGACCCACGACGGATAATGATTCGAGAGGGTACATTCAAACTCAAACGCAGACATGTATATTGATATATTGATTAGTATTATTCTTGTAAGATACAGCGAAGAAGATTTATTATCAAAATTTAAACAAAATTATTAATATCATAGATGATTTTTTCAATAAGTATGATCAAAAAGCTTTGAAAGCTTTAATATTTTATAATAATATGAACCACTTTTAATTTATACAGATTTATGTATGAAAATACATGATACTTGCAATATTCAATTAATTAATTGTGTTGTTAATTTTATATTACACTAATTGATGTTTACTTCGCGAATTTGTGTTCGTTTGATCCTTTATACCCATTGTTAGTATTACACCCAGATTCTGTGCGGGAGGGGGGGAGGGGGGGTTTGGGGCAAACCAGATTTCTTTAATATATTTTTCTTATCTAGGAGCTGTAATTTTAATTTTGTGAGCAGGGTTTAAAAATGAAAGATCAAACGCTGGAGAGTTGTCTTTAACCTAACCTTCCTGAGAACGCATTTCTAAACTTTAAACTTAATTAGTTTTATTTTTTTCATGTAAAATACCTATTTTAAAATACAATAGAAGGTAGTAGAGAGGTATATGATGTTCAGGGGGGGCAGCTGCTCCCTCCCTCCCCTCCCTGCTCCCCCCCCCTCGGTACGCCTATGTGTGTGTGTGTGTGCGTATATGTATATTCCACTCGTCCAACACAAAAAGAACTCTATCTGTAAACCAATATTATGCAATTACACACCTTCAAAACGTAAAGACAAATTGAATTTTAATATATATAATGAACATATCTCAAATGTACCTACTGTGCAATATGTAAGAATGTAAGAAAAAACCCAACCCAACTAAGTAGCGTAGTGAGTTGTAGGTGTGACAGGTACTCGATATGTGCTCTTATAGTTTATTTTATTTTGTAAAGGTGCATTCACACTTATGACTTATTTATACACTTAATATAATATTGTGATATTAGTTTATATTTGACATTTGATAAAATAAGACCGCACGAGTGGGACGCCGTTACAAGATTCATATTTATATAAGCAGGAGCAATACTTCCTAAAATATTTTAATATACCCTTCAAGAGAGGTTGGTATGCAAAGTTCCGGCAACCTCGCAAGTTCCCGGTCGATTCGAGCTTACGTTCTATTTCCGAAGGAGCACGAAACCGACACCACCATCAGCTGTAATAAATTTCTTGTCTTATAAAAATAAAACTTTTCTTTTTGCCCTCCGCTCCGGTGGTCACAGAGTAGGTTGAGACGGTATGCCTTTTTATTTATTTTTCGTTGTGGATCAATGCATTCGTAGAACCTATTTCTAATTTGATTAAGAAACCATTGGACATTTTAAATCGAGCAGTGCAATTTTAATAATGTAGCAAAACGATTGATTTTATTAACTACCAAAAACAGGTTACATAGATATAAATGGAAGAAGGAAAATAAAATAAAAAGGAATAATTAATAAATTGCGTAAATAATTGAAAATCTAAAATGAATTCGGTCAAGTGTAAGAGTAGTCTGTGGCGGGGAGGGCGGGGCGGCTCGGGCGCCTACAAAGTTGTGAATTGGCCGCGCACAGCGCCCCGCATTATCGTGATTCATGTCTCTTATAATTTTATATTATGTTAAAACGGGGGAACAGGGGAAGGGGATATTAAAAATACAAGAGGCACCGAGCACTTTCTGCACCGTCTGCATGGTAACCGACTTTGTTTGTGCTAACTATTGATCCACGGAAATTCGGTGAGACTTTTTACTGCTGCTATTTATTTGACGGTGAAAATATACTAACCGATAACTGTACTATATATAACATATTAAAACATTCTCATGCTGTATTTCTTACTTAATATGTATTGAAATATTTTGCATCCACGCTATCATCATCTAAACTTAAAATGTATATAATATGTATAATTTCGCATACCTTATTATAATTATTTAACGCATGCAGAAGTTATTAAGAAAATGGTTTCGACATAGCCCTTCTCAAACCATTATAGTTCTTATGTGATGGTCTTAAGAGCTACGATGGAGTCCATGTCTTTGGAACTGGTGTCAAGTGATAACACCTTATTTGTAAAAGCGGCTAATTAAAGTCGAATACTAAAATAATATGAACCTGGCGCATTAAGTACAAATGTCGAGTTTGTTTTTAATATGACTGGTTTATAAGGAGGCTGCGGAAAAAGTTGGAGAGGATATGCAATCGCTCTTTATGGATAACGGACTTTATCTGAGCTGGAGATTTTTTTGGATTACTACTAACTAAGACATTGTAGTGACTTATTTAAAGTTTCTTTATTTTTTACATAGTAAGGGCTGATCTAGATAAATAAATGAGTTGGAATATTAATTGTAAATTATAACAATATTTGATATTTTATTTTTAAATATTTTTTTTCTTTGTTAGTTTTAACAATATGTATAAATCTAATCATATTAATAAAAATAATTTATAGGTTACTAAGAAAAAATCTCGTTTAGCTAATAAATACAGCGTCGTATTATTTTTATAGACGAGCGTCGCCTTATAAGTTAAGAAAGTATTTAATGAATAGTTAATACCTGCCTGTTTTTATTGACATCCATCAAAAACATTGTAGGTTTGTCCATAAAGGAAATAACTCGCCACGATATTATCATTGCTGTCATATAGCCTTATAGCGCGGGGGGGGGGGGGGGGGTGCCAAAAAGAGGTGCAACGTGTGAAACCGGCTTTAGTTGCATCAATGAAAAGCTCATCAAGTAAACAAAATCAGGTACTGGCGTTGTATCTTACGAGACGTCTGATGATGTCGCCGTGCTCTGATGAAATTCCGACGTGTTCCGAGCAGTCTCAGCACGACATGTCGCTCATTGCTGCCACACGGAAGCAGCATTATTAAATTACCAAAGCACCTACCCAAAGCCACTATTAAACGGTTCGCCGGACCGGCGCGTTCACAACTACCGTATATTTATATACGATTCAATTTCATTATTAGACGTCTATTTGTGACTCGTTATTCCTATTGTCGCTTTTTCTATTTATTACCCGATACAATGTGTGATTATAATGTGGCTACAACAAATGAGATGTGTGGGAGTCGGTCGTTCCACACGGCCGGGTAGCTCGGCGGTTCGTTTTAGTATGCACTTATTAGTCACTTTTTAAATTAAATGTGTTGATATTGTATTAAGAGCATTACATATAAATAACTTTCGACTGTAATTGCAGTAATTGTAACAACAATTTATAATTTGCGAGAACATGTCCAGTGTCCGCCGACCTAACTATACATTACATACAATACATCACAAATTATACACGCCGGGTATGTTTTAATGTAACAATGATATACCGAGAATTAAATAATTGTAAATGGCTTAACATTGTGTTATTAAAATGAGTGGAAATAAAGTATATTTATGAGTTACAAAAGAAAGTAGTGTAGCTCTATCGAGATGATAATGGACATCCTTAGAAACGACTCGTATTATAAGTGTAACGTGATAAGAGCAATCGCGTGCGAATAACTCTAATCCTTAAGTAAGGAAAATAGAGCGTATAATCGCTTAAAAAGTATCAATTAGATTTGAACTGGAGTATACTTCGAGGATTGTTGTATTGTATATTGTATCATTTTAAGATCGCGAATTTTATAACCCGTTTTATCGATTTTGAATCTTAATACAAAGGAGTAGAGTTTAATATAGTATTTAATCTTCTTTGGGAATAAATCCTGACTGTCATTTATTAGAGTCGGGTCTACGGAAACTCTTTAATATGAAGGCTAAGTTGAACACAATGCGATCTATTAGCCTTGTAGTCGGCTCTCAAAGTTGCGTATTTGTATTTACACAGACGTCGCGTATATTTGTTATGAGAATAATATTTTTAATACCAAATTATAGTATTATTTTATATTACAGCAACGAGCCGAGCCGTCAATATATTACGTACGAACTAACTGTAGTTGCGGATCACTTCACACCCCTACTGTTTTGTATCGCATACCAATAATAATGTATTTATTTATTTATAAAGGTATCTGTATTCGACATATATTCGTATAGTAGTACAGCCAACTAACGAATATAGAATACATTGAATAAAATTCTCATAAATATCAAAAGAATATTATAATTGTTAAGTTCACTCTGTTGATCTGTCCTATCTTCTCTGTACGAGTTTGTTTCTAGGAACGTATTTATCGGTTATATTTTCTCCGAAGTGTTTTGTAGCGAATAGTCTCACTCAGTAAAGACAATGTGAAAATCTTACCTTTGTGAAGCTGAGAGTATTATTATAGTATCAAACGTACAAACAGTACTTCACAATATTCAAGTTAAGTTATTGAAAAACCTGAGAATACTGACTAACTTTTGAAATAACAATAATTGCTTAGTGAGCGAATTGATCTGAAGTCTATCCGAGGTCCAGTCCCATGGGGGGTAAAATGTGCTATCGATACAACTAACTGTTTTTCCTAACTCACTAACTAACAAAATGCATCCGTTAAAGAGTCTATTAACAAATTGCGTAGTCGAAATTTCATTTTTGTTCCCTCTCATGTCTGTGATGAGGTAAGTGCATCCATAATCATATTAGACGGACTTTTATCGCATTACCCTGCACTGTGAACCAAGGTTAACTGTACTCATAGTTAGGTAGAAAGTAGACGCCAGTAGTGGTGGAAATCAAATCCCGATATCGGAAAGTTGGTAAAACAAGTTAATTTAAAGGCTTCCTGAGTTAACATTGGTTTAACTTATTGGAATATGAAATGTTAAATAAATTTTAAATTGTAGTTAAATATTAGTTTCGGAGTATTAGCTATATATTTTAAATAGTGGTGTTGGGTCGCTAAGACTTGCCAAGTAAGTAATTAACAAATTTATTTAATAAAATATAAATATATATTTTGGATTCTAATTCGGATTTTTTTTGTATATTCTATGAAATTTTTATATTGTCATTAAATTTATAATATAATTGTAAAATTTATAATATAGTTGACTTTACACTTTGGATTGTTAATTTTGTTAGTCTTTTAAATGCTTTATTTTTTATGCTATTTATTTATCTTCTTATTGTTGTATTAAAATACAATTATTTTCATTTGTTTAAGGTTTTAATATTTTTTATAATCAGATTGATTTAAGATTACCGATTTGGTATTACATTTAGAAAAATAATTATCCCACAGTTTAGTATTGATTGAATTAATAATTCAATATATAATTAGGATTACAGACTTATTTGATTATAGTTTAAATTTAACTTTAAACACTAGCTTATTGCATATTGGATGTATGTGATAAGGCAACTTTAAGTATTATTTTTATATGAATTGTAATAGGTTATGCTTAAAAATGTTGACAAGCCCACTTAGTTTCTATCGCTTTTCAGGTGATAATAACTTTTCTGAAAAGTTCTAGCTTTGGCAATGAAAAAGTTTTTCAAAGAACTTAGTTTCAATAAAGAAATTTGATTTTCAATGTGATACCTATTTGGGTCTGTTTTCTGTTAGGTGTATTCATGCGAAGTTACAACAACCAGAAAGTAACTGAACCATCTCTAAAAGAGTATCAAAATTTAACATTGAAATACTTATTGATTGATCTATTATCTGTATTAATAACTGAAGTTTAAGGAAAGATTTGGAACAACAGGAGTCGTTGTTCCACTAGATATCAATTATTATAATTAATATTAACATTTATTATATTCTAATAAATGTTAATTCGCCAAGAGAGTTTTAATCCAATATTACAAAGATCCTTATATAATTTAGAGGACTTTTTAATTCTTTAACTTTTATTTTGTACATAAAATACCTAAGAACTCTCCCTTTTTGTTTTAAACTTTCCAACAACTTGGCCAATTTACATCATAGCAGGCTTCCTCCAAAAGCTGCGTCAACTTTTAATTTAGTTTTATGCGTTGCTATATCTATCCATAACTATGGAGGAATCTACTCGTTTTATACTTTTAATATTACTTTATATATATTTATGATTCTCTTTCTTCCTGCTTCTGATATGATACGATACTCAATTAAGATTATTCCATATTCACATAATACCTATATGTAAATTAAAATAATGTATGTATTATTATTATTTTTTGTCTTACATAATCAATCTCAATAAATTCAATTGGATATAAAATAACAATACTGTGCCGATGGCTTTATACAAGGTCCTTAAAATTATTAATAAATATTGAAAAAAAGCCAAAGTGACCATGTATTGTAATTAAGAATTTAAGTTTATTAAACAATACACGATCAGTTGAACACAGTGGGCCTTGTAATATTAATAAAAGGAAGAATTATAATACATAATAACAGTGCCGCCGTAAAAACTTATTATTCGATGCGTATAAAATAAAAAAATATATTTAATGACTCTATTCCAAGAGTGTTGTCCCGGAGCGGCTCCACTCCACTTTGTAATTAAATATATTGGATCTGTCTTACCGTCCGTATATATAATTGTTATTCACGTGACAATCTAACGTTATTAGATACCTATAAATCACTGCATAATATAATACTTGTTTGACTTGTGATTGCTCTTATAAATGTCTATCGTGACACGTTGTTGGTGACAATCGAATCAAAAATGATTCGTTATTTAGTTAGTGAGTTACCGGTTCAAGTGAAGGCAGTGTAGTGTTGAAAGGTCAGGATCTGTCACCTTAATTATGACCAAAAACTGACTTTTAAAAAGTATTGCAGCTACCTTTGACATTATCGTTCTGATATTAAAATATTTATATTATGCATACAATTATTCTATATTGTTTACTTTTATATATAAATAATAACTAGTTACGTAACTTTTATAAATTATAACTCGCTCCTTTGTTTACTTTGTTTATTGGATAAATACATTTTAAATAATATATTTTACAGCAGTTGCATTCAATTGCAAAATTATACCAAGTATATTAATTATTATATTGGTATTTATAGTATTGTAATTCTTCATATTCTTCGTATAGCTGTGGAATAATTAGCAACAGTTATATATAGTAGATATTGTAACATTGTATCTCAATATTATTCAAATGTGTTGTTACGGAACATCAATTAGTACCGGCCGGAGGTTTCTTTCCTCCAGTACCGTGAACGTGTCGAGTCCGGAACTTACGCGAAATATGATCAATAGTTGTCAGAGTCCCAATGTGCGGGTCAACGTCCTCCGACATCGCCTCGCTTCTAATTAAACTGCCTATATTTTATTGTTCCCCTCGCCGGCCGCCGCACGCCGACACACGAATGCGGGCAAATCATTATATATATATTTTATTTTTATACCATTTTGTTAATACCCGCGACCTTCCCACTCTTATCCATTGTTGTAAGGTCGGTATGGCGTAGTTTCCCCGCACACATGTATACCCACTTTTTGTGGTAGGTTTATTCAACTGTGTTTCTTTATAATCTAACTTGATCTATTCACTTTATTGAACAATGGGCTAATTAACATGGTATCTAATCTAGCGTGTTATAATAATTATTTATCTGTTTATTTTTATTGTTTCGATGGAGAATGCGAGGGTCCCGCTCTCTCTGCTCTTTGTATTTCTTTCGTCAGTGGCTGGGATTGCGACGACATTGTATCTAACATTATTAATTATTATTATTATTAACAGATACAGTTCTTGTTAATTGTTCACATCCCTTATACAAAAAACGCTAGTATTGTCTGACTTTATAACTATTTCGCAGTAATCGGAAAATCAATAAGTCGTTATTGATATTATTAAATACGGAGGTGTTTTGTTCGTACGTTACAAGATGTGAGATGTCCTGATGACTTAGTTAGTTACAAAGTCGTAGGCCGCCTGTAGCCCGCCGACACATTAGCGGTGAGAGTACTCGTCGCCTCTTCAACTTCGCATAATTAACTATAGTAAGCCGCCATACATTTAGCTAACTAGCATTTTGTGCTACATTATATTAAACAATAAATATAATGTCTCCTACAAAATTACCTACTACAAAAACAGTAACCGTTGTATCAAATGTATTTAATTTTTAACATAACATATTTATAAGCTTAATATTTAATAAAAAAACAACTTATGTATATACCTACTGTAAAAGTACAGTTTAAATAAAAAGTGTTTCATACAAATTGCAATAAATGTAATCGCAATTAGTCTGATAAGTTGTCTTAATTTTGTTCGTGAGTGATCTGCTTAAAGCCAGTTGACAGTCGCGTGCAGTCTCCAACAAAACCTTATCGTCGGCGACAACGCGCACGGCAATTTGTGCTTTATCTGTATCCAATAAGATATAATATGCCGCGGATGAAAATAAACATAAAAGAAAACTTTTGTTTCTTCCTGTAGAGTAATGAGAACATTTTTATGAATGCATAAAATAATTAGTCATACATTTATTTTGTTATGAGTTGTTTGTGTCAGTGTTTTTTAGTTATTGTTATTACAGGTTGTGTTTTGTATTGAATGCCGAATACATTGTCTTTATATATAATAATACATTTTGTATACACGGACAGTTTATATTATTTAAGAAATAATAAGTAATATAAACTGTCCGTGCTATCTCAGTTCACTAGACCTTAGATACTTGCAACTAGCACGTCCGCGTGCAACAGCTTGTATGTGTATTGTTTGATTCATTTCTTTTCTTATGGGTGTAATTATAACATTTGTACTATAAGCGGAACTTGATGTAACCGCAGGCGTCGAATTCTCTATAAAAAATGCACCTGCCGGTGAAATTTCAACTAAATTCCCTCAAAACTAATTAAACAATAATATACATTTTACTTGTAATTATGGCGGAAGTATTTAAATATATAATTTACATTTTATGAATTTATTATTAGTTTTAATGAATTGCGGTACCTTTTTTACTTTTTACAATTTTCAATCAATTAAATGCAAGTTTCGGACTTCACCACACTCGATGCCACACACACAATACTATCAGAATACCTAATAAGTCATATTACAGAAAACCGCAAGCCGCTCGTGTGTACTACGACCCTAAACATTTGAAATTATATTTGGCTCTCGCTGGATCGTCTGATTGGTCGTTAGTCCTAATAACATTCTGTTATTACCAATATTTAAGTATTATGCGATACGTGGTATTTCGTTTATTGGACATATTAAATGAGAGTGACATCCAGACATGTAAACAGATTATAAACCTGGTGTTAGGGCTTGGCTTGTTTGTTTTGAAGTCACTAAGTCACTAAGTACAAACTACTGACTGATAGTAGTGTCCCTGTAGATGTGCTCTTAACCTTTACTTTTGACGTCAATATTTTAATATATATATATATTGTAGATTTTAATGTGCTTAATAATTGCATTCGATGATTGTAATTCATGAAATCGTCGTCCTTATTTAGTTCCTATATAAGGGCTTTAATACCGTGTACCCTCATGTAATACTGCTGCCCTGCAAAGAATGTTGTAAATGTTAAAATACCTATATATTATTATAGCCAATATTTTATAACAAGTAATTGCATATTATACTTATTATATTATTTTTTCGTTACAAAGGAATCCAATTATCTACGCCTCTTATATATTTTCATGCTCTTGCTCAATATGAGATATTGCATTTTATAATTAAATTTTACATTTATGATTTCTATAGTTATATTAATATCGTTACTTACGCAATAAAGCAGAATTAAATAGATTATATATAGTTCGTGACGTTGATCGCTTCGGTGATCGATTCGTTACCAAATTCTTCTAAGTTTACTTAATGATGGTTTCGTTGTGCTTCGTCGGACGCTGACTCTGTTCGAGTCCGTTAAAAGAATTAATATTGAAAACTTTACAATAAATAATATTCGTTTGCCAACATCGCGGACATTTACATTATGCGGGATAATCTCATTAATATTTATGATGAAATAAAAATAAATTATCTTTGCGTACGTTCGTCGACGGAGCCGCCACCTGCTCAGATTGGGGCGCGCTCTTATGTCAGCGGGATAAGGTTGACAATCGCGGCCGCGACCGTTATCTGTGGGTGTGTTGACGTGTGTACATTCATGCATTTTTTCGTTGCGTACCCAGAAACCCCTTTCATTTTTCTGTCGTGAGAATAATAGGCACCTAAGTGAGGCGCAGGTGCTCTGTGCATTAATATCATTAAGAGAACGAGAATTATTAAATTGTTAGATTTAGCGTACATTAGAATAATATAGAGATGAAATGGCTCCCAATTCAAGAGTTGCAATTAATTAATTTCTCGTGTCCTAAGCCAATACACGATATAATTATCAAATTCCCGTACAGAACAATCATCATTCAAAATTGTCCCAGTTAAGCGCATAAAGGCAACCAATGTCGCAAGACTGCCTTTGACGTATTATCTACGAGTATGCATAATTCTGTCCGCATCGCTCTAATAAACACAAGAACGAAATATGACGTCGAAATGACTAAGTAATGTAATAGAATAATAAATGATAACATCCGCATTAAAAGAACTTACGGGACATCATTTTATATTTAAGCGACAACAATGGGCCCGGCTTGTGTAGAGGCAAGTATTATTTTACTGTACAGTCGCGTAAAAAAGTCTGAGAACAAAGTCTTCTCTGAGGATCACGGCGGGCGTGGTGGCGAGCACGCGGGTACGGTTTACCGAATTTAGCATACTTATATTAATTAAATATACAATCGTTTTATTTAGTTTATTTTATAAAACGCCGTCTGTCCTTTATTAGGACTTTTTTCCTCGATGGTCTTTTACGACAGATTCGTTCCGACGTCGGACAATTAATATTAATTAAGATTTAAATTGGTCTAATTACATAGAGCCCGGCCCGTCTTCCAGCAGGCGAGTCTTTGTACGCGGACGCAGGATTTTTATATATTCTTAATATAAATTATAATCAACTACATATTTTAGTTTCTTACAATCTAAGAACGAACGTAACTCGCACATAGTAATATAAATGCGATATATAATTAGGTTGAGACAGACATCTTGATTTACGATTCCATTATAATGCTTTTTAATACATTTCAGGGAAGTTTAAAAGTTTGGTAAGACTGGATGTTTTTTATTGGTCTCGGGGACACTTACGGAATATGAAACATGGGAATAATAAGCGACGTGTAATTAATAAATTAACTGCAATAATATATATGTATATATATATACATATATATATTTTAAAAGATATTTCCACGCCATAACCCTATAACTATTTGAATTTAATTACATATGTAAATGAATTAATAATGTAGTCGCTGTAGACTAATAAGGGTAGGTAATTAAAAGAGGTACATTACATATAATAAATAATCTAAAGTTGTATTTGTAATACTAAGTAATAACTGTTTTTTGTTCCAGGTAAGTGTAAATTAGCGAGGCGGTAAGTCGGAGGCGATTAAAATGTGCTTTTTAAAATGTAATTATACATAACGAGTCGTGAGTACATGATAGCTCATTCTACCCCAATCCCATGCACTATCAAAGTAAACTCAATATTAAGTTGTAATTTAGTGCGGCGGTGGAATATGAAGCATAGGTAAAGCTTTTAGCGCAGAGGCAGCCCCGGCCTCCACTCTGAATAAATACACTAGTACAAGTTACGCCTTACAGATTGTTACACGACATAAATGCTAACAGCTTCTTTTAGTTTACTGCACTGGCTTTTTTGTGGTCGTAGCCGCAATTACCCTTTCATTTTGTTCGTGTGCCAACGCTTTTATTTTATCCGCTTCGTCTACGATACTTTTTTATATTTGCGCTCATCGCTGTAAGTTTTAATAGAACCGACTGCACCCTTTCACCGCGGCGACAATGTCCCTTCTGTCACCGCGGGCGTAAAAATTACGCGCTCACCTAGTGGTGTGAATTGTCTCTTAATTTGTGGTTTCACTATATTTCAAAGTCAGTCGCACGTTAGTGGATCATTGAGAGCGGCGAGGCTTTGCGTCACTGAGTTGTTCGCTCTGGATAATAGATCTAAAAATGTTTTGCAGCGCGGCGCGTCGCTTCGTTTGTAGTCGGGATAATTTGTATGATGTCGTTACGGCGCCTGCAATAATGTGTTAGAACAGTATCTCTATCAAAAGAATCGCAAGGAGCGTTTAATTTAATTTAATCTCCTACACAAACCGTTAAATATAATTATTGTACGTGATGCGAGGCGTACAATAATTAACGTAAACACTCCGACTATAGTTCGGGTAGAAATTGAAATGTACGCTAAGTAGTAAGCTGTAAACCAAACAATAATATATATTTATAGCGAGGCACCTAACACTATTAAAACGTCGCGCTCGCCGGGTCTCAAATCAGCGTTTCTTATAGGCAAAGAGTCACAATAATTAAGTAGCTTCCATCGGGTCGGAGATGGCGGTGGTGTAGTGCCTTAATTATGACATTTCAGTGTTAAATCTCATTTTAATGCGACGTATGGCGCTCTCGGGTGCGGCTCGTTGAAAAGGCCCTCTCATTAAATTAGTCCGGCGGTTGGAGCACTATGAATTTACTTAGCTCACGCACTGATTCACGTAAGTGTGAAAGTCGCGCTCTCAGCCCTTCTGTGAATTAGCGAAACACTGCCTGAATGCCTTCTATGGGGAAATAAAACTACTATGTTTTGTGCAGCTAATTTTACTTCCGTTTGCCATCTGTGGACAATTTGTGGGACTTTACTTATTAAGACGTAATGTGATTTTATTATACCAATAAAGGATTGCGTGTGTTATAATTTTATGATAAGGTACTATATAAACCTTGTTATCAGATTAAATTTACAAGTAACTAAAGTATATTTTACTAACATATATATATATATGTATATATATATATATATATATATATATATATATATATTTTAAGAATAGTAATTCTTAGATATTAAAGTGAAATATAACATAAATGTCTTGTATTGAATTTATTATAAATTTAAAAGATATCAATAACGTAGTATCGATCCAAAGCAGTTTATATTTTATTAACATCGTAAAAAGAGTAATTACAGAACTTCTGAAGTTTTCGACTTAAATATCATAATTATCCTTAAATACAAGTTTTCAGTAGAATGCCATAATTATTAGTAAATACATACTTGTCGTTCGTAAGTTACCATATTTCCACCTAATTATACTTTGAAACTATTTTCTAGTGTCAGTGTGAGTGTCAGTGTAAGTGTCTCTGTCTAACAGAGGTGGAGGTACACTAATGGACCTAAATGGTATCGTAAGAAAAGCTCTTAAATAATTACTCTTAAACATTTTTCATAATATAGGGTTCCTTATTATTAAAAAAACTATTTGTTTGAAAATATTCTATTTCAAGTAGTTCTTTTATTTTCATGAACATTTTTCACAAACCTCGGCGAGATATTAAAACTTTTTTTATAATAATTCTGGTCTCTGAAAAGCAGTTTTATATTAATAATTCAATAAACTTTTAATTAAAATCAACGTCATCGTAGACGAAGAAAACTTCAACGATAAAAATCTTATGTCTTCGTTCATATTTTAGATATATAGAAGATAATTACTTTATAACATGCTTAGTATCTATATTTAAAAATACTTATAATTTGATAATTCATGAACCAATACATTACCTTCACTAATAAGTCTAGTATCGAATAATAATAATCCAAATCGATCCTTGCAGGTGTCGGTGTTCAGTTAAACCTACATAATTATTAGTAAGTGGGGGCAAAAGCTAGTACATACATTTATAAAAAAAAAAAATGCATACAGAAACTGAAAGAGTATGAACAACCCACTACCAATTTCAAAGTGGAAATTTCACCAGGATTTACATTTATACATAAAATTCAACAGTAAACATTTGATTTTAAAAGGGAAAGTGTGAAATACTGTTTTACAAAAATACGCAACTGTGAAAACGTCGAAATTGATATTTAATAAATCACACAGTAGGTACAAAAAAAAAACTCCTTCGGTACTATCCAAAAACATTTTTAAATTCACAGTGGATAGAGCCGCGGGGGTTTAGTTAGCAAAACCTGACAAACCAACCTACACTTCACTTACTCACAACACACTTTAAAAAAAAATAACTCAACACGACTGCCTCAATTTTAGTTATTTAAATGTTAAAACAGGTTAATTGCTTTAATAGTTAATTATCTATTCCGGATAATTTAGTTTATAACACGACGTGTCGCATTATTTGATTTATTAATTCTTTTTGGTCCATGAATGTCGTGGCCAAATAATTTTGTTTAAGATACACTTTCTGTTCGTCTTAAACTTCAAGGACATAATATTTCAGTGATCATGGTGTTTGAGAGCGCTGGCAGCACGGGTGATATGTATGTTATTAAATATAATCTAAAATCATATGAAGAGTACAATGTAGTGAGAGATTTATTAAAGGGATCCTGTAAAATAACAAATTGTTATGTTTTAATATCCAAGGCTTTGTTGTAAATTTACGTGGAAAAAGGCTTAGATTAAATCCAAGTTTAAACTGCACGTGTAGGTTTCAAACCAGAATTTTTAAAATCAGAACTAGCCTATGACGTTTCTGAAAAGCACACGTCAAACTTTAAAATAAGTGAATTTTTTCGGAGCGTTGTTAGTATTGGTTTAAAATTCTAACGTTGTGCTAACCTTAATGTTTAGAATTTGATTTAGAACACCTCTGTTACGATGGTAAGAATATTTAGTATCTTTTAAAAATGTGAAAAAGCAATTTTTGGTCTGCTGCCTGTTAAACGTAGTAGCTAGTGCTCCAACATCTTGAATCAGCCCTAAATGGCATGATGTAAGGTACGCTAACTTATCAGTTTAAAGTTGAATTTAAATTATTTTTAAATAAAAATTAGATATTTTAAGAGACCTCTTTCAAAGCACCCACGCACAATATTACCCTTCAGATAAATATTCAGATATACATTTGCTTGTTCCATATCCCGCTCGAAATAATTATAATGGGTGCGAATGAACAATAAGGGAAGAATTTAATGTTAAATATGGGGTTGGATGAAGTGAGTGTGCGCAGTGCACGGCTTTTCAGTTTCTGCGCACACGTCGGAGCTTTCTGCTGTGCGACCTAGAGCTCGTATTGATTGTATAGTAACCATTTAAAGAATCTTTTGGCATTTATAATTTTTGAATTATGGGCTAGTGGAATGGGATTAGCGAGCACCCTCTCTAGAAACGAATGGGACGGCGCTGATGGTTTTTTGTTTGTTTTAATTACATTTTTATAGAGAACAAAAAATATTACAGTTAAAATTTTGTTTGAATTTGAAAATCTATGTTTAAATATTAAATTACAAGACATCATAGCTCTCGTTAGCGTAAAGACAGTAAGTACATTTAGGCACATGCAAGGTAATGCAACAGTAAACATATTACTAGCAGATGTATTATTTACGTCTATAATAATGAAGAGTATTACGGACGGACTAGTTGAAGAGCAATACTAATGATATATAATTTAAAGTATTATGTTCTAACTTTATTGTAATTCTCAAAAAGGTTGTCTTGAGCTCCTCGTATCGCATCAACAACAATGTACTGGACAGTTGTGATTTCAATTTACAACAATATTTGATCGTTTTATGTTGTTCGATACACGGATGGACCTCGGTCACTCTGATCGTGCCTTGATTAATAGGATCAACTTAACCTAACCTACCGCTCGGTGTAGTTGCAACTTCATTAAACCTGCCGACCGTATCTAGCGCCAACTTCACATGTATTTAGCGCGAAGTTATTAATAATTCGATTATCAATACGTTCATTATTAGATTAACAGGCACTTTCAAAAATTGCATAAAATTCATAACACCACACTTTTAAGTTATATTTTTCCAGTACAAATCCCACAAGTGAAAAGTTATCGTTACGATACTCTGCCTTACAGCTTCTCTTGTAATTAATAAAAAGGTCCATAGACACTCGTACACGGCGTCAGTCATCCTTAATATACTTAAAACGAATTTTTGGCATGTCCGTAGCTTCTTGCAAACCTTTTATCTATTTACAACCCGTGACCCCGACTGTGTGTCCTGTCCTTTCAAACATGGTAATTTATGATGACAGAGAGACATGGGAATTAAGCTTTGTACATAAAATGCATCCGCCATTTTGTTTTTTGCTTGTTACAAGTTTTAGCGCGAATCGATCATTCCTTACGCATTTTGCATAGAATTGCAATTTACTTTTTTAAGTAAAAAAAGCAAAATCTATATATTTATGATCTGTCAGCTCCATTTCTAATTTATGAAAAATAAAGTGAGTAATAAAAATTACAGCAATAAATTATAGAGCTAATTATAAAGTGATTAAAGCTTGAATTGTTTATTTATATTCAATAAAAAAGTAACCGTTTCCAAGTCCATTGTGTGTCTAAGTCGAGAATAAGCGTAATAGTCGTATACAAAAAGTATATGATTGCCATTACAAAAGGTCAAAAGGTATTTTTATTGGCATATGACATTCAAGTACACAGTTAAGTTTATTTTTGCGTTGTTGTTTACAACTGGCTATTGTCATTAATATATAAACGTATAGACATACATCCATCGTTATTATATTGACTAGCGGCTTATCAATTTCCGAGGGCAGTGACTAGTACCTATAGTACGAGATTGAACCTACGAATAGTTGACTCTAATAGATGTATACTATACAGTAAAATAAATTAACAATGTTATGACTAGGACTTTTATTAAGGGGGGACTATGTATTATATTTATTATTATGTTATTTATATTTAAACTGTTTTGTAAAAAAGTATAAGAAAAATAAGTTATTACCTAACTACTAGTTCAGAAAAATATTTTTCCATTTGTCCAGCTTGTGAATTTTTTATCGTAAAAATATTATAATTGAAATAACAAAAGTCATTCGAATTAATAAAGAAAAGTATATGATGTATAATGAAGAAGTAATTAATATTAATAGTTGCAGCCCGTATTGGTTTAGGGTGAAAGTTGGACGTTATTTAATTATTAAATATTATTACAAAGTCATAAAACGAACCAAAATAAATAAATTTGTTTATTGTTATCGTCATATTTAGATCTCTCTGTGTTTGTTTAAACTCATTTAATGTAGTTTGTAATTTCACCGTTTATGTGTTATTTGTACCAATCTAGATCGGCGGCCATTAATAAGTAACAGAGTTGCATCGTTCACGGAACACGTGACATTTACATGACACCAGAAAGTTCATTTAAAATATCACCGAGATTAAGCCTTTATTGCAGGTTTCATTATTATATAAAACTTCTTTAAGATATGAAATTTTGATTATAATTACCTACAATGTCTTACACCTTTATAATGCTAGACATTCAAAATAAACGTAAACGAAATTATAGTTCATGACAGCTTTCAAAAACGAAATTACGATTCGATGGTTGTTTTTAATTAATTTGCTCCTAGAATTGACGAAATATGAACTCGACATAATTCGAGTGGCAATTTACGATGACGCGAAACAGGGCCTCATACACATCCACCGATATCCAGGGGTAAGTGGAAATTAACAGACTTCATACTAGAAGAAGTAGGGGATTGTAGTTACAGAGGGAAGTGATCAGAAGTCATATTAAAGGGAGAACTGATCACGAGGTCATTACACGGGTGTGCGGGTACAGACTGAGACAGTGCAGACAATGATTCGACTTCTGTTAATCAGGAGTTGAATCAACTCTTCGTTTTATTTTAATATAGTTCCTTATAATATACATTTATATTATTATCCATTGATTATTTAGTATTTTTCGTTCTACGATACCAGAGATGGTTCTATAGATAAAAAATGTAATTTCACGTGGAGACATGTACGGAAAAAAACTATGTAAAAGAATTGGAATCATGACTAATCTCTGGGCAAGTACGGCCAGCTCCGAAATTCATTCCAGAGCATGGGTAAAGCTAATGCAGCCATAAAAAATGTACGCGGAATATATGACGCTAGGATAGGAATGTAGGGAGTGGATTTCATAACGCCAGCCATTAGAGTCGCAGCGGTCACGAGGTGAACCAACGCGCGCGCCCTATTCTGCCAAAAAGAATAAGCCATTTCGGAAGGTATTGATTTAATACTGGCACATTCAGTCACCCAACGAGGGGATGAAAAAAATAAAATTAAAAAATATGCATAATAAAAATTTGGACGATGACTCCCCAGTCGCAGCAGTCGTTAATGCATTGGGGTGCAGGATCGATATTTTTTTAAATTACGGCTATGTTTAAGCCGGGCCCACTGCTGGCTCTGCATTCAAATATAATATATTTAGTAAGTTTTATATAATTATTTAATATTGCAAACTTTTACTTGTTACACACCAGTCCCGGGTAAGTTAAAATATTTTGTATTGTTCAGGGGGTAGTTGGAAAATAATCACAAATAAATCTGAAATGTTTGTTTTGATGTTGGCTACAACACCCAATAAAGCAAAGAGACATGGATATCTTTATCGATACGTCACTTAACTTCTCAACGCAGATTCAAAACACGCCAGCGAGTGTAATCCTTTAATCTCTTAAAAGTGTTCAAACACAGAATCCAAGCTAAATTTATATCTCTTTGGTTAAAAACAATGTTCTTTATCGCTTACTCATTTCATATAACATCTCAGTAACCGCAGTAGCGAGTTCATTTGTTATTTTTCTATCTTATCAATAATAAACCGTTCATTCCAATAGTGTTAAATCAAAAGCGTAATTTTGCCACAATCTGTTGCTTTGTGCGAACAATCGCAAAACTTTGATATTATAATTGGCTCAGTCCATTTGACGCCGGTATCGAGTTTTACACGGAATTTAATTCATCATTTCAGTGATTTAACTGACGCGCTGATATACCCGCGACACTCACATTTAAAAGTGACGTGTACCCAGCTTTATGTAGTGGTTCCCTCACACTGATTGCCTTTAAATTGTTTACGAATATTCAATTAAAAATTATCACGCAGGCGACGGACAGTTTTTACATGTTCCGTAATGAGCCATACACACACACATGCATCATTGTTGATTTGTACGAGTATATTATTATTATTTATTTATATTTATTGTTCTACTTGTACATTAACTCTGTTTAAATTGTTCGGTGTAATTTGGCTAATGCTTTCTTGGAGTGTTAAGAGGCGTGTTTCTTTACCCGTTCACATTTTTGTTGAAAGAAATTCTTGCATTTTTAAACCTATGCAAAGGCATCTATAACTAAAAGCTTAAAATACAAGCTTTTATAAATGGATATTCTTAAATTACATTTTGAACTAATAAATATTTATCTTGAAAACTTGTTATTTTGAAACCACTATTTTGAAAACGACAATTTCGTTGCTTAGCTTAAAATTAATGAGTAAAAATCGATTGATTTGTAACGCGTATTATTATTAGCAGGGAAAAAACATTCGAGAATTCTTACCAGAATTAAAATGTTGTAAGAAATGGTAAATCGTCTGTAGCGTATATTTCGTAATTTCAATAAATTATATAGTTATATTTAATTTAAAGCCATCTATAAGCTATAGGAAACAGAAACTTTCAAAATTAATGATAATGCAATAGCACAGTAAACAAACAAAAACAAAGGTTGCAATTATTTGAGCACGCATCCAAACCACTATTCCATTATGATGCAACTAGTGGTCTAAAAATTCCATCCCCATCGAATTATCCGGTCCAAATGTGGCCACGTAAAAACCGGTTAATAGACCGGATGACCCGGATCATCCCGCCGCTAGTGATGTGACAGTTATAAATGTAACTTGTTTTAAATGATGTTAATACACTCCTGTCACAACGCGCTTTTCAGTGTACCTTTGAAAGTTATATAGTTAATATCTATTACAAATGTTAAAGATTATTATAATATTATTAATAAAAAGTCAAGTAATTAGTATACATAATTTACACATCTATATCAGATAATTATTAGTTGTTTAGTGTATTCTGAAACGTTCAACAGGAAGTTCATTTTACTATAATGGTTACCTCTTAATGATTTAACATTAAATCAATTCATATAAACTTATAAGTGTCGTTTTAACTGTTCTAATTATAATAAAGTATTAATGGTATAAAATTAATTAGTACTAAGTACACTTTATATAAATCCGTAGAAAAATAATGTGAACGTTATTTTATTTTAACGGTAAATTCATTCATTTAAAACATTTAATAAACATAACTCGAACACTCTTATCAATATATTATTATAAAATTCAATAATAGAATGCGTTACAACTCAACATTATTACCACAGATAATAATTAATTAATAAAAGAGATCATTAAACAGTGAATTACGGCACGTGCTGAACTCGTAATTCGCGGAAAAATCGTATTGATATGTCCCGTCAGCCGCAAACACTAAATAAATGGGGTGTGTAAGCACGTTTGAATGAAGCCTCGCTGAATCGGTTCATCTACGAGATTGAATAACATCGAAGCTGTAAATAGGTTTTATCCGCCATTGACAGTTCCCGCGTTTTTGTTTAATTCAGCAAACAACAGGTGCGCCGTCACATCACTGGGTGGGCGCGGGACACGTAAAAATAGTGCCAAATTTGGCAACCTGTTAGCCGCCGTGACGGGATCGTCCCGCAACCTTTACCCCCAAACATTACAGCCTCAATTCGTCCGTGAATTGTTAACACGAATGTGCCGGTGGTGTTTCGCTTTCGAATCGCACCTACATTTTTAGACAAAACCGATATGCGACGCTTATTCTCTTTTAAATTTTATTTGATGTCGTGTGGAAGTTTTATATCGAACTTTGCTGATATATTAACAGATTTATCGAGATAATCACACAGCCTAATTATGATTTCATTAGTTTAAAAGATTCAGACATCTGAGCCCAAAAACATATCAGGAATGCTAAAACGATGTGTTGACAATCAGTGTTTCTCAGTATTGTGGTCCCTACAGGTTTTTTGTCTCCTCTTATTATTATCAATACGCTGACATCAATCAGGACCTTTGGTATATGTCTTAATGCGACGGTTTTTATTGTCACTCAATTAAAATAACACCTTTTGTTCAGTGACTGCTTTTTTTGTTTGTCCTAAAAGAATGTTTACTATCCAGTTTCATTAATAGATTAAATCTAATTTTTAATATGAAATTATAAAATATCTACTATTCTATCAATTATTCTGTATAGAAAAGGACAAAATCTAAATATTTTTAGGGTTCCAACGTGGGGAGAAAGATTCCACCGCACCCTCCTGTGTCAGGTATTATTGAATAAATCTTATGAAATCAAGAGGATACTTAATTTATTAATTTATACTGTAGCAGCTCTTTTAGTTTTCGTACATTCAACATATTAATAAGAATATAAACTCACTATTAAACTGTTTTTACAGAATAAATGAATAAACTTCATAGCATCAAGTATGCAAGGTACATAAAACATTCCAATTATTCACAACGCAACAATTAACTCCTACTTAATTTATAATTCACTCCCGCTAACTCTTCATCAACAAAACTAGAAACTTCAGCAAGCTCCTGAATATTGCAAACTATGCAAGGCTTACTTGCAGAGATAACAAACGAAAGCGATCGTTCGTTTTTGGCTCCGCTCACGTCGAGCTGAACCAGACGCTCAAGAGCATGCCCTGGGATATTCGATTAAGTCT
Source organism: Napeogenes inachia (assembly GCA_959347355.1). Taxonomy (NCBI): domain Eukaryota; kingdom Metazoa; phylum Arthropoda; class Insecta; order Lepidoptera; family Nymphalidae; genus Napeogenes; species Napeogenes inachia. The sequence continues at coordinate 2,304,098 of OY365800.1, read as the reverse complement.
GTTGACCATGTCAATGACTTGAATTTCAATTAGAACAAATTATCAAGGGATGCACCACGGTAAACTTGATTTGGCCACGCAGTCTGCTCCGAGGCCCGCACGGAGCTACGAATTAATACAACCCATTTTGGATTTGCAGCGGTTTTGCTCTGATATACGGTGGATACGAATAATCTATTTTCTCGTGCGGCCGAAATCTCGGTAAATTAACTCAGGAAGATATGTAGCAAATCGAATGATTCAATTATTAATAGTTATCTAAAGCATGTTTATAGATAAATATTTATTAAGTAATCATAAAAAAACGAATGTAAGACATAAAAGTTTTAAATAATATATTATATATAATAAAATAATATAGTAAATATAATTCAAGCGAGAAAATAATTTAAAGATATGTTGATTTGTTTGAAATGTTTGGCACGGTGTGTTACATTATAAAACATAACAAAAATGTTCCTTTTATACTTTTCTCCCAGTTTTCATTTTAATATTGTTTTGTATTAGATGTGTAGGACGCAATAGAAGCCACTTATAAGTACCACACTATTGAAAATCAGAGGGTCCATTGCTCATTAAAACACAACATCAAACATGCCTCATCCGAAACGTATTTAGATGCGTGTACCATCTCGTATATTGCACCATTATACCTATTAACTGTGTCACTTAGGTATTTAGTTCTACACCTTATGACCTGAACCTTAGAGGTAAACGCATCGCAGACCGTAGGTACCTCTTAACGACGATGCCGACAATATCAGATATCATAAATCTAATATCTATTTCTAGTTTATTGACAGTATATCATAAAATATACATTATCTGATACCATAAAATAATTAACATTATTAATTAATTAACATTAAAATAATATTTTTTTTTATTTCATCACTAGATTTTTCAAAAAGTAACTTTGAATTGGATTAAAATTTTAAAGGACCTCCTATCATCTCAGCGTTGATTGAATAAATGTCACCTATGGCAATAAAGGCGGGCTAAACTTCGGAAGTGTCGGACACTGGTTGCATTAATTGGAGTGTCTGAAACTTGTGTCTTAAATAATTTAATCCAACACTACGCGCGTGGCTGAAAATCCGTTATTAGGGGAACCTTTAGCCAGTTTGTGAGTTGTCTCGAACTATGACTTATTAGTTTCATTAAGTAACATCGTATTAATTATTCAGTTGAATTGAAAATTGATCTTCAGTTTCCTAAATTGAATGTCTGATATTGGTTTCTTTTGTTTTATAAAGGTTTTTGTTCCAGGTAAAGAAAATTTAAAATAAAAATCTTTTAGGTTGCAAAATAAAGTAAATAAATTATTGGGTAAAAACACTGATTTTGTCATACAAAGATGAATGCTTTTTAGAGTATTTTTAAATTGTCTATCCATATCAATTATGACATATGGAATTTTGTTGTCCAGAAAAATATTTTCCTAAAGGCTACTTCATCGAGATCCCAATATCAGAAATTTTGCCGCTGCGTTGATGAATCTGTCAATCCAAAGTCTCCTCCGTAGTCCTCATACTTCATAGAGTGAATATCAACACAAAAGCATGTATTCATTAATCAAGCTATTTATTAATATCATATTCCTTACGTAATATGGAAACAACATCATTCAGTTAGTTCTCTGATGAAATAGTATACGTTCCCGAGTAGTGCAATAGGATTTGAATTAACAAATCTAAACATATATATATTAATTCGGCGGCTCAGAGTTTGAAAGCTGTCATTTTATAGTAGACGTAGAAACTTTCATGGCACTGCGACGTAGAATAGATGTCCTTAATTGGGGGCGTGTAAGCTAAATAGAAACAGTATTCGTGAACTGCAGAGTGTCCAGCCATGCTTACTTCGATATTTGATTATAGCTGTCACTTCGTCACTTACTACCACTACCTCTCCGGACAACTCGTGTCAAGAGTGTCCTGGTATCGATTCAGGATATTTGAAAACTATTACACTATTAACAAGCTATTAATTCTATGAATTTAATTCAACTTCAAACATAGTTTAACCTGATATTATGATGCAAAAACAATTTTGATTATTCGATACCGAATAGTATGAAAAAAAGAACCGAATAAATATAAGTATCTTGAAAACAAATAATTATGAATCCAAGCTGAATAAAGGATAGCCCGAAGTGCAAAGGCGCGGAAAACAACTAGTACAATGCATAAATGTTCATTGAAATCCTAAATTTAGGTTACCAATAAAGCAAATAAAGCAAATAAACACCAAAATCAGTAGGAAGACGCGTGGGCCGTGCACAGTGTACAGTGTACCGAGCACCGACATAATGAATCAGAATTGCAAAGCGTCGCCGTGCGTTGTTTACATATCTCGACGATACTTCCTGTGTCCGATTGCGAGCGCGGGACCTGCGGTCTAGGATTCAGCATTACCAATCCGAGGTGTAAAATGGCCAGATAAGTTGATATAGAGCCGCCTTACAACGAAATTCAAAGCATTTATTGTCATCATGCTATATACACCTACTTAGTTGTCGTGGTTTTAAATGGAAAATGACTGATAGATCGCTTTTATCATGCGGTTCCAAACAACATTAACGAATTAAATTTAGTTACAAAATACTTACGAATCGATATTAAGAACATGGTTTATATTTACTGTAAGGTCAATCTTACAACTCACTGCGATTAAGATAATTCTTGAAAATACGTAGTTACTATCAGCGGTCTTAGAATATCTTCTATTTGATGTTTTACTTTTATATGTTAGTTGTGAAACTGTCTCGTTGTGAGCTTTATAAAGAAAATACAATATATTGCGGACACTAGACAAATAAATCCCGTTATATTCTCGTTGGTGAACAGATATATCTATTGATCTATCTCTTAGTCACAATGAATGCGTCACATATTTAAGGTGTGCGTTCCGATATTGCGAGATACATAAAGCAATGCACACATTGTTTCCGAGCGAGTTAACGTTTGCAGATTAGATACCAGGCGCGCAGGTGGGGTAGAGAAAGGGGGGAGGGAAATGGGGCCCAAGGAAAGTACACAATAATTTCGGGGCTCGAATTTCCAGCGGTATCTATTTAAAGTGTAAACGCGGCTTTAGGTGCATACGTGCTCAGGGCGGTTGAAGCTTTAATTTGGAATTAGTAGGTAGCAACACGTAACATGGATGGATCCAGAAATCGATTAATTTGTAGAACGTTTGTTTCAGTTCTCAGTTGTGATTAAGTCTACAATTCTCAGCTCAATCCGTTTTCCAATTCGCAATTGTCTTTTACATTTGTCATTGTTCTTTATTTAATAATCAAATGATTTTAATATAACTGCCTATAAATAAAGTGAGCGTTTAGATTATTAAGAAATTCTTAAAATATATAAGCTTCCTTGAAAGAGACCTTATCCGTCATTATAACAAAGCAGAGCTTACTCAGTTTGTTGCAGTTTTATTTTTCAGTTCTATTGTTAAATTCAGGCGATTGTACAATATTCATTTCTGGTTCCGTTTTTAATTGATTTGTTTCTTCTTTAGCAACTGCGGTGTAATTTTAATAAAGTACTAAGAAGATATTGAAACTCATGTAAAAATACTGAATACTAATAACAATCTGGCTCCTTATATTTTTTAAATGACTTATTAATTGTCTTTGTAAATGTCTTAACTATACATATACTAAAATAGAAAAAAACATATTTATTATAGATTAACGGTTTAATAAAAATTATTGTGTATGTAACATACATGACAGAAACTCATCAATAATATTTATTAAAATGTTGTCTATTGTCTAATTAGTAAATCTTTCACTTTCCACTGTAGAAATTTCTCTCATTTTGCTTTCAGCGATAATTACAATAAAACTAGAAATGTACGAATTTTAGATAAATTTGATGTCACGATATATGTTTTATTATTTGAAGTAGTAAGTGGTAATAATTAAAATACTAATATTGTAAATAAAATATAGTAATATAGTTCGGACGGTGGACGTACAACTGATAACGAAAAGAAGGAACTTTGATTCGTCGTAAGTTTCTTTGCGTATCGAATAAATCGTGATTTGTTAATTCCCAGTGTTATTGGAATATTAAATTATTTGTTTGGCATCTACATGTGTTCTTACTGGCGTGCGGAATGTACGGCTTTTGGCAACGTTGACCGACTGTTTTTACGTTGATTCGAAAACCAAACACTCCCTCTTCGTTATCTACTATTGTTCTTGCATAACTACACACATTGGGATTTTTCGCTGTAAAATATTGAGTGCTTGTTACTAAGGATTTGTAACTTTGGAAATTTTCGAAAATCGTAGAAAATTTTCGCAAGCTTCTGTACTTTCATTTAAGTTAGTTACGAGATTTATAACACGAACTACATGAACTATAGTCCATTACCTATTTTACTATCTTTATTGAAATACTATGAGTTTTTTCACAATATTTTATATGTGAAAGTTTAATTTTTACCCTGTCGTTCATTATTCTTTTTTTGTAAAACATTCCTAACTTCGTTAATAGCAATCCTAACGCTACGAACGAGAACAAAATATATAACTTCGGATATAATTTCGACTTGTTCAACATTAAGCAAACAAATTGCTGCAAAATAGAAAACAAGTAGAAAGTACAAATGAAATTTAATGCTCTATAAATTGTAGAGACAGCGAAACAAACGTCATAGGCGGTTATGCGGAATGTTTGAGGTTTGGAGAGGGTAGGACTATCTCTGGGGTGATCATTTGACGCGTGGACAAGCGTCGATTAATTCAGTCGCCATCAGGCCCTTTGAACAAACGTCCATGTCACACGGTATCTCGCGTCGATGCCTCCAACTTTATCACAATGGCAAACTTTACGACAACAATACGTATTCTGATGCGACTATTGTAAAAAGCCTTAGTTTCCAGCAAATGGACTGTTTCAATACTACGGATAATGATGTTGGACTACAGATTTTCTAATCAAGATAATTTCCCTTTGAACTATTCCTCAACTACAGTAAATTATATTGTAAGCTTTAACATAGTTGGAGTCAAATTTCGACTGAAATGCTTTAACAAAATAGAAGATATATTGAGTTATTTGAGGGAATATTCAAAAGTTATATTAAATGAATAGATATCGGTTTGCGTTCTATATTCATATTCATTGAGGTTAAATAATAGAACAATAAATATCATAATATATACGCACAACCCATCGCACAATATTAGTTTGCCCCCCAGATTGGTACACGTTACAAGCGCTCGGTATAACTTATGTATGGGCGTTGTCGGCCTGCCTTCCTTCCCCAACTCAAATCCTTATCAATCATTAATGAAAATTGCAATACATATAACGCCTGTGATCAAATATTTAAGGACGTAGTTTCCTCAGGTCGATTCGACGTCTCCGGAGCTACGTAATGGTGTTTCTGAATTATTAATTCGAATTTTATGTTTCGTCTGGTGCCATCTAAGTAAATAATACTTTTGATTTCTTTTGCCACGATGTTTCCTTGTTTGATTTGATTAGTGTATAATATGGATTTATACATATCACATAACTATTGGTGTCGACTATTTGGTTTAGTTTGTAAACTATTTTGAAACTGTTAATATTTACTTTTATTTGTTTATCATCAATATTTCTTGAGTCCAGTCCCACAAATTGGTGACCATAACAAGGAAAGGATCGGAAATCAATCGCTATTACGTTCATCAAGTTAATTATTCGCACGAGTGGGAGTGGGGGGGGGGAGAGGGGTGCAGTGACGTCAACAAATGCACCTGATTAGTCTTGCTCATTCGTCCCTCTGTGCCAACATTGTTAAAATATTTCCTTTCGCGTTATGTATTTATTTTATTTTGAATTATTTATTTATCATTGATATTTTTGTTAGTGATACTTCCTTATACTTCGTACAAATAATACTATTGCTAGAAGCACAAAAATTTATTTTTGTAACATAATAACTATTCTGAATACTTAAAAATAGATAAAACTTACTTAGTTCTAAATAATCTACTCGATTATCTCAAAGAAAGCGTATCTGAGAGAATAGAATTAATATTTATAAAGCCTTTTCAAAAGATATTTAGCTGTATTGCTACCATGACGTGACACATTTATGGAGATAATGCGACCAACAAATTAAACAAAGGTAGTAAATTACGATGTTTACGCATATTTGTGTACAGCACACACGGACTACAATAAATATTGTTATAGTAATAGATAGTGGCATCGGTGTCGCGTCTAAAATATATTTAATATGTAAATGTATTAAAGTGTAATGCATTTTATTAATCGTCATTGAAACAGCGAGTCCACATCATCCCGCTGATAGCAGTCGTCTGATCGTAGTGTGACACTCATATCTATATAGTGCTTTGTGTGTGTAGATGCGGGTAGTCCACCTGACTTGGTCCTAATTCACTTTTAGTCGCCCGAACTAGCACAACACAAACAATCACCCTGCTGGCATCGACAGTGATACCGCGATAACGTGCCGGGCTCACTTCGCTTACAATATTAACTACATTTCTGACAGAAATTAACGATTATCATCAAAGTGTTACCTTAATACTTTAATTATGTATCCTTATATGTATCTTTAAATTTTGAACATCGTATGTTTTTTGGAAAAATAATGTAAATATCGTCTTTATTAACATACTAGGAAGTAGTACTTAAGTACCGCTATTATCTTAAGATTGCCGATGGAATTATATTGCAAATAGTTAAATGATATCTACATATATCTCATAAAGGGTTACGGCGAGGCGGAGCGGGCCTTCGTTTCTTATCACTATAGCGCGCGGTGAGTTTTTGATAGTTAGTAATATTTTTTATAATTGATTAGATGTGTCGCCGACTGACGCGGGCGCAAGGTAATGCCAGCTTCGAATTGCATAGATGGATAATATCCCGTTCAATTGGAGCGCATCCGGCGTGCCCCGGTAATTGTATTTATCAACGAATTGCTTTTCAATTGCTTATGAATTTGGGATGCACACGAGGCATTATAGATTCGCCTGAGCCAGCCGAAAGTAATAGGATTTGAATTATTTCAAAAGCCTATAAATTGATGTGATTCCCTTCGCTGCTCTGTTTCTAAGCTGATTTATTGGTATTCACGCTATTTGCCTCATTTAGAACTATTTTGGGTGCAGTTATTGTATAAGTTAACTCGACCAAAAACATAGTTTAAATATAATTATGTTGTTGTTTCTTAGCTGTCGCCATTATCTTCTGAGAAGTGTTAACTCAATCTATTTGAAGTGTGAATTGCGATGTATGAATTGTATTTTGAACAATCAAAAATGTTTCTAACCAACAGTGTTTCTAACTTTTTTATATACGAGTACAACACATTCTATGGTTGGTGAGCCTCATTAAATATAACTCACTCTTTGATTACCTATGTATTATGAAACGGGATAGTTTAAAAGTTGGTAAGCGTTACAAGTAAATGTTCTAAAATCTGTAGGTAGGTACTTTGAAAAGTGCGAGTTAAAAAACAAAATATATATAATTTTAATCGATAAAAGAAAAATCTTCAAAGAAATAATTAATTATCCCGTATATTTGTCTTGTTTTACAAACGTTCATATTTTTTATTAGATATCAATTGAATATAGTTATGTATGTAAATGAATATTTATAGAAGTCTCGTAATGTAATTGCAGTTATTAAGAATACTTGCAAAACAATAATACAATTAATTGCAATAATTGATGTAAAATCATGCGTGTTATGAAGTTATTAGTTGCCTAGAAAGTACCTATTCTTTATACATATACTAATTTATAAAGTAAAGAAGAATAAATAGTTTGATATTTTATGTTGTCTTGTCAAATAAGCGAATGTGAATAAAGTGCAGTGAATGCGTCGGTCAACTTCAGGGTTGCGGAGAGTAAGGGGCTCTTAACAATTTCCGCGGTCAGCTCTAAAATTGGATGGCGCTAGTATTGGGAGATGAGAAATGCCAGTGCATGCGTATGCGTAAAATGAAATTGTTTTTATTATTCGAAATCCTAAACGATATGGTATTTATATGAATATTCTCTGGATGTTATATCTGATACGTAGGCTCTTTTAAGTTTTATACGTTTATCTAAGCTAGACTTGCATTTTGAGTTCCTGTTCTCGAATGGTGGATCACAAACAAAAATCAATATAATAAGGATCTCTCTGGCACATCATATCGAATGAATAGTCATCATATATAAATAACACGAAACAGTAAAAGGAAATGAAATACGCTGCCCAGAGTATTGGCTTAAAATGGAACGTAATTGAAGCCGAAATGTACGTCATAAATGTTATAGTGATTAGAAATCTGTCAGACGGACGCACCACTACACTACACCTACACTACATCTATACAACACCTATCTGTCTATATGAAACCCGAAAATTGAATTTCGTACAAAGCATTGGAAGAGAATTAGTTAAATTTCATCAATATTATGTATGTTATCAATGTGCTTTGAGGATGCTTATAAGAGTGGATAATAATAATTTGAAAACAAACTCTTTGTTGAAGAGATGGAAGTTAATGTTCATGTAAAATGAAGATAACTGCTTAAGCCATTAAGCTATTGTGTGTTTATATTTTGTGAGCGATTATGCTAAATATTCAGGCAGCAGGCATTACTTGGAATCGAGCTGATTATAAACAATTGTGTTCACATTACAGTAAACCAACAAGCGAGAACAAAGAATGTTTATAGGTTTTATCAGAAAATGTCATTACATATACACTGCTTTGTAACGTAGATCTTACTACAAACAATTTCATTAAAATCAACAAAAACTTGATTAGTTTTAAATTCTTAAACATTATTATGTCCGAGACAATGGTAAGGTTGTTGTGGAGAAAGTCTTGTATGTGTGTGTTTATTTATATACCAATGATAATCCTTGCAACAGTACAACGGTAAAATAAAACTTTCGTTCTATTTTGATCCATGGCAACTTTAAACATAAGCTAACTGAAATTATTTCGTATTTTTAACACGTAATAGGTACTTTTTTACTGAAATGATTTAAGTTGCACTCGAGCACGCAGTCACAGGCAACAGCTATCTCTAATAAAGTACTTTATCTGAGTAAGTAAGTGTAGAAACCTTTTGGTCTACATAAGAAGGTTTTTTTCCTACGTACCGCGGGCGAAGCCGCCGGGAACAACTAGTTTGTTATAAAATTTACATTGAAAAGAATTCAAATCATCTGTATGCTAGTTGCGAAAGTTTTTCCCTTGCATATAATAATATGAATATCTTCTATTCATTAATTAACGAATTCAATCCACTAGAGGAATCTCGTTAAGTAATTTCATTAAATCTTAATTTCTTATTCATTCCTCGGTCCAAACACACCACTAACAAACTGTATTCGCTCGTATGCCTTTACAATGTTAATACATTGTTTTCTGAATATCCTTTATTTTTCGTGTACTACATTAAAATTGAATTAAAAATAAAGGAACTTAATTGTAATACAAAATCGATATAAAAGATAGTTCAATAAAATATCTAATAAATAAATGAGTTGACAAAAAATACCATAATGATATTTATTACACTAGTAAACAATTTTAAAGCAAAATTGTGTCAGTGAGGGGATGCTGCGGGCGGTGATGTGGGATGAAAAGATCAAACCGCACAAAATTCGAACACTGAAACTATTAAACCATTCCAGACTGTTGTGGGCAAAAAAAGGACTACTCATTTAAGACCTTATTGTTTCTTTAACACTCAATTATTGAAACTATTAAATTTATAATCTAATATCAACTGTACCATATTTTTAAATTCCTTTAAGTATATTATATATTAAACATGATGGAACTTTTAGTGCAATTATAGTGACTGTTTGTTTGTTAGTTTCTTTTTTCGATAAGAGAGATAGAATAAAAATATTTATTCCATTGAAATATTAGAGATGAGATAGTTGGGCGGTCCGGATGTGACGTAAGCTACTTATAGATAAATAAACAAGTATTATAACTTCTCATTTTCAGGCAATTTTACAAAACTTCTTTGGTCGAAAAAAAAACGCTAAATTTTGTAACATGAAAAATATGTTATTTCATTTAAATTTAATCTTTGTTACAAATTTAATGGCAATAAAAATTCTTAGAATTCTTAAATACTCTTAAAAAAAATATCATGAGAAGAAAATCTCCCATGACTCTAATAGAACCAGAAGTAAAATAACGCTAGTTTATAATATAATAATTATTTTTCAGGTGAGAAATTTACAAATCTAATTTTCATTCCGTAAAAGTGTACAGTAAGAGAGGTCGGTGTCAGAGTGGTAGTTAGACTGATAGTGCCTACGGTTAGCACAAATAGCATTAATATAAACTAGAATCGAACGTTGCACGCTATCGATTAGGAGCTGGCGTTTACAACAATTAATGACCTGCATGTCCCTAGCCCGACAAAGCTATGGCAAAACAAATAGACGGGCCGCGCCTCCCCGGCGTACAGGGTGCGCGGAAACTTACGCCTCCAGCCAAATTATGTGCTAATTTAGTTTATTGCGACATCTTTTGCATTATTTCCAGCTTTAATTTTTAATCAGATATTAGCTTTTTTAGATACTTTGGATCGGTTCAAATATGATTCGAAAAATTTAATTTACAACTTGATTGAGGAATATTGTTAATAACGCCGTTTAATAATTCAAAATTGGGTTCATTATATTTCATAATGCAGCCAATACACAATCAATATTGAGTAGCAGCATTATGTACCTTACTAGTAAGTCTCTCCGGCTACTGACAACTTTACAAAATTTCATATAATCGACGCAAAATGTGATCACGTCTAATTTTAGTTAGCGCAAGCTAATTTCCAAACATCCTGTATTCTAGTATCGGTGTGGGGTGCAAGTGCGGCGCGTTAGTGTGCGTACAGCGTGTCGGTGTGTGCATTAGTTTAGGCAGGGGTGCTGTGCTTAGACAATTTTAGTATCACATATTGCAAAATAATGCATGGTCATATCGTATCGCCGCCATCATAACCGCACACTGTTTATTGTGCTGCGTTGACCAAGCAGTCGAATTAATATCTTTTATATTTTATTTAGGTGGAATATATAATATTAATTTATTTCAATCAAAAATTTAATATTTGTCAAAACAACTTAAGTTTGTTGAACTATCTTTGACCTGTGGCTTCGCTTATAGCTAAGGGATGGATGTTGTGTTACCGAATGAAAAGTAACAAGTTCAGTTTCGCCGCTTGCATATCATCAACATGTGGCCCGTCCCACATTAATAATATAAATTTGGATGAACCGTTACGATATAAATAAATAAAAATATTTAATTATTCAACTGACCTCTCGTCATTGTGAGATTTATTATGTAACATGTAATTAAAAGCTATAAATCCTGTCTGTCCATCGACGTACCAGTGGCCTAGTTGGCCAACGTCGATGGACACTCAAGTGAGCTACGCTGATGAGTTGCCGGTGATGTATTTCAATTATATTATGAAGAATTTGTACAACTTATAACTAAAATAGTAATTTAAATCACAGCAATTGGAATAATGTACCTTCCAAGTGGTGAAAGAATTATTCAAATACTAGCAGATTACTCCCCAAGCAAAATAATACTAACAAAACCGCTTTCGCTCATATTCTCTCTATATTATAAGTAAATGTACTAATATTATAGCAAGATCTGAGGAAGACCATCTTTGGACTAAACAAGTAAAGCGTCCTGTGTTCTTTATAATATCTCACGATTGTGTTTCTTAAATTTCTTAATTATAAGTAATTAAATTGAACATTTTTGATTAGTTTTAACGTCTCATTATATATACCTTGTTATCTCAATCATACATAAATCTATTCGTCTTTACTAGAAAAGCAGAATTTAAATAATTAAAGTGTGTTAAAGTTTAAATTATGAATCCAAGTACAACAAACCCTGCAACGTATACAATACGAGAGCAAACATAATGAAGTGGTCACAAATTATCAGAGCTGATGGCTGGTGGTCGCATACCTCGCGCAGACGTACCTACACCAACATTGCAATTGTAGCGTCCGAGCGGTGGGATTCTTAACAAGGCCTCGGGCACTCGAGAGCGGAAAATCTCGAAAATCTCGCCACAGATCGCACGAGAATCGGAATATGCGATACGGTATTTACCAAAATAGTGGATTTGAGAGAGAGAGAGAGCTAATCCTTTGAGCCTCTTGTTTACTCACATTCCTACGATACTTTGGTTTTCATAACAACAAAAATACACAGAACTTTTGAATAATGCGACAACTACGTTTAATTTATTATTTCAAAGAATCAAATTTCAAATCAGAAACCTTTTTTAATAATTATTTTTAATTAAAAGAAGACACTTTATCCAATTGTTAAAAAATATTACTTTTTATTTTAGAAATATAATTAAGTAATATAATGCAAGATTTTTTTCTTAAATATCTATTAAATAAAAGTATAATTTGTTGTAAAGTTAAAAAGCAACAGAATTATCGCCAACAATAGCACATGATATGGGCGCTGTTTATAAATACTCCAAGTCTCGCACAATAACCGCCACTTGTTTTATTCGCGTTTTGTTATTAATGACTTATTTTTTTTCGTTTCAAGTAAATTGGACGCAATAAAATGGGATTTATTTACAATTTTACAGTAAACAATTACTTTGAAACAATGATCGCTTGGGCGCCGAAATTTGTACTAAACAAATTATGTATATATGTCATTTACAATTATTTATTTATTTTTTTTAATTTGCCTAGAAGTATTCGTTTCTATAACAATTACCTCCAATCCATTTAATAGGATAGATTTAATCACATTATCGTCTTTCTTTGCGCAACACACGAAATAATATTCTTTTATATTAAATTCTAAGTAATTATATTTCTTCTATTGAAGATTTTCTATGTGAGGATTTTATATATAAAGAGAAAATATTTTTGAGAAAGATTTGTTTTAAGGTTTTATAGATGGCATTTTTTACACGAAAACATAACGACACATTTTTTATAATATTGTTTGTAATATCTTTATAAGTAGATTATTTAATACTATATAATAGGTATCATATTTGTATTCTTTATATTGTATTCTAATATTATCGTATCTGCGCTTTTTCGCACTGCTTTTAAAGTTCCGAAGTACATAAAATATCTTATGGATTTTTTTTTATTGTTATTGACGCTCTTTATGTAATTCAATTCTACTAAATAACAAATAATAAAAAGAACATTTATATTAAAAATATTAAAAAAAATGTTTTGACTAATTTAAAACTTTTTCCACTATATGAGGAACACACATTTTTAGACACTACCAAAACTTAATGTCAAGCCAATATAAAAAAAAACTTTATTTTAAAATAAAAACTTTCAGAACGTTGAGTTACCTTAACATTATTATTTATCTACCACTCGACGCTCTTCATGGCAAGGTCTAGAATAAAAAAAGGAACAGGTGGAGTTGGCAACAGTGAATATGTGCCATTTTTGAACATAGCTTTGATAATGGACATTGAAACAAAAGGACTTGAGTGGTCGAGGGAAGTCGTAGACGCAGGGCACACACCATAACTGAGCTTTGTCGCCGGAGTGTCACACACACACACAGACACATAACGAAGTTTTTTTCCTATTTTAAGACACAGGCACACGTATTAGTGTAAACATTTCGGTATAATACTAAAAATTATAGACGAAATTCCAAATAGTGCAATACATAGAAACATATTTGGTATAATGTCATATATTTCGTAATATCAGAATGTTCTTGAAAAATCCAAGTCCACTTCAGTCTATTAATAATATATTTTAAATAAGCGGGAGTTAGACGAGCAGTTCTGCAAATGAAAGGTAAAGTCGACAGGTATAATCCGTTCCTATAAAAAATTCGCGTTCGTATTCAATTCGTCAGATTTAGCGAATCTATTGAAAGCAATTTTTACTTGACGTGCCCCAAATGTATGTATGTAGTGTGTATGTGTGTAGTGTGTATAGGTGATTTAAAAAAACTACTAATGAACAACGTACTGGTGCTAAAAGTAAACTCTAAAAATTTGGAGCAATTTCCATTTCCATTTGCCTAACTGAATTGAATTTATTACAATAATTAACAATTTGTTACAATAATTAACAATTTATTACAATAATCAACAATTTATTAGAATAATTAACAATTTAATACAATAGTTAACAATTTACTCAAACTGAAAATTAATATTCTTTAAGCTTTTAATTCAAGTATAAAATATAAAATACTGTAAACGACTTTATTTTTATTACAAGTTAATTATGAATAAACATTGGAAAATTTAAAATATATTTATTATTAAAATGTTAATTTTCAGAATTCAATTGTTATTTATATCTTTTTATAAGTTATGTTTCACTTAAATGAATATTAATTGAAAATTAAATGTTTCACCGACTCGACTCGACATAATGAAATTATTTAAAGTTTTAAATAAGATATTTTCTAATTCTCTTAATCACAGTTAAAACTGCTTTAGTTATCAATTTTCTCTCTAGCTAGTCGGCTTACTAGCCGTGAATACTGTCTGAATATTTGAAAAGTATATTTTATAAAGTTTTCCGGGGCGTATAGCACAAATTATAAAATAATAGAGGAACGCTATTTTTCAAATACATTTTTCGTTTTATATTGTATGGAAGGCGGGTGTCGCGGAGGAGGCGAGGGAGTTAAAATAAAGAGAAGCGCAATTGAATTTTTAATATTTTATGAGTAGGGACGGCTGAGCGCGGGGCTTCAAGCAGTTTTAATGGGGTTGCAACGGAACGCGTCCGCCGCCGCTCGTTATCATTATATCATATTGCTATCAAATGCACTCTAAGATGCTCACTTACATATTCAAGCTTGCACTGCCATAGAACCTCCGTGTCTATCGGGTCCGTCAGTGACCGTATGTAGAAAAAAGATCAAATAAACCTTATAAATCGAAGAAGATTCTTTTTGATTTTAGGGACAGGTTTTTCGCATTTAAATTTCTAAACACTTGCAATACGAAATTGAAGCGGAAAGTCAGGCTTCAAAAGTCGGCTCAACTTTTTTAATCAAAGGTTTTTATTTCTCTATGTGTGCCCTCACGATGGCAATTTCACATTGCAACCGTAAAGTATTACGTGCAATAAATAAAAGTATATCGAGATAGACATTTAATTGGACGGCGAATACTTTAGACTTACAAACTAGGAACATGACCGACTAATATGGAAAGGAATTGAAGTTAATGTTTGAAAAATTATGTTCAATGGCAGACCGATGGGTCGTTAGCATAAAAGTAGCTAGTTCGAGTCCAGCGCGCTTTGATGAATTTTTCATCTATATTTATTTAGGAATTTAAGATATTTGAAGACACCTCTTAAATGGTCTCATCATACGTAAAGTTGATAATTATCGAATAACAATGTTCTAGAGTCCTTAGAAGAAATAACCTTAGTGTCTGAATTACACTGCAGTTTTATCAAATTATGCGCAGTAATAAGTCGGCTTTTAGAATATGCATATAACCAAATTCAATTCTACAAACTCTACAGAGAACATGTGGCTAGTCGTATCAGCCACCTCGGTTTATCTTTTAAATATTGTAATAAAATAATTCATAATTATACATTAAACGAAACCCCCTTTTCTATATCACCTTGGTCATTTATTTCCTTAAATTTTTATGTTCCTTTAAAAAAGTATGTAATGATGTCTCATAAATGGTGTATTACTATATAGTTACTGTTGCCACCTTATATGTATACAACTGTTTCTGTATATGGATGTTTGTTGACAGTCATAAGTATTGCAATTAGTTTTATTGCGTTTCATACTAGCGTCGTGCGATGGAATGCAAGGTATAAAAATAAAAAGGGTGTTTTTTACCATATAACAATGGACCCTGAAAACAAATACCGAGAGACGACAGGGTTGATATAAGAGATATGTAATAATTACGTAACTCAGAAGGTCATTTGGTTGTTATCGGATGTTGATCGATGAAATAATAGCATGTGCAAAAATGTATTGTGAATTTCCAATGCTTTTTATAGTACAAAGGGTAAGTGTCAAAGCAAATTTCTGACCTACTTTGTTCACAAAAGAATTTTTTACCTCCGCACTGAAAAGTCGTTTCGAGTAAAAATTGATTTTGATGCTTACACGGGATTTTGTACGTAAAATCCCACCAGTGCCGCTTCCGGATGTACGAACGGCATAGAGATGTACTCTATTACGAAGTTTAATATCGATAAAAACACCAACTCATACTCCCATTTGTTGCATATTTTTGTAAATTTGACTTACATAATTGATTCTTTTGACTTCTTGGAAATCATATTACGTAGAGTTCGTCATAACATTGTATCGCCATTGACATCGTTGAAATGTATTCATTTAGCCGGTGTCGTGTCGCCGGTCTCATTCACCACTAATAGTTTTGACACTCGATCGCAATATCCTGCTATTATTATATCATGTTTACTTTTTACTTTAAACACAATATAATGAACATTAACCGTGTCTTCCGTGAAATGCGATTAAGCGCCATGAGGAATGTTCTAGATAGTATTATCTTATAAATTTGTTATATTTATCCAATATCCTAACCGGTACCAGTATTCACTAGACTTCTTTTTGACTTAATATTTATATTTTACAGGAGGTATTATATTATACAACTATCTGACTCTTAAATGTTAAGCGGTGTTTTTTTTACCTTAGCTAAAAATAAAGTTATACGAGGAGTTAAAAAATGTCTGTCTTTTAAAGAATGGTTAATGGTATTCCGAGGTTTAAATCTGACCTTTATTTAAAGCTAAGATTTCTCAACCAATTGAATTTATCGATTTTTTCACAGGTCTACTGAAAGAATAATTCAATCGAAAGAATACTGAAAGTGAAAATATAAATACTAAAAATACTAAAAGATAAAAATAGAATACAAACTTAATCCAAATAACTTATTATTCATTTTATAAAAATAAAAGAAAAGTTAAATGAATTTTACCGCGGGTGTGTTAAATATCCTTGGTAATAGAATGAGTGTAAGAGAGGAGAGAGTGTGCGCGGTACAGCGGCTGGTGGTCCTTATATATACTTATCTCAATTAATTTTTCATTGTTCTAACTCCATTTAAAAAGTGGGTCGTTATTTCCACATTCATTAATTGTAGCTGTCTGTTCGTCCATGAGAAGGTTGCAAGGTAAACAGGTCAGGCCTGTCGTCTGGGAGTCTGACCCACATAGCCACAATGAGCTTCCGTAAACCACCACGCAATTAAGCGAAACACCAGACATAAAATATTACCGAAACAAAAGGGGCCCCCCACCCCCCGCAGCTACAATTTATCATAGCAAATAAAAATACGGCGAATTAAAAAGAAAAGGACGAAGAAAGCGAAGCGAGAGGGAGCGACAATCGTTTCGAAGCCGAACGTCCAAAATATAATGGCGTTTATTTTTTTATGGCCGGCCAGGGCGAGAGGTCCGGAGGGGTGTTTTCACAAAATCGATACATGGACGTGACCAATTAAAAAACGTACCGCGACTTCGATTAATGTTTGACATTTTTGAATTACTTATTTATCTAATAATTAGTCTAAGCGTCGATGACGCCCCATGTAATAACTTTTTTCATTCCATAGGACTGTGGTTTATTTATTAAGATATCGCGGAATTACGTGTTTGTACAAACTAGTACGTTGATGTCATATTTGTCCTTACTGATATTAAATATTCATCCAATAAACGCCATTTGGATTTAATTTGCGGGTCTGTGGGGGTTATTTTAATATAATAATACACAACGTGCAGGTCGCATGTACAACTTAATTCATATTTTATTTAACAGAGAAATGCATATTCTTCGATTTGTTTTATGCCCATAGTAGACTTAAGACACCTAAGAAACATCGTAGATTAAAGAAGTAACAATTAATCCAGACAAATTGAGGGTTAACACATATTAATAACAGTGAAAATGTTTGTCGTTCATCTCTTTGTGTCGCTAAGACCGGCTGACACTTCACACGCACACACGCTGAAAGCCAATGCACTATAGTTTAGACCGGGCCCGTCTCAAGTGCGTGCGAAAACTATAATGACTGCCAATGGTGGGTGTACGAGAGAACATGTCTGTGGCGGTCTATTGACGTTTCAAACCCTAATGATTTTCGATTTTTAGGTAATGTTATTATAACTATGATGAACCTTAAATATAATTAACCAAAACAAAGATAACATAAGATATGTCAGTACGTACTCGTGCTATTCATCTGCCTTATAATAGATATCTCTTATTTTTCTCCACCAAGTGTATGAAGGATCTTCTAATGAATCTCTACTCAATCGGTTCCTCGGTTTTGAATTGGTAATCAATGTTGTCAAAGAGCCGTCATACGGCGGCTTAGCCAATTAATTATTTGCTTTTAAAACCGTCTGCCACCAATTACTTGGCTCCTCCAACCAACCATTGAAAGTTTCTTCGACATCTCATTAGAGTATTACATATTTTAACTACTCTGACTTCGGTTTGAATTCACTTGCGAACATTTTTAACCCTTTTCTAAAACAAGTGCGTAGTAATAAGCGCTTCAGGTTAAGAACACACACACACAGAGACAAATTGATTATTACCATTCCGATAATTAAGATGAGTAAAGAGCTTGTTTAACTCTCACTGTTTTTATTCGAATTCTACTTGCTTTTTACAGTTTTACTTTAATATTATTTTTTATTATGATTTCATTTGGTAACTTTTACACTAAAGCTAGTCTCGGTAATTTTAAAATAATCGCAAAGATATGTAAGACGGCTGTCAAACATGATCTACCAGCATATCATACAATACTCATAATATATATAAATATCACATTTAACGTATAAATAAGGACTGAACATATACGTACATAATATACACATATACGTACATACATAAAATATCTTCTATTAACAAATCACGAACCCTAATTGGACAGTGAGGGGAAAAAAGAGAGAAAAATGTGAAACAAGGTGAAATTGGATTCTATAAATATTAAATAACGCCCTACTTAGACATTCACAAGACAACTATTATTGGTATTACTACGACTACGCAATCGAATATTTAAATCAGTTCAAACCTAACGAGACGGCTTTATAGTACGGTAGAGTACGGTAGAGTACAGTAGAGTACAGTAGAGTACAGTGCATCCATATGGTTTTGAATGACCGATTTACAGCATCCTCCGACTACACTTGCGGGGTGTAATGCTGGCACCGAGGGGATAAAGTAATTCCCTCTAACGAGAACAATGCGTTATCACAACCAGAAGATGTATATTACGACATCAAAGACTAACTGCTCCTTTGATACGTCTTCGCTCTCACGAAATAAACAGTTAAATAATCAATTACTTATTACAGAACTTTTATAAACAATTCTACTTGTCATATTCGATTATGTTTTTACATATTTAATTGTATAAGTAATAATTTATTTAATTCGTTGCCAAAACTCAAATATAATATACATAAAATATGATTAAAATAATCTTAATGAGATTAATATATCTAACAAGTAATTTAAAGCGACGTTTATTATTTCTTAAAGGTATTCACTGTCTCTTTAATCAAGAGGTTTCAAAGGAGCGACATTATACATCGATACAATGTTTTAATACAGCCTAACATTGCAGATGTCACGCGCCGCAGAGGCCTACCGAGGCCGGTTCACCTTTGATCCGTGCACGCCGCAGCCTCTCAGAGGCTACTACTCCCATTACTGTATGCAGATTTTATACTTTGTGTCATTTTTTGTGCGAACGCCGCCCCCTCCCTCCCCCACCTCCGCGCCGCACCCCGTGGGGGCTTTACTTAGCTGATGACTTATTAAGAGCACATTCTTCAGAGGTGTCTGCCTGTCGCGGCGGGTTTAATGACGTGGGAGGTTCGCTTGCCGATTCTCTTCGCCGCCTGTTTCGTGGCCCACTTTTATTCAAACAATACCGTGCCGTATTGAAGACTAAACCGTCGTTTTTTTATTTGATCTCTGTGTACTTTTTATAAATAAGTGCAGCGTCCGGATCTTTCCTTTGTAGCTAGTTCACATCACACAAATGGTAATTATTTTCGAAAGAGAAACCTGGACAGATGTTTGATTAAAAATGTTACTGTGTCGGTTTCAATAAAGCTGCATTATTGCAATTTTTTAACGTCAAGAGCAGTGTTGTGATATTGTGTTCGAATTTTCATTAAAAATACGGTAAAAGCTAAAAAATTCTACCTTAAAATAAAACTTTTTTCAAACTCATAACGTTATAAAGTTTAAGGTTGTGAGCTGTCAATTCTAAGGAATATTAATGTCTGACAATACAATATTGAAAGGGCTGGCTTGTATTCTTAATTTCTGACTTTGCAACACGCAACTATAATGTTTCAAACTATCTCTATATATTAAGACTTTATTATAGAAAATATTATTATAAATATGGATAATATTTTTTGTTTCCCAAATTAATTACATGTAGGTGAAAAAAACACAAACCATAATTAAGTTCATTATGAGAGTGACCTTATATCTGTAACGATATCACCCGAGTGATTCAGTGATCTCATAAGTTATTCCGCATCCAATCATATATATAATTAAAGCCTCGTGGTCTTTACAAATGTATTAAGTTCAAGGTTAAAAGTAACGTGCTCGTACGAGGCAACCCTTCGCACCGGCCCTACCGTTACGCCGTGATATTTAATCAGTTTTATAAACCACCATGGACTGAAACAATGCCGATCATATGATTTCAAATAAAACCATCGCATCTCAGATTAACGAATGTAATACTTATGAACAGGATCGAGCACAATGGTTAATTAAAAGCTAGCTTTTTTAATTTTTAATCTTTGTGGGTTACGTTATTACATTTGATTATTTATATTTTGAAGTGAATTATAGGTATATATAGGCATGATGGTGTATTAATCATATATTTTTGTACTTTTATTTAATTATATATTTTATGTATACAACTGTGTTTTATGTATAATAGTCCTAGCAAAGACTTATAAACCTAATGGAAATAGCTTTTCTCGTCTAGTCCGTTATTAACACTCAGGTTCTTAGTGGCCTTGCTGTCTGTCTTTGAACTTAAACGGTCTATAATAGGTACGAATTTACATTGGGTCAAATATTTCTAATAAGTAATATCTAATGATTTCGTATCATTTTAGTACTTGCTTTAACAATAAGTTAATAAAATCTTAATTTTCAAGACTATTCCATTACTCACATATTTATTTGTAGAAAATCACGGAAACAAAATTTCAGTTTTTAGTATTCATTGAATATTAGAAATTCAATTCTCCTATGTCCTTTGATGAACGTAGATTTTAGCGATATTACATCGCCTTTGAACGGGCTTTCCTATAATGTTTTTTTATTACGCTTGCATTGTGATTGAATTTTCCAAGAGCATTCCCAATCCATTAATGTCGGTCTCGACAGACAGACATGTCTCCATCACCTTGCACTACACGACAAAATGGACTTTAATAAAATACAACATGCAATTAGGAGTTATTTTGCCTGATGTCGATAGAAAAATGTATCTGTTTCTCTTCTAGATTGGAGACTTCCATACTTGATATTTTGAGGTTCATATTGTTTTTTGGTTCACAAGGTTTTTTAACAATTATCATAAATCAGTCTCAAACTATTTATAGCTTAAGACTCCATATCTATAACAGAGGTAATTATGTAATTACTTCTCTGTACATACTTATATGTACAGTAAAATTATTTTGGAGGTGTATTCAAGCGTACGTAGATGCTTGTTTGGCTTTTTTTTTATTGACTAATACCAAGTTCCTAGTATTATATTAGTATTATAGGACGATACTTTAAATTAAACCTATTCACCTTTTCTTTTAATCCCAAAAATAATCGAACACAATTGTGTTTCCCATCGATGTTATTTAACTATTTGTAGTTCATTCCAAATTAATTATGAAAAAGACAAACCAGTAATAAGCGCGTCCAACAAGTGTTGAGTCATCCACGGACCTCACTCCTGTACACCCTTTAAACAAATTATATATACCGGTTGACAAATAAGCATCAGTTCTACCTCGTTCTAGCCCCGATGAGTTGTTAGTCGTATTGAAACACTAAACATTTATGAGAACACGTGCGCTGTCCACTACGGACTAAATTGTAATTACACAATCAAGTAGACCAATATCTTTGAATAAGTTCCACAATACTCGCGTGTGAAAAATACATTTAGTGTTTACGTTGTTCCACTTGTATTGGCCGGGTTTGATTTATGCACGGCTGGACGTTGAAAAACGATCGTTGCGGAGTTGTGTTTTTTTCTCAGCAGACGTCATTTGCGAAGCGCTGGCAGGGTGACAACTTTAACTCCTTCCAAAGGGTGTCTTTGACTCTTACTAACCATGTTATGCAGTCGGCTGATATATCAAAAACTATGCAGTTACAATATAGGTACCTAACATTGTTTTCCTTACAATAATATTTTCATGACCTGTTTTATTTAAACTTCTGGAACAGGTATTGAGAACGCAGTATAATAGTGCAGTCATAAACGCTTACCGAAATTACATTGATAGCCTCGTATCGTTATAGGCAAGTCCTTGGGAAACGAGCTGGATGCATGCAATCTTTAATAGCGTAAATGGGCTTGGCGATCTTTGGCCAGTGAAAGTAACTTTCAGGAGAACCCCGACCGCAGAATTCCATCCAAGTGTTACTCTTTTGTTAGTTAATAGACGTGTATCAGAGCTGCATCCCTCCTTCCGTCCCCTTGTGCCGCATCCCCACACTTTTTTGTATTTGTGTTGGCTTACTTTTTCTATATGAAGGTCCACTCACTTATTCATGCGAGCGGGATTGTAGTTTTTTCTACTTTTTTCATGCGCCGTATATAGATATTTTGGCTACCTCCTATTTTTCCCCGGACTATAAAACTCGACCGGGTCGTGTACTTTTTTCGCGGTGCCCCTACTGGGGCGTTAGGGGGGAGGGGGGGTAGAGGGCAGCGAAGGGTGTTCGCAGTTAGGGAATTATTCATTGCCTACCCGCGCCGAACGAACTTCCCGTTATTTCTGTTTGTTATGAATTATGTCCAATGACTTTTCCAACGCCCGGCTTTCTTTTCGTTTTCGCTAATTACTTTTTCTATAGAAACTATAAATCTTTTGTCGTTCCCCTAATCGAATTTCTTCATACCTGAATCGGTCGACATTGTATACGGAATACGAAACAACATCCGAACAATATTTTCTCGGTAAATAACAGTTAGTATTGACACTGATTGTATGCAATATTTGATTATGAATTAATACAAATAATAATGATTTCTTTTAATAATTACTCTTGACCTTATTGTTTGTTTGTGTATCGAGCTTCCAAATGGTATACAAATAGCTTGTAGGCCAGCCAACGCGCAATAATACCATCATATGCATGGATCTCCAGAACAATACGCGCCCAGGTTAGGTTATCGTGAACTATCGCTTCCAAGCAATTAATAATACGTTACATTATGCCCGAAATTTGCAATCTACATTGAGCAGGCAATTCTACGACGTAGCTGGGCTACGGCGACTGTCTACGAAGCGATGACATGACGTAGATCGACGCTCAGCAAGCGCGCTCAGTAAATAGGAATGAGGCGGTCTGTGTCAACGGTCTCCACTTCTAACTGAGACTATAATACTAACAAAAGATTCTAATTCTCACTCTGTTGCCTATTAAAATATGTAGAAGAGCTCGCTCCGACCCGCGGTACAAATTTGAATTTCATGTGTATGTTTCGCCTATTACGGATGCACTCATTAATATCTTAAGTGATGTGTGGCGCGCCTCAACACGCGACTGTGAACTTTAATGTGCTATATATATAATTCTTTATCCTTCGAGAATGAATACCCGTCTCCGTTTATACAAAGTACGCGTTAAGATTATGTCGAATGAAAAATGTTGCAAATTGTATGATACTTTGATGAAAAAACATTATCATTACTAGAAGATCGGCGTGATATCGTTTAACATGTAAATCTCGTGAGGGCGCGTTGTTGCTGAGGTGGTTTTGTTAAACAGTTGTGGTTGTTTATGCAATGATATCGCAATCAGTTTTCAAGCTATGACACGTTTATCATTTATGTATATTATGATCCAAATTCTACTTCAAACTACTGTAATTATTGTATATAATAGTTTACAGCTCAGTAGCATAATTAGTATCACTTACATGACTAGTTTTCAAAGACGCTTGGTAGTCGAGTACAGCCCCAGAGGTTAAACAGTTCCATTCGGTCGTTCATGAGTGAATGTTTATTATAGCGAGCGAATATTGCGATGTGATGCCCTTTCACGAAAAAGGATAGTGTGTTTGTCCCATTCGTTCACGGCGTTGACGAGACGAGCACAGGGCCGACCTTACACTTTATATTTTATATTATTGTATAAAAAAAATAATAATAATATAGCACATAAATGCAAGCATTCTAAACTTATATCAAGCATGTATACGTTAAATGTTGGCCGAAATACTACATTTTAAAAATATTCATTTTATTGTAAAAGGTGAACGCAATCATAACGAGAAGCGGAATTTCTAGTTTTTGTTTCGTTGAGTACTTGTTGTAGTTACATATTTGGCGAAGTATCTTCAATTAATAAAGCGCCGTGATTGAGTTTATTTATAGTTACTTTAAAAATGTAGTAAATAATAAAGCATCGTATAATGTTTACATAGGCCACGGCGGCAGCTGGCAATGTTTCAATTTATTTGCGCCCTAACCCACTTCTCCAAATATGAAAAAGTAACAGGAATGAATTCGATTCTGTGATTTAAATTTTAGAAAGCTTTCTATTTTTAATTGAATTTTCCGAACAACAAATGAAATAATCTTAAGTGCGAGGTCGGTGCTCGTGCTATAGTGCATCAAGTACAGCTGCATTTGCAATAATGCTGCGTTGCAGCTGAAGTAATTCACGGCTGTTGCTAATTAATGTATGGCACGAGTGCAGCCCTGTGCGTCTTGGAGGCAGCCCTCACATTAATAGAGGTATGGCACAAGCTCCTCTGATGTTCTGACAAAGGGTGCGCGAGACGACTATTTTTATTAAAACCTACGGCAAAGGCACACTTTTTTTAATAACTTATGTACGTAGGTGCGGGTCGAGCCATTTGAATTGCACTCCTGGTGCCGTTTGCGCTCGCGCGCGGTTTTTTTTTTGAGAAAATTGTGGAGTGCGACCCTTTGTGAGCCCGGGCTTTACCGCCTTGAGTCGCGGGCTCGTATCAAAATGTTTTCCTTTTAACCCGCCCGTGTCTATGCGCGTCACGTTCGCATCGATTTTTATTCAAATTGTTTTATTTATTTGTGACGAGCATTTACGTAATAGATTCTCCGTTTCCATTCGCTTAAGTAAATATTGAAGATGCTTTTTGAACGCAAATGGCCGTTTCGAATATGAAATGAGTTATGCCTGTCGGGAGACAAAAATCTCTTAAACAATATCGAGAATGTGCTTTATATTTTATATGGATAAAGAAAATAAAGACATTCATTCTCCGTAAATATATTTAAATGCGATGCAATAAATATATCGGGACGTTCTCCTCAAACCGAGCGGATGATGTAAAACTAATTCTAAAGCATGACAAAAACAAGAGTAAAAATTTGGATAAAAGCGATGAGACGTCCTTTTTAAGATTAAAGTATTCATGGACCGCGCGGCACACGTGCAACTATCTCACAAAATGAAACGTCACCAGCGAACCTAGACGAAAGACGGTCGGAATTAAAAGGAATCAAATATGAATGGTGTATGCATGAAGCATGAATAAGTCGGGGCGCTCTTGGCAGCCCGGCGCGCCGCCCCAACAACTAAAACAGATACATTAATAATGCGTTTGCTTACAATGCGCTTTAAATGTAGATCCTGAGGGCGTTCCTGTCGAGGCCCTCTCGCTCGCACGTCGGCGCTGGCTCATGCAAAATGCACGCCAACGCGACTAATGCTTCCCTCTCAAGATAATACCCCTACGCCTTTGCCCTAATCGAGCCCATATTGATGGTCACTCATATCTGCGATCCCATGGACGATCGAATCTCTCCATACCCATATCGCTCTACAGGAATACAAACTATTTTCTGTCTTTTATTAATAAGTAAACATCAGTAGAAAATTCATATAAAATAACATTACATAAATAATTTTCGTATCGGAATATTTGAATGTATGACTAGCTCCTTTATATGCATTATGTATAGTCAATATTGCCGAGACTGGGAAATGTGAGTTTGAATAAACCATTAGATATGGCGCGTTTTAGTAAATTATGCATTAGTTTTGTGTAAGTTAGCCACCTTCAGTGGTCGTCACTAAGTACGGCCCATTGTTTTATTTAATAACTTCTCGGATATACAGGCTTGCTTTACAAACTTTACTGTTTCACCAGTATTTGTGTAGCCCCGTACGGAACGATAAATTTTAATGGGCCGGACAACTCTTGTTTGCCTCGTTTAATTTGACTTTGCGCGTGGGCGTTTTTTACCCCAAAACAAGTGCTAATATTTACATTACAAATAACGGCTCTTATAATTGTTATTCAAAAAAACTAACATTAGTTATGTTGTCGTTGTATATTTGTTATTATATAAGTAATACCTACTATTATTGTGCTTCTTATTCTCATTCTTATGATTGTGCTTGTTTTAATACTATTATTGTGCTTCTTGTATATAAATAGTTTTAAGATCCATTATCTTCTCAAGAATGCGCTTAAAACGTCCTAAAATAGAGATCTATACATTGTTAGCGTGGCGTCTCACTTCTATAATTATCACATACCTTTGATGTTCTTTATTATTAACAGTTAGTAGTATATTGTATCCGATAATATATATTAATTATATTACTACTAAACTTGTTTGTTGTTTGTATAATGGCAAAGTAGTAAAGTAGTGTTATTTTTACATCACGGACCTAATAGGTACATAATTATTTGAAATTTGAATTTAATTAAATTTTAAATAAGATAAAAGTATAAATTATGAAAGGACTCTTAAATGACTTGAATAATGCATTAGTATAGCGGGTATTAGATCAAACACGATTATCTACGTTTTCTATGCAGATAGGATAGGCGAGGTAATCTCGGAGCGTACTTCTCCTGATGGAGCCATTTTTAGTTTGATCGTAGGCTACTTACGGTCATCGAGTAACTAGTATAATTTGCATATTTTTTGCCTGAAGCCTTACACATGTATACGAGGTCTAGATACAAGAAACTAACCTGTCAGATCTTCCGATCGTCATATTATCAGTATTATTATGTTAATTCATTGTTTGGTTTTTTATCTTAGAATTTCAATGTAAATTATAGGTGATAATAAAACTCTATATAATCCACTGATAAGATAGCCACTTAATTTGTGGACACAGAAATTATAAATTTTCGCATAAACAGAAGAAGTGTCATAATGGTGAAGAATCACGTATCCCTCGATCTGTCCTTGTACACACCGGGAAGCAATCAAGGCATAGGATCCGCTTTGAAATTGGAATCATAGCGACATAGACGTAACAAGTTTCTTTCAATTCTGATGATAACACGACGGTAACGAAGTTTAGCTTTTAATTCCACGCCCGGTACCAGGTACCCGTGTACCCGGCTGGCCGTTTTAATTGATCTCAGCCGTTTTCTATTCGTTCCGGGGAGCGATTGTGCGACTCCACCTCGTCCACTGACGGTTAACTATGAACACATATCACAATCTCCTGACTCACTGACTACAAACTGACTACGAACTGACGATATATACCTTCGTCGGGAATTGATTCGAACTGAAACAATTTTATGATATTGACGAATTCGAGTTCTTTTATATACGCAGTGAACCGCACATCTACTATCACGTCATCTGGGAATTTAGTAATACTTAATTATTGCCTTTGTCAAGACCGTTCTAGACACAGACCCGTGTCTGAAATAATTTAGGATGAAATGAAAAATAAAAAGTAACTTAAATTTAAAAACTCGATTTTGATGAATACTCTGGGACTTTAGTTTGAATATATCTAGAATGTAAATTCTTAAAAGCCACTTAATATTTCGTTGAGGACGGACGTCAAATATTTGAATACTGTTTGAATATTGTAGTCGTATCTCTAATATTTTAATCCTGTAAGCACATATGAAAGAGATCGGAATATATCGATTTAATAAAAAAAACTACTTACTGTTTACTCACAATTAGGACTTATAATCAGATAGTAAAATAGAATGTTAGCCTTCGACATTGAAAATTTAAATGGAACAATAATAAATAAAGAAGTTCTTCTTCAAACCACTTTATTTTGAACCATTATTTAAGGCAATGTATTTTAAAACATGTACTTAATGACGATCTGTACTTTTGCTTTTTGATTGTCACCTCTGCACCTCGTATGTATTGGTCAGTTCGTAGCTTTGTCAATATAGTAGTCGCGTGCGAGATTAGTCTTTTTTCCAATCTCTACCAAAGGAGAACGGCAACGAGTTGGCTTGTATTGGATTTCAAATTCGTTATTACAAGAGACGTTTTTACTCGGATGCGAGATTTTTTCCGTTACAAATTCTTTTTCGTCTTTTGTTAGCGTTCTCGACGTCCGTTAAGTTTTATGACTTTACAATAAAGCTCTTCTGTTAAAGTTTCTGACGTATCTGCATGTATTAGCTTTTCAATAGTGAGTCGCCCTTGCCATTTTTATAGTTTTCTAAAGTCGAATATTAGTTATTATAATTTGGAGGCAACTAATATCAAAGTTCATCAGTAATAGAGTACCCAATGTTATACACAGACATCAACACACACGTAGTAACTTGTAAAGTGTACAATTTAAAAATCACATCCACTTCCTAAACCAGAATACAGTGCGAGTTGAAATAAATTATTTGACACTAAAACAAAACGGTGAAATATGCAAAAGTCGTCCCGATGCAAAGTTACGCTGCTGTGAATGAAAAAAACACCCCACGACCCGGGGTGCCAAACTAGCCGTTTTTGGTTCTCTTGACGTGCATAAATTTAACTGGTGCTGTCGTGCGCTGTAGATTGAGATGTCATTCGATTTGTAACCTATAGCTACTCCACTAGCAACTAGTATAACACTTACTATATATTACTAAATATGGCTAACATGTATCTTACGACTTCTATATATACATATATATTTATATATTTATATATTTATATATGCTTGAAGATTATTGTAATGACCGACGACCTCTCGCTAGTATCACGGGTTGTCTGGAATGATTCCACTTCGGCGCTTCTCAAAGCTTCTGTAACAAACAGATAGATAATTTAATTGATTAGTTAACTACAAAATTTTGTATATATTTGACGGTAATTATAGTTACTTACATCTTGTATTTCTTGAGCGTGTATTAAAACTAAAACAGTATTATTTTAGTATATTTTATAGGAGTGTATTAAAACAATCCTAGTTCATAGTTGTTGTAGGTTGTAACTGTCGCTATAAATGAATAGGGTGTAATCTCTCAGAGCGGTGGTATGGCTGTGTGTGTGTTTGGTGGTTACCAACATTGCCGATGCACGCTTAAAATCCTATTTTCGAATAATTCCAGATTAGAGTATTTAATCGCTCTTTAAACGCGTAATTATTTGCATTACGATATTATTTTAGAGAAAACAATACGCGCCTCCATTCGTATATGTTCCGACATTGCATGGAATGCTAGTTAAAATTATTTCAAACAATAATTTTCGCACTTGAAGTTGAAAAGTTGAACTCTAAAATCGTTTATGTAGAAACAGTTTTTCCGCGCTAACTACCGTTCCTCAGCGCTGTTATACATATTGAATGTCACAATTCGCTGCGAAACGTAAAAGCCGTTAATCTTCGAATGTGTTCACTTTATATTATTGAAACAAATAAACGTTGTAAATAAAGTACGATAAATTTAAGCCTCGACGCTGCATAATTTATCGAGAATAATTTCATTTCGATCAAACCGGCATCGGGGGCAAACGCAGGTTCACGTTTTTATTACATATTAAAAGAGGGACGCCATTAATAAAAATGCTGCGCTGCCGATTAGCAGACGATTTAAAGCAGCGTACTTATTACGAGATAAAAAGAATACTCGGTGCGAATTCGGACGCGTCGGGCGGCGAGCTATCTTTAATTTGTAAACCAATAAATGTAAATACATCACCGTAGTCGGTCATTGGAATCGTCCGTTCAATTAAATTTTTCGCTGCCAAACTAATTTGTGAACTATACCGACCACTGTTCGGTTTCCGTTCGTTCGTACGGTAATTATATTGTATAGGAATGTTTTTCGCGGGGAAATTTAACGTGTTGAACGCAGGTCAATATTTGATCCGTATGTGTTGGACGCGGAGTCCGGCCACTTTCGGATCTGAGCATTGTTTAAATTTGATTTAAATCTTTCAACAAACATTGTATCCTTGCTTGTCACCGTGCAAGCTAAATGGCTTCACTTTATATAGTATTCGTAACATTATCTATTAATACAGCATAAATCCTTATCTCTATTAATATATTTAACCAGACATTGGAGAGAGTTAAATTAATTAAACAGACTTAGTGTTACACTATTTAGATTAATAAATAAAATAAATACCTACCATATAACACACACATATATAATAAAACACACATAAACGAGATCTACATAATGTGCAGTGTATTGGAACTTATTTTAAAGAAGTCAAACCTAGATTGGTCGAATTTCAAAATACCTTTTAATAACCATTCGAAAATGAATAAGAATATGACAGCCATTTAAAACATTTACTGACAGTTGAAACTTTATTTCCGGCAACTTTATTATATGCTACGTATTGTCAACATCAAGCAACACGGTGACGAGCGACACTATACATTATACACTATTCCATACACTGTACTATACACTACACTACACTATACACTACACTACACTATACACTACACACTACATACTACACTATACACTACACAGTCGACAGAGTGGCGGGTGAAATATTGTCACAATCAAAAAGATGCATACGTTTTTTACCGAATAGATTTTATTTTATCACTCGCCTAGTTAAACGCACAAACTGACAGATCACATTCGATCAACTAATTAAATTCGATATCAAATTGTTTAGATTTTTATTTACTTAGTTTTGTTTAAAAACAATTTTCTCCTATTACTTGATGAATGTCTGTTTAAAACAGTTGTCATTTTTAAAAATAGAATTGTTAAATTATTTTATTGAATTAAAGTTCACTTCATTCATTTACGTAATTAAATGATAATTTAAAGAAATATTAATTATTATAACATTTAAATAAAATTCATATGAATGAATTTTTCATTCACATTCATCATCGTTTCCAAAACTGTAAGTTATTGTAACATGTTATATGATAGATAATATGATACCGACTGCACCTAAATGTCAAGCCACTCGCGCTGTCGATTAGCAATTTCAATTAATTAATTAATTACTAAATAGTTAACATAGATTAGTCTTCGCATAGTATCTAGGAATAATAATTATAGGAGTTAACATTTGTTTAATTATACCTTCAGAAAAATAACGGCTTGATATTAATACCGCAAGCACGTGAAGAATTATTATAATAAAAATAAACTAACTTGTATTTTGCGTTCATTTCACATTATTATATTTTTATTCCTCATACTTCATACAGTAATTATTTGTAATTAAACTAATTGTTAGTGTAATATGTTATATAATGTGTAAAAAGAACTCATGACTGACGACTATCAACGCGCCGCTGAAAATACGGTCTAAAACTTTTTCTTAAATGTAGATTTCTTCAATAATGAGAGGTTAAAAGATGGCTTAGAAATAATGTTCGAAGTCAGGTAAATAGTATTATATATACCTTCAGCTAGTTCAGTACATAAGTAATACATATACTTTATACACATAGTTAATACATGTTCTGTTGTGTGAACATTATTGTAAAATAAATTCTTGCAAGTCTTTTAAATCTAGATTACTTATAATTTAAACTAGCGCTTTAAAATGAATGTGAATAAAGTTTATTTTGAGTTAGAGTTTATAAACTGAGTTATGTGTTTACAAAAAGTGTTAAAATGTATAAATTTTGAACATTATCAAAGACACAGTAATGAATGAAGCCACACGAGACTGAAAACAATTCAGTCCCGTGGCTAATACGGATTTATTATATCATATAGAAACCTTTACCTAATAGTATCATAATTTACAACTTGGGCTTGACTTCATCAATGTATTGGAAACTTAAATAATTTAATACAAATATAAAATAATCAACACAACATTTAATCACAAATATTTTGACGTAAACTGTTTTAAATATGGGTAATAAAATAAAAGCGGAGGTGTAAATGGCGTTGTGGAGGCTGGCCGGTCATCCGACTGAGATTTCTGATATCGGATGAAATATTGATACAACATTTAGTTATTTGTTTGTCAAACAGAATATTCATTATTTCATTACAGTCTGCCGTAAATATTTTGTATATCAAAATATCTACACTGTTTCAAATCGACTAAATATGTATTTACGGTACTTATTTCTAATGGAAGCCATCAAAAATATGGCCTGAACATATTTATGTGTTGGGTTTTATTACCTCACCAAAGAAATAAATGCTCAGCTGCTATGTGACTTCTTGAGCATTTATTTCCTTTGCTCGTATTTTATTAAGTTTTCTCATAACTGTATTAAATATGGCCCGTATCTAGTAACTCATATTTTATGAAATTAAGTCCAAAAGTCTTAGGCATGTACCGGGGTTTCCAATATATATATAATTACTACAACAATCACTTCTATAGTATAAAATTATATTCTATATTACTATATCTTTTATTCTACCTTTAAAAGAAGATGCTTCAACGTAGGTACCGCAAGTGATTCGTCTCTGGATATTGAGGGATCAGTCACAATCATTTGGTATCTGGTTCTTTTTTATCACAATATGAAATCCAATATTTTTGAAAGTGATATGTTTCGTTTTAATAACAGGATAGCTCGGTGGAGGACAAACATTGAACGGAGTTTAGCGAGACTAAAAGGCGGATCAAAATAAACTAAGGTCTAATATACACTGTGAAGTACCTACATAGACGTATTTAACTAGAGTTTTTATTTTCTAATAAAAATAGCGTTTAAACGGAAACGATTTTTATAATTTAGATTTTAAGTACAAATATTTATACAAATGTTCCAACTAATCACTTACAATAGAAGCTAATCCTTAAAGCTTAAAAATGTAAAGTGCTCATGTGAGTGTGACGTCGATACCCAATACCCGCAGTGGACAATAGGCCTAACAGAGGTAGTGTAATAATTGGGCGGGCCAATTAACGCCGTTCCGCCAGTGACTCGCTATAATCCCAGTTAGTTTTTAACCACAAACCTGCCCGCGGCTATCCGATCGTGTCAGCTTATGGACTAAAAGCCGGTGAGAGAACATTTGATTTGAATAGCTTTTTACAGTTTTTTGAGGTTTACCTAAACACGTGTCGAAACTAAAACGTCTGGGTTTATTTAGCCGATGTCGAATGATAGTTTTATGATGCATATTAAAACTATTTGTTATGAAAACGAGCTAATATCAATCTGGATAGAGTCCATCAATAAAGCAAATTACTTTGATCATAGCCTCATTGTACTAGCCTGTTTGAAGATGGGTACAAATGAAATGGTACGCTATGAAGGGTGCGGTCGGAGCGCTGTTGGAACCTGATACATTAACATTAATTAATTAATTAATTGTCACACCAATTAGCGGATATTTTTAATAATATTAGAATTATTATTAACCAACTATCGACGGTTAATCAAAGTTCGGGGACCCGATTGGTAATCTTTTATGTTTATCGAAATATCAATATATTTTCCATATTCCTTAAGCCTCAAAAATCGTTAAATCTATTCGGGCTACTATTAGTAATATGTATTAGCATCAGTAATACATTTGCATGTCGCATATGTAGGTTTAAGGAGAATCTATGAAATATAACAAGTTTAAGTTCCTGTTTTGTCTTTTCTGGATCCGTGGAAGAACATAACTCAACAAAAGGTGCTTATGTTTTAACGAATAGACTCTGGTTTTACAAGGGATCAAATAAATTAAAATGTAAATTTTAAAAGATATCTGAGTAAGAATGACCTAAAAATATATAATGTTTGCTGCGTTGATTCTTGGCGAACGAAAGATGCATTTAATTTTGTGCGTTATTAATACTTTATTTACTCTCGTACTAAGTTATACTGAATGAAGTATATATACTATATTTACCACAGATACTAAAAGATAAATTAAAATATTTTAAACATAAATTTAATTAAAACGACGCCGCAAAAATAAATTATGCAAAACACAATGATAGTGAATAAAGATAACAGAAATTACAGTAATTAGATAAAAATATTAGTGATAAAGAATGCTTGTCGGAAATGTATTACAATGAGAGTTGAATGATGAGTTTTTTTTCTCTGTCCTCAGGGAATGACGGTTCATTCCAAAAAGATCGGAGTGAACGAAACCAAAGATGTAATGTGATTAAGCACGAATGCATACTAACTTTTTGCGCAATTATTTTTTCTATCTATCAAATGAAAATAATCCTTATATCTTATTAATTAAGTCTTAAAACGGGTTGGACGCGGGGCGGTAAGGAAACAATGCATTAAATTGCGACCGAGACAGGAATAAAATGTAACTTAATATGTGATAATAGGTATTTGCATACATTGTCTGCTTTATAATTAGTCTTTTTATTAATATTATCTCTGTTATTATGATAACGTATTTAATGGCCTCTAATTTATTTTGACTAGGTACTACCGACAATAAAACCAGAAAATCTCTTTCTCAACGACACCACAATCATATTTTCGTTATACACTAACTAGATTATATTAAATATTTTTTTATTACCCATGTAATGTATCTATAACTTAGGTACGCGGTGTTCTGAGCGAAGGAGCAACTATACAAATATTACCGAAGAAGTAATTGTACTGTGACGTTTGAATAACTTTATTATATACATACATACATACATACACCTTTGCTAGTAAATAATAACTCTTTTCCGTTTTATACTTCACGTTGAAAGTTTTTCGCACGTTGTTTCTTGTAATAATTAATGTTATTTCCCCGTGTCGCTTCCATTATCTATAGGACGCAGGACGTTGACCCAAATACTGAAGAAAATATAGCAAATACATTAGCATGTCATGTGTTATTCATATATTTCTAAATATGTGAATTTAGGGCGCTCGTTGCAAACTCGTTGCGTAACTCGCACAGAATAGGCTCTTTTCAACACATTATTGTACCTGTCATCTCAATTTCATAAATATCGATCACAAACGTTCTAAAATTAACTTTTTAATATTAGATCGTTTTTTTCAAGTACAATCTATTTGTCACATTTTTTATGATAGTTAATGATATTTTGTAATCGATAATAAGTTTGCGTGTCACTGTGTTTTGAACACACGAGTTTGATATGTGTTGTGATTTTACGAGAATCAAATATTAAAGCGGAGGCCGGGGGATGTAAAAAAAACGAAATGCAATAAGTTATCTTTAGCTCTGCAGGGCGTGCACTTTGCTGTTATTAAATTTTAAATTACACATTGAAGTGGGGCATCGTTGCGTGAATAAAGCATTACAATAGTAATTCAATAGAATGTAAAGGAATTCGGTTCATAAATATATAAAGAAACAAACCACGAGCCGTTTATAGCGATTCCAAGATGTTCTTATAGCGGTTATTTTATTTCGCGGAAAGAACGAAGGGGAGACCTTTGACGACACCCGAACATAATTGGCCGTCTCTCACATCTTGATAGTAAGCCGTCCAGTCGTATTCCAGGTTGAGGGACAATGTGCAACATCGCCGACAAACTACCGCTTATTAATAAGGACACAAATGGTGTGTAGATGATTAGCGCACAACACCGGTGTGTTAAAGTATTTTTGTAACGCCGTTAAGTTTGTAACGCGTTGAAAAAACGAGCGGCCGCTTGAACGTTGATCTTGAGCACTGTTTGTAGAAGACCTTAGTTTCACCTTAGGTGTTTACATCTTAGAACTGATATCTACTTCACGTCTTGATATATAATCATTAATGCACCAATCTTAAACTAACAAGCAATATAATATATTTTTCAACAATTATTTTTCTTATTCATATTTACGTTTGTTAGATTCTTTACATATATGATTAATTCATTTAATTTACATCCGGCTGATTTATCGAGCATTAAATGTTATTTCTCGTGTTAGATTACAATTCATTACTATTCAATGTTTTATTTTATATACACACGAAAAAAATCTGGCGTAAATTATTATATTTTTTATGAATGTTGTAATTTACATATTTAATAAACTATGTTAGTGACGCTGTTTTATTTGACATTAATTTAATTTTGAATCACCTAAAAGTACAAGAAAATATAATAACATAACTATTATATAGATACTTATACTAATATGTAATTTATTTATTTAATATCGATTTTTATAAATATTTACTATTGGATATTTAACAATTAAAAATAATTATCTTAAACTACCCGAGCAAATACAAGAAATCCGTGTTAATCTACTTCAACGATTGTGCCATGAAAAAATTCACCAAGAACACCCACCACCACCACCATCACCACTACCACCACGACAACGACCACATCAAGACACCCTGAATAAATAAACATTGACATTGAAGTTACAAAGCTGACTTTTAAGTCGGTGAAACCATTTCATTGTCACTCAAATGCTTCTCGTCATTCCACATTACAAATGCAGGTCCCAGGTTGCGTGATGATTCCATTTGTATACAACACCAACACCAACACCAATACCAACACCAACGCCAACACCAACACCAACTCTAATACCAACACTAATACCAACACTAATACCAACCCCATAACGAGCTTTCAATTTTAGTTTTGACAAGTGTTTAAGTTATTCACGAGCACACGAGATTCTTGAACCACATCGATATTTAACCTATTAACTTAACTGCCGTCTAAGTTCTTTGCAACAGTTTGAATTACATTTTATGATTCTTGGTAAATTGTATACTATTTCTATGTACGATGTAAGTGCATCCACTTAGCAATTTGTATTCATTAAAAATACTAAGCTTATGTACATATTATGTGTTTTCTCAAGTAAGCAAAAGTGAGTTACATTTTAGGCTCAACGATCTAGAAAATTCTTTCTTATTAGAGACAGCAATTTAAATATTATGTTATGATAGTAGCGTGTCGCCGCTTTACTTGAAATATGCATCGAATTTATTTTTCATCGTCCAACGTTTACATATCATTTTGCCTTCGGAAATACGTGGGGCATTTTTTCACAATAGAACTTAATTTTTTTACGGTGTACCGTTTCAGTAAATTGAATCATTTCACTCAATTTACTAAAACAATATTGTTTTTTTTTATGAATTTCGTACATTTGTTATTTCCCAAATAACCATCAAGCGTTTTGACGGTTCCATAAATACTTTATACCTTATTAGTAATTGTTATAAATATTAAAAAGCAACATTGTTTTATAATCAAATAATACTCTGTGCCTTTTCAATAAACAATGTTATTTTCAATCAGCACAAATTCTCCGAAGTTAAACAATCAATAAAAAAATGAAGAAGTATAAACTTTACCAAGGAATCTGAAAATAGAAACGTAAATGCTTTGAGTGATTTGATTCCACTCCTAATGTTCCATCATTAAGTGTTTAGTGCTTATTTACAATCATCAAATATTAATTTCTCAACTTGCTCAAATTTAACCCTTATAATGAAGGGCCGAGTCGTTCGTATTTGGCCCTTTGATCAAGTTACTTTATTTTTTAAAAAATATTGCTATTTTAAGGTCAAACATATATTTAAATTTTAAATTAATACAATGCATTAAATTTGAAGTTTTATTTTAATTTGTGAATCAAACCGAAATCGGAACCCAGGTCAATTGTTAAGTAATTAATAATATCAACGCCTCGTGTTGTGACGCCGACAGTATAAGATTAGTTGCGCAACAATTAAGTCGTTTTAATTAAGACAAATGCGATTTTAATACAGTTGTTTCGAAACAGCACGGTAGCACGATTCGCAAAGCGTCGTGATGATATCAAAAAGGTCGCAGGTTCGAATCCTGAAAGTGTTGATGATATTTTTCATTTTAAATAAATTTAAAGATATTAAAATAAGAAAAAAACATAAATATAGACATTTTTAAACAAACACCTGGTCATTCATAAAAACGTGTGTAATGTAAGGCATATTTAAATAGTACAATAATTAATATTCTACAATAATGAGGAGTATGACTAAGTAGTAATTATTTAAAAAAATGTTATTTACATTTACATTACATTTACGTACGTGTCGATATTAAAGTAAGGTGAAGGTATGTTTTTAATTAAACCGCAGACTACTTACATTGTCACTAATAACTAACAATAATAACCTCCCCAAGTTTTTACTCGCATAATTTAAAGTACAAGTATTGTTAAAAATATTTATTTACTATTCATATTTTTAACTGCTAAAGGACGACAACACACGGAGGCAATATATTTATTTACGGAATTATCGTTTCTTATACATATTTTTTTTAAAACGCTAAAATATAGTTTAAAATATAATTGAGATAACTGCATTTCTACGAGTTATCTCGATGCTGTATATACAGCAAACTATTATTTATGTAATATTTTTAAAAGTCATTTAATCAGTATTTAAATAATTTTAATGTCATTATAATTATTTAATACGTCCCGTGAGAGCCCGCGGTAAGTTTCGCTCCGTTTAATTGTTTTTTTTTTGTTATTTTTACTTTTTATTGTTTGTTAAATAAACCATACACAGCACAGCTACATGCTGTTAGTTCCTGGAGCGGAATGGTTCTTAGAAAAACGAATTATATTACTATGTTGCAAGTTATATTATTATGTTGCCAGTTATATTATTGATAAATAATAAAACTAGTTGGAATTTAATTGCCTTGATCTAAATTAATTTTGACATAATATTACAAGTAATCATATTAATTTAATATATGAACAAGTTATCAGTCTGTGGCACCGCCATTTGTATAAATACATAATTACAATAATTACTTTTTTATTATATATAAATGTTGTATCTTCCTTCACTTGCATATATATAAATAATAAATTATTTGTTATGAAAAATTAATATTGTTGAATTATGTATGAACTTTTTGCCTAACTGATAAAATATGATGTAATTACATCTTAGCTGGGTATAATTATAGTATTGGTGATTTGTCTTTCCTTCTTTGATATCAGTAGTTATAGTGAGTGAGCAGCCGCGGCTACTGGACAGTGACCGTGCTAATAAATATATATGTACATTGTATATATTAACATATGTTCATTGTATTTAGTATTTTTTATATAATTCTAACCACAATATAAAATATGATATTAAAAGTATATATGAATGGTCCATGATATGTAATACGTCATATGTCATATTAAGAAAATATGAAGAAATAGAGTAACATTTTTCTTGAAATTTTGTTTAACGAGCGTTCTAGTAATTACTATTTTTTGTTACAGGTAAGTTACATATCTGGAGCTAATTATCGTTCACGAGACGCAGGTGGTAAGTTATCAGAAGCAAAATGACGACATACGAAATAACATTTTAAAATAATACCTAGAGAAACAAAATGATCGAGTGCAACTTTTACGTGGTGAGATCAAATCTCTCCTTCACCCATTAGATCTGAATAAATTGTGAGATACAGCGCCGGGTAACACCGCTGACAGCGTTCTCTCTCCACATACGCGCATCCACAAAATCTCAACTTGCTTCTCTTCTATTTTCTAATCGAGCAGCGCTGGATCCCCAATTAGGGTACCACGTGTGAAGTAACAGGAGCCGTTCGGACAGATAAAACTCGCTCCTTTACCGAAGCGATCGATCGCGGACATAAAAGGAACAATTCGAAGTGCATCGCCTTTTTTCGAACTCGGTCGGGGTGGAACCCGTCCCCGGACCCATCCCCGGACCCATCCCCTCGCTCTCTGGAGGCGAGCTTGAAGCGCCTGAAAGTGCTTTTCGGGCGGGTGACGGAAAGCGTCAACGACGTAGTGTACCTACATAGCTTGAATTAGCTTTGAGAGCGAACGTTTAACGCAATTTAAATGCGAGATGCTAATCTTATTCTCTGCTCATGTGTTCGATAAAAAAGCGATCCGTTCATTGGAAACAGCATCGTATAGAATTGGTGTTCATTAGTAAAATAAAAAATTAACCTCATGATATTATAAGATAGGAACGACCATAATTAGTTAATTGGGGAGCAATGGTGACTGAAGTTAAGTTGAAGTCGCATACACGGGGCCGTCCATACAGTTACCTGTACTGAACCGAACTGCACAAGTCGCAGCTGTAAATGTATTAACTTTTCCGGTAACGTACCTGAAATACTTCCCTTTTGTATGAATGTGGGCTTTATTTATCGGTACGTACCTAGGCGTCTATCGAATCTATTTGTTTACTTTGAATATAGTTTATTTATACTGGAGGTAGTTAGTTAATAAAATAAAAACAATTATTCTACTAAGGTTTTGATTTTGCAAAGGATGAACAAATTTTATATAGATTATTTCCGAAGCGCTATAACAAAGGTATAACAAACTAGGTATGTATAAAAATTTTCTTTTTATTTCCAAATCCGCTTACAAGCTCGGAGCGCTAAAGAAAATGAAACGGTAATATAGTGGCAACCTTCGTCATTATAATACCTGCGATATAATGCAACTTAGATATTTCATTGTATTTCAATTTAATCAGTTTATTTTGATTTTCTTTTGTTGTGGCTACTCTACTGTTACGCTATGTTTAAAGAGAAGGACAGCTCATTTGTTTACTACAAGCATTAAAATGTAAGTTTTATCCTAACATCAATTACATAAAGTAAATTGAAAAAGGTAAATAAAGAAAACATCCATGTTTACAACTCTTTTGGACGAAAATAAGCTCTATGTTTGAACGTTACAGACTAAATTAGGGCGATTATGGGTAAAAGATTTTTCGATAACAATCGTATAAGTGAGTTAATCTAAAGATTCTATCTCTATCGCTTTAGTCGCATATGAGTGAGACGGATCTCTAATTGATTGAATGATTATTCGGCTGATAGTCCGATATATTTATAGTTTCATTAGGCAACGTAGTAGACCGCGAACGAAGGTTTTTTCATCGTCTCAGCATCTCGTTCCGGATTTCTTCACATTTTTCTTCTTAATTGTTGTTTCGTATTCTTTTATACGGTTCTTCTTCATTATTATCAATAAAACTTCACACTTCACTTCATAGTTTCTGATTTATTGTCTGCGAAAGATTTCAACTTGTGTATCATATTAGTTTGCTACTTTCTTTTTATAAAATATAAATTTATTTTACTTAGTTAAGTAAAGCTTCTTTCAGACCAGTTAGAAATATAACTTCTATTCATATTCCAGACTGGGAGACAACTGTCAAGAAGCCTGAAATGTATATCTAGGTGTTAACACTTACTGTAGATTTAATATTTAATAATATGCTTTTATCGCGGTTCTATGACGTTTAAAATATTAAAAGAATCGTCAAAAGTACTTAAAGATTATTGATTAGTTCATAAACTACAAAATAGTAAGTAATAATAGATGATATGTTCTTTTATATAAAGTAGAATATAATTAGGTTAATGAGTAATTTTTGTGATTTTTAACAATTCCTAACGGACGGACTACTGTTTCCAATCCTTTGCCCTTTGGAGTCCTACAAATGACATTTGCCCAACATCTTGTAAAAACAATTGACATTTGCTTAAGCAGCCGGCCGGTAACTGTCCGCAGCTGCGTCGGAGACCGCTTATATATATTAAATAAGGGTAATTGTAAGTAAGGGTTATTTGGTTCAGACAGTCGGATATCAGAAGAGCCGTTTGTATGGCACCTTTGCAAGGGCTAGAATATGAAAATCCAATCCATTCAACTCTCTAAAGAGTAACTGTTTGTTCGCCTCAGGCTGTATTGACGGTGCGGTAACAAAACTATTATTGACAATGATTTAACGCTTGATACGTGTTTAATTATCATTTTAAGTAACATTGTAAAATAGGGCCGCTTAAAGCGACACATAGAGTAAGCCTTGTTGAACACCGCTGAAAAACATACACCCAAAGGAAAAGAACTGACACACACTCAGTAGAGTAGACATAATCTTATTAATAATTTATATAATATTTACATCCCTTTTTATTTGATGCTGTACTTTAATATATTTATGGACTAGTCCTTACAAAAAATATAATCATTAGTAATGATCCGAATCTCTATCATCTCCAACCACTCGTTTTTAAAAGTAAGTTAGCAACATGTCACCTATCATGTCATCGACATACGTCAGTTGACGCATTCGCGAAAGAACATAAACGGGAACACATATTTAATAGGCTAATTCATTCACTCGTCGTTAGTCAGTTAGCTAGGAGCGGATGTCTATATCCCGGCCGAGACGTCCTACTTTGTCCACTTCCTTAACTGATGAAGATACGGCCACATCTTTGATGTTGACGTTTCCAATGTGGAAATGACAATTTAACACCTACACCTGTCAAAGCAATTTGTACAAACTATGACCAGAGGTCAAAGATATATATATATATAAGGTCTCATTATATATTATTAATCATTGAAAATTACGATTTCAATGAATAATAATATATATTTTTTTCCAATTTGTAATATTAATTCACAAAACTTACCATAAGAAGATGTGCATATTTCGCCGGTCACTTCATGGTTACTTCGTGTTTCTTTCTTTACAACTAGGGTTGACAATACTTTATTTTGTGAATGTGAATTCACAAAACAGATACTCGCCTAAATTCCTAGTTTCCCGGCAGGGTGAATAACTTAAGTGTGTAGGTAGTATCTGAGTAGTGTTAGATGGTTGTGCGAAGTAGTTCATTTACACTCTCATATTAGTAATGAGCCATGCTCAACAACCTACAACCTATTTCAAACCTTTATTGTGTAGATATTGTACATTTAATCTATCTATTATAGTAAAAGGGATTCGTAAATACCTAAATAATATATTTTTCCCAATTTCCAATAGAGATAAGGGAAAATAATGATCCTTCTCATGATGTTTATTTTACGTGATGATGATTTTAACTTTATCATGGAAGCTGATTCGTTAAGACAATGATGACAGAATTTTCCCTTAAGCCTATGTTCACGGGAAGTACCTTCTATTAGGAACTAAAGGTTTCAATTTGATCCGATATAATCCAGCTGACTGGATCGACCGTAACTTTGAAAGGCCTTTTGTAACGCGTCTAGCCTCGATTGAAAGATTTCGGATATAGGGGAGCTATTGTGAGATAAATTAGACAGTATTTGGATTATCTTCTGCACACTGTGGACGATGTTCACAGAAGTAGTCGTAGAATATTAAATTGCTTAAACAAACCATGATTTATCAGACAATATATAAATATTAATTAATAAGATGCCAATTAAATTGAGTAGCAGATTATTGTAATAATACATTTTACTATACCACGTGTTTCATCACTTACTATATACATAAAAATAGTTATGTCTTTGAAAATGCAAATCTGTTCTGAACCTTGGGTAAGACCCATGTGACGTCATTGTGACGAACTAAGATCAATGGCTTGAAATGCGTAGATGTCAATAGGGAGACAGAGGTAGGTATTTCCCCTTTAGCTCGCGGTCGCTTGTATCGTACGTCTCAAGGTGAATGCCCCCAGACACCCCCGCCCGCCGCGTGACCCGAACAACACTTGGGCTAGGTCAGGGTCGGAGCATCCAAGCCAGTTAACATAAACCTCTATTTCGTCCAACCTCGCTGCCAAGCAGGGGTTTTGGTAAATTGGTGGCTCTCACCTCACGCAGTCGCCCGATTTTTCCGTTCGAGTAGTTACCGATATATCCACTCTATTGACCCTTGGCTGAGGTCAAGGATGGGTTTTCTTGAATTCTGCATTCTAAATTTGCTTTGTCGTGCTATTTCATGTTACCGAAGACTTTATTGATATCATTTAAAAATCAATTTTGAATAAATATGTAACTGATAATTAATTATATTTAAAAGTATTTATTGAATAATCTCAATATGATAGTTATATCGTAGATGCCAATTACTTATAACATTTTTCTTTTTCTAATTTTAAGTAGTAGGTGCCTATTGTTACAGTCAGTTCCTAGTTCCCACACAATCAGTAAGTTAGGAAAGTACTACTATGCACTCTTATGTGTGTATGTACGGCGTGCATCGAAGATTTTTTGTCTACTAAGTAATAACAACTATTGAATCGCATTGAATATTACTTATGAACAGTAACCACAAGTATAGAAAGTATAATAAAAAAAAGATAAACAGTAATGATAAACTACTTAGTTAAAAAATGTAATGCATTTTATATAAAGGAATATTAATAATAACCTAATAAATAGTTCCCAGTACGCCTCATTGGAGGCTACAGTGTGTTCGTTCGCTAAATAAAAATATAAACACCCTGTATATATTTTCTTATCTTGCCTTGTTTAAACCCAGTAAAGGTATTATGTAATTTATATAAACTATTAGTTCCGCCTGTTAGTCTTGGGACTAATATTTTTATTGCTTTGTGTCATTGGGAAACTTGTTAGTCGTTGAAAAAAATATGAGGCAATGCGATTTCCTTTTATGCTTTCGTTTATAATAATAACTTATTCAGAGGACGGCTGTTTATTTAATATCCGTTTCTGCGGTAATAACAGGGACAGTCGGATATACATAAAATTACTTTCTTGCACTTGGGCTACTGTG
The DNA here is from genome assembly GCA_959347355.1 of Napeogenes inachia. Taxonomy (NCBI): domain Eukaryota; kingdom Metazoa; phylum Arthropoda; class Insecta; order Lepidoptera; family Nymphalidae; genus Napeogenes; species Napeogenes inachia. The sequence goes on along the minus strand of OY365800.1, from coordinate 2,259,165 downwards.
ACACGATTAACTACTCTGTTATTATCTGTCCGTGTCGGCAGGTAACTACCGGGTTTACTCGTATTTTTGTGACAGTTTAATTTTATTTTATACATGTATATTTTTCATTAATACTAAGTAATAGAATACACAATTATATTCCGAGAACGAGACAACCTTACATACGCACCATGATGTTATATGATTTGCGTTCAATTATGTATTTATTACATTCAGAGAATACACTCACACAATTTAATTTAATGTAATAACATTGCGAAGTAAACATTTCAGTACTAAATTAACAATATTATCATTCGTGAGTAATGAACATTGCAACTCAATTTCTTTTTTTTTACATTAAAATAAATTCAGAGCGTTCTAAATTTAAATACAGGGGAGTGAAATAAAAATATACGTTACAGCGGGCAGAAAATTAGAATCGAATTTGAATTATTCAAAACAAAAGGCGGGATGAGAAAGAACCTAATTATCATAGAGATGGCGGCCCGTATCACATGCGCGATTTGTGTAACATTATGATTTTATTATTAATTTAAATACCGCGTACGAAGCTACGGAGTGTGCCGTAGCAATTTCATTATTATTTCAATCAACTGAATGTAAATTTATTCAACAATCTCACGAGGTAATTGCGATGTCGTCCTCTCGCTCCCTCCTCACCCGTCTCTGTCTGCCGCCCGGTGCTCGCGGAACCCCACATTCTTATGCGTTCACTCAAACATGAGCTCGCTTGTGTTTTGTTACGACTCTGTCTATATCTCAGCACGACTATTGTTTTCTCCTTTTGTTCTATTATAAAAATTAGATGTCGACGACCGGACGTATGACATTCACGATCAAGGAAATTCTTTATTTTCTAACCCAACAATGTGGTGACGCCGCCATTGGGTGTTTAGAAACTAAAGTGGAGGGTGAAGACAAAACTTCATGGTTTTCGAATTAATTTTCCATTCATAAACAGGAAAAGTGTCATCGCCAACTCATATTAGTCAATGCAAAAGAAGCAATCCATTTATTTCATTGATAATTATACCTTTAAATAATTTAAGAAGACGTCTTCTCGTTATATGCCCAGCAAATAAAAGAATATTAAACAACCGTTCTGAAATTATGAAAGTCATATAGTGTAACATTTGTTTACACATGTCAAACGGGCTGAGCTTATAAAAAGCAATGTTTTTCTTTTGAAAGGACCAAGTTAAGTTTTTTTACGGCAAAGCGCACTGAAATCATCCCCGCTGTCAGACCGCGTTTTGAAGTCAGCGAGCGTGTTTGCCGGTCCTTAAATATGAACTTATTCCAAGTCTATTCATTTAAAATTGAACTGTGTTATAACAGCTTTAATTTTGAGTATCCGTAGTTTAAACGTTCGCTATACGTTTTATAGGCTGAATCGTTTAACAGGAGTGGTTCATACTTTATGAGTCAGTTTCCGGGGAGCAGTTCGTATTGCTATTTATATAGGGATGTTAATAATACAATATTTGATGCATACACGCTTATCCTCGACCGTTTGCTCGTTGAATATTCAGCTATAAATTGCTTACGGCAAGATATTACTTTAAAATGCAACGTAATGAAATTGTAACTTGTTTTTTATTTGACTCCTCATTGTTTGTTCTCATACATATTGCATATTGCCTTATTGTGATGTATTAGCTTTTAGAAAGTTTTTACATTTTTTTTTATGTATCCTCACGAATGTCTTCCTCGTTATCTGATGTCATATTTTTGGAATATTCTTTTTCATCTGTTACTATTCATTTAATTGATATTGTACACAAAACTAATTTACGAACTCATTAAGCAATATTTTAAGGTGTATTTATTATATTTGTATTAATAAATACGTAGGGGAGGCCGTTTAATCTATTTTGTTGTAGGGTCGTGTATCATCAACTCGTACAGAGAACGCGTACCAAATTTATAGCTTGATTCGCTTAAATATTGCACCCAATATGCCTCCAGTAGCGATTAAACACTCAAATTATGGTCACACTAGCTTAACGCCGTGAACTTACTTACTTTATCATTGTTAAGCTTTAAAAGTAACTTAATTTAAATAAATTATTATAGTTTCAGTTGTCTGTTTATAACATTCTTAAATACAACTGAAACAATAATTTTCGTTGTATCATATTTTCATTGTTACTCTACTTATATACTACGAATTTAGAGACATTTTAAATAATGTTTCTGTAGCTCGATTGCCCGCGTAGATCTTATTAATCTTATTAATTATATAAGTTGGGTATTTCATATTTTTATCAAATTGAGTACCTACTTCTAGTTTGTTAGTTTATTCAATTAATTATAAGTTTGTCAATATATTTATAATAAATTAATAATTTGAATTATCAATAGATAAATATTGCTAGTATCTGAATCATCGAATAACGATCTAAAAATCATGTATCAAGTATCATCACAGTATAGTCCAATTAGTTGATGTGAAACCAGCACCCATTACTTTAAATACCGGTGTTCATGCATGTGTTTATATATTTTATTAGTCCGTCCGTATTATCGACATATATATAATAAAGTTATAGGAACACGAATATAAATGAGCAATCAAAAGCGGTAATTATGATAATGACTGCCTCTGAATAATATCACGTATTTCACATTAAATCTATCGAAAAATATGACACAATTTATAGTTTCGTTAACATGTCCGCGATGGGTTGACTGCTGTGTCAATTAAGTGTGTAATCAGCCTTAACTGGCGTTTCGTACTTGGGTTGTTTTTTTTCCTATATTAAGATATGTTTTTCAACAAAAGAATTAGGTATCGTCGTTGTTTCCTAATTTTACAATTATTTAATATTAATAAATACAATATTGAAATATTTAATATAAATTCTGTAGTTATGGCTTTCGCCATAGTAATTATACGCAATAACTTGCCAACGTCACCTTAAATAGAGACGACACGAAGGCTATTGTTGAGTGAATATTAATTAATTTATATATTTATTCAATTATACTATTCGCTTTTTATTGACCGCTAATTTAAAAAAAAATACCTTTAAAGGAAAGACTCGTCTCTTTAGATAAAATACTTCTTAATAATGTTATTCATTATAAATAACAACACCTTTAAAACTGTTTACACACTCATTGTAATAAAATATGGCGATAAAAATATAGATGTAGATGTCTGTCTATTCTAAAAGAATTATGAGTTAAACATCACTCTAATATAAATAACATTATGAAAAGTAATACATTTATAAATTAAATTAATTGTATTAAAATTTGGGAAATAATGAATAGCTTCTGTTATTTATGTTTATTATATACATTAATACTATACTAGCTTCTGTAAATAACTCGATTAAAACACATTGGTTTCTGTGTTTATTTGAACATTCAATTTAATGACAAATAAGATTATCCCAAGACAATAAGAATACTTCTATTTATAAGGAATAATGTACTATTACTAAAGGTGAAAGAAGAATTAATGTTTCCTGATTACAAAAATACAACCGAATCCATCTTATTTATTTTATTAAGTGTAGAAAACAATTTTAATTATTGAGTTAAGTTAGTACTAAATTGATCATTACCATTTATTAATGTATGTTAAATAAATAATAACTATAACTCACTTGCAAACATGTTTTATTTTTTTATTTTATTAACATCTTTATAAATATTTCACAATCATAGGTAATAAAGATTCAAGGTATGTATGTACGTAATTGGCGTATTATATATGAGGTACAATAGCATTAGATATTTTGTCGATCAGAATAATATCGAACATGGCATTGCGCTCACATAATCCGCTTTCGAATGATCACTTAGATAGCAAGTCTATTGCAGCCATCGATACCAACCATATATATCAGAAATTATGTTCAAATACAATATCTGTATTTGGATTTCATTATTTTACGAACTTCACCCTGGGCTGGTTTTAAAATTGATTTTCAAACCATTTATTGAGCGAACATGGCGTGACAAGTATTCGAAAACTCGACGTATCATCTGTCATGACCACGTACTTTATGATCACTGACACCCCGAAAATTGGCGACGGAGTTCAGAATAGGGAACCGATTCTGACATACGTCTAGATCGGCGCCAGCGGGCGAACTGTATAATTGATTTAAAATCTTCCGTTTCATTGCTGTCGTAGGTAACTGAGCATTTGATTTTTCGTTACAGCACCTGTTCTTGTACTTATTAAATAAACTGTATGTGTGTCTTTCATATTACAAAGACACTTATATCAAAAGTAAAAAACCAAAATACGGTAAGTCCCTTGAGTAAATTCTCTTGTCAGGTTTTCGTTTCTAGTTAGCATATTAAAATCAGTTCATAAAGGGCACATAGGAACACATAGGAACACATAGGAATACTAACAATAGGTCAGGACTTGTGCGCACTCGACAGGAAACCGAGAGGTAATTGATGATTACAATCATTATAGAAATATTGCCGCCGAACCTTACAGCTGAGTTCACAATTGACAACTGATTGTTTTGTTCTAATTAATGATTAGATTCTGTCTGTTGCTAGTAACAATATATTCACAACTCTGTTCCACAACTGAAATGTAAACTATATGAATAACTTTTATTCAACAGCAGTTTTAATAAATAGAGACATACTTATTGTTTTCTTATTGATTTCTTATTAATATGCAAAAAAAAATATACGGCTTCGACTTACGGTTTCTGGTTTCAAATACATATATTATATATATAATTTAATACAATAGCATAATATATATTCCTAGAGTATTATTTGTCAGATATTTTAAGCAAACGTCTAAGACCATTTCAATAAAAATATTTATGTAATACATAAAACCATAAAAACATCAAAAAGCATAACAAAATTCAATAAATTGACGACTTACGAGTAAAAAGATCCAATATTTCCCTTCGAACCTCGTTAAAGTCATTTCATATTTTATTATTGCATGCAATGTATAGGGTGTGTTCTTTTTGCCATAATGTAAGCTTTATGCGAAAAAACTAAAATTACATTTTTGGCATATTATTAACTTGTTTGAATAAAAGCAGTTAAGTACCTTCATATAATGCCGCGTCGTGCGCCTTCAAAAGTTTCTATCGAGCGACACCTGTCTATGTGTGAGTGTTGCCAGAACGTAGTCACGTGATCGTCAAGTACATTCTTCAAAGGCATCCTAACTCGATCAGAATATACAAGTAAAGCGGCGCATCTTAGAATGGCCGACATCTAATACACTATTTTAGAAAATAAATCGTCCAATAAATATTGGCCCTCGTCCACTTCAATAGAAAATCGACCACAAAGGAAATATATGAAACAAATCGACTCGCTTAAGTTTTTATCAAAGGGACGCGCGGGGACACGATTCCTTTTGCATTTGTCTAAAAATGTTGCAATTGAATGCATTTCGGTATGGAATATTGAAACCTCAGAGTGGGCGAGTGTTTCTCATCCGTGCACGCATGGGGGTGGGAGTGCACAAAGCGGGGGCGAGCCGCCACCCCCTGCACCTCTCCCCTGCGGTCCCCCCTCGCACCCCTCCCACCCGCCCGGCCCCGCGTCTGCTTTCTAAACCTCCACGCAAATAGTACACGTTTGCTTGGCAACATTTCATGCTTAGTGTATACAAATAATGTACAGCACAGCTACAAACTGCGCAAAGGGAATACTAATGCGAGCGAACACAGGCCTCAAGTTAAACATTTCGCCAATGATCATTCGTATTGTAATGGCGTTTATTTGCGCCCCGAATTTCCGAGAGATATTTTAAGCGTCGTTAGACGTTCGTTCCACACGCGCCCGACCCGCCAGTGTTGGCCACTTTGTTTGTCCTTAACGGAATGTCTCTGAAGCATAAATTACTCCGTATAATTATTATTTATACTGGATGAAAACATATATTAAATAATAATTAGGTTTATACTTGATATTAAGGTTATTCTAATTCATTAGATAAATATTTACAATCATATTAATAGATAGTATCTTGTCCGGCGATCAAAGTAAAGTAGAATTGACGCATTCGCCTCCGCTCACACGCGACCGCTCACGTAACGTAGTTTTGTGATAACGGTAGGCCATTAACGTTTTAGCAGTGGTCCCGCCGTCGACAATCCCCAAGTGCGCTGACAATTTAGCAAAAGGCTGCCCCACAATCTGTCGGTGACGGCGAATAAACACTAGTACTCCCCAGTCGCTCTTCCACAAAGTCCAACTGATTCGCAATGCAAAACGCATCGGCCAGCCCACCTATCTAATATTGCCTGATGTATTTTGAATAATTGCTGGGTACGCCGGCGGCTGATTGCGCTCGTACAAAGAGACCGGTGGCTACACTACGGAAAATGTCTTGTCTGGGATTTGTACGTATTGCTCTTTGTACGGCGGCTTAACCTGGACAAAAGTGGCAAGCGCCTTTCAGAGTCGCCGGCTTTGCGTCGCAGCCAATTGCTCTGCCGCACTCATAGAATAGTTGTTGTTCCATTATAATCTGTTATCACACCTGGAGATTAAGTTAGTCGTCACTTCTGCAACAGTTTACATTGTCTTGCACTTGCTTTGATTGGCAAACTTAACTAGTATTTTCAAAGAGCAGTATTTATTTAAGAATATTAATTATAATTATAGATAATATAAGTTACTTTTGGGAATCTACTCTCGTTTAAATAATTAGAAGACCGTTAAATATAGTCCAATTAGCACGCGATTAGGGAATTCATATAAACTGCGGAAGAAATACATTGTATATAGTAATGATCGTAAACCAGAATTATATTGCAATTATGCGAAATTCATGTCATGCAACGTCGGTATAGAAAATTAATGTAATGTAACTGCTTATTTTACCAATATTTTTTATTTTATATATTGTTTTATAACTTTATAGGGAACTTACATTCTAATATGATAACATGTCAAATCAATTAATATTTTAATTCAGCGATGTCGATATTATGTTCTATTATATCAGTTATTCGTTATTTTTCAATTGATGTAGAAAAAACATAGAAGTGAAAACAAAAACATTTTTCTTTTTGATTTAATTAAGTGTCACAGTTAGAGAAGTGATATATCTAAACTAAGATGACCTAATTGTGCGCATTGAACCACAAAGGCGCCGCAACGCATCGTTGGTAGAAGAAGGCTTCAATAAACTTTCCGCTGCACAGGCGTTCTCTTTGATTACGCCAAGACCACGTGTATTGTGTAAGTTGCACGCTTCAACACTCTATAAAAATAAAGTGTATACAAATAAGGCCTCTTAAAAATAGAGCCTCTTTCATATGAGTGTGCTTTAATATGGTCTCTTCAGTTGTTGCGTTGCTGAAGTGGAGCTGATAAGATGATTTAATTTATAAATAACCAAGAACGACAATCAAAATGTGTAAAAAATAAAGCGAGTTAAGTGAAAGTTCAAACAATTGAAATCCAACGAATTGGATAAATAAAATGATAACTACGAAAAATAAAAACTGTTAAAATTTAAGATTTGATTTCGAGGAAATTCACTATTATATATTAGTAAAGATTGTTGAGCAAAGAAAGGGAGATGTGGTCAAATTTCGATGAAATTATAAAAATAATGCGTTTTATCGCCCTCTCAATTACCATACAAGGAAAAATCTTTGATGTAGGGTGGTTGATGTAAAATGAAGGTGTTTTGTTTTTCGCGCACCCTATCTGGTGGGGTGTCACTGCATGGTCCTTTGACATTGAGGTTGGACGAAATCATTTTCACAGAATACGCCTTTGTTACTTTTTAATATTTTCAGGCATTTTAAAAATATTTTTACAAACTTTTAGAAACTCACAAAAAACTGAAAGTATTAATGACAATTTTATAAAGTTAATATTTCTCAAATTAATCAAAGAAATATTTAAAATGATATATCGCATATAAAAACAAGTATTGTCTGTTTATAAGTGTGGGTGCATTTAGATAGGCTGAGCACAGTCTAATTATCGCAGAATAGAAATCGATCTATCGTGAACCCCTCCCCCCCTCTCCCCCCACTCACACCACGCCGGAGCTGAAGTCAAATTTGTTGATTCATCATTTTGTGACCGCAGCGTAACTGATTTTCGGTAACGTCGGTGTGTCGCAGACACTGAAAATACATTGGGCGAGATTTAAGAACGGAGTGAAACTTTATCATTTTCGTAATAGACTCGCGCTTGACTGCAATCTCATCCGAGAAGATGCAGTAGATGGAAAACGCTTACAATAAATAGTGACAATATATGACACTCGAGATAAGAAAAATAATGGAGTTTTCTTTTATAATAAAATGCAAAGAAGACTTGAAATTAACAATGTGTACGAGTTTAGTATTAGCTATATTTTTAACGATTAAGAAACCAGGATAATTACAATTGTAAGCTACACCATTTATTAGTAAATAAATTATTATTTTTAGTTTGGAAGCCAACATATGACAAGATTTAATTTATAAATAGTTTTAGTTAGTCCTAGACAAAAATTATAATTGTCACCGCGACGTTAAGATGTAACTTGCGATTCAAATTGAAATTCATCCACATAGCCGCGAACCAGTCCACCCATAAGTAGGTACCTACACAGATAAACGAAACATAATTAATTAGAGTACATAAAGGATTACGTTTAAAATATACTAAATTGACTTTAAATTTGAAATAGTAATTAGTAATTTGATAGTTTTACAAGCTCCATTTCAAAATGTAAATGAACAATGCTCGTAGAATCTATTACTATTCATAGTATTTTCGATAACCGACGGCGTGGGAACGAAAACGCTAGGAATCTAACACTATGTGCATTCGCTTACAGGAATCTAACAATACTATATCGACTATTAAATACATTCATCGATGTCATGGAGGAATGTCTGTTGGTTTTGAGCTCGTTTTAACTATTTGAAGATATTTCTTATTTAGTAAGAAGTTTCTTTATTGTATGTTACATCAACTTGTAAAATCAGCTTAGAGGCTCATAAATGATTTACGCATACATACACCGCCTGTTTTAGAATTAGTTAGTTAGTTAGTTTTTTGTAAGTTTAATTGTATATAAATAATATTGAACTACTTTAATACCAAACTCTTTAAAGAGAACCTAAGACTAGTCGCAGCCAATGTTCTGCAACTCATATGCGGGCTGACTCGACCAAGGTAGTTCCATCTTTTTGTATAAGATCTTAAATCGGAGATTATAGATAAAGATATAGATATAGATATAGATAGATAAGAGCTGTATTATGAAATCATCCCCTCCTCTCTCCCATTTTTGCATAAATCTACATAGATTAGTACATACTAATTGTAGTGATGGCTGTGATGGTTTTTCAAATACTAATCTAAAAGCAATCTAATATGTGTATATAAGTAAATGTAATAAAGTCGCAGGAAAAAGCTACTTTATACGTCAGCATAAAAACGTAAGTTTCGTAAAATATCACATCAGAAAAATGGTACAATAATTATCAAAATGTTATAGATATTTGTAATTATCTCATAAAACCACCAAATATCATTCAGTTACATGATTTACCAAATAAAAGTTGCTGCTCGATGAATATCATTTGAACTCGCTTCAACAATGAGTTATTTTTTAACCTTATTAAAATCGCCGTGTACCAAGTGGAAGTTTAATAAAACAACTTTTGACTTTATAACAGTGATGAATAAAAATTACTGGATCCGGTATAATAATTCTAGCTTACAACTTTTTGTTTTGAAGTATGTATGTTAAAAACTGCTAACAAGGTAACTAACGTGAGGCAACTTTTATTATTAACTATGGTGTTTTTAAATTATTTTATGCATTTCATATTCTTATCGATTATAAGTGTGCGGTAAAACAAAGTAGTAGGAATAAACTGATGATTAAATATAGAATTGGATTAAATTATATGTATTTTTTTTTTGCCTTGTTAAACTTTATTTAATTGAAGTGAATATAGATTCTTCAATACGAGTAAGGTTTGAACCTTTGAATTCCGGTATACGGTTCCGTAGCTCTGTGGATTGAACTACCACGTCGCTGTAGTTAATTGCAGTTAGTAGACAATTACAAATACATTTCGATTGTGATATAATTTAAATCTTGTACTACATATATTATTACATAGTAAAGTATTGTCAGTCAGTATGTGTTGATAAAGATTATTGAAAGGAGACCGATAGAGACTGATATTTAAAATTTTAGATTCATCAAAGAAAGGTAAAAACACAGTAGTTTAATGGACAAAGTAAGGAGACGGTGTCCCAGAGTTCAAAAGTTCGAGTCCTAGAAATATTGGTCTATGTTGGTTTAAAATAAAACATTTATATATACTTTATAAAATATGTGCTATAATATCTATAAATTGCGAAATTTTTATTGTATAATAAAATAGTAAAAACCCATATTCGCCAGTTAAAAACAAAACAATCAACAGAATATAATAATATATTATAATAGTTATAATATGGTTGTAATAATTAACTGTTTCCTATTTCACTTAAAGATTTAATCAAATAGTTCCTACAAAAGCATCGTACATTTTTTTCTACGAATGGAATCCATTACAGTACTGTCCTTCAGTGATGCAACATTCACGCAGACATGACTGCTATAGAAATTGGCAATAGGAACAGATTGTTATCACACTACCTATAACGACTTTTCAGGTGTGACGTGGGTTCGATTCTATCCACGTTTTGTCTTATCAGCTGTAGACAGAGCCCGTCCACGGCTGTTTTGTTTTCCCATATCCATTTCAGTCTGTTGACGTGTCATGCGGATTCCGAGTGTCTGGGTGGCATCCCGCTAACACCTGTAGATAGGGTTACCTGACATATGGCATATATGTCATGCCATACAATATCAAGATCGCCATCTATGCCAACTTGGCCACTCATCTTTTTTAATGATTTAAACTATTTTATTATAAATTATCTCCTGAAAATTAAGAATTTTAGAGGTCTATTTTATTTACCAGCTAAATTATATACAAGTATTCGACTTGTCCGTATAAACTAAATAAATCCATCCATCTCACAAAGATTCCGATAAATCGAAAACATCAAACCTATTCTCGTTCAGAAACCCAAAACAATAAGCAAAGAGCAAAAGTGCCAGCTCGCGTTCACCCTTTCCAAGTGATTTCACTCATGGGCTTTGTTCGTTGCAACATACGATAGCGGCAAAGCCGGCAAAGAAGTGTTCTCCTATTCCGGTCGGCGACATAAAGTTCATTAAAGGCGAGCAGAGCGTGTTGGAGTGGCTACCGGCGCGAGGGGCTGATCGCTGACCCCCTACCCCGACCCCTTGGCCTCCACCCGCCTAATATTTTCTATATGAATATTAACGTCGTGACGTCAGTTACCGTCATGCCCGCGTGTCACTCGAGGTCGTCTGACTTTGTTAATTTTAAAAACACCGCTCCGTACACCGCTAGAAAAAGAGAGCTTTTTAGGAAAAAAATAACCGCTTCAATACACACGATTAATAAAAAAATATTTATTAATGTGGTTTTAATAAAATATTCTAACGGTTATAAGTATTTGCTAAAATTGTACTTATTTTATTTAAAATGATTCATCGCATTTAATTAAGGTGAATTTAATTTAGCTAATGTAGATCGCAATTTACTCGGTTCTCGTGTATCCGAACATTGAACCGACAGTATTGTCAAAACTGTCTTTTAAACAAAACCGACAGGCTGAAATAGACTTCACCGCATTTACTGTATTCAATAGATCACATAAGTAAATTAATTTGGAATAACTCTATTAAGAAAAATATAAATTATAAAAAATTTAATTAATAAACGATCATATTATTATTTTTATGCTACTTAGAGTTGAAATTACAATCCGCTTCTTGATTTACGAGTGCCAATAACCGACCTGTGGATTGCTCTTCTAGGAAGTCAACTAAGTTAAATTTCTTATTTTAGACCGACTATATATTTGAACGGTTAGTCGGTACTGTAAATAATATAGCAAATCCGAGGATGGAAATAAATACTAGTGAAAGTTAATTTTGAAGAAAGGCCTAAGTACCTGGAATACTAGTTTATTAATAACCTAGATAAAGTTGGTTTCTTGAACCTTCGCATGCTGTTGTAGAGAACCTCGAAACAAATAATCAATTAGCAATATTTTATATGGATATGAAGTACACGAAACTAGGAAATTAAAAGTAATTTGATATCTGTATAATAAATTTAATTAAATACCGCTTAGTAGTTTTAGTTGTATAGTAATATTTCATAATTGTTGATGAGAGTTTTAATAATGCAATTTACGAAGGATAATTTAAATTTTTCGGAACAAAAATAGAAAGGAGAAACACAACTCGACATGCAAATTTTAGTCCTGTAACAATTTTTAAATATTTTGAATTTATATTTACATTATCAAGTAAACTCCTGTATTTTGCAGTATTTAATTAATCCGTTGGTAAATTTGAACTGAAACTTTTCTAGGGATAAATCTTTCAGGGCATTTTAGTGATAGTTTTTGCTAACACGGTTACTTCATATTTTGTCAACGTTTTTAAGAGAGCACCTGAAATAATACGTGAAAATATTTACTAGAAGCTCTACATTCATTCATACATACATTGTGAGAAGACCATTAGAAAAACACAACACTAATATCACATAGGTAATAATTTTTAATAAATTATACGAATTTTAAACTCGGGGTATATTGTATCATAATTCCGTTATTATGTTGTTTTAATGAAAATAAAGGATTTTATATTAATATTTAATGTAACGTACTAATAATAAAAGTTTAGTAAAGTGTATTTAAAATCCCAAGCTACTTGTCACTCCACCAGTCTAATACAACTAGCGAGGCTAATGGCCGTACTGAGGCTCCAATCTTCCTTTTACAAGCCTCGTGTAATCTCCTACTAATAGTGTCTACTAAAAGTATTCTTTCACCTTTCTCCATGAATGACGGAAAATTTTAAAAATGTTAAGTTTAAAAATATAAAACGATTTTGTTGATATTATTCCAAACCCTGTAGTTTCTTTAGTGAACCATGAAGATGATCGGTGGAGATGAATAAATGTATTCAGTATATATGATAACCGAAGGTGCATATAACAAGAAGGGTCAAAGGTTCTCTATGAGGAGATACTAGTATCTATAAATGTAATTGGCAAGTAAGATGGTATTAGAACCATCATTAATGAATATTGTTTCAACTGAACATCGATGCAAACCGGAAGCCTCAAAGAGGCTTACACGTCTCACGAATACCATTTACCTAAATCAGTATGTGAATTCGTAAGGCGCTTCACACGACATCTTGTTTTGAGGAATTAATTTGTTTATGTGTCCTAGTCATATTTGAATTAACCTGTAAGTATTATCATATAAGTAATACTTACAGATACAAGGGATGTTATTTTATAAAATTATTAAATAAAATAGCAGTAGGAAATCTTTTTTACAAAAACTATAAATCTTTACATACAATGAAGCTACGACAAAACAAGTGTTAAAAAAATATTTCTATTTAACAGATTTAATTAGTAAATGGATCTACAAAAATGAGTAAGTATATATGTTTAATATACACACATATCATACTAAACATATTTTGCATTATCTAACATTTGACAGAATCGGGTGATCCCAGAGGAACTGATTTACGAGAATAAAATAGTAGTACATTTCAGCTACGAGTGAAAATTCGTATGTTTGTAAGACGACGTTGACGTCTGAATGAATCTTAAACTAGTGTCGTGAGCTGTCGCAGTGTAGTAGGTAAGAGCACTTCAGATCGGTTTTATTTTTGTATATAGACCAGGCCGTGTCCGGCTTATTATACCTGAGAGTTATATTACCTCGAACGTGTTGAAAAGGCTTTTAATGGTTTTTTTTTTTGAGTGAGTAGACTAAAGTATTAACATATACTTCGACAGAATCAGAATCCCAGTATTTCTAGTTATATCTAACTAACGAGATTAACTTACGAAGCTCGAGTGAATTTTATCCTGCTATTAAAACTCTCTGACGCCATTACCGGCGCCTTCAAACTTGAAATTAATTTAATAAATTGCTAGAGAATTAGACCTTCGCTGCCAGCTAACAGGCATAACTAAATAAAAATACGTATTATACCGCCATTGCAAAAACTTGGATAATAGTGAGCGTTGGAAAAATGAGTTTGCTATGTTTTTTAGTATCGGGTACTGGTTCATTACGTTGACAATAACAATGCTGGATTGTTTTGTATTTCATTTTATGAATGAATAAACATTCGAAGTTAATGTAGAATAATAAAATGATATTTTTCTGTACATATTCTTAAATAAGAATAGTTTGTCGAGCGCAAAAGTTTTCCTCATTGAGACGAAATAAAAAGGTCTATATTTTTAATATTGACGAACCGAACGTTTTCGTTGTTACACAATAAATTTTATTTAAAAACCAAAGGTCGAAAGTAACTTTGCAAGCGCTAGCAATTTTAGTCCACCCCTGAATCCATTTCCTCGAAATACAGGCGATTTTCGTGAAACGGTACACTCCGGTCGATATCGCGAGCAATTTAAAATCCACTTAAAGACAACCACAGGCTAATCGAAAACTTTGCGAGCGCGAATAGTGGAAACCTCTAATTGCTTGTATTAAAATAACTGAGTGATGTCAAACATATCTAGGGCGCGCGGCGGTGCCTGGCACAGCGTTCACATGTTAATAATCATTATGATAACATCAAGTATGCGATAGCCGCCTTTATTCCCCTTCCCAGGGTTGCCACTGCGCCCCAAATGTTTAAACTCGCTAGATTAGTACCTTCATAATAAATCTCTGCAAAAAGTAAAAAGTTAATTAAAAGAGACGTATGTGTTGTCCTGACTTTTTTATTGAGCTAAAGTTTACTTGCTAAAATTACATGCAAATATATAGGTATATGATATTATGAGTTTCGCGAAGGAAGCAGTGCGTCGTAGAAGTGCTCTGAATGATATATGTACCTCTTTATAAATAGACATAGCCATGTAAGTTGAAGTAATTTTTAAGTGGTTAGTGTTATAAATGTTTTATTTAAGTACACTAACAATTATTACAATTTAATTACGTGCAAAATTACTAACCGCACATTAGTGACCGGTGGAAGATAATATCTATTTGGAACTGTAGAGCTAAGATAATATAATGAGGTATATAGTTTTTATAAAACATTTTGAATTATATATGTAGAATGAAAATTTCTCGCTGACTATAATTACCATATTTAATTTATTTATGTTGTATGTCTGGAGGTGAATATATTTAAATTTGTAGGTTCACCCTTTACATATTTTTATCGAGCAATCATGTAAAGTGTAATTGAACACATAAAGAGACTACAGCACTATATTTATTTAAAGAAATTGTAAAATAATCCATAATGATATAAGCGTCTTCATTGTATTAACAAGTTCAGTAAACAATAATATATTTACTTAGAATAATAAAATTGTTTTCTATTATACTTTAGAAAATAAATGGAACAATAATGGCATTCTTTTATTTATATTACGATGTATAATAATAGTATTACGTAGTTAATTGTTTCTATTCTATTAAAATAAACATTATTCCAACGAGTGTTTGTAAACAGGTTAGCAATCATTGACATAGCTAAGCCAATTTAGATGCTTATCTTTTTAAGATATTTGTATATATTTAATAATTACTAAAACTAAATAAGTATTTAAGGGTTAGCAACCCTAGTATTACGCCCTCGTGGCCCCCACCCATCGGGGAAAGGTTCATGCTTCTACGGGAATTACTTGCGATTACTTAATGTTTGAGGTGTTTCCTTCCCCAAGAATTCACTATAACATTGTACGTAAAACACAAAGCCAGCAGTAATATACGTGCCAAAAGACGAATTCTTAATAATTCTTTATCGCTTTTTTTGGCGTATACTGGAATTTTTGAATTTTAATGAGTTACATTTTTTCTCCAGCGTCATTAGCATGCGACGTTTTACAGAATCAACTGTCATAGAACTAATCGATTAATCGTATCAATATATTCCGATATGAATAGAAACATTAATTACTAGTTTTACAACATATTCTGACTTATATTTATTGGTTCCACATCATTGATTAACTTTTGTAATCCTACACTTACATATAATATAGCAATACTAAAATGTTAATATTTACAACAGTCCAAGAAAGTAATTGAAGCACATCCGTGAACATTTATTAGAATCATTCTCTGCCGTTTCGGTTCAGAGTCCAGGTCGAACTAACCGTACGGATTTTGCGAATAGTTCCTTTTTTGAAGAGCAATGGATGTAATTTTTTGAAGCCTAGCATAATGGTCGCTAGGGACGGTTTAACCCCGGCGACGACACCTTTTAAAATTGGCTAAAATTGTGCAATTTCCGTGACGATTCGATACTAGTCTCTCGATTACTTCCAACCGATATTCCGATTCTATGCAGGACGGTTTTCTCATATTTTATCTCATTAAATACTACATACTTTATGATATTGTCTATCACCTGTAATAGGTTATTAATATTAAACTTTGATATTTTAGTAAATTTTAAATATTAATTAATTTAATCTATATAATTTTAATATTAAAAAAATCGAATTACATCAATTTATCTTAAATAATTTATACAAAAATATTAAATTACCTGTTTTTCAGGCTTTGAAATTTCCAGTTCGTCTAAGTAGAAGTATATTAAATCAACAAGGACGAACTATTTTTCTTATGAAATTCCGTTTGCGGTAGTCCTTTATAAAACGACCAACTTGGTTCATGTTCCGTATTTTTTAATTTCTTCTTCAATCAATTCAATAAGAAAATATTTTCTAAGGATTGTAAATTTATATAAAATGTTCAATCGATGTAATGAGCTTTATGGAAATGAAAAATTAAGTTAGTTGCAAGTTATTGAACATTATTTAAAATATTTGTCGAAGATCCCATAATGAGGCACATTAATGTTAGTTTTTGTGTTAATTGAAGCAAACACATAATAAATGTATGTGTGCCGAGAAAACGAGCGAGATCGAGGATGAGATAACATCTGCAGATAGATAAAGAATATATGTACTTATTTTTTACCCCCGACTAAAAAGAGGGGAGTTATAAGTTTGACCTGTCGATCTGTGTATCTGTGTAGATACACAGATACACAGACAGATTTGCCACAGACAGATGTCTGTGGCAAATTTGCGGCCGAACGCGTAGGCGGATTTGAATGCGGTTTTTTTAAATCGAAACCTATGTTCGTCGAGATAGTCCTTATCCATGTTTGGTTGAAATAGAAATAGTCGTCCCCAAGATAGATAGAAGAAGTTTCGTACAGGGGAGAGGTTCTTATGCCATAATTAGCTGTTCCCAGCGGTTTCGCCCGCGCTATATACAAAAAAAATGCCGAGTTATGAAGGCCAAAAGGTTTTTACACTTACTTACTCAGTTAAAGTACTTTATTAGGGATAGCTGTTGCCCGTGACTGCGTCCACGTAGATTGTAAAAAATATATTATATGGCTTATGATTGTAGTCATTAAGAATCACGAGCAACAGCTAGTGATAATATAAATTCCTTAATCATAGTGTTATTAGTGATTGTAAATCATTTTAATTCTAAATGTTTATATTTATTAATATTCGTATATATGAAACCTACCTATCACCTACCCATATGAAAAAGTCTTGAATCATGTTACTTAATACATTTATAATTTATTACATTGTCGAAACTTTCACGCGGATCCTTATTTTATTAAATATAACATATATATTTCTCGTATAAGATCTAACCTTTGTACATCAGAGGGATAATGTTGGATTCTAAAGGTAAAATATTTTATTAAATCGGTCTAGTAGTTTCGGAGCCTATTCAATTCAAACAAACAATCAAATCTTTCCACTTTATAATATTAGGATAAATTTACCTATAAAATAGAAATACTTAAACATTGAAAATTTTGTGTGTCTGTAGGTTCATTTAGTACAATTTAACCTGTAACCAGTAACATAACTTTCAAAGCATAAAAAATATAATCAAAAATTTAAAAAAAACACCCGATACAAAAAGACCTCTAAAAAGAATAAAAATAATATTATTATTTATATATTGAAGTCATTACATCGGGGGAACCGTTTAATAAAAGAAGAAATTAAAATGCAAGTAAGTTACCAAGGCAAATAAAGAAATTACGATATCGAATCTTATAGTCTTAAGTCCTCAATGATTAACTTCGTAAAATAGACACCATCGTCCACGTACGTACAACGGTCCCCCGACGCAAAGACTTCAATAAGTACACAATAATATTATTTTTATTGTTTTTAGAGGTCTTTTTGTACCGGGGTTTTCTTTAATTTTTTTATTTAATTTTTAACTTATTAGTATTCATTTTTAATTTTAACAAACATGGCTTTTCTGTATTGAGAAAGATATTTTAATATTTTTAGGATATAAACCTAATAACTAAAGGTAATGTGCTTGTTCACTTAACTCTTAATTCAGGTAATTAGTAATTAAGAGCAATTATGTTCATGACACTGGTAAAATATCACCGTATATGGTACATTACTCGCTGTGGTACAATACTGACTCTATGGGACAGCTGCGGAAGAAGCAATAACTCTCTCGTTGTTTTTGGAAAACAAAGCTATTAACCTACCTAGTAGTAGCTTTACATTAGGTACTGGAATGTACTTATAACTGAATACCTACATCGAATAACACGTCCGGCAATGCATTAATATACGAATAAAGACCATTATGAATAGAGTCAATATCTATTTTATTTTATGATACATTTAGATATTTTTTTCTAGGTTAAGCTCATTTTTTATTACGTGGCGCTATTTACATCGACGGTAATAGTTAATGATTTTCTAATGCATTCCCTTTTATGTAACGACTTAGAGTATTATAGTTTATTTTATTGATATTAATACTACATCGAGTTTCTTGTTCATTGTGCTTTCAGGTTATATTATAATTAATTTTGTACATTTGGAAATTATAAAACACCCACACAGACAGCCAGACAGACGAGCTAATAATCGAAGTTAGTGGCATTTTAAAATTGGATCCCAAACCGCTCATTTTAAATGCGTTTTTAAAACGTATTGTAAAGGCGCATTATGCAATCACTCCCTTTTACCCCCAAAAACGGGAGGTTAAAAAATTTCATAGCCTTTCGTTCGAGAATTTACTCACAAAATGAAGAAAAAAAATTAGCAGCGCACAGCCTACGTGCCCCACCGCGTCCCCCACACGGATACTTTTTCATCTGTTTTGAACCGAGGCAGGATATTAATGAATTTCCACGGTGAGGCGCTGCGAGATTAGTTCGTTGATTTGATTAGGTTGCTGCTCCGGAACCTACGTGTCCATTGTTGATGGACGCGCGCCAGCGATGGGCGCCGTGTAACCTTATTGTTACCACCTAGTTAGTGTCACTGCTCGCACTGCAGCTCTCGGAATAATTAGTGACGCGCTTGGGCTGGACGCCTGGAGTATAATACAATACGCTAATTGTACATGTGAACCGCAAGATGCCTATTAATGAACCCTACGATATACAAACAATTGTGCTTCTCTAATCCTATTTAGCGCAAGTGTGCGTCGCCTGAAGCTAGGACCTGTAATTAAAGGCGACTGCTCTTTGTGAAATATATATTTTCTATCTTCTGAAATCATAAAACACTTCGATTTTCGATGTATACTTAATTTTTATTAAGGCTTCAGAATTTTATTTGACATCTAGTTAGTATCGGTCTTTAGTAGGAGAAAGTTTTATCTATAAAAAGTATGCATTTCTCTATTCTGTACCTGATCAATGCAATATAATATTATGAAGGGTGAGTTGACTCGCTCTTTTTATTTAATACGTAATATTTGATGTTAACATTTTACTAATGCCCACAAGTTCATATACATAAGATTTTTTTTTATTATTATTTATGAATTGCCTATTATTCTTTAGTATCGATATGCTTTTTATTTCTAAATCCACAAGAAATATTTAAATTTGAACTATTGATTTTTTTCTTAATATTTAGGGACCATTATAATTGGTGTGAAGGTTTTTGTTTTATTTAACTTTAACTTTAAAAAACTTATTTATAATTGTGTTATAATTCGTATATTTATGACACACACATACATCCGTTATGGTTTATGTGAAGTATAATTTTAATCGTAATAAGTATTTTTATGTTCCAATATTGAACTCGACAAAACACATACCTAAACTAGAGTTTGGCAAACCAAACACTCTTATAAGTAAGTACCTACTACACACAACAAAACATTCCTACAATTTAGGGTCCTCTGACGGCTGCGGATTACGGATTTCCGCATTGAGTATTCCACCACACAGCATCCATTGCTCGTGACACCATGATAAAATACTTCTATTATAGAGAAAATATATAATATTTGATTTTTTCTATTATTCGTGCGACCCTGTAGTGACCTTCACGATAATCCGACCTTGGTGAAATATTTTTATTTACGAAAATATGTAGTAACAAAGTCTTACCCCAAGTGGTTATAGACCTACATACATAGTACGCCTCTACTCCCG
Organism: Napeogenes inachia; assembly: GCA_959347355.1. Classification (NCBI taxonomy): domain Eukaryota; kingdom Metazoa; phylum Arthropoda; class Insecta; order Lepidoptera; family Nymphalidae; genus Napeogenes; species Napeogenes inachia. The sequence continues at coordinate 2,238,614 of OY365800.1, read as the reverse complement.
ACTAACGGTCTAACCCTCTCCCAACATAGACAGCAAAATCGTAAATTACTTTTTCAAGCTATGAATATTTAATGGCAAAACAAAATTAAAAAAGATATAGGGTTCGGGTCCTATCTTGATTAATAAATAGACTATCGACGGCGGCTGTGAAGTAAACAAACGAATGATCTAATGTATGTCATTTGAAGTTAACAATAGTTCGTCACGATGCCGTAGTTAAGTGAGTGTAGATAGTGATCGCAATTAAATCGCTAAAGTTTCAGCATTAAATAATACCTGATTTAAAAACGATTACTCATAAACGTAAAAGGCTGTAAATGGCTTTACTGCTTCCCGACACTCAGATTACGCGTTACGCGCTGGAATTTCATGAATTACTCGTTTCTTTACACCGTAAAGTGACCAATTAAGAGACGTACACCCAGCAACAGGTCAGCACGCGGGGACGGCAGGCGACTTACGCTCCAACGCCGCGGGAATAAGAACTACTTTGCGAGCAGCTTTTCCACAAATTAGTCAGCATCGTCCGCTGTTTTTCGTACACTTTACATTTCGGTAGGATTTTTATAGCCCTCCCATGGAGGCGGTAAGCGGACCGTGTAGATATAAATCAAACTCATATTGTGATTTAGCAAGACTCGTTATTGTAACAATACCCCGTATTTACATATAAAACATTATTTTAGAGTTTATTTATCGTCCGTTGTAATCCAATACAGAACGGTTCGTCGTAACTCCGACTAATATGCGAGCTCATATTACTTTCTTCGATTACTTGTAACGGTTTCCAATCATTTTTATTATATCCTGTCGGATGGCGACCGATCTATATTTAATTATTATGATATACTAGAAGTACTTCATTGTTTTTGCTAAGCGTTACAAATTGGATCGTATCTTCTATCTAATATATATCTAATGACAAAAGACAACCAGACACTTGAAGAATGTCTCATGTCTATCACAAAATATATGAAATGATAGCTTTATGTGGTCTTCAACTCAAATTGGTAACACTATAACTACTAAAATTAAAATTGTAAATTTATATATATTGTACCTACTAATGATGAATGTTGAAGGTATAAGGGTTATATGTTTAATTTGAAAATATAATTTGTTTGTAAGCGTACGCACTGCTCGAAGTTTACACGACTGAAGTCACTTTTAACCCAAAAACAATAATCTTGCCTCTCGTTTTTATTATTGTTAGACATTTGTTAAAAGATAATCAAGACCCTTTTATTTTGAAGTGGGTTTAAAAACAACCTAACAAAGTGTTACAAAACACGTGCTTAAAGTAATAGCCACCGTCGTGCTGCTACCAGACGATTAGTATCTCTATGTGTGAGGAGACAAGATTGCAATTACATTGTCAAGGACGCAATACATTAGAATGTTTTTATTAATAATTAAGCCTTGCCCACCTGTTATTTAAAACCAATAATTAGGGCAGGGTTCGGTGGACGAACGGTAATTGAGATATTCCGTATGTTTTTATTGCTTTATTATAATTGACTATAATAATACATTTTTGTAAAAAAAAAATAATATAATAACGTTTCGGCTGGTGAATTTCATTTTTTTGATGATAAATATTAAATGTATATGTAAACCAGGAAATATATAAAGCCACCGTTTCTGTGTGTATCAAATCAAGTAGTTTGAAGACACATTTTATAACTTTATTTTTATTTCAGTCACAGAGCATGCATGCTTAATTTTCAATTTTATCTTTATTATATAAAAATGTCATAGGAGTTTCACTCACAAAGAAACACAAATAGACTGAGAGGCATGGAGAGCTAGACAGAGTCCTAAGATCCTGGAACTAACCACATTTGCTGAGCTGATTGATTGGATGCAGTGCTACTCTGTTATACACATGTTGCCTCCCTGCGAGGTCCGGAGAGCACGTTGGGACAGACCTCTAAACCTCAATACCTTTAGTAGTTAATACACCTAAGTACTCAATTAATTTCAACGAGCTTAGTTCAGTTCGATTTAATTCTCTGAGTGATAGTGAATATATGAGAAGAGTCTATTCATTAATAACTTATTAACTGTCTTACATGTAAATAACTCGTAATTTTTTTTGTTACGGCTATATATTTTCAATATAGTTCCGCTAAAAGTTACTGTGAAAATTCAAAAACTTTCTATCATCGAATTTCATAAACAGACGTAAGTTACTTCGCGGTCTCATTTCTAATATGTAACAATTCAATCATTATATTATATATAAAAGTTATAACTACTTTAATTATTAATATTCGACTCGGACATGTAGCTATGAAATTATTTCTGCATAATTGTGGTAAACCCCTGAACTGATTATTATTTATTATTTTCATCTTACATATATAGATAGAAATATATTTTACTAATAATGATTTTAGATATACCTAAAATTGTAAGTCTTATATAATTATTATTATTAAATATTATTATAATATTATAATCAAAATAATAATATATATCGTTACTCTGACGTTTCTATATTTGTCTTTAAATTATGTCGACGACACGCCGCGACCTCCGAGACTTAAATATAAATAACAGGCAATTGTGTGCGTGTCTGTGTTTGTGTGCTGTGATACGCATTATTACAACGCACCGCACTAACACAAGCAAAAAAAACAATACGAAAAATGTTAAGCTGTACTGTAGCAAAAGCTATAATAATTATTTCACGTTTCCTTATATGTATATTTTTTATTTTTTCCAATACAGTTTATACGATAATTGTTCTTAATGTTTTTTTTTATTCCTAATACAGTCTTACACGTTTTTTAAATCCATATAATTATTAAAAATTACAATATCGATAAATACTTGTAACATTGTACGTGTTATAAGAAATTATAATTAATGTTTAATAACTTAAGTAATCTAACTTTTTACTTGCTGTCATTGGTTGAACTCCTTAAGTAATTAAGGAAAAACTTTAACTGACCCAAAATGACGAATTCCTACAATTCCTTTAGCGAGCCAACCGCATACAAAATTAGGCCACCGCGGGTGGTCGACTGTCATTTTTGAAACGTTTCTTAATAGAACGGTAATGACTAATGTAACAATAACAGGATAATACTAGAAGACTCTCGTATGTGTAAATTGACATTCGTTGAAAAAATATACATATATTCAATTCAAAGAAGCACCAAGTAAAACAAATCCCGAGTCTCTTTTGCATAATTCGTGAAGTGAGATCTATTATTTATTTAAACGCGCAATCGCCCCTCAGGGAGTTGGCAGTTTCACGTACAGATCAGATACATTTGAAATGTTAAACATTTCAGATATGAACGTCACTGCATCTAATCCATGCGTGATGCAACCTATTTCAATTTCAGATTAATACTAATTTAAATAAATAAATTTATTCTATTTACGTTATCGATTTTATATTTAGTTCACGATGGCTGTAAAATTTTATTTGAAACATTTGTTTTATTATAAAATATGTAAATTATAGCGTCCGAGCCGCACTGTGCTCCGTCTTTAAACATTAAATGCATGAAATATGCTCTGATTTGAAACAATGGGAAAATATACATATAATAACACCAATGAATAACAATGGAGTATAAATTATCATTTAAACTGTTGTATATTTTATAAAATATTGTAGCCCTTGTACGAAATATAATGCAGGCATGTAATTTGTTGAAGTATGTTTGTAACATTCGCTGAGTAGCGGAGTTATTATAAATGCCTTTATTCCTTTGACTCCTGTTTTTTGTTTAAACATTGTTCTTTCATAAATAATGTATGTCATTACATTTTTTTGTTATGTTCTTGTTTGATCGAGATCCGAAACGTACTTTATATGCCACTCATACCATAAACGATGACACATTTCAATTAAAAAATATTTATGCATAAGTAATATATACGACGTATTGACCATAAAAAATCGACAACAAAAAAAAATTAAACAATGTACTTTTATTACACACTTAATCTTAGTACACTAAATCAGTGCCCTAAATCGTTTCGATACAGACGCTGGATCAACACTAAAAATAAATAGTGAAGTGTCATCAAACGGATCGGTTAAAAAAGCATCGCTGTCATTCGTGTTTTTATTAAAAATATCAGTCACCTACCTGTTGATTCTATGGGCAGTCTCCATGATAGTAGGTATACAGTGAAAATTATTGGCTCACCAATCAAAGGCTGTACATAACACGCGCGACCTAGAAAGGATCATGTATTATAATACATAGTTGGGGGTGGTTTTTACATAACTGCTATGTGCTTCATGTTCTGCTCATCAAATATGATGATGGCATATTATTATAATTATATATTTTATTATATTCCTTTATGTACTTATGCGATGGGTTAGATTATTTAGAAATATGAAAGAGGATCCAAGGCATACATTTTAAATTGATTTTATTACCATTACATGCATGTAACTAGACAAGAAATGTTCATATGTTCAATTATAAATTTGATAAATCGAAATTCAATAAATGTCACTTCATTTTAATTCATAGGACTAAATACGAATTATACATCAAGAAACTTCTATAAAATTAATCGTAAAAAACGATTTTGTAAATTAAATACTCATTAATTACAAAAAAATCATAATTATATTGTGTATATATTATCCATTTATGGAGTGAAGTTTAAAGAGCAGATAATAATTTAATGTAGAGGATAAAGCCAATGCGTCAACCCTGCGGGCGGTCTGGAACACGACTACCGTTCGTGAAACTCCGGCGCACGAATATCTTGTAGATGATTTTTTCGTGATCGACCCGTTCATTGTTCAGTAGCATTTATTGGATTGAAATTGTTCACAACCGCGTGCGGTCAGTGCGGGGTTCGCTCTTTCGTCACGTCTCTTTATGATGTACAAGACTCACGTTATCATATCATATCGCGTGTGCTATTATGAGCTGTAATGTGTCAGGCTTAGTGTCATTTTTGATTGCTCGTTTTATTCAGCTGGTAGCACAACAAGGTATACGTGGTCCACGGCCATGTTTTAGACGATATTTTAATATGTTCGAATCCCTTACAGCGCACGGCGACTCGCATTACGTGCGCTGAACTGTAACGAGAATAACGGAATAAAACTATTAAAGTACAATTATATTTCTACAACAAGTTACTTGTAAACTTTATTCAAACACTTTTTATTTAAGCCGTATGGTAATATAAGTGCTCATAATAATTGTGTAAAAGGAAACGTTGCTGAGAATTTACCTGTTTGCAGTTCATATCTCGTATTTGATCACATCGTCAAGTCCATTTTATGCAAACAGTACATAATAGCAACGATTTCTATTGTAATGGGAAAAGCGTAAAATGTCTTTAGAAAGTACAAAGAAACAACACCAGCTGTGGGACCTATTTATTAGAGATTATAATAAATTATTTCACAAAACAAACAGAACTTTGGAATTAATTAAAATGTTTTTATTCAAATAGTGATTCGAGACGACGGAAGTTAAAAGATTCGTTTTAAGTGTATCGTTTAAGTAGTATTGACTTGATCAATTATTCTAACACCTGACCTTCGAAACAAAAACACACAAGTACACTCACAAATATAAATCCCACTTGAAGACTCGAATAACAGAGGACTTTATTAGCGCTTTTGCATTTTTACAAGTTTTATTGCACTTGTCCGGGCGAGTGTACGTGCCTTCAGCGGTCCTTCGCTCCACTTTTAAAGCATTTTATGCAAACTGAGGCAAATATCTCGCTTGCTGCCGTCTACTTATTTGCTAGCCCTTTTTATATTGTAGTCGTTTTACACTCTTCATATTAACCCCGACAATGTGTAAGAACGTTCAGCCTCCTTCAATTAAAAGATTGCCTTTTAGCAGTTCTTCGAATTTGAATATATTTATAATACTTATGAATTAAATTGTACTGGTTTCATGATTTGAATACAATTCATCATTTTAACGACTACTTAAAAATTCGATCAAATATCGTGGAAAAAAAGCGATACACTTTAAAAGCGTCCATTAAGGTAAATTTTGCACAATTACAAACTTCTATTGAGCAGACATGGTCGGGGCTGTCTCTTTTTTTAATAAGAGTTGAATCCATCCGCATAGAGTGCATTGTTGTTTTTCATTGGAACTTTCCCGAACTTAGCTATGGAAATTGAAATCTGTTAACGATTCATCTACAAAAATAGCTTGCTTTTAAGAGGGTTACGTTTACCGAGACACTGACGAATATATTATGTATAACTTCATCCTAAAGGATTTTTTTTTATCAGTATATCATATGATCATATGAACATATCTTTTAATAAAGACAAGTCGATTTTCTCTAGCAATAAGTTTAATGTTTCGTTAAGTAACACGGCGGTGTCTGAGGTCATCGTTGTGGTTACCGCGGCTCCAGTCACATGAGGACAGCCGTCAAAGGCTCCGTCTCTTTGAGGCGGAGTTAGCTCACAATCAAGTGGAAGTTCTAAGACGGTGTTTATAAGACGTCCACTTACGCAAATATCAGCTATTGTTACACGCAGGTATCTTTGCAATTTTCGTCGTTTCTTGGCAATTTCACAGGCGGCTGGCCACTGTTAGGAGTACAATGGTGTGCACCCACCCGCGAGAAGATCCCAGTCGGCGCTGTATACACTAATCTGTATAAAAATAATGTCTTTGACCATCTGTTAAGCGCGTCGTACCGTGAACTGAGAGTCGTATGAACTTCGAACCTTATTAAGATTATAATTCAATACAATAATAAAACGAAAAATGAAACGAAATTCATTAATTCTTCAAAACACAATGAATTACGAGGGATCCATTTTAGATTATAAATGTAATTAAAATGAATGTGTCGCCAATTTGTAATTAAAAATGTATTGTACTTGGTCTTATTTGTAAAACCCACGTGGATCGCACTCTGGGATGCGGACTCGTTAGCCTCCGCCCAGTCATTTTCCGTTGAAATTTTGATCAATCAGTAGACTGATTGAAACCACCGGGTCACGGAATTAGATTGCGTTCTGGTACCTTGTTTGGGGAGGGGAGGGGAGGGCAGGGGAGGGGGTTACATACGGTTTATAAATACGTCTAATATGCAATAAACTGCATTGAACGGCTGTTGCATACCAAACAAAAATACCGTTTTCTTATAACATTTCCTGCCTTTGTAGTCGTTTTTTTTAAATGAACAAAACGGTGAATGCTAATTTATGTTATCGTACTAAAATTTGTACTTTGCTTTAATCAGATTGTGTTTTTGTTTTTGCTACGTTAATACCATTGTAATTTGTAACGATGTAAATTATACCTTCTCGCTTCTTGCTATACGTTATACCTAACACTTATGAAACGAAGCGTTTCTATTTTATTTTGAAAATTTTAAATAACGAGAAGCATAAAAACTACAGGTTTTAAAAATGTTAAGAATGTAATTCATCTTATATCACCGAGCTAACAGACAACTAGTGATTTATAAATAAGAAGACATGAAAAGAATTTCATCAAGTGGGGCATTCATCTCAAATTAATGTTTCCAGTGCGTTGTTCACGCATTTGTTTCGCCGTCCAACAGTTATATGTTAAACAAAATTTATAATTAGCGGACATTAAAGATCCGAGGCGCCAAGTCAGTCGGCCGCACGCAGCTACAATGACTATTATGTTTTAGCTAAACAAACCAGCTGTTCGTCGCGGTGTCTCACAAAAGAGCCGAGGAACTCATAGCTTTGAGCTGAAAGCATAATGCTCTTAGATCTTAACTGACATACGACTTGCTACGTTATTAATTGTTTTAAAATATTGTCACCCTTCACTACGATATTAAAAAGACAAACGTAAATCAATACTAAATTCTGAATGATGGAATGATAAAATTACTAACCGACCCGATCCAAACAAAGTTGTATGACAAATATAATAAGGTAATAATACAATAGATAAAGTCCTGTCCCGCGTCGGAACGAGTCGGCGCCGCACAACAATTGTGAATAAAGATCAAAGCGAGCTTGTTTACCGCCGGACCATCGACTAATCAACCGACTGATTAATTTAATTAAACATTACGAGAAAGTTTTGTTTACTCCACGTTTCCTCGGGCCCACATGCGCGTTCAAAGGAAGTAGGCCGAAGTGTAAACAAGAGGCCATTGTTGAGACGGTCGCGGCGTCAGCTCATTGGCACATTATTCTGTTTCCATATCATTCACTCACTAAAAATACACTTTTTAGATATTATTTCTTAGTTTTATTATCCTTATAAAACAATTGTTTATTTTATAAAATGACCTACTCAAAGTGCTTTTATTAAAGTAAACTTGATTGAACAGACAGACAGTATTGCAGTTTGTTTGTTTAATCAATAAGTAACTTTTACATATCTATCAGTGCTATTGATATGACATAGTTAACAGGCCAAGCAAGTAATTTCCGCTCTGTTGTTGTGTACTCTGCCTAATTACAATGCAACAGATCATAGTAAGTAACATTTAGGTACCTGTGACGTGTCCGCTTCATGCACAACTACCCTTATTGTCTTAAGCTTCATAGCCCGCTTAGTGGTGGTCGCTATCTTATTAAGTTGCTTATTAATCACCTGAATTAGTTTATAAATCATTTTTATTAGTTGTATCATATGAAGAATCTAAGATTTCTTTCAAATCAAACTCATTGACTGTATTAGGAAACATTTATTTCTTGACAGATTCCTGACTGATTCTGAGAAGCTGTCGGCTCTTCACTAAACGTTTGTTCTCCCGATTAGGAGAGAACAATTTGATTCGCGGTTTTTATTTATAATTATATTCTGGGACAAAGCATCACCATAATATGTATCTCGAGTCCGAATACATGAAATAATCGTAATTAGAGAACATAATCATCATTTACTCACGCACTCAACATAAGGATATATTGAATAAACAACTTCCCACGGTGGTTACAAAGTCCAATATATTTTTCATGCAGGTAGCGAATCGTGTAACTTCTTCAGCGGTGACAAAAAATCGCTCGGCTCGCGGACGTCACTCTACTCGAATGGATTTCTAAATAGAACAAAATGGCCTCAAAACACACGAAGGTCCTTAACCCTCATTAACTGGACGAAAGGGAAAGCGCGCGAAAAAGAAGGAGTTTAATTCGGGAAAGCCAGTTTCCCCGCGTTGAAGAGCGCTCCTTTTTCGTTTTGTTTTTTAATTAGTTGCCGCTTAAACTTTAGCGCGTTCTGTTGTTCACTTTTTATTTCTATTTTTATTTTTACCCCTTCCAATTACGTTTTGAAGGACAGCTCGCATTAAACGCTGACAACTTGTTAGAACCTGCGAAAACAATTAGCTTGCTCTTTAGCGATAACGATACGTAGGATCCAGTCGTTAGAGCACTAAATAATTAAATAAATATATATTTTTTTCATAATTTAAAAGCAACCATTCGTTGCGTAAATAGTTCAAAGAGGTCCGCTTTCTGAAAGCTTGTAAAGTATTTCAAAACTTTGCCGATAAGCGAGCATTATGAACATATTTGACTATTTTAAAATGTATTTTTGCGATATGCTGTGCTCGTGATAATTCGTAAGCAGTGCTTTAAGTTTCAACTTGGGCGTACAGAAGTAATATATATGAAACTAAACAAAGTAGCTCGACTCGCATGTTTGTGAATTGAGTTTCATCTCTAAAATAAATGTTATTATGTCGTGTTATTACAGATTGTTTACATTTTATTACCAAGTCGTGATGAACTTCGCAATTTTCTTAAGAAATACAGGAACAACAGAGCGCCGATTTTAATTTAACATAACATGCACGATACGTTCACGACGTATATGAAAACAAAACAATAGACATCGAGTCGTAAAATGCAGTATTAATGTTCTAAATTAATTATAAACAGATGCGGGCGAAAATTTTCTCGGCTCCATGTAGATAGGAGTAGGTAATAGGTATACCTAGGTATATACCTACCTAGTACGTACACCGTTCATAATTGTGTTTTCATTCAATTTGTAATATTCTATGAGGCGGCGACTCAGCTATTAGTATTTAGGCACTATTTTTAAGACAAAAACGGTCCTATCTTTATTTATCAATTTATATAATAGTTAAAAAAACCTATTTTTCTAAACTTAAATTTTAGCAACTGGCCTTACACATTACTTAACATATATATTTCCGAGTTAGTATTGTAACTAAAAGTTGTTATAGATTCGTTTTTATTTGAGGAATAGACATCAGGGTTATATTTGTAATAATTGCTCTCAACTATTTATTAATCTGATTATATAAATATGATTAAAATATAACTAAAGTTATAGAAGACTTCTAATGGATCACATATTCATTTGAAATTTGTAAAATATGTATTATTCTTTAAGGTGCATAGAGAGGAATATACATACAATTTAATATATAGATTGTGAATATTTTCCGTATTTATTGCTTGAATAAAACAAATCAAGACCAAAAATAATAATTTAGTTTAAGTAATAAGAATACCCTGCTGATGTATGACTTATAAAATAAATAAGAATAAAAAAAAAAAAAAAGAATACCCTGCTAATAATCTTTGAACTGTAAACTTCCAACTGTACAATTTTTGAGTAGAAAAAATATAATTTACATTACAAAAATCTAAACAATAGTAATATAAAGGCATATCAACACATGTTGCGATAATAAAGCGGTCATCCCTCGATATCGCTGTCTACAATTTTAGCCCGCTCGTAATGAAGACTTACAAGCGAACGCACATCCAACAGACACCTACAGCCTATCTAAACAGTAGGTAATATTTATATTTCTTGATTATGTTACCTGTCATCTTTATAAAGTGTACAAAAAATATAAACTTTTAAATTAAAACTACACTAAAAATTTAAAAAATGTAGTGCTGCTAAATATTAGAATAAATATTCTTTAAAAGTAATGGAAAGCCAACAAAGCAGTAATATCAAAGGAAATATAATGTATCCTAGCTTTTTTTTCTATTCCCTTTCTCCTCTATCCATATAGATTTTAGACACTTTTAAATGTATTATTTCGGTCGTATACTTTGTGCAACAACAAACAAACAACAACAACCAACAAACTCTCACTTTTCTTTATATGGTGTTATTTCCTCTATGAAGCTGATTGCTCGATTTTTTCCTTTACTTTTGATATAAAAATATCAAAGTATGCACCACTACATGTCAAGACCTTTACATACCGCAACACCGATGGCGATCTCGCGAGGTTATCTTCGTTCCGCGCGTAGTGTGGACACACCCTAACGGGTTTCCACCTGCGTATTTGCTACTATTGCATCCAGCGGATGTGACTAAACGTAAATCACTGATGCGCGAATCTCAAGGGAATTATGAACAAATTGGTAACTGCGATTCTAACGTACATCGTTGCTAGTGGCCGTGCATAATAAACGAAATACTGAAGCCAAGTGGCGTCGCCGTACAGCGAACTTGGTTTTTAGTCAATGGGTTCTTGAATTACACTATGTCAGTTTTTCATAAAAGTTTATTTGTGCTTTGCATTGAGGTATTAAACAGAACAGAAAACCTTTTCAGTATTAATTATGTAAACCAAGAATGAATTAATAAATACATACATTATAAAGAAGTAAATAATTTAAAAGTGGCAAGTTTACCCATAAACCTGCCAAAATAAAGAGCGTCCTATAAATATTTGATGCGGCACATAATACGGCTCTTGTACATTACTTATTCAGTCCGTTCTATCCACACACACATACCTGTACATGCCTCCTATGAATAATATACCACTGTTATAATTTCTACGAACGTATAAGTCTTTTTAAATTAAAAATAAATGATCGACAAAATTCGCTGTAAATAATTCAGTCCTTGCGCCCAGTCGCTGTTGTAATAATTGGGAGTGTTAGGGAGTCGTGGGGGGTGGCGGGGGGGTAGCGGGGTGGCGGCGTGCGGGGGGAGGGAGTTAGGAAACTGTGGGGTGATAATTAACATGTTTGTCTTGCTTACATCGTCACCAGCGCCGAAACTACGTCGAAGTCAAATAAAATCACACTCGTTTTGCATAAGTACCTACGCTTACTAATATTTGACTTAGTAGATACGACAGGCGCTGTAATTAATGCGAAGAATTAAAACTTTCTTGTTAACTGGATGTTGTTCCGTTAACTTCGCTTGTACCGCGCTTTGAACAATGGTGGAGATGTTTGTGATGTCTCTCTCTCCTAGTTTTATTATGACAAGCCTAAAATTGCTGCCATAAAAGTATGAAAAGTAAAAGTAGTATTAGTACAAGTAATATGTTTTTACATATTCTAGTATGAGTATTGATTCAATTCAGTCCTGAAATATGCATAAGTGTTAATTAAGTAATTAAATGCATCGTTTACTTCAATTTACGTAACTTGTTGGTCAATCGTTTAATAGTTAGTTTGTACTAGAGTCAGCTGTTGCTTCTTCGATATTTGTTATTCGTTATAGTTTCTTATTAAAAAAAAAATAACTTATAATATTTATGAGCGTTTTATTTTGTGAAATTTCACACTTGATATCATTTTAATTACATTTAATATAACTTTAGTTTATTTTAACACTTAAATTTGGCATTTTCGTCCCGATAAATTCAAATTATATACATCCAGGTATATTCATCGTGTGACGCAGCAGCTCAATTGACATAGCGAAGAGTTGGTTTCCAAAAGGACGCAGGTTGGACACCTGGCCGTGTGGATGAATTTTTCATTCTATATTTATAAAAAATAAAAAAAAAGTCTTGCGTCGGGGGCCGTTGTACGTACGTTGACGATGGTGACTATCTTACTAAACTTTCGGAGCTAATGCATGAGGACTTAGACTATACGATTTGATATTCTTATTTCGTTATTTGCCTTGGTACTTAGGCACATTTCGAATTCTTCTTTTATTTTGCGGTCCCCCGACGCAGGACTTCAATAAGTAGATAAAAATATTATTTTTATCCTTTTTATACGTATTTTTGTATCGGGGGTTTTTAAATTTTATTTTATTTTTTTCTGATTTTCAAAATCATTTTGTCTTTTCTTTGTTGTACTAATGAACCTACGAACATATTATTTTCTCTTGTTTTTACTATCAATATTGCACAAGAACCTTTCACCAGAACCAATGAAAGCTCCATATCTTGGAGACGACTGCTTCTATTTCGACCACACATAGCTAAGAACCATCTCGACAAACCAAGCTTTTGATTAAAAAATACCGCATCCTAATACTTCCGCGCGTTACACAGACACACAGACACACAGATACACCGATGCACAGGTCAAACTTATAACACCCTTTTTTTTGGGTCGGGAGTTAAAAAGGAAAACGGTACTTAAACTAAGTTTAAATGAACGATTCAGCATAATTGTATTCTATAATCTTATATACCTAAATCATCAATATATTGACAAGCTCTTAGACTAATTAGACTAAGTCTTTATAGAATAAGAGATCTGATAACTGGAATTTTAATTATATCTTCCTTTTTGCATACCTACGCCATCCTCATGGTTTTTTTGTGGGGGTTTTTGTCTGAACAATATTATATTGTATATTGTCTGCGACGAGATGCGATTGAAGCAGGTTGAAGTGAAGTTGCTTACTTGACATAACCTTTGAATAGCACAATGAAGAAAATTAAATAGCAAAATTGCTAATGAATGAAACGTGTTCCACATAAACACAGTACTAGAAACAGTAATAACAATGGGAGATAGGAGGGTGGAATAGAAAAGTGCCTATCAAGCCTTTAGTCACTGTAAACATATAAAATGAAGGCAGTTATTGTTCTTCAGAAACAATAAGAGCAACATATTTCACAATTGACTGAAGCCATTTCAAGTGAAAGCGCTATAGAAAAAAAATAACCATTGGATACCACATCGACGCACGCTTAAACAATCAAACGGAGAACAAAAAGACACTAATGTGGAAATGGATAATGCAGGAGCGAAACCGCCCTCGGCCACGGTGCTGGGAACAGCGGGCAGCCTCTTAGCGGCGGGTAGCTGGAACCCGGTACTATCACTGCTTAACCTTGCAGGCGCTATCACACTCTTAAGTTTCAGTATAATCAACAGTGTAATGTATAATTTATTTTTATTTTTAATATATAAATATAATATAATATTTAAACCGCCCCATCGCCCACGATGCCCGCTGCCTTATCCCCTCAGATAGGATGTGTGATTAGTTTTATCCTTCGCAGCAAATCCACCCTATTCTTCGTAACATAAATGAATCGCCGTATTAACGTGGAAACAACTTAAGTGCTCCAACAAATTGAAATCAATAATAATGCAAGAGTTTTTATCACTTACACTTGCCAGTTGCCACTTCGTATTTTTGTTTCTTCTCTTGTTATTTATTGACGTGGAACGAAACTCTTAAATATTGTGTATTTTAATTTCTCATTCGTTTCGTTTTAATTTATCTTTTCTTTATTTGTGTGTTTCTGAGATTAATATGTCTTTTGAAGGAGGTCTTTTTACGTGATGATCTGTTTTAAGTAAATTGTGATTTATTTACAAGATTCTTTTGAATTTTAATTAGTTTTTCTATTTTATTATTTATTTTAGACATGTATAAGTATAAACCATAGCCAATATCCAATGAAATTATACAGCAGTTTATGATATTATTTTATTATTATAATTATAGTTTATAATTTTATTATAATATAATTTATATTATATTATTATAATTTTATTATTATATTATAGTATTATTATAATTGTCTAATTTATCATTAATAAATATCAGGCAATATCAGTAATCTTCCAATTAGTGCTACTTAGTCACTGGAAATACCGCACGGAACTGATACTTCAAATTCACTTCAATTAAATTCAACGTAATCCATCGTAATATCTATCTAGAAAACATTTACGTACAATTTAGAAAATTATAACACATTTCCCATTTCTATTTCCACATAAAGGCTAACGTTAATTTAGCGATGCCATGATCCAAGGTAATTGCGTAATACAGACGGTATATGCCATGAAATGGGATAAAATAATAACCGCCGTGTTACTCATTACGAGTTATTTTTGTTCACCTTTACGCGTTCCGTCTGCGATGAGCCTAATTGTCTATTATGCATAGTTTTGTAAGATGAAATTGCTGGGTTTTGATGTTCACATCGGTTTCTTATAGGTATAGGGAAAACTGTGTTAATCGCTCGCCTTATTTGATTCGAATAACAAATAAAAAACATGTAAGTCATATCGTTTTAATTCCATGAAGACATTAACAACAGTCAGCTACACCGGCCCGTACTGTGGCTTTATCTAATAATTGATCCTAACTTTTTAAAAAGTGAAACGTATTATTAGTTGATACTGCAGTAGTTGTAACACTAATATTACTAAATATAAAATGTAAACTAAACGATCCATTAACGATGTTTTCACCTTTAACTTATACATGGTATAGGTATCTGAGGGGTCGTTGATACTATGATTGTGTAGGGTGTATATTAGACGTACAGCCATTAAATGAGGGTGATTGGGTGACGCCTGGCGCCGCTCTAATGCAAACGATATAAAAAAATCATTTCAGTAAATATTGCTGACGAATGGCGTATTTTATTATAAATAGAACTCAAATGTCTTTGTTTCTTGCGAAACTAAATGTATTTATTACAATAATAATAAATAATTATTTGTATGGACTTACCATCAGCAGCTTGGACATGTATTTATTTTAATGATTTTGTTTTCTTTATAGTGCAGTTCTATTTATAGTAATTTAATGTTGCAATAGAAATATCTAGATGGCATATTATTAAATGGAGTTGAAATCAATTGATCCCGTCATGCTTGAAGTGATTACAAATTCACCTTTGAACTGTATGAGTCCACCAGCATCCCATCACTACACTTGGCTGCATCTCACTCAATGTATTACTATCGCTATAATATTAATTTTATTAATTTATTTAAGTTAACATTTTGTTATAATAATGTCTATTTAATATTTATAAAGTAGCTCCATTCCAGTGGAGTTATACATTTAACTAATAATTTAATTCATGAGTCTTAGATGAGATACTTAATTTGTAATTATCACGAAGTGACAATTATCTGGTATTTGTTTGCAGGACAATTAAAAATATAAAAATATAATGTTCAAAGTACAAACACAATATAGATGTAAATTGATTTGCGACTTTCATTTTCACATCCTACTATAATTATTCTAGGCGCTATTCAACGTGTTATCATAAATGTTAGAAGTAACATAGTGCTAAAATTTTGCGTTATTGAACTGTTTCAGGTCTTGAATATATTATGGATTATTTTCCCTAAATTTCTAGACGTAGCGAGAGTGATCCACTTTGATATCTCCAGGTAGTTATAAGGCGGGAGATGAAAAGAGTGATAGGTACATTACTTTACACCTAAGATCTCGAACAGGAAGTTTACAATCGGACATTTTATCTAATGCTACTGCATCGGCCGCTCCTATGGCTCTAGCGCCGGTTTATTTACATTGGAACAGTAAATCGCCAGCGCAAAGAGCGGCATTCTTTGTGCTCTGCTGCAACTAAACTTTATAGAAGTTTTAATTGTGAACGCAGACAAAAGCGCCGAGTAATGGGCAGCTGTAAATAAGTAACAATAGAAACTACAAATAAAATGTTTCGAGGCGTATTAAGTTGACGCGCGACGCCTGGCCGCGCGACTAGGCGCGTTTACTGCGCGCACGTGCCCTAAGTACCGGTTGAAACGTTCCGATGTATTGTTTGTTTACCCGAATAAAACACTAAAATCGAATTCAATAACAAAGAATTAAAGATCCCAAAATAAAATTTATTGCTCGCGTACGATAAAATAGATTTATGAACGCGCCGCGCGAGCGACTTACCCATAATATTATTAGCTACACACGGTCAAACAATCTATACCTAAATATATCTAATAACGAATTAAGAAAATACTATGGATATACTCTGGGTAGGTTACCTTCTCGGTACAACTGTTATGAATCCTGTTATGGAGAAGTGTTGATTTTGTAAATAAACATCATGTAATTATGTTGTAATGACTGTTCAAAGACAATATTTACATACTTTTGAGTAAAACTGTTTGTGAAACAATAATGGATTTATTTCTTTTAAAAGTGTAATATTTATTCAGCACCAGCCTTAAATATAACAAGTTTGCAATGGCGTCATTATTTGCCGCAAGATGTCGCCGCTCGTGCTAAAACGACACTCACACGTCGTACCAAAAATGACAATGTGGACATGTTAAAAAATGCTTTGCGGTTTTCTTCGTCAGCGAAAATATTAAATGTTAATCTGAAAATATTAAAAGCGACAGCGTGCCCTTTTGTTTTCGACGTTTCCAACATTTAAAATTTAAACGGGATTTTTTGTACCTTCAGTTGTTTTAAATCGAGTAATCATAAACTAGGATTTAGTTTGTTTGTTAATGACAAGGGTGTGGTTTAATATTCCTTTAGTATTACGATAACAATTAATTGATGGTTTGTTTTGTTCACAGGCAAAGCTGTTAGAGAACTCTCACGCTTGGCTCGGTGCCTCCACATCTTCGATTGCAGGTCAGTTCAATTATTTATTAAATTATGTTTTTACCCATTTTAATTACATACTAATAAATTATAGTTCTCGCAATTCGATTTACTAATTAGTATACCATTAAAATGTGGTTTTAGCTGCATTAGATATTAAATCACGAATATGTTAAAAGTTATTTATTTAATTAACACTTGAGTGAACTCAATCGCGTGAAGAAATTAATGAACATTATTGCACTCCTTATTGTAATATTTTCTAATCTTATTACATTATGCGTTGCACCTTTCTCTATCCATATCGATTCTGTAAAATATTCAAAGTATAGTGTGTCTGAGAAAAATGTAACCTCGTTTATTTACAAAGACAATTTACTATTGTTTAAAATAATACAACTATGAATAATTGAAGGTACGCGTATACGCTATATGTAATTATCTTGTTCCTTAGCTTGTTTTATTATCAATAAATATAAATCAATGTTTTAGACTATTCGGATTTCGCTGAACAATAAATTATAAGTGTAATAAATTAAAAGATATCGCGCGGAGTGATAGCGTATTCGTTGTATTCTGTCAACATTATGGTGCGGATTATAGTTAGTTTATATTTATACGTAGCGTTGTTGCTTTTATTTTTCGATCAGAACTCCATGGTCATACTCTCAAGCTGAAGGCGCCCACGTGGACTCAGAGTCAACTGCAAGAAGCTATACAAGCCGTCGTAACACAGAAAATGAGGTTCACACAAGCGGCCACTCACTACGGAATACCTAAAGGGACTTTGTATGATAACATACTGGGAAAATCAAAGCGTATGGCTGTTTTAGATGACGCCGGGCTCTCGGCCGGCGAGGAGAGAGCCGTGTTGGACTTCTGTTGCGAAACCAGTGTCTCTCCATATAATAGACGGACTAAAAAATCGTTAGCTGAAGTTCTTGCTTTTGTTGAGAAACTTAGAAGAAGTAGAGACCCCGGCTTCGCTTTCATAGGTCTAACAGGGTTCCGCTGGTGGTGGGCGTTCTGTAAGAAACATTCCATTGTATCTTTATATTACGAAGGGTCCATCAAACCAAGAAATTCTAAAATGAAGACTGAAAATAATGACGATGATGAAACTTAACTTATTATCCAACAATGATACTCAAATTAATTTAAGCATATCATTTTGTAAGGTCTCAAACATATCTTTTAATATTATTGCCAGCATTTTAGGAAAGTAAGAATTCAGATTTTGTATTTGAAATTCGTGTTTATTATACTTTAATTAAATTACTATGACTGATTCCATAGTCTAATATAAATATAATGTGAAGTATCTGTCTGTGAAGTCAAGTGTCATGTGATAAGTAGGTCGTAGGGAATCACCACCAGACTCTCTATCCGTCGAAAATATGCTGCATTTCAGATCAAATATTTATTATGCGATAAAAATGTTATCCTAGATTGGTTCCCAGATTAATAAATTAGTTCTCTTTATCTAAATAGTATCTTAGATTTGTTTTAAAAATATACGTTTATGAAATTCTGTAATATTCTATTTCTACTTATGGTGCGTAATTATTAAAGTTAAAGTAAGTTTTAGAAAAGATTTATTAGAATAACTGTTAAGTGAAACGTAAGACTAATATTGTAATAAGTGATATTATTTTTATTATTATGATGTATACATACAAATGTATTATGAAAAGAATATATAAAACCAGAATCGTTTTTAAATAAATGCTAAACAGAATAATAATGCCTTGATTGTAGAGATAAAATAATGATACATTAATAACATAAGATTTTTTGCCTTCAATTCGCAATAACTATCCGTCTGTGTACAATATTTTCGCTTTGTGCTTGAAGTAGTAAAATTATATTTTGCTGCAACTTGAAACCAGATTGAACTCGTTCAGACTAAACAAAAAAACCTAGGAATCCGCATAAAGGATATTGCGGTCTGAGCTTAAAAAACAGCGATGCCAATATTACTAAAATCTCGTGTAGATTTATAAAATCTTATAATAAAACCCAGTGAGCGCTTCAAAACTGAAATTAATATCTGTTATGTGGCATATACCTTCATAGTTTTTGATATAATGTTTGGTAACATTTATTTAAATATAAAGAGGATAAACTTAAAGCAGGGATGGCGCGGTGTAGAGCGAGAGACTATCAATAACAAAGTGAGAACCGCTATTGTACGCATCTTTTAGACACTTATAACCGTATACAATACTACCGTCACTCATATTTGAGCATTATGTGGAAGGAATAGAGTTTAAAATGCTATATCTTTACGATGTAAACAAAAAGAATAATTAGTAAAGGGTGTGCGACGGACGTAGCCACCTGTACCCTTTATAGTTCTATGAACGGAACCTCAAAAGCGTAGGACACTTGAGCTATAAAAATTGTTAAGAAACAATACAATTTGTAGTAAAACGTCTCCATTCCGACAAATGTTCACGACTATGGTTTTGTTTACTATTCACATTGTTTTTGTTCTGACAGAACTAAACTTCACTACAAATAAGGATTTTAAAACACCTTTCATTACATACAATGATATATTAGTAATGCAATATATTGTCTTTTTGAATGCGGCAATAAGTAGGATAGTATTATATTTGAAAATAAAACGTTTTTATTAAGATAATATCGAGTCCGTAATGGCGTACTTAATTCGCTGCCTCTGAATGTATTTCAATGTGAAGACACAATACAATTAAAATATTGAAATATGAAGCTAGAATTGCAACGATGTTGTGATTTTAATTAAGATAATAATAATTTGGCGAAATCAGATCCTCTATCTCATGGACGTTAACTTTGATTATAATAATAAAATGCGCGGAAATACTAATTATAAATACGAGGACCTACACCTCTTTATGTCTGTTACTATCACCTACTGTTATTATATTAATATAAGACAACTAGGAAATCTGTGCATTCTTTATAATACATTCTAGCATAATTTAATTAATTTTGAAATGTTATTGATTATTTAAATATATTCTTTGTGGGTCTTTATATATAGATATAAGAATAGTTTAATGATTATGTTTTCAAAATTTGTCGATATTGTATTCGTTGGTTAGTTGAACAGGAAAAGTTTACTTGGCGTTTGTACATCAAGAGTTATTATATTTTATACCTGCTTAATTTTTTAATTATATAAGATGAGATCGTGCCAGTAGGTGAGTGACCTCTTGATTCGTTCCTAAGTTCTTTTGACACAGTTCAGTTATTCTTTTTTATTGGTGTATACTTTATTCCTGTGCATTGAAATAGACTTACAAACTGTGATTTACGTGTTAGTTGATAGAATATTTTAATAGCTTCTTTAGTTATAAGTACCTACCTACAAGATTATTATTTATCTGAAACAAATATCTCTAATAAATTGTATTTTTTTGCTATTATGCTCACTTCGAGTACTTTCTTTGAGCAACTTCTTTATATAAAATACCTACTCGAGATTCCTAAATATTTACATTCTGAATATGCTATGTCATATGTTACACCACCTACATATTATGCCTTGTCATATGTTATCACTAATTCTGCTTATTTGTCTAAATTTCTGTCAATCAGTCAATTTTATTTCAATATATTTGAGTTATATTTTTCGTGATTTCAATAAATTACATTGCAGTAATCATTTGTGTTTTTACTAAACTTTTTGATTTCTTTATTTCTTTTAGATGTCTTCAGGAGGTCAGTACATCTGTAGTTGTTTTGTGTTTTTTTTTAATTTGTTTTAATTATTTGATACTTAGCAATATTATATAATGTTTCTAGGAATCACAATAAAATAATTATACGTGTATTATAAGTCTCCAATAGAAATTAATAAAATATTTATAAATTGTCAAATTACTTCAGTTGATATCTATTTAAATAATATAACCAAAACAAGCAAGCTAGCTTAAAGATTCGAAGTTAACGCTCCAAATATATTAACACTTGGCTTCTCAATTCCAGCAGATAGCTACCAGTATCAGCTGCAGTCGATGTGGCAGAAGTGTTGGAATACCAACCAGAGCCTGGTGCACAATTTGCGGTTCCGCGAGCGCGGACCCCTTAAATCCTGGCGCCCGGAAACCATGGCAGAGGCCATCTTCTCCGTGCTGAAGGAAGGCCTCTCCCTGTCACAGGCTGCAAGGAAATACGACATCCCATACCCGACATTCGTGCTGTACGCCAACCGGGTTCATAACATGCTGGGTCCCAGCGCTGACGGTGGGGCAGGTTAGTAGACCATACCTCCATACTACGGCAAATGAATTGTTGTATCTTGGTGAATTATACTTTTTGTAATTAGAAATATGAATAGGAAAAAATAATAAGTATTTTACTTTAAAAATATCAAAACTGTAATAGAAGTAAAATTACCTAAAATATTATTCTATCTAACCTCAAACACCAAAACGTTAAAATGAAAACAATAAATTTAATCCAAAGTTTAATTACAGATATTAAAAATAAATAAATCAAAGTGTGTATTCTTAAACGGATTTATCAAATACAACATTCATTTGCTGCACCAAAATTCCACTCCATGGGTTTCTGATATGATTGACTGCTCGCCGCATACAGAATATTAAATGCCTCCCTCTGTCTGAGGCTGTCTTAAATTTCTTATAGACTAACTATGAAAGAGCGGTAAAACATCTATTAAGATGGCGTGAGTTGTAACGTTGTGTTTAATTTAAGTCCAGTCATAGACGACGCGTCTGTGTATTCACAAACTATGAATTGTGACACTAAGTTGAGATTATTCAATCAGAAAGTAATTTTCAACACCTATCTTTTGTTTATTGTTATCATTGGTTTTTTCAAAATGTTTATTATAAACATTTTTAAATACAAGTTTGCTTCTGGCTATTATACTTTCTGACGCCGCAAGTAGTCAAACAAACAGAAATCCTATTATTTTATTTACTACGGACTAGAATTACAATTATATTAATTGTTATATGTTTATTTAAGAATGCTTTGCGAATTGTTAAAGTATCCTGCGACAGCCCTTGCGATGTATTTATATTTAATAATGTGAAGTCGTGTTTTAAGGATGACGTTTAATAATTTTGTTAAAAAGGTAGCGATTGTTAAAATAAACAATATGAATAATAGGGTATATTAGGAATATTTATCTGCGTTTGTGTAAGTACTTTAAAGAAATCAATTATAGTATCAATTATACTACACAAAGAACTTTAAATACCTTTTTATGTCAGCGTTTAAAAAAAATATCGAAAAATTCTTGATCCCATGAATTAAAACCTATTTTGTTACTTCGGCTTAATTTAGTTGCTAAGAATTATTTGTCTCTTTAATTATATAAATTGATAAAAAAAAATATATAAAAGCACTGAACATTGTAGGTACTGAATTCATCAAATACATTTGTCAAGAATAAATATAATTTGTAACGCTGACAAAACTGGTATGAAACTATTGTAATAAATGTTTAAGTAGAGCTAAATGATACTGACGATTGGTTAGCTGTGATGGTGCATTGCTCGTTCACCTTTTACTGTTGTGACTCGTTCCAGATTTGAGACCAAAAGGTCGCGGTCGGCCGCAGCGCATTCTCCTGGGCGTATGGCCGGAAGAGCACATCCGAGGAGTAATTCGCGCGGTCGTGTTCCGTGACTCACACACGCCGCACTCAACACACCACATCAAGGAGGAGGTTCTTCCCGTCTATCCCTCTATCACGGTCAGTATTGCGCTAGACACATTCATTCTGACACACGTTTGATTCGCTGATAACTTGCGCGATGTTACAGAAATGGTTATAATTTGCCGATTTGAACCAATGCTTTTAATTACCCCATTTTTCTTCTGCTAATGCGAGTATGCCAGTGCGAGATCAAATTGTTGTAATTAGCAAAGCAATTTTAGTTATAGTAAAAGTTAACTTTTAGTACACGTGTTATGTGATGTGATGTGATCAGCATAATGATGACGATTACTTTACTTCTTCTTTATATTTCAGCTTTGCGAAAAAGTAATATATAGATGATGTATGTAGTGTCAGCACCTTAACATGTTGGCGAATGCGTGTTACAGGATGGCATGACTGTTCAGAACGCCTATCCCGTGTCGTGCGGCAATGGCCGCGAGGGTGGCGTGTCACCAAACGCTGCTGCGGCGGCCGCCGTCGCCGCCGTGGCGCACGGCCTGCGACGACAGATGTGCAATATGGTGGTGGCAGCTCAGAGACCACCCGATCACCCGCCGCATCTAGGCCTTCCTCCGCTGCCTCTCCAATCTCCTCGAATGCCGTCACCGCTCTCCGCTGGATTAGAGTCTCCGCTCTGCTCACCTCCACCACCCGGACTAGCTCTCGAACCTCCGAAGCCTGCCGATCCTTTCCGCCCCTTCGCCTCTCCACGTCCTGATAGCCGCTACAGCGAGCGTGATGTAGTCGCCGAAATCACTGAGATGGGACCACCCAAGACACCGGCTTCACTTGCCAAGAATGGAAAGGATATGTCGACGCCTCTGCCGGTGAAGATGGAGCCGCCCCCCGCGGAGGCACGCGCTGAGAACATCTGAAGCGAGGCCGCGGGCGCGGCGCCGACCCACACCCCGGTCGGCATCCCCCAGCCGCTGCCCGCTTATCCGTACTTCGTCCCCAATCGCAACTCCGTCGGATACTTCTAGAGCGGAGTGCCTTCAGCGCATTCCCGGAGTGCGCAGGAGTGGGGCAAAGAACAGAGCGAGTGCGGAACGGTCGCGCCGATTTGGTCGTTTGTCTGCGCCGCCCTCGCTCCGTCAAGTCACGTAATTAATCATATGATTATATCGGCATTACTTTATCATATTTAATTAATTATTAAAAATGGACTCGCTGTGCAATATATTGCTTGTTGTTTTAGTTACGAATTTGTATTACTATAAAAGAATATTTTAGTTTATTTTTTTGTATACTTTTTCTTTTGTGTATGTGTTTAATTACATACTTTTATAAGTATATATTTTTGTTAAAATAGCGTAAGAAGGAGCACGAAGCAGTCGGCCTCTGCCGCCGCCGCTTGCGTGCTCGTGAGTAGAAAACTATATTATTACGTGTAAGCTTTCAACAACTTAGATCCATTTGTGAACGTAGAGATATCAAAATTTAAAACATTCGGCCAGATTCAAAAGACTGTTTGGTATACCTATTCATTATAAATCAACAAACTACATAGGTACATATGCGTAAGAGAAATCATAAATTAGCTCTAGATGTAACCTTATAATAAAGTATAGATGTATGTATGTTTCATTTAATCTTCAGGTCGATGTCAATATTTGTCTATAGCATGATAATGGTGTTGCTTGCGGCTTCTCCCGAGCCCACGTCATCGTGCACTGTTGCAGCGACTCACTTCACATACGAGTAGACTTAGTGATCGCCAAATGTAACATAGATGTATCTTTAGCCAGTAGTGATTGTTCCAAATGTTAGGCTAAATTAGATGCTCGGGTCTCGACCGACTCCGCATCGAAAACAAATACTACTCGTTATATCGATGTGTCGCCCAGCTTTCTGTGTCTACAATTTCTCGTGTGTGTTTATCGAGTTCTATGTAGCAATTAGTTTACGAATAAGAGATTACAACACTAGCTTAAGTACTATTGACTTGTAATTTCAAAATATTAATATATAAAGTTACTCTAAATAAAATGTTATCAATAATCTCTGAAACTTACTATCCACGGTGTTCGCTTATCACGTGGCAACTTTCATTTCGCTCCTTTAGAAGTTAAGTCTACAAGTCAATATACTAGTGTTGTTATTGCAGTAAAGTAACGAGAATAACAGTATTGGTATTGATATAATAGCGACGGTTCTATCGGTTGACATAATGAGGAACATTTTGATTGCCCATTTTAGGTTTAGGCGCAATATGGTCGCCAATTGTCGAATATAAATCGTTCGGTCGTCTACTAGCCTATTGTGTAGCTAGAGTATACATTTCAATTATCTTAGATTAGATGTGTAACTAAATGTAGCATTCGTAATCATGCTGACGACACCGTCAATTGCGCGTGCGCAGTATTTTCCAATCGCTATTATCAAAGGCATCTTTCAATATTGTGTGGTCGGCGTGACTACATTTATTAAGGTGAATATGTACAAATTTTATTTAACACCTTTCGGATGCAAAGTTAATTTGTTTAATCTTTCGGCGGGAAAAAAATTCGTAGTGTACTAATCTTCTTGCCGCAAGGGTATACCATGATTTAGATATTGTTGGCGGACATTCGTTGGCGTTTTCACTCGTGACAATTGAGCGGAAAGGCGTTGCGCGGGAGCGGTGCGAGCGGGACGAGCGCTGCAGTCTGGACCGCACAGCGCGGCCTGCCGTGCGGGCACAGACGTTCGGACCGCACCGCGCAGAACTAGTTCGAGAAGCATGTTTAAAATAAGTCTTCAAGTGGCCTTGATATCTCACTATTGTTTGGAATTTGGATTATCTGGTTCGGTTAAAGTTTGGAAATTAGTGTATAAAAAGAGACCAAATTATTAAAAATACATTTGCGATTCAGATCTAGTGTTGAAACTTTTGGCTATCCTTTTGGAAATAAAGTTAAATATAGGGAAAATTTAAAAAAATAAAAATTATATAAATGGCCTATACGTTTCGGATAAATTGCGTAAATTTGGTAAATGTTACTACGCATATTTTCTATTGTGTAAGTTTAGGCTAATGTGTTCAAAAAGTAAATTAAAATTTTTGAAAAAATGTAGAAAGTGCCTTCCAAATTTTTGACCATGGTAAGTGTTGGAACGGGTGCGGCGATGATCGGCTGGAAGCGGCCCGTGGCGGCGAGGCGCGGCGGGTCCGTCCGCTCCGGGGCCCGCCGACGCCCCGCTGCCATTCGACCGCACTGAACGTGCTTAACTATAAAAAGTTAGATTAATGAAAATTCAAAATTATTATATAAAAATTAAATACATATGACTATTATATAGTAAAAAATATACATAAATTATATATTTGGCCGATGTGGTATTACCCTGCCAGGCAAGCGTTAGCTGACTATTCGGCGTCAAAATTGATTATATTATATTTTCTTTATAAATAACGAAATCAGAAAACAATGCATACATACAATGTGCCATTTGTTTGAACTGATAATGTTCGTTTTGTATCACATTTGGATTTTGTAGTTATAAAAATAAACATTAATTAATTTATTGTACTGGATTGAAAGTATACACTTCGATTACATAAAGTATAAGTAACTACTAACTATATTATTTTCGTGATAGTTAAGTAATAAATACTTGTATGTAGTAATGTAGTACCCACCCCTGCGAGGCGGTGTTAGCTGGTACCTTATAATTTATGTCCTTAGCTGTTTAACTCATTGCTGGCGACACGCACCCGTGCTATAATGCATGACAATCTTCAAAATCCAATTAATTCTTTTTGTGATAAAAATGCCTATAGTTATTATATTTTATTGTAAAGAACAATGTTTTGCAATATTACACTTATTTATTACTATTTAGTTACGAAATCCTTCCGCCATTTTGGGCTCAAAGTATTCACTTTCTTGACCTGCTGTGTAACCAAAAACTTTTATTTCAATGAAACTATCGTATTACATATTGTGACTGTTTAGTTTATAAGTAGTGATTGTCCCAGTGGGTATTCATTAAATTATAAAATAGAACGTGTAAGAAAAATCATTCGCTTTCGACCTATCAAGTTGTATGTAGCATATCATTTTACCAACTTCACTGAGATATTTTTATTATTCCTGTGTATCGATGTAATTTTAATTATTATACTTTTAACAATCGAGGATGAATTGTTAAAAAATGATTCACTAATATATTATTTTTCAATAATTCAAAGCCCTTGAACCGAGTGATTAGACATGACCTATTATTAGTTATTTAGTATATAATTATTGATTGTGTTTATGATATCATTAATTTAAATCTTTATCAGTTGATTCCATATTTGACACAGGGGTGATAAAAATAATAATATGGTATCTTTTAGTTATAATTTTATGTTATTTCATGTCATCGTTATAGCGGTTATGTTATATGCAATGATTGTTATTAAGATATTTCTTTTGCAACTGTGTTCCTGAAGTAATCACTGTAATTCGTGTTCTCATGTGATGAAGCAGTATATATTCTGACCGAGGTCTCACGTGTCCGCTGTCCGATTAATATCAGTCGATTAAGGATTTGTGAGTTTATAGAATTCATAATTCCACTTGATCAAACTGTTAAATACTTCGCCATGGCCCATGCCTATTATTAAATATAGCCGTTTTGTGATTGCGATGTTCATTTAATGATTTCTATTACTTATTTATGGTTCGTGATCATATTATATACTTATAAAGATTAAAAGGGTTCGTAACTAAAATTAAGGTATTATTTACGGAGGCCAGTAGAACTCTTTTAAATCCTCCGGACAGTGACACGTGGCTCCGTTAACAATCTGTCATTCGTATTTTATCAAGTACAAATATAAATTGGTGTATTTCTTAAATATTGATGTCCAACACATGTAGTTGACAGTACCGAAGTATCAGACCCAACATAATTTAGTACAGTTCAGATACATTATTATGTAGTCCGTGTATCAATTATCAATTACATTTTAAGTTCGTTATTGTCACAGTGTACCGTTGTCTGAATGAATATATAAAAATAGAGCAAAAATGTGCTTTTATTTTGTGCCGCTTCCCCTACACCTAGACCACAGACGTCTTATACCTATAATACTACAATAATAATACTCTCAACCACAGTAACATATAAAAACAGTAACCTATCCTCGAATTTCTAAATGTCTTCTTATTTAAAAAAAAACCTTACAATACATTACGTTGCATTTTACCAGACGTATCTTTTTTAGATCACATACCTACCTATTAGTGACGCTGCGTTTGCGTTGGGAACAGTTTTAGCAAAGATGATAGTTGTAGCTGGTCTTGTGAGGAGTTGGTTGACTTTTATATAAAAAAACATTTTATTCTTGTTAAATAACGAAATAATTATTGTGTTAGCGAGTAGTTCTATCCGTCTATTCCTTCAGTGTTAAGAAAATGGCTTCTTCATAACGTATATAGGACTTTTTTTTTTTTTTTTTTTTTGTCTGTCTATGCTGTTAGCCCTGTTGGCTATTACAGCATCACCGGGGGAGCGGGTGGGTCAGGAGACCCACCCTTAAAAAGGGGGGCCAGATGGCCCCCCATGGGGAACGACGTCCCGAGGGCGTCTCAGATTGAGACACGGACCTCGGCTCGGGGCGTCGTTAGTCAGGAGGGAAGCTAAGGAAATTTGGACACTAGCGTCCTCCGACGGCAGAACGCCGGAGCAACGGAGCACTTACTCAGTTGGGACCTCGTCTATACCGGTATAGACGGTGTGTGTCTGTATGTTGTGTGGCGTCACTTATGCCTACGCGTACACGTTATTACCTACTGTGAACGCGTCGTCGGGGTCAAAAAATATATAGGACTACTTGTCCTCCAGCGGCTCCGTTCGCATTTATTATCAGCAGTGTATACAACTCTAACTGTTTGACAGGTTTATTATAAACTAAGTCTTTGAAAGTGTACTTGTGATCGTTAAACCTGACAATATTTAGTAGATTTTATCAAATATATGTATATATTTGTATATATATATATATATATATTTGATAAGATCTATATATATTTATATATATATATATATATAAATGTGTGTGTACTTTTTGGTGGGTAAATAAAATAACAGTCATCGAAATCTCTTCAGCAGCGCCATCTACCAACAAAAACAAAAACTAAGAACTATCTAGCCTCTAGATAAGTTACTAAAAACGATAAATCCTTTTTACAGGACGACAGGTACGAACACAGAGAAAACGATATTTTGTACAATAAAATAATTATTTGCAGTTCTTTTAATAAAACTACCATTGCCATCTTTATAAAAACATTTAGAGTTATACGAACACAAGTAGCGAAATCTAGATACTAGGGCCTTCTCTTTCAGACAGATGGCGTTTGTTGCGATTTTACAGAAGTTACGTATGTACTTCGAAAAAACCAAAACATTCTTGAAGAACTTCGATATACCTACTAATTTATATTTTATAAAAAAAACAATCAGGTAACTGTATATTCGATAATACTATTTTTACAAGTTTCTTTAAAATGATGAATATAACGTTACCCTTTGAAAATACTTATTCTAGATTTTTTTTTTTTACTTTTTCTAGTCTTTGTACTGGCACATGGCACAGATTGGGAAAGACAGCGATTTTTTTGAACGAAAATCATTAGCAATTCTATAAAATAGGATAAGAAATAATATATATGTACTTCATAAATACTGCACACTTACCATATGGTAAGTGTGCAGTATTTATAAAGTACATATTATATACCATATAAATTATTTAATTTTAAATTATATGACTTATTTTTAGCATGGTAAGTTATTTAATATAAAGTTTAAAACAATCGTCAACTGGCAACATTAGTTGTGGTCCCTGGATGCACTTTGCGATCAATAGCGGACAGCTCAATTACGCATGTACAAATACTGCACATGCGATGTACTGTCCGTATATACTTTATAATCAATATTGCAGCAGCCCTACACAGGGTCAGACGTCTCCTGTTCAAGAACGAAGTCAATTAAAGAATCAGAATAATTCTTCGCTTTGTCCCAACAATACGTCGAGCCCAGATTCATCTACTCTGAAATTGGTGAGTATATCTACACTTATGATATCAAAAATAAAATGAGCGCCGAAATGGTCGAGGAGACGACCGCACTTATTAGATACCTACCCACGGAGGTATTGGAGATCATTTTTAAATATTTGACGCCCAAGGATCTTGCGGCTTGTCAACAAATCTGTAAGAGATGGAAACATATTATTGATTTTTATTTCAAAAATGAGAATTATTGGAAACATCGCCTAAAAATAGATTATCCAGAGATATGTAAGGCGGTACTCAGAAAATGCCAACCAAACTTACCCTACAACAACATCTACAAGTCTTTGGCTCTTTGGCCAAACATTAATCGGGCTACAGAAATTAGTACCAACTTTGCTTGTCCAACTACCGCCCAGGCAGAAGTTAAGGGCTTTATTATATTGAAGCATAACTTGATGGGTGTGCACACTCATGGTGGGGTATACTATTGGAATTTGAACACTATGTGGCCAATAACTCGAGGCCCTATATACGGCAATTTTTTGAAATATTATGAAGCCGAGAATGTCATAGTGATTTTGGGATTTACACTCAATTTATATGTTATTTGGCCTATTACATCAAGTCCATTTCATTACAATGAGGTGAGGTTCACCCGCGTCAGGACGTTTTTGGTTCACGAGAGAGAGGTTTATATTGTTTTTTCAAACGACGAGATAACACTCTGCGAATTAACTTCTCCGAGGTTCAGAATTCAGACCCTGAAAAGAATGAAAGATAGGGTTGTCGCTCTTGGTTACAGCAAGCAACTTAACATTTTGACATACAGGCGGTGCGTCTACAAACTGACGAACAACCAAATCGTATTACATCGTGCATTTGATTTCCACTGTAACATGCTAGACGTATTACGACGATATAACTTTTTAGAAAACATTGATTGGAGGAATTTCATGCAATGGATTTTTGCAATAAACTATAGAGGATATCAAACAGCTCTAAGAGACATAACGATCATCAAACAACATGGTGATCTTTTTTTCGTTGGCACGCTCTGGGGTGTCGTCCGGATATATAACAAGCCGTATGTGAATGGTGAATTGAACATCTTTAGATCGGTGCCTTTGAAAGAGTATAACTTCATGGAAATGTTTTGCTTGTCGTTTCCGATATGCCCAATACTGGCAATAGATGTGATTGAAGACCACAGTGGTCATCGCATGTTCATTGGTATGCCAAAAGGCGTGTACATTCTACATTATCACCACACTTCTTCAGATATTATCCTACGTGAAGAACGAATGATTGGAATGTAATTTGACAAATACTCATTACTTCTATTTGTCGATCTATCTTTGTCTACATTAAGATATCCATAAAAGAGATATGTTATCAACATATCAAGTATGTATTTTGTAACCATTTTTAAAAGTTTTGGATATTATATTTCCCCAACTATAAAGACATATTATGTTTGAATATTCTTAGGATCTAAGACCAAAGAACCTGTTGTGATAATTCTTATCTAAAAATATTTACACCTATTTACTTTATTTAAACTAAACTAAGTTTACGTCCTTACGATTATACTACTTTAGAAAATAACTTTAATTTAGCTAGTGTTCTAATTTGTTAGGTACACATATATAATGACATAGATTATTTAATTTTACGAATTATCTTTTCCTGCCAATACTTTAGTTGATTAAAATATACAAATCGCTCAATAGAAGTCATTGTATGCTTATTTTTTATATTATCTGATATTTATGACTATTTATATTAAATATAAGTTAGTTTTAATATGATAAAGGCTGCAGTGAGTTGGATAAGACAATCAAAAAGTGATTGAAAAGGAAGTGCTACAATTTAAGAAATCGGAATTTATTTAGATTTACATAATGTATGCCATAAATGGTTACCTTTTTTATGTTCAAGTAAAATATATTTATCTAATCTTTTGAGTATCAAATACATACATGGTTTAGGGTATAAGGCTGTTTTAGTTATTGTTTAAATATATATTTTTCTCCCAGATACCTATAATGTTACCAGTTTTCTGGCTAAACTAATATGAATATTTGTAATATTTATACCTACCTCCATACCTACTTTGATAATCATTCTGAGACGCACATTTATTTTTTCCTAATTATTAAGTATCTATATAATTAGATATAAAATGTTAACCCTATTAAACATAAATGTTTTTAAAAATTAGAATTAGTGTTGATGTGAAAATAATTATTCTTCGAACTTCATAAACCTGAGTTTTAGTTTTTATTTACAACATATTTTGGCAACGTATACATTGCTTTATTAAATTGACCAGTAATATATTTTTTAACTTAACTCTAAAATAAGAAATACATGTGGACTGTCTAGAATATAAGAAATTTGTGATTTATTTGGTTATGTACCTACTACATACTTTTAATCTGATTAAAATGTATACTCGTATAGTTAGTAGCCCAAGTACCTAATACAATATGAGGGGCAGCTGATCTTACTCGCACTAAACCCTCGGTACTTTAAGTATTTATTCCTTAAATATAAGAAATCAATGTGTCAACTTTAAATATTCGAACTAGTGTTGTAAAAGTGTTGTGAATAAAAATATAAAAATTAGTATCACTCTGTCATTTATTAATTCTGAAGGTAGGTAGGTTAAAGTTTGTAAACAATATAGTCATGAATAGAAAATGAACTTTACATAATTCAAACAAGAAATTATATTTTGTGTCAATAATTCTCGTGTGCCATATGAAACAAGAAGGCAATATTCTGCTGCTCACATCATAAGAGATGATGTACCGCGTTCACCAATCAATAAATTGCATTAATGTTAACAGTAAAAGTCAGTATTCTTTATAGGTATAAACTGCTGAGGATTCTCAAGAGTAAATTCAATAATTTCTAGTAGCTGGATAAAAACCTAACGCTATGTTTTGTTCCTGAACAAATATGTATAATTAAGTGTTGCAGAACTCAATAATCTCAGTAATGAAAAAAAAATGCGAGTAATCGCTTTTTTTTACTAAAAATATTATACATATAAGCTTGAACTTAGTTTACATTATATATTTAATATTCACTACATAATAAAGTAATAAAATGGACAAATCGGACAATCAATATTTTCTTGAAAAGTTACTACCATTTATCTAAATAATACTCATACTAAAAGAAAATCTTATGTCCTGATTAGTCTGCTTATTCCTTGGCGTACCAATCATATACATAATGATATTGATATATTTTGATTTTGAAGATATAAAAATATTCTCAGAGTAAACATAAAAATATTATATATAATAGTAGTAGTAGTATTATATACATATATATATAGAAAGAATATTTTAAACATGGAAAAAAAACTAAATCTTTTGAAAATAACACAATTTGGTTAGATTTATAATCGCAATAAAAATAAAACTG
Source organism: Napeogenes inachia (assembly GCA_959347355.1). Taxonomy (NCBI): domain Eukaryota; kingdom Metazoa; phylum Arthropoda; class Insecta; order Lepidoptera; family Nymphalidae; genus Napeogenes; species Napeogenes inachia. The sequence goes on along the minus strand of OY365800.1, from coordinate 2,204,979 downwards.
CACCGATCTTGTACTATGTGATAACGTAATACAATGATACTTTTTTGTTTTATTCTATCATGACAATTTATGATTATTTTTTTAATTAACTTATAAATTTAAACTTTCAATTAGCACAAGTTTTGGTATCTTCTAAGGCATTCCTAAAAAAGAAATGAAATAAGATTCAAAAATTACTACCAAAAGTAGGTATTACAATTATAAATCTCCATAATATTAAATCTAAAAAATGAAACAAACTCAATTTAAAAACAACTGACTTTATTGAAATGATATTACAATAAGCAAAATTAAGAAATTAGAACAAAAGTATCAGAAGTAAACAAGGTACATGCGTGTGTATCTGCGGTCCCGAGCCCGTACTACGACGTAGCCAAACGTAGACGGCGTAGACGTCGTAGCCTCACGTAGACACGACACGAGCAAATAAAAGTCTTACAGTTCAAACAACCTGATTTAATTTTGTTTAATAGATCATTCATTATCTAATCTATAACCGACAATTCAGAATCAGCGAATACGAGTACTGTAACAGTGGGCCTAGCCATGAGAGTACGAACTAATGTTCGATTACAAGAAACATCAGAGTAAATAATCGTATTATCGACAGTCTTCCTAAGGAATAATGATTTATATAATTGTAAATACATATTATATAGACACAGAGAAACTTGATTACATACGGTGGTTGTGATCCACACAATATGACTGTGGCAACCTCCCTCTCATTCCTAGGCACCACGTCGGCATGAGGAAAAGATTACATTAAGTCTAACACTAAATTACATTTTAACTAAGTAAAATGGCGGCACAGCAACCGCCCTTAGCGTCTAGTGATATATAAAAATTGAGAAAAGGTCGCGGGAAACGAAAGATTTGAAAATAAACAGGGCAGGATACATACATTCACAATAACAGGAGTAACTAGGACGCCCGCAGAAAGGTAAATGGTACAGGGATCATTCACAGCAAATATCATGCAATTCAACTTTCCACTGACGTTATTAAATACTATATTAAACTATACCTATACTTCAGTCTTCGTTTAATTATTTAATCAGCCATAAAATGCGCGCACTTGATCACGCAGGCGTTTCAAGATACTCATGAGACTACACACCGTTCACATTTTGTATTTACACAACAAATATTACTCAATACAGTTACACCTAGGCTCAAGGAGCCGACAAGTACAAAGCTATTTATTTAATATTATCATCAAAAATTTAAACTATAAGCGTAAACAACAAAGAATAATGAAACAATGATGTAATAATTTGCCATTTTATTTATAAAAAAATAATAAACGCCGTGTACTTGTCTATCTCCAAGCACCTAGAGTTCACAACAGCTTGTGATATTTAGGATCAGATTGACTTGATTATGAAAGACTAACATCGAACATTATATAGTTGTTATAATTCGGTGTTACAATAAGTCTGAAAGTTATTAAAATATACGTACAGTTATCTTACGACACTATATTTATAATTGATAAAATACCTGGCCATCAAATACACGTTGGATTATGACATAACATTTAAAAGTCGAATCAATTATAATATTATATCAATTATTATTACATTTCATTTAGATTATATTCACATATTTATAACAGATTATTTATTTCATTATCGCGATCTCGTGGCGCTATTTTAAATTAATTGTAATAATTTAACTAGGGATATGAGTCGAATTTAATTAATAATTGTTATTACACTATTGAAACACAATCTTGTTAATCATCATTTATACTGGCGTGGTAATAAAATATATAAACAACAAAAGTTATCTCGAGTGTGTCAATTTTAAAAATATATGTGTTTAAAAAAAATCGATTTATATGAAAACGAAACAAGACAATAATAATAATAATGATCTATAAATCTTATAAATACAAACAAATAGGTGCATAATTACTTAAGTGCACGCCAGTAAATGAAACGACATTAAGAAATATAATGAAACAATTAACACTTTGACTACGGCCCTAATGGGTAAAACCTTGTATTGTTTTTAACGAACATAGGTCGAGTAGCAACCTGACACGACGTACTCGTAATAGCCGTAGTAAAAGTATTGTAGTGTGGCGGAGCCGCAGTCAAAGTATTAAATATATCAACTAAATACAAGAACACTACAAACACAAACGTAATATGGGTCAAGTATAAAATCTTAATAGTAAATTAAAACTAAGATCCGATATCCTCATAAATTCTTTGGGACAATGAAGCACAACTTGTAAAAGAAATTTGGCAATGGTACAGCGCCACCAGGTCGATGGGGGTTAACCGGCGAGCTTCATGCAAACATCACACATTTATTATTTACAGTAATTTTTTAACCGGAATAATGTGGTGGAAATGTTGCCTTGGGAACCATTTCTTCTTCTTTTTGTTTATTACAGAACTAAATAGTGATAGATGTTAAGAATTTAATTTCTTAGTGGTTGAAATAATCTTAAGCTATGTAATTACTAGTCATTATCTATGGAAGAGATATTCAATATAACTTAATTTCGCTGTTGATTTCTTCTAACACATTGAAATATTTTGTAAAGTAAAAAAAAAGTTGATTTAGTCTTAAAAATCTATTTTGGTTGTTTACTAATGTTAACCCCAAAAAGGTTACTTAAAACTGTTCTGTTCACAGGAAGCTGAAATTACATTCATGTTAGTTCAATATTAAATTATGAATTATCTAAAATCTAAAGTGCATCATGCTCTAAACATATATCCTTCGGATCAATATTTCTCCATACTGTATCAGTTAAAAACACTGTATAAATAAGAAATATATAACTCTGGGACAGAGTTACAAAGTTACCCCCCTTACAGAAATTCGAAGAACGCTATTCATAAGAACTATAATTGTAATGTAATGGTATTGTATTGGTATTGTATTGGTATTGAATGTATTAGTAAGGTAATCAAAGTACACTATGAATATGAAAGCGGTCCTTTAACACTAGTCACGTGTCAAGCCCGGTGGGTAAACTTCATTATAGTTTCACAATCCACTGGTCGCCGTCCGTACGCTGAATGCTAAACTCACCAGATATTATATTCAAGTGGTAGTCACCGTTACTCTATGCTCATGTTAGAATATTTAATCTGACGATACCGCTGACCATCAATATAAAAAAAATCAGAATGAGTATATACATCAAAACCGATATGAGCACTTCGCAAAAGCAAACTAACGCCGCAGTGACCAGACGATCAGCGGTACATGATAATTTAGCAGTTCCATGGCGCGTACAGGTTAGCGTATCGGCGCAAGAGACGCCGGTTAAGTCGATGCTATTCATCGCACTTCCGGCACGCGCCCGGCACGTCGAAATCGAGCACGAGGAGCTTGGTTTCCTCGGTGCCGTTGCGGGAGCCGACGGCGCATATGAGCTTTGTCGCGGAGGCCCGGATGCGCCACACCACGCCGCCGGCCCCGCCCGAACCCAGTTCCACGAGGTTCCGGATGAACTCGCCGGTACGCACGTCCCACAGCTTCACGGTGCCGTCGTCAGAGGACGTGATCACGAAGCGATTGCTCGACTGCAGACATGTCACCGCAGACTGGTGCTTGTTTGGACCTGTGAATAGTAAATAACTCCTACATTGTAAAATAACATTCAAAGAAACCCTATTGTTATAAATTCAAAATTTTGAGCAAGTTGTATTTAGATAGATTTAATTTGCTGAAGCCTTAATAGCTACCAGTGGTGATCTGAGGTAAGAGTAAGAAAGTCTAATTTTAGCACCTACTTTAATTTTTCTATAAACTGTTGAAGAAATATAACTTTCAAAAATATTATTTGATCACTATACGGCTCTTTAACATGGCACTTTGAGGAGTCTCTCATTTCGCCATATAATCGAGCCGATCCCGATAGCCATTTCATAGCCAAAGTATCCATCACACACTTACCATCATATGAACCGCCTGTTCCATTACCAAATATCGAAAGCTCTAAATGGCAGTACAGTAAGAATTACAAGATTTTGTGATTTCGAAGATCGAGTTTCCAATCACAGTTTCAGTATATAATAGATGAAATTACTAAAAACGAGAACTTTATAATAAACCCGTGACTTGCAAATATGTATTATCGATTCCATATGTATTTGAAGTATTCAGTTCAGGATGTCTACTTAACTAACTAATAAATCATTGTCATATGAGAGAGTTTGTCAAAGATAAGACAATATGTAATAAAAATATAATTGTAATAGATAAACAAAATGACGAACTATAATAAATATTCCATTTTAAAAAAGTTTCCATGAATATAGTTATTATGAATTGTGTCAATTTTGATAAAGGTTAAGTCGGATATGACAAACTATGACTTTTAAGTTAACTTCCAAAATTACCAACCAACCTAATACCAACCCTAAGCCGCCAATCCAATATATTATTTACTAAACGCTAGTTCAACTAGCTTACTAATATCGCATTGTAAATAGGGTGTTAGTGAGCCTGTACTGCTATCTGATTAGCGGAAACTTTTACTCTCTATTTTCGTAGTCCGCAGGCACATTTAGACAGTATATAATATATCCAAGCAACAATTTACATGCATGTGTGTAAGATCTTTGTGTGCGTTTTGAAAGTTTATAGTAAAAGTTAAATTGTTCATTCGTTATTAAAACAAAATAATACTCAACAAACCAAATTAGTAAGTTAGGAACACTTAAGATGATTTGAAAATGAAATGAAAATATTAATTAAAAATAGTACTCTCTTACCAGACAGTGTATGAAGGCAGTGTCCTGTAGTGATGTCCCAGACCTTGACGGTGGAGTCAGCATTCCCAGATACCAGGATGTTTGAGTGAAGTTCCATACCAGATGTGAGTGACTGGTGACCAGTCAGCGTGTGCTTGAGCTGGCCGGACTCCACGTCCCAAACACGGATAGATGTGTCCAAGGAACCGCTGACTACATGCACTCCGTCAAACTGGAAATGGTTTGAAGTGTAATTTCTATAAGTCGATAAATTGAAGGGCCTATTACGCAAAAAGACGCTTCTATTACTGCAAGATAGTCAGACGGCTATAAGCAGACGCTGATTGATTCTCAACCATCCCTTATTTTACTATCGCCGATATTTTGTAAGGTGTTTATAACAATCCTTCTCAGTTGTAGTTTACGGCTAGTTTTGACAATATTTGTCCATTGTGATTTGTTATTTAAATGTCCTATTTGGGACTATAACTATACTACTATAACTAATTTCTTGTCATACCTAAATAAATATATTTTTATTTATGTAGTTAATAGGATTTTGTTTACAAAATTAAAAACGTGGTCATCTTCCTGCTGGATCTGAGATACTTCGTACTTCTGTGACGATAAACATAACGCACTACTCCATAATTTAGGTTATATTGTTATGGGAAGTTAAGAATAAATGTCTTTACTCACTTGTAAGCTGTAAACCCTATTGGTGTGTCCGGCCAAGGTATGCAGACACTCCCCCGTATCCGGGTTCCAGACCTTGACAAAGTAGTCGTACGCCCCGGACACCACCACCTTCCCGTCGTACTGTACGCAGCGGACGGCCGCCAAGTGACCGACGAGCACGCGCAGGCACCGCCCGTCCGGGATTGACCAGACGCGCAGAGTGGCGTCCCGAGATCCGGATACTACCCTGGAAATTGGGATTTAGTGGTTAACGGGAACACCTTCAACATTTTTTAATTCGGTCGTTTCCGTATACAATGCACTCGGATGTTATCCTGATTCCATAATCAAAGGATGCTTTCTCACCAAGCACAAATGCTTGGTGAGAAAGATTTGGACATCGCGTTAATACACTCTAACATTGATGAGACATATTAAATTGATCACATAATTGTAACTGCTTATCTCTTGTTTATAGTATTACATTATATCACATTCACAGTTTATACAACATTTCTAAAGGACACAACATAATATGTTTTTGGTGTAAAATCTTATGTTTTAAACAAATAGGAATCTAAATATAAAAAGTAGAAAAGCTCCTAAGCGAAATATTTTCAAATGCCTTGTTAAAACACATTAGATATCTCGCGCCATTCCGCTGTAAAAATGATTTCTTATTTAAAATTTTGTTTTATCACTTTATTACTTAGAAATTTATGTTATTAAATTAGTAGTATTTTTTTCTTATTTCTCATTTTTATAATTACTATTTTATTTTGGGTTTGGTATGCACCTTGATATATTTACTGTATATTGTACTGTACTGTATATTTGAAGGTTTGCTGGAAGAGAATGCTTGTGGCATTGTGCTTGCCTTTTGCAGGATGTGTGCAAAAAATTTCAATTATCCTCATAATACTATTTGTGTAAAAATATTTTCATCTTTTAGATATTTCTGGCTTGTTTAGCTATATGGGATAAGTTATTGGTTCAACTTAATATCATAATAAACGTTATTCACGTTATTGTAAAGTTGGTCAAAACTAATAGTTTGATAAGATATATACAAAATCATAATAAATTAATTATTACTAAACATAATTTCGCGGCAGTATTTTGGGATGTCAATTTAAATACAACGCTCTATATAGCAGCTTGTCAAAACATATTTCAAACATACTATGTATTACCATGTAATCCCTAAAGATATTAAAGACGTGGTATTGGAATGTTGAATTTCCTATGTTTACAGAAGTCCGTTGTTGACAACTTCATTATCATTAGAATTCTATTTATTGCCATTAAAACGGTCTGCTTCGTTATTATTTCTATAATAATATTATAATGAGTCAATTTAAGTTTTTTAATGTATATACACTACGCCATAAAGGATTTAGTTCAATACACAATATAAAAACATGACTTAAAAATATATATGTGTATTTTGCGTGTTATCTTATTTCGTTTATCAACCTTTACACATATAAAAATCCGTTTCCACACTAATCTATCAAAACACACTACGCAGTCTAAACACGATTGGGATTAGTTAGATTAGATAAGGTACAGTTCATCATCCAGGTACCTTCTGCAAGCAGTCTCATAGAACAATACTGGTCGGCCCAACTAGTAGTGTATTAAAATATACATCAAAATTGTTTTCTTTAGGAAGCTAATTAGGAAGATTTTTTATTTTAGATTAAAGTACCCTAAAGGATCATCTTTTCTTTAATATAAAGCAGTAAGTCACGGTATACCTTGCCAACTCAGATGCGTTTTAATATGTTATTTATATAGCGTATATCATCTAAAATAGTTTAACTGAACTCTAATGAAGGTATGAAAGTCTGGTATACTGATTTTAGTAGCCAATAAGTGGCTACTGTGTTGCGATGTACGAAAGCCACAAAACTTTACAAGTTTAACACTTTGGCTGCGTCATACAGATAATAAACACTACTATGGCGCCAATATGCTTGGCGTTTTAGCCACACTTTCGTAGCGCGAGCGAACGCGAGTACGTCACCAAACTAATATTTAGAAAAAACAATATCAATTCTGAGTAAAAAGCGTGGGGTGCTCGATATTTAAGGTATTACAATCATTCTATGAGAGGATAGTTATGAATCACAGTAAAATGCACCCCACGATTTTTACTCAGAATTGAATTATTCTGTTAATAACTTAAATTTTATTATAATTTTATATTAAGGCGATTCACTATGATTAATTGTTCGATCTTCTACTACTGTAATTTTATACTCTTTGTTATTAAAAATTATTTTCTAGTTTTTAGTTCGGTTAGCAATAAAAGCGTGTTTTTTAGTTTTTTAAACTATTGTTTATTTTTTATTTTTTTTTTATTTTTTTTTGGGAAACTTTTATCAAATTATTGCATTGTCATCGGTCCTTGATACGTGTGCAAAGTTTCAATTTAATCGGATCGCTGGAACCTGGTGAAAATTAAGCTCGAAGATTCCGTTACATTCATACATACATACATACATACATACATACATACATACATACATACATACATACATACATACAACCCAAGCTAATAAAAGCGTATTAAAAAAAAATACATTGCCAGTGCGGCCCTAGCGCAATAGTTATGTATTTGAATTATTGTTTAATTTATAGCAGGTACTTTTTCCTAATTATATATATTTTTATCTATAAATATATATATATTAACCGAAATAAACAGTATTTTGATTTACATGAAGTAGTATTTTGGATAAGTGCATACAAAAGTTTGTAACATATCCATTGTGATAGTCAAAGAACACCAGTAAGTAACATGCTAGTCAGACAAATATATATTCTAATACTCATATAAACTTAGTTTCCTACATATAAAAAAGGTTTTAAATAATATGAAAATATCATTCTGTTATTAGATCGTTATTAATTTAGGAAAAATTAAAATGAGAAATATATATTTTTTGCACGTCACTTATTGTTTATTATTATTTTTTTACTTTTTATATAAATTTTATTTATTTATTATTAGTATATTGCAATTATTTATTAAGTTATTTTAAAAGAATAAGTTAAGGATTGAATTTAATTGGTAGTCATGAAAAAAAAATATTGAATTTGTTTCATAACCATGAAACTTTGGAAAAAATTCTCAATGTTTAATGGTTTCATAAAAAAATAATTTTGGAATGTTTTAAAATTTGATTGTTCATGAAGACGATGACACAACAACTTGTAATTTTAGCTATTTATAAAATGAAGTAGGTAAAGCCAAAAAATCTTACATGTGCAAAACGCAAGCATCCTTTAAAATATTAAATTATAAAACAATGAATGTAATAACGCCTTTGAACCAACGACTGTTCGTTTTGTTTCAAAGGCGTTATTACATTCATTGTTTTATAATTTGAATTGAAAACACCAACGTTATTAGAGTCAATATATATATATATATATAAATTTAAAATATTAAGTTTTTATAACAAACACGACACACATTATTGTGCATAAAGCTTATTTGTTATTTGATATATAGCTCTTTTATTGTATATCTGACAATTAAAATTATCATAATATACTTTTTGATTTCGCAGATGCTTTGTAACATAATGTAATATATGAAAAAAAAAGGAAAATATTGCACTGCATGAAAACAAAGATAATTTTGCCTTGCGAGATATTATTATGGTTCTAAAAGCCTGTGTTTTAATCTGATTTCCATATTTTTTTAAACAGTTCAGCAATGATTACATTTTTATGAATAAAAAAAAACTCTTTTGTTTGACATATTGATTCTATAGAAGTCACACGATCTAAGTAAAATATGGCTTATTATAGAGTCATTGTGAAAATGCCGAGTTCATTGAGGGTGATTGATCTTCTGTACTCGAAATGATGAACCAAATTATATATACAAATAAAGTGTTGTAAAAATCAGAATCAATGACATAATAATTAAATTTACTTTTACAAATAGACGTATAGCAACACTAATACAAAAGAATTGCGTAATTGTTTCAAATGAGACGTAGAATCGTATTAAAGCAACATTGTAACATAATATAATAAATCAATGTTATTTATAAATCGCTCTGCACATACATAATCCATAATGCACATAAAATACATATATATAATTAAAGTTGTTGTTTATAAATAAATGGTATTTCATAATAACATTTTTAAAGAAATCTGGTATGTTAATTCGGCATACCGAAAACATAATAACGATAAAAATATCATATTAAACAGTTTCTGATAAATATGCTTACATTATTAGCCATCCATTACAATGTTTACAATTTTTTATGATAGGAGAGAGATACATTATATTAAGAAAAGATAATAGAATCTTGTTTAAAGCAAATCACTACCAAGTTGACATTTAGTGTGATTAAGACTAACATCCATTTACATGACATACAGTCGCAAATACCATAAAAATGCTAAAAAAAAACATTTTGATTTGTCTTTGATTGGTTCATGTAAATAAATATCTCATATAGAAACCAATAATTGACAAACAAATTCACAAGCAAATGCAGAGTACAAAACACATATCCTCACCTATTCTGATGTAGATGCATGCAGCGCACCGTGGAGGTGTGTCCCGCTAGCACCTTCACGCACTGGCCGGTCTTGGCGTTCCACACGCGCAGTGTACGGTCTGTGGAGCCGCTGATCACCAGGTCACCCACCATCTGAGACGACCACACGCCGCCTGAGTGACCCACCAGCGTGCGGAGACACTGCAAAGCGATATAGTTTGTAAATTATATATACAAATATTTATCTTGACATTGATTTCTGCTGCAAGGATACTCTCGTTCACAAGTTATCTATCCTTATATACCTTTTAATATAATTATTCATGTTTAGTTTTCGTTATTTTCCTGAAATAACAAAACTAATCATATATCTGTTGACTCTCAATAAGCTATTAATACTACCAATTGTATAAAAATAGCCCACATGCCTTATTGCTTTTATTAAAATACCTGGCACTATATTGGTGAAAATCATCATGTCAAAAGCTAAAGCATGTGAAATTGAAAATAAACAGAGAATCACTTCATATTCACCATTCCATTTACTGCCGACCAGACTTTAAGGGTGGTATCATCACTGCCACTTAGAATCCGCTTTCCATAGAACTGCAAACAGGTGATTACGTGATCGTCATGACCTCTCATAACTATGGGGTTGTTAACCGGCTTGTGGAGCCAGTTCTCTTGAATCAAAGACTGGCGCATGTATGCAGCCTTCCAAGGACTGGCACACCGGGGAAGCGATCTAGGCATCTTCTTTAGTGTTGTCAACCCTATGCGACGGCATTGCTCCTTCCATAGAAGATTATCATCCGCAAGGAACCTGGAATCAATTGTTAATGCAAGTTTTAAATAAGCTGATCAAATAAAACATGATTTAGATGTTGAATTATATAACATGACTTGTTTTGCTACTTGCAGCAATTTGCTTTGCAGATAGCTATTTTGCAAAATCCATGTTGATGTTGTTACAAATCAATAATTACAACACGATCCAGACACGGTTCATTAAACGAGCTTCAGTGACTGTCATTACTAAAAAAATATAGAAAATCAAACCATGACTTGAACCTATTATATTACAAGAGAAAATAATCTTACCTCCAATAACGGCAAGTCTGAGCGGCCCTCAAGAGATCCTTGGGCTGCAAGTAGCCCAGCACGGTGAGAGCGAGCTCCTTGGGAAGCAAGGAGATGAAGTCCCGTTGGAAAAGAGGCTCGATAGCCTTCATCATGTACCTGACCTGACTGGCGGCACATCTGTTGATCAGCGCGTCGATCGCTTGGATCTTCTCCCCATTCGACCATGTTTGAAATCTACATAAATTTTTAAAATGAATTAGATAATACTATTTGTGGTTATTTTTGATATCATACTTAAAGCATACGCACATTTTAAAAAAGTAAATATATATTTCATCTGTTATAAATTTATATTAAATACAAACATTAGAGTGTTTCCAATCTACTAAGACAGAATTATAAAATAATGTGGCAAAGTTTGTATTTATTTTTGTTTGTCCTGAACAAATTATTCAACAAATAACACAAATTATCTCCATTTATATGAGATACTAATACTGGTTAATATTATTAGTAAAAAATATATAACAACAAAGATGCTAAATTAAGAAGAATTAATAATGATCCTAAATCAATATTGATCAAAAAACTTAGTCACCAACTGTATGCAGACAAAGATCAATGACCTTTAAAATGTGTATTCGAACGAATGCAATTTAAAATATATTATGACATGCAGCCAGTTGACGTTTTACGCTTCCTCGAGTCTTCCACGTGGTTAGTTTTAACACTCTATTAGATAAACTTGATTCTGCATCACTGGTCACACAACTTAGTTAACGTTGTCAACTTTAGGCACTTTATTGGCATGTTAAATACCAGAATATGGCCGGACTTCGATTAACACATATTTTTAAAAATAAATCTTTATTAAAAAAACATGTGTTATATATAATTATTAGATACTTTTAGTAAGTACAACAAGATTAGCTTGACCTAACATGACCTGGTGTTACCTGTTAAGCCACTGCTTCAATTCTGGTGGTCCTTGTAGGGTGTTCGCAACCTGGAGGCCAATGTTGGCTTGCATGTTGGGCCAATCGCTCCCCGAGCCAGGCATCACTGTGCCATCTGGACAGAACTTTTTTGCCGACTGAGGTGGAGGTGGCTCGAAGCGACGTTTCCTCTGTGGATTGCAAATAAAGTTATGTACATTGAGAAACATATATTCTTGAATTATTTATTATAAAAATGCTTATAAAGTATACTTTTATAGGAATATAATCTTTAGATCTATAGATATCACAAATGTAACGCCGAATCCGTGTATAGCGACTAGTTTCAATGAACCATTTATAAAGAGCTCCTAAAAATCATATGCAGATATTGTTAGTGACTCTAAGCACAAAGAGTGAGTCAACAAGCACACAGAGGTTCATTCATAGAATCATAAAGCTTTCTTATCTTACATATATAATTGGTCAATTGTTGTAATAATACGCTTGTGTTTATAAATCAACTACTCAGTAATTTTTGGTGTTTATTATGGCACCTACAAGTTTTTAGACCTACATTCACTTTATATTATACACTAGAAGATACAATAAATGTTAAAATACTCGTCTGTGTGGGCTGGCAACAAATTTTGTTTTCTTTCTTTATGGGTTTTTTATTACTATTTATGTATAAAGCGATTTCTGGGCATAGTAACGAATTATTGTAGTCTAACCGCAATCCATTGCAATTTAATACCGTATATGTTTATTAATATTACTTTACCAATGATAATTTTCATGAAGATTTTTTTTTTACTCCATAAATCTAGTAATATCAAAGAATGCGATATAAATAGTTAAATGTACTGCACATAATTGTTGTAAATTATATTTTAAAAAGTTACTGCCGCCAGATGCAACCTGGTTGACACAGACCAGTGTGTCTGTGTGTGCGTGTGTTAAGTACTAATAGTAATTAAGATTTTAAATATAGAGTAGTCTAGAAAAGTAAAACGTCTGTTAATAATTACAGTAAGTTCATAATGTTTTATATTTTTTTTACTTTATTCTCGAACATTAATCAGTTTTTAGTATTTTTTTTAAAAAACTGGTTAGTTTTAAAGAAGTTGTTTGGACAAGTAAGATAAATGATCTCTCTATCATTACTACAATTAATAATAGATGTGGGACGCCGCCTCAGCCGTGGAATATAGGATGTTCGTGCTGAATACTATTATTATATTACATGAGCAAGGTATAGGTTCAAAATTTGAAACAGAATATCCTCGGTTATCATTTTTTTTAAATAACAACGTTTATAAGAATAAAAACCTTAATCGATATTTTGATGCTTGTTATCACCACAATATATAAATTAAATATTAGTGTAAAATTTGTAACGCGCCCGGCGTGTTCTGAGCGTGTTATGAAATCACACAAAACACACCAGGTGCGTCGATGGCAATGAATGTGTTAAGAGCACAAGTATTGCACGAGTTACTTGTTATAGACTTAGTTTACTTTTTGCGCGGAAGTCGTGCCACCGACAGGATGTTAATTTAGACTATGTATGACTCCGTATATTTATGTGGACTTTACTATTATATTTAATTATTTATTTAACCAATTTGTTTTGAAACTTTTTTACAAACTGAATATGTACATAAATAAGAAGTTTTTTAAATTTGTGTAATTAAACATCATTACACGGTAACTCCATTGGTAGAGCAACAGGACAGTTTTCCAGAAGTCGCGTGTTCGAATCCCTACCCGTATCGATTTTTTATCTTTCTTTATTTATTTAAATAAGCTTAACATATGTAGAGTGTAAAGGCAATACATGTGTAAAGATATTTTCAAAAAAGATTATATTACATTATCATTAATTAATAATTAATACTATTAAACAGTAGTTACAAACTCACCCACAGCCTCTCATCTGGCTCCGGTTCCTCGTCCTCGTCATCGTCCTGGAAAAACGGTTACTTAGAATTGAAAAGACAAATATTTAAATATTCACATAAAACTAAACCATTCAACAAATAAATATTACCTTGCTACATAAATTATTACTACATGCTAAAAAGTTAAATATTCCGTTAATAATGTATTTTTTTTTTTAATTATTTTAAATCTTCAGTCAACCTTTGCTTTAAACTGCAACTAAGACAATTATAGACCGATCGAGCCAGGTAAGATGCAGTTATTGACTTTGGTCACCCAAGACGGATAGGTATCTGAATGGTAACCATGTCACGACCTACATCTCTATGTACGTATCACACGAATACGAATCATATACATATCAATAGATAGGTATATACATTTAGATTTCGAAAAGCATATTAAATATATAAATAGACATTAAGTAGTTAAAAGTAGTGAAATATTTAAATTATCAAATTTGAATGACAGGCACTCTAAAATAACTACTAAACACGTAAAAAACCGAAGGAACAACCGACAAATTTTGAGTGGATAGAGTCAATAAATTCTGTGCAAATATTTGTTAAAATAGATTGATGGTTCTATGGATAGATTTTTGACAGAACTCGATTGCTTTTACCTTATACTTATTATCCTAATATATGCTGTGACCCCACACTTAATACCTACCTCTTAGTATTTATTGCGTCGGGAGCGACTTAGTTATAGTTAGTGATATAAAAATATATAAAATCATATCATTTAAGTGTTTTAAATTTAATTATTAAATTTCAATATTTTATTACGATATTTTTCTTCCTACAACATCTCACTCTATGATCTTTACAATTCAGATGAGTTAGTTTGCCATCTTATATTGTCATGTAATAAAAAAATATTGAGTTTAACATACTTTAATTATTTTTTCATATACCTGTGTGTCGAAATAAATTAGCATTTAACAACCCAGTGTTCAGAATGTGTAGAGCTCACAATGAACTGTGTAAAAGTTTGGACATCAATGCACAAAGTCTGCCTGTTTATTTAAGAAAATGCAATATTAATTGAGGAATATATATTTTTAATAAATGTAGTATAAGTTTTATAGTAACTTTTATAGTTGTATTTAGTTTGTAGTTTGAAAGATAGGACCTTATTTTATATTCTAGTTTATTGTTATTTTTATTTTTGTTTTTGAATCCAGATGTGCTTATGTCTAAGCCAGCGATACACCTCTAGCTAAACTATTATTATTATTTTTAGTTACATGTTGTGCGTAGCTATTATCGGGGTTCAAACTTATCCTGTCTCTTGTTGATAATGTATAATTCTACTTCTTATTTTTAGTTTTTACTCTGTAGTTATGCCTTATAATAAATAAATAAATAAATAAATACTAAGACAGATAACAAAAGTCGTTAGAATAATAAATGATCCATTATTTAAGTAGACAATAATAGTAGTAGAAACTTTTAAATAGTGAAGTGAATATATAAAATTTAAAATAAATGTTCTCAAAACAACGATGAATGATAAGACGTACCTCATGTGATGATAGGCACGTACACCAGGCTTCCTCGTGAACGTCCTCTTCTGAATCATCGTCGCCGTCACAATACTGGTAGCTCTGTAAAAAAATAGGTTTTATTATAAAAATCGTTTTTTTTGGATTTTTTTGATTATTCTTAGTTCTTCTAGTTGCAAAGGACTCTGATAAGATCGAGAAGACTTCATATATTTATATTTTATGGTACTTAACTATCCATTATAGGAATATTTTTAAGAGCTTTGTAACATTTTAACAGCTGAGATTAAATTATATACGTGATATTAATAAGGCTATAATATAGTCCATTTGTATAGTTATTCCACCTTAGATTATTACAAAACAGAACAAGCAACATATGTAATCTTTGTTTTAGTATGTTTATTTTATAACAAGATTTATGGATCTATTAAGTTAAAATTTGATAATATTGAAATAAATACAGATTCAAATGTTGCGGCTGATTTTGAGACTTTCTATAACGAAATTCTTGTAACCGTCACGCGTAATTTAAATTCTTCACCATTTGATGCAATCGCCGAATTGACGAATAACGTAAGAGTCAGTGTTTGTTTTTAAATCTGTTTCATTGTATGAAATTGTTAAAACGTTAAGAAACCTTAATTAAAAAAAAACGGTGATCTTTGTGCTATGTCAGTTAAATTGCTTATCACTGTTATAAATGATATTGCTCCACAATTATTCTTAATTTTTAACAATTGATTTGAAACTGGTACATTCCCAGGTCTAATAAAAAATAGTAAGGTTTGTTTAAAAGTAGCGATAGACTAGAACCGGGAAATTATAGGCCAATATCTATTTTGTTTATCTTAATTAAAATCTTCGAAAATTTTATTCCCAACCAAATGATAGAATTCATTTATAGCAATAAAATCATGCATAGTATACAGTATGGTTTCACCAAAGGAAAATCACAACTGCTGCGGTAGCCACGCTTCCTAAGCACATTTACGACGCATGGGAGAAGTCCCAGAATGCAATCGAGGTGTTTTGTGATTTATCTAAAGCCTTTGATTGCGTAGACCACCAAACATTACTATGAAAACTTAATCACTATGGTGTGCGTAGTGCTGCGCTTGATCTTATTACTTCTTGCCTGAATCAAAGAGTTGAGATGGTTCAATCTGAATAAAAGAATTGATGTAAATAATTGTAAATCGGCTGATTCTCACCTAAAGATGGGTTTTCCACAAGGATCTATTCTTGGCCCCTTTTTATTTTTACTCTATATTAATGATTTGTCCTTTTACGTAAAAGGACTATGTGACACTGTATTTTTTGCTGATGATACCTCGCTTATTTTTAATGGTGAGCGTAATAAAGCTACTTTTGACAAAGTAAACAGTGCTCTGTCACATGTTCTTCATTGGTTCGAAAATAATAATTTTGTCTTAAATACGAAGAAAACTAAATTCATGGAATTTACACTTCCTAATGTAAAAAGTCAAAATTGTAGTTAACTGACTGACTCAACAACTTTCTTAGGTATAACTTTAGATAGAAAGATTCAGGGGAACCCCCATGGGACATGGGACATGGGCTTGAGTGTACGCATATATAATAAAGTTCCATAAGATATCTTAGATCTTCCTTTTCTTAGTTAAGTTTGTTAATCTAAAATTAAAAATATATTATAAATCTTACTATAACATTCAAGAGTTTTTGGTTGATCGAAATGTATGGAACTTCGGTCATTGACTCATTTGCAGGATTAATGTTATAATGTATAAATCAAACATTGGTAAATTTCATTATAAAAAAGCAACTGTTAAGTTTCTAGCCAGCTCTTCTCAGCAGAACAGCATTCCGAGCTGGTTCTAGATTACTAACCAGACTGACTATACTGACCAATTTAATGTAATTGAGGATTCAAAAGTACGTGTAAATGCCTACTTGGACAAAGATATTTTGATAATTTTTTTTATGAAGAATTTATATTAAAAAAATATCACAACTAATGAAACCTTTATAAAGCTACAATTGTATACGTCCGAAGCGGGCGGCAGTATCAAATATCTTACTTTGTAAAAACGCCAGGAACATCGTTTCCGAACCACTTTTACACGTGACATCTTTCACGAGCAACTTGAACATGATCATACTGACCTTCGCTTCCAATAAACTAGAGTTACATTATTCAATCACTTTTATAATGTAACCGTCAGTGGGCACGAGGGGCGTTGACAACTAGAATTGATCGTCATACTCAATCGCTCTTATGATAATCAGATGCAATTTATGAAAGCCGTATTACCAATGAAATTCAAAATAATCCTTTTGTGATAACTAACAGGCAATATAATGTGAAATATTTTTTTCGTGTAGGCCGTCCGTCTGCCAGCTGTCATCCGCTCCGCGCATACCATGCCGGAATCAGGACAAGGCATGCTGACATGCAGATTATAGGTTTTAAAAAGGATAATTTAGTGGTAAAGTTTTTAAGATGGTCACATTAGAGAATCTTACATCTAATAATCTACGCTAAATCGGTGTGAAATATATTTTACATAATATATGTATACAAGAATTTTATACAATTTAATATAATCTATATTTTTATTATACGACTAATAATTAAAAACCTCTTTTAGGGTTCCCTGCGGCTACGGTACCTTATCATTTCGGAACGATATTCCTTAACTCTATATTAAAAGCACAACATAAGTTTTATTGTCTCTAGCATCAGAGCAGTACGTTGTCTATCCATTCTAAAGTAACGAAAGAACCTGGCAATGAACTATATATTTTGTATAAATTAATAAAGTATATTTTTTGCGATATACCTTCTGAAGCAATTGGTTTGATTCGATCAAAATAAAAAGACTGCAAAGTTTATCCTTAGACGGATTCCTAAATGTTGTTTCAAAACTTATTTAAAATTTAATTAAACTTTCATTTTAAATACATCTTTGAAATAAGTGTAAGTGACGCGTGACTGAACCCATAGTAGAGTTTTGAATAACAAACAAGACTTTCATATTCGATTTATTTTTTTCTATGAAGAATCCATATAAAACGAAGATTGCAATAAAATTGTATAAGATTAAAGGACTCATCATCTTCAAACATTGATAATTATCTATTTATACTGTGAATACATGTCTTATCACTTAGTAAACATTTATCACAACACATGTGCGTAGTAAGTCGACTATATCATATTTATGTTACCTTGAGCAACAGGTTATTATATTATTAATAATCCTATAATTAGGAGGTCGATCGATTTAATTTAATTTGTAATAGATACTGTTTTTGCTAGTTTAGACTAAGAATAAAAGTAAAGTGTAAAGTAAATAAATTTTTGATAAAAATATAATGAACAAATAATTAAGTAATAACATATATATATATTTTGAAACTTCCCTGGTATATTTTATTCCAATTCAAATGAACTGCACTTATGCATATTAAATATAATACACAGTACACTCAAAGCTATAGAGCGGTCATACACGGCGCCTGACATAAAACGTGGGAGCGAGAAAGAAGACACAACGCCATCTACTAACGTTCGGTTATTAGCGTTTTATAAATAAGACGAAATTCAAAATCTATATGTAGTCAATAGTCATGTCCAGACTAACTAACATCATTCGAGTCTAAACAGGGTATTAGTTGTTTCGACATTTATACTCTTAAAAGTGTGATAACATTTGTGTTAAGTTTATCATTTTCAAGTAAAATATATTATGCTTTATGGCTTTCCATAAGAGAAAAATTACAATGAAATATAATCTTCGGGTACAGTAACTACATACTCTAATGTTTATGAGTGTATTAAGATATAAACAATTCAATTTACACAATGTAGTTTTTCTTTGTACCCTATATTGATAATTTAGATGTTAAATAGGTATCTAATTTTACATAAGATACATGTACACAATAAATTGATATAAAATGGATTTTGCCTTTTTAGAGTAAAATATATTAGGACACTTATACTGACAATATATATTACTATATATAACCTTAACAATATATATTAAGGTTTGTTTGTTTGTCCATTGTTCTTCCTATAAGTTACAACAGATGCCAGAATGCCAGTTTATTAGAAATAAAATTAAAATACTCACATTGGATTTGGAGCTGGTACCTCCACTTCTTTTGCTACTATCGTCCAAACCTAGGAGTTTTTCAGCATTTGAAGTGGAAGGAACTGTAAAATCTTTGCTTTCAGAACTGGTGCTTGCAATACTCGAGGCATTGGAGCTAGTCCGGCTTGAAGGTCCACCTACATCATCACATACATCATTATCACCCGAATGCTCCATCAAATCACCCTTATACAACTTCCCTTTAGGAAATACTTTCTTTTTATGGGTATTACTATTTAGCAACTTTTGCATAAAATCTACTTTTTTAGGTGGTTGTTCAGTAACAGGAAAGATAGGTGTCCTAGAGTGGATCATATTTTTAATAGTGGCATTGCTGCCTTCACAGTCTTCAGTCTTGCTGCACCCAGGTAAGCTAAAGTCATTGGCCATCATATTTGACAATGTAGATATTGTCTCTGAGCTGGAAGCAAGACTTGAGTTAGCACTAGATAGATTGCCAGAGTAATGTGAGGCAGCTGCTATTTCATTATCAACTATCATACTAGAACAATGCTTCAGTATTCTATTTTCTTCTTCAAAATCTTCACGCTCCAGGTCATCAATTTGTTGCCTAACATTACAATCATTGCTTGATTGTTCTGCCATTATGGCATCATTATCAGCCTTATTCTCCACATTATTTTCATATGAGGTTTTGCTTATCTCATATGCATCACATTTGGAATGCGAACATGATGGTTCCATTCTAACCTTATTCTGAAATTTACACAAAAATTTAAATATTTGAACCATTTACTTTTCACAGAAGTAATAATTTTGCATCTTATAAATACTTACTGTTTGTAAGTTGTATCTATTTCTGCATGAGTAAAGTAGCTGCAGAGAAAAAAAATAGTTTATTTATAATTTTATATTTTTTTAATTAATCTGAAACATTATCATTTATTAGTAAATACTTAAAATAAATTATTTTTTAAAGAAAATCATATATTAATAGGTAGAATGAAATGCTTTAAAAATCTAAAGTTCAAGTTCAACAAATACCTTATTATAAATAATCAAATTAGACATTATTTTTTATGGATAACAAATAAAATCTAAGACTTCACTCATAGACAGAGTTTTCTTTATTTGCACATAGCTAAAATTACATTTTTAAGTATCATATGCAGATAAATAGAATTTATTACTTTTATATTTTAAAGAATTGTATATTCTCCATGTAACTGGGTACAAAAGTTTTACTTTTTTTCCACCAAAGATTTTTTACATATATGTATATCATTGCAGTGTATATACTAAGCACAAATTAAAACAGAATATGAGTTTTAAAAAAATCTGCAAGTAAGCATTAAAGAAACCTGGTATACATTTTGTTAAAAAAAATTCAAGTCTTGCCAAAAATTTATCAATTTATCACATGAAATTTTTAAAAACAAAAAGGTATGATAATGACTAGAACTGAGTATAATTTTGCCTGTATGCGGAAGGTTATTCTACAAGAATTGTGATATCAATTTGTAAATTAATTTTGTAGCACTCTTAAACTATTCATCCTATGGTTATTATAAAATTATATTTACTAGTTATATAATAGCTTAGTATTCAAAAGAAAATGTGTCATTTATAAGGTAAATATGTAATTTTGACTGACATTACTATGTTACAGGAAAAGCTTTAAAGTCACATTTAAAGAGATAAATAATAAATAATTATTCATTTTTATTAACAGTATTTCTTTTGATATGGTTATATATAGTGAGATGATGATACTAACTAAGAATATATAGCATAAAATGAAAAATATATACAAATATAATGTTAATTAAACACTGAAACAAAATACAAAAGAATCAATAAAACAAGTTTAATATTTAAACAAAATCACAATTACCTCACAATGAGTGGTACAAGGCCACAACTGAAAACCTATTAACTAATCCACTGTCAGAATCAAGGCCAAATTAATCTAATGTTACTTATTTTATTAAAATGTCTGTGTGAAAAGACAGATATAAGAAAAATATGCTAAGTACACAATGAACTTGAGCTCGACTGGATCACATAACACTAAACACACGGATTTCGTCTGCAGCAATTGCAGGAAATTAAAACATGTGTATTTGAGCCAAAAAAACAACAGCAACTTTAACATAAAGGTCTCCGAGCGTGAGAATATTTTTTACACGCAGCGCAGGATTCACATGCATTCGTCGTAATAAAAAAATAACCATAGGCAATTATCCACGGTTTGTGGCGAAATTCACTGACCTTTTCTTAAAAAAAACCTATCAAACCCAGTCAATGACCTATATAATCTAGGTATAGAGGGATGCGCAGAAACGCATTGCCAGCTAAAGAGCTCTATCTGGGGTTTTATATGGATAAGGTGCGAAAACATAAAAAAAGTGGAATGAGACTAATTACGAACACTACATCCGTCAGAATACATTGTTGTATGCACTTACCTTTAAAAGTTTTAAAATTATGAGTGTTGCATTAGGTCTTGGATTGATGTATCTATTTTAAAAACATATTATACAGGATTATAATGTCCTGCAACGTTAGACAATTTAAAAACTATTTTCACGACCAACACCGTGGTCGGCCATCCATCGACCATAAACGTGTAGACCGTAGACTATAAACTTGTAGAGTGGATAAAAGTGTTATTGCTATACTTTAATCTAGAACATAAATAATAATACAAACACAAATACTTATTAATAATTATAATTTATGGAAGTAGTTATACTAGTTATATATAAAAATAATAATATCGAGACAAATTACACTTTTTTGTCTGTCTATACTGTTAGCCCTGTTGGCTATTAAGCGTCACTGGGGGAGCGGGTGGGTCAGGAGACCCGCCCTTAAAAAGGGGGGGCCAGATGGGCCGAACGACGTCCCGAGGGCGTCTCAGATTGAGACACGGACCTCGGCTTGGGGCGACGTTAGTCAGGAGGGAAGCTAAGGAGTGACAAATTACACACATTGATCTAACCCATAAGTAAGCAAATTATTTGCTTGTGTTAAGGGTGTTAGGCAACGGTACAAATACATAGAAATTCACATATAAATACTGAGAATATATGACTCTAATAGAACTATGTCTCTAAGGCCATTATGATACGGTAACAAAACTATCAGTGTCACCAGAATTCGCTATAAGTGTTGACAAGGATACAGACCAACTATACATAGCACGTATCACCGCCACATGTTTGCGGTGTACTTCGTCATACATCTTCTCAAAATGTATACGCTATTGTACTTTAGGAGCACGTTCAAATTTCTTGCACAATTATTGAAGAAATAATATGATATCTGTGGTCACTTAACACAGAATGGCTCCGATTGAATTTCGGGTGAACACATTTTCATTATTTATTTTTTATTACACTTATGAACTTATGAAACCCACAATATGAAACCCACAATATGAAACCCACAATATAATAAGAAGGCAAAAGTATAACAACAAGTCGAAAAACTTCTACGTTAAAACCAAGCCTCACATCAAAATCCTTCTTGAAGGCCATCACATCCGCAGTAGGGTCCATTCTTAAAGTATCAAGAACCCCACCAGGTAAAAAAGTGGTGTACGATGACCGTGAGGAAAATCTCCAATAACTTAGGCCACGTCATACACCAAATATGTATAATGGACTTCCAGAAGATAAAAACTAAAACCAGCTCTGAGTCTACAAAACCTCAAAAAATATCACATTCAAAGATGGGTTTAATCAGTCCGCCTTCGGAGGGACCACTGAATCACTTTATAAATGCTTTCCAGACTCTAACGAAAGGGACAAAACGGACTAGCTCATTACCTCCTGAAGAGATTCTTCAGGCCTACAAAATCGAAAATCGTAAGTTCTTGGATCTGAAACTCAAGGAGGAGGATGCAGCCATATACTATAACCAAACGGCTAAGATCATTCACGGCACAATGGCAGGGGAGCATATAACAGCATACAACGCGACCAGTGGTTTCGCTATTTTGGATAAGGCGTAGATGAAGCAGGCAGGCAAAGCCAAATATATTACGCCATCTAACGACCCAATTGTCGTCAAGGTCCATTGCACCAAGATAAAGCTAGAGGAAATGATTCTAGAGAAAGCTGGGAAATGATTCTAGAGAAAGCTGGGAAGAGAAACATTAAAAATTCCTAAACTTGGTCCGTGCCAAAACTAAACTAGATCAACGGGTTTCAGGATGTGGCAACACTACGTGAATAATATCGCACTTCGACGCGGAGAAGGATATTATTGTTACAACCACAACTGAGGCAGTTAAAATCTAAGAGAGAAGATCTCTCGGCTTATATGTGACGAAGCCAAAAATCAAGTGCGTACTCTAGCCTCTGTATTAGTAAATGAATTCAAAGAGTAAGAGAAAAATATCACCATATTATGGTTACCACCATATGGTGATATTTTGATGAGGCTCTTATGAACCATTTTGGAGTCGTAGTAATTGCTATGCGGTTGTGATGTGAACCAGTAACCTTACATCGATAGAAAAAATCTAGTCGAGATGAAGTAATGTTGTCCTATCCTAAAAACTCGTCCGTGGAATAAAAGTGGAAAAAAATAACACTTATAAAGTAGTGATAAAAACTAATAACCCAAGTTAACGTTTTTTATATTATACAATCGTACAATCTTTTCTGAACTGACAGAAAATGTTCTTCTATGTAAATACATTGGACTTATAAAACGCTGAACACCAGTTTCATGAGTCTAAAGGACAAGTCTAGGTATTTATATGTAGAGAAGCAAGATATTTAATATATTACGCTCTAAACTTTTTTTGTAAGGAATGTTATTTTAATTTTGGTAATAAGTCTAAGAGATTGTTAGTAAACTAAATTAGATTTTATAATCGGTTCTCAGGTTTTTTAATAAATATAAACAGGATGATATTTTTTTGGATTTATACTGTCAAACCTTCTTTATTCTTGAAATAAGGAGGTACACAAATCTCTAGAATTCCAAATTCTAACAAAAAACTGGCAACACTTTAGGATAGGTATTGATTTTTAACTTGACTCTGATATTTGTAATTACAGAGTATTTTTTTAGTCCAACTGTTCTTCTTAACATTATTTTAAAAGAAAAGCAAAATTGTTAAGGTTACTGTATAGTTATTTAGTAAGTTGTGCGATACTTCGATGAGCAATCCAGCAGCTAAAGTAAGTTCTATTAATTTAAGTCAAATTTAAAGGAAGTATAATCAAATATTGTATATAAACTGTTGCAGCGACTGCGATTGCTCTCTCCCACCAAACAAATTATATCTATCTCATGAACAATATAAACAAATCCCGAACTTTACATTTTCAATATTTGTGTAGCTTAAACTGGTTTTGTTTTTTTTTCGAGAAAGTTAGGACATTTTTAACGAGATAAATATCCTACATGTAAACTCAGATAATTACCTAAAATTAATTCAATCGGCATCGATTTCGACAGAGTTCGACAAATTTTGTCGTATTGTCATTTTATCCAAAATCTGGTTTTGTATTTTCCCGGAACAATTTGTTTTTTTTTAGTGACATCTAGTAACGCGATGACGAACGAAATAATAATAGGTTAAAGATGTAAGAACCAGTTGCAATATTATTAATTAATAAATATGTAGGAAGGTATAAACATTCTCCAATTATAGTTCCATTCATGTGTCTTGATTCATTCCTTCTTTTATTTTATTGATATCTATTATAAGCTTTTAGGACAAAATTCAACCCGAAGGTTAAAAACCGGACTACATAGATTATAAAAACTACACCTTACTCTAAAATCTTTATATTAGATTTTTTAATAAATCACACTTAGTCTGTCAGACGTCAGTTCATTATAAAATAACCGTAATTTATTTGCCAGGAAAGACTATTTACAACTTTACGAACAGTATTCAATTTCTTTCTTTTTTTTTTATATAACTTTATGGTTTGTACATACATATTGAAACGACTTAATTGCTGTTCATCATCATTTGTGTTTATTGTTTAACCCAGTGGCCAAATTGAACTTTCATAATGAACAATTCGGCGGCAAAAGTAAGTTTTTTATTTATATCTTATCCATTTGTTATTAAGCTTAAAAAACTCTAAACTAATATCACTGTTATACATACACGGGACACTGGTTTGTTTTCATTTATATTTTACTTATTTCAATGGGCAATTTTATGTGCAAGTTACCGTTTTTACTTACTGTAGACTATCCTATATTCCACTTTATAATAACTTGTAATGGTACCTATTAATTTTATATAAAACAGTTGCATTATACTTTTCCGAGCCTAAAATGTTTAACTCTTGAATATACAAAATTACATGTTACAATATTATTTTTAAATTTGGATCCAAAATGTGTTTATATTATTAACAAAAACCATATACAAATCACTATACAGTTTTAAAAAAATATAT
This sequence comes from Napeogenes inachia, assembly GCA_959347355.1. Taxonomy (NCBI): domain Eukaryota; kingdom Metazoa; phylum Arthropoda; class Insecta; order Lepidoptera; family Nymphalidae; genus Napeogenes; species Napeogenes inachia. Next base: position 2,179,030 of record OY365800.1, on the reverse strand, counting down.
GAGATGGTAGCTTAAGGCGACAGGATGGTTTTGCAGAAGTTGTGGGTTGTAATCATTATGTGGTCATTTAAATAAGCATTATATATATGTACATGTTTTTAGATATTTTCTAACAACACTATATATTAGTCATGTGTCTTATAAAACATCCAAGTGATGTGTTTTTTAATTTAAAGAGAATTTTAAACATATTTTAAACACTATATTGGAATCTACTATTGTTTAATACATTTTGACACCCTGATACTAATAATTATTTGTACAATAATATTTTCTGACTAACATATTAAGGTTTGTAATGCTAGGTTTATGTAGTTACATTGAAAAATGTTGAGAAATGTTGATATGTAAGATCAAAAAAAAATTACAGGTATGCTATAACCTCAGCATAAATATAATTGTTAATTTTTAACCGTTTGGGACACAATTTTTAGAGGCAACATCGCAGGAAAATCCCTTGACCAATTTCAACCAAAATTGGCATGCATGTCAAGGATGTGACTGGGCTTGTCCTCCAAAAAACAGAATAAAAAAATATTGTTTCGTTTTAAAGAATTGGGAAAAAAAACTGAACCTCCCATTGACTTAAGCTAACAGTTTCTAGATCTCAACAGAGGTCGCTGTGCATGTTCATCGTATTTCTGAATCACGGTATCACATACAAAAATGTTGTTATCATAGTAAATTGGCTTGTTATAAAAATATCTTCTAAATATTTAGCACAGTTCTGCCATGAATTCTGAAATCGATATAAAAATCATCTGACGCCATTTTGTTCATGTTAATTTGGTCTTTTTAATATAAATTTTTACAGTTTATAATACATAACTGTTTCGAATAAATTGAGAGTGTAAGCTTGGGAATCAATTATTTGAGGCAACATCACAGTAAAACCACTTGACCAATTTTAACCAAAATTGGCACGCATGTCAAGGACGTGACTGGGCTTCTACTCCAAAAAAAAAGAATAAAATATATTGTTTAGTTTTAAAGATATGGTCAAAAAACTGAATCTCCCATAGACTTAAGCTTAACTGAACCTGCACGCGCTCGCCAATCGTTACTCTTAATCTTTTCGGTGCCAGCAACTTCATTGGAAGTCCTTGGGCGCGGTGTAGACCGATATGTAGCATAAAAAAGGGGAAGGGCGCTCAGCTCAACCCCCGCAGCGCACTTTGGCAGATCCTAGTAAATAAAGAATTACTAATCAAAACATTTAGTCAATTATATGAAGTATTAATTAAAAAACAATTTATTTGTATAAATGTATCACATTTATATTATTTACACATAATGTACACATTACAGACATAATATGTTAAAGTCCAAGGAGTTACAAAATGTTTTAAGTTATCAAATTACTAATAATTCTATCAAGGAGGTTATCTTAGGGATGAGATAGCATGTTCTACTTTTACTTACAGTGCATACAAGTCATACAAGTGCTCCTTGTGGAGCTTATAAGAGATAATAATATGTATTATGTGGCCATCCACATCCGCAAAGACTGGTAAAATTAAATACACAATAGTAAACACTTATTTAAGTTTTGGTTTATTGAAAAGTATTTATATGTATCTCTTGCTTGATGTTTTGGACCTATTATATTGAAACAACTTTTGGTACCAATATTTACTGGCTTACTTGTATTATAACATTTAAATCTGTACCAGGGCACAGATTTAAATTTGATAATATAACTATAACTATTACCTTAAAGTACATCTTTAAGGGGTATCGAAAAAACAATTGGTGAACATATTGTTTATATTAACAGTTTAACTAGTAAATACATACTAGAAATTATGTTCCTACAAAAACTAAACTTAAGTAGTAATTTTTTGTTGTATATATAAGCATATTTGATTTAATATATTCTGTTTTAGTAACATCAAAGTTATCTTTGCAATTTCATTGATTTTGAATTCATTGACAGAATTTCTGAAAATCCTACTGATTTATAACATTGTTTATGTATTTGAAACATCACAACACCTCTAAACTCTAAAATAAACATAGAGAAAGAAGAAATTAATATTTAAGAGATACTATGAACTTTTTAAAATATATATTATATAATGGATGTATGGAGAGATTAAATCCACTTGAAAATAATGCTTTCCAGCGTCTTATTAAGGCTACATGTCTTTTTCTACAATAAGTCTAACAATAATAAGTAAATGATTGAAATCTTATACTTTTTGTTGTTGTTTTCACATAAAATATCCTGTTACAGGTGGGAGAAATCTTCAGAGAGGCTGGTACCGCTTTCAATAAACTGTCTGAGATGACAATGCTGTTACACCCTATGGGAGATACTCAGCCGGGGTGCGTTTTTCACAGTAATTTATATAAATTTTCTGATTCTTAATATTGTAGAATAAATAATTTTTTACATATTTTTAATAACAGATATGTCTACATTGTTAATTATTTTTACTTTTTTTCCTTTTCTATAATCTTATTATGTTTTTTAAAACAGCAGTTTATTTTTAGTGGTAAATGGACTGATGAAGAGATTGAAATGCTTCGTTCTTGCGTGCACCGTTTTGCTGTTGACCTTAACAAGCTCAGTCAGCATATTAAGAGCAGAACAGTGTAAGTAGTAACCTAACCTAAACGATAACACGATGACGCGTCGGTGGTCTGTCGGCGTTATACTGAATTGAGCAGGACATATTACCAATTAAGTGGTCTGGTTAGATATAATTGAAGTTCCTCTAGAATAAATAGGTTATTTCAATTTTCTTGTTTTTATCGGACTTGGAAAATTTCAACTAAGTTAAGGGCCATGGGGCTAAGTCTTTTCTTCGAATTTGTATAAATTATTAGTAATAAATATTTAATAATAAATAGCAAAGTTTATTATTGATAAATATTTATTAAATATTCCATATTTTTTGTCTACTCCATAAAGAAGAATCAGAAAGTAAAGAAAGGTAGATATAACTTATGTCTAAATTTATAAATGTATACATTCCAGTTCCCAAATACGTTCGACGCTGAAGAAGAAAGCCTTCGAGGACGCAGGTATTCCTGTGAGGCAGGTAAGCAGTACGGTGACCAGCGCGCTGCAGGTAGTCTCGCCAATGAGCCTCAGCTCCGTGTTAGGGAAGAACGCCGAGGTTCAAATCTTCACTAACTAATGCATTACGATATTTTTCTATATTTTTTGTGACGTTCTTTTTATTTTCTTTTTAGTTAGTGAAGTTTGAATTTTCTTTCTTTTTTTTTTTTGCTCTTAGTCTCGCACCCGGGTATTGCATGTTGAAGACTCCAGTTTAATGTTTTTTTTAAAGGATTCTACAATCCTTAATTTTAATAGATTATTACAAAAAAGTATGCTAAAGGCACATTGAAGCAAATTTTCTGTATTCGTTTTCTGTTTAGTGTTTAAAAGTAGGTAAGAGAGCAACGCTATAATAAAGTAAAAAAACCTTTTTTTTATAACTGTATACTTACAGTAGCTTTAGTTTGTTATCAAAATGTTCTATCTTCATATTTTTCTACATTGCACATTAACAGGCATAATGACAGTAAATACAATTCGAAGATATGACGATTCTAAAAATCTATTAGTTTGAAAGAATTTATAAAATTTAATGATTATATTAACTTAACAGATTTCATGACATTTGGTTTGGTAATGACGTATAATTTAAATTAAGATAATTTAACTTCTGAATATTCTCAAATTTTAACGTGATGTACGTCTCGTATGTGGGTTGGACTATAATTGGAATATAATTAATAATATGTAGATTAGTGCGAGCTTTAAGGGACTATAGATGGCTAATGACAGGCGTCGGCTAGTTTTAATGAAATAAAAATGATTATACATAAAATATTAAAAACAACTTAGAACATACTATGACTGGACTCCTCTGCCAAATTCATAGTCCCTATCTTAATTAAATTGAGATGACGATTCGTCTCCCATATGTGCATATCCACATGGCCTCTTTGCTAGAATTTTTGCTGACTTCTGAGTCGTCTGAAAATTGCTTGGTACGGAGTGTTATGCCTATATATAAATTTGCCGTCGTGATACTGCAAGAAAGGGGTATGTTTTTACCAAACTGTAGTGTCAGCGGTGTAGCGGTGGAAGATCGCGGCTCTGGTTTCACTCCCTGCCTCTGAATTCTAGATCAGCTGCAACTCGTAAACGTCAGGTATATGAAGCAACAGCTGGCAAGCTATTTTCCCACTACACAAGTTTGGGTACCTATCAAAAGTCGGGCGGGCCAGATATCATTTCTCCAATCGTGCTCCGAACATGTACTCCTAAACTAACTCCAGTACTAGCACTTCTATTTTGGCACTCCTATTTAAAAGCGTAGTTCCGAACTCCATCATTCATCAGGAAGTCCATCAGATCCCTAATAAGGCAACAAATTTGTAATTACTGGTCTATTCATATTATCTCTATAATTTAGAGAGAGATGGGCGGTGGTCATTAAAGGAAAGGAGAGAGCATAGCAGTTCGTTTGGATATTCCGAAAGCATTTATCTTGTATAGCACAAGACGCTTCTTTTGAAGCTACCTCCTTATTGCCTTCCCGAGATTAGGCAAGTGGATTGCCATACAGGGTCGAAAACGACAGATTTCGTTTGAACCCCAGGCCCGTGCCCAAAAGCTACGTGCCGTCTCCATCACTGTTCATTCCGTATATTAATGATACATCGAATACATCTAACAATAATTATTTTGCGCATAACTAAACCGAGAATTCTGTATATTCTGGCCGCGCAGGATTCCCTCGGAAAAACATCGGCAAGTGCCGAAAGTAACTTTTGTCTTCTGTTGAAACTTTCTTAGTACTGGGGCTGGAAATATCGAGCGATTGTCAGTTTCGCCGTTATCTGTAGAGCAAGGCCAAGTTGGCCTAGAAGAAACTGGGAGTGATCAAAGTAGCGATGGAGTACTTCATGCCGATCCAAACCTATGTGCAAGTCCTGACACCCACGGAGTATCGTTATTGTCACGGATCAGAATCGCTTCAGTAACGATAGTCTAGAGATATCGCATCTTTATGCTTGGATTGTTTGACAAAGCGCTATTTGATCTCTATCCTGATGATTCCTGTCATAGATGCATGACGTCCCTCAACTACGTGCTCCCAAGCAACTTTTTACCAAAATGTTAATTTGTCTTTTAGTATAATACCTTGTCCATCCAGTTTGTATATTCCTAACGTCATTAATTGAATGTCATGAGATCTGCAAGTTCTCAACAATATAATAGATTCTTTAAACATAGTTTATATAGTAGGTTAAGGTTTGAGCCAGGCCAGAGCTACCTTATAAAAAAGTGCCGGATCTATGTCTGCCCTTCTATCTTTATCGGTCACGAAACTTTTAATTAATATTCCGTCTGTTGCCACTTAATGATATCGTGTGTAACGGAATAAGTTCTAAAAACATTCAAGTCCTTGATAGTAGATACATCTAACATAATTATACAGTACTTGAGTTTTTTTTCAATTGTCATCCTTTCTATTTCTCAGGAATACTTTAAGCAATTTTTAAAAATCTAAGTACTTATTATATTTATGCTTTAACATAAAATAAGTTATAAAATATTCTTTTTGATTTAAAAACATCTGTATATTTATGATAATTCAGTTATATATAGACTTAATAATATTTTAACTAGATTATTTTTGCTTGCTCTAAAATGATACTACATTGTTATTTTAAAAAAGCTTTAAAAGTTTGGTAGATTTGTAGTTTACTTTGCCATTTTCCTTTATTATTATTCACAGATTTGTGAATGTATCAGCGTTTGTGTAAGTAATTCTACAACGTCTACACTATTGTCCGTCAGGTGACGCTGAATATGTTGAACGCGTCCGAAAACGAGGTTGACGTAGAGGGGTTGAACAACGACGTAAAGCTGGAGTTCGAGACGACCAATGACGAAGTGGCCACGTGAAACATGTATGGGTTTTCGTACTATTGAACGGGTTAGACTATACTACGCTGTTAACAATAATGAATCGAATTGGAGATTAATAATAATTGTTATATGTGTGTGTCTATTTATTATTGTTTAAAAATCAATATCAATTTATTTTGTAATAATGCCAGCAAAAATATTTTTATTCGATAGCAAAGTGTAATATAAAAATAAATAAATTAAACATATAAAACATCAATCAGCAATTGAACATTTATTAAATAAAATAATAGCGTGCGCCGCAGTGAGTGATAGTTAAATATTTAAGAATATAATTATAACCCGTTGGTACGAAATCGAAAATGTTAAGTGACTCTGAAGTCACTGAACCAATCGTGATAAATTGTTGAGCCTTCAGAAGTCAATACATAACTTCCACCAAATGCAATAAGTTTGTTTTACTATATTTTCCTTTCAACATGTATCTTAAACAACTTGAGCTGTTATTTCCGAAATGCGATGTGAACTCTAGATATAGCATACTCATTTACGTTTATGTTTACGTTTGTGTTACAAGTATTACATGTAACATATGTAGCGTCTTCTAAGCATATAGATAGCAAATGAACTGCATAGGTAGAAAATATATTGATTTAAGTAGAATTTTAGTTTTTCTTAATGTAAATAATTAAGTTATAATTTGAAGATACATTTGTAATTTGTATTTGTGTGTTAGACTAGTAAACTAATAAATTTTAAAATATATAAGTTTAAATATATATTTTTTTTTATTATTGAACTCGCCTGTATATATTTATTATTAAAGACATTACGAATGCGTAAGCGTATAATGTAATGTTCTGCATCCTCAAGAACTAGAGCTAAACACTAGATTCTAGAAGAAACAAATAATAAAAGTCAAATTAATATCAACGGGATGAAGTCGAAGTCGTATAAAAAGTCATTTGAAATAGGTCTTGTATATAAATTTATTTAATCTTTTTTTCCTTTAAACACTAGAAATGTTTCCATACAATGAAAGGTTGATCAGCCGGTAATTTAAATTAATTGTAATTAGTACATGTGCAGGAATATTTTGACACAAATTAATAACCACATAGTAATTAAAATAAAAATGGACCATCAGGCTCCAGAAATATACGAGAGAGAGACAAGGATATTTAGTTTCGTTTACTGCAGTTAAGAAAATAATAATGATAAAGGAATTGGATTGGTATCAATCAATATTACTTAATTGAAGTTGCAGTACTTAACATTTTTTACATTTGGTATTAAATTCGTATCGATTTATAAAATTTAATCGATGTTTTTAAGCAAATTACTGCATTATGAAGCTAAGACTGACTGACTGACTATCCAGGTGTAATTATATTTTTCTAAAAGTCTCTTCATATTTTAGTTTTCAGACCATATACCTACCTAATTGAATTTTAGCAACTTCTTACCTCTTACATTTTTTACTTTATACTTCATGATTTTTACTACTGGTGTTTGTATAGCATGGTACATAATTTGAAATGTCTATTATTTACTTTACAGTATCATTATAATTGAGAATTAATCGACAAATCTGATTGGTACTTCTTGGTTCTACAGTTGTGTTTATAGTTTTAAGATTTACGAATTGAATATTTGAATATCTATATCATATTTTTCATGATACTACATTACACATATATTTTTGAATATATGTCGGGACAATTTTGTTTTAACAAGTGTAATTACTAATTCCTATGTAGAAATAAAGAGAATTAATACGTATATACGTTTCATTTGTTTTTCACAATATTACATTGAAATGCTAAAAACTTAAAGCACGATATCCTTTGTCTGTTGTAAAGGATTGAAAGCATAATTATTCATGGTGATTATTGATTTTTCTGCTTAGTCGTGCACAGTAGACCGTATGATCATAGACCAATAATTTGATACTACTAGGAAGTAGTATCAAAAGTTTATCTAGTGGTTCCATGTAACCAGCCTACGTCTTGTTATCCGCATATATTAAGTACGTCCAATAATTGGTAGAATACAATACAATTTTGCTGTGATGTTTTTATATATGCTGATGACATAGCTATGGTCATACCCGCCTCCAACAATAGATAACTTAGAAAAAGAGCTTATTAGAACGGCTAAATTGACTTTCGAATGGCTTCAAATAAATGGCCTTTCTCTTAATATCCAAAAGACAGTTTTTATGCAAATAAATATGGCTGGACGAGAATGTCGACCGTTGTCTGTTACCATTCAGGATCAAAAAATTCAACAGGATAGGGTAATAACGTTTCTAGGCTTACAGGTAGATGACGGTCTATAGTGGTAATCACATATTGATACTTTGTGTAGTAAACTCTCTCTCTGTCGGCGTGCTTAGCTCTCTGCTCGTACGTAACCCTAACCCTAAACGACTGATGTCTAAATCCTACCGACTTGTTAAAGCTTCGAAAACTACCTTGGCATGGGATCCGAAATCTTTAACAGAATCCCTCAGATCATTAAAAAGTCCAGTAAGTCTAAACTCATTTGAAAACAAATTAAAAAATCGGCTTGTTGAGGAGTCTTTTTACAGTTAAAAGGAATTTTTAATTAAGAATTTTGACTAAATGTATAATTTAATTTAGATTGATATTCAAGGTTACTAAGACATGTTTTATAATTAGAATATTAAAAAAAAAACACTTCTCTTATTTTGAATTAATCTAATAATGTTTTGACATTATAAAATAAATAATATTTTTAACATGTATGTATATACAATCACAATAGAATTACCTATATCTGGAATTGTGACATAATTAGGTAATAATTATAAATATGTATTTGTGTTCGAAACTGTTTGACGTGTAATGTATATTTATGAATAAATGACTATTGATTGACTATTGAATACCAAAAATAAATAACTTATCGATGCCGTCTTACATAATTTCTTTTGTTTAAAGCAAAATCATTAAATGAAATTAATTACGTGTAAACTTACGAATTGAGATAGTTTTCAAATAATTTCATAAAATCATTCATCAAATGTATAAATAAGCTAAAATCTAAATTACATTGACTTTGTAGGAAATCACTTGACTTTGTTTTCATCCGGTAGCTACATGGAAGATAAATTATATGTGCAGTCTTGAAAATTTATTATAATCTGTTTTGTTTTTGCAGTAAAGTTTTTTTGTTAAACCCTGATTAATTTCCTGTTACTTAATGTGTTGTCACTTAGCATTGAGATTAGAAGTTTTGTCTTGTCTTGAAATTGAAGATTACGATTAAATTATCGGCGTCGAAGTTCATACTGTGGTATTAATGTTACTGAGAAAAATATATTTATTAATTTAAACCTATATTTTCGTGCTTAATGGTTTTATTAAATGATACTATTGTTTAGGTTATCTTAAAAACATTTTCTCAATACTCAAACAACGCTAACAAAACAAATACCTACAAACACTACCTACAAACTTTTTTTGATTTCGAGTTTTTATATATGAATTAATTCTATAGCAATTTAGAACAGGCTAAGATTAGGCACCCAATACTGCTGCCCAATACAGACTATGCTGCTAACGTATTTCTTTTCTTTCATACTTCCAAAAATTTAGAAAAAGCCTATTCAATCGATGTATTTTAAATAATATAAATTATATTTCGTTATTTCATCTATAAATAAAAATTTACGTTGTATTAATTTTAATAGTAAGTCCATGTAATCGTGTTGTCCAGTATATAACAATAAAATATTATTAGTCCTTACCTTGACGACTTAACTGATAATTTCAATTTGGTATGATGTAAATTGTAATCCACATTCCTGCCATTTTGAATATTTTAATTAATCTAATGGTATTGGATAATTTAATACTTCTAATTTTATTGCAGCCAAACTGCAAAGCCACTTTTAATCGCCTCGTTATATCACCAATCGATACCTCATCGTTGCAGAGACTCAACAACATCCGAGGACTGTTCAAGATCTAAAATGTTAATTATAAATGTTGTTAATAATTCGAAATAAATTACTTAATACTACTATTGAAAAAAATCACACTTATCTTATTAGTGCTACTGTAAGCTCATCAACACGATGAAGAATGAACTACACAAAAATTCAAAATTAGCTGCCGATAATAGAGGGATTTTGTCGATAATTAAATACTTTTTTCCTTGAGTTCATTCGTATTTGATTCTTACTTTTCTTCTGTATTTTTAACAAAATAGCATTTATCCCGATTTATAAAATACCAAGTGAATAAAGTTTCATACCGAAAACATAATGAGTTAATCCTATACGTTCCTTTGTTGACCTTCGAAAGAGAGATAATCTCGCAACCTTTGCATTTTGGGCTGCATGTCTCAAGTCTCAAGAATTTAAAAATACTTGACCCATAATGCTTATTTAGTGGACACATAATTATTTTAACGTAAAGTATAAATAATATGTATTACTTAACTATTCCGTTTAAAATTTTGATTAATGCGAATTAGAAACAAAATATAAATAAAATTCAAATAAATTAATAACTTTTCACTTTCGAATTTTCTCTATTTAAATAATGGTACTTATATTTAAGAGAAAATAGCTCGGATGGCTTATAAACATATTATTAGAATTAAATAATTCTTAAATATCTTTCATATATTGCTACATCAGACTTTTAATAAAGATCTTCTTATCTTATTATAGTAAATTATTTGTCTTTCGTTTCTGGGGATATACATAAAAGTACAAATTTATATTTATTTATACTAGCTGTGCCTCCGACTTCGTACGCGTAGATTTCGATTTCGATAAAACGTACCCTTTGTACATACGAATGTATAAACTATAAAGTATAAACCTTCAAAGTTTTATTAAACACTGCCAATTAGTATTTGTAGATTATTGTGATATATTTTTTTATTTTTAATCACAGAGTAGGCAGTCCGATTCGTTTTTTTTTATTGGAAAGAAAAGTATTATTATTCCCTGAGGGAAGGACTACTATTTCAATTTTGCAAAAATGTCGTACCGCAATAGTACGAAATTAGGAAATTATTAACTTCTTTATTTATTAAACAATTAAAATAAAATAAAAACATTAAATGTAAAGTGAAACCCATGACAATATATTCCCGAAAACTTCATCCAAATCGGTTTATCCGTTTCTGAGATAAGCATGCACGAACATACAAAAGAACAGACAAAATGAAATAACATTGTTTTGGGTTTTCTAGATATTGATTGATAAGCAGTAGCAAAAACCTCTTATGAATTTTTGAAAAAAAAAATCCATGTACAGACATCGACCAGTTACAGTTTTATTCTATGTATAAAGATAAATTTCTTGAACACTTTAAATATGCACTTATATCTTTTTAATGAGTGAACAGTGCAATGAAAGTTAAAAAGGAAATGTTACTAGAAAAATATATCCTCCAGAGACAAAGTCCCTCATTACTTTTACTAACATTTTCTACGAATGTGATAATTCAATTTATTGTAAGACGGTATGTATGTATTTATTTTATGTATGTATTTATTCTAAGTTCCTACTATTGACAGTTAAGTTTACTTTAGAGAGAGAGAGAGAGAGTTGACTTTAGAATTTAAATTATAGATATTTAATTAATTTTAGATTATCGTCCTGGTCCCTTCTTAACGCACAATCAATAAGGTACAATCGCCCTCTCCCCCTCCCCCCATATGGCCTTTGCGTCAAGGAATCGAGCATGCGTATTAGGAGCCTTCTCAGGTTGTAGTCTACTGTGGACTCACTTTAACTAAGACAGTGGCTACTTAAGGTTCTGTTTTACAAAATTATATTTTATTTGCAATGTATCTCTATTCTATTGTAAATCAGTTACTTAGTGTTTATAATTTATTTGACCCAGTGTTACCGATAACGTTGACGGTTAGAGGCAATTTGAGAGAGATTCTGTAAGTATATCTGTGAAATTATATTTGTATATAAATGTTTAATAAGTAAAAGCGAATTACTTTTTTGTTGTGCGATTTTATTTTATTATTATAATTTTATATATTTTTTCTATTATACTATTTCTAGTTCTATTGATCGAAAGGCATAATCCATATTCTAGCGCCTGCGTGTGCGGGTAGCGCGCATGCGTATTGCAGGTCTCTACAGAAGTAATTTTATTTTCAAATGTCATTATAACAAATGTAAAGTGCCTATTTTAGTTCTAATCATTCTGTTTCATAGATGTTTCAATATTTTTAATTATTTGCATTATTTTTAAATATTTGTGTGTATGTCATTTAAAGATTAAAAGCCGAAAGATATTGTACAAGCGAAGTTGATGTAAGTGAAAATATTTATAAGTGGCACAGGTATCTTGCCGGCTTAAAAATCTTTATTGGTATATTAAACGATTTGCTTTGCTACGCAATTGTATTCATTTATTATTTATTTTATAGTGTTTTAATTGATAATTCCCAAAATATAACAAAATAATATCGTCTTGGTTATGTATCTGAATCGATAAATTCAGTTATGTTATAAAAACGCCGGCCCAATCGATGAGGTTCGAGCATACTCAATATACGTTTCTTTACATCTCTTTCTCTCTGTACACAGAGTGAAAGAACGTGGTTAAAACTAAATTGTATTTAGGTTTTAAGCTAGATCAAACTTGATAGATTCACTGCTGCTCCGGAGATTAGCAAATAATAATATTGAACCTTCATTTTCTCCGTGTCGTACTTCCCTTTATAATTCCCTCTTATTCATTGAGAGCGACATTGTATATGCAACTAACTTAAGATACTAATAAATAATAAATATAAGTATTTGACGGTGATCAATAAAAGTACCTACTAACTAATGCTCAGAGGGAACTTGTGCTACACCAACGAATCTATACCGGAAAATATAACAAACTATCTTCCTAAGTTTCATTTCCTGCTTTGTAGGTTAACCTAATCATTCGGTGGAAATTTGTTTATATGTCTTTGTATTGTTTTCGTGTCGCTCAATAAACTTATTCGCATATCGGACGATATGCTATTTTGTTCTGTGATTATCCTTTCCAAGGCATATCTGGTCTGGGCATCCTTTCCAAGGCATATCTGGTCTGGGCATCTTTCCAAGGCATATCGTCATTAATTATATGATGGAGCTTATAAATGAACATAGTTTTCAAATTTAAAAACCAGGATGACATTATTCTGTTAAAATTATTGGGCTGTGAGATACGGAATTAAAATACTGAGATAATTATAAAAAAAGATTTTTCCAGATGATTCAAATCTGTAGAGAAGCTGCGGGGGCGCTTTCAATGAAGTGTTGGAAATTATCACATGTTACATTCTATCAGGGGTACTCAACCAAGGTACATTTGTTTTCACGTATTGTATGTATTTTTTTGAATCCGCTTTTTTATGGTGTGATAATTATTTCTTTGCTTTCGTGGTGAAGCAAATTTATTTTTATTAAAATAATAAAAATATTACAATATGTTGTTGTATTTACTAATACCTATTTATTAAAAGTGTGTATTCATTAACGTTTTTTAAACAATCGTTTATATATAATAAACTTTATTAGTAGCATTGTTTTTTTAAATTTTTATATACTACTACTATCTCTATAATTTCTTAAACAGATTTTGTACAGAACGAGGTTGAAGTCTCTACTTCCGTTGAACAACAAAATTTGGAGTTGAAGTAAATTTGGAAAGACCAACGACGGAATGATTCGGACTGTTTTATTAAACGGGTTAGTGTATGATACGCCTCTGACCGTTTGCAGTTGAGTTGGAGTACAATAAAATGTCCATCTATATCGTAGATAACTCGTTAAAAATACATCAATGAAAACACACATTAAACAGCAATCAGCAATTAAAAAAATGTTAAATCACAGTGCAGGCCGCAGTAAGAGTTAGGTAGATATTGAAGAATGTAATTATAACCCGTTGGTACAAAATGGAAAAGTTGAAAATGACTCTGAAGTCACTGAACCAATCCTGAAAAATTGTTAATTGAGTTGATTGTAGAGTTGAATTGAGTTGAAAGTAGTGAATTGAATTGTTGAGAAGTCAATACTAACTTCCACCAAATGCAGTACATTTATTTTTAGTTCTTATTTTTTATACCTGTTTAACATAGGTTTATGTTAAATAGCTTGAGCTTTGTTATATTTTAGTTAAAAAATAAGGACGGGATATGACTTATTAATATGGGATATAAGCACTCACATTTTGAATTGTTAATGTTAATATAGTTGACGTTTACGTTATAAAAAGTATGTTGAGTTAAGTAGATTTTTGTTCTTGTTACTGTAAATAATTAACTTAAAATTTTGGAGATAGATGTTTATTTGTATTTGAGTGTTGTAGACTAATAAATTTATTAGAATTCGGTATATTATATTTAAATAATTATTTTTATTGATTTAACTCGCGATTATTAAGAACATCTAGAATTTTCTACAACTGTTGCGTTTTCAAAAACTCGATGCTAAATGTGGAGCGAGTGAGCGAGCCAGTGAGATCTAAAATACTTTATATATATCTATATATATTATCGAAAATAAACCGTAACTATTATTACAGTTGTTCGTGCGAATATCGAAACATTAATAGTAATGGATTTAGATTATATAAATTATACTTAAAATGGACATTTATAAACAATATTTTAAGTAACTAATACTTAATAATAAAAAAATAAAAAAAACAAGAAAAAAAACTAGATGTATGCTTACTACTAAACTCACATGACTTATATTTACATTACATTTTCATCATAATTTATTTTATTTCATTTAAAAATCTAATTTACCCTTATACTTTACAACAAACCTCCGAATTCGTTCATTTGATGAAGGTTTTTAAATCCAATTCCTTTATTATGTGAATTTAGTTTGGTTCGGTTCAAGTTTATTTAGGACGTGTTTTTCATCTTCATTATTGCATAATTTAAAAGTTAACATTTCATTTTCTGCTCTTATGTCAATTCTTATTTAATTACTAAGATTTTAACGATATTTTAACGATATTTAAGATATGTTCCTGCTATATCCACATCAAGAGTAGTTTGTACATATTTAGATATAAGATGACTGTATAATAAGTGCTTTTGTAAAGGTAATAGTAGTAAATTGACTTACCTATATGACATTGCTTAATTATATTTTACAAACAGAGTGACCCACTCATATTCACTGATTCACTGGTGACAATGTAGAAAAGGTAATTAATATCTGAATGTAGTCGTTTGAGTTTATGGCAAATGTAGGTTATTGTATACAAATAGAACAGGAGATTTTTTTATTAGGAGATAAGAAGTGTTTCTTGATATTTCCATCTTACCTTGCACCGGTTAATATGTACATTTGTGGGTACGATGGGATCCTTCGAAATAGGAGTAGTGTATTAGCCGTTGGGATATTCGAATAGTTTATTAGGTACCTATTATTTTGTTCTTGTCTCTTATTATACGTTATTAAAAGTCTCTTCATCTTTGTAAATTGGATTTTTGTTTCTAACAGTATAATTGTAACATGTACATTTTAAAACTTATTAACTTCTTGCATTTTATACTTGGACTTTTTACTTTCGGATTTTCTTTACTGGTGTTTGTTAATCATTTGCTTAAAACTCTTTATTCTGGTTTAATTAATTTTTGTTTTAATTTCTGGCCTAATATTTTAAATTCGTATATAAATAGTATAGGAACTATTGTACATTACAAAAATGATAAGGCACGTTGATCAATATAACGACACATAAGTCCAGAACGCCCCGGTGTAGACTATGTGCTCGTGTAAGTATAATTACCTTGTACATAAAATATAACGATCTTAAGTGTTCTAAGAGTTAGTCATTAAATCTTATATATAAATTTCCAGTAAAGAAGTATAAGATTATTTAAATATAAATTCATTGTTACCACTCATCTGATTGATGCTTTTTGGTTCTGAATGGTGATAGTTTCATAAATGGCGCAATTAATGTTTGAATGATGAATATGGAAATAGTATTTATTTGGCATCCCTTTGTTTATCAGCTTTTTAGCACAATTTTCTTGACTGACAGGTCAGTGTGATATGATTATTGTCTATAGGTAATTAGTTCATAATGAGTAGACTCAGGTCTCAGTTCTTGTAAAAAAATCTTTTAAGTGAGTAAGTTCATTTGGTTTTTATTAAATTCTCAAGTTCTTACGTTAGCTCTTCTTTTAAGATTTTTTCATAGTATCATGGATTTATATCGTTATATCTTACATTTTCAGAAAAGTATTTAGGAACCTCTTTGTTGTTCTTCTCATTCATCTCTCTTAGGATATAAATAGAATAAGGTTTTTTTAATTACGATTGTTTGGTTCGCATTGTCGGACTCTATTTTTTCGGAGTAGCCCCGCAGCTAACCGAAGGTACCTTCCCCGGAATTAATGATATAAAAAAGAGTTTTGAGGAGAAAATATTCTATAAATTTTTATATCTGTAGTCGTTATCCTCGACTTACATGTCAGATGTTATGACAGTAGTTACTTATATTAAAAAGAAAGTACAGCTATTATACCTACCTGTTTATGATATTACATAAAACATATATCTAAATATAAGAATGTTTATTATTTTATTTCTGTGCTCAAATTAATCGGTTCAACTAAGCTTTCATTTTAAGCGATAGTACTTATATATACAATGAGAAAATAACTGAAACCACCCCCAAGACAGTAGTGTGTACATACAATTAGAATAAAGTGAGTTGATATTATTATTAACCTCTAGGTATATATTTTTGTGCTTTGGTAAATATGCTGACTCTTGTTTCTCATTATCATTTGTTTTTCACCAAATATTATTCTTAATTAGAATTTTACGTTTATTTCACTTTGTTAGCTTTTTTGTTTTGTAATTATAACGGTGTAGTTCTTAGTTATTGTACATATAATGTATAATCAGTAGTTTATGGGTAGAAATTATAAATATATAGGAGTATGACGACTGTGTAGACGAACATAAATAGAATTAGGTTCGGGTGTCAACGACCCTTTATGTCTCCATTAAGATTACTGCAAAACATTGGAACAGTCCGCCTCGAGCTGGTATTGTACATTCTTACTTCATACAATGTGATGTATAAGTTTAATCATATTTAATAATATTACATGTAATAGTTGTATTAGCTAAGACAGAACCTCCTAGAACTAAACTTTTGTAATGTTAAGCCAACCTTGCTTTTCTAAAGTTTTATGGTTCTAAATTATCTTAATTTTTATAATTATATGAAAAAGTTTGTAGAAAAGATCATTATTTCGTATAATATATTAATTTGTAATGTGCTTCTAACAAACTTTTTTTTTATATCTGAATCTTTTTAAATTTTTTATTCGTCGTTTATAACAATACCGAAGATATTATTTATTATCCATTGTAATTATATAGCCAAATTAGGTAAATATAATATATATTAATGTCATATATAATTAAATTGCAAATAATTTGATAGTAATCGAGTTAGACTATATTAATTAGGTATAGAAAACGATTGATTTTTTTTATTTGTTTCTACAGTAGCTAGTGCCAAAACTTAAAAAAAAAAGATAAAAATTAGAAGTTTGGCTACTAGTTGAACTTCATTGAACTAATACATCTAAACTGACTTCATTATTAATTTCATTAATTTTCCTTAAAATCTTCAAAAAAATAATGATGTCTTTTTCTAATTTTGGCTAAAGTGATTCAGTAGTTTTTATTCAGTTTGACGTATTTTTTTAACATTTATTTAACAAATATACATTAATATGTATGTCCAGCTGTGAATCCCATATGTTAGGTTTCCCAAGTTTTCCAAATTACATTATTTTGTAATTTTAAGGTTGATACTTGTTTTTCTTCAGTATTCTGAGTTAAGTTTAATTATTACTCATATTTTTACGCCATATGTTTCTAATCATAAAGTTGAACCTTTTCAACTAACAATATACAAGGACATTATATTTTTATTTTTATTTACTTCTGCAGATTTGTTATATAAGTGTTACTCAACGTTATTCAATGTGTAATTAAAATTCTGACCGAATATCTTTATTAGGCTATAAATAGTATAAGGAAGATTGTACATTATAAAATGGTAAAGAATCAGCCTCAATATAACGACACATAAGTCCAGAACGCCCCCGGTGTAGACTATGTGCTCGTGTAAGTATATATGTAATAGTACATTTACCTTCTACATAGAATATAACGACCTTAAGTGTTAGTCTTTTTATAAATGTATTTTAACATACAAGCTTTCAGTAAAATATTATAAGATTTTTTTTAATCCAGCATCAAATACCACAATATAGAACCGGAAATGAAACTCCGCGGTTTTAAAATTAAATTTCACGAATCACGAAATTAATTTCTTAATATGTATTTTTGATCAGTTGAAGGTTGCCTTTCTACGGACAAGTATTTGTACCTTATGTAATAAAGAAAATATTGCAGTTATGAATAAGACAGTTGTCTGTATTCATAATTATCGTAAGATTTGTCAGTTTGTTTGTGCACCTATAAGTAGTAATAAACTATTGAATACTTCATTATTTCATTAAGCTTAAACTAAATTAATTTATTTCGGCTGAAAAAGTTATTTTTATTTATCTATAAATTCATTAAATTTTGTAATTTTTCACTTGTTCGGAAATATCGGTATTTGTCTCCTTTTGTTTTGTGACTGTCAGTTGTTTTTCTTCTCATTTGTCTCTCTTAGAATATAAATAGGATTAATTTTTTTTATTATAATTATTTAGTTTGAATCGCTGGACTTTTGATTATTGTATAAGCCACATAGCTAACCTTTCCGGAAATTAATGATATAAAATGATGATTATACAATGAACATTCTATGTATTTCTATACCTATCTGTAGTCGTTACAGCAATTTGGATGTTAGATGTTATAATCGTAGTAACTTAGATTAAGAAACAAGTACAGCTATGTACCTACCTCTTTATGACACTACATAGCACATATATTTAAATATAGGAAAGTATGTAATTTTATTACTATGCGCAGGTAATACGGCTCAACTAAGTTTTCATTTTAAGTGATAGTACTTATATGTACAATGAGAAACTAACTGAAATCACCCCAGAAACAGTAGTGTGTACATACACTTAGAATAAATCTTGTCTTATTATTAACATCTCTATATTATTATTATCATCAGTAAATGAACTGACTCTCGTTTCTTATTCTTACTTGTTATTCCACTAAAGGTGACTGATTATTCATTTTACATTATTATTTTTTTTAGTTTTAATAGGTATAAAGGCGTAGAAAGAGATATATAATTTGAATTTAGAAGTTTACGAGTAGATAATAAAAATAATATATATGTTTATGATGTCTGTATAGATGAACATAGAATTAGGTGTGGGTGTCAACGACCCTTTATTTCTTAATTAAGATTATTGCAAGTAAAATATTGAAACAGTTCCGTCTATATATTTTACTTTTTTACAATATGTGCCTGAGTAAGAATTATCAAAACTATGAAAACATTCTCCCCTTGGTTAGACAAACGTCTTTAAAATGGGTTATTTTAAAAGGTTCTTTTAAAAGTTGTAGGGCATTTGTTGAATGTTAAGACATAAATAGAAGGTTAAAGTATTAAAAACTAGAAAACAGTGAAGGGAGTGGTGGGAGAAACCAGCGTGAGGTATTAAGCAGAAGAATAGAGAATATTTTGAGTTATTAAGTTTAGGTATATTATTAGTCTCAAGGTTTTTGATAGTTCTGTATTTGTTAGTTATTGTTTATGAAAAATTAATATGTGAAACCCTGTTTTCTAAATTTCAAAGTCAGTGTTTAATTGCAGGTCATTTGAATCTTATAACCCTTTGACATTTAATAAATCTGTGTACGTAAGTTTACGAAAATATTTTTTTTTTTACTTTGTTTCAGCGTAACTCGAGCATATGGCTAACGATATTGCTAAATTAGATTTACTTGTTTTCTTAAATATTATAAATTAGGATATAAATAAGATAACAATTGTACATACAAAAAAGGTAAGGACGCCGCCTCATTATAACGACACACAAGTCCGAACCCTCTTTAGGTGTAGACTGTGTGTTCGTGTAAGTATAGTATACTAGTAACTCATTTTAATTTACTTAAATACTAGTGTAACTAACTGTTATATAGAAATAAACGATTTCATATGTATTCCTTTAATGTAATCGTCGTATGTACCTACTCTTATCTAGAGATTTAATTTTAAAGTCGTGACAGTTGATCTGCTTGTTATTTAATAGTTATGTGAATGGAAACCTATCTCTAACACATATAACTTATTAAATTAGAAAGCACTTAATTTATTTCTTTTTGTATTAAATATTTGCTTAAGTTCATAATTTTTGCGGAAATAATGTGATAGTTTCATTATTTCTTTCATTTTAAAAAAAGGCATGTTCACTGAGGTCACTTTTTTACTAGTTGTTTGATTATCATTTATTTATCTATTTATCTTTCATGGGATGGATATAAGTGAGGTTAAGATTGTTTAGTTATGATTATTTGGTCACAATTGGACGGTGGAATAGTCACATAGCAGAAGGTACTAGCCCTAAATGGCAAGAAATTAGTTTCAAAAAGTTAGTTTCTTATTTTCAATTGTTTTATTATATAGAAGAATTTTTATATATTTTTTTGTCACATTTCACAATATTATAACTGTATATTTAGAAAGAGTTAAGAAATATCTGCCTAAAAATTATAGATTAAAAACAATGATATCTGTGTAAAAGAACATAATTAGAGTATGGTTCGGGTGTCAATGACCCTTTCTTCGATTAAAGCCGGTAAAACACTAGAACAATCCGTTTAGTGTTGCATTATAATGTGCTTGCATAATTTTAATAATATTGTAAGTTATATAAGGGAACAAACAATCAATGTTTTATCGTTTTCAATTCTTTACCTAATCTCTATAATATTATGTTGAAGTTAATAAGTAAAAAAAGTAATTTGTTCCTACTATATTATCTTCCCTAATATAAGCATTCTATTCTCTTTGTAAGAAACAAAATATATAATTTGTACGATTTTCAGAAATAGTGCTCTTACCAATATTTGCCTAGAGTTCTTTTTCATTATAAGTATTGTTTCTTTATTAATTGATTATCGTATTCAGACGTTAGACAGCTTTTGCTCCTTTTTAATAATGTATTCATAAAAGTATCTGGAACTTAAGTGTAACATAAATAACGTCTGAAGCTACACCAATAGTTATCTCTCTTCGTCATTGAGATGTGTCTCTGGTTAGATTAAACTACTCGTAACGCTTAACTTAACATATTGAAGACGGCCCTGCTAATTATAGAGAAATGTATGTGGTCTGTAATCTTTTTATCTAAAAAAATATGTTTCTTTAGTAAGTTGAAATTTCAAAATGAGAGTTTTAACAATTTGAATACTTTAGCTTGTCTCTTAGTTAGTGTAAGATTTGACTTTTAACTAAAGTATATGATTGTTATGGCTCTGTTTGATAAATATATGTTTCATATAATTGTGTTGTACCTATATATGTAACTTTATTTTTATGTATATTTAAAATCAATTGGTAGATCTGCTTTGTAATTGGAATATTTCTTATTCCATCTTCATATTTTGTTTGGAGATTTATAGAAAATAATCCAACAGCATATAAAAAAATAGAAAAGAATATAATAATCTTATAGAATAAGTTGCGCCAGGGTTCACTTCAGACATCTTGTTACAATGATTTCTTGTTTGTAATAGTGCATTAAATATTGTTTGCAAAATTTTACTCTTTCATTTCATAATATAACATAAATAAATAAAAATAAATTAATTTTAATATAATAAACAAAGCATATAGATAAAAGCAAAGTTTACCACATATATAAATTAAACGAGAATGTTATAACTTAAAAAAAAAAGGGAAGGAAAATTGCAATAAAAAAAATCCTTTGCATTCGAGAAAACGATATTAGCACATTAAATGTAATGATCATTACTCGAACTACTTAATATTGTAACTCATCATATAGTTTACTCGTTACAGATTGGTCATAATTGATCTCAAATGACTCTAGCATATTTATGTCCTCGCTCTAAAACCGGTCACATACAAAGTTCATTTGATAGTGTAAAATGAACTCTTATACATCGGTCACACGTATATCTCCTAAAACGGCACCTTGAAATGCCCATCCTTGCCATGACAAACAACTGCGA
This sequence comes from Napeogenes inachia, assembly GCA_959347355.1. Lineage (NCBI taxonomy): Eukaryota > Metazoa > Arthropoda > Insecta > Lepidoptera > Nymphalidae > Napeogenes > Napeogenes inachia. The sequence goes on along the minus strand of OY365800.1, from coordinate 2,156,911 downwards.
CGGGTGCAGCAGCTGCTGCGCTGGCGACGAGGGAGGAGGCGACGACTTTATGTAAGACTTATATTACTTTACTAAGTCATACTAGTCGATAATAGTAAATTATTTAAAAATATACTAGCGTATATTTTTAAACAATTTACGACGAATTAACGATCTTACGAATACTTCATTAGTTTAGTTTAGTTTTTAGCTTCTTAGATTTTCAACTTCTAATATTAAACTAATGTTTAATATTAAACAAATTAACCTACATTTATATGAGAAAGCGTTGGACGTGGTGGAATCCACAGTTTTTCTAAGAATTACTGTTGGTGCTAGAATGGGGCCTTCATATATCTAGATTGGTTAGACTTAGCTCTGTTTAAAAAAAAGGATCTGTAAATAACGAGACTACTGTCAAGTTACTTTACTATATTTTTTTTACTTTCAAAGTATAATATCTTATCGTATCCTACCGTCGGATTCTGTTGCCAATATAAATACCAGTTTCGTTTTACAAAAGAGAGCTCTCCGTGCAATCTGCAATTAGGTCCCTGGAGATTTTGTACAAGATAAGTTTAAGCGAATCATTGTACCTACTTACGTTCGCTGATCAATAAAGATTGATGCCCGCGGGTTTGAAGATATCGCTGCCAGGCTACTTAGTAGTAGTTGATTTACTATTTACTTAGTATTGTAATGTATTTGTGTTTAAGTATTATAAAAAAAAAATACACAGAGGACAATCCAGCTGAGTTTCAGTCGCCGGATTTTCAGCTCTGTGAGAATTATTTTGAGCTCTGAAAATTAAACAAAAGTTTTGTGTAAAACTCATTTTCAATAAAGGTTTTTGATTATCGATAAGATTTTGTCACAATATATAATAAATACTTCTTCTTGAGAAAATGTTATTATAATATTACATTATTTGTTCTTTCAAAACTAATGATAAATTACTTATTATTAAAGTCGGGAGATGCAGAATAAGTTGCACAGCAAGTTATTGATAATAATACAACGGATCTTTTAAGTTGATTTATATATAATATAAAATAGAATTAAATAGAAACATTATTACGGGAGCGTATCTAAATATAACAATAAAATAGGTCTATTTAGATAAGTAATTTGTAAAAATAAGATACACAAAGAAAGAGGTGGAGAGAGAAAGGGATAGATGTAGGATAAATTGAATTATTAATATTTTGCAAATCATGTTTAATTTGGTTTTTTAAATATTAAACTAATTATAAATAGGGCTACCAATATTAAAACTAAACCAAATGTTTCATTACACTCCTGCGAAACTCATAATATACCATATTATATATCATATATACCTACACCATAGTATTTCTTACCGATACATATTATCATAGTATGATGATTATTTTTACTACATGTCGTTTATCATATTTAAAAACGTATTACACAAAAAAAACATATTTTTATTTTATAGCATATAAACAAATTGTTATTACAGAAAATAAATGTCTTAGGATAAAAAAAACTACTTTGTCTAAAAATACATAATATAAAGCATCACTTTACATAGAATATATAAATTATAGTAAGATAATGTACTGTTATAATTAACTAATTACATTAACTTTTTTGTTAAAACTAAGTAATATGTTTATTCACAGTATTTAATAGACCCAAAAACTTCAAGAAATACACAATGCAGGTATTAGTTTAAAATATTAGCCAATAATCTTATTAAAATAATATTATTACTATAATATAGAAATGATGTTAATATAACCTACTATTAACCTACTATTAAGTAGGTGCTCATACTATAGTCTTACTCATTTCCAAGACATTAGTGTAACCAAAGAAAGACTAAAGTTTTTCGATATGCAAGACCCACTATATCTACACTAAACAATATCCATTTGTTATTCAATATCGATGATAAGACAATTAGATATCGGATATATAAATATTTAAACTGAGTACCTCCGTTATTGAAAACTATCGTAAGTTGTAAAAGATTCCGATGAGTTACTTTGAAGTGATTAAAAATAGTACAGTAGTATTAGTATATTGAATTATACCTATATACGAATAAAGAACAAAACTGTTTCCTAAAGTAATTTAGATTATGTATACCGTTTCTTACAGCTACATTTCTCAAAAATATAAGCTAATATTGAATATAAAAATACCTACTAAGTGTCAAAAACTCTTAGGCACAAAAAAATGTCATAAATCTTACAATTTGTAGAATTATATATTCCGAATCGAATGGACTTCGAAACCGAAATATAAATCATATATTAACTAAGTGTCCTACTATTTAAAGTAGTATTATTAATAAGTACCTACTTACTGTATTATTCTACTAATGATTCTTAGAAGTTTTCTGTTCAATTACATGACCTCAAAAGATTTCAATTAATTTTAATATGTACAATAACTAAGAACTACACGGATATGACGACAAAGAACAAATAGCTAATAACGTAAATAGTAACTATTATTATAACCTATCTAACATCGAAGTTGCAGAAACGACTACACATATAGATATATATGGAATGCTCATTGTATAATCATTATTTCATATCGATAATTGCCGGAAAGGTACCTTCGGTTAGCTATGTGGCTAGTACAATTAACGAAACTTCGGCGATTCAAAATAAATAATTAAAATAAAATATACTTAATCCTATTTAAAATCTAAGAGAGACAAATGAGAAGAACACTATCACTATCTAGCAGCCACAAAATAGAACGAGTCAAATATATTTCCGAACATCTAAGAAATCACAAAATCATAAACAAAATAAAAATAGTTTTCGAAAATATCTTTAAACATGTATAGCCATGTTAAGCTTATCTAAATTTTATATAAATATAGAATGTATAAAACCGATACGGGCAGGGATTCGAAACCGTCCCGATAAAGACGATCACATATAGAATGCTTTATTCACCGAGACGGACAGCGATACGGTAGCTCAGTTGGTAGAGCGACGGGACGGTTTCCCAGTAGTCGCGGGTTCGAATCCCTGCCCGTATCGGTTTTATACATTCTATATTTATATAAAATTTAAAATAAAAATAGGTTCCTATGAAATAAAATTATGAATAAGAAAATATGAAGCATTCTATAATTTATTCCTTATTATATGTGCTAATTATACTCTCACTTAAAAATTGTGATTAATTACGAAAAAATCACTGTTATTATTTTTTTTAAAAACAGCAGTGTTATTGCATTAAGTGAATACTTACTGTCGTATAAGATAATTAAATCGCAGTAGATATACTGCGATTTAATTATTATGTTGACCATTCAATAATTACCGAATAGTTTACGATTAGTTGATACTGATGTTGCATTTCTTATTTTCGTAGATCAAACTAACGGATTATTACATTCCTATTCTTCAAAGCTAATCGAATATCGATGTTAAAAATATTCATACAAATACATTTATACTAATATTATAAAGAGGAAAGGTTTGATTATTTTTTTGTTTGTTTGAAATGAATAGGCTCCGAAACTACTGGACCGATTTCAAAAATTCTTTCACCGTTGGCAAGCTACACTATTCCCGAGTGTCATAGGCTATGTTTCATTTTCAAAAAAATTTGGGATGATTACTAAAACTTGAATATTTTAACGCAAGGTGTAAAAAAAACAACAAAAAACTGCGTGCGCTGCGGAAACGGTGAAAGTTACGCAAAAATGATGTTCTATGAAATTGTTCCTCTTTAAAAGTTCCAAAGATTACACGAAAAGCGACCTACACGCGGGCGGAGCCGCGGGCAACAGCTAGTTATTTATAAAATATCAAGAAATTATTTAATTTTATTAGATTTAGTACTGTATAAAAATACTATCATTACATTATAATACTATAATATTATCATTAATTGTAAGTGTAGGTAATACATTTTTCTGTTTGTTGTTTGTTCGCGCACACAAAATCTACTTCGTATTTTTATGGTATTTTCTGTGGATTGATTGGTCATTATTGTCTTTAGCCAAATATATGTTGATATACCATGTACTGTAATGTACTGTCTAAAGAATATCAATATTAAATGAACTTTACCCTTTGGCAATTTGACTTATTTCCACGTCGAGACAAAAAATAAATAATATCTGTAGCAAAAATAATAAAAACGTAAAGAAATAAGAAGGATTCTAAACTATAATAATAAAAATACCTAATTACACGTTTATAATTTTTAGTTGTCTAAAATTATTATTCCCAACTTGCCATGTTTAGTGACTAAAAGTTAAATCTTACGACAAATAACTGTGAGTACCTATATTCAGACATTAGCTGGTTTATTTTCGTACTATTACTTTTACGTAATTAAAGGCTATGTCTACCGCTAGATATTAAAATATTGTTATATACTTAGAAGATCACATAGTCTACACCGAGGGGCGGTCATGACTTACATGTCGTTTTAATATGGGACACTTATTTGTTTTTTAATGTACAATCATCCTTATACTTACTTTGTTATACTTCTAAGAGAAATAAGGTGTATTTACAATTAAAAATGATTTAAAACATTCCTTGAATGTTTTCATAATTACTTCTAATACAAGGATCCGCCACAATGCGCTGCGGGGGTTGAGCTGAGCGCGCGCTATGTGATACCGCGATTCAGAAATACGATGGATATGCACAGCGACCTCTGTTGAGATCTAGAAACTGTTAGGTTAAGTCTATGGGAGATTCAGTTTTTTGAACATATCTTTAAAACGAAATAATATTTTTTATTTTGTTTTTTGGAAAACAAGCCTAGTCACGTCCTTGACATGCGTGCCAATTCTGGTTAAAATTGGTCAAGTGGTTTTCCTGTGATGTTGCCTCAAAAAATTTATTCTAAAACGGTTAAGAGCTTCGTTTACGCTCAGCTCAATTAATCTACACAACATTCAAATGAATATCAAAAGTCTTGAAAACATAAAAATCTAATAAAAAGTATGTTCTTATTATATGCATATCTTGCTTTATACGCAAGTGTTTATTTAACACTGTAGATTGACATGTGTTACTTGAGGTTCTATAACAAAGCTTAAGTTAATTTTATAAACTTATATATAAAATTTAATGAATGATATAATACTTAAGTAGGTACGTAGATACTTTGCTGTTACTACTCATTGGATAACAATCGTTTTCTATAAAATCTAATAATCAAGTTTGAAATATAATAAATAATGCCTACAGTTTTATCGTTTGATACAATTCAAAATGTTTTAAATTATTATGCAGAAATCAAAGTTATTAAATGTCATATTGGTTGATAACTGTCAGATACCCTGAAAAATGGGTCTTTGTTAAATATCAATTTGATAAGAATATCGGTAACGTTTGAATTATATACATATAGATACATAATTGATAAATTATATTGTTTCTTATACATTTTTTATATTCTTAAAAAATAATTGCGATTATATTAGATCAATTAAATCATGAGGTGATATGACATACAATGTCTAAATTCCTAAAGTGTAACCCGTGTAAGTATTTAAATTTAAGTATTTCACCTCACAATCATCATTGTTCTCCAACTCAACTCATTCTCAGTGGCGTGGAATAGTTTTACTCGTTTTATATTAAATTATGATGATCCATACATCATTTTGGTAATGTCTAAGGCGGCCATTTCGTCGTTGTTCCCCTCAAATCCCAGCCTTATATTTTTGTTGTACCCCAACACGTGAACCTCGTTTTCAAAAGTGTATGATATAAATCTGTAAATAATTTTGATTTAATAATCACATATAAAATAAGAGAAATTCTTTTTCGAATGTAACGCTTTTAGCGAGAATAGATCAGAATAAAATGGAAAAAGTATTTACAAATAAACTGTTATTATATTAAGTTTATAACGAAACAGTATATACCAAGTATTTAAATATTTTTAAACATAATAATAATAAAACCAACTAATATTAACCAGTAAAGAACTAATATTAAAGTTCTTCTTAATAAAATACTATTTTCTTTTAACCCACCGGACATAGTAAATAAATATGTACATAAATAGCTAAGAATAGTTAAAGTTTTTAAATACTAAGTATGTACATACATAAACATACTTTGATTGAGTATCACTCATAGCATGTAACAGTTTAGTTATCTCGAACTCTTCACTAAAGGCCATATGCCAATACTAGACTCTCTACCGATTTCCACCACCTGGAACAAAAGATTACCACAAGATTACTTAAGAGATTTGATAGTTTAATAATTATTATTAACTTAAGAGAAACACGTAAAGAAATGAGGACCTTCCTCGTAATGAAACTCCATGGTAGCTACTTAAGTAGGTAATGCAATTAGGTCTCAGAGAAGAACAGTTAGAAGGTTTTATGGCTTCTCCACTCAATCTATAATACTATATAATAATTGTTCCTAACAGATAGATATAGATAGATCGCATTATAGCGATCACAGTATTATGTAATAATGACAGTATGATGAGGTACTAAATAAATATTCTTATGTAAAGTTATGTAAACAAATAACATTCATGCTACGTATCTAAATATCTAACAAGTAAGTAATCTTTTTTAAGGAAATGTAACAAAATTAAAAAATTAAATTGTCTGAATGCGGCTATAAAAGCTTTAATTTAAATTGATAATGAAATTATCCCGTGAAATCCAATATCGAAATCTTCAAGTTATTCTACATGTTATTCAATATACTATCTATCTTTCCTAATTAAGTCAAAATAAGTCACTACAGATTTTTAATGTAAATATTATGATACACTTTGTATAGCCATGTTAAGCTTATTTAAATTTATATAAATATAGAATGAAAAACAATATATAATTCATGCATGTTTTTTAAAAACGTAGTAAAATAAAAAAAAAAACAAAAAAAAATGCAAATACACCAAATTATTTATAAACTCTAACTTTAGAAAAAAAAATCTAATTCAAGCATAAATAATTTCTTGCTGATATTTAAGCTATCGATAACACAGTTTTAAATGCAATAGAAACATTGAAAATAAAGGGGGATTATGGTTGTGGAACAAGTGTATTTATATAATAATTCTACCGAAATACTTACAATATAAAATAATAATGATATTAAATAGTATTGAAAAACAACAATTCACTAGTATTTGTTAAGCATTAAAAGAAAAAAATAGTTAAACAGTTAATATACCTACAAAGTTTATCAGTCAATTTTCCGCTAACTTTTAACGTTATCAGGAACTCCAGGTTAATTAAATTAGAAGCACTAAGTAACTGAATCACAAGAGAATAGAGATACATTGCAAATAAAGAATAGTGTTGTCAGACAGAACCTCAAGTAGCCACTGTCTTTGTTACAGTGAGTCGACAGAGATCGAGTAGGAATTGGAAAGACCTCTAATGCGCATGGTCTATTCCCGGACACGAAGGCTAGTTATGGGGTGGGTACACGTAATTGCAGTCACTGTCTATAAGACCCATGTAAGATTTTGATACATTGATTAAGTATCTCTACTGTAAATTCTAGGGCATCTTTTTCGACTGAGTGTGCTTATTATTTAATATCAATTAATTTTTTATTTCTCTATTTTATTTTAGGGAGTTAGAATATATTTCCTTAATATATTAAAATGCAGAATAAAAAATGTTATTTTTTATGTATATATTTTCTATCTGTTAGTATTACGTACCTAGAAGTATTCTTTATTTTAAATATTTTATTATATATTTTCCATTGACAACATGTACCTATCTGAAACTACTGCGGTAGTTTTGATTCAATTTTAAACAATGCACCTCTCATTACATAATATTTAGGTATTTTATAGCCACACCTCAAGCGCATGCTCGATTTTCGGTCACGGTTTTTATTTACGGGGCAAGGTTCGTTATTTGCGCTTCATTCAATAATGAATCCTAATTTTATGTAAATCTAAGATTTTGTGATGAATTACAAAAGAAGATTAAAAAAAAAACTTATAAGGGTCTACTTATTGGTTCGTTCTTTCTAAAATCATAATGTTCTTAGGAAGCTTAAAAGGCATGACCACATTTTTTTATATTTAATGAAATAATGGAGACTACAATCTAAGTACTCTGATTATTGCAAACTTATAATTGTAAGGTTAAAATATTTTTAATTTATTAGGTAATTTAAGTCCATCGATAACGGTTAAATATTGTTATGATAAGGTTTTCATAGCTCTCAGCTAGCTCTTTCAGCTCAGCTCAGCTAGCTAGCTCTCTCATTTGTTTTTAAAGAGCGTTAGTATCAAATATTAAAAGATCATAATAAATTATAGTAATTAATTAATCTTATTTTAATGAAATTAAATTTAATCTAAATATCATTATTATGGATAACTCACCCCATTACTAAAACCATAGATATGTAAACAATAAAACATCTCATGAAGTCGCAATCAATACCTTCTACCTCAGCCTATAAATAGCTTTCAATTTGGGAATTGAGCATGCGCATTAGGGAACAATTCAGGTTCCAGGTTGTAACCCTTTCGGCTCACTGTATCAAAGACAGCCGCTACTTGAGGTTCTGTCTCACTGCATTATCTTTTATTTGCAATGTGTCTCTATCTTCCTGTAAATCAATTTTCTAATATTTATAATTTAATAGCTCCTGCCTTACCAATATCCCTAAAAGTTAGTGGAAACTTAAGTGAAAGTCTTTGTAAGTAGACGTGGTACTATTTTCCATTAATGTTTATCAAGTATTAGCTATTTATTCTTTTGCTATGCAATTTCAAATTATTATTATTACTGAATATGAAATTTATAGAATTATTGTGTAAATATTGTAGACATTTGCCCCCGATCAAGTAAGCATAATCATTATTTTAGAGCCTGCGTACCCGGGCAGCGCGCATGCGTTTAATCCATGTCATAGCAAGCAACACTATTTCTAGAAGACTTTTTTTTGCTTTGAAGATTTGATTTATTTTGCAATGTTTTAAATATTCATATGATTGATATTGTGTTCCTGATAATTTTAAAAGACGGCATATTTTTTTAACTTTGATTTTAATTACTAATAAAAGGTAGGTGTAATCGGGTCAATACATTCTGTTCTCGTTTCTATAAGAAGGATTAGTGATTCGTTGTTGTCATAAGCAAATTTATGTGAAATACTGTTATTAACTAAAATAATGATTGCAGCAGAATCATATTTTCAAAGGGGTTAAGCACATTTAAAAATAAAAGAACTTAAAGAGGTTATTTTATTTTCATGATGTTTTTGTTAAAATTATTCTATTATTTATACATTATTTAATTAATATTTTAAATGATTTTAAGCCCAGTATTATATATTGCTACAATTGCTGCGGAATCTGCAAATAAAATGAAAAGTAGGTACTTGTTTATTATTATATACGTTTATTATTAAATACCTATATTTTTTTTCCAGATGGTTGAAATCATTGACACTGGTGTAGTTAATGCCAATGTAGAGTCCGAGATGATCACACTATCACATCAAGAGGGATGGATACTAAGTCAGAGTGCGTTTTTGTACTGTATTGTATAGGAAATTTTACTTTTTTACATTAATCTTTAATAAATTTAAAATTCATTTATTTTTAAATCGAAATCTGTTGATAGTAACTACAAGGACAGTTTAGGGTGTGTAAAATATAGCTTTACATTTCTTTGAGATCTTTAAAAGGCTTAATTCTCATTTATCACACTACGTAGTACCAGTCTAAGTACCTAGTCTTGCCATAAATATTGTAACAAAGAAAAAAAAATATTCCAAATAACTATTATTATCTACTTTTACAGTGTGTCAGTTTCATACACAAATATAAAACAATTAAAAATATTAAAAGCTTATTCAAAATGGTGTCCATTGGTTGCAATGCAGTGCTTTAAACATTGAGTTCTAGGTGCTATCTTCATTTCCCGAGATAAAATCTTTTGTTTTCGAGAGGATTTCTTCGAATTATTCTCCTTACTGGTTTGACCACCTTTTTCGTACGAACACTACGTGGACGGCCAGATTTTTCTCTGTCACAAACACAGGAAGTCAGAGAGAGAGTATTAATAGCCCGGTAGAGTGTATGGAGAGTTTTAAAAATTGCATTTGGCTCCATACCTACTTTGTGTAATGCAATCACAACGATTCTGTTCTTTTTATCTCCCCACTCCATTTTAATATCGCAAAATGTTGTACAATGTTTTGGCGCCAAAATGAGAATACACAATGAACAATCGTATAAAAATGAAATGTAATATTTCTAATTTTTTATTGTAACAGTATTTATGGCCAAACTAAGTATTTGTAAATAATTTCTTCATTAAATTCTGCTTTGTTAATATTCTTATTAGAAGTAAGCCCGACATAAATGTTTGTACTGTCGGATATTAATCTTTTCTAAATTTATACACAGATTTGTATCAGAAATATACAATCTGAAAACGAGATTGAGTCAGCGAGGGATTGAACAACGACGTAAACCATAAGTGGCTAGGAGACAACCAACGCTGGAATGACCGGCTGACACACGTATGGATCTACTACTATTATATTTGAAACTATACTATTATATTTGAAACTGTTTTATTAATACTACTTACATCACCGAGAATGACTTAGAAGTTATAGTGTAATAATAACGTTTTGATGTGAATTTAATCTTAATATTATTTTTATTTGTTATATTGTAAGTTATTTTAACATTCTTGGTTTTATAAATTCCAGATCAAATATGTTTAATGAGGGCATGAATAAAACAATAACATTATAAAAATAAAATAACTTATTAGTTTTTTTATTTTTAATATGTTAGACGAGGAGCAATTATTATTTTATTATAATCTAAATTATAAATTTGAATTACTATCTAATTAGGACAATTTGACAAATAATTTCAAAATAATATTTTTATTTTTTTTAACGTCCATATCGTTGATTGAATACCATTGTTTTATGAGATATGCAAGCTATTAGTGCGATCTAAGAAAAATAGGCAGTTATTTAGCAGAATTCACTTAGGCTTTGTTATAATTTCGTTGAAATATAATAACCTCAAGTAGCATAAAGTTCTTAAATATGAATAAAAACAAATGAGTTTTTTTTCATAAAAAGTGTTATAAAAAATATATTTATTTAAAGTGTTTTTTTTTATTGTGAATATTTAATCACTAATTTTCAGATAGATTTTTGATTTCCATTTGGGTGTTGTAGAATAATAAACTAAAATAATTAGATGTAACTTATACATTTTCAAATAATTATTATTTTAACCTAATAGTTTGGGATAAAAACTGTTTATCATTAGTGTTAGTAATTATATAGAGTCTTATCTTTTAATGATTTGTGTTCATATCACGTATTATAATAAGTATTTTTTTATATAAGATTATTTTTGAAGTTTTCTAAATTTGCAATCCGCGGCGAGGTCAATATTGTTTATTGTTGTAGGTGTATGTGTGTGTGTATTGTACATTATAAACGAAATCATAAATCTGCATTACATAACTCACGGTGTTGACTATGTATGTGATTGTCTAATTATGTATATACATAGAATGTATGTACATAGATTTTTTTTACTTTTTAGTAATATTAGAGTTAGTCACTTTATTGTTTTTAGTTAAAGTAGGTAGTACGATATTTCTGAAATGATGGTAAAATCATTTTATTCAAATCCCACAGCTAGCTTTGAGAATTAGGGAATTACTATTAATAATTTAATTAAATATGTCGTATCTATCTAGTAGTCGGATTCATGCCGTACATATACCTACATTTTTTATCTAATTTATTAATATTATTATTGTCTGTCCTCAATTTGATTCATATAGCTTCATTTCATTTAAATGTTGATTATGTTGAGTTCGAAAGTTCTTTATAATGTGATTTTTTTTAAATAACTATATTTCTCCCTAAATCTACAGTTGTCAGGCGTAGGTCTTTATAGAATTAATATACATACAATAGGGGAGCCATAGACAGACCTGTGAGTGTGTGAGTGTCAGTGTCTGACAAATACTAAAATAGAGAACATCTTATCTTTGTCTAATCTCACATTAAAAAAAGAGAGACAGATAGCTAATGCAATTAGTTAGCTTTCTCTTTTTTTCACTAGACACGTTTTAGTCTGGCTCTCCTACCTTATGTATAATAAATAACCTAATGCCGAAGTACCTGCATTTTATTGAGTTTTGTTATTATTAGAACATGAATTATTTACCCCGATTTCTTTCTAGTTCTCTGGAGTTGTATTTGAGAGTGATAAGATTGATGTATTCGGGATTAAGTCTATTTTGATGCAAATAATCAGTTCCAAAAATGAATCTATCTAAAATTCTTGTTTAAGATAACAGACACATTAAAACAGCTACTATTGTCATTGCTCATTGTAAACTATTTGTTAGTCACTTAAAGTATGTTTCTAGAAGAAAAAGTCATAAGTTACAGAAAAAGCCAAAAAAAAAGATATACATAGTTATATGTAAGTAATTAAATGGCCCATTGCATTTATAGCTTAGATGAAAATTACATCCAGTAGGTACTTAGATAAGTAATCTTATATAAGGTATACAGATGTAGAAGAAGATTTTTAATTTTATTTGTCTGCCCAAGATAATAGGGACATTTATGTTTTCATTATAAAAGATGGTACTCAACCGTACTATGAAATAATAAATCAAGTCATCCTAAAACAGTAGTGTGTACATACTAATAGAATAAAACTAGTAGTTGTTTCCTTTTCAAATATTTTTATATTGATTAATACATAACAATCTTTTAAGTCTTCTTTTAGGTCTTTGATAAGTTAAATGACTCCTGTTTCTTATTATCTTACTAGTTTCCGTCTGAAGACGACTGTTGCTTTTTATTTAGAATTATATATTTTTTTGCGTTTGTAATTTTGCCACTGTGTATAGAATTGTATAGTTAGAAATAATTGTTTAAGGGTAATGATGTCTGTGACGAACATAATTAAAATTAAGTTCGGGCGTCAATGACCCCCTCTTCATTCAGGTTGTTGTCAAAAAGTAATTAGACCAGTAGGTACCTACGTCTCGAGCTGGACATTATACACTGTAACTATGTGCTAGTAGGTATATATTTAAATAACTAGTTACATTACACACATATTGTATATTATATTAGATAAAAAAAATAGAATGAAACATTTTTTTTTGTTTTGCTAACCAGTTCCTGGATTTTTTATTTTTTGTACCTAGATGTAAATTTGTAGAAATGTGTGGGCGCGGTAAATTATATTTCAGGAGTGAATATCGTTTCTTCTTCAACTTAATCAATCAATTAAGTCAAAACGACAAGTAGTGTTTATATGTAATTGGTACCAATATAACAATGTATTACTATATTATATGATATTGCGTAAGTCTCTTTGCCCAAGCCATTCGGTTATGTTTCTATTATAATCGATAACCATATAGGTACTTGTAATAGATATATTCATACAGAATGAACTCAAATGACCCAAAAGTTGTAACGTGTATTGACTTTTAAATATAGAGTGTTCATCTATGTGTTATCCATAAGAATATGCCTGGTGTTTATTGCCTTCATTTCTTCTCCATTAGATTCTTTCACAACTTATCCCAATATTTTTATAGATTCCACTACTTCTTCTATCTAAGTCTATAATAATAACTATAAAACCAATCAGATCAATTATTCATATATTATGTAAAAAACTTTACGATGCTTTCTTTTCCTAATTTGAAAAATATATACTTTATGTTTGGCATTTTGGACTGAAACATTTTGTGTATCTGCTTTTAATATAAATTATTACATTGTGTTCTATACATACCTAATTATTGTAACATTATTGCAAAACAATCGTTTTTCTACGGATTTATATTGATATATGTAATAAAAGTATTTATATGCTATTCAGAATGAGATGTCGGAATGTTAATTCTGTTTTGTTTTATCTTATCAAAATGTATTAAATGTTATTTTAAAAAAATACCTTCTTTCAGTTCATAATTATATAAATAATCTTTGTTGTATGATATTTGTAAAGGTACTTTTGTAATCTGCTTTAACTCCTAAATATTTATTACGTTTTTCAAAAGAAATGCAACAAACCAATTTCACATATTATGTACCTATAGCAATTATTTAATTACTTTTATTTACAAACCTGCGATTGTATGTTAATACCATTTACTGTAAAAAAAAAACAGAAGAAGAAGAATGTACCTACCTATATGTTAGTCGAGTTTTCACGAGTCTATACGGAAATGTAATAAAATAAAACAAATTCCTTGCGTTTAATATTTTTCTTGCATTTATTTAGGTAGTTATTTCTGTTTTGTGCTGCTGTTTTGATTGGTTCCATCTATGTCACTATCATCTCGCACGACTAAGCCAAATTGTAAGCGCACTGTAAGTGTCACAGTAAAGCGCTATTGGCTTCAAATTGGAGAGAGACGAAGTCGCATGCATTTTCTAATTCTCCGCTTCAATCTTTAACTACTTAAAATAATCTTTTCATGTCTTTTTATGCCCTTTTATTTATCTTTTAAAGCATTTTATCTGTTTCTTAGTATAGACCTTGCAGTTTTATGGCAACTATGAAGATATACTAATTATAGACCAATTGCAATTTTAAATAGTTAAGTAAAATAACGGAGAAGAAACTAATAGGATAGAGATCAAAATTTCTTAAAATAATGGTTTTAAACAAAACAGAGGAGAGAATAATTTATAGATGATCAATATGTGTTGGAATAATCGACTAAAAACGATAGTTGTGGTAGGTATACCTACATGGATTTTAAAAAAGCATTCGATATACTTGAAGACGAAGGTTTGTTGAAAACAGAAAGAATGTGGTATTGTGAGAAATATTATTAATTGGTGTAGAGAGTACTTAAACAACAGGCACGTGACGGATTAATAAGAGTTAGGTATATATAATTACAATCCCCTTGTAATGAAAATGGTATAAATATAACTAGTAAGTCATTTAGGTAACTGTCTACAATAAAATGGACGTGATTGGAAATGTAACTAAAATAAATACATAATATAAATATATAATTATATTAAGCTTCAGTAAACTTATACCATATGTATAATGTATTGTATATAATAAATGAAAATTTAGAATCGAGGTGAATAATGCGACACTGGTTTACATTTTAATATCATTACATTAGGATCGGATCCCTGACGCCATCTATTAGATATCTTTTGGACTACTAGCCCAACTAGTTGTGGAGAAGCTTTCTTCTCCACACATACAAAAATGTAGTGATGTAGCTACTAGGTAGATAATTCGGAAAAAAATCAGTTTTGTGTAATAAAACAAAAGAACGATTTTTTGTATTGTCTGACGAATAATCAAATGTCTAACGAATAATCAAAAACTTCTTGTTCGATCGCCATGAAACTGTTCTTAGTTAAGTTTTTTACAGATAGGTATAATGTAATATTTTTAATATATCAATCTGACCATTTTTGATAATGATTTCTTCACTTTGATAACACTATCATTATAATTATAGGAAATTTTTCGAATAAAATATCGTGAGTCTAAAAATAATTTAAAAGTAAAGAATTTAAAAATGTTATAACAAATTATACCGCTAATGAAATTAGTTCGTCGTAGCGTTACTAGATGCCGCTACATACCTAAATTATCTTATTTGTTCTGTAAAACACTTAACTGATCTGGTATATAATTTCAATATTACTATATAATCAAATGGATTTTATGAAAATGGATGTTCTGTTATTTTATTATTATTGTTAAAGATGCTATTTACTGTGATTTTGCACATTGCTCTGTTTTCAAGACGCAAATTGGTTCGCTGTATAATAACTATAAAATTAAAAATGTATACATTTGTAAAATTTTTCATGAATAAATAAATAAGAGTAGTTACATACCTAAGTGTGTATTTGTTTGTATGTATTTCCCTTGCTGGAAATTTAGAGCGATCTCACTTCCTGCTAACATGATTGTGTCATTGTTTAAAGTTTTATTTTATTGTTTTTATTTTATAAGATATTTATAGAATCTTTTAATCACAAGTTATTTATAAACAAATTAATAAATTCGTGAAAATCACTTTATATAAATATGGGCGCTAGTTTAGTTTTGAGTCTTCTAATCAAAAAATGTAAGTAGATTCGCTGCCTATATTATACTAAATTATAATAAAGTTTTTTTTAATGTTATCATTGAGTTTATTACTTATGTATGTAATTAATTCTCTATTATGTATAAACACTGTATGAAATTTTAATTTATATTGTTTAGTTTATTAATTAATATGTATTGTATATAATTGTATGTGTATTATATTTATGTGTTATTGTGTATTTATTTTTATAGCTATCTATGTGCACTGATTTTAAATTCCTATCAATATACCTATTTGTCTAAAGAAATCGCGTTTAGGTGATAAGAGCGCCTTTTGTATTTTCCCTGTGTTAATTTGTAACTTTTAATGTATTTTTTTAAATGTGGTTAAATGTGGTAAATGTGGTAAATTGTTATATTTATAGTATTTTAAAACAATAAAAGCTAAAAAAAACAAGTAGTTTAATTTTTGCTTAAAAACAGAATCAATATTAAATTAAATAAGTAATGAAATCTTTAATTAGTCATCTAATGAAAACAAGGCAGACCCTAGATGGCCATAAATGTAATATTAGGCTTGGATATATATAGTAGCTGCGTACATACATCATGATTCATGACCGACAGTGGTTACACAAAGGATGTCGGAGGCTTTAACCACATTGACGATACAATGGCGAGCTATGTGGTCTTGTCTATAGTGACTAGATACACCTAGATACACCTTGGGCATTATGTTATAGTGCCTAATTGTGTACCTTTAGGTATTAACTAAAATGCGTCATTTAAGAGATACCTATATCCTTTAAGGTTTAGTAGATTGGATGTGAAATAAGCTATTTTTCGTCTCGGATGAGCAAATTTCAGCAAAAAATCTCAAATGGTAGGTAAAGCTTTTATAGCTAGCCACCCTAACTAAGAAAATTATATAGACAATTGATATAAAATGACGAATGAAACAGGCAAGAATATAAGAATTCAAGTTTAATTAGTTCAAGTTCAAGTTTAATTAGTAAGAATTAAGTTAGATTTTATTATATTGACTTTTACATAACATGCGAGATAACCTACCGAGTATAGTTTTCACTGAATTAAAGTTTCATTAAATTTATATTTGCTAAAGACGTTTCAACATATAAGATTTGTTAATCTATCAAGATACGATTCTTGAGAAGATGGATAAGCTTCTTAACAACACCATAAACCAAGAACATTCCTTTCAGCAAGTTTCAGCTCATAACTAGGTCATAAAGCTCGGTCCACCCAGATGTCACTATAAACGAACGTTTGGGACTTCAACAAAGCTAAAGGCTACCCCTCATGTGGTCTAAGCCTGGGACTGGGCTCCCTAGAATTATGACATACCAGTCAGTCAGTTTTAGGGATTATGACAAACTCTCAGAAAGTTACTGTTCTGTTCTGTTAATGGAGATAGGTTTTAGAATAGCGTAATATATGTTAATGTTATTATATGAATGTATAAACTAACATGTATTACGGTAGGTATCTATTAAATGTTTTATCATATAGAAAAAAAATACCAAAACAAGATATTTTATTTAGGAAAGTTAATTATTATTATAAGTTGGTAATGGTTACTTACTACCAATATGTATTCATGTTTTTACTATCAATTAATATTGATGGAATCCCATACCTTGCTGCCTTTTTATAGTAATATTTCTATTAAAGTTAGAGACTATTAATCATATTTAGTCTATATGTATGACTGTAGGTGTGAATACCTTATAATTCATAATTGAAGCACTCTTCAGTATCCATAGGAACCAGTTGCTTGTGTTTATAATTAACTATTAGGTACGCCTGTGTCAATGACCTAGCAACGATACTTGATTATTCTAAAAAAGGTAATTTTCTACTTTTTTTTGCATTTATCTTAAAGAACGAACGAGCGACGAACGTACTAACGTAGTCTCTTAAAACTGATTCAAATACCAAACGTGAAACGACATATTGTTATTCTACTTAGGTACGGCTTTTTTGATTTATCAAACCTGAAGAATGATATTATTATATCTAAGTTTTTGTGTTCGTAGTAAAATGTTATAGTAATCAATTTTAATAAATTTGAATTAAGAATAATTAAAATAATAAAAACAAAGTAGGTATTTAATTGTAAAAAAAGTGTGGAGTGCTTTTAAATTATTTTCAAAATAATTATCCTTCTTCTGATATTTGACAATTAAATATTATCTAGATAACCTACCGACACCGTTTACATCACGTTTTTTTTTCTAAAATTTAATACATTTTTTTGGTTTGCCGATGGCACAGCGTACTGTCATGCGAAACACGAACCGAATTCTTCAGTATTACAAAAAAAAAATACTTTAAAAGTTGTATTTTTTTATACTTATTGGTAATAGTTTTAATCTATAGGACAAAGACCTGGTTAAATGTAAAAGATGTCCCATTAATATCGCGTTTTTGTTAGACGTTGGACTTGTTTTCGAGTTGTGAATAAGTATTTGTGATAATATTTGTTATTTTTTAGTGAAAAAGGGGGTAGTTTTGCTTATTATATTTAATAGATGATATTGTTATTGGATATAAGTTACATCAATATAGTTAGTTTTGTGTTTTAATTGAAAAAAATACAACAAATAGGTATACTTATAACCTGTAAATGAAACATTCCAACAGTCCCGGTTTATAATAAAAAGATAAGAAATGAGGTATATTTCTTATTCAAAACGATAATATTATATCTAACTCATTGTTACTTACTTAATAAAGCGCACCCTTTTTATCCCGCTTTTATATATTTTTGTTTGTTTGTTTGCTTGTAACTGAATTTTTCAAATGCGATTCTGTGTCATTTCCCATGGACCGATTTTGTTCAAATTTGGTACACACATCAAGGACCGATAGTAAATTAATAATTCGATGAGATTATCTTATTATCCTGGTTAGGATGTCCAGGATTAATAATTATCTCAAATTAATCTGGCATGTTTTTAGTTTTTTTTTAACTATATTTGTTATTATTACTTACCAGTATTTATATTTGAGTCATTGAGTCAAGGATCTTTTGAGTGGGTGGGTTAAATAAACAAATTCTTTTTAACCGTTATGTGATAATCTTTGTATGGTAATTGATAAGTAATAATATAATAATAATATACTTGATCAAAACCAGGGTCTTATATATATATAATTTATATAGGTTTTCGTACCCTTTGAGATATTTAGCCGATTTATGAAAATTTTATTACTTGCATAACCATCTATAAGAACAATTTACTATTTTTGAATGTTATATCTTGATATATATAGAAAGAGAAAGAACGAAAGAGTAATACGCCATATTACATTCACAAAATAATTTGGAAAATAAAATGCCACCGCGTATGACATCAGTACATTGGCGAGTTTATAGCATGTTTGTTAGTGAAAAAGTATAATTTTGATAACGAATACATACATATTACCTTTTTGTTTTAATAAAACCATATTCCAAAGGAGGTATTAGCAAAACTATTCGATAAAATACAAATGTTTTAATCGTGAGTAATGGTAAATATTACAGATGATCCTATATTTGAAATGTAATCGGTATTCGGCATTTCATCTTTTTAGTTATTTGTATTTGACAGAGTTATTCGATTTTGGCGCAATATATTCGGTTCGAGTATTTCTATTTTCTTAGCTACACGTAAATAACTAAAAGACAAAACTAAGATTTATACCATATTATATGTCAAAGAAATCCTATAAGCAATGTGTTAAATAAAGTCCAATAAATTATAACATATAGCAATTAAGCTTCAAATCAACATATAGGTATTTTAAGGGACGCTCTTATTTTTAACTTAACTCTTATTTTTTTAGTCACATTTTTTACAAAAGTATATTTATTAGGTTTTTATCTACTATTTATATTAAATATGATTAGTATAAAGAGTATATAGATTTGTTTTTCTACCGAGAGAAAGCTATACGATTTAAATTATAATTAGAAATATTGATTTGCTCGGCTATATGCACGTAAGTTAATCGATTTTTTGCCGGACTAGTATCGAATCCATTCAGGGTTTTTATTCATGAAGTCGATGCAAGACGCCTCGAGTCGGGCAAAATTCAAGAAAGTTTAATTACAAAAAGATTATAAGAAAAATAATAAACATAGTTCTAAGTCACGGTATATTTTACATAGATTTATAAAATAGTGGCGTGTTCCGATAAACACAGATTTTGACAATTTCTTAAAACTAAATCACTCGCCATTTGACTAGAGACGTTTCTTAAGAACAGCAATAGATAAGTTCACAACAGCTATAGATGCAATATTTATTTACACTAGTTTTATTATTTAAATATATTATTTAAATTGGTTACTATTGTTTTTATATAAAATAATAATTTTAATACATTGATATTTTAATTACCTATTATAAAAAAGAGTTAGTTCGAACACTACTTCAAGAATATTATAAATAATAAAAACAGTGATAACAATATACATATATAGGTAATTTCATTAAAAAAAACAAATAATAGACTTAAATCTACATCAAGAAAAGTATTGAAATTTCACATTGATGTGTTTGATGGTTTTATATTTTATAAGCTAAATTTATTTACGATTAATTATACATATTATATTAAATATAATTTAAACTTATGTTTGGTTATTATCATTTGTCTAAATTCTTATTTTTGTTTATATACATTATGTTTCAAACAATAACTCATAATGAAACGAGAACAGATATTAGAAACGTTTTTACAGGTACATCATAGAAAATATAAATACACATTAAAATTATATAACTTACATTTATATACTTAAATTTAGTCAAGTGTCTATATACAGCTATGTTTGTTTTTAATAATATATTTATATTTATTTTATCACTAAAACACTTCTGATAATATTTTCACGATAATAACTCAATTGATGATCTTCCAAGAAGAATATATAGGACTTATTATAAGATTGTGAACGCAAATGATATTACATAAGTTTTAAATAAAGATTAACCGTCAGAAGTAAAACATAGCGGATGTTCTACATATTATATACAGCTATAGATAATTAAACAAAACAAACAAATGTTACTCGAAGACTTACTAAATGTGTGGTTATTGAAGGTTTTATGTTCATTTTACGTTTTTTAATCACTTCTTGAATGAAATGTATTATCCACTTAATTACACAATCGATATTTTTATCCAGAAGTTCACAGCGTAGAATACGAGTTACAATTAAATATCGAAGGGTACATGTTGGTAACGGAGGTGGTATGACTGGTTTTTGTTGATGTAAATCGTGTAAAGTCCTTTGGATACAGACGTTGTTGAGAATTGTTCATATTACCAACAACGCCGTGTGCTTTAAATCAATGATCTGTACTAAAATATGAGTTTTGCATTAGGTATAATTTATCTATGGGATTGACTACGGCCCCAGTGCCCAAGTTCAGCGGCTCGTGGGACGAGTGATTTCCATGGTGAGGAAGGTGTGGTACCTCCAAGTTTTGTAAGCTCATAGTATCAGAAGTACCTTCATCGAGTTGATCAAAGTTACTTCCATCAAGTGAAATGTCTGAGCTGCAGAAACTGTCTCCCGAATGAGCTGGATAATCTATAATAAACACGGAAAAGAGGTTTTAAAAAAATTTTTGTCAATCACTATTTTGCATATTACGATACTTATTTGAAAAAATAAGTAAAAAACTAAGTATAGGTATAGTCATTTTGAAAACACATTTTATACGTACCATCAGGAGAATAGGGCAAATTTGGATTTAACGGTTGACTTGAAGCTGAATATGAGGTGTCCAAGCCGAGATAGTTGCCATGTTCACTAGAGGGCGACTCTTGTTTTATACTCTTTTCGTCTTTGTCCTTGTCTTTATCAGTATTTTTGTCTCCTTCTTGTTTGGCTTTGCGCTGAATCTTTTTCATTTTAGCTCTTTGATTTTGGAACCAAACTTGGACAACTCGTACACTCAATCCTGTATCTTTAGCTAAAGCTTCTCTAACCTTACGACATGGCTTCGGGCTAACTTCAAAAGAGGCCTTAAACTGTCTGCGTTGAGCTGATGTTAGTATGGTTCTTGGACGTTTCGGTCCTCTTCTCCCATCTCGAGGGCGTTCTGAATCGTCAATTATCATATCATCTTCCGCGTGTTGCATCAAGTACATCTCTTTTTCAAAATCTTGTCTGCAAAATATTTGGCCACCTCTAATGACATATTGCTCCCCTTTCTGGAGAGGCTGGCAACACATGACACATACAAAGCATTGTATATGAAAAACATACTGTTGAGCTCTCATAACCATCTCCTGGGGTAGTAGCCTATCTCCGCAGCGGGTGCACTTGACGCCAAACAATCTGTGACAAATGTAATAATAAACATAGTGTTAATAAATATTAAAGAAACTCAAAAGCATTTCGCTTGGCAAGTCGCTGGAGGCACGCAAGCATCATTCGCAGAGCATAAAGAGGGTATAACCTTAATGTAAACGAAAAAAATGAAAATTTACCTATCGTAGTCTGGTTTGCAGTAAACTTTGGCGTTTCTTGTGTAGCAAGTATGTGACAGAGGGCAACCGCACACACAGCAACTGAGGCAGTGCTCGTGCCAGGATAGATCTCCTACTCGCATCAGGTAGCGGTCTTGAATCTTCTGTCCACATCCCTCGCAAATTTCTACAATCTTTTCCCTCTTGATACTTGCACTGAGCTCTGTAGAAGATAAAGCTATATTTAGTAGCACGTGGTAAGTCCCATCTAACAGTCGGATGGATGCGATAATTCAAACTACATACATATATTGTGTAAAAAAGCTGCATATTCGTAAGAACAAGGTTTGTATTTTTGGTTAATCCCTTTTTAAAAACGAAGCCAATGCTGGTATATAAATACATTGAACATAATAAGAATTTGATAAAGTGTAAATCAATGTAAGATACAATTCGCATTTGCAATATTATTACATTACTTACAATCCGACTTTTATTAAAAATCGCCAATGTAAAAATTGTGAAATACCCTTTTAAATCTAAAAATTATATACTGTCAGACTTCCTCCAAAACAGAAGTTAATATTGCTAAAATGAAATAAAAAAATAATAATATTATAAAGCCGCCATTATCCGATCAGCGAGTCGTGATAAAGGGACGTTAAAACAACAATCATGGTACTAAAGTTGAGTGACATAAGCATAACGAAGTATAGGAGTCGAAATGGGTCTGAAAGTATCAGGCGTCTCAACATGCTCCTTAGACGAGGTGGGGGGGAGGGGGGATACGCCTTCGGGAGGGGCGTGTCGGGTCACCCGGGTCACGAGCACAACCCGAGAACAAAATGTCTGCGTACAATTGCCATCCTCGTGCTTAAGCACATCATTATTTTGATATAGATATTTGTAAATGATTTAACTTCTTATTTAAAAATTCATTATATATTTAGTATAATTTTTATATTAACAAAAACAAAATCATTAAACCATTTATTATTATAAAATTTAACACACATAATGCAAAAGTCAGAATGAAATAAAATTGGAAAGACCGTCTAAATAGAATTCGTTTTTTATCATATACCTATAGGTATAGACTGTCTGCTTTTAAATCCTCATAACAAATTAAAATTTTATTTCTTCTGTGGGCCCTAGAAAGGAATTATGAAATTCTAGAGTCCAGCAAAATATCAAATTACATTATTTTATAACTGTTTCCCTTCTTAGAGTATAACTAGTTTAAAATATTTATCGTATATTATGAGAGCTACAGCGCCCAGAAATAACTTTTCAGTTACATTGCATTGAGATAAAACCAGACAAACTACACAAAAAAAAAAATTGTTCTTAAATAACCTACCTAAATAAAATAAACCAATCATAGATCACCGATTATACTTTTTTATTTTTATTTTAAGAATAGGCAAATAAATAATGAACTAGAAACAATTATCAACATGAAACGATACAAATAATTACTGCTCTTTTAACAATTAAATGCCTACCTAATTTTCTAAATATCTGGACACGACACCACACCTACCTTTTAAACTGTTTAATTAGTAAACTGTACAAACAGATGAATAAACTAAAATTTTAAACTGTTTTAAACGATGTAAATATAAACACTTTTATTTATGTTTCACTGTCGGGTAACTTGTGCTCTGAACGCAGCGATTAACAATTATTCAACTAAATATGAGTTTAACTGGTTATTAAACATTAACTTGACAGATACAATATATCTATCCAGTTCTAGTGTTACCAAATTAATAAATCAAACTAATTAAAAAATATCTTCATATAAAGATTTATCAGTTAGTTTGTGATGTCAGAGGTGCCGCCCGTCGCTCTTTAACTCCAACTGAAGCGATTCTAATTCTATGTAGTAAATACTTAAAAATAGTATATTCCTAAAATCTTAATTATTTTGAACAGATATCATAAATAAGTAATAATGTATACATGTAAAGTGTTAATATGAAAACATTTTTTATGAGTTCCGAAATCTCTATTGTATTTTTCAAACTGTAGCATGCACCTAGTTCCCACTGGTGAAATTGTTAAGAAAAATAAAATAAGAATATGTTTTTGCAAGAAATAACATTTAAGAATGTTTATTTATAAAATGTTTCTTTTACCCGAAATTTAGGTGTAGGGTAGAGTCGGTCAATGTTTTATCAAACTTGACTCTCAAATTTCTATTAAACAGCTTATTTATGAATATTATAATGTATAAAAAAAATCTATATATTTCCGGTGTATTTTTCAAAAAAAGATTTGTAAGTACACAACCGGTAGGTACCTACATGAGGCTAATTCTAAGATATCCATAAATTTGGGAAAATATTCAATCAATAAAAATAATTAATCATACCTATGAGAATATTAAATTTAATTACGGAACTATTTGAAGTAATGAAATCGATGCTTTCCTTTAAATTTTGTGGTTTCATTTCGATTTCGAAAGCCGTTTATATCAAAATACTTATCTACATAATTATGAAACGACGATACCATTAGGTACCAGTGAACTATTTTCTCGCGATCGATGTAATAAATAATACAAATTAAATTAAAAAGTAAGTAATTATCTAATACCCTTAATTATGTTATACATTTTCCAAAAAAATATTTCATAAAACACATTTATTCGGCAAATGTATATCATATATTAATCATTTTGTAATCTATATTTCTTTCAGAGTGAACTCTTGGTTTCAATTCAGAGAAGATAAATGAAATGTTGACAAGTGATAGTATCGCCGGCAGCTATCTAAATAGTTCTCGTAATTTGTTCCGTCCCACTAAAAGCTTCTTACCAATGCAATTTATACAAGTTACAACGTATTTGCAATTGATGAATTCAACAAGATATTTAATTGCAAAATTGTTGAACGTTGTCTGTTAATTTATTGTAGTTTAGAGATTTCAATTATTTCGTTAAATGTATCTACAATATTGAATGTTTTACAACACATGTTTTAGTTTAAATTTAGTGTAACCTTCAGAATATTTTTTTGCTGCATCTCTTTGTACCTAGTAGGCATCGGGCATAAAAGCGGTGTACCTAAAGTAGTTGGTAATTTCACTAAATGAACAAATAGCTTTATGAATGTCATTATTTTGTATAACTTCTCTTATTAGCGAGAGTTCAAGACACGTGTATAGTTTAGTTATAAAGTGATGAAAATATAATATTTACTAACTGCATTTTTCTTGTTTTTTTTATGTAATTTGCTATACATATACCTATTTCAAACCATATACTTAACTAAACGTAGTAGTCGTAAAGTAGTATTACTAGTAGTAGTAGTTATACTAATAGTAGTAATCTTAGTAGTAGTAACATTATTAGTAGTATTAGTAATAGTATTAGTAATAGCTATAAACTAACCTACTACTACAGTAGGTTAGTTTAATTTGTCAAATGTATACGAAACATATTTCGGCGATAGATCAATATTTCATATACGGCTATACCTATTATTTGCTATAGGTATAAAAAGCGTATCAACTTATTACACAGGAAATATTTATAAATAAATAGCACATTTTTTGAATATTTATTCACTCTAGTATATTTTGTCCCTTTGAAAATGTTTTGTAGTTTTTAGTCTGTGCTAGGGATGAGTAAAATGTCTGTATAGTTATCCCGAGGTAGATCTTCTCTCTTATTTGTAAATGTAACAGGTTTTGTTTAATAATCGAATTCTGTTGTTGATTATAATATTATCTGTTATGATAATAATGTTGTCATAAGAAGATAAAAAAATATCTATTGTTTGTAATTTTAACTTTTTTTTATACTTTGATATAGGTTTTTTTTGGTTGGAGCTTACTTAAAATTATATTTTTATTATTTTGAATGTATATTTATGTCAACCAATAAAATTTACAAACTTATTTATCTGTATATACCGACTTCTTGTTAAAAATGACAAAAAGAGAATAAAAGAAGAAAATTAAAAATAATAAAGATTTATCTCGATATAAATTATTTGTACAAAGCTTAGAAGATGAATGGAGGAGGTTATTTTTAAATATAACAACAATTAAGTAAAACGAAACACACTTTACTTAAAAAAACAGTCTAATTGCTATAGGTACCTACCAATATTATACATACTATATTAAATACTATTATTATTACTCTATGAAGACTATAATATTAAATATATTACTATGTTAAATACAATACATGTATTGAGGTTCTATAGTTTAGTTTTTCTGGAACATACTAAATATTCTTAAAGTATGGAGAATGTAGAGCTGCTCAAACTAGATTTTTCGAATATTAATATATATGTTAATATGTAATATGTATGTGAGTAAGTTGTGGTGGTTGGAGACCGCTCATGTGTCACTAGACTTTGTTATTTAGATTATGATATTATCACTTGAAACGATCGATAGGTACTGCCTCTGATTAGTGGAAATAGGTCTAACCTAGTTTTTATTTTAGAAATATATATTTATTATAGTCTAAAAATTAGTTAATTGAGGTCCTAGGTAGATATATGGTGCGAAATAAAACAGAACTTAGTAGTTATTTCTACAGTTCGATTTGCACCTCAAATAGCTAAATGTTTGGGTTTGTTTTGTACTTACTGACCAGAAGTTCGTCTAGTAATTATCTTATGATCCAACTTTACGTTGCTTTAATAGCTTGATAACTTTGTATGGGATTTAACCCCAAATATTTGAAAGCTTTATAATTCAATCAATAGTTTTTGCAAATTTTTTAGAGGTTTATTTCCTATACCTACCTACAGGTAGGTACGTAGGTATGTCGACGATAGTAGAGTGCCTATAGGTATATATTCTGTTGAACCATAAGTGAGTGCCTATAGGTAGGTATATACTATGTAAGTGGAATACTATGAAGCTTTAACTTACTACTTTAGTTACTATTAGTTCTCAGTAGAGAAAAAATATGAATTAAACAAGAATATATATTAATAATATATATTTTTGTTTAATTTATATTTTTTCCGCAATAGGTATTTTATCGAAAATACAGATGTATATCTATGTATATAATATAAATAAATGTTTAAGTATATTAATATTAAACGCAAAAACCTATAAAACGTAATAAAACAACGAAAACGAATTAATAAATAAATAACACACATACAAATTAAACAAACAGTAGGTAGTTATTTCACGAGCAAGCTCCTTTAGTTTCCCAAGACACAGACAGTTGTCTTCTCAAAGAGAAATAGAAAATCAATATTTTCCTAACTTCCAGTTAGACGATTCTAATTTGCACCTCTACAGAGATAAAATAGCCTATATAAACTAAACAGTTAGGTTAGGTTAGGTTAATAACGTTACACTTTTAAGTTCACAAAAAAAAAGATAAACGTACATAATGTACTGTAATTTTTTATTCGCCTAATATTATTATAAAGATAAGATTACAAGGCTTTGTTATAAGTTTAAAACAATGAATAATTCGCTTAAAGCGTCAGAGATATCACTTCGTACTAACCTGTTCTTCCGGCGCAGGAGAGCGGCGGCTGCATGCTCTCCGGCATTAATCCCGAATTAATGTTCGTATAAAACTCGAGCATTTTTTTCATATAACTGGCCCACGAACACAACACCGAGGCGCACCGAGCGCCGGCTGACCGTACAATGAAGAAGGGGACAAGTGAACCCCCGGCCGATCAGCTTAAAATGATTCCCCCCTCCTTTATCCCACCAATGGGGAACTGTTAAACCAAACAGCCCCGCCTTCCGCGCGTAACCCAACCTACCTATTATACAGTTCAGTTCACGATATTTTGCTGCTTGCCGAAACGGCACCAACAAATTGTATTTTTTTCATTTGTTGGAAAAATTCGGAGGCCTATAGCTTCCAATACACTTCTATTTGTAGCTACCAACGCGACATGAACTACGGAGGTCTTAGGGAAATTAAACGTTACGTAAAAAACGAATTTTAAGCGTGTGTGACAGTTAGCGAGCTTGAAGTGAGTCACATTAGCTGACAGCGAGTGCTGTGTAGACTGTAAACTGTTGACTGTAAACTGTTGACTGTAGACTGTAGACTGTAGGTCACTCACGGGGGGTTCGTTTATCTATTACATTGATCGTGCTCAATAAAATTCTCGTTACATTAAATTAAAGTCTACAGGAACTCGAACAATGAAGGATATTTGAATTCTTTCATTTTCTATTAATCAATACCTATAGCTGAGTTAAGTATATATAGTTCATTAAATTCATTTTCTCATCAAATCCTTTCATCTTTTTTTTGTAATAATTTAAATCCTCTATGATATGATATGATAATGATATGATAATAATAAGTACAATAAGAATAAGAAATAAATATATATATTTTTCCTATTTATATAATAACTTTTAAAAGATTACCCAAGCATTTAAAATAAAAATGATACTGTAATTATAATTTTCATTATAGTTAAATATATTATAGATTTGAAAAAGGAAATTCAAATTTTATACAAAATATGACATAAGGTTTTGTTTATAAAACTTCACCTCAGATTGACCTACAAAAAGTTTCAACGTAGGTATAGCTGTTGCATATTTTTAAAACGTTCACGTTTCCCCTTCCGCTCAGTAGAATGTCCTTTCAATATTGTTTAACTGACCGTTTTAAAGTGACAAAGGAATTTTAACGTGCCATGAAGGCTTTTGCTTTTCAGCAACTTCCTAAAGGGAGGTTCTATGTTCGACAATATATTTTTAATAAGGCGGTTTGCTTTGTGCGGTTATTATTGTGCAAGTTACACAAATAACATTATCTAATGTCTGTCAGTTAACGATGGGTTTTCAATTTCTTGCATACAAAGCAACGACTTCACAGATTTTTATGTAAAACACAAATAATTGACAAATTAACCGAATGTATAAATTGAAGTCTTGTTGTACCTAGGTGACATTTTAATACATTATGGAGTTACTGTTTCATGAGTTTCGGACATGACAATTCGGAATAAAACGTCATATAAATATCTGACAAATTAAACTATCTCATTTAAAATTGTCAATCCATCTCTCTCTCTCTCCAAATGAAAATATGCAACTGATGAATAAAAAGAACCAAGTTGATTTATTCTAGTTCTTTAACCAGTTCTTTAACAATACCTTAGCGGTAAATCGCGGCTCAAATTAAATCTAGAATGGACAAATACTTTTATTTTGCTTATGTGCAACGAAACTTAGGGTGGAATAATATTGAGGCATCCCTTTTTAATATAGAGTTAGGTGTATTCGCCATAAAAAGAATAAAATGCGGCTGGGTGAAGAGGTATCTCGGCGGGTACGGTATTGTGCTTCAAGTGGGCCAATTCTGCCATTGAAAAAGTACTTGCGCCATCCGTCATGTAAACAGTGGATGTACGAATATTGGAGGTGCTAAATTATGTCGGTATCTATTAGGTTTTGTATAGGGATAGGATAAAACTATTTATTATGTTTTATTTATATTCGTATTGTATTCTTTTTTTTTACAAAAAAGTATAAAATGGGTAAAAATTTTAAATATAGAAATTTAATGTAAAACAGTCTTAAGCAAGTTATGAACTATTTGTAATAAGAAGATAAAAAAATATATTTACATGGATATGGATATGTACATTAACATGTTGCAGTAACATGGTGGCCAAAATCACTGTAACACCACATCCATTTAAATGTAGATCGACAAAATTTTTGTAGGAATTATTATTGTGTTTTCATTTATCACAATGATTCAATGGCTCTGCGTGAGTTTGGGCATTGTGTCCGTTGGAGCCACTTCACGTACGCTGGCTGCACAGGGATAGTGACGTCAGAGGAAATACGTTCGGCAATACAAATACAATTAACGTGACGGATTTAGCATTTAATCGGTCTCGTTTTTATAACAGGATAGTTTTTTATCATTACCCTGATAATAATGGTCGGTATTAAAATGTAATAAATAAAAAAGAAACCATTCTACGTAGGTAACTAACTATAGGTAGAAAAGTTTAGCTACGTATTTCTCCTACTTCATCTATATATTCACCCATCAGGTATGGCTGATAATGAGATATTATGAGGATGAGGTATTATATGATTATAATCATATGATACCTATACCTACTATTATTTATAATATATTACCTATGCTAGTATTTATAATAGGTTATGAACGTTTTTTTAAATCTGTGTTTCAAAGAACTTGTCGCTTCATAAATTTTATAATAAAATAGTTAAATCGTGTTTGTCTCGATTTTTATAAGTATTTTGTATAGAAACTATAACAGTATACAGAAAATACACTTTTCATAAATGGAAAAATGGATTATAATTATCATTGACATATAAATTATTTCAAATAATTATCACATTTTTAGTTAGAAGATTTTAGTCTAAAATTGCAATATTTTGTATTCACAATAGAACTATTCAAGTATCTGGAGGTCACCGCCTATCCAGCTGGAAGAGTTTGATTGGTTCCCAAATATCCAATTTTTGTTATGACTGCGCAAAAACTGGATTCTCTTATTAAGTTTTTGATAACATTCAATAACTTTAGAGTAACTACTTAATTGAAAAATTTAAACGCAAATGATATATTTTGTTAATTTATTTAACTTATGCTTAGAATATTAATAGTAAAACCATAATTGGTTTTAGCACTAAAAAATTGTTTCAATTAGTAGCTTGAAAATAAAACACTAAAACAAAGAGGTCTGGGCACTCGTCAAACTATATAATATATGTACTATAGGTATAATACATAATAAAATAAATTCAAAAAAGCTCATATAAATGTATTTTTAATATCATAAAGATCTCTAAGTTTTGAGATCAGGTGGAATTTCATTTGCCTTTGGGTACGATCTCCGTCAATAAAGGCTGTGCAACACACGTGCCGACATCGATGATCTGGAATTGAGGATATATTTTAACCCTTATTGTGTTTAAATAAGGTTCAAAATCTATTGACATGTTGAAATCTTATACGAAAAGGGACCAGCTTTCCCCTACCGTAAACATAGGGATGTGTTTTGCCACAGATTAGAAGATATAGAAGCGACTTTATACATTTTTAAATAGATAGATGATTTTCAATCATTTATGTAATTTTTTACTTCCAAATAATATTGCTAGAATATAAAGTATATTAAATGTGACATATTTAAAAAATATATTTTTCACGGAATATTAATTTCATACTTATATATTTGTAATATGATCAAATTCCAAATACCTATATTATATCTTGTCGGATATTATGATAGATTATTGTCTCTCAGAGACTCGCTGTGAGTAAGTATAGTGGCGGTGTGAAGCTTCTGCTACTATTCTACATTCAGCGTAGCAGGGAGTCTGGATGACGGATTTAAAAGGCAGCGTGGGCTTGCGGGTATCAGGGTAAGCTATTTTTAAATATACGACTCAATTTTAATTAAACTTTCAGGGAAATATTTGTAAGAGGTTCTATATTTTTTATTTTTTTTAGGTAATTCAAAAAATATTGACTTTGTCGGGATAAGTCGTTTCAGATATTTTTTTAATTACTCTCAACTAAATTTAAAATAATATATGTATTTAAAATATATAAGAAGAATTTTATTAGACACATTTATACAAATTGACATTTCAAAAACGTATTTAAGCGTGGA
Source organism: Napeogenes inachia (assembly GCA_959347355.1). Classification (NCBI taxonomy): domain Eukaryota; kingdom Metazoa; phylum Arthropoda; class Insecta; order Lepidoptera; family Nymphalidae; genus Napeogenes; species Napeogenes inachia. Next base: position 2,124,731 of record OY365800.1, on the reverse strand, counting down.
AATATAGACAATAACAAAAGACCAACGGGCTGTCATTAAACATAAATAAAAGTGAACTGGAATGGAAACATTAAATCATCGTGCGACGAACTGAGGGGCGTGTAGGTACTATACGAGGGGGCGCCGGGACGCGTCAGTGCTGAAAGATTACCCCTTATATTAAATATGATTTTTATATAATTATTCAATACGGATTTATGAAAATATATCATTCACTTAGAAAATACTTATAAACCTAAAGTTAGGTATCATGTGTGCAAAGTAGGTACATACTCTACTGTGACAATTATTGACAAAAAAGTTATTGTCAATAAAGTTATAAGGATCGATTGTCCCTCGGCTGTAAAAAATATAACTTTTGAGTCTTCTAATGAATGCAAAAATCGATAATAATGGAATATTTACGAGGGCTTGAATCAATATATAGTAATGTTAAATAATATTACTGTAAACACCAAACAAACCAAGAAAGTATTTTTTAAAATTCTCTGCTCTACCTGAACGTTTTACTTAAAACAAGACTTCTATTCACTTCTTTTTATTGGGAAGAGGCAAAGATAGAATAATGTAAGATCTTCTGGCAAGAACAATTTGACTGCAATATCATTTATAGAAAACATATTTACAAGTTGCACGTATTACATACGACTTATGGAAATGTAATGTAATATTAATAAAATATAGTAATAATATATATTGTAATATATGTAGTATTAATCAATATTCCAAACGACGTGACACTTTTTAACTAAATGTAGATCTGAAAGGTTGTACTCCAATATCTTGAAATTGTTGAACTCTATTAAGCCGTACCATTTTAATAGAGTCAGTTATCAGAGTTAGTTAAGTAACTGTATTTTCATAAGTCGTATGCGATATGTATACCTCGTCAATTATGTTTTCTATAAATGATATGATAGGTGCACATACACAATGTATATACCTCGATATTATGTATATAGTTGTTTTATAGCTGTTGAGTGATGTTGAGAGGCAGGTGCTTCGTACTGACTATTTAATATGTAACTTTATGGATGGATAAAGCTTAAACGAAACGGGCGGGAAGATTTTAGTTAAATCGTGGCACGCTCCAGACACGTGTCGTACCCGTGGGGGTAGTTTACAAAGCCTACGGATAAATATCTCATTTTTGGTTACGTATTTAGCGATATTTATAGAGTTGTGAACCATTTATTATTTATTTAAATGGATACAAATAATTTATTCCGTTGAAAAGGGAAGCGAAGTATTTGCAATCTCTCTATAAACGAATAATGCCGTAGGTAATTATTATTCAGTATATTTATTATATTTGATATGTTTACTGTTTAATGTTACATTAGAACTAATATAGATTATAAAAAATATCTCCAAAAATAATGATTTTCAGTTAACAAATAATGTTATATCAGAATCAGATAAATGGAAATAATTGAACAATGACGGAATATTTAAATAAATATTTTATAATTATTTACTTTAATGAAAATATATTTTCGATATATAGCAACAGATGAAAACCGTAATCATTTTCTGTAGCATTCAGGATGATCCAGAACAATCTAGCCCTCACTACCGGTCTTGTCCCACGGAAGGGCCTTCTTTTGTTTCGCTCCTTGATTGGTTCTAATAACAATTATTGATAAATATCACTGTTGTTTATCTAATTGTTGTGTTTTATTTTTTCAAAAGATATTATAGATCCATTCCAATATGTTACCAATATAACTAAAAATACCTATCTTTTAGAGGTAATGTGCATTGGTGAACGATAAACTCCAGCAAATATAATATAATAATATAATACCCAATGAGAAATAGATGAAAAGATAACTACAACTTGTAAACTATAAATTATAAAAGTTTACAATATTTTAATTTTAATCAAATATAATATAAATAAATATTCTTATAGTATTTTAATTATAAAACCTCAAGTTAAAATGCAGAATATGAAAGATGCGGAATATTTTATAATAATATTATTAGATTTTTCGTAAAAGGTATCCGCAAAGTCAAAGGAAATGTACGTACAAAGAGCAGTTATTGAAAATAACGAGAGGTCAGGCATATGAGTTTTTTTGTGTCTGCCACGTTGGGGTTTATTTATCTCTTCATGTTTACTTTAGCGTTGAAAACGAGACTCAAAATTGTGCTATAACAGCCATTTAAATTAAAAAAATCGAGGTTTGTAAAAGATTTGTCAAACATTAAAAATATATTATTCTATCGACAGTTAAATATTGTTTTAATCTGAATTATATCTTAATTACGAATAATAAATAAACATATCTTGTAACAAATTAATTAGTGCACATAAGACTTCTCTCAATAACCATAGAATAAATAAAATAACCATGGTATAAGTTTTCAATATACGTATCAAGGGCTTATGGAGATAGGACTTACGGCCAGGGTGTATGAAGCCCCGCGATGCATCTCATCCCTGGAGCGAGCAAACAACTGTCTGGACTTTTTGCTTTGTAAGAAATGTGTAAACAATCCAGTGAGTTTTATTTCGGTATTAGCCATAAGTCCGCAAACTTTAATACAGTGATCGAACTTTTGAAGTATTGCATTTTCGTTGAAGTTTCAAATTGTTTTTAGTAAACTTACTAAGCTCCCTATTATACTTATATTTACGATTTATCTACAGTTTAGTTAAATATTAAACAGTAGGTAAATTAAAATATATTTACTAAATTATCTCAACTTACAATAAAATTGTATTTGAAAACAAAAAATGAAGTACGAAATTGGTATATGTCGTATTTATTGATATTGTCTGTCGTTCTATATGTTCGCGTATTATTTAGAAACTCGATCGAATCAATTGGGATTTTTTTTGTTGGAAAACTTAAAACCTAGAGTAGTATGTAATAATATATTTAACAACTGATTCTATTATTAGATGAGTAACTTATAAAAACAACTGATACACTCATGCAATTAAAAGTAGGTAGTACAATTAAATCACAGCGCAATTAATAGAAAGTACCCAGTTACTAGATGAGGTTACCATGAATAATTTATTTATTTTCAACATTCAATAAACTTTGTAACATTTTGTGAATTTTGCTTTAGTATAAATATATATAAGAATTTCGTTTTTGTTGGGAGTTGTTCAAGAATTTATATTAAGATTAGATAATTTATCAAGTTAGTTTAATTATCCAATAAGTGGATTCGATATTTAAAATAAAAATGAATGAGAATATACGAAAGAGCGAAGCGAAGTGAAGTGATCTCAGCGTGACAGCGCGCGGTCAGTCAGCGCAACTGGTCAAGTTTACTACGCAGTCACTCAACATGGACTGTAGTACTTGTGTTTAATAAATAAGGGGTTCATATATTTTATTAAAAACTCGAGGATGAGTTATAAGGGTATATATTCTAAGTCTTCTTAATAGTAGGTAGTATGCATTAAAAACAGAAATTTGATTGAGGTTTTTGCCAACTGGTCCACTGGTCAAGCCAGACTGAAAAATATATATAAGAAATAAAATAAAATAAAATATTAGATCACCAAGATTTTGACATTCATTATTGGTATATTGATTAATTATTTTTATTAGGCGGTTTTAACATTCAAACCGTACCATGGCAAAATTATACTGCTACCAAAAGTTTCCTATTCTATTAAATTACAATATAAAATAGAATCTTAAAGAAACATTATCACACCACCTTCACATTGCACTATGTGGTTATGCAGCCGACGGTCATCTTTATCGGTATTATGTTTGTATACAGTATACAGCACCATTGATCTTTGATATGTATCCGATCTTCACCTATCGAAGACCATAAAAGATCGAAGTGGCCATATTGACTTAATAAAACAAAAAAGACCTGAAGTTGGGGTTTATTGTAAACAAAATGTCCCTAAATAAATACCTATAATTAAAAAAAGGGTGAATCAAAGATTCTTCTACACTAATGCACAGATGAGGATCGTATAAAAATACTCTTAGCTGATAAAAAAATGTTGACCATCGAACAATGGTCGTGGATTGTGTTGTTAGACTTCTAAGCAATGCACTTTTCAAAAATATATCTTTAACTGTATAATAAGAGTCTACAACTGGTTGCAGCCTACGAACCCAAGCCACACTCGAAGTTAACGTTCTAAACTATGAATACAATTTTGAGCGACACTTAGACATTGAGTCTCTTGAGGAAAACTTGAAGCAAACAGTGACAAAGTTTTTCATGGAAACGGTATAAGAGTAAAAGGCTCTTCCAAATCTAAGTAAATCTGATTTTGATAAATTTCAAATACATAACAGGATAATATGGTATTTTCTGCTAAGACAGCAATTAATATACAAATGAGTTTTATTACGATTACATGATGAAACAAGATAAATAAAACAAGAAAAACAAGAAATCTTTTTATTTTGTAATAATACTTATAAACAGCCTAGGGTTTGATAATACGTCAAGGGTAGGTTAATACATCGAATATTTTGTATTTTCTTAATTGACTAAGTAACTCTATTATCAATTTATTATACTAAAAGATAAACATGCTTGTAACTTCAGGTACTGATTGTGCAGATTATTAATCAAATCAAATCAAAAATCTTTATTGAAAATAAGTTTTATACAAAACATTTTTTCATTGTCAAAGCTACCACCTGCTCGGAAAATAGTTCCCTCAGACCTGAGAAGAGCTGGAGACAGAAACTCAGCGAGATTGTCATGTTTATATTTTTTTTAAGTAGTACTTAAATTCAAAATTACATAAATACATTAGAATACCAAGTAAATAATCTTGAAGTAGCCTGGCAGCGGTCTCTTCATACTCACGGTGCATTATCCTCGAAGTATTCAGATACATTGTTGTATCCTTTGGCACACAAACGTTACTTACTTATTACTTCTAGTATTACAATCTTTTTTACTATTCTTGTTAATTTTGCAATTAGTCTATTATATAAGCTGAATAGTATGGATGAAACAAATTAAGCGGGCGTTTTGAATTAAACTCATTTTAATGCTTAAATTACTTTTCTACATTGTAAATAAATATAATCTACATACATACAAACATTCTACATTGTAAATAAATAAATTAATAAGAAAATACTAGACAATTTTAAAATTTGAGTTGTTCTCTAAGAAATAACCCCTATAATCATTAAGTAACTAGGTATCCAAACAAATATAATTTTGATTTTGACATTGAGGTTAAGAACCCTTTGGAAAACGTTCAGTATTTAAAAATACTATAAATAAATATATTGAAAATGAGTTGAATTGAATAAAAAGCTAGTTAAATTCTCTGTAATATTTCAGCAAGATAAACAAACATTCACTTTAAATATAATATTAATGTATGGTTTGCATTGTTAATGCAAACGCACTATTCAATAAATGATTTTGTAATATATTATTTCAGAGACAAAAGCTTTCCTGTGGTAAGCACCTATTTGAAATTCAAGAACATATGTACAAAATACGGTTCACCGACACATTTAATTAAAATGTTCAATTTAGCTTTGAAATTACCTATGTATGTTCAAAATACAATTAACTATTTTTAATTCAAGATATTTTTAATTACCGAAGTGTCATTGACCTCATTCCGCTTTAGAAAGTTCATTATAAGCAGATGCTTTCTTCTTCTAGATAGGAGTAAGCTATTCGAGGGCCTGATTTACTATGATATTCTCATAATATAACCTAAGCAATTAAAACTTTATGTGTAACTTTGCCATAATCAAACTTAATTTATAAATATTTAGATTTTTTATACCTGTGACATATATTTTGTGGTATTTGAAGCTAGAATAAATATAGGTATATATGTGGTTCAAAGACTGTTTGCGGCTCCGAGTATGCGTCGATTATGCTCACAGAAACTTTCAAGCCAACCTGTATCTAGTTTTGCAATTATTGTTTTCGCTACGATAGACAAATAAATATATTCTAATATATTGTAGAACAGATATATCACTTTAATCTATTTTCTCTATATAAAATGTCCATGTAAATAGTACATTTATTTTTAAAATGTTTGACTTTGTCTATAATCATGTTTAACCAAGTAATTATTTCGAATAAAATTAAATTGAAACTTGCGAAATCTGAGATTTCCCGTCGTTTTGCCAATCAAGCTACCGTGTTGCTATCCGTGGGGTCTTTTTATCCTTATTCTATTCTGCGAGGTTAGAAACATTTGTTAGGATTTTCGAAAGACGCTTGTCCAAAATAAATACGATTGTGTATAGAATGGTTAAATCAACTAAGTTTTGGCAGATTCCAGGTATAATTACATCTTCTAATGTAAAAGTCCTACTAAACAGATAATAGTAGTATCTTATAGAAGTTGCATCCTTTTAAAAATCAGGCAGTACATGTTTTTCAAGCTTATGTTTAGATTTAAATCAAATTCTTCATATAGCTAAAGCATAAAAAAACTAATTATTTCTATTTGCATCCATTAACGCCTTCCGTTTTACATGTCAAAGAGTAATGATATTGAATCTAATAACTTAGTAGGTATATTGATAATTTTTTTTATTTTTTTTTGAATAATATTCCTATATTCTAAAAATACTATAAAGGTGCATACAATGTGCTATAAATATATATATTATATCGGTCTTGCACACCACTTCGCTCCAGTTCAAATAAATGAAGTTTTGTCCTTTCATTGTCATAAATTAAATAATGGAACATTGAGGAAAATATGAAACAAAACTTGAGAGTCGTTAACCCTTAGATTTTGTTTTATTATTTCCAATAAGAATGGAAATGGGTAAATTTTATCCCCTATTTTATAAAAAATTCTAACATGTTAGGATTAATATTTTTCGAAATACCGAAAATATAAAAATTACGTTTTATATTATTCTGATTGTTTTTTTTCTTAGCTTCAGCCAGTCCAATAGAGTTGTTATCCTTATAAGAAACTGAATCGAAAAAATCGTAAAATAAAAACACAAAAAAAAATAACTTTCCAAGATTTTAAGTAATGTTTATGTCAATGTTAAATAATAAATTTAAAAAAACCGTTTTATAATATTTTGTTAATAATGTCATAAACAGCCCTGCTTATAATAGATCAGGGCGAAAGTCTTTTTGCATATAGTAATTAGTATGTATAATGTATGTAGGTACTTGTAATAAAAAATTCTTTGTCTGTATCATTTGTTTTGTCTGGCTTGTTTCAATGAAATTAAAAAGGTTACATTCAAAAAAGAAAACTATTATAAAGAAGAAGAAGTAAAAAATGTTGTTCCCGCCATTTTTTATTGTTTTTCTTCCCATCAAAATTACTGATTAATGAAGAAATTTGATACATTTTAAAGTTTTATTACAAAAAAGGCACAAATGTGACGGGATTTTTTTATGTCACAGATGCACCTCGCTTTGGCCGCCATGCTACAAAAAAAATGTCAGTAGTTACGACGTAGCTGAAGAACTGGAAATTGACCACAAAACAGTTTTTACCCACTTGAAAATGCTGGGTACACAAAAGTTCACTAAAAGGAACCTAATTAACCTGGCTACCTGTGTACTCATTTGCAATTCTTTACTAAGACGTAATGAAACAGACCCGTTTTTGATGAGATTGATAACTGGTGATGAAAAGTCACACATGATAAGAACATGCAAAAAATGTCGCGGTCAAAAGTCGGTCAGGCTACACAGACTGTGGTAAATCTCGGGTTAACTTACAATAAGGTGATGCTGTGTGTATGGTGGGACTAGATGAGCATTGTTCATTATGAGCTTTTACTGCTACTCGCCAGACAAAACTCTCTATTATGATCATTACTGCCAATAGCTGATGAGATTAAAACAAGATCTTTAAAGACAACGGCCGGAACTGATCAATAGACCACACCTTGTCATGTCTTTCGTCACGTTAATGCATCGTCAATAAGATTACACGCATCTTTAGTTACTTGGCAAAAATGGACGTGAAGTTTGGCTGGGAAGTATTGATGCATGCCAAAACTTCTTGTTTCGCGTTTTTAATCAGAAGTCCCAAAATTTATTGATAATAATAATTTACATATACATATTATATTTTATAAGATTTAAGACATATAAAGCACCTTATGTATTGTAGTGTATTGTAGTGTAGATAGAGAATACTAGAGATTAATATAATTATAGAGTCATTATACTAATAACTAATACACATTAGCTTTAATGAGCAATCAGTTTGGAAATTTGCGTACAAAGGAGCTATCAAATACCTTGCGAGAAATCATTAATTATTAAGAATATAATGACGATTTTGTAACCGTTATTTAAGATTTTTATATTTTTTAATAGTATTTAATGTAAAAACAATATATTAAGGAAATGTCTGTGTATAATTTATTACGGATATTTTTACGGAAATTCAATTATTTTTGATTATTGTTTGCTATATTAAGCAGGAATCTTTAAAGAGCTCTTTTTAAAACACATTCGATTTTAATATTATGTCGATTATTTGCTATTACCAGCTACTTTGTACCTCAAATCCCCTTTTATAATATTTTAATAATAAGTCTATATGCAAAAAAATGTATCTATATAAAATAGTATCTTTTCATAGTACCTAGTGTAATTATTCTCAAAACTAAATCCCTTAATTTGACTAAAATTATAAGCTAATACCACAAATTGCATTACATTAAAAAATTAACCTCTATATTGACCGACAAAATCCATACCGAATTCATTCAAAACCAGTCAGTTGATTTTTGCGTGACCAACAAAAAGATAAGTTTAAAATGCTAGTATGGTGTATGGTAAATGTACCAACAATACATACAATTAGTTTTCAACATTAATATACAGATATGTATAAAAAACACGATTTTAACTTGTTACCATTACAATATTTGTAAAAATGATATCGAGTTGGAGTTATAGTTTTCTTTCTATAAAATATATCTATTAACAATATTCCAATGTAAATCATTCCCAGGACGCATGTAGGCCAATTTCCCATACAAAGATTCATTGTGATAGATTGTTACTCAACAAATAGGGTGTATTCACAAAGAGCAGTCGATTGTAAATATTGTAGAGGCGACTAAAGGATACTAAAGTTGGTCTTGCTAAATGGAAATAAACATCATTTGATTGTATAACAATTACAAATTAACCGAAATAATTAATTTGTATAATTAAAATAATCAAGTAAAAATAATAAGGAACTACGTTCCAATATTATAAGTTATAATACTACAATGTAATAAAACTTACTAGAAAATGTATTTTTTTTAATATATCAGTTCTCATGGTCGCCTCTGTGAATGATTTAGTCTTCACCACAGGTACGGGGGGCGCACGCGTCGCCCGTGAGAATGCGCGCGCGCAGAGATAACATCTGATATTGGCACTTGTCCCTTTGCAAAGTATTCAAACGCTTTTGACTGAATGAAAGGAGTTCACTAACTTTTAAAGTGAACGAGATAACGAGATTCCCACAATGATAAATAAACTTTTCGTCAATAAAAGTTTTCGAGAATATTTTTTATTTAATGATATTTTAATTACATTGAGTAGGTTTTATAATATATTTCACTAGCTTTATGACAAAAAGAAATTATTCAAGTTAGTTTTTATTGTTGTATAAAAGATAAAATTGTACCAAATTAAATTGCGGTTCTTGTGATAATTATATTTTTCGAAATATCGAAGTGTATACCTATATTATTATTTTTTATCAAGATGAAGTCAAATTAGACAATCCTTTATATTATGAATTATACTTTATTAAGTTTGTTAGTAATTCAAACTTAGTTTTGTGCAGAACCGCACATATTTGTAAATAATAATATTTATTTGTAAAATAGTCTAATTTTCTAATATTCTGTATTGCCGAATGTTAATTATTTGATTATTAATTAACTTCACAATATTATTATTTTTCAAAATAAAGTAAAGATTTATTACTTTAATTAATTAATTCAGTTACGTTAGTTATTGTAGTTATTTAGTTCGGTTATTATTAACGTCTTTATTTAGTGAGCGTACCCGCGAAACAAAACGAATTAAATATTTAAAAATATTTCTCTCTTCATTTATCGGATGCTGTATAACCATAGAGAATAAGTAATATTGAAGAAGTCATGCTCTCTCACGAAATGATAAAATGCTTTGAATGGTTCTTATAAAAAGTCAGGAGAATAACTTTTAATCTCTTCTAATAAGCAGTAGTGACGTCAGTGGGAATGTAGCATTTGGCGATAAATTGTAATAGTAGTCTTATCATGTGTGCGCAGTATCAATGTCCGTCGAAATTACCTTCAATATTTGCTGTATACCCGTCAGATAACGTCGACAACTATGTCGCAATTGAAAATAACTTGCACACGCAAATCTAAACATTATTTGTATTATGTTATAATAATTGAAATTGGATGAACATATTTCAATGAAAAATTAAAACATAGGTTCTGATTTAGCTATTTATACAGGTGCTTTAGTAATTTCGATTTGTAAATGTTGTGAATGTTTCATTAATTGTTATTTCTTATTTTTGTGCTAAAAATACAAACTAAACTCTTTTTATTTATCTGCTTTACAATGTTTACCCGGTCAATACATTTGAATATTTAATTTAATTTAAATTAATATTTTATTTAAATTTCTATGTATACCTATACTACCTACCTCGCTGCTTAAACTTAAATGTTATTAAGATAACGTAGAGTATTTTCGAACAACTTCTTCCAATCTCATACTGTTTTTGATAAGCTTAATGTTTTGTTTCTAGCTCTAAAAAAAAATATGAAACAACAGATAGAATAATATTAGTCTGTAAAGTATTTTCAAAAGTAGGTACATAAAACCTAAATGATTTTATAGCAAAGAGTAATTATTTGCAATTGTTAATTTGTATTGTCAATACGTTCACAATCACCGACCAAATAGCGGGGCAGGAAAATTAGTGTTTTTCCCATTGAACGGGTGACAGTTCCATTTATTGTGCTGGCAACAATGACTTACATCCCACGGGCAATAAAAGTGAACGCAGTGTAAACACCGGCTGCAGGCGGCTTATCAATCGGCCAGTTTGACGTTTAGTGGCACGCGGCGTATGCGCCGGCTTAAGGCGCGACCGGCGCCGGCGGCGACACGCGGCTCCTACCCTATGTTAGATTTAATTTCAACTTATGATTTTATGACTCTATTCTTTTCTGTCGGGAGAGTTCATATTGGTATTTTTTTATTCGGGAATTGTATTCTCAAAATATATCAATATCTACTATATTGGGATTCGGGAACCATCCGAAAGATTACTTTAGTATCTTTATCCCTACCTCTTCGTGAATTAATAACTGATCCAGATTATATTTTTACTATTAGAATTCGAATCAAAATCGGTTTCGTTATTCTCACTTTTTAGTGCTCATAAACAACCTATTGCTTATATTTATAACTAGATATCTTAGGTTCATTACAATCTGGGGTTGATGACCCATAAATATTTATTTCAGTCATAGTATGCGAGAGGACATCAACAAATATTTTTATAAATAACACATTCCGTGATACGATAAAACTAAAAATATTTCAGAGAATTTTATTAAATACCTATACGTTAGCTTACATTCCATTTTTGCCTATTATCTACAAATATGTTGTCTGAATAACATCTATCTCTATGGAATGCATTCAAACATTGGAAAAATATTTTATTTGAAAGGCTAATTTTTGTTTGATATTTAATAATAATATTTTCAATATTCAGATTTAGGATAATTTTATGAACATATGTTCCCAAAATTTACTGTATTTTCTTCCTTAAGTATCATATTTATAAGCGATACTTTTAAATAACCTATGTATAATATGCAATGAAAACATAGTTAATATCAGGGAATCATGGTTCTATACTTGGCATTAAATAGAGTAAATTGATAAAAACTTTTTGATCATTAGTTCCAAAGCCAGTGCCGACGTTCGGTGTCGGTACTTATTACATTATGATATAAAATATTACGTTATTTGCAGTAATAGCTTGGCGGATTAGCCACTGACGGTCCTGGCTTACCGCTGTCATACAGACGACCTATGAATTATTTATATTGATATTGAACGTGTGAACTCATTTAGCGTGATAAGATGTGATGGTATAACTTCTTTTAACGATGAATTGAGTTTTATTTATTTGATATTAAACATTTCAGTAGCTTTATAATTTAATAATGTGAAATTAAGCTTTTATTATCTGGTTGATATATATACGACTCATAAATTCCAAAATAGTTTTTTGACATTTAATGATTTTTTAAAATATTTTTTACATTATCTAAATTTTCTAGGAAGAATAGAATGTAATAAAGTTCAAAGTACATTTAAGTTATATAGCTGCCATCAGAACTATTGCAACGCGATATAATAAACCTGCATACATTTTTCAAATAATTGGAATTTTATTTTATTAGAGACAGATATTTCTTTACTAAGAACTCAAAGCGTAGATAACGCAAGCATATTATATTAAAAAAGATAAAAGCTAAAACATTAGAAATTAGAAAATGTAAAATACGAATAAAAAAATATACATTAAGGCATAATAAGAAAAAAAAATCGATGGTTAATAATGGATTATAGAAACATTAAAATGGAAGAACAACAAATGTCCACGAGTGGCTGATAGTTTGATGATAACTATGTACTGCTGGGAACAAATACTATTGGAAACAGGCGAGCGAGAGTCGTGGAATATAAAAAAAAAGAATGTTACTACCTCTAAACGTAATAACGTATAAAATATATATTACGCTAGGTTAAAACCTTACAAATGTGAAACATGTAAAAAGTAAATTAAATAACATTTTTTTCATTACCTTAATTATAGAGCTAGAAATGATTTTTTTACGTATTCCCGAAAGAAGGAATTGTCTTATCAAAACTTATGAAGTGGACCAGGAACACTTCTTTTATAATATATGACTTGACTAAATATAAGGTGGATGGAGGTAGGTACAAAAAAATACTTTATTCATAATTTATATCTATGAGAAAAACTAAATTTAAACAAACGTGTACATAGTACGTACTAGTACCTACTTAATGGTAAGGCAACAAATTGTAGAGTTCAATCTACGACTTGCTACTTGTAGAATGAGTCTTGTTCGTGACTATAGAAAGAAAACAGTTACTAGTCATTATTAGGTAATATTATTTAATATAAAACAATATTTTGTATAGCTTTTCTAAAAGCATAAGAATTCGCGACATGGTCTCAACTTTATAACTTTTGTGAATTCTTGAAGATGCAACTTCTTCTTAACTCTGTTGTCGATAGTGTAGGTCGTATATGGATTGGTTTACCGAATCGAGGAACAAACATACAAACTTTTTAATTTAAAATATGAATAGCAACAACATATATCTAAAAGTTGCATGTGATAATATTTTTTAAACTTTTGGTAGTTTCGTACTTTTATTATTTAAAACTCAACCTCAAGTTTTCAATATTACCCAAAACTATCACGGTTTTTGATTTACCGTGTAACAAAAAACGCGTATGTATTATTACAGTCTTCTGTTGAAAGACAAAATTGAAAGATTACTTAATTATCTTGATTAAGATAATTTATCTTGTACCGAATGACGGCAATGAATATTATTATATTATGCATTGATTTGTTTAGATTGAATGAACAGCATTTTGACACTAAATTATTAATATTATATCATAAATCAGTATCATTTTCTTATTATAATACTTACCTACAATTTATGTAAAATAACACAACTTAATTTGGGATAGTTTGGTAAACCTGTTATATTCATAAAAGACCACTGGAATAATAACATTTCAGAGATGGAAATCTAGATTTCAATATTATAAGAATAAATTAAATGAAAATCTTATTGAATCTCTTTTTTTTACAAATAAATTATAGAAAGGTAAGGTACTTAGAGGAGCGTGCTATCAAAGTAGAAGGTACCATCTTCAAGTCATTAATATCTACACGATCTTGAAACAGTTAGCGGCCATTTTAATAAATTAAGGCTTTGCCGCCGCCTATAAGAGGTGTTATTAGCATTTTATTAATCCTCGACGTTAATTTTATTGAAATTAAATTAAATGAAGTCACTTTGATGAAAATCTGCGAGACGTTTCTTATCTCATTCATAATCATGAAGCATTTTTTCTATTTAATAAGTAGAATAATTAATTAGATCTCTTAAAAATGAATCTTCTCATATATATGCGTTCTGAAACCAATAGATTCATAAAGAATAATATTTGACAGAAGATGAATTTAGTTCCCATAATTAGACCTACATTATAACCATGTCTGTCTCTAATAACTTGAAACAGAAACCTCAGAAGAATGCATTATGAAATTATATGCTTTTCATCATCTAGAATAATGAGAGTAGATATATTTGATTCGATTATATTTACGTTTATTGCCAATATATAAATACCTATGTGTTAATTATGTTTATTTACAATATTCACTACTATATGAGTATAGTCTCAAACTAGTCATGAGACATTTTTAATAATGATACGGTTTACCAAAAAAGCATCTTGATCTTCAAATATTTTCAGTATATCCTAATATATATTAGCTAAAAATTTTTCTTTTACGTTTGGCTTTTTGTAAATGGTATAAAAATATATGGGAACAGATATAAATATAAAAATAAACAAAATAATTGAAAACAAAAAAAATATATTATAATACGTGAGAATCCACTTACCGGATATGTTTTTTAATATTATATTATTTATTGTCAAGAAGTTATAATCTACAGTAAATTAAATATAAATTGTATGGAAACACTTTCACTCGAGTTTTTTCATTACTTCCGAGCATTTAATATGGTTTGTTAAGAATATATTAATAAGTATCCAGTAGTCTGACATCATCCATATTAATAGCAGCAGAAAACAATCATTTCTCAAAAGACTGATTACACACGAGAAGGCAAAAATAGAATTATGAATCGTAAACAACTTTATTATAAGACTAATGCGATTTTGTACTATATTTGTCTGTCGGTCTGTTACTCGCTAGTCTTGTCTTTTGGAGGTTTTTAATTATATGGTCGAGTTTTAAATCTAGATAAATAAAGAAATGAAGTTTTTAACCTTTTCGTTTTTTAATTAAACTATTTAAATAAGAAAGGCATGCATTCATTTTTTTTACTGAAATACCCACACATTCTGATGATATTTCTAGATCTTATATGAAATAATACATTACATACACTATAGTTTGCATTTAAAAAATCACATCTTTTGATTTTTAGTTCACCTCAGACACTGACACTTAACTTGAACTTGAAGAGCCATATTTTGCTTTACAATAGCAGAGTCATGGGTGTCTGACATAATGCAATAATAATACGTAATTTAAAGCTAAACTGAATCACACATGTCATACAAGATGTGGACTCTGACACATCGTAATAAGAGAGATTTTTGTTTATCGTTAACTATACGAAAGTTATTTGGCAGATGTCAGTAATCGGATTAAAGAGACAGCGTGACACGATCGCAGCATCAGCTTCCGTACTACATACGAATCAAGGGCTTATTGCCATTTAAAATAAATCAATATAAAGAAAAAGGGCTTATATCAATGATACTATTATAGTTACAACCGGCTCGGTGTTCATTATTCACGCAAAATAATATATCTTCTAAATTCGTACATATTAGGGTTTATTGAAAGGTCAAGTGTGAGATAGAGACTCAGATTCGGTAACTAATAACATTCCACTGAGATCACTTGTGCGATTTAATTACAGATTATATATCAACAATCAAATTTATCTACAAATGGGCTATACAAATCAATTTTTTTATATTTTTAGTGTATATCCCTTTTTCACTTTGAATGATTAATAAGATAGACTAGACGACAACCATTTTGTGTAGATACTTGTTTTTTATTAGTTACATATCTACAAAACTTTCACACGCGCTTATTATTACCAATAGCATATCTCCACACTACTACACCAGTATATAATTACTCAATATCGTTTTACTTTTCGTTTTCTTTTAGACGGAAAGAATTAAAAAAAATAAAGATAATCCAATCTATTTACAATATACAGTTTCAGCCTACATCCAACTGCAAATATGAAGGTCAGGTGATATATAAACAGGTAAAGTAAGAGAACAAAATTGTTACCAAAGGTAAACCAATAAAAAATATGTTCTGTTTGAACTTTCAAAAATAAATTATTATTAGAGATGCGTCGAATATGCGGTAAGTATTCGGTATTCGGCATTTTCGGTTCGAATATGTCCATTTTCTTGGCTACACGAACGATCAGGTAAAGAACTACAAGACAAAACTCTATTTATATCATAAGTTAAAGAAATTCAATAAATAATAACTTGTTGAATAAATCTTAATAATATTAAGAAATTAAACTTCCAATGAACATTTATTCCGAAACATATCAAGTTAACATATTTATTTTATTATTCCTAATCTACAATTAGTAGTTAGTATAGTCAAAATTTATTTTGAACCTGAAATCAGAATTTCTTTATACACCTAAAAAGAATATTTTTAAACTAACAATTAAACATATCTATTCATCTAGCCAGCATCCACAGGTAACGTGTAAGTTAGAACCTGTTTATGACAAACAGACAATGAAATGGTAAACCGAATAATTTGGCCGAACATTCGGTTTGGTAAAGGTTAAACCTGATAGTATTCGGTTATTCGGTAAAACTCCCATTCGGCGCATCTCTAAATATGTTTGTATATTATAAATATAAAATCCTGATTAATAAAATCATGTAATTAGTGCATACTTTTGTTATGAACACCAAATATATATATATATATATATATAGGTATATAATATGTCGAAGTCTTCATATCCAGGTCACGCACACAGGCCGCGCGTTTGTGTGAGTGTATCTTTGCGCGCACGTGACGCCGTGTCGTCGCCGTTGCGATATTAAACCGACGGACAGCACTTCTCAAACAATATTAAATTATATCCTCATTTTATATACGATTTTAAGTTTTGAAGACTTTGAAAAAAAATATATAGTTTCGTTATTTTGTATTTACCGCTTTTATAATTAACAAATTTTTACGGGCTGAATGTATTTGACATAATCTAAGATAGTAAATTAAACAAGACTTTGTGTTTCAAAAATCATATCTATGTAGTTACTGGTACGCCCAAGCTTTTATATTTTTATTCGACCTATTATTATAAACTGTACTTTGAGAAACTCTACTTCTCACCCCAAGCGTGTGGCATGGCTCCGCGTACACACTGAGATCGCGCCAGAAAAATTTAATTGTGAAATACGAACCCCCGGCACTCCCCACCCACCAAAATAATTTTGTAGGTGGGCGTAGTTCTGGTATGAAAAAGATAAAAATGGAAATCTTAGTCGGCGTTAGTTAAAATAAAGAAGTAACTTTTGAATTTGAATAATTAGGTTTTGGTACACTGTACGAGTCATATTTTAATATAGGTTTTAATAATATAGTTGTTAATCTTCAAATACTGTATAATACTTGAAGATGGTAAAGACTATAATATGTAATTATGTTTTTAAATACATTGATAACAGAATGTTGTTTGTTTCTTCTCAAATTAAATTAACCTAACACTTTTCCAAGAACTAAAGTTCTAAGAGATCTAGTAGTATCTAGGCCTCAAGGCAAGTTTTCATTGTAGATATCAGATTGATGCTAAACCTGTTTCGCTATTTTAAATTTCCCTCACTTCCAAAAATAAAATACAAAAGGGTAAAAGGCCACACCCTTCCTGTTTCAATTGAATGTTTTGTGTAATTGTTTATACTTACATCTCTAGTCAGTAGCGGCCAGACAAGTTGGTTTCCAGGTGGTTTCATAACATACAATATCTCTCCTACCAAATCATTTTATCCGCTTGTGAATATTTGGAACAATGTCCGTCGAATATATTAATTACGACACGAATAGTTAAAGGTATTGGAGCTGTCTTTCAAAGAGTTCATTGCTGTTTTCTTCTTGCTCTATATTCTCACGAGACGCATTCGTTCATGCGATATTTTTATTTATAACAGGCGGTAAGAGCGAGCAACATTTTTAACAGGAAAATTCCCAGACTGTAAACGAACCAAGTATGTGCTGTAAGGCTTGCTTATAACATACATACATACATACCTTATGGAACATACCTAATGCAGAAATATTAAATATTATGTAAGTATTACATTCTTTAAACTTAATACTTTTATTTCTGTTATTTTGTTTTGTTTTATTTATGAGGTTTTCTTTATTTCACAAGATGTAGGCACACAGATTTTAGTGTTTTTGTAAAAACTAAAAATTAAAAAAATTAAAATGTATACTTACTAGCTTGCAGCTTATAGATTATATTTTCAAGTCCACTTTATAAGTACCTACCTACTTTATAACTCAATGACTTTTCGTAATGAGATTTGTATTAGCTCTGGTTTATTATTAATCTGATTCATATAAATGTCGTCTGAGATTCATTTTACTGAAGGTTTTTAAAAGTAATATTCTTCTATCTACCAGGTTTATATAAACTAGATGTGTTTGGAATTGGTGCTTGTGTTTAATGTTTTATTTTTTTAGTATGTTTTTCTATACTTACATATAATTATAAGTTACATAATAACAAAGTCAAATAGTTATTTCTCTGAAATGCTGATCTGTTTGATTTACCCATTTTAAGACTTCTTAAAATAATAGATTTTCAGAGAAAAGGAACAAACATAGCACGTAAAGGATACCAATCTAGACATACCTACATGTCAGACATGTAATATATATATATATATATATATATATATATATATGTTTTAGTGATATATACACAGCCTCCTTAATTTAAGGTTATGTGTAGCATCAAGCATGTGTAATAATGACGTCACTCAGAAGTGTAAAGCTGGGAACCCTAAATAAACCAATATTATTTTACTCAAATCTCAAAATTTTATAGTTATATAATTTAACCAAAGAACTAAAAGCAACTCTAGCAGTTACATTAGAATAAAATATAAATTATAACTTTAAAAACACATCGTATTACTCATTAGATGTGATCAACCAGTAAACCAGTACCTACGATCATTTATCAGGGTAGTAATATAAAAGTGTAAACCATACTTAAACTTGACCGAAGTATCAATCAAAATTGATGTCAATAAAACAATTAATTATGCGCTTTAACCCCTAGTTATAAAGTTAAACACGTGCAGGAAGAATGTATGATAGGGTGCATAATGTATGGACCCTATAACATATTGTGCATCGCAATATTTCAATTCTGCGGGGTAAAGTACAATTAATTAAAACCGTATCGATGATAATATAAATGTTGTTTATCAGGTGCCCTAATCCTTAATGTATTTCAAAATGTTTGTGTTTTTTATTTTGATCGGATAATCGTATTATGATAATAAATAAAGATGTCGCCTTATTTTGTTAGTAGTAGTAAGTAGGTATATGACCATGTAATGTAGCTTTTCATATAAAACTTTATTTTCAGATTTCTCTGTAATACATTGAGCCTGAAGATTTTGTTTTATAATAGATAATTTCTATGTATATAACATCATATTGTTCAAAACAAAAAAAAACCTATATGTTTTTTTTTTTGTTATTATATACCTTCTTCTTCAAACATAGCTAATTTTGCTGTTTTTTCCACTGACTTGCTAATTAATTATATTATACAAATAGAATGGAAATTGTTCGTCGAAATGAAATTTATTAAAAAAATTTATAAGCTCTCCACCAATAGGTATTATATATAGCTATTATATATACTCCACATATTATATATACCTGGAATGCCTATGTTGGGTGAGCACGCCACACCTTGCTGAAGTTAAATTACGAAATAATTAATAAATATTATTGTGAATAACAAATAACCAACCATAATTAAATTATAAAAGAATGTGAAACCATCAACACGTTTAATAATTAGTTTATAAATTACAATTACTATTTCGGTGTCGATTCT
Source organism: Napeogenes inachia (assembly GCA_959347355.1). NCBI lineage: Eukaryota > Metazoa > Arthropoda > Insecta > Lepidoptera > Nymphalidae > Napeogenes > Napeogenes inachia. Next base: position 2,104,766 of record OY365800.1, on the reverse strand, counting down.
TAAAATCTCAAATAAGATTAACTAGGGGAATACCTAAATTAAATACATATTTTTACAGATTTTCTAAAGAATATGAAATATTAATTTTTAATTCGGTTCCTTATTAAAAGTTGTAAGAAAATCAGAACTTATTAAGTTACACGATTTCTGTATTAAGTTCGGATTCAAGAGAAACATACAGAATCAGATAACAAATAAATTGCTTCTTGCAATAAACTTATACATAAAATATTAAAAGACCGAAGCAAAAAGTGTAATATCTAAAGAATCTAATTCTTAGTAAAGTGTGCTAGACAATATTTAATTTCTAAGGAACTGTGCACTTTAGTACAATTGTTAAACTTTTTTGAGATAACATTTTTTAATATCTCCAAAATAAAATTCTATAAAAACCTTCTTCTTTCTTTTGAATCAAGTCTGCGGCTCTAAATACAAAATATTCATCTTTACTTAAATGATAAACTTATCTTTATTATTACGAATTAACTTAAACCTCAGTGCATGCAGCTTAAGTTGATATATGATAGGTCGGATAATAACAAGCTGAGGATGCTAACTTTATCTTTGATGTTCTAGGACTTGAACAAAATAATGATAATATCTTTCTTACTCGCATTGCACTACGAGATAAAAGCCGAATCGTAAACAAGCACAATACTCGCGAGTTTCAAGTGTCAGATATTGTTCAGTATTTTCACGGTGTCAATTGGGCAAGGTTGATCTGTCACGGTGAGGGCGTGGGTGGGGGCTGGGGGGAGGGGTTGGGGGTTCCAATGTCGCTAACAAGGTGGAACGCATCATACGCAATTTTACGGCTTGACACGCGATTTGTGACGCGCATGCGCTCCATTGCGTTGTGGTGGACAGTCGAAGACAAAAGTGTTGTATGTTTTAATAATATTTTAAAGATATTTGTTATGTTTTAAAGTGATTGTAATGATACAATCCGTATATGATACGATACGGAGTTAATATTCTAACCAAATAAATTACTTGAATGCTATTCTTGAAAGAATTAAATATAGTTCAAATTTGTCCTTGTTAAAATTGTTTATCATTTGTTTTATTCATATATATCATACAAAAAAAATGTATATATAAAACATCAAGCACAGAGTCATCAACAGTACAAGAGCTTTTCCCAAAACGAATACAACTGGGGTAACTAAGGTCTAAGGCTCCCTGCATAGATATTTAATGTTACGTATTTCAGCAATGAATTTCTAGACTTTCGTAGAAATTATACCTTGAAATCTTATAATAGTTCAATAAAATAAATACTTTTGCCCAACTGTGCTACATTATCGATAGGTTAGTAAAACGAAGATTTTGTTAATAATTTCATATATAATATAGCATATAATATAGCATATAATATAGTATAATTTTAATACCAACCAGTTTATACTTGGAGTATATTTTTGTACGTTATTATAAAATGTATTCTTTGTTAACTTAGACAGTGATTTCCTACAATTTGTCATACATTAAACGAATAGCATCTAATGTTATCCGAGGAATCCCCAGGCGACAGGTGGACCTAACTAGGGTGACTATGCTTTATTGTAATGTGACTATTTACGAAATCAAATCTTCACCAATTAAAACTAACAAATTCATATATTATATCTAGATTTCCAATACGAAAACACATTAAGTTATTTTAAATCAGTAGTATAATGAATAGCTTACAACTATTATTTAGTTTTATTAAATATATTTCTATAAGATGGATATTGTAAAATTAAAAATATATATAAAATAAAACATGGTAAATGTACCTAACACGTGCGTAGTCCCCTAGACGCATAAATTCCAGCTAGGTATTGTGACGTCACGACCCCCGGCAACATATTGGCACCGAATATTAGGGCATTCACCGTCCCTATCAAAGTACAACAGAGGAATTTTTGTATTAACATTATTATTATATTATTTATATTTTTTCGAGCCGCCCGATGACGCTATCATAACCACTAAAGATAACAGCATAAAAAATCCTAGTGATCTAATTAATTATTTTTTATAAAAAATTAAAATTCAGATGCTATTGATCTGTTCTGATTTTTTAATTTGTCGTTTTTTTTGAGTTTTCGTAGCGAAAAATGTTTAAAAAATAATTTCAATTTCAGTTTAAACTTTACTTCAGAAATGAAACGTTTTAAAATGTATAAACATACTTGCGCTATAATGTAGTTACCCCCACTAATATGAGGTAACATAATATTTGAAGAAGTTCTAACGAGATTTTATATACGTAGCACCTACCTATATATTGGGTTTTTAACTTATAATACTTAGAAAAACTGATTCACTGACTTAAGACAAACCTTATCAATTCAATATGTAGTATATTAATTTGTTAGAAAAATGACAATTGTATGCAGAGACAGTCGTTATTGAAACGTATGTTTGTTCAATACACGGGTCATTAGATAAATAAAAAAGGACTGTTTTGATAAAATCCTCGTATTCGAAAGTAATTAAAGTGCATATTATATATTTTACATGATTAATAATAAATACATATGAAAGTTATGCTTTGATCATTCAGATCAAAGCATTTAAGAAGAAAATACTTAGTTTTAGAAAGATAAACATGAATATTGTTTGTCGATCATCATTCAATTATTGTATTAATGTAGATACTAACTTCTTTTTTCTTTTATTCGAATCCATTTTCATGTATATTTTTGTAACGATCTAACTTGGAGATTTTTTTTTGTGAGACTTTCGTCTACAATTTTCCACAGTTTCCTTTACATGGACTAATAATGTAATATTTTCTAAAGCATATTTATGCGGTGAGAAAAAAAATAAAAAAATACATTTTCTATAATAAATCACATATATCTCTGTGGAACATAATAAAAGCAAAAATATATATTATATCCAAATATATATTTACAATTTAAAACAATACTTTTTAACACGCCTTTATTAGTTTGAAGTAGGTATATTTTTGCTTGTTTTTATAATACAATAAGTTTCATTAACATGATTTATATTTTTACTTTATCATTCCGGTTCTCTCTTTAGTCAACCAAACTGATACATGGCATAATAGTTCTTAAATGTATTTAGTTAAGTATCTTTGTTACATGCCCTATATTATCTGGAGCATGATAGTAGTAAACAATTGGATCATTGTAAAGCTTTGTTATGTGCGACTCGATAACAAAGTTTATCGATACTTATCAGTACTTGAGAATTGATCGAGATAAAATCGGTTCAATTGATTTTTCCGACAATCCAAATATTATTTCCATTTATCTTTTATATTAAAGAAAAATCAACAATTATAAATAAAGACTTGTTGGTTGTAAAATTAGTGAAATCTAATTACTGAAAAAAAATCCTTATAGTTACTAAACAAACATCCTGAAGGTAATAGATTTTCAATTAATTCTTTTTAATACTTAAGGTACTATCTTGTTAGAAATCACCCATACAATTCAGAAACGAAAATAGGTACTCGTAATTTTTTTTTTTTTGCACTCAAAGATAATTAAAACAATTAACATCATAATATTATTAAAAATCCTATTAATCGGGACAAAGCTGTATCCTCCGTTTAGAGATACATTTTGTTTTTCATCACGAAACTTAAATAGACAGATAGTATCGATGACAACTCAATAGATGTTCGATTTTCCCTAACCCGTTTTAAAATTACATCTGAATAAATAAGTATCACAAATAAGGCAAATTAACACGTCGTCGGCTCTTAATTGCTTACCATCTGGCCACGTGGGTTTTGTTTCCCACCTACGTCTCTAACCTCCCCTTAAGTTGCATTGGCTATAACTATCAGAGTTTATTAGTGTTCTGAAAACAGGGTTATATCTAAAATAAAGGAGACAGTTATCGTTGTCATCAGTTTACCGATTTGGGTGACCGAAAAGAAACAAATACACCAATTATGATAGTAAATTGCTTCCAGGATTCTATAGACGCCAAAATACCAGTAATGTCTCTGTCTCTCTGATCTCTATGTCAATCTAATTCCGCACTCTCCCTTGATGTTCCTATCATATATAAAGAAAAAGGAATTGATGTTGCAACCATTAATTTCTCGTTGCAATCAATATAATATGATCTGTGCAAGATTTTTTAAAAGATCACAGACACAACAATTAGGTACTTAAAATACTTTCATGTGGTACTTTAGGAGTTTATCTTATACCTTTTCACTGTAAGTACTTGTCTTTTGGATGGAACTATTAAGACATTTTATAAATGCCAATACCTATTTGAAATAATAAACTTCGAGTTTGATACTTTTACTACATTATTACCATCATTATAAAAAACAACAAGAAGATCAAAAAGGTAGATATTATCCGAATATTAACAAATCCATTAGACGTTTAAGGAACGATCAGAATACCTACTCTGAGATTTGCAAACTTCTAAACAATAAGGATTACGATGTTTGCAAAACATTATGCAGAATCGAAAATGATAAAGTTGAGCAAACAAAAAGGGTGGAAAAGAATAACATTGTAATACGTGACAATGAGTATTTGATCAACATTTACGAAACTCAACAGGTGACATCCGATTAAACAAATTCTGTTCGTAACTTTTTGAAAACTTCCGAAGGGCATGGAGTGTAGATACAAAGTTATTGTATTAGAAGTAGGAAGTATCGATATGTAAGATGGTGCTTTATACTCTAGAGATTGCGACCGACTTTAAACCGTTTACTTTTTAGTTTCTAGACTTATTTAGAATAATAATAATGTCTGTATACTTTTAATTCACTGTTGTTATATAGTTATTGAAGTCATTCTTAGCCATTACAAATGGAAAATTACAAGTAGATATTATTTTTTTCATATAGGTATTTGTTATTCGTTCTGTAAAACAGCTACGTAAATAATGTTAAAACCTAGGTGACAACACCTAACATAACCTAGAAAAACAAATATAAATAAGTATGCACATACATGTCAGTTACGTTATTTTCATATTCCAACGGGTAATCTAGTTATTTTATATAAACTTTGAATAAAGGTGCTTTACTTAAAATGCACTTTAATTAAAATCATGTAAGATACTTATAAAAAAACCTAAAATATCATGAAAATATACGTAAGGGTAGTAATTAAGTCTTCTTTATGATCTCGCTTCTAGCAAGAAAGCGGATTGCGTGGATCCTTATGTATGTATGTAGGTAGGTAGATAGATAGGTATAGTAAAACGCAGACTATTACTCTGAAGGAGAAAGGGCTTAGTGCTCGCTCCACCGCCACTGAAAATTAAAAGTCCTATTATATTTTATAACACAACATCAGCTTTTTTATTAAAATTGGGAAAAATAATTAAAATTATTTCTTATACTTTTTTTTTTCGATAATAAAAGAATATCGAGAAGCAGCTACTTTCAGAGTTTATCTAAAAAAAAATATTTGAGAATGTAAAACCGTACAAATCATATATTGAATCTAAACATCTCTCCATCTCTCTCCAAAAAAATCGTCCAGGCCGCCAATGATTTGAAACATATGATTGCTAAAAAATCGATTAAACATCGAAGAAATAAAATTAGCTGGGTTATTTAATCCTTGTCGATATTAGATTCAATAAGGACCTTACATTTGCATTATAAAAAAAAAAACAAGCTATGTTTTTTTACTAGTGAAAAAGCCCCTCGTAATAATAATTTTATTTCTAAAATAATGATTGAACGTCTTTTGAAGTCGCTTTTTGAAAACACAATATAAATTCTCCCATAAAGGTGCTCCTCACTCTTTGAAGCCGAGGCCCGGCCTTTATAGTATCTAGTGTATCTGCACTACAGTATAGTAAGTAGTAGTATCTACTATTAATATTACATCTAGAAAATATGTTATAATATTTGTTTCCTTACTATTTATATAACATTTTTAGATGTGTTGTGTTTTTAAGCCTATCTTGTAAGGAAGTAAAATATTTTTTATAGTAAAAATGTTAGTAACTACCTATTGAAATTTCGTTCAATATTTAAAACATTTTCTAATATGTAGGCATTTACTACCTACTTTCTTATTAATATTATATTTGTTTTTACTTTTGCTTTATAATTTTGTATTAGATATATAATTGCACTTCTAAATTATTTACAAACACAGAACAAAAGTCTTGTCAGAATACCTACCTCTTCAATATTTTTATGAATATAAATGAAACCAATTATTCTACACTATAAATAAAACAAAGAATAGTATAAAATGTTTTTATAACACAGCATATAATGATTGGAACTCATAATTTTTCCTTGGAAGAGCAATCCTGCGAAGGCAATAAAGTAGTTGCCCTGGGCCATAAATACTGAACCATTTGTTCAATCACAGCCGGCAGCGAAATATTACACCCCATCATCTTCTCTTCAGGCGATATTACACCTAATGGCCTATTCATTAGAAAGGACATTGTCCTGCTGTAATAAACATGTTAGAAACTATTTGTTTCAAAGCGCGTGGCGGTCACACACTTTCTGATATAACTGGTAAGGCAATAGGGTTCAATTTGTTTGATGTAAAACTTCCTTTATTTGAACCTGTCGAATAATAACTCGACTATTAATAAGTAAAACAACTCCATGAAGGGTACCAGAGAACCTATAGTAGAAAGTTTTAACTTCACTGACGTATCAAAGTCTAATAATTTATATTTAATTGATTATAAAAATATGGGATTGATATTGCATTCGGATATAATGAAACGATATAATATATCATAATTACTTTTTAATTTTATCTATTTAGTTTTTAGGAACTAGTCATTAAAAATATTTTATATATTTTCCTTACATTCAACCTTATTTCATATTATTTTTATTTTTCACAAAAATTTGATGCGAATATGTCAAAAAATCAAATCCTTGATAAGACGTTACTATGAATAAGTAAATTTTGGTTTTGCATAAATATATTTATTTTTCATAAATAATGTAAAAATTAAAAAAAAATTAAAGCACTATTTTTCTAAACATGATAACCTTGGGATCCCGTATGTTATAAATTAGAAAAGCGAGAAAAAAAATGGCCAGGTATGTGTCTATTTGCTTTGTAATGTACTATCCTTCTGAAAGGGATTATTTCGTCGACTTTACGTAGGCAGTCGGTGTATGACTAATGAAAAAAGTATACCTTTTATTACCTTCTTTATTTTTGTTAAACCAAGGCCTCCTGATCTCTTAGAGAAGTTCTGTACTGACAATTGTTTTAGTAAATGGTTACAAAAGATGTGAATTGTTCGTTGGAAAGAAAGAGTAAACAAATATTAAAAAACTATCAAACAATTATCATCTATTTGACCGAAACTCTTGTCAATCCTTGTGATTTTGTTTTTGTGATACGCACCGCACTCGGAGGACTCGCTTTCAATTCTAAAAAATATTTGTTTGAAAAAACAAAACACAAACAATAATAAAATATATATTTAATAAAGGTTTACAATCAAAATAATTTACTGAAGTAAACTAGTACTTTGTTACACGTAAATATTATATTTTGTACAAAACTAGCAATCTTAGATAAGTCTTATTAAAAACTAAGTCTTATGTAAGTTTTCCTTTACAGCTGCTGTACGTGCCCCGGCGCCAGCAGCAGCGCAGGCAACGCAACCCTGCCTCTAATCTGTCTTGTGCCCCGCGACGGTCCTTCGGCAAGCAACGCTGGGCCCCGCCCTGCTGCAGCGAAGATGCCTGCCCAGGCCGACTTTCAATTACTAGATGATGCATACATCAAAAAACACTTTAAACTACCACAGCGAGCTCTTTACTTGGATCCGTTCAGGTAAAGGTTGTGAGACTTTTGTTACTTACTTTGTACTTAGAGGTGAACTCTAGGTACAAAATATGTATAATAGTTGACAGAAACGAAGACATTATATTATACAGATCATTATAGAATGTTAGGCAACATAGAACAGGTACAATATTTCAGTCTGGATAGTTGTTTGAATCTTCTTACTTTTGAATGCATAAGAAATAAATATACAAAATGTATGTTTTTTCCATTTTTATAATATTAATTTAAATGTAAGTTTTGACTAATAATATTTCTTTTGATTATAAAATTATTCTGATAATTTAAGGCGGCCTCTAATCACGTTTCCTATGTCCCAAGAAGAAGTAAAGAATTTTAATTTGGCTCGCAAGTACAAGATCAATCAACAAATCCTGGACGGTTTCCTCAATCCTAACGAAGCTATAACCGCACCCAGTGTATTTGTACGTAACTGTTTTATACAATTTGATGAACTTAATGAGTTATATAATATTATAATGTTGCAAATTAATATTTTGTTACAGCCGTATGCAAAGACTGAAGCCGAGAAAAAAAAAGACGTTGACGAAGACGAGGAAATCATTTACATCTTGCAACTACCAGACTGGGAGTTTAAATGTCCTGTGCATAACCAGATGATACGGACACCGAGGTACATAAAATAATTACATTATATAGCTCATATTTATAAGCATATTTTAGGATTTATAATGAGAAGGTTTATTCTAGACTAAGGTTTCTATTTAAAGTTTCGAAGCAGTGGACCTTTTAGAGTTGTAAAATCACGTGACCTTGATTTTATATATAAAATACTATTTTAAAATGTTTTTTATGAAGCTACTACAGAAGTCTTTTCATAATAATAATTTACATACTATTAATTTCAAAGATTATTAAAATATAATAAATGATTATTAAGATTTGATTCTAAACTTTTGAAAAACATGAAGAATCATAGTACCTACGGAACCGTAAATGCGCTTCTCTAACTTAGTCTTATATTTTTTTTATTAAAGTAGTGCAAGATATTTGATGTATTAAGAAATAAATCCGTTTTATGCTACAATAAAATGCTATAAGTGATACAAGTTTTAAATTCCGAAACAGCCAAGGCACACAGTTTACGGACAAATAATAAATTTGTTTTACTTAAAAGGATTTGTTTTATACAAGGAGGAGGAGAGGAAGGAAATTTGTTTTATATAAAAATATATATGGAATATAACATAATATTTAAATTTTAATACTCACTCATGGGAAAATCAATTACAAAATGGAAAACTTAAATTAATCAAATGAAAATGTTCAATGGCGTTGGCATAATAACAATTTATAATTAAATAATATAGGTTTTGGGTCACCGTTATAGAAAATATGTAGGTATATTACCTACCTAGCTACTAATAATATTCGTGCTGGAAATCCGCAATATACCTATAAAATATTATATTAAATACAGTTTGTAGTTACTTTACTTAATAAGAATTAATCAACTAGGTAGGTCGGTTTGTAACTTATTTTTTTGTAAATTTTTCACTTGATTGTAATTGAAGTAAAATAATTATGTTTTACTTTTAAAAACGCCTTTAAACGGTTAAAAAATTGGACTTACTACTATTCTCAACATTGTATTATTTTTACGTCGAGATGTTCTGGAACGCTTTACCTATAGAGTGTATATATCCATATTATGCTGCATAACGTAATAATTTAAAATAAATATTAACTATTTTTTCAACCGTATATGTTCATAGTGACTTACCAACTATAATGTTTGCTAGCGACATCTGTGCTATTTTAGTGTACTGATGGCTAAGTGCCCTCTATGAACGGATGCAGTATGATTTACGCACTACGATATTAAAACCATCTAACCTTTCCAACCCTTCGAGGGTTCATAGTTCTTTGACATTAATGTCTAGATGGCGGTTGACAGTAGGTTGGTAGTAAAGTATTTATTTTTTAAAAACCATTCGAGATGGCGTTATACTGTGACATCTAATAGTCGTTTTGTTACAACTTGTTTTTTGTTGCAGGTTTATTTGGCATTCTTGTAAGAAGACCCCGAAAGGTAAAGGCGCAGAATTAAAACAAGGTGGCGGACCCATGAATAAACCGAAACCTTGGTTACTCAGTAGACATACAGATTTCGATTTACTTTCCCAATGGTAGACAAATGATTGTACTCCTTTATAAATATAGCTAACATGTTATTATTGTCAAACGATGATTAACTAAAATCGTAAAATTTTTATCTTGTAATTACCTAGGTATGAAATATAGAAAAAAAATAAGATAAAATGGCACTTAGTAAATTAGTTTGTTTATTTGTAAAAAACTAACAAGGTTTACATGTTAACAGTAAAAGTATTATACCTAGGTATTTGTCAACTATAAATAAATTATACCGGATTCCAATTTTGTTTCATATTTTTTTTATCACAATTTACTTTATTTGAATATCTTCAGTAACGATTAGATCCCTACAAAGATATTAATTTATAAGGTACACCTATCTTAGATGTCCTATTTTCTTAGACGGACATTAATATATTATATAGGTACATAATAAAATTGTAAAGTTGATTATATTCACGTACATACCTACATGAATATAATTTCAAAATATATTTTGAAGGATCTAGATAAAGGGTAGTTGTATTAATATTCAACATAATATATTTTTACAGTATAATTTTGAGGAGTCGATAACCATAAATCCATTCTTAGTTAAAAAAACGCATTTAACCGATAAAGGCTGTATTTCATGATAATCGACCAATCACCAATCTAAAAACTTAGAACCGTTACAAAACGTCGTGACTTCGTCTGTCTTTACATGTATTTATCACTGTCATTACAATTTTAATATATCTTATAATATATATTTGTATAATTTGGATTTCACGATTCGGGTTAACTAAGTTTATTATTATGAATGCTACACGGAAAAAATATACTCATAGATATAGAGTATACACTTTTATAAAAAAAATATTTTATACTATATTGTTGTAATATTTAGTAAATTATATAATCTTATTTTACTACATTATGACTGTGTTGCCATCTAGTTCTTTGGGATGGTTGAAATGGAGACAGGTCACGGGTACGACATGCGGTTCTTGATTTCGTTTTAGACTAGAAGGAAAAATCTTTAAAATCATCATTCATTGTTATGTCAAAATCTGAGTATTGGGCGTTGGATAAAACCGAGCTGCGAATGTTGAGATGGATGTGTGTGGTAACAAGAAAGGATGGCATAAGAAATGAGAATAATCGGGGAAACTGTGGAGTAGCGCCAGTGAAAGGAAAAAAATGAGGAAGTCATTTTTCATGGTATAGGTATACTAAGAAGAGAGTCATGTCATAAGATGATCAGGATGCAAAGAAAGAAGACGGCCAAAAAAAATGGCTGGATTTGCGTAAAAGGTGATATGGAGCAGAAGGGAGTGTGATACAGAAATGACGAGCAGGACAGGGAAGAATTGAGGAAAACAGCATGTGCCGACGGCTAAATTGGAATAAGGACAATGAGATGATGACACCCAGGATGCAACAATAACCTATAACGTCGGGAATATCTTATTTTTTGTAGAATCTAAAATATTAAAATAGGTTCTCACATTATATTGTTATGTTTGATATACATATACAGAAAAAATGTTCAATATTTTTTTAAAGTATTTATTTACCAACCTTTCTTTAAGTTCAGTCTTTCACTAGCACTTTGGGGAAACCGAATGCTAGTGAAAGGCTTCGATTCTTTTTTACATGTCCAGTTGGTAAAAAGCTTCTACGACTTCATTTGCAGGATTATTTGTAATTAGTTGACCACCTCTTGCAGGCAGCCTCTTTACATCAATCAAGTTTTTAAAATTTAAATTTTCCCATAGAAAATTTATCTGAACTGGCATTAACTCTGAGTGTCGGTATGGCACCCGAGCGTTAACCTTTTAAGTACTTCTTACAAAATACAGAGTAATAAGTAAAAGGGGGAGCAAAAATTTTCTTTGTTTCGTTTTTTTTTTGAAGTAAAACTTCTTTATCGGGGTTGTAAAAAAATTTTGTGTAACATTTTTTCGTTACGGTGACATTTTTCCGTTACGCGCCAGCTTTCTTCGTATAGCTTCATCACTTTTACACCATGTTGCTATGGAAATACTAAATAATCAAAATGACAAGTATGTGGATTATAAAACACAATTTACATTAACCAAAAATAAAATTATCGGATTAGAGTTTTATAATTAAATAATGAATTGTGATTATATACTGGACAGTACGATTTTATGGACTTGCTATTGAAACTAATAAAGAAATTCAAGATTATAACATGAAGAAGAAAATATGAAATATAATTTATAATATTTAAAATACATTGGTTGTCTGAAATAGAAGAAGTAAGAAAGAAAAGAAATACGAGTTTTGGGTGAGAAATGGAGCATTGGGGTCTTGATCTTTACAAGGTCTGTTTTGCTATACCTAGAACGAACAACAACTCGAAACAACAGAAACAATTATGAAGAATAATTTTATTTGTGATATAGGTAGGTAGTGACGATCCAACATGTTAAGAAGACTAAAGTTATTATTCTTGAAGTGGATTGTGTACATTTGCTTGTTTTTTTATGGTACTTATGTATTTCTTCTATGAGAATATTATACGTCACAAACAGTCAACTCACTTCTTACGTTTTAATTAATTAATATTAATAAAAATATATTGATGATAAACCGTTTTTGAATTAAAGAGATGGTGCTGAGTTGAACACTATAGCATTATATTTATAACAATATAAATGATTTAAGTTTGTTGAACGTAAACAGTAAAAATAATCATAAAATAATAGTTAATTAATTTAGACTAAAAGACAGAAATCGTTTTTGTAAATGGAAATACCCTTTAAAACCCTTGTAACTTTGAGGGTATCATATAATTACATGTGGTGTGATTAGCTAGTTTAGACTTTTTTTGTAGTATTTTTGCCTATTGTAGTTGCTGGCTAAAATAATACGTAAATTATAAAGTAATAATAAGTAAATCTGTCACGAAAAACTAGCTCAAAATAATAAAATTGGGCAAATAAACAATATTACATTCTAAATCCGTCTTGAAAACCAAACGATTTCTAAATGTCAAAATTAGACATAAAAGTAATATTACTTTCATGTTTCTATTGTGAAAAAAAAATAGTTTATGGTAAGAGTTAATAATGTTTTATATAGTAAAAGAGTGAATGATTTAGGATGACGTCATCAAAACTTCTTATCGAAACATTATTAAAGTAATATTACTTTTAGTATGTCATGGTACGAAAATCGAAAGTAAGATTATTGTAATACTGCTATAAGAGTTCATGGTAGGCCCCATAGTCGCGACTGGCTAGCTTCATATGGTTTTTAAAAAATCTGAAAATGAAATGATTTTTTTTAACCTCAACATCTATTATATGCTCTATAGATTGATGACTATATCGAATCATCATTATTATTAACTAACAAAGAAGTATATTTGATTATTTGCTTTATAACATATAAAACAACCTTTAATCAGAAACAGGCAAAAAAGTTTAGTCTGTAAAGAGATTCGACGTATCTATGACAACTTCACTATCGTCTGAATAAAATAGGAAATTTTAGTAATATATTTTAGAAAATAAATTATTTCTTCATGTTATACATAAATAGAAATCAGAATTGATTAAAATGACGGACAAAGATTTGATTGCAAAATTAGCAAACGTGTAAGCATGATTACAGATCTATAAGGAGTCGTTGAAGTTGCATTATTAATTATTATGTTTCTTAGTCCTTTGGCGAGGCCAGGATTCGATGCACTAGGGGTGTCAGCTCCCGTACTAGTCCAAATGAACCCACAAGGAAAATGGGAGAACTGCAAACCAGGAAATATGGATGAAGAGAGATTGAAAGCGGTTGTACAGCATTTAGTCAGAACTAATGCGGTATCAGCTGCACAAAGTTACTGTTGTCCATGCGCTAACGAAGTTCAGGTGAGGCAAACTTCTTAAACCAGCTGTTGCTTGCAACAACATAAAAATGTGGAATGAAAGACTCCCATTTTAATATTGTATAAAGTTGAGTAGTGATATTTACAATATAGATGTTTAATTAATTTAAAAGTGCCAAATAACAATAAAATATTTAGTGGAATATTCTGTTCGATAAAATTACTTGACTATTGCAGAAGGAGGGAGGCAAATCCAATTACGTACCAGTTGTTATGATGCCGATTTTACCAGCAGACCAATGTCCATTTGATTTGGAATGTGAATTTAAAAAAAGTAAGGAATCAGATGAAAAGAAACCTACTAAAAAGATAACCACTAAACAAGCTGAAAAGGATTCAGAAAAAGAAAAGGATAAAAAGAAATTAAAGAAACGCGCGTTTGTACTACAACGGTTAACAGACTTCGATCTTTTGTCGCAGTGGTAGCGGTGGATGGCCGACCCAAAGAAATGGTTCAAGAGACGTTTTGTTTATCTTATAATCATATATTTTTTTGTAATATAATATACAATTAAAGGAAATTTTTGTTTCTATGTTATCATATGCCATTAAAGCTCCTGGTAATTTTATTGTTGTATCAGTACATTTTATGTTGCATATTTTACATTGAAATTCCAAAAAATTAACGGTACTTAATACCGTTATTTTTTGAAATTTCTAATGTATTCAGATAGTGTAGGGACTTACAGTAACATTCAGTTTTAGTCCACAGAAAACAGCTAATTGTCAATTAGGCACTATTTATTTGTACTCAATATTTGTAGTTTTTAAGCAGTTTAGCTTCATTAGAACCGACCAAAATTTTTATTAATAATAAATATTTACAAATCTTTCTATTTTAGGAAATACCAAATTACGAATAATAAGGTAAATAAAATAAATAGTAATTAAAATTAAAAAGTATAAAAATTTTAAAAACCCCCTATACAAACAGACCTCTAAAAAGAATAAAAATAATATAGTCGTTGCGTCGGGGAATCGTTGTACGTACGTTGAAGATGGTGACTATTTTACGAAATTAGTCATTGTGTACTTACACTATATGATTCGATATAGTAATTTCTTTATTAGCTTTGGTAACTTACTTGCATAACATTTTTTTCCTTTATTAAGCGGTCCCCCGACGCAACTACTTCAATAGATACATAATAATATTATTTTTATTCTTTTTAGAGGTCTGTTTGTATCGGGGGTTTTTTTTTAATTTATAATTTTTTTTTCATTATGGTGACCAAAGGGTGACCAAATAACATTTATAAGTGTACATTTTGCTGTTCTGACAACTTTATATTTGTTTATTTCATCATTATGTTTTCATAGTACGAAAAAAGAGAAAAACTGTTAAGCACAATTAAGTCTTCAAAGTTAGGCTTATTCTATGCTTTAGTTATTGGTCTGAGATTTCATTCCTAATTAATTAAAACTTATTCCTAACTACACACATATTCATAAAAGACAGCCAGTTCATTTAATAATTAAATCTGTTTATTTGAAGATAATCACTAATGTTAATATACTTAGTCTGGTCATAAATACTGTGACAATTAAAAATAAAAAAATATTACATTTGAATTTGGAATTTATCATTTTTATACAATTGTTCATTGTGTTTTCTCATTTTGGCGCCAATACATTGTGCAATATGTTGTTGAGAAAGATCTGGCCGTCCACATAGTATTCTAATCCTGACTCTTTCGTTTTACTCGAAACTGATGAAACAGATGTTAGGAGAGTGATACAGGGCCTTAAAAAATAACTGTGCCATAGGATGGTATAGAATTTCATCTTCTCTGTTGAAACTTTATCGTGCCAGCCTTAATACATGTTATTAATTTTTGTTTTACGACTAGTATTTCTCCTAAACCTTTATAAATATCGATCATACATCGATAGATAAGAGTGGAACTAGAGATGATGTCAACAATTTTAGACCAATTTCAATACTTTCGGCGTTATCCAAAGTGATGGAATAAAATATTAACAATAGACTTATGAGGTAATTAGAAAAAAGCCACCTTTCTCCATCGCAATATGGGTTCCGGGCTGGAAAATCAACTGAAGAGGCAATTTCTCAACTAACTGAATTTATGACTGGCGGCCTATACTATAAAAATAAATGTATTGAAATTTTTTTAGATATGACCAAAGCTTTTGATACTGTCTCGACTTCACTATTAATAAAAAAATTGGAATGCGTAGAAATACGAGGCACTTCACTAAAACTTTTTCAGGATTATCTTACTGAGAGAAAACAACGTGTCTGCGGGGGGGCTCGGGCCTCTTTCCATCGTTTGATCACGTTGCAAAGTTGGCCTGGGCGTTGAGGGTGGGAGGGCGCAGGCCCTCTTTGCCGGGGTCGGCTGCGGAATTACTCCTGGTACTTCTCTGATAGTAGAGTGGACTGTGGAGTGGTTCCGCGGCTGTGTGGGGAGGGGGGGGTCCGCGGCGGTCACTTTCTTGCTGAGGGAGAGGCTGCCTGCGGCGGTTAGGGTCTGGACCTTTTTCCACCAAGCACTTAAGAGAGGGTGCTTGGTGGGGAGACGGTCCGAGACGTTGCCTGGATTAATCGTTGCCGAGCGCGACGCCACGGTTGCGCTTGGTGATGGTTGGTCTGGGCGTGGCGGGTTCCCGACTTATGCCTTTTTCTTGCTGGTCTCGGCTGATCACCGTGGCCGGCAGTAAAGGCCTGTCGGGTTCGACGTTGGGCCCCCTACGTGAGCGGATTCACGTTCGACTCCAGTGTGTTGCAGTGAGGCTGTCTGCGCATCACTGGGTCTTATGGGAGTGTGCTCTTCCAGGGGGTCTGACCGGTGGTCTCCTCTCGGGGAGATAACCAGCGGCGGAGCTGGACACGGTCAATGGTCGAGTCTGCCCAACTGGCTCGATTCTGAGACTGAGTCCAGCTAGAAGGGGGTCTCGGTCCCCTTCAGAGGTAGCAGGCTTGGGTGGGGGGAAGGGGATCCCTCCACGATCTATCAAGCCTGTGAAAAAGGGATGGGTGCTCCTCGTTGCGGGGTGCCCTCTCCGTGGATCACATCGGGGCATCGCGGTGAGTGCGAAAGCAATTCTGTGGTGTCCCATTATGACGGCGGCGGCAACCGTCAGGTTTAGTGAGTAGGAGTCTCACATAACCACCTCCATCATCCCCTTGATGGAGGTGTGTATCCATGAGGATTCCTGACGTTAAAAAAAAAAAAAAAAAAAGGTTCAATTTTAGGACCAACTCTGTTCCTGATGTATATTAATGATTTGTGTAATTATCACCTTCCAAAAGGCAAATTGATTGCATTTTCTGATGACATCGCGATGTTCTTTCAAGGTGAAACTTGGGAGGAAACTAGAAGACATGCTGAGCAAGGACTGTGTGAGACGTCTTATCATGGCTGCAACAGAACCTTTTAACCATTAACTTCAGCAAAAGCAAATTTATGACGTTTTGTTTTGGAAGAAATAGTTTGCCAGTAAATTACAAACTACAAATTCAAGAAAATAAATGTCAAAATTATCTATCAAATGTCTGTAACTGCAATTCCTTAGACCAAACAAGCTCAATTAAACACCTCGGTATCCTTATAGATGAAAAGCTTTCATGGATGGAACATATTAATTTTAAAGCAAAGCGTATTAGAAAATGTATCTGGATTTTCAAAAAGTTGCGGAATGTGCTACCGATGGCTTTACTTAAATCGGTCTATTACGCCATATGCCAATCAGTTCTCGCCTATTGTGTCCGAGTATGATAAATGATAAATGATATTTATTCTGCAAGTAGGTTTTTACAAACACTTTTACATGTCTTATTTTAGGGCTAGACGAGGCCGGCATTTCCTAACTGACTACTCTGAGAAGAAATACCGAAACAAACTCAGAGGCCACTGTCTCTTTTCAAGTCCAGACATTATAGTGTAAAGGTGTAGTGAGAATCATGTGCGTTAGTCTGAGATGGGCTCTTGAGGAGAGTACATGCAGATCTGAGTGGACCTGTCCGGGAAAATGGCACGCAAGTGTCAGGTATTAATTAAGCTAGACCTAGGTAAAAGGAGCTCAATGATTTGACGAACACTACCATAAGATAGGACTTTTGTGTAGGCCCCATAAACTACTCAAATCGCCGGACTATCAGGAGAAGTATACACTTTTAGAATGTACTTATAAACCCACTTAATCCTGATTATCACAAAAAATATCTAATTTCACTAAAAGTATAAGTATGTAATACAAATTGTAATAGCTTGTACATAGGAGGAGCAGCTCAATCCCAAAAGTTTTGTCATCCACGTAATCTTTCACTTTATAGTAACCTCTTTGGCAGAGTTTCTGTTTGATAAATGATTTAAATTTATTATAACTTAATTCCTTAACCTCATTTGGGAGCTTGTTATAAAGGCGTATACCTTGGCACTTAAAAGAATTACAATTTTTATGAGCCTAGTAAACGGCACGACCAGTGCATCCTTGTTGCGAGTATTAACACCCTGCAAATCACTATATTTGGGGTAACGATTGATATTTCTGTTAACATAAGTTAGGTTCTCATAGATGTATTGCGATGCAACTGTCATAATATTAATTTCTTTAAATTTATCCCTCAGTGAATCCCTATAACGTAATTTATAAATCGCACGAATGGCTCTTTTCTGCAGCACAAATATTGTTTGAATATCAGTGGTATTTCCCCACAGTAAAATACCGTATGTCATAACACTGTGAAAATAGCTAAAGTATACTAATCGAGCTGTTTCTATATCAGTCAACTGACGAGTTCTATAAACCGCGTAGGCTGCAGAACTTAACCGATTCGACAATTTGTTTACATGCGGACCCCACTGCAGTTGCGATTCTAAAGTTATACCCAAAAACACAGTGGTTTTAGCAACAGTCAATAGGGAACATTCACATATTTTTTCTTTTGACGTAAATTTTTCATTTACCACTCTATATCGTAGAAAAAAATATAAATAGGCTTGAAAAGATTCTAGTTTTTTTCAAATTGAAAATTAAAACATTGAATAAATTTGACCCGTTTAAACACCGCCATTTTGCGTGCGTTTTGCGTGACGTCAAATGATACGTCCAGCGAATGTTTACTATGAACTTTTTAGTTATTTCATAGATATTTTAAGATTTAATTGCTTTACAAGTCATGGAAGAAGATAAAAATCATCTTACGAGTATTGTATAGTACCAGAGTGCAAAAAAAGAGTTATAAAAACACCCGACAAAGTGTTTTTTGTATTCGAATAGATGCGAAAATACAAAAACAATGGTGTATGGTAATTATAAGGGATAATATATGTCCTAAATCGTGTTTATATGGTTGTGAAGATCAATTTAACGTAAGTATACTTTATTTTTAATAAGTTTAATCTAATAGTTTAAATTTATAGTAAGTATTAAACATTAGAAAATTTGAGTTTAAAATTAACCTAACCTATCGTACAAATTTCAGTATAACTTTCTATAAAAACCGTAATCTTTTTTTGTTTTACGCAATTTTTTATGGTCTGTCGATTTATTTCAGGTTAAGGAAGATACAGCAAATTGTATTGAATATATATTATATGTAACGAAACAACAAGGAGAAAGATGTAATCTAAGTTTGAAGAAAGGAGTTGTTCCTTATATATTTTTGTGGCAAAAACACCAGCTGATAGAATGAGAATGTGCATAGTCAAAAGGCAAAGATTGACATCGGTTAATGAAGTCTTTTCAGAGTTAGTTATCAAAAGTAGTGTTTAAAAAATGATGACCTTCATAAAGAAGTGATATACTCTAAGTAAGTCCTAGTACTGCCTATACAAATGTCTGTGATATTAATTAGCCAAGACTCAGTTCAATAGGAGAAGCCTATTGAATGTGATGATCATAAGGCAGAGCCTTGCTTTTCACATATTAAAGATAAATTACCAAGTGACTAAGCTGTGCAAGTTAATATTAAACCGAAGTATGGAAGTAAAGGTGTCAATGTAAATATACCTGCTGAAAAACAAAATGTAGCATTGTCACCATTTCCTCATTTAACACACAACATTGTTACACAACAGTTTTAAAAGTAAAACTATCTGTTTTATAAAGAAAATTGTTTACTGAAAACACAGCTGATAATACTTCTATAGCATCTTATATCTTCTATATCTGCTGATTATCAACCAAGTTATTTATCGGAGTCAAGTGAAGTGAAAAATGATTCAGAGGCAGAAACATTTTAAAAATGTATTGTGTAGTAGCATGCTAACTGCTATTGAAAAAGAGTTTGTAGGTATTTGTTTCGTTAGAGTTGTTTGAGTATTTAGAAAATGTTATTAAGATTACCTAAACGATTGTATCATTTAATAAAACCTTTAAGCACGAAAATATAGGTTTAAATTATTTATTTTTCTCAGTCACACTGAAACCACAGTATGAACTTAAACGCCGATATATTGAATGGCGTGTCAAATGACGTCACATTTCCTTTCGACCAATGGTGGCGCGTTTCGGAATTTTGAATTTCGCTCCCTAAATGTACACTTTTCATAAATTATTTTATGGCTTTAAATGATTAGTAAATTAAAAAAAAATGATTTTATTATAATAAGATGATAAAAAGTAATCGAAAAAAAAATATTTGAGACCATTTAATTTTTTTTGCATGTTCCCTATTCTGACCCATTTATTAATATATTCGTTTGAACTTGTAGTATTAGGTGTAAGAAATCTAATGCATTTTGTCTTATTCTCATTTAATTTTTTTTTATGGGGTGGAGCATCCAAAAGTAAACTCATCATACTTGAAAAGGCCCAAAGGTTAGTGCTGAAAGTTATGATGTCAAAGCCATTTCCATACTCAATCCATAATTTATTACAGGAATGCCAATTGTTGTCTGTCCGCCAGTTGTTCATTTTGAATCTTATAATATCATTTCACAAGACCCAATGTTTTGACTCAAATATCGTGTCTGCTCTATCTAAAAAGAGTATTTATAGGAAGGATTCAAAAATGTTCTACAACATTTGCTATGCGACAACCCTACTTTCTTAAAGCATATATTTACAATAATCTTCAAAAACTCTTAAATATCTAGTCAATGTTACGACACTAAAAAAGTTTCTTCTTAAACAAGATTACAAGATTACGAATCAGTTGAAACAATGATCACTGTTAGACAAAAATGCCTAGAAAAGTATGTGTATGTATATATATGTGTACGTATTTTTTTGGGCATGTGTGTATCTATGTGTGTACTTGCCTAGATAAATGCGTGTGCGTATATGTATATACATATATTTATGGTATTTGAACCTATTTATAATGTTGTGCGCTTTACAAATTTTTAATTTTTACTTTACCATTTTATTTTTCGTAATTATTTTTACACTATTAAGCTTTATTTTTATGTAGACCATTATAGTGGCGGCGGAGTAGCGCCTGGCGGAGGGTATTGGTATGCCATATCACAGGTCGTAATAGTAATCATATAGTTTGGGTAAATAGTAATCATATAGTTTGGGTACCAATGCACATCCATCTGTATCGATGAATCGGATCTTTGTATTTTAATCATATAATCCTCTATTGATGTTTGTGATAGTAAACAACAAATTATTATTATATGAATATTATTATATTTAAAACAGAGACATCATGAGAAAAGAACAATAAAGAATTAAATATACATATTAAGGGAAGGTAAAACATATATTTTTGATTTGTTCGGACTAACACACCCATGGGTTGTAAAGAATTGTATTTACGCCATTTTATATATATGTGTATATATATATTTTTTGAGAATGATTTTTTTTGTTCACACAGTTTTTGTCTTGTTGATAATGAGCGACAAAATAAATATTTCATTTTATTTGACCAACAATATGGTTGGTGTGTGGCAAAGAATTTTTGTATGCACATATATATATAAATATAACAATTGTCTGTGTCTTATTATGTCTCTTTTATATGTGGCTATATAGCCACATATAAAAGTTTATTATTTTTTTCAGCTTTTACGACTTAGAAAAAAATACGAGATAACGTTTACATTCCATCTTTAACAGTTTTTCCGACACTGACCTAATACTTGACGCAAATTGGAGCACTCTTTAAATAAATAATTCTAATTTTATATTAATTTCATTGCCTAATACCTTGTATTTAACAGACCGCCGCACTCATATTAACGGTCGAAGGTACTTAACGATCTCAATTAATCGCCCATAAAGCTATGATTGCTTTGTCCAAAATTACGCAAATCTTAGAAAAAAACTGTCAGAACCCTAAAAATAAAACAAGCGGTCGCCGCAAGCGCAGACATGCCAGTAGAACGGTATGAATCTCCCGGAATACACCGTACTCTCTGAAAATACTCCGTGATAGATAGATAGATAGATACGACATCGGAGTTCGCGACGTAAACAATCACTGATTGAGACGTCAAACACGTAAACGTCTGGTTGATATTACCGAGTGATAAGTGTCGTGAAAATTAGTGGTCAGTGGTAATTGTGTTTAAGAAAATTGTTTTTGTTTTCTATCAAAACTCCTACTTGGTTCGATGTTCGCGGGTGGTGGTGCAGGATTCCAAAAGCAGTCGAAGCCTCCTTGGGAAAATGTCACTGCGGTTGCTGAAGTGACACCGAGTTGGTAAGTTATATTATTAATATTATTGTTGTCACGAAGCAATGATATTATCTAATTGATTTATGAATGTGTATCTGTATACCATTAACTAGAGATTCTTTCTACTTTCAAATAAACAAAACACCAAACAAACATAATTTATAGTTTTATGATATATTAAGTCTACATAATATGAACATTTAGTATTAGAAATCTAAGCGTGTTATTTAGATCAAACGATTTTATTGCAGCATTGTCGTAATGTAAATGGACAATTTTGCGCCAATTAAACTGAACGCTACGCCAAAGATCGTCAGTTAAATTTATACATGACAAAATAGTTTGTTTGATCCTCAGTTTCTTCGAAATAAAATAATCTTTCCATTATTTTGCTTTTAACCGTTTATCAAAAAACGTCTAATGTTGAATGTCGTGGAGGTATGTTCAATATTAATTATTTAAATAATATTATTAAAATATGAGTAATGGTATTTGTTTATTCAATACATTTAGGTATACATTCCTAATCATTACAGAAAATAAAACAATATTGCGATTATTTCCAAGGTAATTAGCACTTTTTTAAACATATTATTTATGATAATTAGTAATTAGCCGCGCCGTTAGTCGAGTGGTTAGCGCAGACGCCTAACGTGTCACGGCGCAATGGGGCTCGGGTTCGATTCCCGGCAGAAACTGGCATTTATGTGATGAGCATAGATGTCTGTGATTCTGGGTTTGGTCGTTTATTAAATATATTCTCAGTATTTATATGTGTATTTCTATGTATAAGTATCGTTGTCTAACACCCTTAACACAAGCAAATAATTTGCTTACTTAGGGTTAGATCAATGTGTGTAATTTGTCCTGATATTATTATTAAATATAAGTGCACTTTACAATTAATATGCATATTAGTTTAGTTATTTAAATTACATCCCTGTGCGTTTTATTAAACATCCTAACATTATAAGGTTTACGTTGTTACATAGAAATTTCATTTCTGTAGATAATTAAATATTTATAATTTTAATATTATCGATTTCTTATTATCTGTCAAATTCGTAGACAAGGTAAATTATTTATCTGTTGACAGCTAATTGCGATATCTTAATTAGTCTGTGACATTTCTTTTTGTTTAAGATATTGAATGTTGCCAGCTGAAGCTAACTTTATAGTCCCTGAAATGTTATTGAAAATATAAACATTTTATTAATAATTACTATTCTAAATTTCATTTATTAATCATCATTAAGGATAGCATATAGCTAGATATTTATTTAAAAGTAGCTATCATGTTGTTTCAGAAGTTTAGTTGCAGCCAACGTTGTTTTATTGTTATATTTATTAGTATAACAATTTGTTATAAATTTATTACACTCGTTTCTTTCTTTAGATAAGTAGTGCATTGTTCTTAAATTATTTAAATATTGGACTTCTTCTGATTGATATCAATTTTACCCACATTTCGTGTAACGCGACGTGTGCATAGCCACATTGTTTGCTTATTATGCATATTCTGACTATAAAATTCAATGTCGTGACCTTTAGAGTCTTTTCTTTCGGAAGCACTTCCGAATTGAATATCTTATTAGCCTTCGGTGAGTGTTTTAGTTATTTGTGATCTTATTAACGCATGTGAAGCGTTGTTTCTTAAATTCATTAGCGTGTTTAATTGCAGGGCTAATAATTTAATATGGAATAATTATAATTCCTATTGCCGGCACTTCCCGGGCAGTTTCAAAGTTTGTTGGAACAATATTTCGTAAGTAATTTGCATCTTCACTCTATATTAAGAGATGTTTTATAGGTTTTGAGACTTTATTTAATCTTATTACGTGGTAATATTCCAGTATTTGTCCTGATTCGACCCTGTGAGTCGACATAGGCTAATTAGTGCTTGCGAGGCCTTTTTCCTCCATAAGGTATTATAAATTATTAATATTTGAATAGATCAATGTGAGATTAGTGTTATTATATAGTTTAACCTGTAATTTAATCATTACAGGAGGTTTTTTGTTGGTACCCTAGAAGATACGGGTAAATTTATAATTGGTTCGCGGGGGTAGACGTGAATCTTCGGAGCGTCGTCCTGTTGGTCCTGTATCCTGCTTCCTGACTAGCTGAGTTTAAGAAGCTCGTCTTTATTGTAATCCCGATATTATGGTGATGTACAAAATTTATTTATATCAATAATCAACACTTCCATTTTCGATAGTTTTATAAAGAACAAGTGTTTGACTGTGGTTCTCCAGTACTGACAAGCAGGAGGATCATATATATGTCTTCGCTTGTTATTTGTCAGTGGCGCCTAGGATATTACTATTTTAGTAATTAATTAATATATATATAATTTAGAATAAAGTATTATCTCAAGTAACCCACCGCTGAGTCTAGCTGGCATTTTTTGTAACATTAATTGGCATTATATCATTATTTAAGACTTAAGTCATTATTTATTTAATGTCTTTGTTTGTATTTGTATAACTAAATAAACATTTTTAAACCCAAACCCACTTTTTTTTTTTGTAACAACGTCTACTAAGTTACTTTAAATCATATGTACTTCTTGATTGATTAAAACTTAGTGTAGTTTTGTGTACAGTTACCTACTACCTATAGATCATTTTCTATCGTGCATTTGTAATAGGTACACTTAATTTATTACTTGAGACATTGCTAGTAGCTTGTTTAATTTAATTAATTGTGATTAAATATTATTCGTTTCTTTTGAGTTCGTTATTGTTTGTTAATAGAGTTAACAGCTTTGAGACGTAAAAATCAAGCTAGCTTTGACTATCTCTTCAAATAATAATGAGATCATCATACAACGGATCATACTCTACCTTCCATCGCTACTCGTATCGAATAATTTTGTAATCTAAAACAATACAGAAGAAATTATAAGGTGTTTTCTCTTTACGGATCAACAAACTAACGCACGACGTTCATTTATATACCGTACCAAAACTATTAACAGTTAATAAATTATTTCAGTTTACTTTTGAGAACAATAGTTTATTGAGTTTTATATTGAACTCATACTGTTAGACGTGCTGTCCGTCTACAAAACAACATCGTGTTATTATTCGTGTCAAATCTTAGAGAGATAGTCTGTGCCAACATGTCACATTGAAATTCAACGAATTATGCGGGAAACAGATTAAACAGATATTTAACAACAACTGTATTGTTTAAAAAAATAAAGAATTAATTTTGGTAATAAATAAATTCTTTCTAACTTAGTAGTAGGTATATATATTTCTTTCGAATCAATAAACCTTACTACTAAAGTTTAAACAAATTTTAATGTTTAAAATTATATGAAAACTTAATGATCAGAAAATATGTTATTAATCTAGAGGTCTCAACTCTATAACGACACTGTATGTAAACTACAATTTAATAGTCTTTTAATACATAATAAGTTGTCGTTGTCTGTACCCTGATGGCATCGCCGATATTTACTTACAGAAGTTACAGATTTATTTTGACTGATACTTGCGTCTCACTACCATATTATGTATTATCATAATGACTAAATAAAATGAACTAGGTAACAGTTGTTTGAAATGTATGTAGTTTAATTTAAATGTATGGTTAGGTGTAATGGGGTTCCGTTTTATGTTTTTGTAATTGTCACAGTGATACATAAAGACATACCCTAATAAGTATTTAATTTTTCAATAAGTATATTGTTTTATATATGTATGGAGCAAAATATGAAAAACTATCAATGTTATGTTACAAATATTAAATGATGGTACTCCTATTACTATGGCCTCCCTTAATTATTTATGGTAATCATCAATACATATAAATAAAGTGTCACTGATCGATGTCTGTATATAAAAAAAAAAAGTTGGGTCCATTATAAGAGCAAGAAAACCCAAAACAATGGTTCTTCATTATACCTGTTTGTTTGTATGTCTGTAACGACTTCATTTAAATGGGTTAAGAAATAGTAAAAGTTATTGCAATTTATGTCAATCACGTAATAGGGACCTGTAGAGGAGTAGTCCCTGTACCTTGAAAATATAAAAAAATATATATAATCAGAATGAGGGACAACTAACAGAATCCAAATTAATATTTTAAAATGTTTGTCTTTTAAATTAATATAAATATCTGTATCTGTATCTGTTTGTCTTTTAGCCGTGCACACAACATGTAAAAAATATACCTATAGCCAATGTAAGTAACTTTTATACATAAACATTGTGCGTTACTCTGAGTAACATTTAGTTTTTCATTTTCATTGCACACTCTTTACTCTATCAAATAAGATGTATATATATATACTAAATGAAAAAGCTTAGTTTTGGTTTCTCTTGCTTATAGGTATAAAGGCATTATGTTTTTTTTAATATTTTCTACTAACATACAGCAATCAGTTTTATAATAATAGTTTGATGAAAAATTGGATAATATACCTACACACATTACACTAAGGTGTGCTTGAAGTTAGCATTGAAACCCTTCGTGGAAAAACCACAAAATATACAAATACCTGCATAATACCTACATCATTTATAAACACATGCTCCCTACAACAATTGTTATTTAAAACATGTTCATATTAACAAGCAAAAATAGATACCGGTACAAAAAACTAAAATTAGTTGTTGAATTAGAGCCACCTATAATAATATAAAGAATTAAGCTACCTATCATTCATTTTAGTCAGCTTATTTTAATACATAAACTTATTTTTTTTTATTTATAAATTAAAAAAAAAAATTTACTTCCTATATTTATTTTCAATGTCAATGTATAATCATACAATTATATTTTTTATGACGCCATCTATTGTTGAGATACAACGTAGCAGCAGTTTGCTACAGAGTCATCTGTTTTATTGTTTCAAATAATAATAATACTATTGAGGTTTGCTAATACCGTCTAAATAAAAAAGATGGCGCCCTTCGGATTCTTAACTTTTTATTTTCATTTCAAATAAATAGAATCTTAAGGTCCCATTTTGGGCGCCATTATCTGTAATGTATGTCAATTTTAAGTGTTATATTATTTTTATGAGAAACGTTATTTTGTTTTTGAAATATTTATACGATAATGTGGAAATATATTGATAGTCGGTATAATACAGTAAGTAATATTCTATATTTTAATAATATCTCGCTATATAAATGATAAATATTAAATGCATATGAAATGCTACTTATTTATTGAGGATATAACAACAATTTGTTTTTCTTGATAAACATGATATGAATTACCGTAAGTATTAAGCATTTATTAAGTTATTGGTATTTACGAACGAAGTACATCTAGAAATTGAGGTAGTATAAAATAACTACTATAATTTCAATACAAGTAGGTTTTTGTAGCGTTATTATTTTTTTGAACTCTTCGTTCAAATGAACATTTTAATTTGTAACACGTTTGGACTAGTTTTCCGGCTACTGGATTGTACATAACCTCTGTTTAGTTTTGATTTGCTCGCGGGTTGTTTCTTTTTTGGGATGTCATTATAACTTTATATTAGCGATATCAATTGATCTTGTTGCCTGAAGTAGTATTTATTGTACAGTGTTACTCCATATTGCGATAGTTAGAAGTTAGGATGCGTTATTAAAAAAGATTATGCTTGATATAGATTCCTAATAACCTTGTTAACAACATTTTTTTTTAATTTAAACAAAAGTCTAAATGCAATAGATATATGTAAAATGTAGAAAGGAAATTGAAGGGTTAGTTACATCGGCCTTACCCTAGTTTTGTGCTTTATGACGTCAATGCAATTCTAGAAAAATAACTTAGAAACATGATATACTGTGTGTAAAACATAATTATACCAGCATACACTAATACAACTTAAACAAGGCACCTTACAATGCAATCTTTTCTTTATAAGGTATTATTTGTAGAAGACTAGATCCATGAAGGCGGATATCGACAAAATGGCAGTGCGACGGACAGGATTGCAGAGACCGCAGGTTCGAATCCTGAACGTGCTGGTGAATGTTTTAATTTATATTTAATTAAAAATTAAATAAGCCTAACATAGCTAAACAAGGTAATGAACTATTTCAATAAACTTATAATATATTATATTAGTTTCAAATTATGCAAATAAATAAAAAAATATATATGTTTACATTTGTAGGTACGTGGAATTTTCTCTTATCTTCTTAATTATACCAATTAATTGTTAATAATATATTGGGTTATTTGTAATTAATTGGCCACCTCTTGCAGGCAGCCTCTCTACAACAATCCTAACCACATTTGTCCTACGACTTTTTAAAATTAATAGTTTTTAAATAAAAAAAAATTGCTATACAAAATTTATTTGTTGCCTCTGAACTGGTATTAACTCTGTGCGTAGCGAAGGCGCCCGGACGTTGACCTTTTAGGTACTTCTTACAAAATACAGAGTAATAAGTAAAAGAGGGAGTAATTTTTTTTTGAGTTGTATATCAAGATTTGTAATCGTAGAACAAATGTTATTGGAATGGATGTAGAGAGGCTGCCTGCAAGAGGTGGCTAATTAATTACAAATAACCCTGCATATATTAAAAAAAGATAAAAATTCAATATTTAAAACAAGTGCAAAAACTGGTAATGCTATCTACAATCAAAGTATAAGGATGTGACGATCCCACCCCCACGAATGAAATTATTGAATGATACAAGTTTTTACAACCGTATAGACGTCATTACCCATCCTACCAAGTATTTGAACCGTACTAGGTTGAGAGAATCATATGGTACTGAAATATTTATGCAATAATGCAATAAAAGATAACCAGTTGCCTATAACATCCTCTGTTTACGAGATTTCTTATTATATTATCTTCCGGTAAAAAAATATCTCTGTTTTTTAAATATTAATATGACTAAAAACTTAATAAGATCTCTTTTATCAATAATATTTGATATAAATTGTAATATATATAAATTGTAATATATATTGTTCCCAACAGTATGTATTTAATTGTCGTTTTGTGCGCATCGTAAGTAATTACTCTGAAAGTTTTCCTGAAGTTGTCAAAAAGGGTATAACTTTAAAAATAACTGCAAAACTATATTAAATATAAACGGAAAACTGTCACTAAGTAATTCCGTAAAGCTGCATATAAGACATGCAGACAAGCAATCAAGAACACGCTTTATTATATGAACATATTCTGATGGAGGTACTTGTATTTATTTATTTATACCTTTTCTACTTTGAATTTATACCAGAGTATGTCACCTGTGTACCTCAAATGGAAATGTTAGGAGGGCCTATTTTGACACCATACTCATCGAAATAAGTCGTTCTGTAAAGCCAACTCAAAATTTAAGATACGATTTGAGATATTAATTCTTTGCTTGTGGGTAAGCCTTTACAATCACCTTGATAAGGTGAAAATAATAGATTGTAAGAAAGATGTTTTACGCTTTAATAATATTAATATTAAATATTTTTTGTTTAATAAACGCCCCGTTGGTCGAGTAGTGGTAACGTGTAGCGGCGCAATGGGGCTCGGGTTCAATACCCAACAGGGACAGGCATGTATGTGATATGTGAGTATAGGTAAAGCATAGGTTTTTCTGAGTTTGGTCGTTTATTAAATATATTTTCAGTATTTATAATGTGTATTTCTATGTATTTGTGTCGTTGTCTAACATCCTTAACACAAGGAAATAATTTGCTTAGTTAAGGGCTAGATCAATGTGTGTAATGTGTCGAATTATAACCCACTGACATTTGGTCACACCGATACCTATCGGGTCTAATGGTACATCAAAACTTTCAAAGGATCCATACAAAAATACATAAAAACATGTAAGCGAACGATCCCTTTAGGACTTCAGTAACAAGCTTAAGTACAGAAAAATATATAACGTTTTTACATTTGCTTTCTTTTTGGCTTCCCATTAATTATAAGCATATTGAATCTGTCATAACATTTCAATTTCAAACAAAAAGTAAACTGCAACAGATGTATGTAAAGTGAAGGGAGGAAATCGAAGGCACAGCTACATCGGCCTTACCCTAGTTTTGTGCTTCATGACGTCAATGCAATTCTAGAAAAATAACATAGGAGATTTATATACAAGCTTTATATACCATGTAAAACATAATTATAAAATCATACATTTGTACAACTCAAGCAAGACAAATATATGATATATAGATGAGTTAATTATCTTATTATACTTAGTCTATATAATTTTTACAGGTAATATAGGCCCTCATACGGAGTCTTGTGGGAGAAACAACACTTTCAATGTTACTTTTATATCACAATTACTTAAATACCTATCTTTCGCAGAAGAAGTATTCTGTTTGATGACTTGGCGAATATGTTTCTAGAAGACTTTCTTATATTAAAAGACAGGAGAGAGCAATATGGAGGATCTTGAGGTTGCCGATGTTTCGTTTTGACATTGTCTAGTCATTTACTAACTAAGTAATAGAGTGAATGTGACGGCGCCACTCACCGTGTGTTGATTTTTCGATTTTTGTAGAATTCTTCACATACATGGCACAAAATACAAACCTCTGATAGTAGATGTATAATTTTTTCAGAGCAGCATATAAATTAATGCCAATCTATTGGTTTTGCAGATGAACCTTTGAGATTTATTCCAGGAGTTCTTTACTTTACTTCTTCTTGTTTACTTTTTTTTCGTTAGTCTGGATCTCATTCTCTCCAGCTTTTTACATAATTATTTTATCAGTCTTAAGTGTTTTTTTACAACACTTTCTTGAGAAGGTAAATTGACTCTGGGGTGATATCAGAAGTGCTGGATGATTGGGCTGTATAAGATCTTTGTAAGCTGGTGGAAGTCAACGGAACTCTATTTTAACCTGTTGATATTATATGCTTGCATCAAATAAATCCTTTTTGAGTAGTTAAGTAGTTAATAATTTCTTTTTTGTATATATACGTTAGTGTAAATCTTTTCCGACTTAGGTACATGAATTAAAATGATGACGGATATAATTGTTTCACATTAGTGCGATATTACATAAGTAGGTACCTATCCTACATAGGTTCTTGTATTGTAATAAAAATTAATAAATATATAGGTACATGTCGCGGATCACGATAATTTAACGATAATTAGTAACTCAATGGTATTATTGTAACAATAGGGTGTGAACGCCGTGACGTAACGAGTCACGTGATCGAAACCGTTTGGAGGGGCACTTTAATTATTCGAGAGCATCGAGACGAGATGAAAATGATTAGTGAAAGCCATACAGTCCGGACCTCCCCAACGGGACCGGTGGTTCACGCAACTCTGATAATTGTATATCTGCTAAGTAATTTGTAATATCTGATTACCTACATTTAATACAAGAATTGTCATATTGTGTCTGTGTGGTTTCTTTCTTTCTTTCTTTCTTTTTTTAACGTCAGGAATCCTCATAGATACACACCTTCATCCAGGGGATGATGGAGGTGGTTATGTGCGAGTCCTACTCACTAAACCTGACGGTTGCCACCGCCGTCATTATGGGACATCACGGGATCGCTTTCGCACTCACCGTGATGCTCCGACGTCATCCACGGAGAGGGCACCGCGCAACGAGGAGCACCCATTCCTTTTTCGCAGGTTTGAAGTTTGTAGACGGATCCCCTTCCCCCCACCCAAGCCTTCTGCCTCTGAAGGGGGGCCGAGATCCCCCCTACTGGCCAGACTCAGTCTCAGGGGATCAGGTGTAAAATTCGACTGGACCATAATCGACCTTGTCCAGTCCCACCCGGTAGTCTCCCCGAGAGGAGACTACCGGGCAGGCCCCCAGGATGAAGGACATTCACACACGACCCAGCGGGTGCGACTACGCCCGACCGCGAACTCCCACAGCTGCCACGCATAAAGTCCACTCAAAGTAGGGAGCCGAACGTCGAACCCGACAGGCCTTATCAGCCGAGACCAGTAAGAAAAAGGCATAAGTCGGAAACCCACCACGCCCAGACTAACCATCACCAAGCGCAACCGTGACGTCGGACACGGCAACGATCAATCCAGGCAATGTCCCGGACCATCTCCCCAGCAAGAACTGTCCTCGATGGCGAAAGAAAATTGTGGATTCAGTTGATCCACAATTTTCCTCCATAAGGATAGTTACGTAATTTCATTTATTACATCTAGTTTAAATTAATTCCTAGAAAGAATCTGTTATTCATTTTGAAAATGAATATTATAAAATGGACTAACTGAAGATGAATTGTTTTTATGCTGAAGTATGAACAAAATTCACAGATTAGATAATTATTCAAAAATTTTTTTCTAGAGAAGGAAATATTTTGCATGGATATTGCTTGTTTATTTTTTTGTAGTATATTTTTTTATATTTATGTTTAATCATATATATTTCTTTGTTATTCATTTAAAGCACATTTCCATACTAATATGCTTTTCTATTCTCTAAAATGAGGGTAAACTTCTAACAACATGAAAGTATTTGGATTAATAGTATGTAACGAACATGACAATGTACTTAAATTAACATTAACATTTGGTTCGATTCATTATTTAATCCCCATATGTATAACTATCGGCAGTAGCAGTCCTCACAGCCTAAACTAAAGAAGTCTAAACTATGGTGTCTGAGGGGACTGCGAGGAATGAAGGACGGGCGTACGTAACACTGATTTGTTCTCGACAGTCGACTACTGTTATTATTAGACGACTTATATATTACTGTCAATTGTTATCGCTATATTAATATTTTATTGTTGTTTTTATTACCTTTTGAAATTTTACTGTATTATTTTTGTTAAGTTTCTTTGTGTCTTTAAACAAAAAATAATTTTGATAGTGTTTTTATACATAACTCGTAAACTATAAGTAAACCTTAAAAACTTTAATAAATTATATCTTAGATACAATATAAGCAAATTTTTACAATATAAATTTTAAATTAACATAATACGACTTTTAAGTAATTATTACATTACCCACTTTTTTAAATTAATAAAAAATATATATTTATTACAAAAATGTTATGTGCACAACAGTACAGATGCGCAGTTATCCCCTCGAAATTTTGCTCAGACCTTTTCGTCAATGTCGATACTTATACCTCTACTTCTTGCCAGTTGGACGAGGAGCAGTAACCTCAAAGTTCTAAAACTCAAACGGTTGGGAGATCATTCAAGAAGAGGTGTCTTGCTCTGCGACTAACGGCGGTAGATATTGTCGTAATACAAATATAACATACAGAAACATGAAATCTTCAAGATGACTCAATCATCGATAAAATGGTTTCCATGAAAGTATGACTCTATTTTAATGATTATTATGTATTCAGAGTTACTCTTAGTTTTGCTTCTTATTTCTCTTCTGTTTGACAATGTATTGATGAAAAACATTCAGACTAATAATACCTATTAAAACTTTTAAAAAGATAAATATCTTACTTTTGGAAATCTATCTATATCTTTCTTTTTTACTGAAAAAGTAAGTAGTACAAGTAAATACTATTAAATCTAATTATTTTTGGGTATGGTATATAGTACCTATTTGTAATATATAATATTTTATTAATTACAAAAATACTTTTAGTTTACAGGTCATATTTACTACATAACAGGTCTACTTAGTCTGGCCATAAATACTGTTGCAATTAAAATTAAAAAAACATTACATATGAATTTGGAAGCTGTCATTTTTATACGATTGTTCATTATGTTTTCTCATTTTGGCGCCAATACATTGTTCAATATTTTGCGATATCAAAATGGAGTGGGGAGATAAAGGGAACAGAATCGCTGTGATGGCATTACACAAAGTAGGTATGGAGCCAAATGCAATTTTTAAAACTCTCCATAAACTTCGTATTATTCAAATGCTTGTGTACCTATTAATAGGCACAATGAGACTTCCTCTGTTTGTGACAGAGAAAGATCTGGCCGTCCACGTAGTGTTCATACGAAAAAGGAGGTTAAAGCAGTAAGAGAAAGAATTCGAAGAAATCCTGTCCGAAAGCAAAAGATTTTATCTCGGGAAATGGAGATAACACCTAGAACCATGTCGCGTATTTTAAGAGATGATTTAGGACTTGCAGCTTATAAAAGACGCAATGGTCGTTTTTTAACTGATAAGTTAAAGATGAATACGGCGGTAAAATCGAAACAACTACTGAAACGGTACGCAAAGGGAAGTCACAGAAAAATTTTGTTTACGGATGAGATTTTTTTACAATTGAGCAACATTTTAACAAACAAAATGATCGTATTTATGCTCGAAGCTCGAAGGAAGCTTCCCAATTAGTCGACAGAGTGCAACGTGGGCATAATCCGACTTCAGTGATGGTTTGGCGGGGTGTTAGCTATGAAGTAATGACTGAGCCACATTTTTGTGAAAAAGGTATCAAAACATCTGCATAAGTGTATCAAGATACCATTCTTGAGAAGGTAGTTAAGCCCCTTAATCACACCATGTTCAATAACCAAGTATGGTCCTTCCAGCAAGACTCGGCGCCGGGTCATAAAGTTCGGTCCACGCAGTCTTGGCTGGAAGCGAGCGTCTCGGACTTCATCAGACCTGAAGACTGGCCGTCGTTTAGTCCTGATTTTGATCGCTGGATTATGATTTATGGTCAGTTTTAGAGAGTACAACTTGCTCTAAACGCCATGATACATTGGAGTCCCTAAAACAACCCATACTATTGCTAGTGAAGAATTTCCCCATGGAAAGAGCGCGTGCTTCTATTGATAACTGGCCTCAACGTTTAAAGGACTGTATTGCAGCCAATGGACACCACTTCGAATAAGCTTTTTATATTTTTCAATTGTTTTATATATTTGTGTATTAAATTTTTCTTTGTTACAATATTTATGGCAAGACTCGGTATATAAGATGAATATAATAAATCAAAACATATTAGTACAAGAACTACGTATCATATATAGCAATACTAAGTTGAACTAAACATCAAAGCATTGCAACCAGATATCATTGATATCTGTCTAATTAATGATTAATATATGATTCCATGTCTATTGAGACATGGAATCATATATTCAATACTAATCACACAAATTTTAACCTCCCCTTAATATCTAGAGAAGCGCTTACGGATAATAACTCTTCCCCTAGACTTGTGATAATATTAAATAACAGTTGTTTAATTTCACATATAAATAATTAATTTAAACTGAATAAGTTCTAATAAGTAATAAACTTAATTTGAACTGAACAAGATCGGCCATTGTAATTATATAAATAAAAAGAAATTAACATAGGTAAAAGTTTTTTTTTTATGTAACCTGAGACCTATAATTTATGCCAATAAGAAATTATTTAAATACCAATTGGAGTTGAATACATTTTCTTGAACACGATTTTTTTCGCGATTTCATATGCCTAAAGATATAATATTTCTTACTTTCCAACCGTGAACGATTTTAATAAAAACTACACTAATTTATTCTACAATCGACTTAAATTATATAAAGTAAACTATGTTTTGGGTTTTTAACATTAAAATGTAATATTTTTTATATTTATAAAAGGCATAAGCATTTTACACAATAAAGATGTATAAATAATACTTTTAAAAACTACTGTATACCTATTTAAATTTCGCTTAAAAGTAGTTAAGAAATCATTTTACATAACAATGTAGTGTGGTATTATTTCAAGGCCTTCGGAGGGAACTAAGAAACCAGAAAAAGAATTGAATTCCTTCAGCACATTTATTATAACAATAAAAAATGGTGATTTGCTGGATAATTTTGGGTGGGTGATAAAAAGTATAATAATATAACAATTATTTATAAATAACTACGAAATTTGAATGTAACTTTTAAAATAATGTAAAATGTTGACATGTCAGTTACGCCATATTTTTGGTAGTGCAATTAAAGTATACATCTGTATGTTTGTGAAACGAGACATCTATTAAAGTAATTAATAGATAATATACTAGTACTATGATGTTGCATTTTCTAATGGTTATGAGATTGTAACAATAAAGTTAACGTTTACTTAATATTTCAATTGATTGTAAGATAATTAGTTTTATAGTTGTGGGTAAACTTATTAAGAGCTATTTAAAAGTTTTAATTAGACAATTCGTCTAATTCCAAGTAAACCAATAGAATAAAAC
Source organism: Napeogenes inachia (assembly GCA_959347355.1). Taxonomy (NCBI): domain Eukaryota; kingdom Metazoa; phylum Arthropoda; class Insecta; order Lepidoptera; family Nymphalidae; genus Napeogenes; species Napeogenes inachia. Next base: position 2,068,278 of record OY365800.1, on the reverse strand, counting down.
AACACGGTTATATTTTTCAATTTTAGGAATGTTCATAATTTCAGGAATTTCAGTCATTTATCTAATGGTAAAAGTGTTTAGACATGACATTCTAATACACTCTCACTAAGATTGTTGAAAGAACGAGAAGCACATCAGTAAAGCATTTCAGTGCTATTATTTTGAAAGTGTTTACGATATCTTGAATAATAAAAGTACTCAACAATCGTATTTAAGTGATATTAATTGTGATACGGACGTATTTTATATAGTATATGAATTTTGCTTTAGTCAATCAAAACAACGGCGAGTTATCAAATTAATGAGTTATATTTTGCCGGTCAATTTTGGTATTGTATTTATAAATGTTTATGAAACTTTTTTACATATTATTATCTAGTTATTTCTTTGCTTATATGTAAACTAAGACAAATATTAGGAGTCTGCTCTGCTATAGTTAACTTCCTTTTAACTTTCATGAAAAAGTTACAAAATTAAAAAAATCGTGCCCCAAAAGGAACTCTACACGTATATTGTAAACTATTCTGGTATATTATATTATTTGCTTAAAACAGTACAAAGCTTCACGGAGATGATATGATCTCTTTTTATTTGACGAAATTATGAATGGTAGAGACTTAAAACAGATACATGAAACCAATAAAAAATGCGTTTGTAAAAGTGCCAACCATTATGTAGTTAGGTAATTAAAGAGTCTCTATTTGTGTCTGCCGCCGCACCGTTTAGATAAAACATGTGAATTACGATTAATAAATAGTTACATCTGCTAAATTAAGAAACATGTTAAATTTGAAGTTTTTAGAAATATGAAAGTATATAAATTGTATTTGTTAGTATAACCTAGGAAAGGTTAGCACTAGGAGCACTTATTCATATTTATCACCACACCAAAAGTGCCACTGTAGCGCCCATCAATCGAAACATAAAACAAACTTGAGTAACATTGTGTTGAGTAGATGTCGGTACCCAGTGGTAAGTTAAAGCAATACTTTTACTCCCTTTTAGAAATAATAAAATAATACATTTTATATTTTGTTAATTTAAAACGTATTAATCTTTTTTAAACTTCACAATTTAATTTTTTAAATAATATTAAGACAAGAGAAGTGTTTTCGAGTTACGTAAGAAACTTTAATTTTTTTACTAATCATTTTAAGTAATCTTTTGGAATTGATGACATATTTTGCTCCTTAGCAGATTAATGCCGACTGCCGTCACCTTGACAATTTGGAAATAAATAAATGTTTTAAACCTGTTGCACTCTGGTTACGCATGAATATAAATGATCGTGCCCGAGTTGATGTGTGCAGATCTTATAGTGGTGATATAAAAATAGGTCATCTCATGGACCATGTTAAAAAAGATAATTGACGAGTTACTGTCACAAAGTATCTCCTCCGAAGTTATAATTCTTAGACACTTCATTAGAACTATACCGATTGGCTTAGGTTATAGTATACTCTACTAAAATATCTTAACTGACTGAAAATAAATAAGAAATGAACTCAAAAAGGAATGTTTAGATTATAATGTGTATATATCAAATTTTAATATTTTTTAGGTAGATAAAACTAATTAATGCTTTATGTAAATAGAAAAAACTACAATAATTAATAAAAATCTAGAAGTGTTTCCAGTATGACAGTACAATAATCCAACTGTCTGGAGTAGCAAAATGAAGACATAAGCAGTGGAATAGCGTGGTGGGCTCAACACGTTTTTTATAATTGATCTCATTGACCATGACACAATACTGGCAGGACATTGCTTAAGTAAGTAATAAAAATGTGTTTCCGAAAACTTTTGTGAAATTTAAATAACATTGTTAGAACAACGCGCCTAAAAGTATCGGGCAGATTGCCAATTGTAGGTCAAATTTTAAGTCTACAACTATCAACTAATGTATATATACTACTACATTCAAAATAACAAGTCTTATTGACATATCAAAGTCAAACCCAAACCCCTGAAGCTAGAAAGTTAATATTGTGCAAGACTTCCCTCAATCATGTAAACAAGGTATAAGGCCGAATTATACTAAATTTTACGTGTCAGTGGTAAATAAGGCTTATGATTTATGTAAAAAATTGGTTTTTTAAAATAAACAATGTGTAAGAAGGATTTCATCTCGAAAGTTTGTCGAGCTCGAGGCTTTCATCTTGAGCGTCGAGCGTACGAACGAGGTCGCGGGCAAATGGTATGGCACAATAAATTTGGTTACTACAATGAAGTTATATTCTATCTTTTGATACTATACTAGAATACTATACCATAATTTTATATATAATTTCTCTACACACAGACCTGCAATTGATGTACATACAAGTTCCATCTCAAACCCAATCAGGAAGACAATCATTTCACCTCACTGGCGTACAGATCATGCATATCAATAAGGACGTGACTTCTGAATATCGAGTATATCTACTACATAAATTACATTATGGTTTTAATTTTATTATACTATACAAATAATTATAAACAATATTTCGGAATTATAAAAATAAAACCAACGTCATCTCCTGTAATTGTAATTAAATAAAAATATGACTCCTAAATGTAAATAAAGTATAGCAGCCAAATATTGTTTTGTTCAATGATTTATTTACGAGGTAAAAACTAAGATTTTCTCTTACATTATTTATTAAAAAATATGTTTAATGAGTTTTTTAAACCAATTGCAACTGGCTAAGCTTACAATATAGCATATTCGAAAAAAAAATCATAATACAATACTTATTTCTATTAAAGAAAGCTGAAGGCATATATTTTATATATGTTTATTAATTTACGTTTAACCCCTCAGCATAATAAGAAATTATATTCTCTATAAAAAAAATAAATGAAAGAATTTATTAAGATGAATATTATTTTAATATGAATGAATTTATTCAGATAAAATAAGCGTTATGATCACACCATTTAGCCAGAAAACCGCGACACAGGACAATAGTCACAGGTACGTTTGGGTAGCGTTATCAGAACGGGTGCGAGAGAAGGCTTTCGTGGCATCGGGGTGGGTACAGAGGGAGGCTTTGACGGCTCCAAGCGATGCGAAGGAAGTCTCCACTACATTCGCGCGTCAGCCACCGTCGCGCATCCACGTCCGCGCTCGGTACGATTACGTTACGTAACGCTATTTACTCCGACATCTGTTGAGTGCGTCGGCCACAGCTCGTGCGGCACGCTTGCTCCACCGCTGACCCGCTGACCACCGCGCACCAGTCATGTCTAATATCGCGAACACTTTAATCCGGCAAAACATCACCGTGACATCCACGCACCCAACAGGCGATACGTAAAAATGTAGACTCGCGATCATCAACTCTACTGCCAATCATCCTGCCAGATATTTTTAAGTCATAGGTTAAAGTAGTGCTTTTGCTTAAGAGACTTTGCGATATTAAGATGATAAGACTGATGGATTTACTAAAAGCGGTTGGTAAACTTCGAGCGCGAAAAACTCGAAGGCCGCATTGCTATTCTAAAGTTTGAGCTATTGCTAAAACAAGCTTTCACTGCCGCCTCAGCCTTCCACTCTAGCGCGTTAAGTTAGTTGTTAAGAAGCCACGGGGCTTGACGGTAATTTGTTTAAGTAGCAGGGACACGTGACCCTGCCAACCGCGAGGTTAGAGGTCAGCGAAGCGATAGTCATCTCCAAAATTCGCGACAACATCAGCTCGTGGGTGCTGTGGTGGCGTCAACGCCATCTTCGGATGGGCGCACCGCAGACCCCAAAACAAATTGAAGAAGATGAGTGCGTGCCTCGGGTGGCCGTAGTTGAGGAGATAAGTCAGCAGCAAGACCGCAAGCTGGAGCGGCGACGAGCCCAAAGCGGCCCGCGACGGCGTGGCCATGAAAATGAATTGGAGGGTGAGCGTCGAAGGCCGAGGCGCAGGCCTAGGCAGAGGTTTGTAATTTATCTGTAGAATTGTTATAAATATTCAAATAATAGTGTACATGTCTAAAATAAATACATAGGTTATGTTGACATACTAATTAATAATGACAAGTTACCAAACAAACAAGTTTCATTTGGTACAAACTAGGGACTTTGTAATTTTGTTTAAGTAACATTATTCAAATTGTTAATAAAACAATATTTTCAAAAATATTTTATATTCTATAATTATTTAAATTAAAATAATATTTATAACTTTGCCGATGTCCTAGTACTCTAATTTCCTATGTGCTCTTAATGAACTATACATATTTAGTTATTAACGTAAAAAGCAGGTCTATGCAGGATTGCGTGATATAAATAAAGTATAGGCTAGAGCCTGCGTGTGAATAGCGGGCCTAATTCGACCGATTTAGTCCTGCGGCTGTTTTGACATTGAACGTTACTCGACCTAAAAATGAGGCAGTAAAGTTTCACCTTGGACTTGCGAAACAGAAGGACTGACGCGCCGACCTCCGGCTATCGATTTGGGGTGCTGAAGCGTGACCCACACTTCGAAGTCAAGTTTTCAACAAGTTTGGTACAAACGTTCTCGCTTAGCATTATGTATAATTCCATAGCTCTAATGAGCACTCCGTAAAAGTTTTGAAAACATACATATACAAAAATATCAAATACCTTCCCAATGGAAAGGTACAATGTTATTTTTTGGGACAACTAATATTGTGCTTAAATGTTACCTCATAATTAACCTAAATAACTTCGTTGTAAAATAATAATTATTTTTATATTATATTATTTTAAGTAAGTAGTAAAAGATATATTTAATATTATTTGTTTAATATTATTGCTTACGCTCTGCCGCAAAGCAACACTTTACAAAACTTTTTAAAGATTCTGACAGCGTGTTAAAGCTTGGGAAGAAGTATTACAAGTTACTTTCCAAATATTTTTTAATATGACAAATAGAAATTGCCGAATATATATATATTTTTTCTAGGATATCTACAGCATAGTGATTTTTACTAAATAAGATAAATAAGACAATAAACCATTTTGCATGTACCTGTAATTATAAAATTTAAGAGATTTATTGGTCCGCTGTTTGAGGTTAGTTTTCTTTGAAATTTTGTAAGGAAACGTTTTGTATATTATTATATTGTATTGTATATTTTATAAGATTGATTGATTGGATTAAAAGAAAATATTTTTAATTTAAATGTTTTTTTTTTTGCTATTGAATAAAACTGTGCTAATAAATTGGGATTTTAAGTGATACAACTGTTCAATGTTTTTGTCTGGATAAAATTTCGTAACAAAACAGAACCTCTGAACTTTCAGTATTCGGCGAATAAAAGTGGGCCAAGTGCATTGAACCCCAACCGTTGCTTAAGTAACATCTGTAGTACTATGTTTGGAACAGATGCGATGGCTTGGCTACCATATCACATTATGATGTCTGGGCAGGGCGAATTATATATAGTATTTTGTTTATAATTCCTATATACATCGATGATAACTTTTATAATACATAAAAGAACATTATCATAATTGTATAATTTATATTATTAATAAAAAAATAAAATTAGGATGTCATTAGCAGCGCTCAAATAGAAACTACTCGTATATATCATTAAACAGATGTTACAAAATTATTATTTATACATAAAATCAGAACAGATCAAAATAATATAACATAATTTTCAAAACATTTTGGTTGAGGCGTTACTTTGAACCTATTTCTTTTAATTTCACAGAGAACTGTTCAAACTCTTTTACTAACCAGTATAAAATTGAGGTCAATAGGTAATTGTTAACCGCTTTGCGGCTAGTAATTATTGTGTTACATTCTGTATAATGCCATTCCTCGGTACTAATTTGTGGTGGCGTTTTAAGTTCCACTTAAATACAGGAAAAAATAATCAGTTTGCTAGCAGTTTTTTAGTTTATATAATTTAGAAACGTCAATGATTTAAAAACAATAATACTGTCGATGCGAAAAATTACTAACAATTTTATTCTATAAAGGCATTGCTTTTCTAAGAATTGAATGTAACATTTATATTTTTTAAATAAAAAAAAACGTAATAAACACTGATTTTGCTCGTATATTTGATGGAGCTCTGTAAACATATTTTCTGTATTTACTTATTATGCTACAAAATGCTTTTGCATTGGAACGTACATTTATGTTAAATTGCTCTATGCCGTATAGTTTTTCGAATTGAAGGTATATTTCGTCGTATTTTAATAATACAGGTACGATGAAAGCTACAATGATATTATTGTTTTATAAAATGTCCCATTAAAGATTTTTTTGCGTCTCTAACATAATCCTATAATTATATTTACTCCTTTGATCCAAGTCGATCTCACTATATTTATTTATTTTTTATATGTTATTTTACTATTTAATGTATTTAATATCGTTGCAAGCGCCATTACGAAAATTACCCCATGGAATAGGAATATAAACTTTAATAATCAGGAAATCTTAAATAGCATTAAATTTAATATCATATATATTATTATAACTGTAGGCTTTTTTATACATTAAATACGAGTTTGAGCATAAATGATAATGGATTACAACAAACAGGTATCTATTTAAAAACTTAAACAAATGCTGGCGAGAAGCTAAATCTTTAAGCTGTGGAACATTTTGAAGTTAAATAAATATACAAAATACATTTTGTATATTTATTTAACATATAGCTAGTGGTTAAAGTAACTTTTGCAATAAATCATAAGTTGAGTTTAATTCTGATAAACAGGATATTTTGTTTTAAGCAATGCATAAATTCTAATTCAAATTCAGAATATATTTATTTAAGTAGACATTTACACGCACTTTGAATCGTCAATGATTACATTAAATTGTTCAATATCAGTCCGTGAGTAAGCTACCACTAGCTCGGAATGCTGCTCTGTTGAGAAGAGCTGGCCAGAAACTCGACAGTTGATCTTTTAAAATAAATGAACTTTAACAATTTTTGACTTACACATTATAACATCAACCCTGCAAATGAGTCAAGGACCCAAGTTCCATATACTTTTATTTTAGATTTAAAACTAAGAAAAGGAAGATCTAAGATATCTTGTTGAACCTTATTATATATGCGTACACTCAAACCCATGAAGGATTTTTTAGATTTTTAAAGCCAAAATTTAGGCGTTACAAGTTTATTTTTATTTCTTGTATTTATCGTATGTCTATCGCTGTTTTTAATATAAGTATTTAAATTTGACCTATACATATTATTTTATTAAAAACGTATTGAAAAGCGACCGTGAGAATACCGATTTCTTTAAAATCTGTTAATTGTCTTACTTTTTTAATTGCAAAGACGGCTGAGCTGAGTTTGCCTGCGAGTGTTGAGAGATGAGAGTTGCACTGGAGATTTTTATCTAAAGTTATATGTAAGAAAATTGTTGAGTCAATCAGTTCTAACACTTCATTATTAAGGAGCAAACTACAATGTTGACTTTTGACATTAGGAAGTGTAAATTCCATGTATTTAGTTTTTTTTACTATTTAAGACCAAATTATTAATTTCGAGGTAATGAAAAACACGTGACAGAGCACTTATGAAGAACATGTGACACCTTGTCAAAATTAGTCTTATTACGCTCAACTTTAAAAATAAGAGAGGTATCATCAGCAAAAAGTACAATGTCACATAGTCCTTTTACATAAAAGGGCAAATCATTAATATAGAGTAAAAATAAAAAGGGGCCAAGAATAGATCCGTGTGGAACACACATCTTTATTTGAGAACCAGCTGATTTACAATTATTTACTTCAACGGTCTGGACTCAGGTAAAAGGCAATAAAATCAAGCGCAGCACTACGCAAACCATAGTGGTTGAATTTGAATAGTAAGGTTTGATAGTCTACGCAATCAAAGGCTTTAGATAAATTACAAAACACCCCGATTGCATTCTGTGACTTCTCCCACGCGTCGTAAATGTGCTTAGGAAGCGTGGCTACCGCATCAGTTGTTGATTTGCCTTTGGTGAAACCAAATTGTTTACTATGCATGATTTCATTGCTATAAACGAATTCTGTCATTTGGTTTACAATAATTATTTCGAAGATTTTACTTAAGGTAGAAAAAAAAGATATTGGTCTATAATTTCCCGGTTCTAGTTTATCGCCACTTTTAAACAAAGGAACTACTTTGCTATTTTTCATTAGATCTGGAAATATATCGGTTTCAAAACAATTGTTAAAAATTAAGGATAATTGTGGAGCAATATCACTTATAACAGTAATAAGCAATTTAACTGACATAGCACAAAGATCGTGATTCCATTGCCTTACCATACAAATCATATATTTTTTCTCTACTTTTGTATATTCCCGGGGTAGCCCAAACACTAAATTTAAGTTTTAGCTATTTAGTTATAGTTTTTGGTACATAGGTAAATATACCACTTCAGGAAGGACAAATATAAGGAAATATCATTTGTACCAAATTTATATAATAAAAACATGTATACATAACACAATATATAACAAAAATTGAACCATTAATCATATATATAAATTTAAATCATAACATTTGTTAACACATTGTACCTACCTTAATCCTGCGAAAAAATAATATACACCAAGATGTGACTAAGAACGGGCCCTTTTTAATCCCTTATCACAGGGTGTTTTTTGTTTCTTTGGAAGTCAAGAAGTTATTTTTATTGACATAAATCCTTTTGCGACACGATATTGGTCTGTATTTACGCAAACGCGATTACTGCACCGATAATTCAATGTAATACCTGTGGAAGCACTACTAGTGTAGCCCATAGATAATCTTAGTGAACCCTCTATTATGTGATTGTTATAAGACACTTGCAAGATATAAAATATATGTGTTTAGATAAATCTCACGCAGTTGATTCTCAACAATAGTTATTATATTAGTAATCAATCAAATATTAAATAACACACAAATATAAAATACTTACTTATGATGTTATAATACATCTTTTTTAAAACAATTACAACGTTTAGAAATATAATAAGAATGTATGCGAAAATTATAATTTTGGCCTGAGTTCAACATGTTGGGATCCCTCATTCGTATGTTTCAAAACATAATTTACTTTCCTCACCGTGCGCCCGAATATCAAAATGTTTTCATGCAAGCAAAGGCACTTTCTTGTCAATATAATGAATGTTATGTAAAGTTGATTATAACCGTTCAGTATACCGGACTAAAACAGAACTGTATGCGTCTGACTTAGATGAAATCCAATTATAGATATTCATTATGATTTATTGTCATTGTTATGCTTGTAAAAATTATCATGTAAACGTCCAATAGGATACGACGAGGATAGTTATTGGCTGTCACTATTCCATTCCTTAATTGCCTCACACTAAATATTCACAGCAGAATATTGTCTTTCATCATCATTATGCCAATTATTTGGGGGATGGCGCAATATGGGTGTTGGTGGGATTCCTGCCACCATGCGTATAAATCGTATTCCCTTATACTTAGGTCCCTTAGATGTCTCTGCTCTATTTTTATCTATGACCGCAAAACATAATATATTTTCGTACATTTATATTAATATAACATGGTTGAATAGTACAAATCCGATAATTATGTGGTCACTGAGTTCGGGTCTGTTAACTTTATTTTAATTATACAACTTAATTCATTCTCGTATTATGTTTAATTACCCAAAAACCTTTCAATGCGTATAAGTGACTAAAATTATTTTAAAACTACAAACACATATTTTTTCAAAATCAAGATAGATTTTTTTTATTCTTCTAGAAGTGCTTCTCTATGTTGCTTGATTCTTAAATAACAGTCTTTTCGAAGTCAAACCCTATAAAATCTTTTAAATAGGGTTGACTATATTATAAACAAGCTGAATTTAATTCTGTTCGTCATCTGTAAGACGAACAGCTCCCAGAAAGCTGTCGATGGAAGCTCAGGCAAACTTCATAAGCAATTTGCTTAATCTTGCTGTCAAGTATAAGACGTATAGCTAAGCCGTCAATTCTAATAAACTTAAATTTTCTTTGAAAGGAACCTAACAGATGTTGATTGGTAGAAATAATCAATTTCATACATTACTTTTTTTATGCAACCAATACCGATGACGCTTCGTTATAAGCCGGTCTTTATAAGGATTTAAAATATTATCATGCAATTACTTAAAAGTATTTATTTATACGCATTTAATATTCTAATGTTTCTTATATACATTAGACATGTTTATATACTTGAGGAGTCTAGTGCAATGTCATGTCTCATAAAATCATTCAGACGAGTCAAATAAGTTTCATTTTATATTTTTCACCTTATGGTATGGTATTTCAATATCAAAAGAAAAGTTGCCTGGTTAGTGTGACCCCGGTCCCACATGCCTAAGCTGGGTCTACAATAACAATAATATTGGATTTACTTACACTACTTTTAGAATTCCTCGCAATAAAGACATGGGATAAGTCAATCTCAATGAATGGGGTACGAGATAGGAATACTAATTGACTATTGTTATATGAAGTAGTTTCATTTTTACTTTGCAACGTAAAGAGCTACACTTTAACAAGAAATGCTTATTTTTTTATAAATAATGTTCTATACATTAAAGTATAAATTTTTACATAAATATTTATTCGATATCAAAGTATTTAATATAATGTAAATTTGAATAAAGTAGGTATACCTATAAGTTTTATAAAATTACTAGCATATCCAGTCCGCTTCGCCTGGCTTAATTTAACGATGTACTAACTCAAAATACAGAATAAAAATATGTTTTAAATATAAGAATTAACTTATTTAGAATTAACCACCGAGACAATAACCGAATTAAATAATAACAATATGGTTAATTAATTAATTATTAATTAACCTGATTTAACCCGAATTTAATTTTCTTCTACTCTTTTCTCCAGCTCGTATAGTACCTACCATGACGTTATAAAAAACAATATCGGTAGTAAAAAAAACTGTCACTTACAGTTCAATAAAAAAGCACCGATCGTCACTTAACTTTACAGGATTACTCGCTGGGTCAATATAAAGATCCTCCGAAAATTTGGTTAAAATCGGTCAAACCGTTTCGGAGTTTATCCAGAACATACATACATACTTTCTCTTTTATACGTAAAGACTAGAAAGTAATAAACCCTCTTTCGATATGAACAAGGTAAATCCCTAAAAGTCCAGTTTTTTATATATTTCTCTGCCTGATGCACGGAGAAGTCTTGTAAACGGTTAAGCCGATTACAACAGTGCATGACGTAGGCGCAAGTCGCTAAACTTACAAGCAATGAATATAATGATGTCGTAAAGGAACTAATATTCTTATGACGTATTGTTTACTTTTTACTACAACTTTTTTTCCATTTGCTTCAACCGACAGGTTACCTTTTGACCTTACAATATTTAGCATATTTAATGTACCTAACTATCGCTAATACTTAGTATGTAAATCTAAATGGGAAATAACATATTTATAATAATTACATTATTCTGACGATTATTAGTTTAGATTGAAGATTCACGGTCTTAAAACCCTGGGGTCGCATAATACGAGCGACGGACAGCAGCTAGTTTTATCCTAAATTGGTTTCAATTTTCATATAGTGAAGTATATAGTAGGTATATATTTATATAATCAAACTGATAGAGAAGAAGTACAAATGCAACTTCAATATTCTTTATTTCCTTTATTTTAACGTAATTAACATGTTTTAAAAAATAGTAAACTAATAGAACTATTATCTATTATGTGAAGACAAATTTGCTCAAGAGAATATGGATTATGCACATAACACTTGCAGCACATGAGACGTTAACTATTTAGTAAGTAGCGGCTTCAAGTTAACATACTGGTCTCCAAGCAGCTGATATTATATTAAATGTCATGAATACTTTAATATTATTAATGTCGTTCCTTTAAAAACTATATATTAAAAGTTAAAATTTAAAATATTAAATAAATTGTAAGTAAAGAAATATCTGTTACTTTAAACAAGTTCTATTAATTATTTTTAATAAAATAGAGCGTAAACTATATTATGTAAATCTTAAAAGTTTTACACCAAAATATCCTAATAGCGCAGTTATCTGGCGGAACCAGATTCTTTTAATCGAATGTCACGTAGCGCACAAACTCCCCGGGAGACACGAATGTTCTTTATTTCCCCGATATTCACATTTAATGGAACTTCAATAGATTTCACTAAAAGAATTTGTTCGTTAAACCTCGGAATTAGAGTCCATTTTTAAAAATAAGCCGGCCCTACCAAATGTTCTAGTCTCACTCGGGCGGTGATAAATGTTCGATTTTGGTCACGAATATTATAGAGTTGGCTTCACATAATTCAAGTCCCTTCATTTGGGTTTTACGGATATAAAACTATATAGATTGAACCAAAACTGACTGGATCGATCGAAACATCTCAAAAAGGTTGATTTTTCTTAGTTCCATTATATTTACAGTTGAAAGCAAACCATTAAATAATTTTAAGGTTTAATAAATATAAAAATAAAAATGTCAACATCATTAAAAAATATTTATTTAATTAAAAAACCTTTACTATTGCAAACTATTTTAAGTGTAATGCAGGTCATGGCCTAGATTTTGTAAAAAAGTATAATCAAGCGTCAAAGTTTGAAGGAGTCACCAAACAAAATAGCATTTATTAAAAATAGAGACAAATTAATTCCAGATTCCTTTAATTTATAATATTTGGGCTTCAGGAACCCATTGGAATATTTTATCTGCCACCAAAAACCAGTGAAGTCTGATTTGACCGTTGTTTTTGCATTCCTTAAATTAGTTACAGTCGAATATATGACCTTTATATATGACATAACATGTCAATTTTAAATAAATAAAAAATATATGTTTCAACTATGAAATGGATTTACTTTTAAATATTATTAAATACACAATCTTATGACAAACACATTGAAACTTTTTTTTACATAAATAAAATATTATACATAAAATTTTTATATTAAGACGTAGAGGAAGTAAATGAAGAGTTAAAATTTAATGACAACTAAACTTTAGTGCTTGTTAAATTAGATAATTTATGTTTTAGCGACAGTTAATAAGGATCGATACAGGTAGCGTGCTGAAATATGTAAAGAACTACCAGAATATAAATCACATTCCGCTGACTATGATTAGTAACATGATACTGACTAACATAGTAGTCAATTATCTCATGAATTACTGGACTAAATATTTTCAAATGTTCAGTTACCTTTAAAAAGGTTACTTATTGTAAACTCATATTCCTCAGTACAGCACTTTTCTAAGTACTGAAACCTACTTTATAGAATCGTCACGGATTCGTCTGTCCGTCCGTCTGTAGTCTCTATAACTCCTGAAGGATTTAGAGTTAATTTTCCAAATCTTGTACATAAATAGCTCATAGTTTCGTGACCAAGACTTGCTATATTTTTTTCTTATTTTACCCCCGGTTCGTTGTCTAAATACACATAAACGCATGCAAATACATACAATACTTGAGTCATAAGATTTTATGCATATGTAATTAATATTTTTGAATCAAATTCATTCGCTGCATTTTATAACAGCTTTCGCTACTTCAAGAGTTTCGTATGCACTAAGTTTAAATACAAAATAAAGTCCAAAAAAATAAAATAAGTATGTTAATACTTTCGAGTTAATCAGAACCCGGTCACAATAATCATAATTCCTGGGAAGATGACAGTCGGGAAGAATGTGAGTGACGTCCTAGTAAAACTAGTTACGAGAGAAATCAAATCAGTCTTGAGAATATTAACTATTCAAAATATCTTATCAACTGACAAGAAGAATTCTTTTTCAGTTTGCAAACTTAAGCTGTAATAAGTTATAGCAAAAAGCTTTTTAATAAAAAAGTACAGTTTTTTGCACTGTAATGCAGAGTTATTTAAACTAAATAAAAGCTATTTATCATCTAACCATTTTATTCAAGTTACTTTCTTATAAAAAAATATCTATATATATATATATATATATATATATATATAAATATAATATATATATAAATTTGTAAATGAATTTCTTATTTGTTACCGTCAGAACTAGTATTACAACAAATTTAAGTATAGATTTAACAAACTTATTATTAATTAAAAAAAAGACAAATTAAGTTCACTAAGATATTAAAAAAAAAATGATCACGAGAGGGCATTTCTTGTCAATATCTTACTTATATCTGCCGAATCTTAATTATTACAATAAAATATTGAAATAAAAACATCTATGCAAAAATATGGTGTGTGAGTGTGTTAAGTGAAATGTTAAAATTAATTTCATCTGATTCTATATTTTAATATAGGTATATCTATACTTTGTAAATACATAGAGGTCAATAGTTACTTTGTTAAATCATGATCAAGTTTGTGTTTCATATATTATTCATAATGAATTTTATTTTCCTCTTCATGTTTTCGGAAAAACAAATTTGGAAATATTAAATATCAGTTTTGTATTTTATAGAAAAAAGATGGAAGCTTTTTCAATTTGACTTTTTTAATATTAGTTACTTAAATGATTTATAACTTAACTTACATATTATATAACTTAAATATTTATAATTTATAAGCGGTTAATAAAATTGTTTATTAAACTATACGATATATTTTATATCAATCTAGTATACGGTGATATTATTTTACCTGTGTGATTCGTATTGTGAGTATTTCCCTAGTGACATAGCGACACCAAACAAACTTTACATGATTTTTTTTAGGAAAATTACTTTTCTACGTGACTGGCGAGGGTATTGCATATTAAAATTACTGAGATTGTAAAATAATAAATAATATTTATTTCATATTTTTCTATTTTATTTGACCATACATACCTATGTCATTAAAGGTATTGTAAAAAAGAAGGTTTTAATAAAAGTAGTAGCACACCATAGCTAATAATAATATGAAGTAGCAGATAGTGAAGTGTCATGTATATATATATATAGAATAAGAAATTCAATTCTAAACTAAAATATATTTTTGAATCAAAAAGTATTCGTTTTTTTTAATGAAGCCTTTATCAAACTCCGTTACTTTCATTATTGCAAGTATCTTATGAAGTGCTGTCGTACTCTTATTTGAGTTACTCATATATGTTTAGAAATCTTATCTGGATACTAAATTAAGACGAGCTAAATGTTTTATAATTCCTAAAAAACTGTATTTAAGTGTGTATTAGTAATATAAAATATTTTATTTTTTTTCCATATCACACCAGTTACATAATTAAACTGTGCAACTGTACATTAAGTAAAAAATTTGTTTTTATAAATATCGATCGCGAGGTTATTTGAGAAGGTTTCAAGAATCCAATTTTAAGATTACGAGTGACAATATTATGTCACTACCAGGCCGGACGCTGTCTGTCTGTTTATAGACAAGTCGGTCCTTTTCTCGAAGTAGAGAAGGAAGACGGACAACCGAACGACGAAGGATGACTACATAAAAATCAGTAAACAAACGAACATACCCCTATATCTATTGAATATTTTATTGAAATAAGGATTATTTACAAAATATAACAAGTAAGTCAAATCAAGCCATATCAATATAACTTTATATTAATATAAGTTTATCATAGATATACCTACTGCGTTTGTGCAGCCACAATAACAATCCCTAACACACTAAAGACAATTAGTGTTAAAAATAATTATAAAATAAAATTAGAAGTTATTACTTTAAGACAAGAATATATTATCAGACAAATATATGACATTGTCTTCCCAGTTACAAACAACCTCATAATAAATTATTATTACATCTTATATAGCATTATTAACGACCTTCATACTTTAAGAACTGGAGTGCCCTGAAGCTAATCTCACACACTCACAAGTGTGAGATATCGCTACATCGTCGACAAAATATTTCTGGAGGGTTACAAAATATCAAACTCTATTAAGCTACGAGTCACTGACCTCATATATTGTGAGACAAACAATGTCTGACGCCGAAATTTTAGGCCGTCATGCTGATAGACGAAATTCGGTGATGTAATAAACTTAAGATTATTAACTGAATTCAAATAAATATTTGTATTTCTTAATGATTTAACTGTAAAAAGAGGTGATTGTTTATACAATTATGTTGTGTATATAATATGTATACAATTTACATATTATTATAATAATAAACAAACGCATTCATAACTACAGCATTTTTAATTTTTATATTAATACAAACAATTATTTTAAACACATTGTATTTATATTGTCGGCATAAAATATACCTAATCAAAATGTTCAAGATGTTGTGTTTTATAACCGAAACAGTTAAGGAAATGTGTTACTACAATTATATTCCATATTACTAAAAATAATGTAATAAATCTAACAATGATATTTATAGCATTCTGTTAATTTGTTGGTCTTTTATGAATTATATAAACAATAGTTTAAAAAACTAAAAAAACACGCTTTTATTGCTAACCGAACTAAAAACTAGAAAATATTTTTTAAAGACAAAGAGTATAAAATTACAGTAGTAGAAGATCGAACAATTAATCATAGTAAATCGCCTTAATATAAAATTATAATAAAATTTAAGTTATTAACAGAATAATTCAATTCTGAGTAAAAATCGTGCCGTGCATTTTACTGTGATTCATAACTATCCTCTCATAGATAGTTGCTAATAGAATGATTGTAATACCTTAAATATCGAGCACCCCACGCTTTTTACTCAGAATTGAATTATTCTGTTAATAACTTAAATTTTATTATAATTTTATATTAAGGCGATTCACTATGATTAATTGTTCGATCTTCTACTACTGTAATTTTATACTCTTTGTCATTAAAAAATATTTTCTAGTTTTTAGTTCGGTTAGCAATAAAAGCGTGTTTTTTAGTTTTTTAAACTATTGTTTATTTTTTATTTTTTTTAATTTTTTTTTTAATTTTTTTTTTGGGAAACTTTTATCAAATTATTGCATTGTCATCGGTCCTTGATACGTGTGCAAAGTTTCAATTTAATCGGATCGCTGGAACCTGGTGAAAATTAAGCTCGAAGATTCCGTTACATACATACATACATACATACATACAACCCAAGCTAATAAAAGCGTATTAAAAATATAAAATGGTGATAAGAAAACCGACTAAAACATTAAAACAAAAATAACATTCGTGATAAAAAAAAAAAAGATTTCTTATTGTAATAACTATTGAGTATTAATTAACCTCATTTGGGCCCTTATTTTCAATGACCAGACGAAAGCGTTACGTACCGCGTTACGATAACACTCGCGAAATGTTCGTGGAATCGTCTTCATTAGTAAATACGATACTATTCATTTTAGCTCTTGTACCTCTAGTATGAGTTTGAGTTTTATTAGAGTTCAGTGACTGAACTATTATTGTATAGCGGGTACTTTTATCAATGCTAATGACAACATTTTACCACCGCGATGTACATTTGCATGTTATCATCTTTCTAGATCAATCATCATGAATTAGTGTTCATGACGTGTTTTAAAACTATACCAAAGTAATATTTAAAAAAACACGTCGTGAGTTATGGATACGATTCCATGATTTAATCACAACGCGGTAAGTTACGTGTCCGTCTGGTCATAGCGAATAAGGCGCCTGAATACAATTTTTTATTATACAGCATGGCGCGTTTATAGTATTTAAGTTTACAGCGCTTTGTGACTACACGTGTTATATGCAAGAAATCTCATGTGTTTTAGAGACCTATTAGCCTGACACTAAACAGAAAACGTAGAAAATATATGAAATACCTTAAAGATAATATTTTCATTACATTAATTTAAATGAGAACTATGTTGCAACATTATCACTTTAATTTCAAGTTTGAAAACTAGTTTCCTTTGAAAATCTTTTAGAGGCTTTTATATATTTATTTTTGACAAGTCTGGACGATAAATTGCTTCCAATTGGTTTGGATTATGCAACTACAGACTCCACTTTATTGATACTGAAATCGACATTAATTAGGTAATTTTTTTGTGCAAGTTAGACTTGGACAAGTTTAATCTTGTCTTCCTTGAAGGTGCGATAGACGCTTATTCGCGGGTTATTGCTGTAACTGATGAATCTATGTCCCTCAGTGCACTATTTAGATTCAACCCTTGAGTTTTATGAATATAGATTATACAATATAGAAACTATCTTAACTAAAACTCAGTAGTTCCTAGTTATACTCGTATTTTTCGTCACTAAGTAGTTAATATTAGTTGTTGCAAAGCCTGAAAACTCTCTTTTTTCACAATCTGGAGACAACCTGAATGAAATTCCAGAATATTTTAGTGTTTCCTTCTTTCCTAGGCTAAATGCTAAATAAATTCCAAATATAAAGATAGTCTACTTTAAAAATGATGACCGGTCAATGACAAAATTAAATAATTTCGACGTACACTATTTTGTAAAGTATATGTGCAAATATTATTTAATATGGGACTATAGCTTTCTGTAGTGTATCCTCTTATTTTCTTATAATTCTTAACTTTTAGCCTGCGTTAGAAGATACAACGAGTTAATAAATGCAGTAAATGATTTAAAAAAAAAAAAATTTAGTTCAAAAACATTTGAGATTATATAATATTTTAGGCATACATTCCTATGAACAATTTTATACGACAAACGCTACGTGGCTGCTAAATCTACTCTATTAAATATTTTAATTCGAACATGATTCTCTAGTGATGTATTGTAATCACTGTACAGTATCTATTGAGGCTGGGTTGTTCACTATTGTTTGAAGTACGTAACGTGATATCTACTATCAGTACATGATATCTATATTGATACAAGAGGAACCAATATTTTTATACAGATATAAAACAATTAGGCTCATTTTTTTTAATAAATATGATTATTATTTTTTTTGTAAACAATAACAACAACGTGATAATCATTTTTCTGAACGTAATAGAACTGTGAGTTTAAAAGAGTGGTTCAAATGACAGTCCTTGTATAAAAACGCGATCGAATAAAAATCAGGTTAATATCTCAAAAGGCCTTGTGGCTTATTCAAGGAACTATAACATTGTGGTAGTGGCTGCTGTCACATCACGTAACAGGTCAGATACTAAGTACATGAAAATAATAGAATATGTAATTAAGATTAGTTTCAAATAATTAAAAGGATTGGATTGTGCAGTATCAGGCCTAGAATAAAAAAGTGAAAGTATGTTTACCAGGAATGCAATACAGTAGTACCTAAACCAAACAAAGCAAGAGCTGTTATTTGTCTTGTTATGATTACAATTTATTAATTATTATATGTAATAAAGGATTTGCTATTTTTTACCTAGTTTATTGAGTTGATTACAAAGCCTGTAATCATAGTAAATATGAAATGATTTTAATTATCATTGACCACTATCCTAAAATAAAAAATAATATTTTTGCATAAACGTGAAAATAATTCGAAATTTGACAGAAATTCATTATTTACAACTTAAAGTTTTCGTTTCTTAACAAAAATATCCATCATTATGTTGATATTATTATTTGAACAACCAATCAATAATTATTTCACAATTATATTGACTTCATTTCCATAAAAAATCACAAGTTTCTCCTGGTACAATATCAAAAGCATTAAATAATAGCCTCGAAATAACTTTATTTCTCTTTAGATTAAAGCCAGCTAGCCAGTCAACTTTAATTTATTTAGGACTTTTATATGGATTGGATTATTAATAAAATCTGCACTTTTAGTTTTCACCTGAAACAGATATAGCAAAATAAAAATGCAACAATTTAATTTTAATTCTTTAAATGGCAAATAAATTTATATTAATATACTCCCCAATCAATAAGCGCATTTTTAAAGTGTGTGTAATATATAGTTTACACAATATAATATTTTATTTATATATTACAATTACTCGTTATATTATTCGTGATTCCGAAGCTTCCATGCCGGTGGGGCTCGTGACGGCACACCATCATTGCAAGGTCAAATATGGCCGCATGCGAAACTGTGTTTATGTTACAGTTATATTATAAAGTACAGACGATTTATACATAGTCTAGTTTGAGAGTTACAATCTATTTTAACTGTTTTATAAACATGGAATAATGTTTTTAGATAATATTCTCTATTCACGATATATACAATGGCACGATATTTATTAACTAGGTTATATTCTGAAGTTTGATTCATTTGTATTAAACATCATATGTAATTACGTTGCTATAAAAACAAAGTATTATTAAAAAATCTTGTTATAATTTATTGAAAGACTAAATTATTTTTTGTTTTTTTTTTTTTCACTGTTTACTAAGGACCAGTACTACAATATTAAGTCTGACTGCAATATATGAAGATATGACAACCTTTAAAAGTATAAATTAAGTTGGTGAGTTCAGTTCAGTTAGTAATCGAGATTAATTTCAAAAGTGTATCACCTCAGCAACAAGATTGCAATATTAATAAATATTTAATAGAGTCATATTATAATGAACTGAATACACGTTTTAGTTTATCTATGCCAATGTTGTAGTTCTCATGAGAGTAAAAAAATAGATATTACATAATAAATAAAATGTAGAGAAAATATATGCTTAACCAGTAAAAATAAAACTTGTGCATAAATTTAAAGTTAGATATATATAATAAATCTATTTGTTTGAATTTTTTCATCTGTTTATCAATACTTTGTGATAATTAAGTCTATCGTGATAATATTAAGTCACTAATCATACGCAAAATTGTGTCGTAGTACATGTTAAGCTTTGTAGAGGGTTCGTAGCAAATAGCGTAACTGGGGGCTATAATTACCAGCAATCGAATAGCAATAGAAAATAATTATTTACAAAATTTACCAGACACCTGAGCATATTCGAGAAGTATACAGTGTTATAATTGTTTTATATTATTTTTAATTCATAGAGAAGTATTATTTTGCTTTTATAATCAAAGGTATCCGAATGTACCAGCAAAAACATTAAATATTCCAATAACTGCCAATTTGGCTGAAGTTCAAAGTTCAGGCGATGCATTTTCATTTTACTACCATTAGATTTTTAGTGATATTCTAATATTTTGTTGAGATAGTAATAAATATTTATAATTCAATGCCTTGTCCGTCCGTTCTTTTAATTAATAGAATAAATCTGTAATATACTATTAAAGCCGTAAAAAATAACAATATTTTAATATTTTTAGTAAAATATGAGCTATAACGTAAATAAAATAAAAAAAAAACAAAAGAAAAGCAATAAGATCTAGACATTACTAATTCATTCAAAGTTCAAATACTCACTATAGCATTAATATGATACAGTAAGGTATGTATGTAAAATAGCTTAGATTTAAATAAAAAAACCATGACTTTTAGGTTAATGCATTTGGGAATGGATTGTTCCTATAAAAATATAAATCTGTATTTTTAGTACATTATGCAGAAACTGTTACCCTCTTCACATTATTTAATATGTTTTATTTTTTAATTATTCTTATAAGAAGAAATCTATCAAGATATTCCATAGTAGAGATACAAGTACTATGATTATTTTATGACAGTCATACTTGCAATTTTAAACATTAATGTTACTATTTCTTAGTTTCTAAATTTTAAATATCTACTACTACACTATCTATCTATCTATAATCTATATTTTATTTTACTTATTTAAAACGTCAATAAACTGTTGTAATTAAAATATCAGTTCATCCCTGAACTCATTTATATAATTATTACAATGATTATAAATATTATACACAACATTTTTGTTAAAAATACTTAACATTAGTATTAAATAAGAAACAGATAAGTAAATGTTCCCAATCTATAACTACAGTCAGACAAAGGTCTACAAAGTCAACATAAGGGCGGGTTACGCAACATCTTACGTAATACAAATATCTGTTTCAGTCGAGACTCTTTACATCTAACTGGTTGCTTAAAAATTCTTATCGTCTCTAATAAACATAATCATTAAGTTCATAATAATATTTGTTCTTTTGCTAAAACAATCTTACTTAAAATAGATAGATAAAACTGAAGCTCCTTGTCAACCATAGATGTATTTATTTAGATTTTTTTTAACTTGAAGGGAAAGATATTCCGTATGATATAGAGTGTTTCTGTTTTGGAGGCCCACGCTACATGATAGCAATTAATAACATATAGACCCTGAAAACCGGCCAAAAAAAAAGAAACTTTGTTGTAGACAAATTCAAATATTCACCTCTATTACAGTGTTATTTGTTAATATAATAAATCAATCCGTAATTATACCTTATGTGAATAATTACATATAACAAATGTACCGATATAATTTTAAAGATGAAATTGTTTTTGAAATAATTAAAGTACGACAAACTGCACTTATGATGAGTCTTCCTTTTGTTGCACAGTTCCAGACAAGATTGTGTCAAAGGAAAAAACCGACAAAAAACTTAATGGATACTTTTAATATATCACTTACTTTCGATAGCTCTTTAAAGATTTATTATATGTATTTATTAATTTTTAATAGAAAGTATTTAAGTGGATTCTCTCATTCCATGTCCTTGGGGAGTGATAGACCGTAAAAAGGATCACATTTTGTAAAATAATTTAAATATATTATAACAATTATTTTATTTTGGGAATATTTCTCTGATGATTGTGTCATCCTCCCTACAGTTTGTGGTCACCTAACTTCTGAACGATTTGACTGATTATATGTTTAGATACACATAATAGATTTGTTTAACTATTCTAACTGGTGGTTAGTAGGTAGGTAGTGGTTAGTTACTATTACTATTTTAAGGTTGACCGATAACTAAACTAACACCAACGTAAACTAACCTTTAATTTAATTTCATTTAATGTGATAGAAATATTTATTGTGAATAAAATACATTTATTACAAATAAAAATAAATTTATTACAAATATAAATGGCTAAAATATAAAGTTTTAAATGTAGTTTTGTGGGTCCAGGAAACTTTGTTCTAATCTGAAAAATAATGAAAGTAACGGGATCAAATCGATCCAGCCGTTTAGGAGTACAGTGACAACGGTAATTTAAGCTAGATAGATCATAGTAATATGTTTATAATATTTTTTTTAAATATTAATTTTACGTTTATAGCAAAAGAAATAATGTTACGTAAATAATATTGCATACCTCTAAGAATTGAAGTCTAAGAACGAAAAGTAAAAAATGTATCACCGCATTTTCATTATACAGAGAGAAAACTGGCAGGTTAGACATTAAAGATTGAAGGCACTTTTATCGGTCTACATTGTACGCTAAACAACATGACAAATTCTGTTATAATATTTTCATCCTTGTTCCTTTAACAGTTAAATCGATTTTTGAATGTATAGCAAAAAACGGGTGGCGCTGTAGTAAAAGTGTCTGAGCTTATATCATTATCTTTCATTTTATCAAATTAGAAGCGACACCAACCAGGCTTCGTCAGATACCAATTAGTTTAGAGATACGAGTATTTACTATGTTGTATTTCAATTAAAAAAAAAACTTTTCAAGATATAAAATGCCATAAGATTGTTTATCATTATATGCAGATGTATGACATAATGTAGAGCTGATTTTTCCATGTATAAAGAAATTCATTCCCTCCAATATTAAGAATACCAATATATCAGTAAATCAATCTAAATAAGCAAGTTCAATGTAAAAGCACTATCTGCTTAGAGAACAAAAACCCGTTAAAACGAATGAAACTAAATAACATTTAATCTTTTTCACAAAATATAAAATAAATATGAATATGTAATTATAAGCCAACGATAATAATATAGTAATTGACAACAAATGTTTTAACAAGACCTTGTTAGACCGGATGACTTCTTCTTTTTTAACCTAGATGTATAGTATAGAATTTAAAACTAAGAATGTACCATAAATTAAATATCCTGCAAATTACAAAACTTGTTCAGAAAAAAGTTTGTCACTATTAATATTGTTTGTAACTATTAATAGTACTAGTGCTATTACTATTGATCGCGGCTTCGTTTGCATTCATCTCATACGAAAAATAAGAGAATATTGGTGTCTATCTTAGCACATTATAGCAGCAAGCAAGGAAAATAAAATATTTTACTTTTACAATTATAAAATAAGTTTCATGAATTTTAATATTGATTAGTATTTTTTAACAAAATATACATTAATTAAATTCTTTGTTATGACTATTAAATTTAAATTTATAAAAAAAAAGGTTTCAGATAACCTTTTTTTTCTTCTTCTGATTGACATAATTATCACAAATTTATTAAAAATATATTAACTTACTTGTTAATTTACATTAACAAATAAATAAAAATAATTAATATTATTCATATCAGTTATATAGCTGCATGTCGTATCAAATAGCTTAATATTATCAAATCCGGATTTAACCGGGCAAAGAGACCTCAGTGCCGTGGCTCGCGAAATTTACAAGTATGTAATATTGAAGCTCGCCGGCTGCTTGCCAGCTGTGTTGAAGCGGTAGCGCAAATACGAATCAAGTGCATAACGCATACTGACTGTTTGATGGCCGGCTATATAAAATATATCTTGAATAATTAGTACCTATATTTCTAAAGTTTAATTAACTTAATCATTAACGTAAAATTAAAAAACAATTCATTAATTCTAAAAGTGTCATGTATAATATACTAGATTTGCTTTTACCTGATTGATTTCATTTCTCATGTTAGTTCATAATTTCCAAGTTCTCAAATCATCTCATTGCAAATAATTATTTTGAATATTACCAAACCCTATTATATATGTATATATATTATATACAGGGTTATTTTTAATTAGTTGACCACCTTTTGCAGGCAGCCTTTCTACATCAATCCCAACAGCATTTGTTCTACAACTTTTTACAAATCTAGATAAACAATACAAAAAAAACGTAACAAGAAAATTGTTGCTCCCTCTTTTACTTATTACTCTGTATTTTGTTATTTTATTTATTTATTTATTTATTTATTTATTTAATCTTTATTGCCCAAAATAAAAGATGAACAATAGGCGGACTTAATGCAACAAGGCATTCTCTACCAGTCAACCCGAGGAAAAAAAAACATTATAAATAACATGAACAACAAGACGGTAAAACTAGAATAATCAAATTTATACTTAATTTATATTACTATTACAGTTATAATATTCATTATATCCAAACATACACACATATATACATATATACATATACATATATACATATACATACATACACAAAAATATACATATATATATACATACAAACATATACATAAATAAATATAAATAAGATACATACGATATTAAGAAAATATATTAATTTGATGACAAATACATAAAACTTATATAAGTAAATGTATACCATACATATAATATTAATCCTTAATACTCTCCCAAAGATATTTGTAGACGGATTTCTTAAAAACTAGTTTATTCGGAGACTGTCTAATATGTTCTGGTAAGCTGTTCCAGAGTTTTATTGTGTAAACTGTGAAGGAACTTGCGCGAAAATCGGAGTGATGGGAAGGAACAAAAAGTTTAAGATTAGAAGAGGAGCGAAGATGAAAGTCATGAGTGTTACCTAATAATTTGAAGTTACGCT
Organism: Napeogenes inachia; assembly: GCA_959347355.1. NCBI lineage: Eukaryota > Metazoa > Arthropoda > Insecta > Lepidoptera > Nymphalidae > Napeogenes > Napeogenes inachia. Next base: position 2,042,812 of record OY365800.1, on the reverse strand, counting down.
GTAAGTACAAGGGAGAAAGTGGATCGTTGAGAATAGAGAATAATTGACATAAATATCTTGAAGTTCTTCGCTCATGGATAGGAAGCCATTTCAACTGCGAACGGTAGCAGGATATATGGTCATATTTACGGAGACCGAAGATAAAGCGTATGCAGCTATTTAGAAGACGATCTAATTTATTAAGATGGTGTTCAGAGATATTAGAGCAACAGACATCAGCATAGTCAATGAGAGGAAGGATCAGAGATTGCACTAGCAGAGTTTTGGTCCGAATGGGTAAAAAGTTTTTGTGACGATAAAGCGTGCGTAGAGAGAAAGTTACTTTACGGCATACTTCAGAAACGTGAACTTTCCAACTAAGGGTTGGGTCGATAAAGAGGCCAAGATTTTTAACTGATTGTGCAAACGGAATCGGTAAGTTGTCAAATTTTACTGAGAGAAGGTCCAAATCATCCAATTTGCACAATTGACGCTGGCTACCTAGAACTATGGCCTGACATTTTAGCGGATTCACACTAATTCCAAACATACGGCACCAATTTGTAAGAAGTATTTAAAAAGTCAACGCCCGGGCGCCATACCGACGCTCAGAGTTAATGCCAGTTCAGAGCCAACAAATAAATTTTGTATGGGAACATTTTAATTTTAAAATCTATTTATTTTAAAAAGTCTTAGAATAAATGTTGTTGGGATTGATGTAAAGAGGCTGCTTGGGAGAGATGGTCAGCTAATTACAAATTAACATATATATAATTATTCCTTTTACATGAAATGCTAACACTATCTGACGTAGGCTAGCACGATTTCTACGGAGAAATTGCAATATTAGATTACCAATATTGTATAATACCACCTAATACGAGTAATTGGTAATCAGTAGCATACGTACGTCATATCTGTTAAACGTTGAATTATTTTTATTTTGGCAAACTCATAAGCCCTTATCTACTTTCAGTTTTTCATTATTTTTATTAGAAAAACTTAAAATCGTCTAATTTTTGTATATAACAGGTAAAATGTAAGAATTGCAAGTGCATTTTATTTCGTTCTTACAAAATATATAACTACTTACCATTTCCATAATATAATTACATATTCTGGTTAAAGCAAATATAAACAAGAATTTAATTTGAATGTATTGTATGTTTTTTTTTCAACTATAAGAAAGCCTTTTTTTTTTGCCTGTCTTTACTGTTAGCCCACTATTGACGGCAGAACGCCAGAGCAACGGAGCACTTACTCAGTTGGGACCTATGCCTACATGTTCACAGCGTCGTCGGGGTCAACTAGTACCGATTTGGGTCTTCTTTTTCTGACTAAAGTAGTCTTACGTGGTCTATACTCTGCGGCGTCAGCCACAAGTGGGTTCGGGTGTCGCTCAGCACGTTCAAAGTACTTTTGGGAAAGCCCCTTGAAGTACTGAGCGATGATCGGAAGGTCTAAGTTTCTGTGGAGATCGATGTTGCAGGTAAACCTGTTGCAGATAACCAGGGCGCCCCAGTTGCAATCCGTGTAAACCTGTTCTGAATCACCTGAAGGGGTTTCAGATTAGCGTGCGCAAAAGCGGGACTCGCATAGGACATGACGGAACGTATGCAAGCTTTGTAAAGTGTCACCTTATTGCGAAGGGACATTTTACTCCACTTGTCTAACAGCGGATATAAACGACCTAATATTTAGGCCGCTGTGCTACGAACGGTCCTAATATGCTCAGTGAAAACTAACTTTCTATCTAACGTTACTCCTAGGTATTTTGCCTTGTCTTTCCAAGGTATCAGTTTATCAAAGAGTTTGATTCGCGGGAGGATCCATGGGGAACCAAGTTCGAAGAGCGCCGAAACGCTCTTCTCAGGGTTTACCTCGATCCGCCATTTCCGCAGCTAACTCTCGAGGGAGTTAACTGCGGATTGGAGACGTTGGTATACCTCCCAGTGATCCTTAGAGGACGTGTAAAGTGCGGTATTGTCCACGTACATGACAAGGTGCACTTTAGGTCGCGGCCTAGGAATATCGCTAGCGTAGATGGAGTAGAGGAGCTTTATCACTTTGTTAGTGATCCTATCGGGACCTGGCGATTTCTTGGCGTGAAGCGCCTTAACTATGGACGTCACCTCGTCTAGGTTCGTTTCCTTGATTGGCGGACCGACTGGTGGCCGAGAACACATTATATCGACCGATTTGTCGACTATTTCGACATGATCGCGATCAACCGATTGAGCAGACAGACGGTACTGGCGCTCTAGAATGTCGGCTAAGCACTCAGCTTTGTCAAGGTCGTCAAACGCGATGGCAGAGTTAGGTTCAACCAAGGGAGGCATATCTGAGATAGTGTCCGACTTCAAAGCTCTCTGCAACGACCGAGAGGTCAACTTCCTCTCGCCCGCCCAGGTGCTGCTGGAGGAAGGACTCAGGCTGTACCCGTCTCCTTCCACCCAGCCTCCCTGATGGAGCAGCGACACCGCCGATTACGACGCCATCCCCTCGATCCCCGGTTTGCTGCGCTTCACGCTCAAGGCAGTAGCCTTTCCCCGGATGCGTGGAGCCTTGCAGTCAATGATCCCCAACTGATAGCCCGCAAAGAAGCCTCGATCGGCAGAGACCGCGCACCGCAACATTCCGGTACAGCCTGAACGGGTATGACCCGCCACGCTACACCAAAAACAGGCTGCGGTCCTTCTCGGAAGGGCAATTGGCACGGATGTGCTCGAGCTCCTGGCACTTAGGCCATCCCTGAGGCTGATGTCGCCGAGATTTATCATCTCGGCGGCATGAATCAGGACATTTGCTTAAGTCACACCGGTCTTTGCCGCCCCGCTCTGCAGTTTTATAAAAGCCGCGGGAGATCGCGGAGACGGCAGCTTCGGGGGACTCGCACCCGGGATTTTTAGGCGCCTTCTTGACCGAAGACGACGCTTTACCACCAATGACCCCATCCTTTTTCTCCACACAACCGTGGATCCATATGGAGATATCTTCAAATAAAAGTCAAGGTTTATTAGACCAATCAACTTTTACTATAATGGTAAGAGAATCCACCATGATATACATTGACGTGCTCTGAAGATACATTGGCGTGCTTCAGGATCGAGAAGAAGGACTTCTTTTTTTTAGCTAAGAGGGAAGTCCTTCAATGCTGACTGTAAATCTATTATATTTGTAAGTTATATGCATTAATAGAGCAAGAAAATATTGCGAGTAATCGTATTAATGAAAATCGACAATAATAGGGAGTTTAGTTGTCACCATTATTATTATACCGTGCAATTCACCTAGAAGATAGAATCATTCATAAATACGAATACGATGCCAGCATTCATAACATAACATATTTGAGAAGCCAATTAGCTGCTGACTGTAGTCAACTTTATTGAAATCGTTGCTGAAATCGAGCAAGATCAAAACTGTTACCATCTACTGCCATACGAATGTCAGAATGATGTTTATATAACATATGAATGTTCCAAAACGAATAAAACATTTAAGAATTGACAGTTAAGAATTGACAGTTAAGAAAAACTGTTTGTTTTTAACTTACTAATACGAGGAGACGATAAGAGATGGAGAGAGGAGTTGATTAAGGTTCTATAAAATAATAGCGTAACTATTTTAATCAGTCTTTATTTTTATTTCTGTTTATATTCTGTTCTTTGAAATCACGAACGAAATCATAGTTATTACGAGGATGAACTTATGTCTTTATAAAGTCATTAATTTTAACACACTATCTAAATGTCTAAGTGAATCGGTATATGCGGTTAGGAAAACTAGACAGCTAATTTATATCGGCAAAGCTAGGATGGTTTACTTTACACACTTCCATATTATAGCATACAGTGGAACTATTTACTCTGGAAATCAGAGGAAGATGAACAAAATATTTTATTTATATTCTACATTAAGTCCCTTAAAATGATTTTCAAAAACGTTACAATACTTACGCTTTCGTCACTTTTTATATTAGAAAATGCAAAAAAAAACATAAAACTATTACTAGATAAATCTATATTAATTAAACAAATCTTTTTGGAATATTAGAGTCTGACGTTTCATAAGTTCAAAGTAGGTACTTGTATGCTTATTTAAAATTTAAAAATAATACTTTGTATAGTTGTATGCATGTTTAAGAAATATAAATGTTTTTAGTTATTTTATGGTATTCAAGTACTAAACTCAAAAATATTTAAAAAATGCTAAAAGACATTATTTCTAATACTCGTATATCTGGTAGATACACCTATACTTTGTTTTGCGTGTGTTGTTGTATGTTTTTATTATTATTTAGATTCCAAGTAGTATGAAAAACAAAACCTAAACTATAAACTTATTTTACCCATATTCTACATTTAACATACTCCGACAACCAATTTATTAATAGAGTTGTATTTGCAATGTGTCTACCTACTATATTCTATTTGTTTATTATATTATAATACATTAAAATAATTATTAAAAAATAAGAAGAAAACACACGCTCATAAAACACCAGTAGGAAACTAATATATTTTATCGTTAAAATGATATAACTGGGTGCAAATTTATTTTTGCAAGCCGTGTTTGCTTTGTAATGTTAGTCGTAACAAGATTTTAACTTTCCCCGACCAAAGGACGAGCTCGATACAATTTTTATTTCGCAGTGATTGTGTATTTTTCGTTTACTCTTTTTTCCATAGTAATGTTTTCCGGGTGGTTTCATTTTTACTTTATTGTGGGATACAGGATTCAGAATATAGGATTTTATAATATTGTGGTATGATCTAATAATAATAGTTTTATACGTAATGTATAGTAAAGTGCCACAAGATATTTTAGATTTTTCTTTTTTAGCTATAAATCTAAAATTAAAAGTATGTAGGTATATTGTTGAATAAATCTTTATATAGCTTTCAGGAGATTTTGTTTGATCGGAATGTGTGGAACTTGGGTTGTTGACTCCTTTCCACGGTTGATTATAATGCATACGTCAAACAATGTTAAACTTCATTAAAAATAGCAACTGTCGAGTTTCTGGCCAGCTCATATCGGTAGACCAGCATTCCGAGATGGCGGTAGCTTACTCACGGTCTGACTGTACGTCTGTAAAAGGTCACTTTTTGATGTAATAATTGATAATTTAAAAGAGCGTGTATAATGACTACCCATCTACCAAATACCTACATACGTACTTAAATACCTACTTGAATAAAGACATTTGAACTTGAATGGTACGATACGCTACTTTAAGAATTTGCTTATGCAAATTCTTAAGATATATCAGATTTATGATATTAGAAGCCTCTAAAAATCAATTAATACAATGTCATATAACCAAGACAATTTTTATGTTTGTTTGTAATTCCTCTTTTTAGATATAATGTAAAAATTATATATTTTTTTATAATGAGATAAAAATATATATTAAAAGTTTAGTAATTAATAGATCACTTAACCCATAAAATTTTGATTAATAATGTTCTGAACAAACCAACAGTACATATTGTTCATAATACTTATGAAACAGAGAAATTTTATTTTTAAAATAATTCTCGACCTGTTTTTTTTTGTGGTATCGTATATAATAACAAAGTTTAAAACTGAAAAGATTTAGCCAACATACTTGTGATCGTAATATTTTAAAAAAGCTAATAAAATACTTTACTGTTATTAGTACAAAGCCGGTATGTCATTATCTCTTTTAAAATTGTATAAAAACAATACCAAAACCGTTGGTTTCAAAATTACAGATAAAAATCAATATCTTTTAAATATTTAGAATGTTTACAAAAAATACGAAGACAAGCAGAAGTTTTCGTTATGCACTCCATATCCTTAATGTATTGAGGCACAATGGGCCAAGTTAAGCAAAAGAAGCTTTGTTTAGGGAAGTTTCTTTGATAAGCGCTTTGCTCGGTTAACTTCGATTGACTTCAACACATATTTTTAAGATTTATTATGTTACATAAAACTCTTTTGTATTTTAAATAAAAATCTTCCATTTAATAAACTTTGTTTTCTAAATATGTATATATATTTTTTATATATACGATAATCGTACTCGTATGCAAAAACTATGGACCATTGAACTTTATTCAATTCACTTATTAAATGAATTAAAAAAAATCCCGTGTTGTCTGTTAAAGTGGCTATTTCGTAAATTTTCTTAGGTTTAGGCTATGTAGATAGATCAGTCGGTCAAGCCATACTTTTAATACACAACAACCCAAAAGTAACCTAAATTGATTTTACATAGTGTGTAATTTTTATTTTGTATGCCATATATTAGCTGTATATGAACATATTATAAATCAATTTTACATATTAAATAAAATATAATATGTATATATTAATGTGAAATTCAGTGTAACTTGACAATTTTGTCACAAAAGTTTAGAACTACTGAAAAAAAAACATTGTTTATATTTACTATATTTTAAAGACTAATAGCTCTGTATAAAAGTGTTTCAATAAAAGTGTGATGTTATATAACCTTGTTTAATAAATGCGCTATCAATAAAAAAAAACAAAGTTGATTTTCAATTTCAGAGATTGACGCAACCAAAATAACAACTGTAGGTACCTACATACATCATTATTGTATAGTTTTTTTTTTCAAATACTAGAGCAGATCCTTTTCAGTTATCTATTTTCATTATAAGAATTTTTTTATTAATAATGTTGTATATGTAAATATGGACTTATTGTCTTTTGTCTTTCAGGTAAGTTATGCTTAGCTTGACACAATCACAGAAAAAACACAAATACAAGGGACAGGTAAGGTCAGGTAAAGTAAAATTTTGTGATGCAAGACCGAAAGGAACTATTAATTATTTTATTTTGAACACAATAATAAGTTGGCTTGATACGTGCCATAAAAGAGTCTTACATTTTAATTTCAACAAAAATAAATAAACCTGACAGATAGATTCAAGATACCATTCTAAATTCAATATCAAAAACATTTTTTAAATATTGTAAAAAGTTAAAAGCACGCTACAACTGTCAGCATGCAACAGAAATTCAATCTTGCAGGATTCAAAATGGAAACGAAACCTCAATCAGACAGCATGACGTAGACAGGTAGTAACGGGGCTTGTGTTGGTTACATTTTTCGTTTAGATTACTACACACAAAAAATAAATCAATTCACATATGTTTATAATTCATACCGACCCTCGGTGTAGAGCGTATTCAAAAGTTAAACGCTAATTTTGTTTTTTATGTGAGCAATGTTTATCTCGGAACATAAGACAATAATAATTAATTAAATTAAGATACCTTATGTCGGCGTCAAATGTTTCCTCCTAATACAACGGAAAAATCTCGGTTTTACGAGCCTGGAACTCCTACTGCCAATATCTCTGGTGTGGTTCGTTGCTTACATTTTTGTGGTCGAACCAGTCAGGTCACGTTACATCGCCGTTGGACGACAAGTGCAATGTAGATTTAAAAAAGACTCCATCGTTACAAAGCTGAAACATTTTTATTTATTTAAGTTAAGCAATCCTGCAAGAACCCGGTTATATATTTTAATACTATTATGTCCCGCAATACGCTGGTAAAGTCAAATTGTGCAGGGTTGAGTACAGCTGGCCCAGGCGTAGCATATTGATGGAAAGTCACATAAAGTTGCATCCCACTTCTGATATCTAAGAAAAGACCTCCAGTAGTATTTGTAGAAAGTGTACAGTCAATATTCCTGCCATCACTGTCGTATCCATCCTGGTTTCTCATTTCAACTCAACTAATTATACTTTCGTTCATTCAACGGGCAACGTGATAACGTTGCAGAGACGTTCGTACTATTCCATTACTCGAGCAACAATTATACTGAGCTCTCAATATTACTTCATTATATTCCCTAAATCCTCTCCCGATATAGCAATCGCTGTATAACGTGAACTTGTCTTAGCATTACAAATGCACGTCACAGTAATAAATAGTTTCTTACATTTCAATTAATTCAAGACTATAATTATTTATTAATTGATCATTGATTACCTAAACATTTATATTTATGATTTCATCATTCTAAATAATAAAATTCAATAATTGGTTATCTATTGACTGATCTTCGTGTTTACGCCGATATATACTTAGTCTGGCCATCAATACAATTAAAAATAAAAAAATAATTTGAAATCTGGCTGTTTTCTCATTTTGGTGCCAATACATTATACAATATGTTGCGTTAATAAAATGGGGTAGGGTGATAAAGAGAACAGAATCGCTGTGATTGCATTACACAAAGTAGGTATAGAGTCAAATGCAATTTTTAAAACTTTCCATACACTTGGTATTAATCAAATGTTTGTGTACCGGGCTATTAATAGGTACAATGAGACTTCCTCTGTTTGTGACAGAGAAAGTGGCCGTCCACGTAGTGTTCGTAAAAGGTGGTCGAAGCAGTAAGAGAAAGAATTCGAAAAAATCCTGTCCGAAAGCAAAAGATTTTATCTCGGGAAATGAAGATAGCACCTAGAACCATGTCGCGTATTTTAAGAGATGATTTAGGACTTGCAGCTTATAAAAGACGCACTGGTAATTTTTAAACTGATCAATTAAAGATGAATAGGGTGGTAAAATCGAAACAACTACTGAAACGGTAAGCAAAGGGAAATCACAGAAAAAAATTGTTTACGGATGAGAATTTACTTTACAATTGAGCAACATTTTAATAAACAAAATGACCGTATTTATGCTCAAAGCTCTAAGGAAGCTTCCCCAGTGCGAGTGCATCATGCGTGGGCATTATCCGACTTCCGTGATGGTCTGGCGGGGTGTTACCTATGAAGTAGTGACTGAGCCATATTTTTGTGAAAAAGGTATCAAAACATCGGCACAAGTCTATCAAGATACCATTCTTGAAAAGATAGTAATCTCATTATGTTCAATAACCAAGCATGGTCCTTCTAGCAAGACTCGGCGGCGGATCATAAAGCTCGGTCCACGCAGTCTTGGTTGGAAGCGAACGTCTCGGACTTCATCAGAGCTGAAGACCGGCCGTCATCTAGTCGCGATTTTAATCCGCTGGATTATGATTTATGGTCAGTTTTAGAGAGTACAGCTTGCTCTAAACGCCATGATACATTGGAGTCCTTAAAAAAATCCATATGGACACCTCTTCTACGCATTTTATATTTTTAATTGTTTTATATAATTGTGTATTAAACTAACACACTGTAAAAGTAATAAATGATTTTTGCAACTAAATTTTTTTTTTTTTTGTTACAATATTTATGGCAAGACTAGGTAAATAAAGATTATATTTCGGATTCAGATCAGATTTATGCTAAAGCTGGTTATGTACCTCTTTTTATTATTATTCTTTATTTATTTTTCTTATTTACTGTTTTTATAAATAATTATAATATTTCTTATATATTTATATGATTTGTACTTATTAAATATCATTCAGTTTGCAATTTATAAAAGCAAGGGTATCTAGTATTTCAATTTATCCATTTATCAAAAAAATATTACATTTATTTGATATTTATAAACATATATTTGTCAATCGTGATAGGCGTAAAAACCAAAAAGATTGTATTTAAAATATTTGAATTAAAACATTATTACAACGAAGATGATAAAAATGCTTAGTGAATATATGAAAGCAAAATAGAGCGTATCTAAACCTAGAAATGAATTAGTCAATATTTTGTCCAACTAACTAAATAAATATATATCGTGGCAATTGTATTCCATTTTATGTACCGCAAGAGTGACGACCGATATAAGCCTGAACCTTTGTAGGTTTTGCTAGAAGTTAAGATATTGTTGACATAAATTCCATCAGTCATATCTTTAAAATAATCCATAAATCATATATTCCATAAATCTTTTTTTTATAACCGGTTCTTGAACATCCTTGATATAGAAAAAGCCCCCTATTTAATTATTTATTCATAATTTTATTAGAAACATCATTACTTACCAAATACTAATAACAAATCCTCTCCTCATTTTCATGTTAATAATGTATACACGCAGCGAGAAAACAAATTACAGATTCTTATATTTTTTACAGTATTTTACGTGGTTGGTAAAACATCTAACTCAACAAATATGTTACAGTTGCAACCACTTGCTCTTTACCGGATCTATTGGCACGATTCCAGCCGACATCAATTTACGAATTACTATGTTAACATTTTACTAATAACAATGAAAAAATATCTGGAGCTCTTAGGTAGGTATAGGTGTTAAGTATGGGTGTTAAAATATAAGAAGACATTTATATAACTATTTATATATACATATACTATATATATATATTTCTTCAATTAAAATAAATACAAATACCAACAGCCACAAGTTAAACATTGCGCCAACTGTATGTAATAACATTATGGAATTAGATTACATTTCGTAGATAGTATTAAGCCCTTCCTACATGGCAATAATAATCACTTCGAGTGAAAATTATATTTATAAAAAAAATGGATAAAGCCCTCGATACAAAAAGAACTCTAAAAAGGATAAAAATAATATTATTATGTTCTTATTGAAAACGCTGACTCAGTGGATTGTTGTACGTACTTTGAGGGTTGTTTCTTTTACGAAGTTAGTACTTAGACTATACGATTTGATACTGTTATTTTGGAATTTGTCTTGGTGACTTGCTCGCATGTTGATTTATTCTCTTATTTAGCGACCCCCGGACGCAACAACTTTAATAAGTAAATGATAATATGAAATATCATACAAGTCATTAGTGTGTGAAGGTACAATAGACAAGCCCAATCGTTATTTAAAATTTGATAAACCTAATATCCTCGCTAGGGAACAAAGTTAAATCCCAAGAATGGTTCGCGAGGTCATTGAAATTAAAAATCATCCTAATTTTAATAGGAAAGATCGTTGAAGACTTTCTGCCATCTGAGACCCACTCGTGAACAGTGTAAAACGCCACGCTCCAGCCTGTGACCGCATTATGAGACCTCATGACACTGATAGTGAATTTTGTGTGCATCCTGAACTAAACGCTCAGAAACTTAGAAACTCTTGGAGGTAAATGACTAATTAACTGATTTACTGGCAGACCTCCATTTCATCTCACCGTGAAAACGATGGCTGCAAACCATTCGACACGTCGGGTTGATTTTAAAATATAAATTTAAAATTTAATTATACACGAGTTAAATCGGTAAGAATAGTTTTGTTACAATAATATTTTTATCCTTATTAGAGATCTTTTTGTATCGATTTTTTTTCTGTTTATAAGGTTAAGTAACTGGTTTTTGTATTGTTGTTACTAAATGAAAATGTTTTTATGTTAATATTGCATGAGAATATTTCACCGATACCAATAAGAGCTCATAAGAACCATCTCAACGGGCCAGATTTTTGATTAAAAAAAACCCAACCAAATCCGTTCATTTCTTTGACTGCTACTATACCACAGACAGACACACAGATACAGGCGTTAAACTTACAACACCCCTCTTTTAGGTCGGAGATTAAAAACTAAACCCTAATTTCCCAAAATATACCAATGAATGATCGTTAAGTAAAATACGAACTAAGTATAGCAGTGTTTGTTAAAATAAATTAGGTATAATTTTTTATGAACATTTGTTAGTTTCCATTACGATTAGAACAAAAATTAAAGTTATCTTTTATAGGATTTTTAGAGGAAGTTTTCGAATTCGATTTTAATTTTCGGTTTGAAATCGGCGAAGTACATTTTTCTAAATTTTAATGTTCTATGTTTCTGAAAAAAATTGAAAACATTATAATTTCAAATAATGTAACAAAAAAAAATATAAATTTAAATTTAAACATGACACTAGTGTTTACATTTTAAAACGCTTTTTTTAATTTATTTTATATAGAAGACTATGCTTTAAAATTTTGACTAGATTAAAAGAATGGTACCTATATCGAAAATTAAAGATAGTCATTGAAACGGAAAGACACAACGTCGGGTTTTGACTATAAATATAATATAACAGGAAATAAATACAATATAACAGGCAGTCTTTACAATTTGGTCTAAACTTTATGCTTTTAGATAAAAGACAAGAACCATTATTAATAATGAAATTATCATTAATAAAATAGCAAACGTGAGTGGAGGCAAATTTTTTAAAAAAAAGCTAATAGTTTCTACAAATTTGTTAAATCATTCAAAGTTAACGAAAGATTGACAAAGCTTATTCCAGTCTCCTCTAATTCTATATAAAGACAGATGTACTGGAAATCTTAGTCACTAAACAAATAACTCCGAATAACATAATAAGAACTTTATGTTACGTGGACGTAATTCATGAAGATGAACTGGAAATGCTAAGATTTTAGTTTATTATGTATGTGTAATACAAACATAATAAATTCATTACATCTTGAAGTATAATTCTAAGGTTACGTTATAATTTAAAATAATTGGTAGAGGTTTCGACTGATTATTAACTACAATGATTTTATATGGTCATTATATTGGTGATTTTAGGAGAATCTATGATTAAGATTTACGTGAAGAGAGGAGTTAGTAAAAGAGTATACATCTGTTTGGGCGATATTCAAAAGTAAAGCTGCAGTTTAGTACCTATGTAGAATTAAATATGAGTGTCTAACAAATAAGTCCATATAGAAAAAACACGTGTATGAAAAATGAAAAGTGATATTGTCTATAATATACGTATATTTGTCACATTCATTTCACTCACGTCATATTATTAAATAGGTGTTGCCCGCCTCCGCCCGCGTGTAGTTCCCTTTTCCGTAATCTGTGGAAACTACAATTATCGGACCTCTGATAGATTTATAGTTAATTCTATAGTATCCTATTCCCGTGGCAATTTTATACAATAATGTTCAATTAAAAAAAAATCTTTGTAGAATTTTAAACTGCTATATGCGAAAACTAAATCCTAGCGAGTTCTAAACAAGTCAGCGCCATCTATTGAGATTTTATGTAACTATATTTAAAATGGGTATATGATCACATTCAATTTGTTATTTTATTAAAATTCAGATAAATCAAAGTAGAAATTCTAGCTTTATCTAAATTAAATACGTTTATGTAAACCGCATTCAACTCTGTTTAAAAGTTTTGAAACAGTGCTTGAAGAAAATTTTCAATTGACCATAACTTCTTTTTCATTATTCAGTAATTATTCATTATTCAGTAATTAGTTAAACTAAAGATTAAAAATTATCATTCAAAGGATTAATATTGTATATTTATTCAACTGACCCGTCCTACTTTGTTTCTGTTTTTCCGACTACATTGTGTCCGGGGTCTACTCTTTACTAAACAACTCGGACTCCACGTCGTTATATTTGTCAGTAAGGAGATGTCTTTCCATGTATGGGTATAAATAGGAAAAATAAAACAGCAATTAACTAAATAATGTATATATAAGATTAACATTCAGTTGTATATTCACTACGACAAGCGTGGTACGCCATTTATTACTTTTTGATTTTGTCTTGTTGGTATAACTGGATATTGTAAAGGCAATAAGATTTAAAGATAATCAATTCCATCCTCCTCAAGCTTATTTCAAGTCGTTTCCTGTCTTATAATGAGCTGTACGTTCTAATGTGCCCATGTTTTTAGATATTTTTAGACAACCTTATCTCTTTGTGCCATCTGAGCTGAAATTTAATTTAGATTTTATTTTTTTAAACAATATTCAAATAACAATAGCTAACTGCATGTACAAAAGATCCTATCGCTCAGTCTCATTTTTCTATAAATAGTTTAAATATGTACCGCCCCGTGGGTCGAGTGGTTAGCGCAGACGCCTAACGTATAGCGACACAATGGGGCTCGGGTTCTAACCCCGACAGGGACAGGCATGTATGGAATGAGCATAGATGTCTGTATGTCTGATTTCGGTCGTTTATTAAATGTATTTTCAGTACCTATTTATAATGTTTATTTCTATGTATTTGTATCGTTGTCTAACACCCTTAACACAAGCAAATAATTTGCTTAGTTAGGGGTTAGATCAATGTGTGCAACTTGTCCTGTATTATTATTATTATTATCATTTATTTTATTTTAATCTTATTATTTACATTTATACATATAACATTAAAAAACAACATTATAAATATAAATATAAAAAATAGTATCCCGCCGACGTGGGCCTTACGACCAGTCCGTCGGTGGTTAGGGCGACAGCGAAAGAAACTTCCTCACAATGCGTGCCGTACCCAAAACTGCTGCTCTTTTCATCCGACCCTTGATCCAGTTTTTTAGTGAGAGCCTCTTGCGATGATGATCGAGACTCTTCGCTATAAGACCATTTACGGAAACTACCATCGGGACAATTATTGTTGAGTCAACATCCCACATGTCGGTAAACTCGTGAGCTAAGTCCAAGTATTTTGACAGTTTGTCCTTCTCAGCTTTCACAAGATTAACGTCACACGGGACACTGATATCAACAAGAATTGCCCGGCGCTCAGCACGATATCAGGCTTATTGGCTACAATAGTCCTATCCGTTATGATAGATCGGTTCTAATAGAGCTTAGTATGGCCATTTTCCAAAACTGACTCCGGTGAGTACTTATAATAGGGCACTTCAAAAGGTACAAGACCGTATCGAAGAGCAAGTTCTTGGTGGATAATCTCGGCTACTTGGTTGTCCCTGTGCAAATACTCTCCATTGGCAAGATGACAACAACAACATTATTATTATTATTATTATTATTATTATTATTATTCTAGTTAGTTAGTTCCATAGTTGAACCAGAGAATCGGAATCAGTATATACCTAGGGTTGCCAACCATACTTTATAATAAAGTATTATACTTTATTTTTGGTAATTATACTTTATACTTTTGCATACAAATAAAGTATGTGAAAATACTTTATTTCCAGGCGAAACATAGAACAAAATACTCATTATGGGTTTTATAGGTATGTATTTAACTATTTACCATATGAATTAGAAAAGATGAACAAAACGATTTATAATTAACTAGCTGTGTCTGCGACTTCGTACGTGTAGATTTCGATTTTGATAAAACGTACCCTTTGTACTTACCAATGTTTTTTAAATCTACAAATCATCTAACTGCTAAACAGCAATGGTACGACAATAAGAGATTATTAACTTTTTACATACAGAAGAACAGACAATATGAAAAACATTGTTTTGGGTTCTCTTGCTTAGGGTAAAGTTCCCCCTATATAAATTTTAGAAAATATTTTTTTGGTGTTGTGTGCACAATTAAAAGACAAACAGACAAAGATTTTAAAAATGCTGAAAATGAATTCTGTTATTTTCAATTTACAAAGACTACTGCCCTACAGATTTATTACATGTATAGAATTTCCATTTCTGTATAAAATTAAAACAAAAAACATCATAGGGGATCTTTATAAGAGCAAGAGAACCCAAAACAATGGTTTTTCAGTTTGTTTGTATGTCTGTGTGTATGTGCATGCAAATCTCAGAAACGGCTTAACCAATTTGATTGCAGTTTTCAGAAATATTTTATCACAGTCTTCATTTAACATTTAGTGTTTGTTTCATCTAAATCGGTTAAGAAATAAAAAGTTATGTCAATTTATGGCAATCACGTAATAAGTACCATTAAAATCTTATTCTATACATGTAATAAATCTGTAGAAAGGTAGTCTTTGTACATTGAAAATATTAAAAAAAATATACCAGGATGTGAAGTGATAATTGACACACATACATTTTCACTTGTTTAAGTATTTCTATCAATATTGCATTAGAGCCCGCACCAATAAAGCCTTAATATCTTGAAGACGACTGTTTCTATCTCAACCAAGCCAAGAACCATCTCAACGAACCAGGCTTTCGATTAAAAAAAACCGCAATTAAATCTGACCACGCGTTTGGCTGCTTGAATGCCACAGACGGACACACTGATACACAGATCGACAGGTCAAACTTATAACACCCCTTTTTTGAGTCGGGAGTTAAAAATGGTTTGGTTTTAGCGAACTTAACTGGCTTTCCATACTTCCTAGCATGTCTTTGAAAAATAAAATTCAATTTGAACATTTTGAAATTTTAATAAATTTAATTAGAAACGAATTGTTTATTTATTAAAATTTCAATGTTGATTGTCAAACAAACTGAAACATTTAAAAATAGTAATAAATTTGAGCTTGTGGTAAAATCACATAAAAATATGTTTTTAAGGCAATAAAACAATAAAATTTTAAAAATACTTTTTTTTTCATTCAAATACTTTATTTTTTCCTATTCAAACCATTTTATACTTTATTTTCGTCAAAAAAAGTTGGCAACCCTATATATACCTAACACGAATAATTATATTTATAAGGCCTGGAAAACATTGCGTAGTTTACTTTTTCGTAATAGATAATAAATAAAAAAGATTAAGAACCTAAAAATAACTCAAAATATTATTTCATTGTTATGTAGTTTGTTTTATGTTCTTTGACAAACAAAGATTCAGTTGACGTTTTCTCCAATCTCACCAGTCTTTTAAAAAAATAACTCTATTCTTTTAAATACAAAAGGTGACAAAACGCCTTAGAAGTAAGAAAGTATACGATATTATACAATGGTACTGTAACCTTACAAGTTCGTTCGGAGAGGTTTCAGAGTAGTTCACATTTTTATTCAACAGTGTTGAAAGATTGAAATCTGTAGATAAATTTCAATTTCACTTTACAAAAGTGTTTGCTTACGCGAAGACAAGATGTAAGTGAGATTCTATCAATTGCCTCCTTGTCTTTAAAAGCCACAGAACTATTTAATCGTAATACTGAAATTTACTTGCTTTTGTTTGCATACATTTTTAGCAAAGTATGCAAACAAAACTTGTTGGAATTAGTTTAAAATTTAATTATATCTTAACATTCTTTTTCATTTTACATATTCATATCAGTTAATCAATTAAATCCAATTAAAAAATATATATTTCATTTCATTCGTAGATGATAATTGTTATTTAAAATAAAAATAATATATTCCATGAATTGTTTTGTTAGTACATATTGCGCCATCTCTTGACAAACTCTTGAAAAACGTCATTCATCTTTCTCAATCTAAGGCAGCACTTGAAACAAGTGTCTTGTTCTTTAGCAAGATAGAGCACTATTGCTGGGAAAATAAGTCAACTATATTCAGGTGCAAAACTATTTAACTACCTATTAATAAATAAAATTGGAGTGTCTGTTTGTAACGATTGAAACCGCTTTTTAGTAACTGCATATGGATGTGTACATGGTATACCAAAATAACATTTTTTTAAATTGTAGTCTGTCTGTCAACTGTCTGTTTGATCAAGCTAATCTCTAAAACGGCTGAACCGATTTTGACGGGCTTTCCATTTGCACATATCTGATGTAATAAGGAGTAACTTTTATTCCAAGATTTATTATTTATTAGCTGTTGCCCATGATTTCATCAACGTAGACTATAAAAATAATATTTATATGGCTAAGTACATAAGTCAAATACCTAAATATAATTTTTACAGTCTACGTGGGCGTAGTCCCGGGCAACAGTTAGTCTTAAATAAACTCGATTGAAAACAATGGGGTCTTTAAATTAACACTATGAGATTGAAACGTGAACCAACGCCTTTGTTTTACTGAATGGTACCTCGAGAATAAATTCAGTGTTTATTTTAATTCATTAAGTTTAAATAATCGATCATAGTTCTTAACTCTTTAAGAACTTTTGATCAATTTATTGAATATTAGTAAAAATATTTTGACTAATTTGACTTCTAAATAATTTATAATAAATAGCGATATTAAGTGTAACTTTAAACGAATGGATTTGAAAACATAATAATAAAATATTTAAAATATATATGGAAATATTATCTTTCAAATCAAATAACCTAATAAATAGATAAATTATTGTCTATTTATTAGGTTATTTGATTTTACATTAGTAAACCTTAACAAATTTTTCCATTGGATCATCAACAAAATTAATTCGTTGTCAAAGGTTCGTTATATATCAGGCACACCACCATCTTCTGGACCACCTGATGGTAAGTGACCTCCTTTGCAATGACCGTCGGGTCACCTGTACACTAAGAAAAAATTGACTATGCATTACTCGCCTTGAGAAACTGGAAGATGACTCAGGAAGGAGGCGTAGAGTAGAGTTAATTAAATTATAAAAAATCTATCTAAATAATTCTGTATTGGAGCACTTTCAATCACTATTTGAAACTATATAAATTATTATTTCTTCTGACTTCATATAATGAATACCTAGGCAATGCCTAGTCAATAGTCAAGTTCATAATCCGATCTTGTTGTATCGTAGTTATGTAGAAGGGCAAAGTACTTATAAGGAAGAAAATGTCTATTTATAGTTTTGCTTCAACGTATTAAGAGTTACAGCTAATAAAGACTTAGTCTGTCTCCTCGTTTCCAACCACGCAGCTATATCGTGACATTTTGTGCCTATTGCACTCAAAAAAAGATATCAAAATGAGTTCTTGTAACTAATTTCAAGTCGCTGTTAGAAATATTGTGTAAAACAAGAAGTAAGAACTTAGTGTCAGATATTTGTAAACCAAACGGGATAGTAATCAACTTTCAATGCGACGGAGAAATGATATTGTAAGTAGAATTTGTTCTTAAGAGTGGTGGAAATTACAATTCGTTTAATTTTATACGAAACTGATCAAAGATATGCCTTCTCTGAATGCATAATTGCATTTTTTTTTGTTTTTATTAAGAAATAGTGCCTAGTTTGCGAACAAACTGTAATCTTATCGTTTAAAAAAGTTTTGTTTAATTCTGTTACCTGTCCAGAAAATACAAAAACCAGATTTAGGGTGTAACAAAAATACAACAAATAACTGAATTGATATTGGTGAAATTTGATGTAGTGTTTAGTTATTACATATAGAATATTGAATAGTGATGTTCCATGGCTTCACATTCGAGTCGAGGGGGGAAGGGAGGGAGGGGAGAGCAGATTATGTTACAAAGCGTGTTTTGTTATTTAAAAAAAAAAA
This sequence comes from Napeogenes inachia, assembly GCA_959347355.1. Lineage (NCBI taxonomy): Eukaryota > Metazoa > Arthropoda > Insecta > Lepidoptera > Nymphalidae > Napeogenes > Napeogenes inachia. Next base: position 2,023,882 of record OY365800.1, on the reverse strand, counting down.
CAAACTTCAATTACCTATTAGAACCCATTCAGATATGCATATTTTCATATGTGATATTATCACTTAATCGCACCAGGCCATAAAACAAATAAAATGGATATAGTATTGAACACATCTACAATTTGTTTCCCATTATCTATTATATTATTTTAAAATGACTTGGATGCAAATATTTATAAAATGCTTTACAATAAAGTTGAGAGACATTTATATTATTTAGATTAATAATATGTATATGTAATAGTTACATAGACATAGACCATAATAATGTAATAGTTACATAAACATAAACCATAGCAACTGGGACGAATATCGTTTGGTATATTCACATTCATTCACATTACAATACAATAAATGATAATATTTTTTTTGCACTTTTTGTTTTTTGTTTAAATCATAAGATTATTTTAAGAACTTTGAGTGTATTTTTCATCTAATTAACAAGTATTAGTGTTTTTGGTAAGGGATCTGTTTTGAGTTTATGTTATCTGTTTTGATTAAAAATGTGGTGAGGGACTAGCAGGGCCATTACTTTCGTGCAAAAACAATATTTGGTAGTGTAGCTGCTATAGAAAAAGTATATATATATATATATATATATATATATATATATATATATATTTTGTACAAAACTATGTTAATGCTTGATTACATTCCACCTGATGGAGAGTGGAGATGTAGTCATAGGTGGTAAGGCGCATTAACCTAGCAACCTATTCACTCTTCTCTTGAAGGCACATTGTATTCGGCCGGAAATACCGACGCAGGCAAGTTGTTCCAGTCCTTCGCTGTACGTACTAAAAAAGACGAAGCATAGCGCTTCGTTTGGATAGGTGGAGTGTCCACTACGTAAGGATGGATACCTGCCGTGCGTCGGAACATCCGGTGATGGAACGGGGGTATTAGGTCGTGTAATTCCTGCGCACACTCACCAAAATATAACCTATAGAATACTAAGAGGCTAGTAATTCTACGCCTGAATTATTGAAGTATTTATTAAATTTAATTATTGAATTATTTATGATATTTATGTTATTAAAGTGTTAATACAAAATACATGTTTTAATTCAATCTGAGTATTTGGTTATATTTTTTTTTAAACATCATGCTTTACATATAAAATACGATGTTTATAACCTATAATAGTGTTTTATTTTATTTTGATTTAGTTGACTTTAGTTGATTTATATATTATGACTACTACTATTAGTATTAGTTATAGGAATTGGTTCTAGTGAAGTTATACGAGGTCCGTCAATATATACCAATAATTTTAAGATATAACAATAAAAACTTTATTTTAGAAAAAACATAATACATGAGCAAAAAATTTAAAGAAGGTCATTATAAAAGCTACTTTAGCTTTGCTTTAAAGTTTAAAAAAAAAACGATTTGTTTCGATATGATTGGCGTTAAGGTAGGTACATTTTTATCCCAACGGATACAAATCATCACGAAATTGCCATTGTGGTATGGTTGGATTGTTACCGCCACCATCATAAATCCATCCAAGCCTAACGCTCCATTGAGGGTAGGCATACTCGTAATACTCACCACGTGAAATATTTGCATACTTATAGATCCAAACAACATAATAACGCAAGTCAGTAAACACAAAAATTCTATCCTCATTATAACGAATTTCAAAACATCCTACTCCCACTACAGTTGATACTGAAAACAGACCACCCCCATTTTGGACACCCGGAAAGCCTAGAATATTTTTAATGCAGATAAATTTACCCCACCATTTTGGGAGATACTTTGAACAGTCAACAATATGATCTTTCTTTACACGAAAAAAAAATATTTTATAATTTTGATAAACGTGTTCGAGATACTCGTACCCAGAACCGGTGAACCACAAATCATCAATTAGAATATCGTGAGGACCAGTCAATACGGCCCTATAGGCATACATATAAGCGTGTGGATATATATAGTATATATACAGCTGATCCATTGATATTATGACAGCCACGTCGTGCCTTGGACAATGGCCTGATCGGGGTCCATGCTGATGTTCGGGATTCAAACTTCTAGGGAATAAACGCCAAACTTTATGCACTCTGTACCGGTAAGGAGTGTTGAAGAGGCCAGCTCTTCCTAAAGCCCATATACGAAAATCTTTTTGCCTGTGCATAAAGGGGTCGAAGTAATTCGCCGCTGATATTAGGATTCGTCGATTTAAAATAACTGCTGTTGAAAGAGGTAACAAATCTGCAAATAACATTATATTATTTATTATAAAAAAAAAAGATGAGGAGCACTGTAAGAAAAAAAAACTTTAATAAATAACCAACAGTGATTGTGAAACAATATGGAACAATTAGCTAAAACACTTAGATAGAAGTTTGTTATAATTAAATATAATATTGATTGTAATTAAATGGCCACCTCTTTCAGACAGCCTCTCTAAATCAATCCCAACAACATTTGTTTTAAGAATTATTATCTTGAGAAACAACACAAAAAAATAAACATTTTTTTTTCTCCCTAGGTTTATTATTACTTTGTATTTAGTAAGAAGTATCTAAAGTGACGCTCAGAGTTAAAGTAAGCTCAGAAGCAACAAATCATTTTTGTATGGGATAACTTAAATTTTAAAAAGTATTAACGGTAATAAGCCCTTGAACAAATGTTGTTGGGATTGATGGAGAGAGGCTGCCTACAAGAGGTTAATTACAATTAACCCTGTTTATTACAGTCAAATTTTATGCAATGAATGGTGCCTCTAATGTCATGTGTTATATCGCTGATTTGCTCGTCTACCAATTCTTTACAGCAGTGATATATTCTTTGAACCTTTTAGCAATAAGCCTTTTAGTTTGTAGAAACTGCTGCAGCTTTTTCCTAAAGATTTGGAGTTTGTAATAATAATATCTATTTCCTAGCGCGTTAATTCCCATAAAAACCCACCACTTAGAATTGAGTACAACAAAAAATATAATAGCTATAGGTTAAATGTCTCATAAAAGGTTACTTTCTCGATATAAATTAATTGCTTTGAAAATGTTGATACCTATTGACATTCCAGCGACCATGCAAAGTTTACGTCTATATGCCATATCCACCCAATCAAACTCAGGAAACCAGAATTTCTTTGATTGGTACTCAACCCTTTGCCATCTGAAAAAACTTGATCTTTGTATTACATCCGTTCGCTCAGGACCGAACGTGGTTGTCCCGAAATCCCAAAAGCTGTTAATAGGTTTCGTTAATAAAATTATCGAACAAAAGTATCTGAAACAAATAAATCAAATAGTAATATAAGAAAAACCTGGGAGGGCCAGAGTTTCGACTCTTTAGTCATTTCTTTTTAGCAGTTTAATGGTGGCTCGACTTAGTCATTTATTTTTAGTAGTTTTTTGGTGGCTCGACTCGGACTTGAACTACCTCCTTACAGATTGATAAGGATAGAGGTACCGGTTTTGGTATTGGACTCGTGGTTTTATTGTGGTTCGCTGCAGAGATTCGGCAACTTTGGTCTGGGTCCCCACAGATGTCGGAGGCTCGTCGGAGCTCGCGCTCAGCAAGAATTGGAATTAGCCAGCCTAAAGCGAAGGGCTTCTGCAATCTTCTATTTCGGGGCCTGCAACGACTCTTGAGCAGTGATCCCTTCGGGGCCATTGTAGTTCGAGTAAACCCCTACTAGGAGGTTAGATGGATGTGCTACCATCTAGAAGAAAAGGTAGCACTGCGATTGGAATTTTTTACGACCGATTGCCTTGCGAGCTTACTAGTCTTATAGATGTCAAATGACTTCGGAGACCAGACCTGCCGTATAAGCATCCTTATGCAAGGGTAAACCTTGCTACAGGAATAGCGGAATTAAGAGACTATAAACATAATCATTAAGGACGAAAGGAGGCGAGGGAAGTACTGTCAGATTAAAAATATTAAATATTTAGGCATACATTAAAGTCTTTCTGACGGAATTTTAAACATCACTTTCTAAGGATTTATTGCTATAATAATAGGTTTATTAAAATACTAGCGATAGTTTCAACAAAGATTATAAAAAAAAATACAATATGTATCTAAAATTTGTGCTAAAGAAAAATCATAAGAATTTAATTCTTATGAATCTTATCATGATAAAAGTACCTCATCGACATAAATTTTAAATGCGCACTTAAAATACAATTACAATTTAAATTATAATAAAGAAAACATTTTAACTTACATGAATATCATTTTCTTAAAAGTATCATTTTCTTAAAAGTATAAAAATATTGTATCAAATTAAATAACTATTTTATTATGTGATCACTTTTCTGTCTCTTTTATTTATAAACGTGCGAACTGAAATATTTAAGTATTTATACCATTGACTGACGACAATTGACAACAAAACAAAGAAGATATGCATAAACAAATAATATTTTAATTCGAACAGTTAATGTAGAGAGAACGGAAATAACGATAAAGTACTACTACTTATTATAACAGCATTTCTTTAAACTATTGTTATAATTACGTTTTATTTATTTTTTATTTTTGGACCGATAACCGGATAACCGATTAATTATAAGAAATTAGAATAAACAGAAAGATTAATATACATATACATACATTTATAATTTTTTTGGAGTTAATATAAATATTGTAAAACTAACTTTAGAGACAGGTTCATTTCATTCTTATAAACTCGTTTTCTAAACTAAAATGTTGATAATTTGTACACTCATCAAACAAATTGTGTATTTATCAAATTTGTGTTTTTTAAACCAAGGTGGTGTTATTATGTTGTAGACTGTTTATCCTTAAATAACCTCCAGCAACTGAACTCGGTAAAAAATCATCATGATAAACGTCTTGACTTAGTGTTGTGTAATTTCCAAGGAGTATTCACGAAAGTACTAAACCTTTATCAATAGTAAAATCTTACCATCCACCGTTATGTATCACTATTGCTAAAAAGTCACCTATTTTACTAAAATATAAAGGTACATCTAACTACAACTTCTGGAAGGCCAACTATGTGTTAATAAACGAGAGAATTAAACCAATCAATTGGAATATTTTTTTTCACTGTGTCAGGATGTCAATGCTATGGTTAATAAGTTTTATAAGATGTTGCATGATATAATTAGTGCAACAAAACCAAAAAAAACAACGTTTAATAATAAATATCCTCCATGGTTTCCCAAAACACTAAAAAATATCCTAAAAGAAAAGGAAAAACTCAGAAAGTGGTTCAAAAAATACAAAAACCCTAGAGATGTAAATATTAAATTTGCAGGACGCAGAGCATTAAGTCATTAATTAACAGTAACTACAAAAATTATTTTAAAAATATGGAAGAAGGAATCAGACATAATTCAAAGCTGTTTTGGCCCTTTGGTAAAGCTAAAAGATCTGGATCCAACAGAATACCTATGGAAATGAAATTCAAAAATAACGTAGCTACCTCCGGGGCCGATACCAGCAATATGTTTGCAACTTTATTTTCCTCTATTTTTATTCAGTCAGGTGATTTGAGCTCGGCGTATCTGGACGAATCGCACCACTTCCCGCCAAATGCCTTACTTAGGCCATATTTCCTTTACTGAAGATGACATCCTTAATGTTCTTAAAAAACTTAATGTTTGTAAAGGAGCTGGTTCTTATGGTATACTACCCGTGTTAATAAAAAGAAGTGCCGTTAGCTTATGCCTACCACTTAAAATAATCTTTAATTATTCACTAAAAATATCCCAGTTCCCCCTCGAATGATAATTAGCAAATTTGGTACCAATATAAAAGAAGGGTGAGGCTAACGACATAAACAACTATCGCCCTATCCATATCCATACTATCAGTTTTCTCAGGTGTTTGAATCTCTTACGTATCCAATTTTTACATCTCACTCGAAAGTAGAGTTAACTACACAACAACATGGATTTTGCGCTAACAAATACACTGTTACGGTCAATGATCTTAGTAAGTCCGTAGAGGCACACAAACCAGTAGATTCTATCTATACAGATTTTTAGTAGTGCGTTCGATAAAGTAGATCATAAACTCGATAATTGCAGAAGCTTGAAAATCTTGGTATATTGAATTGGTTTTTAGGGTGGTTCAAGTCTTATCTTTCTACGAAAAAACAAAGAGTCGTTGTTAATGGTCACCAATCCTTACTCTACTCTTCTACATCTGGTGTTCCACAAGAACCCAATTTGGGGCCAATTTTGTTTATTATTTTTATTAATAATATGGCAATTTGTGCTAAACATAGTTTATGTTCCATATATGCAGATGATGTAAAATTATACAAGGTGATTAAATCAGACACGGACATATCTCTGCTTCAAAACGACCTCAACTCAGTAGTTTCCTGGTGTATTCCTAACAGAATGGTCCTTAATCCTGACAAATGTTACCACATCACATTTACAAAAAAACATAAATCGTTTAAATCATCGTATAAGTGAAACGGCAAACTTATCCAAAAAGTGAACACAATACGTGATCTGAATATCATTGATAAATCCAATAGAATACTAGGGTTTATAAAGAGAATATGGCACGACTTTGATTCCACCCAGGTTCTCAATGTGTTGTATAATACATATGTACCCAGTGTTTTAGATTACGCGTCACATGATACCGATTACAAAACGAGACTTAAACACTTTGATATGATATCTTTAGAAATTGTAGGCAAGTTCACGATCTAATATTTCTACATAAAATTATCAACGGCTTTATACAATACAGTACCGAGACTCAACAGCGACGTATGTATATCGGTACTACGCGACAGCACTCTAAGAGCAGAACGGAAACTAAATATGTTCTGTCCCCAACGATATAATCTCGGTCATTTGGCGCCCATGAGTCGATTAATGAGAACATTTAATGAAATTCATAATCGTTATACTAGCATTGACATCTTTTCCAATCACAGTTCCCCAAATTATTTTCGACCAAGTTTGTGTCATAACTTACTTTTATTTTCCAGTGGCTGGGTGGATGGATGGATGGATAGGATATAATTTTAACTCGCAGAGCATAGAGCAATTTTCTTGGTGGTAGATCATTACATCTGGTCACAGGCAAGGTTACTTCCATCACAAAAGTTGTACCACAAAGCCGCTGAGTCATTTCCATCCAGAGTATAAGAAAAGCGTATATGGAAGATGAGTCTTAATCCCAGGGCTTCTCCTTTTATCCAGTTGGTGACCAAAAAAGATGGCCGATGGCGATCCCTACGAGAACCACTTTGCTTTTTATGGCTCTCTCAGATCGTTCGACAAGCCGCTAGGGTGCGCTGGGGGAAGTAGATCTATTTGCTCCTCTTTTCGCTAGAAGTTAGCGATTAGACGGCATCAAAATGCTGCAATGAGGCAGATGCAGTATTTTGATGCCAGAAATTCAATTATCTTATCAAAGAGTAGAGCTTTGTGTTGACTGAATGTGTCTAGAAAGAAATTATAAAAAATAGTTTATAACAAAAATAGTTTATAACGGGAATTATCTGAAATATATAATAAGACATTAAAAATCGAGTGTCTGTACATTAAATATTCTTCCAAAAAACTTATAGGGGCCATTAAAAACGAGTAACAGAAACCAAAACAACAATTTTTGGAATTTTTATCTGTCTCTCGGTCTGTCTGGTACGTTATAACGTCGAAACTATTCAAAGGATTTGAACGCGGTTTTCACACGTGGATTATATATAATCTGAAGCGTCGTCAAAATTTTGTTTCTTCAAAATCAGTTCAGGGAAAAAGAAGTTATGGTCAATTGAAAATTTTCTTCAAGCACTGTTTCAAAACTTTTAGACAGACTTTTAGCAAAACTTTTAGACAGAGTTGAATGCGGTTTACATAAACGTATTTAATTTAGATAAAGCTAGAATTTCTACTTTGATTTATCTGAATTTTAATAAAATAACAAATTGATAATGAGCATAATATGCCTATTTTAAATTTAGTTACAAGAAATCTCTATAGGTGGAATTTTTTTTAGCCCTGAATTTTTTTTAGAACTCGCTAGGATTAAGTTTTCGCATATGGTATAGCAGTTTGAAATTCTGCACAGGTAAGGTTAGGCCTGTATGTATAAAATAGAATTAAGTATAAGACTATTATAGGTCTAAATAATTGTAGTTTCCACAGATTACGCGAAAAGTAACCTACATGCGGGTGGATCTGTGGGAAACAGCTAGTTAATAATATGACATGAGTGAAATGAATGAGTTAAATATACGTATATTATGGCTATAAAAGACAGAAACTTCGCTATCGTGGAAACCTTGCTCGTGATGAGTGAAAAAAATAAAAATAACAGTAGGTCACCACAATAGTGTTTTCGTAGGAAGGCATTAATGAGAAAATGTAAGAAATTTATGCATACCAACTTTAATAATATTTTTTTTTTATTATACATCAAATACTTCACATTATAACATTGTACAATAAAATAAATAAATAAAAATAAAAAATATATATATATGTATATAATATTTATATTTATCTAAGTAAGTGTAATTGCTGTGCAAAGGACTTACCTCAACAATTAATATGCAAAATACAAACCAAATGCGAAAAGTGCACGGGCGACGTGTCCGTGGATAAAAGTAGAAATTAATAAAAAACAAAAAAGTAGTAGTTGTTTCTATTACTTTTTTCTATTAGCATTTCACTGTTAAACACTCGTATTTAATTCTACATAGATACTAAACTGCAGCTTCACATTTTCATTCTATATTTATATAAATTTATCTAAGAAATACCAATAATATATTTTTTTTTCACTACAATAAACTACAAACAATTTAGAGGATATTTCAAAAGCTTTTATTGCAGTATTATTTATATATCAAGTTGAAAACAGTATTAATTAAGTTTGCTGCGTAATTATTAGTACTGCAACAAAATGAACTTTGCTACAAATATTAGTATCGTTTGTATTAAATAGAGGCGAAAAAAGTAAGTAGAAAAATCTAGGACTGGTTCCAGCATGATGGAGCTTTAACTTAATAATGGCCACAAATATCCTGTTTACACTGAAAAAGCTCAACGAGCACACTCCAACCAAAAAAGGTACCAAATATAATATTTAACTTTACTGTACAATTTAAATTTACTAAATCAAAGCATAATAAAAATTTTGATGACATATTTTTTTGGTGTCCTTTTATATGAACCAATCCACATTATAAACAATTTAAGCATGACACATTTTGACGGGCAGCACTGGGTGCTGAAAATCTACTGTAGATGAGTTGACCTATACTATATTTATGTAATACCCATTGTATGGAATATGAATGAATTTATGTCGATTACCTTACTTGGTTATTTACGTCACATGAATAAAGAATTTTAAACATATCTAGAATTGAATTTGCGGCCAGTGTCCAGCAGTACTCCTAATAGAAAGATAGATAGATGGATAGATAAACACTTGATTGAATACAAAAAAAATACAACATGCTCTATCAGACTATTACTATTAATGTATATTCCATTAATGTATAAAAGTATACCATGCATTTTTTAATTATTTTTATATTGAATGTTAAAAATAATAATTATTCGTTCTCATGAATAGTTAACAAGTTCAATGCAATACTAACCAATTTATATTTATTTGTCAAGGAAGTTCTAGTAAAATAATAATAAACCACTTGATAGCTCCGCTTAACAATATAATTATTAGCTATTTTCATTTTTGTTATAAGATTTGAATTGACAGAGATAATAAAATACTTATCCGTTTTTATAAATGGTGACGCATATAAATGTATAGAACTACAGAACTAAGATTTTTTTTATATTTATTTGTAAAGGAACTGTGTAAGCTAAGCACTAAGCAAGTACGTTAACTAATGTAAATTTCACTTTTAAATGTAAATCATATGTATGCATGTTATATAATACTGATTAGTGTTTGTAAATAGTACAAAAGGTCTGTACAAAATGAACCAACATGCATATAGGGTTATTTTTAATTAATTGACCACCTTTTGCCAGCAGCTTCTCTACATCTATTGGCTACTTCAATTGGGTATTATAATTTCTATTATTCGCTTTTTCAATTTTGTAACTTGCTTCAGTTTTCAATAGCTCATACATTCATCTCTCTGCAAGCCTATGGAATTTTATCTTTAGGTCCTTACTCATAAAGTAGACATTTCATTTAAAAAATGTTATATTGCTTATGTTTAGAATGTGGTGCTTAAATCCCAGTTCTTAATTAAGAAACTTAGTTATCTACCTTAGTGGAACTTGCATCATTCAGTCTCATAGTAACCCAAAAACAATTTTAAGCTTTTATAAATTGTACAGGGGAAAAGAAGTCGTTGCCAGAACTAATGTACATTAAATATAATCCACCGAATTCATTAAATGATAATGGCATGTTTACAGACACAGTCAACAATATTACAAAAGATTATACTCGCACTTTAACTAATTAAACTTCTTACTTGAGTATTTCCATATAAATTTGTAAATCACTGCTATGCGCATGCGTACGTTCCGAACTTCGCGGAGGCAGTATTCGTTTTCAGTAAACAGACGGGTTTCGTAAAGAAAGCGCGTATTGCTCTAAGCTGTGTTTCCCGCGCAAATCCGTGATAACTTTGACTTTTAAAAAACCTTGAAGATTCATTATAATATGCTATATATTATTAATATGTTACATTTATTTCGTGATAATGTTGCATCAGACTAAAACGTTCATTCATAAAATGTTTACATCGTTATAAAAATGTTTTAGGTAATATTGTAGACTGATTTTTGTTCTTAATATCTTACACATTTAGCATATATGATTCAGTAGTGGCGCTAGGGTTGGCCGGTGCTTATATTTTATCGTGTAATCATTATAATTAAATCGATATAACGTGTTCACATATTTGCGTATTCCACGTAATTACTGTCTGGACGCTTATTTTTACGGACACGTAATTTACTTTGGACGATGATCTAACAATAACGTTAATGCTTCCAACTTAATTAAATTGAAAATTGTGTCACTTGTTAATGTAAAGCGCTCTGTAGACTCGCAGATAGCACTTAGTTCTAGAAGCATTCAAGTACAGACTGAGGAAAGTTGTGTTGTGGTTTAAAAGGGGTAAGTCAAGGAAAAGCAACCAAGTGTTTAAATAAAATTTTTTGGTCACTATCATATCATCGTTGTGGGAAATAAGAAAACGAGTTAAATCTCATATTATTTTCATACCTAGTTAACAATACTACTTAACAAAACCACAATATCCGCGAATTAATGTTGAGTAGTGAACATTAAGAAATATTTTTTGGAAGATTTACACTATATTATATTTATTTAGCAATGCTGTGAAAATAGCCTGCTAACAGATATTCATAAAATCATTTATTTATTTAATAATGAAGGATAATGAATAAATCATCATAATCATAATAAATCATATAAGAGGCACAAGTACCTAATATATACCCACCTATTGTGACATTAAACTCGGACCATGTACAGCAGTACTTATATATTATTGTATAGTACATTATGTAACTGGTTAACAAATACAATGTCCATTTTAATAAACGATTTAGCATGTTTGAGTTGGTTTTTGTGGTTTTCGCGACTCAGTTTTTAATGTATGCTTCCCATCCGGACTAATGTTTATATGCTTCATATATTGTGTACCAATAAATAATGCAAAGAGGATTTAACGATTTTCCTATACATTTAGAACTTCTTGATGTTTGTTTTATTTAGGGCCAGATATTTTATATAGAATAGATAAGTAATGTTGTAGATAAATAGTTGATGTAGGCAATATATTCAATTTTCAGTTGACCTCTATAATGCCAGATGGCAGTTGTCTTTGTGGATTGTATATTTATTTAAGTTTAGGATTACAAGTGACAAAAATTCATATATTTTTTATTACAACAAACCCTACCATTATATAGTAAGGAGGATCTGTCCTGCTTTATATAAATTAATATATAAAAGGAAGTTACAAGAATCAGATTGTTGCCAAAAACTCTTTGCTCCTGCTATTGAACATGATACTTCCTAGTATTTGTAAAGTCCATTAGTTGCCAACTTTTACACAACTAGACATTGTCTAACATCGATCGCTAGCAGTTGAATTAGACTCGTAAGTTAAAATGCGAAATACCTACATTAAGTACTGACTCGCACTCCGACATTGTTTTGTATTTATCCCACACTAGCGAATAACGTCTAGACATAGTCTTCAATTTAGTAGTTTTGAAGGAATAATAGTAATATTTTAGATCAAGTAGTTTAATATATTTAGTAAGTGACTGTGTTTACAACGTGATAATAAAAGCCAATAGAACATAATATACCTACCTACGTGCCAATCACAAGACAACTATTTTCAAAATCCTTATTTTAAATATTTTTCAATAAAGTTTATGTTTTGTAGTGAATTTAGCAGAACCTTACTTTAACAAGATTTGTGCTTCATATTGTAATGTATAATTAAATTTTCAAATACATTATAGTTGTTTAAAGTAGGTATTATGAAGTAAGGGAAATCTGAATATTATTTTAACACGTATAAGAACTACACAGAATAGAGCATATTCGTCATCAACACTTTTTTTTTATTTTTATGAAAGTTCATTTCCTAAAAAGCAAAAATAGTAGTTTCGTGAACGACTGGCTAAAGTTTCCACGACAACTTCATTTTTCTGAGAACTAATTTCACAAAAACAAACATTCTATGTAAGAACAGTTCACAGTGCTACTATATTCCATGAAAACAAATTTGGATATAATTTTTTCAAACGTCATTATGAAGACGATATTACCATTAATGTAATTAGCCTTTTAAAAAAAACGGATTTAGTACATTAATGGAGTTAACATCACGATCTAAACCATAGTTTAAACCAATAGTTTAAGGATACGAGAAGATAAGTCAATTTATAAATTATCTATGTAGTTATTATACAATTTCACATAACGTTTGGCAGTGGTAACAATGGCAAGAGTTATAAAACGCCATCTCCGAGCTCAGAGCACTTTGTAGGTTATGTAGTTATAATGTAGTGTATGTACAGCTCCCCGGCCAGACAACTTTGAAACTATACTTATGGCATATTTAAGGGTAGTCAGTCAGCGGTGAATGCATAGTTACATTTAAAATCTTATTAAAAGCCACAACACTTCACACTTATTAAGTTTCGCAACATACCAGTTGCTAGGTAGGCATCCAATAAAATATCAATACGTGGCAGTTGCTAAGCTTCTTTATTTTGAAAACCCTCGTCTGTTATTTATTTAAATATTGATAACTTTTTTAATAAGTGAATTTTATTTTATAAATTTTAAATATGCTTGATAATGTTTATAATCATTTAAAAAGAATATATGTAGTTACTTTTGACAAGACAAATGTAATACAAACGAGGTTTTATAAATTCACTAAAAGTGAGTTAATGAAGTTGTTCAAACCTAATGTTGTAGATTGTTTTACAACGCGGAAAAGGGAGCTCTTTTGTGAACTAATGTACTGAATAGTTACATATACTTTCTCGTCGATTTCAACTCGACTAAGCTTACTACCATCCTACAACTCCCGTTCAATATGGATCAGTTTTATTATACTCGTAATTCATGTTTGGCTATCTAAAGATAAAGTCAAAATCAAGATATTTTTTTTATCACTTAAGAAACGTAAAATGAACAGAATTAAAAAAAATCTTATTCGAATTTTATAATTTAATACATATATATTATATATGGTTTATATTGTACCTACATACAAGAGTAATTATAAAAATAATCAAGACAACAAAAAATACATCTGTATTGATTAAAAAACTTTAAATCTTAATTTGGTTAGTTAGCACTCGGTAACTTGCATGTGCACGTACTGCAAAAATTTACATGTGCATGTAGTGTAAACACTTGCTGTAGTGGAACAGACTAAATAAGGTCAATTTCAGACTCTAGTATCAACCGGTGCATCTAACTATCTTGATAGCAACAGGCTGTTGGAATTTAAATCTAAATTTAACCCACACAAAAAAGTTTCAAAAAAAAATATTCAGATTTAAACAATCATAAATAAGAAATGGTGATTAAATAAAGAAACCTTCAGACTATGGCTGACATATACAATTTAATCTGATAAGTGATTCATTTAATTACAAAATACTCTAATGTATTTACTGCATAATATGCTTTACTGCTAATAATATTAATTAATTATTACATTATAATTATTATAATTGCATTAATGTATTTCATCACAACACGAGATTTTCATTATCGACGGAGGTTGATAATTAAATCTGTAATATTTATTATCAGTCATATATATATATATATATATATATATATATATATATATATATATATATATATATATATATATATATATATATATATATATATATATATATTTAATTAGATTAAGATAAACACTTGTCAAGCAAGCCACAGTTCAAACAGTAATTTTACCTATCTGTAGTTACCTTTGAGCTATACAGCACGGCTAGAATTTATTAAGTTACTACTTACAATGCCTAACTCTAAACGATCTTACTATGTTCTTTCTCACACTCTGGTGGTTAAAATAAGCCTAATGTTACCACGTTTTTTGTCATTGATTATCTCAGTGTAGACTTTATTTTTTGCAAATTTTCTTGATTTTTTCATGGCTAAACAAATTAATATCCTATTTATTTGTTTAGCCATGGCTTCTTATACTAACAGTCAGGATTAGTATACGCCGCCTTAGCTGAGGAATGAAATAGATAAGTTCATTAAGAAATTTTAGTAATCTCTCCCTCTTGATCTGTAACCAACCATAATATTGTAATTAGACACATTCGATTTTAAACTAGTTCTAACTTCGGTCGGTTGCATTTAATTAGATATTTAATTAGCGTCGCTTGGCGCTAACATATTTCTTCTAACATCTTATTTTTCCATGCTTCTTAAATATTAGATATTATCAATATTTATACTCATAGCAGAAGTGTATAAAATGTTATTGTACAAGTCATCCAAGACCCATTTATGTTCCTCTAAATAGAATTGAACATTTGAGAAGCTCTGGAGGAAAATGATTTTCACGCATTTTTGGTATTTCACATCAATTACTTTTTTTAATGACCTCCACTAGCCAATTGTGACTTAGACACCCCAATCTGGTGCGACTGGTGCGGTGCATTGCTAAAAGATATATTATGTCCTTAGTTTTTGTCAGCTTAAATCTAAGATTGATCAATGAAGAAGTTCTCAGTAGAACCATTGAAAGGGATGCGCATTGAAATTACCAAACAAATAAAAACGTTTGATATCGTTATCAGCTACAACCCCTCTTATCTCATCAAAGACCTCTTTCAAAATAAGCAAACTATGAATCAAGTCTATTGGTATCAACACTGTTAATTAATACACGAATTTTAATTTGAATAGAAAGACTTTTATTTGATAATATAATCATGTTTTAGTAAATAATTTTAACAGCCAATAGAAACCTATTAATTATTTTTTTCGTTCATCGCTTTTTATGCTTATATCGTGTAATATTCATAATTTCATTACTTAAGTGATTGTGTTACCACTACTCGTATTATAGTTCCTAAAAGTAGTCAGGTTGTGAAAGTCTCTAGCATTCTAAAAAATGTCTTTAAAAAGCGAAACTAAACGATGTATGTTTGTATAAATGTGTCACAGCTGAAGCTGTTAGTGTGGAACACATTTTGAAGCAGTTCTATTAAAACGAGTTTCAAACATATCGTGCTTTTATCGCCATCGCTATAACAAAGTAACTGAAGCGACGCTATAGACAAAATTGCTTCTGTTTGCAAAATGTATCATATAATAAATATAATTAATATGTCATATTATTTTTGTGTTAAGTGTTTTCATACACTGTTAATCTTTTAAATCTGTCTAATTGCAATTTGAAAACTCTTAATTATTATGATATAATATTAAAGACACCGGGCCGTCTGTTTTTCTTATATAAGCTATGAATTCAATAGCACTTCGTCCGCCTTCGTCCAAAAACATATTTTCCATATTGCATGTGTTAGATATGCGAGATAATATGAATAAGGTTAGATATAAATATAATGTCATGGTATCAGGCCACTTGTTTAATCATCTTGAGTAATGAACTGTCAGATGGAATTCCTTGACGAGCTGTAAAAGTGTAAACATTATTAAGAATAAAATTACTAAGTTTAGATATATTGAAGTTATTTTCTCTGATAAAATCACCCTACCTTAAAATTAATAACTAAAAACATAATAATTATTATTAATAAAGACGCCATTTCTACATTTACTGCTCATATTTATTATCAGAAGTGGGATGAACCCTAATAAAATTCGTAAAATGGGTAACCGAAAACGATCGAAACACTCTCATCGGAAATCAAAAAGAAGATGGTGATTAGAAGATACGAATACAGGCAGTCCGCTGGTGCACCGGAATTAAGTGAGACTGTCTCTGCGTTGGGCCGTGTTGCTTTTTGTAGCAAAGATAATAGAACAACGCGTTCAAGAAAATCTGCGACCGGACGAGACTTAATTCAACATTCGTTGATGGAAACGAACGGAGAGACGTCGAATAGGTTCAGCCTCTTCGACACGTGTGTGGCTGCGGTGGTACAAACTTTTCCGGACTGAATACACAAAATATGCCTGCTGTCACTACTACCGAGGCTGCACTTGCTACCGCTGCTGCTGGGCCTGTTCAAGGCTCTTTTGTAGGAGATCAAGCTAATAAATCAGGTCAGTGTGACTCCAATACACCGACCAATGTTGTGTTGAATAGTAATGATCTCGCCCAATTGTTAAAATCTTTTGTAAAGCCTGGCTTGTCATCATCTATTAATACGAACGAAAATAATATGATTCCTGAATTTGACCCGGCCGTTAAAAATCATAGAATTAATTTATTGTTATCGAAAGTGAAAAGTATGAGTAAAAGTATGAGTATGCGCTAATATATCAGTGGGACGAAGCACATATTATGCATTATGCTTTGCCAAACTTGTAGGTAACGCAAAAAAAGTGGTATCAGGGTCAAACGTCGGTATTACGTAATTGGGGCGAATAGCAAGTTTCTTTTGTGTAAAGCTTTTCCTTCTGAGATCAATTACGGTGTGCTTTTGTCTGAGATGCTTGAACGGTGACTTAAATTTTATGAAAATTTAGACGAGTATTATTACAAAAAAAAAAATATGTTATTAAATGCGTGTGAAATGTCTGGTAAAAAAAGCCGTCGATTGTATTATACATGGTATGAGATGATCGAATGGTCCGGGCCGGTGTATCATCGGGACGTTTTACAGAACCAGAAGATTATTAAAATTTTTAAAAGATGTTTGTAAAGAGCAAGAAGATATTTTTAGAAATTCTAATGTTAATAAAACCCGTTCAGTTATTATTTGTAATCGGTGCAATGAACCTGGGCATAGAGTCCAACAGTGTCCTAAGCCTGTTATAAAATATGAAGAATGTATTCGTTTTGGTCACAGTAGTAATGATTGCTATTTTAAAAACAATACTAGAAAATTTGAAAAGCGCGTTACTCGTATGTTGTTCGATAGTAATAAGTCTAATAATAATAAATATTATAAACAAGTTGTAGTCAATAATTCAGTGTTTTATCGATTTAAGAAGCGATTGTTATCTTATTACGAAAGAAACTAGACAAATTTGGTTTGGAGTTGACAAAAGAAGATTTACTCTCTATAAGAGGCGTGGCTGACGTAATCATTCCAATATTAGGAAAAACTTATTTCTCTTTCCGCATTGATTTAGTGGAAGCAAATATCAATGCTTCTAATTATTAATACTCATTAGTCAAAACTTTACCGAACTACCCAAAATTGTCATTACGTAAACTGATAAGGCATTTAATATATTCTCACGTAACACAAAACATGAATTACCTCTTTTTTATAAGTATTGCCTACTAAATCAAACAATTAAAGCGATACAAAAATAAATAGTGTAAATATATTAATGTTATTGTACAGATTTAAAGGATAGTGAAATATACACCCAGAATACTTACAGAGACAAATTGTATATAGGAAGGGATTTATCAGATTAGAAATAGTAAATGCGATTTATTCATATTAAATTTGGCCAGTTTTAAAGATCCTCAACCTCTTTATTTTTCAAAAGATACGATTATTGCTAGCGCTATTCCTATTATATACAATGATTCCAATCTAGATTTTAATAACGATCAGTTACGGTGCTTAGCCACGCATACTTTGGAGCCATTTAGTCCAACTGATATATTGATTAATCCAAATAACCCTACTGAACAAAAAAAATAGTTTACAACCTTATTAATAAATATCCCGAATGCTTTCCCAAATTTTGTCAGAATTAGGGTGTACGAGTATTTCAGAATTGAATATTAAATTGTCACATGGTAAATAATTTCATTCATTTTGCGAAAGTAAGAAATTCTAAATAGTATCTTCTAGTAACTGGCCAGTCCTGGGCTAAAAGGCAAATAGATAGATATGAATACACTAAAACCAAGGTTTACCGCGATCAAGCCTAGTTTGTGATAAGATGCAGGAGGTAAATTTCAATTTGTGTTGAATTGTATCATGAACCGGGTGATAAAAGCTTCTCCTCTAATAGGTAATAGGTAACAGGTGAAGTTAATAGACCTATGTTTCTGATGTGTAACGATGCCGGAAGACTGTGTGGCTGGTTTATGACTGGAGGATAAACGCGTTTTGCCTCTAAAAAGGAAAAGTGAAGTTGTTTCCAATCTGAGACCGTATAATTATAAAATAAGGAACGTAACTAGACTATGTTAGATCTATAATGTAAAAAATATTTTCAAGTTGTGGACGTTCCAGAAAGATCGCTATAATTTAAAGGTACTTAATTGTAATTGTACCTAAAAATACTCTGGACAGGTCGCAAAAACGCCAGACAATCAGGGTATATTTGTTGATAACGATGTAGAGCCAAATAATCGTGATATTATTGATAGAACTGAATATGCAAGATGATTGGACCGTACATGAAGTTTTCGTGTAGCCATAGCTCACCAGAAGTCGGTGGTTATTAATTGTAGTCTGTGGCTACGCGGCAAGCAGTCAATTCTTGCGGAAACCATGGAATCCAGTAGAGACTTAACGTTCACTTCGCATAATTTTTTTTTATGTCGTTCGCATAAGATTAGTAACTGATGGTTACTGGGCTATGATTAGCTAGAAATGTAGAGCTCAAGTATTTCAGTGTATTTAGTCTGATTGGTAAATGGTATCTCTTATGATATACGGTTATAATAAAGTCAGTAATAATTTGAGATTTTTTTTTAAAATGTAATTTGATTGTTAATTTTATATTGAAATGATTTGAGCATTCTTATTGTAAAGTTATTTTAATGAAGTTGTTTGATCTGACGATTTTATTTCAAATTACTTTCTCTTTTAGCTAGATAGTCGATAACTGTTGAATGATGTTCAGTTACGAGTGATTGACCTGTTTGATACTGCGTGACGAATATTGTTTCAGAATTACATACAGGGACGTGCGTATCAGAGAGATTAATAGTATGGGAGCTGAATTGACAATATTCGTGAGGGCCGATTATTTGAATTAACGATGCAAATAAGAGATTCACTTCACCTTTCCGCCGACACATGAATAACAAGTTTGGAAACTACTATGTTACGACTCATATTTTCTATCTCCAAGTTGACTGTGTATCTATCTACATAAGGATGAAATTTATGATTTCTAAAGAGATTTTGTTAATTGCAAAACAATTTGCACTATCAAAGTTCGCTAGACCTCAAATTTAACGAGCCATATATGAGAACCATGAGATAACGTTGGAACGCCTTATGGAACTGAACTGACCGTGGATTCTTTGTATATCTTTAAAAAACTATGAGATACTTTTGGCATGCCTTGAGTAACGTACATACTACAGACAATTCGATAGTCGCAACAAGAATCAACGAGGCTGGTGCATGAAGCGCATTGCCTGTCAGTATGGTCATATCGGCGTGATGACAATACTTCAACAATTATAATTATTAAATTAACTAATCAACTAATTTGATTTAATTACAAAACGATGATTGTATATCAATGTAAAAAAAATACCATAAATTATAGCTTTTCTAGTTGTGTTGTTTTAAGAACATAAAAAAATGTTACTGGCAAAAACATGTAGCGACCAGCACGCGCGTAGATCACTGTAAATGAACCGCACAGAAATTAATACTGGGAAATAATTGTAGCGACATGAACGTGCGACGGTTTCTATAAAAGACCTGCACAGAGATTACCACAGGCATTCTTGCTCGAGTTGTCGGACTGTGTGGATTTCTTTAAGGATACTGTTACGGTACCCGTTGAATAAGTTAAGCTATAATTATTTGTGAAGTTTTATTTGAAGAATTAATAATGAACTTGAAGAGGTATTGTAATGAGAAATATTATGATTGTAATAATTCTGTAATTATCGTCGTTTTGTAAATGATTATGCTATTAGATGGAATTTGAAGAAGAATCGTAATGAGAAATATTATGATTGTAATAATTCTGTAATTATCGTCGTTTTGTAAATGATTATGATATTAGATGGAATTTGAGGAAGCATTGTAATGAGAAATATTATTATTGTGACAATTCTGAAAAGATCGTATTATGTATATGATTATGATACTAGATGGAATTTGGAGAAGCATTATAATGAGAAATATTATTATTGTGATAATTCTGTAAAGATCGTATTATGTATATGATTATGATACTAGATGGAATTTGGAGAAGCATTGTAATGAGAAAATTTGATATATGTTGGATAAATAGTATGATGGGTCTGGAAGTCGAACACGGCCATGAAGTCTTGTAGCAATATTGGTTCTGGACATCATGGTGAGGGGTTCGGTGCAGATGTTTTACTGTTATCTGGAAGTCGAACACGGTCATGAAGTCTTGTGGCAATATGTGCTCTAGACTTCATGGTGAGGGGTTCGGTGCAGATGTTTCACTGTTATCTGGAAGTCGAACACGGTCATGAAGTCTTGTGGCAAAATGTGCTCTAGACTTCATGGTGAGGGGTTCGGTGCAGATGTTTCACTGTTATCTGGAAGTCGGACACGGTCATGAAGTCTTGTGGCAAAATGTGCTCTAGACTTCATGGTGAGGGGTTCGGTGCAGATGTTTCACTGTTATCTGGAAGTCGGACACGGTCATGAAGTCTTGTGGCAAAATGTGCTCTAGACTTCATGGTGAGGGGTTCGGTGCAGATGTTTCACTGTTATCTGGAAGTCGGACACGGTCATGAAGTCTTGTGGCAAAATGTGCTCTAGACTTCATGGTGAGGGGTTCGGTGCAGATGTTTCACTGTTATCTGGAAGTCGGACACGGTCATGAAGTCTTGTGGCAAAATGTGCTCTAGACTTCATGGTGAGGGGTTCGGTGCAGATGTTTCACTGTTATCTGGAAGTCGGTCACGGTCGTCAAGTTTTGTAGCTGAATAAGTTCTTAACTTGGCGGTGAGGGGTCCGGTGCAGATGCGAGCATTATGAGTAGGATTGGAAGGCGAGGGTGGCCCAGAATTGGGTGAAGTCCTCGATGCAATCCATTTTATTTATTTCTTTGGGAAGTTTTACACGATTTCATTACGCTTAAGCGTGGTGAAATGAGGGGTTAAATGCCAAAGATAGAAACGAATATGTAAATTGAAAAATGCAAATAATGATTCTGTGTACTAATATAGTTGAATGACAGAATAATGAAAATCGCTAAGTTAAAAAATGTTTATTGTTATATTTTTCATTTTTATGATAAGTTTGGGGACAAACTTAATGTAGTTAGGATGGCCGAATGTTAGATATGCGAGATAATATGAATAAGGTTAGATATAAATATAATGTCATGGTATCAGGCCACTTGTTTAATCATCTTGAGTAATGAACTGTCAGATGGAATTCCTTGACGAGCTGTAAAAGTGTAAACATTATTAAGAATAAAATTACTAAGTTTAGATATATTGAAGTTATTTTCTCTGATAAAATCACCCTACCTTAAAATTAATAACTAAAAACATAATAATTATTATTAATAAAGACGCCATTTCTACATTTACTGCTCATATTTATTACATGTCTACGATGGTATTTTTTGGAAACATATGGGGAAGGCAGCTACTAAAACACAAGTCAATAGGTTTGCTTGAAATTCAAAGAGACAGAACACGTTTCTTTTTCTGAACATATGTTCATACACAGCCTGCACGAGGTGCCTTTATAGATAGTTTTTTCATATTTTTTTTAATATGTTTTTTCATATTTTGAGGCAAAAAACAACATTTAAGAATGTAGTATATATAAAGTAACATAATTATGAATATCGTAAAATCGATTGCTTGCTTACATCAACATCATATTACGAAAAATATGTTGTAATTAGATATACTAACGCTCATGAGCATTATTGTAAAATGGTACAATACGAATTATTAAAATATATATGAAAAATAGAATATAGGAACTGACATTTGAACACGGCAGAAGCCACCAAAAGATCGAATATGCAAAATAAAACACGCTAGCCTTGTGTACCGTTAGATCGTAAACAAAAGGTCATTGAGGTAATAAGAGTACCTACACACTACAACACTTGAAAATATTATAAAGCCAGACGTTTAAACATTCGACTGCTAATTATTATACGTATGTGAATTGTTGAATGTAACCATACAGTTGTATTAATCTTACAAAGAAATTTATATTAATTTATTTTTTGTATTTTAATATTACATATTGTCTAGATTATTCTAATTTATAAAGGATTTCAAAATATGATATACTAAATTAAATTTTAAATGAACATTTCTTCGACATGGGCAGAATTCGAAGGTGCGACATCAGAGAAAACGTTTTGTCGCTACCTTGAGTTACGGTGTCGCTACATGCCTTGATTAATCTAGCGCTCTATACATATAATCGTCTTTATCGGGTATATATAACACCTGTTAGGCTTCCTTTAAAAAATCTAACACGTGTTTCTAACTTTGTATGGAATATTTGAAAAGATGCCAAAACCTAAATTATTGTTTGAAAATGTCTAAACGTTTTTTTACCAAATCTAGCTTATTTAAATTTCAAATATTTTAATTTGTTTTTCGATTTTGCTGAAAAAGGTAAAACGTAGATGAAGAATCTCACAGCTCGTTCGATTCCTGCCTTGGAGAGATGAAAGTGAATTAACAAGTTTGTGCGATTCCATGACAGGGGAGAAAAGGATGCAACGATGCATCAGTTCCTATCTTATAGGTCATTGACCTAATGAACTAAAGAAAATGAGATGATATTTGGTAGAACTAAAACTCTATCCAACATCCTTCTCAAGTTTCATACATTAATAGAATTTGTACAGGCGAGAGATATTTTATTAAATTCCTCAATGTAGCCCTATACAATTATAGTTTCTCTCAATAGAATAGTTTGGATGCATGATGGATTCATGGAGCTAGTAATTCTCTTTGAAGGTAGTTCACTAAGGACACAACATACATATAGTTCAACTAGGTATATCAACTTACTTGTTTTTGAATCCCAGGATCGAGAATTTGAAATTTGATATTATAATTTTTCTTGGTTTAGAGATATATACAATATTATTATTTGTTATGCATCAGTAAATAATAATTACAATAATATATAAAGTCACAGGGACTGCACCCAGCATTACAACTTCTCTATATTCTATAAAAGCGGGAAACCATGTATCACTATATTTTTTTTCAATTTAAAATGTGATATTTTAGGGAAAGTGAAAAGTCGAAAACATCTTGGTTTAAAATGACAAATAATCTAGAAGTTATTATACACAAGATTTATACTTTTGGAGTTCACCTAATATGATGATTGTTTTATCGAGTTCTTCTATTAGCAAATATCAAACTCTACTTAATAAAAATAGATAGCTGATATTTATATATATATAATAAAATTGCATCGAGAAATTGCAAATGTGAATCGTAAATTGGAAATTATTATTATAACACATTCTTTATTGATAACTAATAAATCAAATATTACATACACAAGTACAATGGGCGTAGGTGTAATAAAGTACATGCAGTAGGTACAACAGGCGACCTAAGTGATATTTCTTCCAAGCAACCATAGGGCTAAAAAAGAGCTAACGCACATTTATATAGGAAAGCTTAAAGTTACAATAATAAATACTTATACGTAAAATCAATAAGATAAAAAAAACTGAACCATATATTATAAGTACAAGGAAAATGAAAAATAATAATAGTAATTTATTTATATTATTTTATTTATTAACAGACAGTTAGTATACATAAGTCGACTCAATTATCTTTAGTAATAGTAGGGGAGCCCAGGATGCTAAATGTGCAGTGACTAAAGCGTCATGGGGACCTATAGGATTGTGAAGATTAAGTACTAAAACGAAAAAAAGTTTATGTAAAGGAAAGGAAAGCGTGTACAAATTTTGAAAAAGTAAAAAAAAACAGTCGCATAGAAATACTTAAGCGCGTCAGATACTTATAATATATACGCGCTAAGTCTTTCTGATAACTGAGCGACATTAATCTGACGAGTAATTAGGGGAGGGTGCCCGTAAAGAGGGGTAGAAAAACGAAAAAAAAAAAGTTATTTGAGCGTGTCAGATATTCAGAGGGAACGTTAAGTAAACTCAAAAAAGTGTCATATTCAAATGACTGACGATTTGGACGTGGTCAAAGGTCATGACAGATTTTTGAAAATGTAAAAAAAAGTTTGGCCTTGAAATACTCGAGCGCGTCAGATTTCAAGTTGATGTCTTAATCGTTCTAAATGATAATCTGACAATAATGTGGAGGAATATCGATAATCTGACAATTGGATTTTTTTTAATCATTTATTTAGGTAAACATATATCATAAAGTATTAAAAATAAGTATTTTAGTCTCCATCCTCACTGGATTCGTATTCGAAGTTAGTTTCTACATAGTCAATTTCTTCGTTCGGCAGATGCTAGTGCGCGCATGATGCGAGAGAGTAAAAATTAGAGAAAGAGTGAGAAGGAAAGAGGGACGCGGAGTGGAAAATATACAGTTCTCAGCAGCTGTATGCTCTACACTTTATTTATGATTTTAGCTACATCACCCCATGAAAATCGTCAGATTATATTAATTCCATAATCCTTAATAGATTTCCTTCAAAATAAAAAAAAAATTATCGCGTTCGACCATTTTGAGGTAACGAATCTTTGTGACTTGCCAATTTCCTTAAACCACGCTTGAATCGTCAGATTATTGAAATCTACGCTGTTATGCATGTGCTTAACTTACCTTGCCTTCATCTGACGCGCACGAATATTTCTGAGGATCGATTTTTTTTACTAGTCTGACGGTCTGCCCTCAACGCAGGCCCTTATATTAAGGGTTCATATTTGGTAAAGGTATATTACAGGGTACAACGTTTCTTCCCATATAATTTTCTGACGCGTTCTAGCAACACGGATTATCCCCGCTTGGGCTCCCCTACTATAAAAAAGTAATCTTTAACAGACTTTCTTATAGACCACTTTAAACTTATTTAAAGTTTTTTTTAAGTGAAACTTCTTTATCGGGGTTGGAAAAAAATGTATGTAACATTTTTTCGTTACGCGCCATTTTTTTGAAGTGAAACTTCTTTATCGACAGATGGGATAAAATTTTATAGCAATGTCAAAAAATTATGACGTTTTTATGTTACGCGCCATCTTTATTTCTAAGTCACATTTTTCCGTTACGCGCCATATTTGAAGTGAAACTTTTTTATCGACGGATGGGAGAAATTTTATAGCAATGTCAAAAAATTGTAACGTTTCTGTTACGCGCCATTTTATTTTTGCTTAAACTTTATCTAATTTAGCTTAATTAGCAATTCCCGTTAAGTTGTAATTAGTGAATCATTTAAAAAAAAAATGTCATAAAGAAGTTTCACTTCTTACATGTGTACACTAATACATACAAACATATTTTTTATCTGATTCAGTGACCTAAGATATATTTATATAAATAAAGGGTACTGGGGAAAAGTTTCTTCGCATATGATGAAAAGACAAGACATTTTTTTCAAAGTATTTTCATTTATTTATATTATATTATATATTTTGGTCGATAACTTTTTGCCACCTTGTAGGCCATAGTCCCGTGATATAATCCAATTGCCGTAGAAATTTTGGGACTTCTGATAAAAAAAAACGGGACATGTAGTTTTAACAGTCCTCTCTTGATGCTAAACTGATAGAGCCTAAAGAATTCTGTAGAGATCGAATAAGGTAGAAATCTGAAGGTACAAGGTCATTGCTATACGGTGTATGGATTAATACCTCTTGGCAAAAATCTCTTTGTTTTTTCTTAATGGTTATTTTTGTCTAGCGTTATCATGATGAAAGACTACACCCATTGCATTGATCAATTTTGGCTGCTTTCTTGCAAGATCTTGCTTTCATTTCATCAGCTGTTGGTAGTAAATTTTCTAATCGATGGTTCTGCCTGACGAGTGGCGGTAAAAGCTCATAATAAAGTCTTGCAGGCCCACCAGACATACAGCATCACCTTATTGCGAGCTAAACCGAGTTTTGCTACAATCTGTGTGGCCTGACCGAACTTTGACCATTTTTTTTTCCACGTTATTATCATATGTGATCCACTTTTCCTCACCAGTTATCAATCTCTTCAAAAACGGGTCAGTTTCATTAGGTCTCAGTAAAGAATCACAAAATGTATTACCCAAATATCGAGATTTTGGTGTGCCCAGCTTTTTTCAAATGGATCAAAACTTTTTGTGATCAATTTTCAGTTCTTCAGCTATGTCGTAACTACTGACATGCCCAACTTTTCAAATATTTCGTATATGTTATTTGTAACAGAGCAACCAGGGTGACGTGCATCTTTGACATAAAAATTCTCGGATTGAAAACGCTTAAACCAACTTTGTCTTATTGATACTGCATAAGGTCCATAAATGTCACATTTTTTTTTTCGGTGCTTACGTTGCTTTTGTAATGAAACTTTAAAATCTATCTCATTTCTTCATTAGAGTCACTAATTTTGACAGAAAGAAAAACAAATGGAAAATAGAGGGAAACAACATCTTACTTCAATGTTTCTTTTTTTTTAATGTGACCGTTTTAATATCATTAAAACCAGCCAGATACAATTAGTAAAGAAGAAAGAAGCTTTTATTAGAAGTTCATATATACATATAGTATATATGAAAATGTAATTTTCATGATAAACAAACATCGCTTTCAATCTTAACAATATATATAAAATTCATGATTTTATGTGGTTTTATTGAAACTTCGTTAATTGCTTGTGCACGCAGACTTTTCAATACAAGTGTTCAAAATTTTTTATCAAATATATAACTTATACACCGGTAATTGATAGTAATTATGGAAGAGCAATTGCAAACTCGCATTTTATAATAATAAATTAATTTTATTATATCATTAAAGTAATTTCTCCATATTACCAATAATTGAAAACCCTGTACAAAACTATATCTCAAACACATTAAATTAACACTAGTAAAATATAAGTTTATTTATTTATTTTTTCAGGTAAGAAATACCTACTCAAGATTTATTTGACTAGGTATTTCTTACTTGAAAAATTTTCCCCATTTACAAGTATGAGCGTAACTCTTTTCATAAAAGTTTGACATTTTCCTATCGTTAGAACTCGTAATCTAAAAATACTTCATACTTTTAATAAATCTTCCTTTGATGATTCAATGTGCGCTTTGTTTTGTCAGGTTGAATTTTTTTATACTCTTGAGTTTCTGTTTGTAATATAATATTGATTATATTATTATTACACTGTAAATCTAATCTATATATATATATATATATATTTACAAAATAAACAGTTCAGTACCGTTTTTCTGCTTTTTCCTAAAATATTTTCTTCCTGTTTTGTTTGACAGCTAGAGACAAGCTTTATATCATTGATATTAATTTTTTATCAACGGTCATTCATATAGTAACCTCAAACTTACAACAGTTAAAACTGAAAAGTATATAAGTTGAAGATAACAACAAAAAATATATAACAAATATACATTTAAATAACCAAACATTTATTCAGATTGTTTATTGATAATTCACCGTTACCAAATAATAATTAAATCGCTAAGTTACATTTACGTTTATATACAATAAAAATATCGATAGAAGTACTATTACAAAACCATTTTTAGATTTAAAAACCCTTTAACAACGTTATTACTTAATAGAACCTTTGATTATTGACATTTACACATTATGTTTTTTGTTTACTTTGAACCCTAAATATAAGACAACACAAATACTTAAAACATTTGAATATTTCAGTATTTGGATTAAATATAAAAATAAAGTAAGAAATTGTTTGACCCAAAAAACAAAAGATACCTCCTTAATTGAAGACTGGAATTGAAAATAAAAGATATGATGTGATGAATACGAGTATTTCGTATTTATTTTCCATAGATTCTTTATTTCTAAACATTATTTTACGACTAGTAACTGGCAACAGGGACATGCACTTCCCAGAACACAGAGTATACAATATATATACATACGAAAACGAACAGGCATTGGGAGCCTCTTCTATTGAAAGTTCTCTGTCTGTCTTTTAATTTTTAAAGTCGTTCTGCTTAAATGTTATCTTATTACCATTTGCTCTCATAAAAAAGATTTAACGTTTCATACAGTATTAAATATTATCAATCTCTCTGTCGTGGCTGGAAACTAGACAGACCACACCTTAATAGGTTTTCATTAATAGTTAAAATAAGGTATATAAGTATTTCTTGTCTTCAAAATCTTTATTATGCTAATATACAACTTTCTATAATATTTTGACATGGTGGACTTTACAACTACTTAGAAGAGTAGTTTTAATAGAATAAATCTGAAAGAGAGCACAGATCTTTGCAAACACTCCAGTAGAGTTCTAAATTAGATAGAACTTTTAAAACGTATGCTCTTCAAAGAACCAGGAAAGTAATGGATAGAAATTGAGCTGAAGTGCTGTGTTCTGTGCAGTTAATTTTTCTCAATAAATGCTGTCATATAAACTGGACATGAATAAAGGTAAATGTAAACTTCTATTTACTTTTATCAGTAAAAAAAATAAAACATATATGTATTTTATTAAATATTACAAACCGAATACGAAATAGATGAAAAAGCCAATACAAAACAAAACAGATTCGTATATTATAGCTATAAAAATAGCTCCAGTACAGCGTCTGCCTAAACCCTTTGTCCATTCGTCTTTTTTTCATGTTGGAGCTATCTTTGTTACGTCTACGTTCAAAATTGTAAACTTCCTGAAATTTTTGTTATAAAAATTGTTTTACAACATTTTTATAATTCTTGAGAGCAAAAAACGACCTTCAAAATCACAAAATTATTATTAATTATACGTTACTTGATGATTTAAACCACCGATTGGATATACCTACAATCTGTCGTTAAAATCCGAGGTTTAAAATACGTATTAGAATACAGCGTTGTTGAAATGTTTTTAATACAAAAACAGACGAAACTCCAATTAGGTCTATTGTGGCTCTTTGCTTGTATTAAAGAAAAAAAAATTAAGTAGAAAACCATTTTGAATAAAAATATTTTACAGACATGTAAAATGTATCTTAATTAATATTTAATGTTCTCTAAATTATTCAACTGTGCATCAATCTAAATACAATTCATATTTGTATTATTTGGGTTAATGCCAAGACACTCAATTATACGCTATTCCCTTTGGGACGTATATCCTTGTGTATTTAGTCTTTATCATTACTGATCTCGGTGACGCCACCCAGTCTCGACGAAACGGCGACTGCTTCTATCACTTTCGCAGATGGAATTATGTGACTTATGTTCTTGAAAATAAAACCTATTTCCTCCAAATATTGGATGAGACCTTTTATTGCTTTTATTCAAGAAACGGGAAACGGAATTGTGACGGGTTAAGGACAGTATTGAACAAACAAAACGAATCGTAAAAAGCATTGTTAGGTAATTTTTCATAACTCGCTCTGACATTCAATATGATATTTAAAGAAAAGGAACGTACAATTTTACTGTATTTTTATTGTTTGGTAATGGTTGGTCTTGAAGTTATCTTTTACTGATTAGTGTCAATATCATTTCTCTTCATATTTCTATGGACCTATACATTTTAATGAAGAAAAAAATGTTTTAAAAATATTTTTATTGTTCTTGTGAACTTATAAAATATATAAACATTTTAGAAACAATTAAAGTTAATAGACGGCAATCTGTTATTGACGATGTAAACAATGCTCTCTCAGATGTTATACAATGGTTTAACGCCAATAATTTGATTTGTTACTCAATAAAAAAAGGGCGAAATGTTTCAATTTTAGTTTACCAAATGTTAAAAATTTTAGAACCGATGTACAATTAAATAATGAGGAATTGGACTTGGTCAAATCTATTACTTTCTTGGGCATTACTTTAAATGAAAAATTGCAACGGGGTCCTCATATATTTGATTTATCAAGCAGACTTAGTTCTGCTGCATACGCGGTTAAAAAAATACGTCGATTAACAAATATGGAAACTGCTCAATTAGTTTACTTTAGTTACTTTCATAGCTTAATGTCATACGGTATACTCTTATGGGGCAATGCGGCTGACATTGATACCATATTTAGATTGCAGAAGAGGGCTGTTCGCGCAATATATAATATGAGACCAAGAGACTCTTTAAGAAACAAATTTAAAGAATTTAAATTTAAGACTGTTTATAATCAATATATTTATGAAAATTTAATTTACGTTCATAAAAATATTTCAAAGTTCAAGAAAAATTGTGATTTACATAAAATTAATACAAGACAAAAATAAACTCGCTATGCCCGGCACTAAACTCCATAAAATAGGTAAATCCTTTAAGGGTAATTGTATACGTTTTTATAATAAGCTTCCAAATGAAGCCTTAAGCCTATCATTAAATAAATTTAAATTATATGTTAAAAATAATTTGATAAAAAACCCTACTATAGTGTAAAGGATTACATCAAGGACGGTATGGGCTGGGGAATTAATTGTATTTTATTGCGAATAGCTAGTAATCTCCGCAATTTGTTTTTTGTTGTAAATTAATTTTGCTTTATCGACCTGCTGCATCACACCGATTCCTTAGAAGTCACTACTTGCGGTAGCATCGAGAGTCGGGTTGCCTTCCTCCCTCAAATATGGCGAAGGGGGTGTTGTCTGGCTCTTGTGTTATGCTCGTGAACGGGTGCTGCTTGCGGTAACTGGTTGTGTGACAGGCCGAAGATTTTTTTAATTTCTTTTTACTGTTATTATTAATTTCATTTTCATTGCTTGACATCATTAGGCTTCATTTCCGATTGATTGCGACGGTTCTAGTTGTTCCAAAATTACATTTAAGATTGACGTTTGTGAAACAGTGATCACAATAACAAAAAATATATCCGGCTGAGTTTGTTGTGTGGTTCTTCTCAGACCAGGACGCGTTTGAAACCCTCATAGCTTTAACACTAAAATGGAAAGTGCTTTTACAGAAGGGCTTATTACGATAAATCTAGTATCGTAATAGGCCCTCCTGACACTTCCATGTTGACGTACACAAGTGATCCTGATTATGATTCTAAGAGGAAAATATATAAATAAAAAAATATAGTATATTGATACATACGTATGTATCTTTAAAATCATTGTTTTGTACGTTTGTTTTTAGCGTACCGCGGCAAAACAATGAGACGGATTTTGATAAAATTTGATTTTGTCGTCGCCTTGCCAATATTAATATTTGAAACACTATTTACTCCCAAAAATGACTTACTTTTACGGCAAACCCAAAAATGATACTCTAGTTACAATAAAACTAAAAATGTATAGCATTGTATTACTAGTAAGTGACGTTAGACGTTACAACAATAAAATATATTTATTTAATCTGTATATGTACACGCAGAATACATATCACATATACTTATTAAAACATACAATCGTAAAAAGTCACTGCTTATTTCAAAATGAAATTTCTTCCAGCAGACCTGTGAAAGGACAACACAACAATGAGTAACACTACATGTGCGCACCACATGACAATAATGAAAGAATTAACAAAAAAAAAACAAAACACAAACATTAATTTAAATTTCATATTTTTCTTTCATCTCAAATATATAATAAGACAGTAAAAATCGAGTGTCTGCACATTAAATAGATTAAAGACGAGTAACAGAAACAAAAAAAAAACATTTTTTGGAATTTTTGTCTGCCTGTCTGGTACGTTATAACGTCGAAACTACGCAATGGATTTGAATGCGGTTTCCACAGATGGATTATGTATAATCTGGAGCGTTGTCGTTTGTTTCGTCAAAATCGAACTAGGGAAAAAGAAGTTATGGTTAATTGAAAACAGAATTGAATGCGGTTTAAATAAACGTATTTAATTTAGGTAAAGCTAGAATTTCTACTTTGTTTTATCTGAATTTTAATAAAATAACAAATTGAATATGATCATAATATGCCCATTTTAAATTTAATTACATAGAATCACAATAGATACCGCTAACTTTTTTTAGACCTCGCTAGGATTAAGTTTTCGCTTATAGTATACCAATTTAAAATTTTACAAAGATTTTTTTTAATTGAATATTACTCAAAAACATAATATTTGGTAAAATTATGTTGTATATGTTGTGTATGTATGTTATTATTTTCAGTTTGATATCGTAGCAATGTAATGTCTCTATGTAGAACATTGTCACGGGAATAAGATACTTTAGAATTAACTGTAAGACTATAAAAGCGAAAAGCTTTTTTTAAAGGGACGTCAATCAAAGTTAGGTTTCATAATTACTTAGAAGTTAAACCAAACGTCCAAATTATTGTTAAATTTTTAATCAGGCTGTGATTGCACTTTAGAAGAGATTGAGTTAGACATTTTGAAACATCAGCAATTGGTTGGGTGGTTTGTTTGTTTTGCCGTAAGTAATGTAAAAAACTGAACACCTTTCTGGTTTCTATTGATGATAAATTAAACTTAATAGAAATTATTTGATTTATCGATATATCTTAATATATATAAATTACGTGTCACGTTGTTTGTCCGCGATGGACTCCTAAACTACTTAACCGATTTTAATCAAATTTGCACACCGTGTGTAGTTTGATCCAACTTGAAACATAGGATAACTTACATCTTAATTTTAAGTCACAATATTATTTTATATCAAAATATTGTTATTTCGTTATTGGCCTTGATAAATTTACTTGCATTTTAATTTTTTTCCTTTACTTAGCGGTCGGGGTTTTTTTAAACTTTTATTTTATTTTGTCTAATACCGTGACTTCTAAAATAGTTTACTACAATGTAATAGGTATATCCAAAACCTTAGCAACCACAGCAACGCGTGGCCGAGTCTGCTAGTATATATATATATATATATATATATATATATATATATATATATATATATATATATATATATAGACGATATGCTTATAATATGGAATATGACATAAGCTGCCCAATTATTTGGTTATATGATTTAAATTTCGATACTTTTAAAAATGACATTCTGTACGTACGTTTAAAATTATTTGTTTACTTAAATGTAGGTACTTAACTACACTACCTAGGTAGGTAAACATAAAGTATATATATTTCATTGACTTATCACTTTCTTTGGTCAATAGGTAAAAAGTACTGCACAGATTTTGTGAATATTTTTAATACTTTGATCCAGGTCCCAACTCGAAACAATAATTAACTAATGTTCTGAAGGAGTTACCTTCCGCCTTTACCATATAATAATATGTACACTGTCGCGGATAATACCAAATAAAATATATAAATGCGTTAATTAATTTTTCAGGAAGTCTATTGTCTCATAGTTCAAAAACTTATTAAACTTATGTATAACGTTGATGTTGTTTAAAAAATATTTGAATCTAATTTCGTCTAACTTCTGCTTCGATGAAGTTGTTATGAATGAGTGAGTCCAGAATTAATAACACGTGTCCAAAACGTAGAATTAAGGTATTTTATGTCATCGGATACTTATGGCTTGTGTTGTTGTTTAAGTCCTCGTGTGTTGTTAATTTAAACCGGCTATTATTATATTGGCATAACTTCCAGATTCGTGTTTTTACTTCGGTTGTTTCGGGATGCTCGGCAGGTTCATTACCTAAATCAAATTGTAAAACTTTTTAGAACAATTAGATATCTAACGTTTCTGAGACGTCTAAATAAACTAAAGATGAGATTCTACAATGAATTTCTTAAAAAAATATAAATATTTAACTTTTATTTATTACCAAAAGATTCATAAACCATCAACCAATCAAAAATTATTGTAACAAGTGTATGCTAAACCAAACAGAGTTAGTAAAAACAATCATCGAGCAAGATGTTTTTGGACCGATGATATGATGAATAGAAGAGATGGAGGACCGTGATATGACTTGAAGTGCTTGAAATAAACATCAAAAGGCAGTAGAAGATAAGACAAAATGCAGATGATTCTAGTGGCTGGCGGGTGAGTAGACTTAAAAATAAGTTTTCCTAAGCAAAAAACTGCATTAAAATCCCTTGAAACTTGTATAATATAATAATAAATATAAATTACTAGTGCATAAATTACCTCTTTTAAAGCCATTATTACTTTAAAAGAGGAATATAATACGGACCGCATTTCGAAATTTCATTCTAATTTCAAATAAGATACCATGTTATAGATAACATAATTTTGACAGCTTCTTGAAAATGTCGTGTAGGTAACATCTGGAGTTACTAGACTAGTTAAGGCTGTATTGCCAAATATTGTTGGCACCATGAGCAAAGATTATACAAGATAAATAGTCACTCATATATAGGATGCACCTGGCTCTGTACCTATACCATGCCCTAAAGGGACGCCAAACGAAAAGGTTTATTTCGTTTGTTAAAAGAGTTTTCTATTATCTTCCCGGACACTAAAAACCTTTTCATTAAGTTCTGATTTCTCCTTCGATTATTTTTTTAATAAAAATATAAACTTTCTCCATATCTATATAATATTTGTGTATAAGTAGGTGTAAAATCTTTTAAGAGAGATAATGTTTTTTTTTTTCAAATTATTTTTATTCTTGTTTGTCCAACATATATATGTAATATGGTACCGGACGAATATATAACCTTTCTATTACATTTTGTGAAGTGGCTTCAAGGTGACTTTCGCTTTGTCGAGTTAAAATTTATTATGAATGGGCATTTAATAAGAAAGTGAGTCTATTATGAACAGCACTGAAACCATAGTTAAAATTTAAATATAATTGATTTACTTATTTGATATAACGTGTCAAGAGCAAAACACATCTAATGGAAAATTATTTTTGACTATCTATAGTCAAGAAAATGTAATGATTTCTGTAAAAACCTTCGTCATATCTGGTATATGACAAGGGTTTTCATAGAAAGCCTTATTTTTAATTCAGCAGAAATCTCTTTAAAACTTGCTTATGGCGTAACTAGCTGGATGAAGCCAATTACTGTCTCTATTATTCATGGTGTATTGACGCGTCGTCAAATAGGTATCTATTGTTTGCCTTATTGTGGGTCCTTGTAACAATTTATTCTCGTTAAAGTAGGGAATTTAAACATTTTAATATTTTTAAATAATATGGATTCTTTGTAATATTTCAGTACAAAATTCAATGCCCAATTTGCCATTTGGTTTTGCACCACTATTTATTTTGTAAACTACAGCATGTTTAAGTTCATATACAAAATAGTTAAGTTATGATTTATTGCGAAAAAACGAAGTCCATGATGTAGTGGTTCATAAAAATCGAAACGATCAATCGGTACTGTCAACATCGACAGGCAGAGAAGAGCAATAGAAGCTTTAAGAGCAAACATGAGGATGCAGTGTATCATGTATGGTGCGACGAAAATACCAGTAATGCCTCGGTATTAAAAGTAACAAGATACTTGTCAAGGTCACTTCAATGTGGGCCACGTCATGAAGAATCGGTGACATGTTTTGTATACGAAATAAAAGGCGTGTTCTTGTAATAACAATGGATATTCATCAAACATACTATTTCAGCTAGTTATTTAAATATATATACATTTATTTATCATCGTTACTCGGGTATGTTATATGATACGATAGTAAAAACAGAGTCTCTTAATATAATTGGTCCTTTTAGAGGTTTGCACCAAACTTGTCTTATAAAATAAACAAGAATATTTTGGATATAACTGAATAAAAATGTATACATTTTGCATAAACAAAAAAATAAAATCAAAGTCTTTAGAAATTTACGATCATGTTCATATTATATATTTTTTAATGTTGTCTCTCCATCTCGCCTAGTCTCGCTTATAACAACTGAACCAGTTGAAATTAGTTTATTATTTGTATATATCGAAAAATATAATGTTTCAATTATAACAAGTAAATGTTATTAGTTTGAGAAACTTTTCATCAATTTAGTTTATGTCATGAAAGTGTTGAAAATTGTTTTAAATGTCGCTTGTGATATCGGAAGACCCGTTATTAAAACCTAATATGATTTAAAATTAAAATAATTTCAACAAGAATATAACTATGGTTGAAGAGGTAATTGAAATACTTGTCAATGGTGCTTTAGGCCCCAGGAAATCATGAAAATGTCTGGCCAGATTTAATAAAAATACAATATTAAATAAAAACAAGATAACAATTAAATATAAAGTAGTAGTAAGTGTTCAGTGGCAACAATTTTTATAAGAATAGAACTAAATCAAATTGTCTGACTTTTCTTTTTTTTAACTATAATTGTTCTTACCACTAATCATTAATCAATTATGAATCATTATTTGTACGAATTTTAATAATTAATTTAATTTAATTATAATAAATTATATCTGTTTAATCTGTTATTGATAAGGTTTGCAATCATATTGTTTTAATTTAATTAAGTTAAGTGTTGTAAATATTGCCAAACTGTTTATATTCCAATATTAATATATATTTAAAACTGAATGAATATATTATTAGTGGCATGTTTATTTTTAATACACATCGGTTGCTGGTTGATGGTTAACATATAACTACTTAAAGTAATTAATTTAGGTATTGGATGTTATTATTTATTGATTAAGACATGTCAGTTGATCTTTCTTCGTGAACTAGTCCAGCTACTATTCTTTTAAGGTCATTGTAAAATGAAGAAATGACGGTCACGCGGTGTCATAGAGTATAAGGAATAAGGATACTCTTGATTTAAAAATTAAAAAAGGTACATGAAAAAAGTGTTCTTCATTACAATTTAAGCGACATTGTGAAACCACCTCGTAACCTACATTCAGTACAAGTTCATTTAAGCAGTAGACAAACAATAGAGCTAAACATGAAATTCAAATACTCGTTAGCCACTGTCACTATTATTTATTTCAAACGAAATAAGTCATAACAACTAATTAATATTAAGCACTACAACAGTATGATAAACAAATATAACGACAAATATATTGTTCACACTTTACCTTTGTATTTAATGATAGTAGATGAAATTGTACTTATAGCTGACGTTACAGAGTAATACCAATTAGATTTTTAATCTACAATAAAAAATTGTATTTATTAAAAAGAGTATATAAATAATATTATAAAGTAACCAAAAAAATATTTTTTTTATTTTTATTTATCTCTTAAAACCACGCATGTTTCAGCGCAATACTTTACCTACACGATACAAAATAGTTATGTTATATTTGGAGAAAAAGTCTTAATAAATAAAAATGTAATAAAGACCTTCTTACATGTTATAAATAGTATCTAAAACATTCTATTTGTTAAAATAGAATAGAATCAACAACTATACAATCCAGATCGTTTTCTGTATTTACCTTATTACGATCGAGCTTTTCCAATAGTATCCTTGTCATAGGAATATATTTTGATAAATCGAACCTGTATTAGAGATTAGAAAGGCGAAAAGGTCTATATCGTATATCAATAAAGTCGTATGTACATTTTATATTTAAATATAAATAATAAAGTGTGGTGTGGAAATAATAACATTTATAAAGGAACGATTACAGAACATTCTAAAAATTTGGATTTACATTGAACATCTGTGCGAGTAAACCGAATCTCATTTTCAGCGCCACCTAACGGGACTTTCACAAAGGCTCTGAACTAAACACTACTTTTGGTACGTTACGTGATTCATATTTTATTTGCCGATCTTGCAACTCTATAATAGATGGCGCTTTAAGAGCTTAAAAGCGTATAGTAGAGCCATGAAAACTTTCGCTAGGACTACGTCATACTATTACACCCGTCTCAGTCTAACTGTATGGAAAGATGAATGTTATATTAGCGTGCTCACTACCACTACTTGGCTACAGATGGCGTTAGGGCCTCTGCAGTAGTAATATCGACTGAGGTTTCTTTGTACAACTTCTCACACTGAACCAGTTTAAATTCCTACTGTTTACAGTGACGTCATCATTGCACAAACCACATATAACGCAGATTTAGTCTTAACATTCCTAGAATAGATATGTCAATATAATTATAATATCCAAATGAATCATTGAGGTAACAGTGGATTAATATCGTTTTAATATACTTGATAATTCTAGAACAAAACGGTAGCTGTTGAAGAAATTGAAACTTTTCTACCAGAAACAGATATTTGCAAAATTCCATTAAAAATAAAAGAGTTTATTTAAAAATAGAAAATAAGAAAGAACAAATAGATATACGGATGAATTTATTTTTAGTTATATACATACTTACTTCTTAATTATAGTTATTTAAATTGAGTACTTGGGTATATATTACAGTGCTTATGTTAAATAAGTGTTTTTTTGCCATGAATCCACGCTCTTTCATTAATTTACCACGATTATTATTATCCCCTAAGCAAGTAAATCGTTTAAAAGTATTCGCACAACATAAGCCGTTACTTTCGTCTATCTCTGTCTGGATCTAAACTTGTGAATCGATTCTAACTACTAATGATTACCGCTAAACGGTTGTTTTAAACTAATATATAACAGATAAGCAACAAAGCTGGTCTGGTTTTCCTGAGAACATGGTTCAGTGTTGATAATTAGTATCTGGTAATAGATGGAAACTTGTCATGAAATCTATTTAATTGTATAGACATATTGTGTTACTATTCGTTTGAATATGATTTTAATATACCTATTATCAAACGTTTTATAATTTTTAAATACAAAATTTATTAACCTCAAAATGGTGATACAGTATAAACAAAATTGGAATTACTAATTATGGAAACAATAAAACAAATCATGTTATAATATTTAAATAACTATTTATATTTAATTTATGTATCGATAATCTTATTTTATGAGCTGTAAATGTTTAATAATCAGACAAGTTACTAATTTTTTTTTATATTTTCACAGGTAAGTGCTTTTGAAAAATTTCCAAAGGGAAAAGAGAGAATAAAGGTAAGTAAATTAAAAAAAAATAAAAAATATTTCTAAGATAAAAAATTGCCACGCTGTTATCAAATAGGTTGGCATTGAGGAGTTGTGTCAAAATATCACAAGTAACAAAGGTTACTAAACTACGAAAGAAACTTAATAGTACTAAATACTACTAAAACGGCATCTACAAACCAATTGCAACTTTAAGT
Source organism: Napeogenes inachia (assembly GCA_959347355.1). Classification (NCBI taxonomy): domain Eukaryota; kingdom Metazoa; phylum Arthropoda; class Insecta; order Lepidoptera; family Nymphalidae; genus Napeogenes; species Napeogenes inachia. The sequence continues at coordinate 1,984,249 of OY365800.1, read as the reverse complement.
TTTAGAAAATAAAACGCTTATTTAAATTGAACTTTTAGTATTAACGAATGTATTTTTAATATTTTTGCCGCATCCTAGGTATTTATAAAGAATAATGTGGAAAGTTAAGTCTGAGGTATTTAGGGAGAGTTATAGCTTACTGCATTGGAAGAATGGATGTACCTACTTTACATTAATAAATATCAAAAACAAATAAAAAATAGTTTTAAAAATAAGATTGATATTCAAGTTACCTAGTATGATTGTATGTCAGAATCCTTTACTAGTCATCCGTTACCTACCATATTAATTTACAGCTTCCTTCTCTTTTATAGCTTTCTTTCAGTCTTCTATTATATGATACAAATAAAAAAAATAATAATAATAATATTAAAAATAATATTAATAATTATTAATTATTAATATTTATTTATTTTTATTTATTATTATTTTATTTTTTTTATTTATTATTTTATTTTTTTTATTATTCATTATTTTAATTTTTATTTATTTATTTTATTTATTTATTTTTATTATTAATTATTTTTATTATTATTTTAATATTTATTATTAAATTTAAAAAAATAATAAAATTTCTTTAGGTTGTAATTCCAGTTTACTTAACAATAAATTTACATTTTTAGGTAGAAATCTAAATAGACATAAAGATTAATATTTGAAAATATTTTTAATATGTATAGCCATGTTAAATTTAAATGAAAATAGAATGTAAAAATAAAAAAAAAAAACGGGCAGGGACTCGAACCCGTACCCTCTGGTAAGTTTTATAAATGCAGGTCTAAAGATATTTTCTAACTTTAATTTTGGCTGTGGCATCTTTTCAGTGTTAATCTATGTTTGAAAATATCTATAAATATGTATAGCCATGTTAAGCTTATTTAAATTTATTTAAATATAGAATGAAAAATAAACCGATACGGGTAGAGATTCGAACCCGCGACTACTGGGAAAGCGACGGGACGGTTTCCCAGTAGTCGCGGGTTCGAATCCCTGCCCGTATCCGTTTATTTTTCATTTTTCATTCTATATTTAAACAATTGTTAATCTGTACTGAAAAGTTAAAAGCATTGATTAGGTTTTGCGAGAGAACCCTAATAGATGTAACCACCATCTCTATAAAGAGGCCCATATTATATAGAATGCTTTATTCTCCAAAGCAAGTAGCAATATAGTTCAATTGCTAGAGTGCCGGGACGGTTTTCCAGAGGTCGCGGATACAAGTCTTTTTCAGTATCGGTTTATTTTTCATTCTATATTTATTTATAATTTTCATTCTATATTTATAAATTTAAAGATTAATAATAAATAATTCATTATAGCCTAGCGGCATATATCACCAATCATAAATTAGCCCTGCATTACATTACATTATTTCATCTGGAATGTGTATGAGTAAGATTTAGTGAACGATAAGAAAATAAACTTAAAGGCATTCAATCTTAAGAGATATCTTATGAGACTTCAACTTGCGTTTTAATCGACAAGAAATTGAAACAAATTGATGCGCATCACTTCTCGTTCTCTAGAATAGGTATTATATGAGAACTAAGTGGCAAGTTTCATGTCGCACTATTTAATGAACCTATTTTATATATTCCACCCAATCTTTTTATTTTAAGATAAAAACTATTTACCGGTTTTTTTTAACTATAATAAAGTCTCTTATATAAACGTTGAATCGTATTTATTTTATGATTGAAATCATAACTGAGTATTTTCTACGCTGTCGATATTTTATTACGTTATAGCAAAGTAATAGTAAAAGTCAGTAGCGTCGCCACTGAATCTTGGAATGCAATAGATTCGCTTTCAAGAAATGTGATTTAAACGGTTATTATAGAAACTAGAATATTGTAAAATGTTAGAAGATTTATGTTTAAAGTTAAAGTTTTTGCTTATTTTGTCGATGTTTATTGGATACCCAAAATGTAAGTATGTTGTTTGGAAATATATATCCATTAAAGTGTCTGTGGTATTTGATACTTTTTCACTTTTAGGTCAATAATTAAGCATTGTTTGACTCCTCGATAAAACGGTATTAATTGTCGTATAAAGATCAATAATATTTGTTTGTTATCGCTTTGAAAAATTAGACAATGAATACTTTTGCATCTTTCTAAGTACTTTTGAACATTTTAACAGTATGTTTAACAGTGTGTGTGTTAATTAAAGCATTTTGTCGATGTACGTAAGCGTCAACGATCCCATTCATAATAAGGAAGGACACCGGAAGGAATGACGAGGATTAGTAATTAGACAAGGGACCGGAAACAGATGATATTACTAAAATTAACTTTCAAGTTTAATAATTACATAAGTATTGTATTGTGTATGATAAATATATAAAAAAATATTTTTATATTTAGAATTCATTACAACTGAAAAGCGAGACAAATAGAATAAATGCATATAGTATGCACTCATTTTTATCTCAAGATCCCATTTACTTTGTTTGAACGAAGCCACGGTAGTAAATAAGTTAGTTTTAAATCTGTTTTTCGTGGTGGAGTTTTACTAAGTAAGTTTGGAGGATTTTATGAGTTCGGAGTTTTAAATCCCTCTGAAACTAAATCGAAGTGTTTTATATTCAAATAAAATAAATCTCATGAATATTCAATATATCTTATTTGAAATCTATTTTGCTATTTAAATTTTATTATAATATTATCTTTACAAAAAAAATATTTTAAATAATTACATAAAATAATTATTGAGATAATACAAACCGTTACGTAAAAAGTGTTTTTTTTCTCCCTTGAGATACCATCTTGTCTCATATCACAATACAATATTATTTGTAAAATAGACAGAGTCACGGTCCTAAATAATGAAAAAATTAAAAGTATATACGAAGAAATAATAAATATATACGAGTGAGATATAACAATCATTGGAAAAGTATTACCTATTAATCTTGTTTTATAATTTAATCTTTATTAATTGAATTATAATTTAAGAGTAAGTAATGAAAGTAATGTTTGAAAATATCTATAAACATGTATAGCCATGTTAAGCTTATTTAAATTTATATAAATATACGATGATAAATAAAACGTTACGGGCAAGGATTCAAACCCGCGACCTCTAGGAAACCGTCGCGTCACTCTGTCAATTGAGCTACGATATCGCTGTCCGTCTCGGTGAATTAAGCAGTCTAGATGAAAATTATTAAGAATTCTATATGAAAATTATTTAAAATTCTAAATTTCATTGTATATATGTCTAAAGTAATAAAAGTAGTTAAAGGTGATAAAATGAATGATCTCTCACTTATCAGAGGCTTAGAGGCTCAGTTATATTCTAATCATTTTCTTTTCTAGAATATACATTTTGATTCTGGCATCACAATACGTGCGGAAGCAGCCACGTACAATTTAATACTGCCCCTAGACACTGAGGTGTTACAGATAGTAACAACTTACAACTATAAAGAGTTATACTATAGTTTGTCTCCAAGGCAAAGGAAATATTATATTTATAGTAACATATATATATATATATATATATATATATATAATGACATCGTGGGTGTGTCATTATGTTTATAGTTTATTGCCAGCAGCGCCACGCTTTATAAGTTTTTTTTCCAATCTAGAGTCGTTATGATGTACGAACAAAAAGTGATATTTGAAAGTAAACAAAGCTAGTAAGTCTTTGAACGTGACTGATTACACGTAGAGCTGTTTGCAGAAACGTTGAATATTATTGACATACTGCTACAACAACACGAGAATACTATTTAGCGTATAAGATATTTCTTCTATATTTCTAGTTAGCATATAAATTATACTACCCATTCAGCTATTCTATTAAATCATTTTATACGTTTATAATTTGTATAGGTTAGTGATAACATAAGTATGAAATAAAAAAAAACTATAATAAAAGGTCGGGCATTAAAAAATTATACATATTATCGATATTATGATTTATTGGACCTTTCATTATAAAACTAATGACTTTTAAAATACAATGTATTGTAAGAACTAAACAAATACATAAACACACATACAACATCTTATCTTGTTTCAATCTGAGAAGAATCTAACATTGTTGTCATAAAAGTTACCTATTTAGATGGTTTTAAATTATAATTTTAATTATGTATTAACACGGGTGCCTAATAGAAAACATAGGTATGTACGTCTGAAGCTTAAGTTTATTATTTAAAGAATTACAAAATCGAACTAAAAAAACGCATAGTATGTTATAATAAAACTAGTATTCTAAACATACATTTCATTAAAAGATCGTTAAGTCGTCGAGAATACTTATTGTTCAGTTATAATATAAAATAATTAGCTGGAAAACTATTTGTCACTGGGAATTTTAAGGTTATTATAGTCTTAGGTAGCCCGAGGTTGAGTAGCGTGCGACAAGAGGCTAGTAAGTGTAAAGGAAGTGACGATTAAGTTTCCTGAGCCATTTTGCGGCGATAGCATTTGACAAGCGTTTAATGACTTAAATGTACATTACAAGATTTTCCGTTATAATATTGATTGAGCTTTTATTTTTGTAATATGTTTTTTAATTATATAATTGATTTAGAATAATCCGCATCGAACATTCCTGCAAGAAAAATTATACCTACCTTCATTCATACATTTTAGAATAAACACTTAAAAGCATCATATTATCCATAAGTTAAATTTTAGGTGGCCTATTTTTAAACTAAAGCTATTTTCCCTACATTATTTTGGAGGATGTAAATTAGATTTCGGAAATAATAACTTAACAAGACGACTAATAGCTTTCACAAACGATTGCGAGAATTTAATGCGGAAATTTTAAGTTAATTAATTCTATAACGTGACTATGTTATAACTAATTTCCATCTGTCAATGTCAATATAAGTAAAAGAACCATTAATGTCACTATAAGTAAAACCTTAAAGTTCGTTGCATATTTTTTTCAAAATTGCTGATTATTTTTTTGCTTTATATAATTACATTTAAATATGAATCAATAACTGTACATTGCATACATATGCAGTGCATCATTGTGATTAATCATGTTATAATACTAATCAGATCCAAGTTAACGATTGGTTAAGTTCAGATGAGTTCATCAAGCCTCGCGTGGCTTAACGACTTAACTTAAAGAGTTGTATGAAATCCTGCAGTGGATTAACATAAACGTTAAAGCGAAGTATTTGCATTTAAGAAATGTTTCTACTTATTAATATTAATTTATATCTTATTAATATTAACTTTTATGCTCTTAACTTAAAATGTTATAAATATTTTTCTCTCGTGACATTCTATAACAAGTACACTTGCAATATAATTATGGGACCGACTTTTATGTAATTTGCTAAAGCCGCCCTCTGACACTCTAAATGTATTCAAAGGCTTATTAATAATCTTCTCACATGTAAAGCATTAGATATAATTATTAGGATTACATGGGGTTTGAATGTAATCTATGGCATACGTTACATAACTTAGAGCAATGTCTTGTTACCACATATAATATTGAGGCCAAATTAATAGCGATCTATTAAATATGGCTACACATGTTGCAGACCTGCAATTAATCAGTGAGGGCTATTAGTCAAGTTATTGGATGCTGGCTTTTCGTGATAAGCTGTGATGAATACGTGCTGTCGCCGATATGTATCGTATTATGAATTACAGCCAATCAGCAACAAGCTTAACGTTTAATTGGGATATTAACCAATAATCAGATTTCTCGCACGAATTTAAATATTCAACTGCGTAACTTTGCTTTAGTAAGTGGTGTATAAAAATAATGCTCTTAATATATTTGTATATATAAACACTATAACCCTAAGGATGTACTTCATTAATATAGTAATTGGTTTTTCGTTTTATGTTAGTTAGTTGTATTTGTAATAAAAACCTTTCTGTTTTAATATATTAAATTCAAAAGCTGGGGATGAATATCGGTGTCTCTGTCTATTCTTTACAATTATCGGCCGGACTGGAATGGAACCCTCTGGTCACTTTGAAAGCTCGAATTGATACCTTCATTTCTTTCGACCGACACATGGCCTTATTCTCATATTGTTGTCGCAAAACATTGAAAAGCTATAATAATCATTGTAGTATAAAGCATAGAAGCCATAAAAGCTTCACAACTTTCCCAGCTGACACATAATTAGGTGGTCAATCGATACGAAACATGTGGTAAAAAACGAATAGTCTGGGAACTAACTTTTAGAAGAGAATTGTTTTACTTCAGCGAGGATTGTTGAGATCTCGAGCGAGTTTTAATTATCGATATTGGTCTTGAATATAAAGTAGTTTTATGGTGGTTTAAAACTAATTTTTAATATTTTTTTTCGATTCAAGTTTAAACCAGCGGGTTTTTTAGTTTAGACAACTATTTCATAGTTTTCTAGCCATACATTATTCTGAAATGATTTAATAAATTTACCGAAGTATAATATTACATTTCATCAAAAATAACTATTTTGTTTACACAAAGCTTTTGGGTTTCAAATGTTTTATTTTCTTGTACAAATTTGCTGAAATATTTTTGTTTGAGTTTTGATTCATCGTTAGACAAAATTTTACACTGGCTTATTTTTTAAGACAATTTTTATTTAGTTTGTATGGCCAAAGTTGGGCAATTGCATACCTATTTCACAATTTTTAACCATAATTTTACTGGAACACATTAAATTAATTATTTTAAGTCTCGTATAGCTTTCTTTTTTTTCTATAACGATAACGATAATAACTATATTTATAAAAATCTTAAATTATGTTGTCAATGACATAATTTATACAGCAGGATCTTCTTAATTTGTATCTTTTGTTTTCGGTACCATAGCGCAAGTCTCTTTATTAATCTCCACCCAACTCCTCTTAATTAAAACGTTATTAAAATTTCTAGATTAAATAAAGGAAATAAAGTTATATTTAAACAATTTTCGAACGTGTTATACTAGAAAAGAACGGATTTAAATTCAAATATGAATATAGAATAGACTAAGAACTTTTGGAATGCACAAATTAATCCGGCATGTACTACACGGTTCCATAGTAATTATGTAAGTCGGATTAGCTCAAAAGCAGACGACTTCCTAGCATCGAATTAAACCTTTCAAACCTTTCGTTTATTATAGATAGGTAGGTACAATGAATGTAACAGATGACCGTACCATCTGGTGGATTTAGAATCGGATTACTTTGACCCTCCCAGTCTAGAACTCAACGTGAATAGTGCCAATTTTCTGTAAAGTATATATTGCAATTTTTTAATCTCATAAATTTTACTGTATTGTATGGATCCGCTTTTTTAATGAAATATTACCAGCATAAATAACTGCAGCTGCACTTTTACTGGTATTATTTTTTTTTTTTAATAAGACTAAATTGAGTTGGAGGTGGTTTTACAATACTTCATCCATAATTAAGTAGCGTCATAGACTTCTGCCGATGATATTTGGATGAGAAAGCGTTTGCATCTGAAATGTAGAGTATAACATATTTGAAAATATAATCACTCTATCATATATATCAATTTATAATATTTTAGGTAACTACAATATATCGCAGACCAATTTATCAAAAAAAAAAAATAAAACATACATTTTTAAAACAGTCAGTTATTTTATTTTAGGATAATTTCATTCCTCCATATTAATAGTTTCTAGTTCACGCTTGAAACAAGCATTTTATTTATAACAGTGTTCCTCAAGTTTTATATGAAATACAAAGAAGTATTTTGGCTTCGTATGTTTCCATTTTTAATTTACCCTTAAGCGTTTCTTCCAACAGTTTACCTCGTCCTACTTCTCAGGAAAGTAACATTCTAAAAGCTAGACGGCAAAAATATTAATTCGCGTAGCGGATTGAGCCACACCCTTTAAATTTGAAGAAAAACCATCCATGTTGAGTTATATTAAAGTAATAAGTAAGTGTTTTTTTGCCACAGTCGAGTCAGAAAGTAGCATCAAAATCTTCCAAATCATAGTAGTATTGCAACCCAAATAACCAAAGGATCGAAACATAATGGATTTGCCTTAATGTTTTTACATCAATATAATAAAAATCTGCAGATTCTCAGATCTCATCTTATTAAACATTAACTGACCAATTGATAACCTCTCAATGTAATTGATAGTACGTGAGAAGTTTATATTCATCATATTATATAATACTAAATTTTATAAAAATAAATAAAAAAATTTGTTATAATATTGTAGAAGATATAAAATACGGCTTACTTCGATTTTTGTAGTGTGTGTACATGAAGTATTGGTATGTGTGTACATGAGCTTTGCTTATTGACCTATCTTCAACCATCGTATTGGGTACAGAATTTAAGCATACTTGTCTACGTACATACTTAGTAGTCGAGCACACTTCTACGAGACCGAGAGTATCACTCACGACTCACGGCTAGTCTCCCGTTGTCAGTTCCGATGTCGTCGTAGCTTGTTTTATGCATATGTCATAGATAAACACTCTGTTTAGCTCCATTTATGAAATACTAATAAACAACCTCAATTATGTAATAATTTACTAATTGATATTACAATTTCATAAATTATATATGTATTATCAATTTTTTAATAATGTATCTCACTAATATCATTGTTCTATATTGTCTCTTTTTGCCACTATTATCCATTCTTCTGTATATCAATATATCTTCACACTACCCATCGCTTCCTGGTTCGTCTTTTTTCATATCGGAATACGCTTTTAATTACTTCCTAGTCCGTGTTTTGTCTTTCGCACTGTAAACATGATCGTCTCATTTCTACTTTAGTACTCTTAATTTAACTATATTGTTTATTTTCTTTTATTACCTTTATTACACTGTCAGAATTTTTTATTAATAATAGAGTTTGAAATTTTTCTTATAAGATGTACTATGTATTTTATTTTGAAGGGCGAAATTCTGGTTTAGATGATAATCTGATTAGATTATGATTATATTTATGGCCTCAAAAATGTTGCTGTAGTAACTACGATATTTTAAATATGGGAGTACATTTAAGCTAGTTATCATATTTTTTGTTTAAAGAAATAAAATATAAAAACAAATAGTAACAAGGTAAATTAAATTTAAAAGTTAAAAGTTTAACCCTTGCCTACACAGTGGCTAATTATGGAGGGAGTGGGGGACACTCTGGTTCTATTTAAATACGAAATGTTGTAACAAGCTTATCCATTAACAAATTGGGAACTTAATTTTGACATAATTTACTTCCCCGACGTGGTTTTCCACGAGCTCATTCGTTAAAAGAGCGTTCTTTGACTTTAACTGTGCACGTTCAAGGTCACAGTTACTTAATCAAGTTACCCATTGTCTTCTTAACAACGTACTTATTAAGTGTTATATGTAACTGTATTTATTAATTAATCCCATTCCTTTTTATTAAGTATATTTTAAATGCAATTTCCGAACGTGAATGGTCATCTGTATACAATGTAACAAGATTTATTATTGGCATGAAAAAATAAGTGTAATGTAGAAGGTTATACGTTTTTGAAGTAACGTTCGGATACTATACAAAAGTTTGTTTTATTAGAATGGATGTATCACAGATATTAAGTAATTGTAAAAGCTCCATTGCAATGTAAAAATTATATACCAGCCAATATAATAACCTTCCATTAATTGCCTGGTCTCAATGCAGTCTTGAATTATAGATATTGTGTAGATAGGATGCCAGGCGACTTCGCAAATGAGGTCGGGTTGGAGGACAAGAAAGCGTGGCCGGTGGCCAAGCACGAGGAAGAATATGGTTCTTGAAATATGAGACACTGGTTTTTTAATTTTATTTTTTTATATGTAAGAAACTACATTTTTTAAATGTCTTCCAAAGTACTAGCGTACCACTTAAAATTTTTAATATAATTTTTAAGTTTTATGGAAGTATTAGTCCTAATAAGATGTGTACCAATAACATTTGATATGGACATAATTATATCATCCGAGAGTAAATTAATGTTTAAGTCATGTATTTAATATTTTTGTATTAACAATATTGTCATATTTATTGAACCTAGAAATCAAGTACACGAATGAACCTATGAATATCCATTCACTTATAAAATAAGGTAAAAATATATCGAGAACATTTTACCTTTATAAATATTACTCTTAATAAACGCTACATTCAATACTCGGCGAGATAGTAGTCGTTTAAAACAACATTTATTTTCTTCAATAAAATGAATTTGTTCAGGACAAGAAACATGACCTTCCTGGAGTCGTCCAGGGACGCTGATATTTAGCCGTAACGAACCAATTCAACCTTCAAAGGTTATCCTCGGGGAGTAAGTATAAAACAGTTCTTCACAATAATTTTTATTACATTGGTTTCCACAATTTATTTTACCAAATAAAGAATCTATGGCTTATTTAGATCAAAACATATATTACATTTAGTATTTATTTATTTATTTTTTATTTCTAACGTCACTAAGAATGAGCTATTTATTAGGCTAAGTCTGTTACAAAAAAAGCTTAACTAAATGAAAGATGTAATTTGTTTTGTAAATCAAAACACAGATAGAAGCATAACAGTCTTGCCTAACATCCTATGAATAGCGTCAGACTGTCTGCTAAAAGAGAGCAAGGAAGTAAAACGCAGAAACGATTTACAACTAGGTCAATGTCAGTTCATTTTTTGCTGCATCAGACACCTCCTGCATGATATTTTAAATTACTTTTTTCTGATACATATATTAAAGTATTATATATTTAAAATTTTCACCACTTAATACAATTTTATTGCAAATACAACTAAAGAAAACCAATATTTTCTTATCCAATTTTATTTTTAAGAATACAATACAATATTAATCCTATATTAATAAGTAACATATTATGTTAAAACTGAACGAATAATTCCATTTTTTTTTTTGGTTTTAATGATTTCTCTTGGTTAATATTTTCTATACAGTGCACAATAGCATGGATGAAAGCTACAACTAAGAAATTGAATTTATTTTATAATAAATAATTTTAGAAACATATTTTCCTTCATAATATAATATTAATATTATTCTCATTTCTTTCATTATATAATTTTAATTTTATATAAAATATAAATAAATAAACATTCAAGCACAAAATGACTAGATTTATACGATACACTTTCAAGGCAAATATATTTTCTCAAGTATTAATAATGCATTCAAGACTGCCGCAGTCCTATTGCCGTTTACTTACACACCGTCTAGAAACTTCTTGTAAAATGTTGACATTATTCCACCAGCATTTACTCTGTTATTGCATCATCTTTTTACCCACAATACAGTGAAAAAAACATATATTAATTTGTCTTATCAAATTTGAATAAAAAATTATTATTCTATGTATTTTAAGAATTTATACTATTATTTATATAAAAAAACAAATATTTTAAATAAATATAATAAATAGGTGTCTAGATTTAAGAAATAGAAAATTTGTATAATTTATATGTGAATATATGTTAGGTTACAGAACGGATTTTTTAGTACCAACACTATACAGTATAATCTTTAATTATTATGTGAATATTAAGTAAGACTGCAAATAAGACCACTGGCCAATTCCTGAACTATAACTGTATATCTGATACTTAATGGTGGAACGGATCCTAGAAACTGACTTCAAACAACGCTAATGACAATCAAATAATAATAACATTTTACCACTGCGATGTACATTTCAATAATTTAGAAAGCTTCATGTGTTATCATCTTTATAAATCAGCTATATTAAGAATACACTAAAAACAAAACAAAAATCAATAACAAAATTTTGACTATAAATAAAAAAAATAATTAATATATATAAAGTTTTTCACATCGGAAAAATCTTGAATCCTCACGGAAATATTTAAATTTAGTACCTATTCGCTATAATAAAATTAAAAAAATTAAAACTATTGTATACATTTTCCTAGTAGAGAAAATAGAAGTCGCTTTCAATAGAAAGATAGTAATATAGTAGATGTGGATGTGGGTATTAAGATTTTGGATGTTTCCAGAAAGACAGTTTTTACTGCCCATGTTTTTTGACAAACAAAGTGTCTTGATATAATTATTTCTAATACAACCTTCTATAATTATTAGCTTTATGTTTACTATAAGTATAATATACAAACATTATTAACGTTTTTTTTATTCTATTACCTCAAAAAATATTCAAAAAAATGTTTGTTTGGTATTTTAAAATAATTTAATCATTTTGGAAAAACAACCATTAATTGGTCTTCATCACCCTATCACTACAAACATAAGTCTTTTATTTAATTTTTTTTGGAAAAAATAACATTTCGGAAGGATTGAAATACTTTTTGTAATCTAATACCTTGCAATGGTAGTTTATCATCACCTTTTATTTAACGTCTAGTTAACTTAAAATGACTTTCTGATGATTTTAAAATTTATTTATATTTCTAACCGGTAATGTGAGACAGCACGGGATATATTTTTTTATTAGTCCCAAACAAAAAATATATATACGTTAAAAAAATATCTTAAATCCCTTCCAAAAATGTACGTGTTTAAGTACTTTTCTTTTTTATGTTTGTGGTCTATTTGTCTATCACGGCTGCAATAAAAGTATTTTTGATTTAATAAAACAATGTTTTTTCATCTTTTAAATTATTGGGTAATCAATTTATTACCTAATAAAAACGTACAATCTATATAACGCCTTTGCGAATTGGATCGAATAACGTCATAATTGTCCATGATGTATTTTGAGACTTACGGAAATAAAGTGGAGTTTCACAAAATATCAGAAAACCGCTTTGGAACTCATCATTATACAAGTTATTAAGATATTTAAACTCCTTCCTTTTTATATTTTAATATTTTGACAATATTCAATAAAAAATATATATAGAATATTTCTAGGTATATAAAATAAGAATTTATCTAATAGACGTTCGTTCGTCTTCTGTTTTTCAAGGTCGATTGCGACTTGCTTCTTAAAAAAAAAACTTATCTATTTAATTTATATGATATGTCGCCCGTCGATGACGAAGTTAAAATAAAATATTATATATTTCCAATATAAATAACTAATCTCGTAAATAATACTCGTATTTATAGATATTAATATTTAGATATTAATGTCTAAGCGCAGTCAAAAAAGAGTATGTTCTTGCTCACATATATTTTTTAAATGTCTAAGGCATGTATTTATATTGTAGGAAAAAAAGACTGATGGTTCCAAGATGCGAATTCTTGGCGACTGTTCAAAGGGAAGGAATTGCCGCTTTGTTAACCTTAGGTAGTTACTTGTTGCTAATAGAACTTGATTACAATAAATATTTGAGGTTCTTCTTATTCATGAATTAAGTAATATGTTCTGTTAAATTAAATAATATCCAAGCTAAACAATTTTATTATTTATAAAGCGCAAAGGGAGTATTCAATCAATATCATATTAGTAAAAGAAGTGAATTCAAACACTTTGCTATTATCAAGTTTCCATTACCTTATGGATATAAATAAGGGAAGTAAACAAATTTGAATTAATAATATGTGTTTAAATTTTCTGTTGTTATTGGTGAAAAATATATATATATTTTGTAATCACTACGTAAGTAATGTTAAAAATTAGGTTAGGTTGTTTAAATAACTTGAATCGAGAAAAAACTTAGAGTGTAACAATGTGATGTCTTAGTTTCTATTTCTAATCAATAAATTTGTTGAACTTTAAAAGATTAAAAATATAAAAGTCAAGGAAGTCCATAGAATTGTCATGAATATTAACAATTCAAATCAACTAACCTAACAGATGTGATTGTAGTTACATAAAATTGCGGTATTTTCATGTAAATTACAGTCAATACCGGTGCAATGGTGCAACATGTGCACATCACGACTTTATGTAAACCACAGTACAATGTATTGCGTCAACAGGAATAAAGATTCTTTGTCTGAATATTTATTTACACTTAACCACCCTTTACATAAAGTAATTACAATTTACAAACTTACAATACTAGCTGTTACTTGCAGTCAATAATCACAAAAACCTTTTTATCAAAGTTACATTTTAGACACTTTAGTTTAGGTTTAACACTTTAGGTTGTATTCTTAAACATTTTTTATTTAGTATTAAATAGATCATCCTTGAACCAAATGTAATTTCAATTTATAAGGAACCATCTAGATATTGTGTACGGTAAAGAAATATACCATTATTTTTTACTAAAAATTATTTCAATAACATATATATTTCCAAACCTTTGAAATTAATTATCATATTTGGACAAAAAATTACATTTTATGTTATTGGTATTTCTAAGTAATAAAAACTATTTTCATACTACATTATCGGAAACTAGGTCAGCAATCCTTCAGTTAACATTAACAAGGACTATAATCATTTTGACATTGATATTTCATCTAATTTGCTTTATCTCTCGGTAGCGCAGCTTAATTAAGAGGTTACACTGTATTTCAAAAAGAATCAACGCATACGAATACAAAGACGTAGACTTTCACTTAATAACCTTCACACGTCACGTATGACATTTATAAGCTAAAGAAATAACAGAATGATTTTGGTATGCGGTTTTAAGTTAGACTGACTGAACGAAATAACATGCAAACTAACTCATATCAGGTAGAATGTTGATAAGTTTATCCACAAAATACAAAATGCTTAAGGTACTAAATATTAATTTATTTTTTAATAAAAAAGATATTTAGCTTAACATCTTTTAGTAACTTAACATGTCAAGTGCCTAATTAGCGCCCTGGCTAATAGCTCTTATTATAACAATACCTCGGCGGGAAGAAAGCTTTTACACTCTTTTTATTTAAAACTAACCACCCGTGCGGGCTTCGTTTAAACGACAATAGAACTGTAAAAGGTACCCTTCCCAAGAGCCTTTACACGACTCATCCGAGATTAAACCACAAAAACAAATATTCTAAAAACCTGTCGAGATTACCTGTATTTAGGTGCTTCGATTATAATTATACTAAAAACAGTGTTGAAAGAATTTATTGCGTATATTTTTTAAAATTTATTGAATGTTTAATATAAATTAAATTCAGATTATTTTGAATTTGTAAAATGATATACTAAGTTAACAAACCTATCTTGCATATTAAAATAGGTTTTTATTTTATCTATGTTAAAATACAGTCAAAATGTTTTAAATAGATATACCCTGCATTTTCTCAACGTGATTGAATGCATAAGTAATTCGAAGTTGAGAATTCTGAAATGTAAGACGACTTATTGAGAGAAATTCCAACAATCTATTTAAAAATGATTTTTTAATTTGCATATATTTGCCGTTATATAAATTTTTATGGATGTTATTGTGGATTTTTATCATGTAAATTTATGAATAAGGAAATAAAGTTTACTTTTATTCCATTTAAAATGTTAAAAAGTTTCGCAGTAATTTCAGAAAATGTGATATTACGAAAAGCACTCTCACTTACCGTTATAAACACCTAGTTTTGTGGACCGAATTAACATTTGTAGAGGTGGTCCATTCCGAAATAATGCACCAAATAGGACCACAAATGATAACATATTCAACAGGTTATATAGATTTTTTGACGCACTATAAATCTGTCATAATAATCTCACGTTAACAACGTGAACAACTGAAGTCAACAGACTTCAGTGATAAAAAAGCAAGGCTTTTATCTACGTGTGGCATAATGGTCAGGGACTAGAGATGCTTTATTATTATTACATACAGAGCTTCATACGTTTTACTTTTTATTTTATTGCAATATAAATAAATGAACATTTAAAATATTTGTATAACTTTTGAGTAGGCATATTTTTTTATGAATCAATCCTTGATATATTACTTGATTACTCTAATGTAACTAATTAAATATTTAAAAAAAAAGAATAATTTTATTCCAATAAACCGTCCTTGTGCGATGTTAAGAAGCTTCAGAATTCTGAACTAAGCTTGGTATCATTCCAACATTTTTTAAAAACTACGCGAGCCTATTCATTGATATGTAACGATTTGTGAGGCAAAGAGTTTCCAAACAAATTGGAGCTTATTTGAATAGACGTTTACCAGAAACACGTAGCTCAATAAATGAATTGATAAATTTATATTTTTTTATATTTTTATTAAATAAAACGTTGTAAAATACTAACGGTTACAAAATTAAAATATTTTCGGTATTTTCTGTCTACTGTTTCGATCGCAAGCTTATATGCATCACTTTCTGTTTAACTACAATTGTAATATTAATGCATCAATTAAATACAGAAAATAACTCTTTTCGTTTGTTTTCAAAGTGTCCTGACAATTCTAATCAGAAGCGAAACACGCGACGAGGTTGAAACACAGAAACAATGAACGATGGAGCACAACGTTAATAGGTTTACAGAAAGCCTTTGTAAACAAAGTCGCGCTGTAAACTAAATTAACAAACACATTACTATCATGGTGATTATATTATTATTATATATTTTATACTTATTATGTCCAAAAGCTTATTAGTTTTTTATTAGCAAGTTCCTTGTTGGTAATTCAATAGTTGTTTCACTTTAACGAAGTGGTTTTCAATTTGATGAAGATTTCATCTTTTAGTCTGTTGTATAATATGTCACGCATAGAGTAATAATAATATTACTTAAAACATCTGTATTAACTTGATATAGTGTAGGTATATTTTAAATAATCATTTAAAGTATTCATGAATTTCCAAATAAAATGCTAAAGAAGATATGCGAATTTCGTTTTGGAAAACTCATTTTATTTATATTTATATATGTTATTTATATGTTGTTACCAACATATAGAAAACTTTTAAAGTTTTTTTTTTCGTATAGTATTGGTTTTATTTATTTGTCTAGTTACAGTTTGGATTAGGGCTTCATAGATTTTCAGTAGAAAGATCTCCTGAAGTGTGTTGTAAAACTTGGATTTGGACTTTTCTAAAAACAAATACGATGTTATATAAAAAAAAAATCTAAAAACAAATAAACATAATGTTAAGTCAAATACAATGCTTTTCACTAAGGAAGTAAATGGTGTAATGTTAGCATCTTTTTTAAATCAACATACAGTATGCTTTTCTCTCCGAAAATCCTTTATTTACAGAAAAAACAAAATGTTTAAGGGTTTGTCTACAGTAAGCTAAAAATTTTACATGGAAGATGATTTGATGTTTGTATTTAAGTCATCAGTCATGAGGACTAAGTCCAAATTAACATATTAGTATCATCTAGTCTTTATTAAAAAAAAACGTAGAATAACAAATTTAGTAATTAATTTCTAATAAATAATTTATTGCAAATATCGGTCAGTACATCACTCGTTAAGTTTAAAATGATGATGTTATAAGATTATGAAAGTTTTATATGTTTTATGCGTTCTAGTTGCATTTGTTCATTTGTTCATTTGTTCACCAAACAGTACACCGCTAGTTGATTTAAAAATGTTGTGTTCTTGTAAAAACAAATAAAGATAAATTATTTTATTAGTTTAAATAACGAAATGAGAGCATTTCAGTTATATCTAAATGAGCAATATTGCTTATTGAAAATATAAGTACATTTACCATCAGCCATCATCGTTGAGATCGTAAGATTGTCATACATAAAGCACATCGGAGACAAATAACGATTCATAATATAATTTATATTGTCAAAGTATAGTCTTCTAAAACGATATAAACAACGAGAAGACTTTGATGACAGAAAATCATTAACAATGACGGATCGTCGAAGCGATGCTTTTTATGCAACATTTGGTAGGTATTTTGAAAAATATAACACTATCTATCAATTCTATTTCGTAGACGGATTTGGTGACACGTATATTAAGCGAGAGTACTGTTACCTACTACTGTTGCGTCGATGAAAGTTATAACTTCTTAACTATGAATTACTATAATAGTGTTTTCTGCAATGCTGTACTGAAATTCATGTATATTCTGGTAGGTATATTTGCACGTCAGCTGGTACCTAACCTATGAGTCTTATGATATATCCTCCTTTGCATCTTGGGAAAAATTAATCTTAAGAAATGTTTCCTGTCACCAGACTAGTGAAGCTGCAAATAAAATATGATTTTTAAATAAAAGTCATTAGATACGTTAGGAATTGGTGAATGACTTTATTTCTTTATTTTATATTAATATTAGTTGTTTTTTTTTTAACACACTGCTACAACTTAACATTTTTCATGTGGAAATTTAATCCCATACCTTGATATATTATTTAAAATGATGGATTGATTATAATTTATAATAAAATATTCCAAAACTATCAACGAAAACGAAATAAAAACTATAACAAAATGAGAACGTGTAAGATCGTTTTATCTGCACCTCCGCCTATAAGCGGCGACCCATTACGTGTTCATTTTATTAATATTGCGTATTTATGTCCCACGTTTGAAATCGTACGTATTAAGTTTATTTTTTGTCTAAGGATTATTTCTGTTTCAATGCCAGTCGGTTAATGGGTCCGATTCATATTTCGTCGACGCTTTGTCTGCTAGCTTTCCGGTTTTCGTTAAAACGTTATTTTGCGGAAAATTGCATGTCTTAGTGGTTTATGTGTATGTCCAGCATTTTAATATCATGTTTGCATCACTGCAGCAATATGGGATGTTACTGACAATAAATAAAATATTAAACATTTTGAGTATAATAACGTTAAATATGATTTCTCTGCAATAGTTAATTGGTGTTTGTGAGCGCATTTTTAACCCCCGACTAAAAAGAGGGGTGTTATACGACGGACGGACGGACGGATTTGAATGCAGTTATTTTTAAATTGAAAGCTATACGAGATGGTTCTTAACCATGTTTGATTGAAAAGGAATAGTCGTCGTCAAGATATTGACGTTTTATTCGTGCGGGAGAGAGGTTCTTATATAATAATTAGCTGTTTGCGGCCAAACGCGTGGACGGATTTGAATGCGGTTTTTTTTTAATCGTAAGCTATGTTCGTCGAAATGGTTTCTTATCCATGTTTGGTGTAAATAGAATAGGGAGAGGTTCTTATGCAATAATAAACTATTCCCAGCGGCTTCGCCCGCGATATATAGGAAAAAAGCCTTGTTATGAAGGCCAAAAGGTTTTTACACTTACTTACTCAGTTAAAGTACTTAATTAGGGATAGCTGTTGCCCGTGACTGCGTCCACGTAGACTATAAAAATATATTTATATGGCTTATGATCGTAGTCATAAAGAGTCATGGGCAACAGCTAGTGATAATATAAATCCCTACATCATAGTTTTATTAGTGATTGTAAATCATTGTAAATCATTTTAACTCTAAATGTTTATATTTATTAATATTCGTATATGAAATCTATCTATCTACCTACCCATATGAAAAAGTCTTGAATCATGTTACTTAATACATTTATTATTTATTACATTGTCAAAACTTTCACGCGGATCCTTATTTTATTAAATATAATATATATACGAGAAATATAATATATATATATATATATATATATATATATATATATATATTTCTCGTATTAATTATAACCTTTGTACATCATAATGTAGAATAGAATTCTAATGATATAAGATTTATTTTTAATCGATCCCGTAGTTGTGGAGCCTATTCAATTCAAACAAACAAACAAATCTTTTCTCTTTATAATATTAGGATAGATTAATAGAAATACTTAAATAATTGGCAATTTTGTGTGGTTCATTTAGTACAATTAAGAAACCAGTAACATATCTATAAAAAGTAGAAAATAAATTACAATTTAAAAAACACCCGATACAAAAAGAATAAAAATAATATTATTATGTACTTATTGAATTCGTTGCGGCGGGGGACCGTTTAATAAAAGAAGAAATTAAAATGCAAGTAATAAGTAACAAGTTAACAAGTAACATAAGTTAACAAGGTTAATAAAGAAATTACGATATCGAATCGTATAGTCTTAGTCCTCAATGATTAACTTCGTAATATATACCTACACTATCAACGTACGTACAACAGTCCCCCGACGCAACGACTTCAATAGGTTCATAATAATTTTAAATTTTTAATTTAATTTTATTAAAAGGATTGTATGTTAACCTCTTAATCATACTATATTGATTGGTTATATCCATTCAAATCGTTCTATTTGCCGACAATACTGCGCCAGTCCAACCATTCACTGCAAATTAGAGTCAATCTAATCAATATATAATAAAAATAACTAGACATTAGTTCAAAAATTAGCCTTTACAGTGACTTCATTTTTGCAAAACTAAGTTTTAAGTCACACATAGAGCTTTTATCACACGTACATAAATCAAAAGATTTTATAATCTGTCCCAATATCATCAAGTGACAGATATACAAAAAAAAATGTCCTTATAGAGTATTATAATTATGCCGCTGCATTCCACATTTAAAAACAATGGAACTCATCCGCATAATCAACAAAACGTATTCTCACCAAAAGCTGAGAAAAAGCAATATTTCCAAGTCGAATACATTTTCGTAAATATCAAAAGTCACAAGATACAAGTGATAGGTGTGAGAGACTTCACTAACGACTTTACGAGTCTTACAGCGCAAATACCGCTGAGTGTTCGAGAAATAGGGTCATTTCGCCTGTTTGCGTCCATTTAGTGGAGTTGCTGACTTTGAAAGAGAAAATAAAAATGATTTAGCACTACTTTTGAATAAAAACTTATGTACAGTGTTAATAATATAGTCTTTTTTATATTCATTTAAAGTTTTGGTGGAAAGATATAACGATTTAAATATAAAAGTGATAAATATCAGATTTGGGCGATTTAGCCAGTTTGCGTCCATAAAATCTAAATTGCGTCCACTCATGTCCAGTTTGCGTCCACCAACTTATATATAGAATTTAGGGGAGATTTTTATTAATTATTATTCAGAAAGATTAGATTTTAACAATTTATTGTTTTATGTCTAAATATTTAACTAATTAAATTTTAAAATATTTTTAATAACAAATATATCATCTTATATATTTGTCACAGCCAATGTTTTCTTCGCCGTCTTCATCTACATCTGATATAAGTATGTCATTACGTTCAGCGCACTTTGTACTATCCACGACTGGTAAATTTTCTTTTCAGAGTATCAGTATCTACTGTGACTTTACCAGGAAGTGTCTTTTTCATACGTTTTGGAGCAGTTCCTTGAAGTTTTTTTTCTCTATTCGTTCTTAATTTCTTTTTCTTACTGCTTGGTTTTTTTTCTCCATCTGCTCTTTATGTTCATAATACTTTCTCGATGCAGACGAAGATATGGCCGCTGGAGTTCTTTGATTAAATTTCCTTGCTATGCTAAAAATTTCAGCCAACATCAGGTGGGTTTTAAATGGATCAAAGGTTTCTGAATGTGAAATGCCTTGAATAAATAATGAAGATGATTGTAAACTAGGAGGCTTTTCTATAGGTGAAATAGATGGTGATACAGTTGATGCTAAATGAATAAAAGCAGTCGGAGGGGGTTTTGATATTTGTTGCTTAGTTTTCTCAAGACTTGGTGTAGTATGAGTTGCCATATCTTCTAGTGGTAAAATAAGAACTTCATCTGAAGACACTATTGAACTAAGCTACAGGTAACTGCCAAAAAGGTGTATAGGCAAAATCATTTTTATTCATGTCATGAGTTTCAGAGTTGCACCTTGATACACTGTGATTTCACAATTTCTAATTTGTTCAATCAGGAGCCGTTAATAAATTACGTTAATTTTTTTTATTATAATTACATTAAGATATTATTGATCGTAGGTATATACAATTTTATTAAATTTAAATAAGCTATACATTTTTAATTACTTTTATAAATAGATAACAAGAAAACAAGGGTGGACGCAATCTGGTCTGTCCTAAATAATAGGTCATAAAATTCGCGTCCACTGCGGACGCAAAGTGGAATTTTTAAAATTTGTATGTTCTAGTTTGCGTCCACCTTATTTTAACTGTCAACAATTAAAAAACTTAAGTAAATTCATAATTATGTTTTTCCTTTCTTTATTATTAAGGCCTAGAAACATCTATGTATCCTTAACTTCACATAAAACAATGTAAAACTAACCGTGAGTGGTGTTGCTGCTCACTATTTTTTTACTAACATTTAAGACATTCGCAGTCTTTTGTCCCGTGGCTCAGATAAATTATTTTTTTTTAAAGGGAAGGATTGCGCTCAAGGAAATTTTGTTTATGACTGTGTATCTCCTATATATTGAGGTATTGGCAGAAATTACATTTGGTTTTGTTAGAAAGTTCATGAACTTATTTTCGAGTATTTTATGAAAGGATAGCCGTCGAATGGACGCAAACTGGCGATGGACGCAAACAGGCGAAATGACCCTATCATTAAACAAATTATTTTTATTTTCATTTCTACAACACATACAGAATATTACAAACAAATAGAGAATTATTATTTATTTTATATTAATATACTTATAGATATTACATAAGATACATATATTTTCTCATTTAAATATGAACCTAGCATTTTTCTGTTTAATTAATTATAGCCGGTAAATTAAACAGTGGTTCAATTTTATTTATAATAAAGTTCATCCAACGTCATACGACAGGCTCGATATCAATAGAGTATTTAAGAGGACAGAGATGCAATCTGATGGCTCTATGAGTCAATAATTATGATATGTGCTAATTAGGGGCTGATTCAGATCTATTGCGTCATCAATCTAGCGAGCAACGACCTTTGTATAGAGATTCAGAAATTAGACAACATACTAATTCGAGTTTAGATATGAAATGTTATTTCATTAAACGACAAATTATTAGTAATAGAACATTAAGCACAAGAAGCATTTTTGTTTTGTTAATCATTCAATAATTTTCAAAAACGAATAAAATATTTTCTATCAAGCGTTTTTTACTTATATTAATCTCGATATTTTTATATCGTGGTTCATTTTACAAACTACAATTAGTATGAGAAAGTAATTGAGGTTTTTTTCAAATACTCAAATTGGTTATTGAAGTGACTTTTTTGCGTCCCCATATTCCTAAGACCTGCACCTTCCGCAGCCTCCGGCCCAGCGGAGATAATCGTAAATCTTTTGTGTTAAGACCTAAACCCTTACCTCTTGCAGCAATTTGAATTTTATTTACATACAAATTTTTATCCAGACGTCGGCTGAGTGTAATTTAAACATTACTATAGGTTAATGGTCGTTATTTATAATAATTATAAGTACATTATGTTGTTTTCCGTAAAGAGGCAGATTGTATTTAAGTGTTGCTTCAAAGTCCCTATATTTTTCTTGAAAAAAATACAAGTAACCAGAGTTATAACGAGTTTATTAAATGTTAATTATGAATGCAGTCGATGTCAAAAGTTCAAGTAATCCTCATAAAAAAAATAGTTTTCTTTAGATTCTTGTCAATCAATACAATAAGTTTGAGCATAATACATTACAAATTTGATTAATTAAATTTTTCTGGATTACCTAAAATTTAAATTTAGATGTTAGCAGTCATCTAGTCTTATTATGTCGTTTTGTAAACACAGTAGCAGTGCTGGACAGGCATCGAACACAGCGGATATTTGCAATTTCATGAATTTATCGCCTCGTTCATTATGTCGTACTCCGGGTCTAAGCTGCTACAGTGATTGAAGATACTTTCACTGAGATTTGTGGAATTGTATTGATCACTCAATTGATACACACTTCAGCTTAACTTTAAATTAAGGTTGCTTTAATTATTTTAATACATTTTCCTACTAGTTTTTACTATTATTGTACGTTATTATTATTTTTGCCATCATATAAATATATTCTCCAGATAAGAAATTAAGATATGGTGATATTTTAGACGACCTTTTATTTTTAATAAAATTAAATATTTAATATTAATGGTAATGGTAATCTTTTCTGTATGCGCAGTAGAGTTTGGTCTAATAATGAGAACTTAAAGTGCAAGCCGAAAGCATTTAGCGGGCAATTTACTAAATTCCCTTACAGTATTCGACCATCGAAAGAAGTAGTTGTTATTAAAGTGCATTGATTGCAATTATAGTAACGAGGCTTTATCAATTAAAAATAAAATTTTAAATAGTTTAACACTTCTTTACACTAAAAGTCTTCTATTTATATTTTCTAATATTGATAAAATATAGACAATAAGTTCTGCTATGGCTTCAAATGAATATATATATTTAAAATAATGCTTGATTTTGCGTTAAGGTCAATACTGCTAAGCGATTTAAACTTCATTTACAAAATCTTATTAGGTAACTTTTAGTAGTCTATACAGTAAGTAGGTAGAGGGAGGTTTAAGAATTATAAATGACAATTTGATCAATAACATAAATACTTATACAATCAATACAAAAAATAATAATTAGATGTAGAAAAAAAATTATATTAAATCTCATTTGTCGCAAAAGTTGTTAACAAAGTGATGATTAAATGTAAGCAAAAGTAATCATGTGTAGAGGCTTCTGTTTGCGTTTCTGCCAAAAAGGTAGTAGTGTTCGGAAATAACCGCAGCGCGCGATTGTAACCAACCAGTGGAAATTTACTGTTGATGTAGTTTTACTAATTATTTAGCGTACCGTAACTTTTAACTATTTTAAATTTCGTTAAGGATAATTGAACCTCTCTCTATGGTAAAAAATTATAAAGTCAATTTTGAGTGCAACGTGTTGGGCGCGCGGACTAGTATCGAAGTGTTGGAGTGGCAAGCCCTAGGCCCTTTGTACGAAGTTCCGGAGTTTGGGAGCCAGGGCGGGTGGCAAGGCAAGAATGCGGCGTGCGTGCGGGTGGTGCGGCAGGGTGCGCGGTGGGGGATGCGTCGCGGTCGGGGCAGGCGCGGGCTGGCGCGGGTTGGCGCGGGCTGGCGCGTGCCGCAGTAGCGTGGAGGCGCCGCGGCCGCTCGCCCGCCACGTGAACCAGCCGGCAGCCGCGCCCGATGAGCGCGGACTCGCCGAGCACGGCCCCCATGCCACTGACGTGCGCTCGCATCCCAGGTGGTTCCCGTTCGCCCAGTGCCAAACCGACAGGTTCATAAGTTCAGTGCAACTTTTTGGAGTTTCACGGACAAAGCGCGGGGCGCCTTTTCAGTGCCGGCTATCATTGTTGCGTCTCCCGCCTCCGTTTATTGTTACGAAACTCTTTCTTATTCTATCACTCAGTTACGTTAAGGTTGTTGCTGCAATGCGAATTTCCATCTAATTTCACATAACATTTAAAATTCACTTTTTAATAACCACACTTCATTAAGTGCTTGAAGAAAACTTCAGACACTTTACCATTTTCCATACCGCACTATTCCATTCGGCATATTAGTACCGGTTACCTACTTAGTGATGTCGATTTATACCCAAACTAAACTGCTATGTTCTTAACATGCAATATCTGTCATATATTTAATAAACGAGATTCGGACAATTTGTTTGATTAAATTTAGTTTTGTGGTACCATTTGAAATGCCGCCAAGATATCGGTAGAAAACACCATCTAGTCAGCAATTAATGTCACAAAATGCGCCATTAAGGCAAAGATAGCCTTTACGTAATATAATAAAATATTTTAACCGACATTTAAATAGGAACCGGCAAACGGTCCCTTCAAAAAAAAATATCTACAATATTTTAATGATAACTCACTAAAGTATATAGTTGTTATTGCTTATGTAAAACTGTTCTTATTTTATTTGACGTAGATATACTAGTAGTACGTATTTAATGTACCTAATTCCACACTATGAATTATTGTCACTGGAAATAAAGTGTTGGCTCTCTACGTCTTCCTTGTTGTGATGCATATTAATATAAATAGAATTATCATGAAAATTAATAATAGGGTTAGACGAAGATATTTTTAAAATTATACAGTTATTTATGAATATTTGGAAAGTTTCTTATTAGTATTTCAACAAAGACAAAGTAATTATACATACTATAAAAAGAATTATATGTAACTAATCCATCTCAAAGTAGGTCTAGATTTAGCAATTCAGCAAGCCGACTACGATGAGGATACTAAAACGTAGATACAATAAGACATGAAGGTACCTTTTATATATCACTCAACACCACACCGTAACATACCATACCATATAATGACATTCCATCTGTCAGTCACTCAGTCAGTCAGTTAACTTCTATATTTTTTTTATTAATCAACATTAAACAAAGATCTTAAACATATTAACACCGTCTGCCTACAAAAACTTTTGAGTTATTATTTCCCCGTGTGTAAGCTTCTTTGTTCTGCCCTGTGCGGAAATTTTAAAGTATAAGGAAGGTACATGTTTATTTTTGTAACTCTTTTAGTAACATACCTAATACTTATTAGATATTGTATCAAACACTCGTTTGATACAAAGATTTTTAGTTAGTCGCTTAATATCTAGACCAAATTATTTTTAATCTAGAAAGCACGATGCTTATCGGAACCTAATCAATACATATTTTTTCTATAAAAAGACACAAATAATTGATGAAAGATAATATCTATCCGATCGTTTTATATGATCGAGAAATTAATACTTTTAATAACAATTAAGCCGCTCATACTATCTAATCGATTCTGTATAATTTTAATGTTACTACTTAATTCCGTTAAACATTTAGATTGCACAACAGATCTCCATTTTGTTTGTCGTCAGAATTACTTTAAGGGACTCATCCTCTATTAAGACTGGAAGTGTTATTGGATAATACAAATTGCCTTGCTGAATTTAAACCTAAACTAATCGAGTTTTACAACCGAAGTTTTATATTTAAATAGGTTAATTTTCTCCTTAGAATATGAATAGGAAATTTACCACTTTACGGACTTTTGAGAATGATCTCTGTCATGTTTCGTGTAAACCTTATTCCCGAACATTGGAGAGGTTTGGTTCAATAACAGTGCTTTTGTGATTAATTTAATAATACTTTAATACTGTAATATTCTGTACTTAAATAAATTACCTAAGCCTAGTTTTGAGAGCCACCTCCATGCCGTGGTCCAGTCTTATGAACAGAATCCTCATTCCCTAAGCTCACGAACATGTTTAGAAACTCGTTATTAAATTCTCCATATAATAGTAAATAAATGTATGCTTAAATTGCCTATTATTTGATATAGATGTGAAAAATTGTTGCTTGTTACTCAATCATGCTGAAACCATTCAACAGATTTGGGCAACATTTGGCAGACAGACAGATAATGTCCCGTAATATTTTTATGCTTGAATGCCAACAATACGGACAAATAAAGATGTCTAATTGATTTTAAAAAGTTATAATATTATAGTAAACTATATTTATAATTATTGTTATTACATTAAGTTTATATATTTATATTTTCTTAATTGTTCATTTTTGAAATCATTTCTTCGTTTATTATCTTTTTTATAAAATGTACCAAATACAGAAACGATGTCCAATATGTTTACTAGGAGTTGTTAATAATAAATCAATATTAATATGTGGTTGATTGTTTGTCTGTGGTTGTTGCATTGCTTAGGGCGCAATATCATTGTTATTCCAAACATTCTAGAGATCTCCGAATTACTAAATGTCTATTAAAATTGGTGCAGAATATCCAATGTTCAGGTATTTGCCCATATTTTATATTTCCGAATCAAAATATAATTACAAGACATTTAAGCATTAACATTTTATGAAACTGAGGAAGTAGTTTTTAAAAAGATTTTAATTCCAGAGCCTAGCCTCCATTATAATTAGAGCTACCCTAAACAACCACCCATTCAAGTAGTTAAGATGCTTCCATAGTAGAGTAATTCTGTAGATGGTAAATTATAAATGTTTGAATGAAGTCATAATTATTTTGGCTAAACTAAAATCCATATAAGACCTTATATAACGGTCTGTAAATGCTGCTGATACGATAGGGTAAGGTATATTTTTTATATTGAAGATACTACGTTTTCTTCAATATTTTATTACAGCTAACCCCTACTATTATATACTTATATAATTACTGGTATAATTATACCCTCATACCCTACCTTACCCTAGATCTAAAGGTGCAACCACCGACCGGGTTATGCATATGTCGTAAATGCAAGCAAGTCATTACATTTTTTTTTAACATCCAAGCATAAAAACTGATAAAATCAGCTTCCGATTAAAACATTTTTATTTAGTAAACTACAAAAAAAAATATGCTTATAAAAATGTGTTATGACGTAGTATTCATATGACGCTTTTGGATCGGATGTGATCATCAGATTAACGAAGGATCATGTCGATGGATACGAAATATTTTTTCATATATTTGAACAATTGATATATCATATAAATAAGTTATTAGGTCTTAATTATTGTTTATAAGCATTTCATTACATATTCACAATTACCTCATAATATTGCCGTTTTGGTAATAATAGTTACTTAATATTATTTTTCAACAGATTACCTTACTTTACCTCAAAATTAGTAAAATCTAAAAGGTCATTCTGCTATATTTGGTTATATATTTGCCAGGTCACTCATTTCACAGTTGTTTAAAATTTCAGAAGTCCGTAACTTTAAATATATTTTTATAAAGTTAGCTTAGTAAATTTTACTCGGCTGATTGAAAGTTTATAGTTACTGCTCTTATATCAAGTATTTAGTTTTTAGTAAAATAGGTACAACAAACTTCACCGTGCACTACTTAATCTTATGAAAGCCAATTTATCTTGTGGTGTTTCTAAAAAAAGCTAAATCCTGTTATAACAAGAAAATAATAAACGTTCAAATAACGTAATTGCATTTACACATTTTTAATTGGTAAGAATTTTGCTAATTATTTTAAATAGAAAATCATTACACGCAATAAAGTCATTTTCTAACATTAAAGATAATCTGAACGAGTTGGTGGGTTCACTTATTTCTACAACTGTGAACAAGGAGTTGTTAAGTTTTTTTTTTACTTTTTTCATTCACTGATTTAACTTACAGTGGTCGAAGTGACTATTAACCATTTTATCAAGACCCCTCGCTCTGGCGTTCGACTATCGGCAAGCTACTATTTTTAATTCTCATCTAGTCATTTGTTGTCTTTTTAGAGTCGTCTTTCAATTCGTGCGATATTTGTTTGTTCCATAAAAGAATACTGACACATATAATTCAAGTAATTTAGTACAATAATGTTCAATTGTTTTGATTTGATTATTGTATTAATAGATTGAAAATAATATTTTAAACTTTTTTTATATTTAATTCTTCAAACATAGGAGAAGTAGAAGAAATTTAAATAACATAGGAGATAACTCCGAACCTAATTGTATAAAAATTAATATTATATCGTTGCTTCTGTCCGCAAAAATCATTAAGTAATTACACATAGTTAAATAGCAAACATTGTGATTGAATTGCCCGCGGCTGAATAAAACCTCAACACAGCCAATAACATCTAAATTCATTTGATGGGTTCTCGTCTATCACTAGCACTCTAAGTAATAATTATATCTAATTATGAATGTGTAAAATTATGTAAACTAATAAATAAGCAGAAACCCTGCTCTGTTTTTTTAGGCTTCTATAGTAATAATTTTTATTTGTTATTGTATATTTAGTAAAATAAAAAGAATTAGATTAAAAGAAAGAAAGGGAATAAATAAAAAAAAAATTGATAACACATTCCTATTTGTTATATTAAACATATGTTCTTATAAGTAAACATATCAATTAAATTGGATGTTACTGTGTGGGTACGATATTTTATAAAAGTCTGGTAGATATAATAAACAACAGAGACACACGTACAAACTAGAATCATTATCCTATCATAAATACTGTTAGAGATTTGCAAATAATAATAGCCCGGAATATGAACAGAATGAACCCCTTTTATCAAACTAACGAAGTATGAAAGTCGTTTCGTTTTACTATTTGTCGTGATATCAAAATGAACAATCTGAATTCAGTCATTGTTCTAATTATTACAAAAGTTTCATATTCAACTTTACTCTATGTTAAATATGAACCACAATAAATGATGGCTGATACCTTTCGTGCTTTTTGCTTTAACAATATGGCAAATAAAAGCTAGGTGTTAAATATTATTAAACACGAATAATATTTGAGATTTATAATTAAATAGTGTAATGTTATCATTATACATATTGATAACATTATTATCATGATACACTAGTTGTTTATAATAATAATGTTAGAAATATTCTTTAATTGCATTAGTACCTACTTTTATACGACTTTTAATATCTACTTTTAATGAAGGATATATTTAAATATGTATAATTAAAATCCACAAACGCTCTCTTCTAACAGAATAAAATATTAACGATTTCTTATAGAAATTTATACTCACAAATTTATTTTAAAATACGTAAACTTAAGTAATTTATAGACAAACTTTTCACAATCCGAAGATTAAAGATGGTCGTACAAAGAAAATACGATGATATACATGACATACACATGTTATCAAATAAATGCTATCTTAATGTATTAAGATCTATTTTTATAAGTATTTTATAATAACTGTAACAACTAAATGAACTTCTATAATTAGTTTATAAAACATTTGTGATATTAGTTCACTTGTTAGTGCAATTAATGCTTAT
The DNA here is from genome assembly GCA_959347355.1 of Napeogenes inachia. NCBI lineage: Eukaryota > Metazoa > Arthropoda > Insecta > Lepidoptera > Nymphalidae > Napeogenes > Napeogenes inachia. The sequence goes on along the minus strand of OY365800.1, from coordinate 1,953,793 downwards.
TATTAGCATTAATATAAATATATCTATATCTTCGTTATACCAATATATAGATTCTTGACAATTCCTGACAACGAAAGAAGAAGAAGATAAAAGAATTTAGATAAAAATAATTTTAAAACATGTTTCCAGTCTGAAATCTGATCTGATATTGTATGTAAGAGCACTTTCGATGACTAAACGATAACATAAATTGATTATAGTATCGTTTTTAAGAATGCTTTCTCAAATATATTGCCAGTCGAATTAATCGGTGAATAATTGGTTTTTGGAACATTATAAAGTACCTACTGTAAATTTTTGGTTAATCTACATACCTATATACCTATACCTTCATCCTGTAGTAGTATTCATGTACTTCTTTCCGATGGAGCCGTATTTTTCCTAACGGAACTCTTGACTGCCTTGGCAGCCGGCCAACCTGAAAGGAACCTTAGGGCAGTCTTATGTAGCCTAGATATAAGTATGATCTATGACAACTTACTAGAACTTTGTAAACCGAATTTGAGATAGAGAATGGTTAAACAGTTTTACAGAATGATCCTCTATTGATGTTATATATTTTAGTATTTTACATTTTTTAAATCAATTGAACCATATCGGAAACGAATGAAGCTAGAATAACAAAGTTCTTTAAATTATAAACCACGTGCACTGAAGTCGAAGTGTCCTTGTGCGTAAAAGGGGAAGGGAGAATAAAGCTTGCCTATTGGTCCTATATGCAATGCTCAGTGCCCAGCGAGTCAGTCTGTGTCAGACCGCGTATCAGATCGCACGCATTGTATGCGGTTTGCATATAATATTGTAGTGATGGTGTGAAACGTATTTTACAAAAATAGAATGGGTAATATAAATATAACATTTTTTTATTCTGTAAAAATAATAAAACTAAACATTGTCGAACTCTTGGATATTTATCATTGATTATGGAATAAAAATATAAGATATTCAAATTGGTTACCGATTCTGAAAGCGGTTTTTATTCAATCAAGATAATGGATAATGATCATAATATTTAGATTTAATGTCTTATAACACTCCTATGTCACCGACATCTAATATTATTTCTGAAGTAGATAAGTATACCCATAGTAAGTAAAATAAAAAGTTTATTTCACCTTCTTAATTATCTTTCTTTTATACAGAATTGCTATGTAGTCTTGATTTAAAACTAGTTAATTAAAATCATAATACTGTTACATCTGTCATTAATTTTAAACCGCTACGATAAAATAAAGCTTTACCAACCTATAACATCATCAACATTGTTAGTAGCGTTCAAAGTGTACTTAACACAAAATTTTATATTAAAAAAGTTTTAATTTTGCATAAACCTAATACTCGTACAACACGTTTTCGATTATCTAAGAACATAATGTAATAAGAACAGTTACTCAAGTAGTTAAGACTAACGTGTAAGATCCTTACGTGACTCGATAGTTACTGACGCATTGAACGCACGGTCGTAGCGTTTCATTAATGAATTGGGTTTTTTTTTTCGATAAAATAAAATCAATACACCTTAATTGATTCTCTACGCCTTTCCCAAAATAGACATGTTATTTTTTTATCATTAACATTTGAGTTTTTACTCAAATGTTCAATTCAAAACAACATTAATTCGATTAGAATACGAAACTTGTGATAAAAGAAACAGTATACTAAAAATCTTAGTTATGAACATTCTCTTTTAAGATTTACGTTAAAATAAATCTAATGATCAAATTTAATACAAATAAAAAGAAATACTTCGAATGTTAGTTTTTGTCTTCAATTATGGCACTTAAAGATTATTACAAAAAACTATATCACCATAAAACGAAAGAAAACAGAAACTTATTTGGTGCAGCTAAGGTTTGTGTGAGTGCAGTGCAGCTGTGTGTGTTATTATTGCCAAGTGTGGCAGGTGTGCTTAATCAGGACATTGGTGCATATTCCAAGCAAACGTCGTCCGTCGTCTCCTTTGTTCGTCTAAAACTTAAGAGTCCTAATACAGCTGTGTGCGTTATTATTGCCAACTGTGGCAGGTGTGCTTAATCAAGACACTGGTGCATATTCGTAGCAAACGTCGTCCGTCGTCTCCTTTGTTCGTCCAAAACTTAAGAGTCCTAATACAGCTGTGTGCGTTATTATTGCACACTGTGGAAGGTGTGTTTAATCATGACACTGGTGCATATTCGTAGCAAACGTCTTCCGTCGTCTCCTTTGTTCGTCTCCAAAACTTAAGAGCCCTAATACAGCTGTGTGCGTTATTATTGCACACTGTGGCAGGTGTGCTTAATCAAGACACTGGTGCATATTCGTAGCAAACGTCGTCCGTCGTCTCCTTTGTTCGTCCAAAACTTAAGAGTCCTAATACAGCTGTGTGCGTTATTATTGCACACTGTGGCAGGTGTGCTTTATTCAAGACACTGGTGCATATTCGTAGCAAACGTCGTCCGTCGTCTCCTTTGGTCGTCCAAAACTTAAGATCCCTAATAAACAAAGTGTTTCAAAAGACAAATTAAATACTAGCTGTGTTATATCGGGTAACAAATTGTATTACAGCGTTTTAAACTTGAACAAATTAACCTCAGTTTGATTCTGGATTTTGAAATTTTGAATAATGATTTATTTATTTCTTCATCCACAGATATTTTTTATAAAATGTATGAATTGGGTTATTAAACCCAATTCATACAACGTCTACGTCTTGGTCTTGGTTGTGTAAATATAGTTTTAGCATTAGCTAAAACTATATTTACACAACCAAGCTTAAGACGTAGGTAGATACATATTATGGGAGAAGGTTATTCATTTGTAACCAAAAAAAATAAACTAATCTATTTAAAGTTTGTACTTATATATTATACTAATAATAAAAGTCATAAAACAATAAATACTTACACATTATACAAATTAAGATGTAAATATATAAAATATTTTGTATATTTTATTATATAAAATATATTGTACAATTAGATTCTGATCAAAACAACAAAATTACATTAAAAGATAAATTATATTTACTTCATATTTTATTTTTATCGTTGCCTTCGACATAAATATAAGTATTTGAAGTTGAAGTGATGGTACAACGGCCTACGTCATTAGGCGGACTGGATTTTAGGGATGGGAAAGTTATAAAAGGAGCTATGACAGGTTCAAAGCTTATTGAATGTTTAAAACTTGCTCAAAGTTGAAGATATACTGTGATCCATAAAACTTTGAAGTATCCTCTCTAAAAGAAAGTAAACCCAAAAAGTCAAACAAACAACTGTTAAGATATCATATTGTACTTCAAACTACAGTCATCGTTTATAACTCAGAGTATAAGCATATTAAATTAAAATAGATAATATATTATAAATTACAGAAATGTGACTTGAACTTATTCCTAACACAATAGTTATTTACGGTACTTACGTTTGTGCTATTTTTTATAAATATTTAGTTACAAGTTATTACAAATAATCTAATTATATTCCTGTTTAGGTATATATATATATATATATAGATATACTAAATAATGCCAAATTACAAAAATATAATTGTGTTTACAATACAATGACCAAATTATAAAAAAAACGTTAGATCATTGAATGTATTGAATATGTCAATAACATATCAACATTTCTCAATAATAAAATGCTGTAGTTACTATAAAAAACTTTCCATTGAAGTTGCCTTCACGGTGAAGTCCTCAGGCTATGCGACCGAGCTGCATACTTCCTCTTCTTGACTCTCGCTTTCTTTGAAATTTGTGATTAAAAATAGTCTTAATTCCTTATAGTAAGTTTTTATTAATTCCTTCGTTTTTATTTCCAAGTTGTTATTTGTTATAAGTATAAAACGTAATAGACAATATTTGGAATATTAAATGATTACTGATGCCATTTAGTTGTTTTCATATAGGGTTTTCAAAATGTCAATAGAAAAATGTCATGTCCAATTAGTCGGAAATGTCAGTGTCAGCAATTAAGCGAAAGTAAAAGGTATAATGCAAATTATTATATTTTTTCTAAGACCGGCCATCTTAAAATATCTGTCAATTCCATAATATGTCTATATTGAATACTTCAAATGTAGAAATTTACAATTTACAAGGGATCAAATCATTAGCTGCTACCTATATGCTTTTAAGAATTTAAAAAGGTCTTTATTATATTCTATATAATATTAAAATGTTTTGACATATTTGTGATTTACCTATTTAAATTTTAAAATATTTATTGCATATTCTGATCAATACACATACAAAAAGTCTTTATTTATTATTCTGTAAAATAAATTAGTTATGAAGTTACTGTATTTGACTAGCGACATTGACAACGATTTTGTACATTTGGTGATGCATCAATAATAATAAACCAGCATTAAACATTGTTCAATTAAAAAAGGTATAAATTAAACAAACTTAAAAAACATCAATCATTAAAAAGTAATTTCCTCTTTACGTTCTGAAAGAGGTGTCAGACAATAAGTTTGCTTGTAAAACATTTTTAAAAATACGATTTTAATCGTCAATAACCGACTCGTAATTGTACTGTCGTTAATTCTAATACACGTCAACATAAACAATTCAATGTTAAATTGATAGGTGAAGTTGACAATCTTGGCATCGTGGTGTGAAGTGAAGCCTCGCTTCGATCAATATTGTAATAATGCAGTTTGAAAGTCACTGTAATCGGCTAAGAAAGTTTCATTGTGTTTGACAACTCCCGTCATCAGGATGAGTGCAGTGGAATAATCGTATGATTTGTCAAAAAATACTTTCATTAATCGTGAATTAAATGTTTGTTTTTGAACATTTTGTTTCGGAATTATGTTAAACGTTTCTAAATATGTTTTGATCAATAATTAAACTACAATAAAACTAATAAGCCACAATGTTATAGCCAATTTACTCTTTTTATGGTAATAACAATTCAGCATATATGTGGACCTACCACATACATTTAATACTGAGAACTTAATAAGTGCTAAATTAAACACGTAGATGTTTATCCTTAAGAAGTAGGATGATAAGTGTAAAACGAATATTAATTATTCATATAGGTATGAAGCTTTGACGAGTTTTAATACTAACTTGGTAGGTAGCTGTCACGACATGATTGCGTGTGTTCTTCTACGTTATAATATGTAATAGCAAATTTAACTAGTGGACAGGTTAAGATTTCGGAATATTTGTATCTTTATTATATCTATTGCAGGAGATGAATCGAATATAAATTTTTTTCTTATATATTGTTTTAACGTACCTGTCATGTCATGCGATTGAAATATCTAATAAGTGTATCTGAAAGAATTGTTAGATGTTAATCTATTTTACGTGTATAAATATTACTAATTAATATTTATAAATATGTTTTAAAGCTATTGCATTTTATTATATTAAAAAAAAACTATCTACGTTTAAAAACTAGATATTGAGTTTGTTGAGTAAAATGAATACTTTAGGGTTTTTTCTTACTTTGATCTAAGCTAGATTAGTTACTTAAGAAACCCTGACCTGAATATCGATATAAATATAAAATCTACCTTATTACTTTACAATATTTTTCATTTTAATGTTTTTAAATAAAACACTAAAATATATTTAACAACATAATAATAGTATTTTTTTTTCACTATTATAAATTTAATTATACATTAGAAAAAACCATCTTAATGTAAATGGTACCAATAAATTACCAAGCAATGTCTACTGTAACCAAAATAAAAATGTCTAGTTATTTGAAAATGTGTTTGTCTATGTAGTATCTTCGACAAATACAGTAACGTAGGTATGAAAATTTATTAAATTAAATAAAATATATTACAAGAAATGCATATTCCCTACGAAGTTAAAATATATTCAAATATATATTTTAACCCAAACTCTACAGCAAGTATCTAAAAGTAGCTAATGAGTAATAATAATATAATAATGACAAAGACTGTAGTACATAAAAGTAGAAACAAGGTAACTCATATAGAGGCAAAGGCTTTCATTTTAATATTGTAATTTTCTTTAAACTGGAAAAAGGTAATAAAAAATTTACCTTAGCTTTTTTACAATGACTAATTAGTATTTCAACTAAGTAATAAGTGACTGGCTTTTAATCTATAATTAAATCACTTTCTTAGATGGTATGCAAGATCAATATGTTAGAGATTGACCCAACCCAAATAAAGATGAAGGTCGTTATAGATAGATAAGAATTAATCTTTATTTAGTTAAGTTAAGGAAAATATGTAACTAACAAGATGTTTTTGGTAAATAATAATAGTAACACAGGTGTATTACTATTATTATTACAACTACAGGTTTTTATTATTACAACTAAAAGCCGATAATTAACATAAAGGTAAAACAAAACTTGACTGTTTTTCTTTATAATCCTTTGTTAAAAGCCAAAGCAAGGGAAAACTTTGTCGAAATGATATTTTCGAAGTGGATTTGTCTAAAGTTTCACTGACAAAAAGGTTTATGTTTCATATTGATAAGTTTTGTTGCCAACCTCACACACGAGCGATTTTAAACATGAAATAGAGAGAGTTATATAATTTGAAATATACTCATAAAATCTATGAATGAAAACATTGGGAGTTTAGACGATAAATACTATTTCAATGTCATAAACGGACAATATCGTGTTAGATCTTTGCCTTCGCAATAATCTTTAAATAACAATGACGACTATGAAACCCAAGCAGTGTTATGTTAGGAAGTACTTCTATGTAAGCCTTATTAAACTTATCAGTAATGGTTGCTACACGCGAGTGGTTGTATATTATATTATATTAAACACATTGGAATATAAGCCTGTAATGATATTAGCAGATTATAAGTATCAATAAAAGTATTGCATTGTTTTTAAATCAGAAACTATAACATTTTATCTAGAATATAAGTACCGTCAAGTATAAAAGTATTTGATTCATATATGAAATAACATCAATAATGGCATAAGATAACATCCCTAACCCACATTACAAATTTGGGTAACACACATATTTTTGCTAATATTTTTTATTACAATAATTGTTTATTAAAACTGCATTATATGGATAATTATTATTCCCGTATACATTTATTTTCCTATCTGTGTTCGAATCTAGAATACTAACGGTTCTCTAAATAAAAATGTAAAATAAGAATAAATAAATGAATTTAGTCCTCTGCTTGCCGCAGGTCACTGATACCGCACTCCTATGAACCGACAGTGTTAGCAAAACATTTTTATTAAAAAATAGATTCACCTTTTATTCCATATACTCTAAACAATACCGCTTTTTAAATTAAAAACAAGTTTTATAAGTTCTTCAGTACTGGATTTACTGAAATGATACTACTACTACTACTGGATTTACTGAATGATAATTAATAATATGATATACATACATATAAAGAATAGTAACGAAACGAAATCTAAACTTTTAAAAAACAGTTACTAAATATTCAGTAGGTACAGGACATGCTCAAAACAATATTTAAAAAAAAAATTGTTTGTGTTTTCGCTCTTAACTAAAAATCTACTGTTTAAGTTTCTTGTCATAATAATAAGACAAGACTTTTATTTTTATTCTAAACATAAGGTTAGAATAAAAATAAAGGTACAGTAAAAAAAGGTTAGAATAAAAAATATAATATAAAAATAAAAATAAAAGCGTATGACTTTGTGTATTTTTAGTGATAATAGATGACTTATCATTTTCTGAGTGAGGCCGGACAGAAGCAGGCGCTGATGAAGTCCTTGGTAACGTTTAGTTTATTAATGAATGTAAAACATTTTTAAACTTGTATAAAATGCCTCAATTCTATGACCTACAGTTCACACCAATTAAAAAACCACTTCAGCGACCGGCACTCGCATTGCACACCAAATATTTTCTTATATATTTATACCATAACATTTGATTTATGATTTTATTTAAATACAACATTATAGGAAAAACTTAAAATCAATATAATAAATTGTATCTCAACTTATTTATGAACCTAACCGCAGACGAATTCAATCAAATTCAGATGCAAAATAGCTCAGATACTGAAATCCATTATCAATTATTCTCGCTAGTAATCTCGAGTAGAACCAATTGAATTAAGGTCTTCCTTATTAAAACACTATCCAATAAACACCGAGAAATAACAACTTGGAAAAAACTAAATAACACAAAATATTGGAAGTAACCTGCCAAAATATTATTTATTTATTAAATACTATTTACTATTTTTGACTGTAACTTCAACAATCAGACATACCTTGATTTCGCTGTAACTTTACAAGTCCATACTTTACGCACAAGGAATATGAAGGTCGCAATGTAAGCCGCGTGGTTAGAATCGATTTTCACATCTCGAGCCCTTGCCTTGGCTCTAACATCCCCTGTAGTAGACTCCTTTTGATGTTTTATTTTACTTTAGCTAATGACAAATAAGACCATAATGGTTATTCTATTTTATTTAGTTCACAACCTTGCCAAAAATAATTTAAGTAGGGTTCGTTTTTCCACCTTAAGTCCCCGGGACACAGGGATTGCTTATTTTCTCAAAGGATTTGTTAAAATTGTAAAAAAATAAATACATATAGTTTTGCCAAATGATTATAACACTAAATCAAATAATACAAGGGAAACAACATATATATATATATATATATATATATATATATATATATATATATTTAGCAAAAAAAATGATATATGTTTTAATTTGCTCAATTGGCAATTGAAAAATCCTCTTAAAAATATTAAAAATACTGTTACTTGTAACATTGCATTAGTGTAAACCGTTATGATGTTATAATTTTATGTTGATGAAATCAATAAATAAAAAAAAATTATAACAGCAGCTAAACCTAAGTTTTTTGTGAGTGCCAAATATGTGACAATTAACTGCAGTTTAATACTCGTTATACGGATATTATCCTTGTTGCAGCCGTCGATTGTTAGTGATATAGGAATAATCAATAGGAATGTTCAAATCAAAGTAGCCGGAAATGTAATTTTTTAAGTTTTATTCCATGCAAATATATCAGATATCATATTAATAACTTTTATATTATAAGTTTGTATTCCATGTCACAATAAATCGTAATGCAATTTTTAATTAAATTCAATACAATTATTTTATTTCATGTTTATATCTTACAATGACATCCAATAGTTAATTATGGTATTTTAATGAAATTATAAAAAATACAAAACATACAAGTTTATAAATTATAAATAACAATCATAATAACAATCATAATAACAATCATTATCTACTTGAATATTCAAAGAAAGAAGCAACAAGTTAGGAGTATTGTGAGGCTGTTACAACTTATTTGAAAAATCTAAAATTGGAGGCTTTTTTAAGGTCTTTGAATATTATTATATAACTCGTTTAATCGTGAGTAATTGTTAGTCTTTATATTGATCGCCAGTTTACCTGATGTCAATAAAATATGTATCTTTTTAAATAATATATAAAGAGCATGTCATTGACTTCATTTTTTTCATTTTCATTTTTTTTCTTTAACCAGCCGGTCTGGTAGTCTGGTGGTGGTGGTGATAGTAGTCCTAATACCTGAGCCAAAGATGGTGGACGCAATTGTTGTTTGAAGCAAACATTTTGTCCTTTATTATTACGTGCAATGTCCCGCCGCGAATCATTGAGATTGTTTTCTTGTTAGCAAAAGCAATTCAAGACCAACAATGATATACTTACCGAATTAAACACAGTCATGTATGTTATAATTCTAATTGTATTTACACATTTTTATGAAGTCTGAGTAATGGGTTAAGTACTAACTTAAATAAATTTTTATTTTATTTTAATAACTTAAATCCTAATTGAATAAATATTAATTTTATTACAAGTTACCAACATTTTAGATATGTAATCTTATATTTTATTAAGATAGAAACATTTTTCTTTGTTTTACTCAATTCAAGAATAAATTCAATAGGGTTATTCAGTTTGCTACTCCACTAGTCTATTATTGAAGCTAACAAGATGTGAGCAATGTGCCGTGAACGATGGAAGAGGGTTTCCTACCGTGTTTTTCAACAGACTTGTTAAGTTCATAGCTCGTTCCTCATTCTTGGTGGTTTTGATAGGGTGTTATTACTTTTAAGACACTGACATAAAATAAAAAACTTTCTCATGGATAAGTGAATTCGGTATTTTTTTAACTTGTCCATGTCTCTTAATTTTTACTTAACTTAAAAAAAACTGAGTTAAAATTAATACTTGTGATCTGAATTAAAAATGAAAATATAGCGTATCTTTTTAAATTTACACTATGTTTGATAACAAAACTGTTAAAAACGAACGATGATTATTTGCCAGCAGCAACATAACTAACCATGCATCGACCATTTTGGTTTAGAGATACCTAGCATTATAAATTTTATTATCAGAGATTTATTATCAGTGAGAAAGTTATATATTGTATGCACAATCCTAAAATTACACAAAACACTTCAATATTACCCCACTGTTAACACTAGAAGAAGAATACAGTCAGTAGCTCCAGTTGTTCACAGAAAAACGGTTTTTGCTAATCGTCAATATGTAGGGGAACATGGGGGAATGGGAGCTAGCGGGTAATGAGAGCTATTAAAATTTAAAGTGATAGGAACGTATATGTCGCGCGAAACTGAAAGGAATGGCTTCATAAACATTCGATTACATCACGTGATCGCCGCCGACCAGCTCAGTAGCCCGCGCATATCGGTAAGAAGAGGAAATATATTTGAATTGACCACGTTATAAAATAGTACAAAATCTCTCAAACAAAGTGAGTACCTAAACTTTTATTATTCCGTCGTATTTTGTTTCTATTGTATGCACTATTTAATCAATTTTAAGATAAAATTGAAAACTAAATTAATTTAGCGAAGTTTTTTAGGTTGGTGTCGTTATTTTTTAAATAGTTAAGTTACGGGTAATGGGAGCTACTCACGCTCCCATTACTCCGCTATGGCTCTTATTACCCCTTACGATTTGAAAAATTTAAATTGTTCAAGAAATAGGTGGACTAATGAGCAGATATTCTTAAAATTGCTTGAGCATTTCATAAAATTTACAAGTCCTACTGCGGAAAAACAGATTTTGCTTATTATGGACAATCATAATAGTCATGCTACATTGGATGGAGGAGAAGAAGGAGAAAAAAGATATAAGAAAGAAGAAAGGGATAAAGCCAAAGAAAATCCAAATAAATAAATGTAAAAATATGATACAGATTAAGAATAAATTATGTTAAAAAAACATAAATAGAGTAACTAGAAATTTGTTTCAAGAGAGCACTACTGACGAATCATCTATTGATGAAAATAATATTTGTGATTATGGTTCTGAATATTCTGAGAATGAAAATCTATGCATGATATGTAACGATGTTGGTTAAAATGAAGAATTATGGTATCGTTGCAGACCTTGTGGCAAACGGGCCCATTCTGAGTGTTCAGGTTGCGATCACCCTAAAGATGATATTTGCAATTTTTGTTTAAATCCCTAAATTACCTTTTGTTTTTATTTTATTTTTTATTGAAAAGGATATATTTTATGTTTTGTTGATTAGGTTAAGGTTTTGAATTGTTTAAATTTCTGTTAAATAGGTGAAAATAGATTTTATTTTGTTTATTTTTATTTCCTGGCTCTCATTTCACATATAAAAGCTTCTTGGCTCTCATTACCCGATGCGAGGGGTAATGGGAGCGAAAGTAGGATTTTACAAAAAGGTGATTTTACTTATGTTATGATATATTTTATAAATGATACTTTTCAATTATTGAAAGGCAGATAACTAAAGGACTGATTAGTGTCTATAAAAGTCTATGGTTGTAACCGAAACTGTATTTTTTTTACACTTTTCCTTACATAGCTCCAATTCCCCCATTCTCCCCTAGATCAGTCAGCACACTTATATAACTTACTTAACAAAAAAATAAATATTTACCCTATGACTTCTAAGCAATGTAAAATCTCTCTAACGAATTGGCTAAAACCTAAAAAATATGATGAAATTGAAATCTTATTAAAAAAATAAATAAATAAATAAAATTGAAATGAATTAAGGAACAATATAAGGTTATAACCAGTGTTACTTAAGACTTGTTATATATTTATCTATATATTACTATCTATTTATCTATCTTTAAAAATTACACTGACACACACTACACACAATCTTATTTATTATTGTAATGTTTAATTTAATTTGTTTTTGTTTAATTAAAGCTAATATAATAATGTAAACACTGTACAATTTGTAAAATCCATTTAATGTATCCAGTTATGGAAGAGCGGTGTCTCCTAACACAGGTATATACTTACCCAAAAGGAAACACCATTCAATTTTTCAATTATATTATGTAAATGTGCTGAAGAATAAATAAACATTATTATTATTATTATTATTATTATTATTATAAATAAATAAGATAATACTTTGCCAACAAATTTTATTTCATACATTATTGTATACTTCATAAAAATAAAAAATATTGATTAATAGTAAACGGACATTGAAAAATATGTTTTTTTTCTTTAACTAATGTATTTACACTACCCTAAAAATTAAAAGAAATATACTTTAATGTATTAAATTTTTATCAATTATATATATATATCAGTAAGCTGACAACCAGATAATAGGGCGAATGTTTGTGTTGACGATTCAACTTCCGATAAGTCTCTGTAATTCTAAACTAAAGTTTAACGTCGGACTGTAATCACACGGAAAGAGTCGAGGACAACTGATAGAATCAATAAGACCGATATAAGAACGAAAACTTTACGTAAGCTTACGAGTTATAAATTTGTTTAAATTCAATATATCCTAACAGTGCTACCAAATGAAGACCACGTTGTTTAATGTTTAAAAGATCTCCTAACTGCGTACACGGCAGGTACACTAAGCCATCAGTGTAAGGTCAATGCATTTATTAAATTAGGGGTCACTCTAAAATGATATAATGGCTGAGTAATTTATTTTCAATTTGCTTCTCATTCTTTTCTTTTTAATTGAACTACGTATATTAATTGGATCTATAATTAGTTTATTGTTGACATAAATCATAGCCTTAAATCGAAATTACCGGCTCATCTCAAGTTTATCTAATAAAAACATATTATTTTGTAATGGATCAATAATCACATACCTAACCAACATACAAAAAAATATAACATTTTAAATTAATAACTTTGCATTTCAAATACAACATTAATTCAAACAATTTTATTTTACAAAAATAACTGCAAATTTGTCACAATCATTTACCAATTTAGTACTTTTCAGACCGGATGTTCTCCTTGCTCCAGCCGCGAGTCGATTTTGGTGTAGAAATTCTAGCTACTCGTAGCAAAATTTATTTATCAATGCGGTGGTTAAAATAAGAAGAGATTTAATATATATATATTTTTAATGACATTCTTTTATATCATCTTTTTCTTTACGACTGATTTTATATTTTCTTCAGGAAAACAATATTTTAATTGTAAATAAATATAGAAATTAACCGGTCCTAAGTAGGCCATAGAGATGTTTATGTACATTTAACAAGATTATTAAAGTTCTTACAGAATAAGAAAAATAACAAACGACTACATAATAAATGAAACTGATACATAGTTGGTAAAATCGATACCTACTATAATTCAACGGGACCGATAACAAGTTCACTTTGAGTCTCGTATTACATTTTGTGGTTAAAATAAGGTTTCATTCGTCAATTACAATTACATTTATATTAAATTTATAAACTAAAGCGTTTGTTGTAATTAAAGCTGCCAATATTTGGTGATTAACAAAGCATACAAGAAAATCGTGTCAAATACATGTCCAAATTCATAAAAAAATATTTAAAAGGCAAAGCAAAGGGCTTATACTATTGGATCGAAAAAGATGTAAACAATAAACGTACAAACATTTACTATTTAACGTAAGAAGAACGTTAAAACGTTAAGAAGGTACGTAAGAAGGTATTATATTATATTATCAATATTAAAACTCTCATTTGAAAAATAGTAAGTTATGCTATAATTATAATGAAAATTGGGAAAAAGCTTACCACTTCTAACGATTTCATATTTTATTTTTGCATGTTACAAAAATACGTACAAATTCGAGACAGATGAAATCTTTTAGAGAAAATACTGGTAAGTGTCAGAGAGTTTTTAGTCAAAGCTCCTTTCATTTTAAGATGGTCCGTTGTACGACAAGCATTGTCGTGAATGAAAAGATGAAAGCACTTGACAAATCTGAGCTGTTTATTAACGAGCCAGTCCATCACTTCTTAATATAACCATTCTTTAATTTTCAACTTTACAAATCTACAGGAATCTTCTTTAGTCTACGTTTTGGAAATGCTTTGATTGTCTCTCACAGATCTTAATTGACGTTAATAACATTTGCACTAGGTGTAAGCGTAGCATGCATAATGTGAATTCCCTTCCATTAATTCAATTCATCATTACTGATATTGTCTTCTCCGACTGTTTCCAGACGTCTTTATTTAATTATTTATTTATTATGTTATATTGACATTAGCTAATAGATACTAAAAAGATCATTATCTTCTTATTTTTATATCGCTTTTATTATTAATTCATCTTTGTTTGTTTCTAAATAGCTTCGGAGCTATACTTAGTTTTCCTAGACTTTGTTCTTGTTTTCAGCATAATTAAAAAACTAGCGCTGTGGCGTCAGCGTGGAGTAACGTGTTTTATTTATTTGAGTACTACTTACTATATTACAGCTTTAGAATTATTTTCTTGGAGACTTTACGAATAAAAATACATAAGGGTTATGTAAGTTAACGACCTTACAAATAGTTAACATTTAAATTATCCTTACAATGGTAATAAATAAATGATTACGATGTCATTTAAATTTCTAAAACACCTTATAACGACACATACGGTACATAAAGTCGTCAGTTCATGTCATGGCAGCTAGTAAATGAATGATTACTTTAAAATGGCTAAGTAATTTATTTTCAATTTGCCCCTCCTTCTTTAACATACTAATGCTTCTTTGATCAAGAGACGATCAAGAAAATATTTTACTTGTTAGTATTTATTCGAACCCAATGACGAAGTGTCCTTTCTATTTCAAGTAGGCATAATATGCACTTTAACCACTTATGAAATGTCTTACTATAATCACACGGTCCCAAGGGAGCTAGTTCCATGGAAAAAAATGATTATTCTTTTAACTTCTTTATACATTTTCATTTTCTAATTTACAATATAAAGTATTGATAGCTGCCACGGTCATAATTAATATCCGAAAAAAAATACCAATAATAATATAGTACCAAAAAGATATTGTATTTTTTTTTTATATAGTAGGCCAAATAGATTTTAAAATAGAATACTTATAATAATAAGTAGGATATTTTACTATAATATATATATTTAACCTGTAAATAAAAGAATCATAATAGAATTATATTATAGTGCATTATATTTGTACAATGTAAAAATACAATTCACGGCTCCCCTTTATATAAGAGTAGCATAGATTTAAATCAGCGAGTGATCAACCTTCTATTAAATAAATAACTTAAAATATAAATATTAGAAAAAACTTTTATAATTTAAATTACATTCTGATTTTAATTTTGAAAATAGGATATTTAACTGAAATAAAAATAATCTTATTTCTTAATAAAGCTTGTATCAGTTTGAAACTTACACCGCATACCAAAAAAGATATATTCTTAAAAATAAAATTGAATTTTATTGTATTATTTTTATAGATTTCACAGACCGCCGTTTAAAGGTATTTTCTTAAAGTGGATATTGTTTTTAAATTTCGGGGTAGAATCAACAAATCCTTCAAATGCTGTTTTATCGCCACTTCATATATTATCTCATATGAATATCATCCAAGAATAAAAAAATAAATCTTTAAGTCGACACTGTTCAGTTCAGCATTTATAAAATCCGGAACGTTAGAGTTGAGCCTTGCTTACATAGTACGTTTATGAGATCAGGTGCGGAGCCTAGATACTCTACAGTACAGGTATTTTTATAAAGAATTTTGTATGAGAAATCACGATACTCTCGAAGACGGTTTTTTGATACATTTTGGCCGTCGCATACGTTCTTTTTTCACAAATATTAATTTTGGTGACTCCTTTTACTTCTTTTGCTTCTTTACTTTTGAAAACTTTTATTAATGGGTCTTTGTTTCGATTTGAAAAAAAGTACTGAAGCCCTTGACTCCAACTCTACATTATACATATTATATAGTTTCATTTTTATTTCGTTTTGAATATTATGATAAAAACTTAAAACGTTTTTTTAATATTACAAACATAACTACAACAATAATATAGGTACGAAAAATGCCAAACCAAATGACAAATGTAATGAACATCTGAATATTAGGCATCAACTGACTTTTACAGGATATTGCTTTTTTGGTATTGGTTACTTTATTTATTTTATTATGTTCTGCTATACGTGCCTACATTTAGAGAATAATAGATAATCTGAAGTACGCAATCAAGGACTATTGAGATTGGTTGTTTATATGGCTATACGCAGACTTCAAATTGATCGATGTTCTATCCTTATTATCAGGACCTAGCCTGATTGCCAAAAGATAATCTAATCCAACCAGATCAGATCTATAACCACTTGTGATATTGAAGAAGAAGATACAACATATAAAAGATTTCAACTAATTAAAAATGACATACATATGTCCGAATAAATAGGCAACTTATAAAAATAAGCAACTATGTTCTTATTTGAAACAACAATATTAATTAATTTAATGAATACCAAATGATTTTCACAATACTATTGTATGGATAACTTGAACATTTGAATTGTCTTTGCATAACACATGCAACGGTTCTTGGAAATCTTCCAAATCGAAAACTAACTTACAATGTCATTTAATTAAAGGTAAATGAAGTAGATATTATTGAATATATATCTGTTGCCGAATACTAACTGAATAATACTTCCTCTAGTAAAGTTAAACAACGTTCCACACTGCCTTTGTGTATCTTTCTGTCTGTATGTTTGTCTGAGCGGATTTAAATGAAGTTTTCCAAGAGGATAAATTGAATGAGGAATATATAGCATTATGTAGTGAAAAATAAGAAATATTTTTTAAAGATATGCAATCTGTAAAAAACTTTTAAAAGGTTGCTTAAAATTTACTTAAAAATCACTTAAAACAATACGAACAATTAAAATATAACAATAACATTCTATATATTTACATATGTAGTAAAATTATAATAAAACAACAAAAATAACCAAGGCAGTGGTATAAAAGTCATTTATGCCTTAAAATTTATTATACATATATAATTAATTAAATATTTTAATGCATTTTGTTTTGATAGTCGTATATCCTTGTTCTTCTCTATAATTACTTTATTTTGATTTATAATCGAATAATTGATTTTTTTAAACAAGATAAGATTTTTTATTATTATATATAATTACCATATACATTTTTCAATCCAATACAAAAACTCTTTGAATTAAAGTAAACAAAAAGTATCATATGAAGTATATTTTTTATTGAACAACTTTTAAAAAAATCAAATTATATGATGATGAATATGACTTATTGGACGTCGATATTATTACTTTAGAGTTCGGTAAATTTAAAAACGTTTGTTAACAATTAAAAACAGTAGTGGTTGTTGTTATGAAAGAGTTTACCAACATCTGATGTTACGAACTGAGTTTAACTAACGAGTAAACGAAGTCACCGGGTCGGTTAAATAATTTTAGCAGTGACTTTCATACTAACCATAACTGTAGTAGTAATAGATTTGATGTAAAAATAGGCTCGTAAACTAAAATGGTTTTAAGTACTTATACTAGGGGTTTTACTAATAGATAGTTAATAGCATAGCATTCCATATTATATAATCGTTTATCAGTCGGAGGTGACCACTATTAGACTTATTTTTCTTTCTTTCTTTGTGTTCATATTAATAAAGGTAAGATGTATATTCTATTTCCATTAAAAGATGTAGAATAAATATTATAATGGTGTTGTAAAATTCTTCACGGAAGAAGCGTTTGTTTCAAGTTCATAAACGCTCATACAAAGCCTGGTAGAGGTTGGAGGTGCTTGGGTATTTCAAATATTTTGCATATTCTGAGATTTCAGACGTTACGCTCGACAATAAGGACCCGTACTTATCTCAATAATACTACAAATACTAAATAATGTTTTGATAATTTATAATATATAGCTATTATTTAAATAAGTGTAGTTCCTAACTCCTAAGTTATACATATGTGGACGGAAACACGGACCGCTTTTGTATCTCTTATCACGTAGGAGAGTTAATTTAGATTTTCAAATACAAACCTTAGGTAATAGAACTTTAACTTAAAATATTAAAGTGCTCACTCGTACTGTTCTCCCTGTCTGCTTCTTTGAGTGACCCGCTGTTATAACAGACCCGCTGTTATAACCAGACTTTAGCTGAGAGAGATTAGCTATTCTTTTAACATGTAGACAACCGCAGCTAAGGAGACATAGAACATGAAATTATACATTATATTTAATAGCAAGTCTTTTAAACATAAGTTGATAAATTTAATTATACTGAGAATATATTAATAAGCTATTCTCGACTTTTAGCAGAACTGTAAGCGAATGCTATTTGCAATGTTCAGTTATATTATATAAAGTATTAGATTTCAATACTTATATTGAAAATATCTAAAACTGCTCATTGGATGGACGGATTATTTCCTACGAGGAACTTTAAACTCTTTTTATCTATATGTCACATATTCACACAAATTAAACGTCGCTTAAAAGTTAGTTTTCAGTGAACTTATTTTAATTAAATTCATTCCGTTTCGTTTCAAAAATGTTTGTATGCACTATCCTAGCCTAGATCACTTAAAAAGTGTTCTTTTTTTAAATTACTGATACTACTTAGATCAGATACCACAATAATCCTTAAAGGATTAATGTTCCTCTCAAAGTTCTATTCGGATGCAGTCGCACGGCAAACGTGATTATGTTGGAGAGAATGTTTTACTTTGTGGAACGAATTTCACTCTGTATTATATTGTAAAACTGTTGAAATCTTATTTAGCGAATTTTGAGCAGTAACAAAGATTATTATGAATCGCGAATGAACATAATTGTTCGTCAACTGATTGTACAATTTGTTGGTCAGCGATTTTAGTCGCAGTCGAATAGATATCTTGATAGATATAGGAACAAAAGGTATAATCTAATAGTAAAATTTTATGGATTTTACTACTCTGTTCTCTGTACGGCTATGAAAAAACCTTAATAACATTTAATAAAAAATCTCTTTAACTTTAGCAAGTAAGTATTTTTTTATATTCTTTAGTACAAAAATTGAGAAAAGCAAAGGAATGAACTAAATCTTCAATTATTGCGCCTTCTGGTGAAAATTTCCAAATGCTTTTGCTGGAAATTTAAATTACTAGTAGATCGATAATTTCGCAAAAAGCTCTAGTGATTAACCTCCAAAATTGATTGATATCCCAAGACCACTGCGTACTTTCACAGTTTTGATTTATTACAATACAAACTATAATATTTTTAATACGCGAACGTAAATTGAAGTGGATACGTATTGTATCATTTAAAAAACAAAGTTATATAACGTAGTCTGGTATGAGCTACAAGTTAAAAGAATATTAAAATAATATCATATTGGTCATTTACCATCCAGTTTTTTAAAGTCGTCAACAACTCGTTCGTTGAGTCGTTTAATACGACAATAAACGTGATCAATAATTTTAATTCTCGTAACCACGCAACCAAAAAATCCTTTCAGTGATATAGATTTGACGGTCATTCGTTTGTGCATACACAACACTGTTCACAAATAAAATGGATTCACATCATCCCACAATTCACGTTAAGCGTTTGTCCAACTGCAACTTAAATCTTTTACAGCATTTTATTTTAACAACTTTAGAAGTAGAATATCGATTTTTCCACAGTTAATGTAGTTTTAGTATTGTTTTGTGTTTAGTTTATAATTTGTATATATTTAAAGTATAAACCAACATTGTACACTGTTTTTCATTTAAGGTAATGTGCTGCAAAGTCTAAACATGTTATACATTCATACTACATTTTATTATAGTTGATCAGGGACCAGAAATCATCTTGAATTTTAATTGAATAGAGTTAATTAGTTTTAAATTTCATGTTGACCTTCACTCGACCGGAAATAATACAAACATTACTGGAATATTTTTTATATGCAATAACAATTTAGTAATATTTTATGATAATCAAAATGTCAGGTCCATTATCAATAATCGATCCGTCACAGACACGGCTCTCACGACTCTAGGTAAGCCTAATAAAACCCATATTTTTTCAAACATGAGCTAACTCTTAGGTATTCAGACAATGTAAATATAATATTTCGTTCAGCAAGCCAAAGATGTCTTAAATGACAAAGAATCGTGTGTTTACATCGTCTCATATTTGTTCGTCGCATGTCTGCACGCGTCACGCCACTATCCAACTTACAACTAATTAACGATCCAGCTATTTGTTTTTCAAATGAAACAACTCTGTGGAATTATATAATAAATCAATTTTAGTTTTTTTGTGAGGATCGATGATCCCGTTCGGGTATATTGAACCTTTTTATTATAACATTTTAAATATGATATCCCTGATGTATGTAATTAATCGATAAAAAAATCCACTTCATGATAAGTATCCATAGTGCGTACGTAAACCAACATACAAAAATTATATGGTCCGGGCTACGTGGAACTATTCGAATATTACAGAGCGGTATAAATTTACCTGTAAAAAACATGCTCTATGCACGACGATGCATTCAGTTGCATTGCATACAGATAATGCAACTCTCATTTGGTTAGCCTGCTACTGGTACTGGTAACAAAAATATATACAGATTATAATACTTTTATTCAATAAGATCAGATCTCGCTGCTAGTAACTTATTTAAACTGTATGACTTTTGGGCCATCAAACTAACTACCTGGAACTGTTACGAAAGTTTAATCTGGAATCATTTTAGTTCATACATACTCGGTTATTACATACATCCGGAAGACAGTAAAAACTTAAAAATTCAAAAGTACTTAATTATTATTTTTCTTATAAAGATCATAATCCTAAATTTTTTCTTTTCCTACAACTTCAATTAGACTTTTCATAACTCTAATTTAAGCCTGATTTAATTTAATACTTTAATTTTTTATACGAGAGTTTAAAAATTATATTCAATTCACGTTTCAAACAACATTTTAATGAAGAGGTAATTGATTAAAAGTTTTTACTATCGTTACGTTTAACCAAGCAACAAATTTGATGTTTTGAATTTCTTTTATAGAATATCAGTAAAAATATAATGGTAAATAGATTTCTATATTTTATCGTATCTTTTCCGTATATTAGTTATGGGTCAAAAATAAACTAATCATAACATCTTTTATATACATCTAATTTTTTATATACTATCTCTTATGTTTCATACTTTTACAAATGTGATGAAAAGTTTGTTTCAAAAGGATCAATGAGCTACTCATAATATACTTATTACGAGAGTGCTCTAACAAACACTTATGTATCGTCAAAACGCCAGCATCTTTCTCGTTTCATCTCCAGATGTTTCAAATATTATGAAAGATTTAAAAGCATTATTTTTTTTATTGACTCCTATTTTATTCAAGATTAGATAGTGTATTTGTTAAATAATTTTACTACCTATCTTAAGATATTTTAAGATTACAATTCTCAATTGATCTAATATATTTTAAATGTTTCAATAAATATATATTTTTATTTAGGGTTTAAGTAAGTGTAGCCTGACTATAGACAATAAAGTCCTACATAATATGATATAGTGCATTGTTTTAAGTTCAGGCATGTTACAAGAGCGAAGGGTGTTAGGGGTCATTTATTTATTACATATATATTAGATTAACACCTCGAAGTAGGTCAGGTCTTGAAGACATAGTGTGGAGGCTTAAGTTATAACCGTAAACCGCTTAAATGTAATGTTTCTTATGCAAAGCAGCATTTACGTTTGAATTTCTATTTGAACACTGACATATTTATGTACAAAATGTCAAAATGACAGATTTAATAAATATGAGGATTTTATTTTTACTTTTCAAGAACAAAACTAGAATTTCCTGTAATATTTTCGCATACAGAAATAACACAATTCCATAAGCGAATTAACCTTAATTTATAGTGTGATGAGAATATGAGGGAGATCCCGTTAGTTCAGAAAACGCATCCCTCGAGAGAAGCTTAATCGGAGAGCTGCAGGCAAACAGGGTTACCACGATTCAAATTTGAATATGGATAATCCTCATTATGCTTTCCACAAAGCTGAGCTTGTTTGTTTTACATTTCTAGCTTTCATTTAAGCTAACATGTTAATGTTACGGTCTTCTAATAACCATACAATTAAATGACCTAAATTAATTTTACATTAATGTTCCGTATCGTATCTTTGACTTTTTAATATCATTGATATATCCATGTTTAGTATTAAATGTAAATATACTTTTTATAAAAGCAAGAGAATGTTTCTATACGTTTCTAAAGAATCTTAAATCTGTCACATTCGTTTTGCACTTAAAGTGTGCGGCTTTGTAGCTGCAAATAAATCTCTCTTGTAGAATAAACAACTGCCGACTTCGAAGCTTAAAGGCTACAATACTCACATTAATTCAATTTTTGTGCGCTGATATTTCGAGCAGGCGACAACTTTACGACATCACAATACGAGGTGATTATAGAGTTTATATCCAATCACATCCTCGTCATTCCGTTTAATTTTCATTTTGATCATTTTCATACCACTACGTTACCTAGGTTACCCTTTACATATAATGTTTCTGAAATGTTTAGTACTCAAATCACCTCGCATCTGCATTAATAGAATACAGTTATATGCGTATTAGCATACAATGATACAATAATATATTTCGTGAACATGTACATGTAAAGTATTAAAATCCAGGTTCCAATCCAAAAACAATAGAACGAAGACAAGTTCTCTGTGACCTTGTAGATATAATTTACTCTGGAATAAATCAAGATTTTCAACAGCGTTCAACTACGGTCTTGATTGTATAAAGATTCGATTGTCTTCAAATTATTACTTAATGAAAAATATCACTACCGGGTAGATATTTAGTAGTTAGTATAATATAGTAATAATTGTAAAAATGTGATTTGCAAATTATTATATAATAAAATCTTTTAAACAATGATTATAGATTACACTTGAAATTAGGACCATAAAGTAATTCATCTCGTTGTGGATACTTCTGAGTTACTGTTTTCTTCTTTTTATTTTTAAGAATCGTCGGACCAGTTGTAGCTAGCCAAGGCAAGAATCGATAAGTTCGTACCAAGATTGATGCCACATTCAATTTGCGACACTTAAATTCAAAACAATTATTATATTAGTATATCCTACTCTAAAATCTCAATTTGTAACCATCAAACTTTTATTTTTACTTTTATTTTATAGATACCTACAGCTGCATAAATTATATTTTATTGACATAACTTTTCTTGACGTAGGCCTTGTCGATAATTAAATTAAAATCTCTCAAGGAATTTAGATAAGGTACAATTGTACGCAGGCATCACCGCGATGACTGTGCCATACTACAACAAAACTTCTTTAACACATTATACATTTATGTAATAGGTACCTAAAGCTTTTTAGGTAAAATAAGAAGTTGATCATGATCTCATATTTTATACATTTCAAATTTATTGAGGTAACGGGCTAGGCTATTTAAATATTAATCCATCAGTAACAGAAGTAATATTAAAGTAATTAAATATTTTTAATAGGTATGTCTACTCTAATGACGCCTTAATGATTAAACATTTTTATCGGTTAAGGGAGGCGCGCTCTGATACACACGGACCGAGTTGTAATTAATTTTCCTGCTTCCACTACCGCTCGCTGGATATTGCTTTACTTATATCGGAATTCATTAAGATCATTTTCCATGTAACCCGGAAGGACAAACCACATTTGCATATTTGCTTATTCGTTTATCACAAACTATGTTCGCGTTGGTTCGTTTAAAGTGAAACTCCAAATTAAACACTGATGGTTGTAGAACGGGGACGATCACCAATTATGTAAAAACGACCGTCGGTTACAATGTTTAATTTTAAATTGACAGATGCAGTTGCCACATAACAAACAAAGTAATGGAGCGAACGTGGCCAACGCAACCTTAACAATAACAAAAAATATGTAGTTATAATTACAATAAATCGACTTATGACGAGATACAATAATTCACTTGTGATGATTAGAACGTACTGTACCAATGAAGGCGTCCAAATTTTTCGAATTAGATAAAGATTTATCGTAGTTTATATATAGCAAATGAGAGACACTCGCGGGTGATAATCGTTGGAAGACATGAATGTTTTCCCCGTGAGTTACGGCGGTGGTTTGATGACTATGGCCTTGTGACTGTTGGGTATGGTGTGAAGGCCCCAGCAATATGGCGGCTGTCGCCGGCCTATATGGGCTGGGCGACGAGCAGCGCGGACGCCATCGCCGCGGCCAAGCCAATGCCGAGCGATCAGAGTCCCGAGATGATAATACTGAAGCGTGAGTACCAACTAATATTTCATTTGCGCGTGTTACAGCGTACCTTATTCACCAGAAGTAAACAATATTATATAACTTTAACTTCATTTATCAATTGCATAATATATAATGGATGACTGTGAATTGAAGCCTACACTTTTTTAACGATGCTAATTAATTATTTTTTGCCGCCGTAACATGCAGTGTGAGTGGTGTTCATTTTCGTTTTAAATTAGTCAAATAGGTCAAGGGACTTTTCCGAAATCTTGCATACGGCTTTTTTGAGGAAAAATACTCTATTAATAGAATTTTTAATTTCCTAAATGACTTGGGGCTTTTTAAAATAGATACTAAAATTCTCTTAAAAAAATATATATAATTTAAAAATTAGAGTTGTAATTTAATGATTGACATGATCCTATTTGCTATATTTTAAGCTTTTAAAAAGTTAATGTGTTTTATTATAGAATTTATTATTAATGGTGGTGTGCCTTGGCAATGCGACGTTTTAACAATATTCATATGTATAAATGAAAATAATATAATGCAGTTTCATTTTAAATTTGGTACAAAATACTTCAGCAAAACGAGCTAGCTAGTTTCATATTCTCAAATGTTTGAACAGACAACGCTTTCAATATAACTATTATTTTCTCAAAATGGTCTCGCAATCAAAACACGACTGCAAAATGTTAATTTAAATAATAAATTTTTAATTGCAAATGCGTTATTAGTTAAAAATACATATTTTTATAAGTTATTAAAATAATTGTATTTAAGTTAGGTACATGTTAATAAAAATATTAAAAGGTAAATAGTCGTGTGACTTTTCACATTTACACCTAAAATAACAATAGCTATTGTGTTATTTTTAAAATAAACATGGTCATTTTAAGTTTGGAAACATGATACTCTTTCTTGGTCTAAGACTTGCTTTAAACTTTCAAAGTTCTTGAACACTGGGACCAACACTGACCCGACGTGTTCGTTACATTCGCGAGATCAATCTAAGGCTAACCTTTCACAATGTGGCTTGGTTATTATTTAGAAAATCCACGATATAATAACATTCATGAGATTTGTATACATTATTATTAGGGATTCTTCTTATAACATTCTAAGCCAAACAATACTAATATGAAACTAAGTTTTATTAAAAAGAACTTTAGTGTTTAGTTCCGACGTATTTTCTTATGTATTATTTTGTACAATGTTTTGTTAAATTGGCTATATCTAATCGGTAAAATTAGACCAATATGTTGCTGTATTAGAAAGATTTGCTTCCTCAATACGTAGTAAGTAAAAAGTATAATTGGTCAATTTAAAACACTTGTATCGTTCAAAGAAATTTATAGTGAATACGAGGGGTATAGATTTTTTATATTTTAGTAGCACATACCGCAAAGTATCTTTGTCCCCACAAAGAATTATCCACATTTACAGAGTCACATATTGCGAATGCAACTTTATGGCGTCGATTTACATACCCTCGTCCTTGTATACTTATATACCTACGCTGAACGAGGCTGTTTAGGCTCGACTTGGCTTTTACCTAAATATGTCGGTTTGGTTCTCTTTCACTAATTATTCCTTAATTACTAATTTTAAAGTTCAGCACGTGTTATAGAAACTAATTGCATTCCAGTTGTTCCGTTCGCGTTAATAAAAAAATTAGATGTCTAAAGAATATTGAAAATTTATTTTTTTATTTGTAATTTATATGTAACAAAAGTGTTTTTGATAATATTTTTCTGACTTTTATTTATGAACAGAATCATGTATTTTATAACCATTGGTTTAGATGAAACCACTGTAATTTGCACACTTGTCAATATTCTCAAAATCAAATCAAAATTATGAACAACAATACCGGAGTTTTATAAAAAAAAACAACCTTCTTCTTAAAAACAAATGCGTATCTAATGTATCTTTTCAATTTTCACTAAATTATAATATTGCTTAAATAAGAATTTTTAAACTATGAAGGTAAAAACGAGATGCCACTCACAGTTTTAAAAACGTCCTCAATTCCTGAACGATAAAAAGCAATTTGTAAAGTGCTATCAGGTTCCGTACAGTGTGCTGCTTATTGGATGCTATCTAACATATGTGAACCAGACTCTTACACTACCTGTTTGTTAAGTATTCTGTTCTACTTTTATTAAACGTGTATTTTATTAACTTGATTTTTTGCACGTGTTTTGAATACGTACTCCTACAATTAAAATTCAATGAGTGCTCAAAACTTATGTGCTTTATAAATGTGATATTCATATCCTTGAATTATACAACCCATTCACGGATTTATTCACATTAGTTCTCTTCAAGCAGCACTGTTTCATGAAATTATCTGTCATAGATCTAATTTTGTTATTTATCTTTATTGAATAAATATTTTATAAACTAAAAATAGTTTCACGGTAGGGTATATCTTCATATTATAATCTCAATGTTGATATCATATTTCTACGCGAACTCATGCAAATCTAATATACCTTCAGGTTAGAATAATAAATTATTCAAAGTTCTTTATCAATGGAGCGGATTCGAAAAATCTTATAGCGCCCCGCAATAATGTGATACTACCGCCAGGTACACCCGGAATAATGTAATCCGACCGAGACTTTTATTATGAAACAAAATGGAAACGTGCTGATGGGTCTAACGTGCTGATTACGATATGAAGAAATTAATGTAAATATGTTACGATAAAATTTATCTATTCAATAACTTTATTAAATAAATATTTGGATGAAATATATGGTATAAATGTTATCACAAACTCATATTTTAATAGGAATATTAATACAAATGAATTATTTAATATATTCCGGTTTTTAAATGCGATTATTAACTTTTCTAAAATTCTTTTATGATAATTTTCTTGTATGATACTAGAGATGCGCCAATTAGTGGTTTTACCGAATACCGAATACTATTCGGTTTAACCTTTATCGAACCGAAAATTCGGCGGAATTAATCGGTTTACCATTTCATTGTTTGTTTATCATAAACAGTTTTTAACGTGTAGGTAGGTACATTATGTGTGTCTGCTAGCTAGATAAATAAATATGTTGATTTGTGGTTTAAAAATATTGTTTTGAAGTTTAAAAACAAATGCTGATTTATGGTCCAAAAAAAATGTTGACTTAACTAAATACTAATTGTAGGTTATAAATAATAAAATAAATGTTGATTTGAAGCTCGATTGTTTCATATTATTAAGCTATTATTAAAATTTCTTTGACTTATAATAAGACATAAATCTTAATTTTGTTTTTTAGTTCTTTACGTCGTTTGTCGTGTTCCCAAAAAATAGAAATACTTGAATTATATATATTCGGCACCAAAACTGAATAATTCAGCCGAATACAAATAACAAAAAAGATGCCGTATACCGAATATTTACCGAATATTCGGCGCATCTCTATATGATACACAAAATAAATCCGGAAAAACAGATTTATTTTGTTATAATTGTCTTAATTATAAACATGTATTTTTACTTGCAGGTTCCTAATACCTACTATGTAAGCGGTAAAACCATTGGTAAATTAATTCACATTTTCAATCTTAACATCTCCATACCAAAGAATCTAAAATGTAGAGCACTTTCTACTCTGCATTTGTATGCAGTATACAAAATAACGTAAGCCGCTTATCCGAATTGATCTTATAACTCGAAGGTGCAATTGAGATTCAAAAGTTTTCCTATTCTTTAGCCATAGGTACCTACTGAATTCATTTCCATCGTAGGATATTTTATTGAGTACTCATGATTTTAAATGTTGTACAGTTTAAGATTTTAAACATCAAAATAGGAAAAATTAGACGAACTGTTTTATATGAATAATTACTGAACTAAATACTTAGACCACACGATAGATTTTATTTGTAGAAATAAATATATGTTTGACATTAGATCTCAATTTCCCAAAGATTGACTAATACAATATAAATAAGTAGAAAGTGCTCTACATTATAGGCAGAATATACATATATATATATATATATATATATATATATATATATATATATATATTTTCCTAATTCCACGTCAATCTTTCTAATTGGTTGATGGCGTGACAAACTGACAATCATAACTGAACGGTGCCGTCGAATCATTTTTAATTTAAACAACCTTTCAGAAACTGGCCTTAATTCATTCTAAATATTTTAATAATCCGAAAAAACAGCTCCTTTTTTATCCTCAAAGAAATATTTGTTGTATAGAAAATAATATTTTATAATAACATACATGGCAATTTAATTAGCCACATCATACAATATCCTAAAGTATGTAATAAGAGGTCCAAATTATTTAACTATAGTTCCTTTATTGCTTCTTATCGAGTTTGTTTACTTAAATGGCATGTCACAGTTATACCTTTTTCATATATAATAGTGTTTGTTGCTGCGTCACTGCAATAAACTTATAAATTCCAACGATTAGACTGTTTTCCCATTGGTTCGTTAAGCAGGAAATATAACAATCACATATAAAACTGTCAGCTCAACATCAAAGTATTTTTTGGTCTGGACAAGCAGTTCCTTAAATATGTTTTGTATAATATAAAATATATTTTAATGTAACTTAACTGGTAAAATTTATTTGATAACTATTTATTTCGCGCAAGAATAATTTCTTTGCTGCTATTTTCTCAGAAAAACCAAAACACAGCCTGACTTCCACACGAATATAGAGTGACCAGTATTAATATTAAACGTATCATTTGACACATGTTCAGTAACATGACTATTGTCAATTTGATTAGATTTTTTAAAATTTAAGAAATAATAAATTATCATTATTGGAGTATAATTGTGACACATTCAAGCCTTAAATTTAGAATTACTTCATAAAAAAACTTATTTACACGAATATTTGAGTTAAAAGTAAAATTTGGAATCCTAATTAGATTAAAAGCCTGGATAAAGAGGAATTTAGAGAGAGGAAAGAATGAAATCGCTTAAATGAGAAGAGGGCACTTAAGGTAAATGTCGCCAAATTTATCGACGCTGACATAGAAACACCGTTAGCTATATTCTATATAAAGAACAGAAGATGTAACTGTTCTATTGTATTCTATGGAAATAGAATATATATATATCGATTAAGAGTTAATTTTCAAAAATATATATCATATATTTGAACAATAAAACATGTGATAATCGATTTGCGAATTCCAAACAAAATAGTCAGTGCCTAACTAAGAAGTACGAACAGAAATTTTGCAAATATTCACAGGAAGACAAATTATCTCGAACGCGACAGATAAATTACACAGTGCCGCATTTTCGAGCTTTAATTAAATTTGAGACATCTTAAAATATAATTTATTTATAGAATTGATTATAATCAAGATTTAATAACTTTTGTACAAAAAAAACATGTATTCTCTATAAGTAAGGGTCGGATTGCCGCATACCTACTACCTACGAAATTATTTTATTTCATTTTGACTATTGTACGCTTACTGCCACCTAGTGACACGTAGCACAACTATAATGTTCGTCGCTAGCCTAAGTAATTTGTAGCGCTTTACTACTACTAACTAATGTTACATTTTTATTATTTCTTTTTTTATTTCTCTCCAATAATAAAGGCAGAAAAATGAACTTCTCGTTGTAATACAAATGAAAATTTAAAATATAAACCATAAGCAGTTCCAGCCATTGCCAAGAGAGGGCGCTAGTAAATAGCTATACTTGTTTAATAGATGGCGCCACCACAACAAAATAGGCAATGCAGTTTGAAAACCGACGAGTGATTAGTCCAAATACATTTATTCATTAAACCGCAAGAATATTTAGCAATTGGAGTGAAAGAAGTAATAACAAAATTAGTAAAAATGTTTTTATTTATTTCAGTAATTCATACATTTTACTACACATTTTAAAATAATAGTAATTTGCTTTCATTTTTAATATAAAAATCTTCATCAGAGAGCACGTCACGTCAGAAAATAAATTCTAAAAGCTTTTAAGTCTACATAAAAAGCTTTTATTTTTAAGTTCTTATAATGCAGGACCTGCATACTATTAGAGCAATGTGCTCTTGAATCCTTAAGGCGCACTTAATTTCATTGGATATATACTTAAGTACTTAGAAGGTTTAAAAGTATATATAGTACCTAAATACTCTATAAGAGTTGTCAAGGTCGATCTGATATTAATAGCTTAAATATAAAAGTCTGTTTGTGTTGACAAGATTTGGCGAACAGATATACTATAACGTGGATTAACATACCGTTTACTTTTCGCATTATTCCACCCCCGGCGATGAACAACCCTCCTGGTTGAAAAGTTGTTACAAAATCCTATGTTAGATAAAAATTATAGAGGTCTATGATAAATCTATACAAAATTCAAATGAAGTAGCAGTTTACCTGTGTAATAAATTAATATATTGTTATGGTGTTTAGTGATAAATATTTTTATGGTTTATCCAGTTGTAAAATAAAATATGTAACTATGTTAAATGCTAAGAACCATTGAATAGAAATAATGGCTCATCATAATTGTGTACTTATGGCAAGAACGAGTATGTACTGCGTGCGCAGAGAGAGCGCGTCGGTATTTTATACAATTTTATTGAACATATAACGATTACCTTTATACCATAACTACGCTTTTAAGTAGCTAAAAATATAAAAATTAAAGTATTTTACAATTACACCTCTATAATTAAACAATATTATTTTGGAATTTCGATAAAATTATTTAAAACAACCGCATGTGGATACATTTAATTTTTCAACTTCAATTATATAATTATATCTTACGGTACAAAGATCTACATCGTAATGGAATATAGCTGTAGCTGCACTTAGAAAAATAGCGTAACGCATTACACGGCTACGATTACGTAGCCCGCGTAGCCTTCGTAGAGTAATGCTACCGTGATGCTACGGTCACCGTAGCAAAATATGTTAAACGCTCCTAATCTTGACATAAAGACTGAGGTCTATTTATGATAATTAAAACTTATACTTTCCCACTGTGTCCATCCCAGATCCTTAATTAGATTAGCTAATTGCTTCTTTAAAATGAATGAGATTTTATATAATTAAAAGTAGTAAGCTTAATCAGTATGTATATTTACCAGAGTGAATTTGAATTACTATAGTCTAAGAATATTTTGCTCCTGAGAATAATCGTTTACGTCACGTGTCGTATGACGTGTAGCGTGATACATCCAGTGGGTACAGAGATTCCAAATCGGATGGACCGCATGCACCGCACTGCGAAAAATTGCCGAATGCTCAAGCTTTATGCACTTTTTACTTACCAGTGTTTTGTATTTCAATTAATATATATGTATAACTTTCTGTTAGTTTCTATATTATTTTTTATATAAATAGAAGTAGGAAATTTTGAGAAATAATTAAATAAATTATAAATTCTTATTAATTTATATGATACATATTATAGATATTTCAAAATAAGAAAACATTTTTTAAATTGTCTGAATTAAATGTTGTTAAAACTATTATATATTAAGATATGTTCAATAATGGAATAACATTATTGTAACATTAATAATGGAATAAAACGCCGTACAGTTATCTAAGGGGGGATCCCCCTCCCCTAGAACGATACGGCAGTGCGGCGTCGGATCTCGGAGCAGAGTAGACGGCACGTCGCCTCTCTTTTGTAGGTCACGACACTGGCAATTAGGGTAACGCTTCCGATGTGTCTACCTTTTCAAGCTCATCTTGAGTGTATTTGAAATTAAACTTTGACTATTACGAGGATTAAATTTCATTCACAACACACAAATTTTCTTTCATTCCGATTTGCGACATTTTGTATTAACTTTGATTCTTTTCTAGTGTGTCCGAAAAAGAGTAATTAGAACATATGATTTAACAAATGTTGTAAAGAAGCCTTGAAGTAATCGCGTTGTGTATTTTTAGCTTAACTGCACTCATAATCTCGTTCAAGCGCGGCTGCAGCGAGACCTAATATGCATATAAATACTCTGTTTATTGTACTAACATATACATACGTTATGAGGTTATCATAAAAGGCAATTCAAATTAAGGATGGTGGGTTTATCAAACATTGCCATAAATAAGAATGTAATCTTTTGAAAAATATTTCATATAAAAATAAAATCAATAAACCACTTGACAAACACTAAATATATACAACTGCTTGTTCATTTACCTTCGCAGTTTAAATAAAGTTGAAACATTTAGGTCGTATTGTATTGTTAGGCTTGGTTTCATCGAGCTTGATTGGAGGAATGGCCGTATCTGGATCATATATTGGCGTTTTCATATGCCGTCGAGACACGTTAAGCCATGTTTCGGATTAAATCGACATGTGTAATAAAGTACAGGCTTTGAATATTACTTCCGTAAAAAATATAAATAGTGTTATTTAAGATTTCATAAAATTTACATAATGTAAACGAAAATCATCATAAGCTATAGGAAACTACAAGATACACCTGAGTAACCGAATATTAACCGCATATTATTAGATTGGCCACAGATGGTTAATAATCTCCCATCTCTTGAAGTTAATTAGTGTTCGCTAAACGATTCACCCTTGACTGCCTGCGAAGGTCCGATACCAATCACCGCCCTAATTATGGTCACAAACATGTGTCGACGTATGGGACTATGATTAGAAATCAGAACCAAATAGAAGACCAATTAGTGAACAATGATTTTGACAATAAGCACGGCGGTAACATAGTTATTATTTATATTTTTAAATATAATATTGTATTATCTGGGAAATATTTATAGTAAAAATAAAAAATATCCCGAGGTATAAATATAGTTGACCAGAAGGCAATGTCACCGTCTTATTGTTACTACAAGAATAGAGAGCACTCGACGACCTTACAACCAATGATAACCTCTTTTCAATTTCACTTTTTCTTTGCTTTATATAGAAAAGGGGCCGTGATGGCATACTCATTCATAAAATCACCAGCAAACTATGAACGATAAGATAGTGAAAGTTGCATTCTTTATGTCATTTCAATTTCAAGATTACTTTAATAGAAAAAAAATCTTCTATAAACAAAAGGATGATACACAGGTCCTTTGTTGCCTGGATTCAAAAAAGACACTATAAATATTAATATTCAATCTAGTGCTAGTTAATATCGTGTCAAAGACTATCTTAAGTAATGTTAAGTATTAGAAAATTATTGTTTATCAAAATAGTTTATACAGTCACTTACGCATAACAAACATAATATGATAACTTATCTATAAAACCTTAAGTCTATGGGAACTACACAATCATTCTATTCTGTATCTAACCTCTTATTTAGCTGTCCAAAAATCCGGGACAGAGTCCCACTTTTTCCTCTTCCCGGGATATATAGGCCACGTACCCCTCTCGCCCCGCTCCCCCTGCTCTTTGTGACGTCACGCCGCATCGCTTGTCCGCACTGCAATAGAGCTCGTTCCGCGTTCTTATAATTATAACAAAACATATGATATGTAAAACAGAGCTCAAATATACATTCCACGTTGATTATTATTCTTATTTATAATTAAATTATTAAATATATATTTGCCGATAACTGTATATATTTTTAAAAAATATTTTTGTTAAAGTAGTGGATAAAATATATTAAAATAAATTGCACCTCAGCGTGCCTGCATGTGTAATCAGAACTTAAAAAATATTTTTATAGTGATAGCTGTAACATCTTTAAAAATTACTAACATTCTATAAAAATGTTTTTGTTCACAAACCGCTTCTAGAAAGAACTGTTAATTTAACCTTTTACTGTAATCGAAAAGACAGGCAGCACAAAGAACCTTGTTGAGCGGTGCTTTAGCCATGTAAACCAAAATAAAAGATGCATTCAGCTCAAAGAGTTAGGTAGTTGTGTTAATGGGGGTTTTTCTATCAAAGCTCTTTGATTCCTCGATGAAGAGTCGATGTCTGTAAGTGGAATATTGCGTGAGACGCGGCCGACGATATCATTTTAATTTGCTTTTATATATGATTAAGAAAGCTGTATGAAAACAATTTATTTTAAATTCTAAATTTATATTTGGTATCATAAATAGCACACATATTTTGGTTAAATGACTGATACCGATTAAAAACTACTGGTGTCTTCTTCGCACAGATGATAGAATACTGTGCAATTATAATGTACCTGGTCGAAATTTGGGGAAAGTCGCCCCCCGCAACGACTTGCTTGGGACAGATCGATAGCGCCCAAATATCTTCTGTCTCTTTCATTCTGGCACGTGTAAGGAACTCGCCCTACTATATTTCCTGTTTAACAACATTACATGCCTAACTGTGCCATTTATATATTTCATAATATTTTTGAACATACAAACATATGAACTATTATTATAAATCAGTTGTTATCGTTAAAAAGTACCAAATCGGCCCGGGGTTGATTGTAGTTAATAAATAAGTTGATCACAGTTTAGCATATAGTATGTAAAATTTTCGCTTCACAGAACCGATAAATTGAATGTGTGAGCGATGTTCGGTGATCGAGTTACTCGCCATTTAACGTACGTACTTGGCTTACGGCAGTTTACCAAATTACAGGATGATCATAGAGTATTACATAATTGTATTTGGATATATTGTAAATAGTTTGAGAATACTGCATTATGTGGACTAAATGTAAAATACAATTCATCACCTCGAGCAGAACTCAAACAAGCAACTTTAGAAATCTACGATTTGATTTGCCTACTTTGTACCTTTTTATGACTGAGATTAAGGTAGTTTTAATCCTGAATATTTAAAGCCTTAGTATTTAAAGCAATAAGTACAAAGTGAATGGTCAGTTATTTAGTTTAATCTATGACTATTACATAACTGTTATATTGAATGCTTCACAGCTCTCACTGCAACAAATGAAATATTTTGGGTAAAGCACATTCTCGCCCGGGTTGTATGTAGCAAGTTACTGTTTAGAATCATCGAATAATTTCGAAAATTGATTAGAAAAATCAAAATTAAAATGTAGGTTAAAGTTGTATTAATACTTTAGTTACGTAGTTACATCACGCTATCAATAGCTAGTTAACTTGACAACAGCAGAGGTAATTGGATTTCGTTTAATGCTTCGCATTAGTGTTTACGCATGCATGTTTCAATTATAATAACGGTAATCGCATTAATAAAATAATATACAATCATTACATATACAGAAATGCGTCATTAATTACAATGCGTATATAAAAACATTACATATTATTTACTTAAACACCAATATCGCGCTCAGATAGTTTTTTAATACAAGATCTCTAAGGTGGTGAGTAAACAGATCAGACAGGTGGAAAGAAAGAAACTCAATTGGGATCAAAGGAGGTATATAAAGTTATTATATATAATTTTCATGATTATATGTTTTAACTCATATATACCGTTTAATATTTTTCTAAAGGTCCCTTATAATTTAAACATAACACCCGTAAATAATAACGTGACATCCTTAAATAATAAAATAATTTATTTAAAAAGTAATCTCTATTTATAAAACTAAAATTAATGTACATAAATAAAATTACTGTACATAAAACTAAAATTAACCATCTATGAGTATGATGCGACTTGCTCTTATCCGACATTCGTAAATAAATCTATTACTGCATTCCGTCAGTGATTATTATTATTGGTCGTAAGTAACTTTAATCTGGAGTAATACATCATTATATATTTAGCGAAGTACTTCAATTGAATCGATTAATATCTGCATCTTAATTTTATCTTTATGTTCAATTAAAACCAAATATTACAATAAAATAATAATTGTGCTTTACTTTGCTTGTAACTCAGTTATGTTATTATTTAACTTAAAAGACCTTTGACAAATTAAGTTATATATTACAGGTAGTAAACATTTTAATATTGATAATCGATAAATTTCCCACAAAAATATTTTGTTTGTAATTATTAAAACAATAGGTCAATAAAATAAACTGAACTATTTCGGAGCTATAGCAATGGCTACGCGGTTGGCTGGTGCTGGCGAAATTCTCCTCGTCGGTGACGTGAACCAGTTACCTGACTATCTATAGAGATAATCTATTCGAGATGAGATACTGTCGTCCCACCCTAGTGACGTCCATCAGCCAGGTATTCCTGTGCACACATCGGAATCCCTTAGATGTCGATGTGGCTTAGAAGAGGTCTACTCAGAAGGACTCACATTCTTATATATATTATAATTAATACTAGGCTCCGTTTTTATAATTAACACCAGGAGTAAGATGCAACTGCACGACAGCGTTCCTCACGCGGTTGTAGCAGTGTCGCGTCATACCGAGAGCTGTGTGTTTTACCGACAGCGAGGACGACGTGACGGGCAGATTCATCAGGTGAGCGATGAAGGCGACACAATACAACTTTATAGAATATAATACCAAGACAGCTATAAAAGACAGAAACTTTGCTATCGTGGAAACCTTGCTCGTGATGTGCGAAAAAAAAAAGTGGGCCGCTATAATAGTGTTTTAGTAGGAAGGCGTTAATCAGTAAATAAAAGAAATTTATGTATTCCAATTTTTAATAATAAATACCTTATTATAACAAATACTTCATATTAATATAAAATAATTATGTTTCGAACATAAAAAAAAATATACGAAAAAAAAAACTATAACCGTGCAAAGGACTCGCTAACATACTTTTTAAGATACCTTTTACTCCTTTTTGAGCATATTATCTCAAATTAAAATGTATAATCTGACAAATACACTCTAAATGTGAAAAGTGCACGGGCGACTTAACCATGAATAAAAGTAAAAATTAAAAAAAAAGTGATAAAAAAATATGAAAAATAAACATTTATAAGCCTTTTAGATTTTCAGCAATCAACGTTCAGTCACGTGTTAGAAATAAAACTGCTGCACTGTATAAAAACTACGGATTCATATTTTATGAACGAAAAGTGTTTTTTTTGTGTGTACGGATTTAAAAAAATATAATAATCTGCCTCCTATAAGGATGGACCTAATTTTCTAACAAATTTGGAATAGAAAGTCAAAGAAGAGAAAAGTGTTTTTAAAATTCCTAAAAGAATAAGTTTATTATAATATATTTGCATTAAAACTTACCAATTTTTCAGTTTACGACGTAATACTTTATCATAGAATCGATTCTCGACATCGATGTCGAGAAAATACATACAACTTGTTTAGCCAATCTGTTCTCGTCTGTTTACGTAAATAAAACTAAAACGAACAAAAAACGAGAACACTACTGCGAACGAATTCTCTACTACACATAGTACATACGACAATACAACTTTTAACATACCTTTTAGTTCTTATAAATACAAATATTATTTACCAAAACTATGTTAATTAAAATAAAGATAATATATTGATAGTAAGTCGTTGTCGGCCATTTTTGTACTTGGTGACGTCACACATTCTGTGTCAACCGCAGTGTCAGGTCAAGACCTAGGTCAAGACTAGTTAAGAGGTTTTTATGGTCTTATTAAACAAACCTAAATACATTGCATTATCTTAAATTTTCTAAACATGAGGATTTAAAATAGATGTATTACTAAATAAAATATCCAGGATTCTGTGCTCACGACATATTTTTGTAGTATGTTATGTAAAATAATGTAACTGTAAAATATACGTCCTCATGCATTTTTTCTGAATAAATGATAAACTGAAAAACTGAAAAAATAT
This sequence comes from Napeogenes inachia, assembly GCA_959347355.1. Lineage (NCBI taxonomy): Eukaryota > Metazoa > Arthropoda > Insecta > Lepidoptera > Nymphalidae > Napeogenes > Napeogenes inachia. Next base: position 1,915,565 of record OY365800.1, on the reverse strand, counting down.
TTTTCATTGGCAATATGGCATTACCCATATGAAAGTTGATTTATAATTTATAGCATGGCGAAAGGACATCTCATCACTAGGAATATGTAAACATAAAATTATTGGTCGGCGGAATAGGAAATGCATGTAATGGTCGATAGTACGAAATTATACTTTTAGCAATTATCTACGATATATTCATGTAATATTAAATTAGAGCTGAAGTGATCTTGACCTTCCTGTGCTTATACGATGATATTGAGTGTCGATTAATAGTTAGACCATCTAAATATCGTTTATAGATCTCTGTGAGTTAATTCTATAAATAAATAATTATTGATCCATACATTGTTGAATTTTATGATTTGCAAATTTTTAAAAGTAATAATCGTCGATAAGTTGAAGGTCGTTAACATGTTATCAGATCATGTTTTTGGCTGGCGGTCGGCATTTGGTAATATTCGTTCTTGAAGTGAGTCGAGCCGGCCTGGCGCCGCGAGGTGCATCGCACCTCCTGCAGCCACTCGCTGCCATGCCTCCACGCCGGGCACGCCACAAGACTTCGACAGCACAGCTGGACTGTATAACATAAATCTCCACTCTCCTCTTCACCGTCAACTTCAGGAAAACATGTAAAAATATTTCTATAAGTCTTTGGTCATTCTATCATGTAAATATCATAAATGTACCATCGTTCAGTAATTATGTTTTTTATTAGTTAAAAAGTTTATATAACATATTGAGCTTACTGAGAAACAAGATTTGACACTGTAAAATAAAGATTAAGTGAAATAATTTTCTAAACAATAAAAATAAGGAAAGACAAGAAAGCAGTTGCGTTTTGATTGGATATTGGAAGTTTTCACCGAGTTGCGTGCAGCGACAGTCAATAGCGCCAGGCGGACGGTGAGCGGTCGGTGTACGAGCGGTGAGAGGACAGCGCACAGGCGGTGAGCTGCCGGCTCGCGGGGAGCGGCCCGATCCGCGGTGCAGTGGTTGGCACGCGGTGTCGATACGCGTGCGGGCGAACGCCAGCCGCCCGCGGGGGATGCGACGCGGTGCGGGAGGAGGGAGCACGCGCTACCGCGCCAGCGCCAGTCCATCGCCGAAACGCCAAGACGATACACGCTCTCGCCAGAGCATCGCGATAGACACGCGGTTCTATACGACGATGACTCGTCGCACCCGGTGAGGCGCCGCCGCACGCGCCCCTTACGCATTACGTAAGGACTCCGCCCGACGGTCGTGAAATATACATATCTCACATCTTATCGTAGCTTGTAATCAGTAAGGAGTTTTAAGTCAACGCTAGTAGAGATTAGAAATAAAGGAAGCGCGCAGGTAACGGGAGTTAGCGGTGCGCGGTTCAAGCGGGCGTGACGCAGAGAGCGATGCGCCCGCCGCGCCAAACTGTTTAGGCCCATTATGCGAGACAGCGCGGGCGCGCTGAAGGGCAAGAGGCGGGCGTAGTGGCAGCGGTTGACCGCAGCACCCGAGCGCGGTATGGCGCACGAGTAAGGTGGCGGCGGCCGCGAGCGCCACCAGCCGGCCGGGGGGCGCCGCGGGCCAGCCGGCCTCTTCACCGCTTAATCACTGCAAACACGAACCCGCTACGACCCGATGACACATTGAAGTTGAGCAGCCACCATTGCTCGTATAGAGTTGGTCGAGAAATGGGGGCTGACGCCTGTCCTCAGGCCGAGGCAGGAATGCCCCCGGGCCCAGGAGCAAGGCGAAGACCAAAGGTAGGTGAATTATAGTGTATTAGTACTGTGTAAGCGAAATGTTCCAGTAGCGGAGCAATGATGGCTGGAGCTGCGGTTAGGTTGTGTCGGTTGCGTCACGGGAGTTGCTCTCTACGTTTCGCGGCACACATAGTGGAACGGTTCGCAAACGCGCTCCGTTTTTCGTCTCAGTGACACATGTATATTGACGTTGTTATGGAATATTTCGACATGTGTTGGTGAGTGAGCCGCGTGGCGGCCGCTACTAACAACGACTAACCACTTCCGATCCCGGTCTTGGTGAGTGTCGTCTCGAGACTTAGTTTTGCGTCGACCTATATTGCGTTTTTTCAGCGATACAGCAATGACGATCGCCATTCGCAACAACCGTGATCCATACAACTCCATCAGCGACGTTATTGAGGACATTGTTCTAATTTACCTTGCTTTTGTTCTGTTTCTCTCTTGTTTATCTCCGAAGTATTTATTACAGGAGGTTTAGTTTTAACATTTTGATGAGTGTTGTTCTGACATGCCACGAATTTCGCTTTGAAGCGTATTATCTTCTTGCAATGTACCTACTTGTAGTATTTTTTATGAAGTAATTCACGTAATTAAATCTTATTAAACAAATATTTTTAAATAAGCTATTATTTAAACCGTATATTTCTCTTACTGGTTGATAAAAAAAATAATAACTAGGTTGATTTAGCATTACCATAACCTATTTATATAAAAAAAAATAATTTAATTTTTCATTTGATTAGAATCGTGTTTTTTGTTTAGTAAGTTACCAATTCTTTGAAAATTTTGTACCGACCTATAGCAGTTATTTCTGCATTTTAATTGTAATGCACAAATGAATAAGAACAAAAATAAGTGTGTTTGTTGGATAAATTATTCAGGTGGCGGAAAGAACATATTGCAGATGTTATATAATTTTGCAACGGAATTAAATTTCAATATTTCTATTACGTAACAACAAAAAGGGAAGCGAATACAACTCTTACATCTAGTATTTTACTTGTCTGCCGCCTAATACTTATTAATTAACTAAATATTTTGATTAACTGCATTGAGCATCAATCATTTATTTGACATTTACTATACCAACTCTTAGATAAGAAAAAAATAATTAATAAGGAAATAAAATACAGAAAGAACTGCTCAATTTCCCTGAACAATCCGACAAACGGTAAAATAAATGCAAACTATCTTCATGAATATTCAGTTGCAATTAACAATTTCAATAAAACAATCCGATTAGTATGGGTTTTAAGCGATTATTCGCAATCAGCAGTAGTTACATCGTTCCAGTTGCATTTCATTGCGTCCTAAACCTCACAACTAACTCGTTTGCTTTTAAAAGGTCGTTTCAGAACTTAATAATCAATTATAACAAACATTTTATTTGCTTATATTTTCCTTAGGGTTTTGGCTCGTTGGATCTTATATCTATATTGTATCGACTCAAAGCTGTTTAAAAAATTGTAAAGGCTAAAGAATATACGAATACGAGAAGCTTCACTCTTAAAGGTATTATTTTTTTTCATAGTTTTAGAAATGTGTCCTTTCGGTAAAGCGGGGAAAGCAAAATTCGTAACAGTATTTATTTTCCACGATTATGATAAACATAATTATAAGTTAGTGTCGCAGTGCAGAGCAGGCTTGCACTAACAAGATAATTGTACACTAAACTTCGGCGCCGCCCGGCACACTGCGCCCTGCAGGTCTTGGAACCTTACCCAATCATCATTTTAGAATAGCTTGTCTGATAATTACATAATACTTCCTATTTTTTATGGCATAACTTATTAAAGAAGTTTTTTTTCACTAACCCTATAGTAGTACATATTATTTTTATTTTCTCTAAAGGCAAAACATTTGTAATATATTAAACCAACACTAACATTGATACTAATATTAATGTTGTTCTCATGATAAAATGATTTTTCTCACCAAATGGTTCTGATAATAATTTGAAGCATAACTGTTTATGAAATTTTATATCTTTTCTAAAAACACATTATCTGGGATGCGATAAAAACTATGGTGTATAAATATTATCTTTAATAATACTATTGTTTGTAGAAACAGATGTGAATATTGTTTATCTAAATAGAAGAATCGTTTTAACGAAAAATTTGTAACAGTTTAGCTCCATCCGTTATCACGCAAAGAGATTATCGACACACGGATTCAAAATTGCTCTATTCTTTACTTCGACGTCATGTTGTTTGAGTTCACTAGACAACACTTGTTCACAACTACCGAAACATTTTGCACAAATATCGCTTCAAACGTAAAAGCAATAAAGTTGAAATTACATAAATGTCTCTACAATCTGTAAAATAGAAAACGTGGTGTATGCTCCACGAAAATGTTTACAAAGAAATCGTTCACGATACGTAATTGGAGGTAATAGGATTTAACAATAGCGATAACTGGTATCGTTATCTGAAACTAATCATATTAAAATAGAATTTAATTACTTACCTGCTTAAAATCTAAAAAAAGGTAGTAATATAATGGTATTTACTATTCTGATGTTAAACAAAAAAACGTTAATTGCACGATGCAGTTAGATTTTATAGCAGATATCCGGCCGTATCAAAGTCCGTAACACTTACATTTTACGTTTTGTAAATTAACAGAATAGAAAATAAAAATAAAACATTTTAACTACAAATACAAAAAGTCTAGATAATAATTCAAACGAGCATATGAAAGCCAGCAGCCAATGAAACAGCCTGTCTAGAAAATGTTAATGACAAGTTCACGAGTCAGTCAAAAAATAGAAACACAAACTACAATCAATATAACGTAATCAACAAAACTAAACCTTAGATATAAGGAAGAATTACAATAACGTAAACCTTAATTTATTTTAGCGCCAAATAATTATTTCTAAGAATCCTATTAAAAAGGCTTTTTTTTCTACCAAACAACCGATACTCAATCCGTACCTGAAAAGAATATTGTACTATTGATATTAAAAACGGAACATAATACTAAATATTTTATATTTGATCCAAAACAAATATGCTGTATATGTAAATAAAACATATTTACTTTTTCAGTGCTATATTTGGTACTATGCACTGTCACTAGTATTATTAGTTACTTGTAGTAATTCTTATCACTATTATCAAAACAGACTTGATATCTCTTAAGATCTTATTTAATTTCGTAGTCAAATACTATAGATTGACAAGAATTGGAACTATAGTATATACTATATATATTATTAATGCAAATATTTTAACGGAGAACCTAAGTTGGAGACATGAGCTCATCAACTGTAAACTCGACTACATACGCCGACACAACAGTATTTTTAGAAAATTTCAAAGTTTCGAGTTAAACGCTTGTCTGCCTTTCTGAAGTTTAACATTAACCTTGACTTTACCCGTCAAATTAGGCATTCTCTTTAAAGCTGCATAGCGTGACCTCTACTTGTCAAAATTTGAAAGATTGCGGCTATATTCAGTTCAAAGTAACTGAGTGACCTTTGTAATCATGTAAGTCTTATGACTTAGTTGGCTACGAAGTACAGTGTAGACTGCTAATTACTTACCGTTATTCAATAAAAAGTTAATTAACCAAGATATGTAACTTCATAAATCTAGGTAAGTCCAATTTTTAAACTCTGTCATAATCGTGTCAATTATTGGATGGAGAAATGCATTATCACTTTGTAACATGGGTGACTAACCAATCGTTATAAAAACAGTTTTTGTTCTAGCAAACTAAATACAAATCAAGAATAAGCAGTTATTTTGTTATTGTAAACATTAAAAACAATAATAATTTATAATTTGTGATGGGATAAACTCTTTACTTTCTTAAATTAAAATTCTTTAAAGAAAATCTAAGTATACGTTAATATATTTATATATTGTTATATAAGATTTATTTTACGTTCAATAAAAGCGAAATAAACTTAATCGCAATGCCTATCGTGCCGCTACTCGTGTAGTTACTAATTTAGGTAATTCTAGATTACAAAGTCTGTTATAGCTTATTTGTACGTATAAACATACATATTCTAATATGGATGTATTTCTTCATATGAAAACAAGATATTTCATTACAAGAAACCATTGTAAGGCTTTACTTCCAGGATAAATCTATGTTTATTATGATATGACAATTTTTTAATTGCTTTTATCAATCACAAAATGAGTTTAAATATATATCAAATATCATATGACCAATAAACTCAATAGACCAATAGTCAATTGGACAGTTCTTGAGTTACAATGCATTCGACGGTACGTGCAGTTTCGAAACTATGATATTAGTATTTCTAATGCGAAAACTTTCGCTAAGTTTGATAAAGATTTTCTTAGAAAATCTCATGACCTTAATTTTAGCTTTCTTTGGTTCCCATACGTGAGATTCTTAGAATGTTAACTAGGTCACTTTTTACTTTACCTCTCATACATGGTCTTTGCCTGACTCATCTTCTTAAAATTCTCAGCTTGTAGCAATATAATATTTTTTTTTTATTTATTGTTATGTTTATGGTCTTAAACATTTTTATTTATATCATATTGTTTAAGTCAGCCATATTTTTAGACATCTTAATTTTTTTAGTAAATACAAAGATCATAACATTGTAACTCACTCACACATACATACATGCATTTACAAATTGACCCATATTAGGAATTTATCAAATCAAATAACAACGTTATATCAACCTCTAGATCGAGTGTTGTTAATGAGTTCGCGGCTAATAATTAATTGGATACCTGAACTTCATTAACGCTAAATATTAGTTAATATGGACACATTTTATGTAAACCATTATCGAAGCAGCGGGTAAACCTCGATAACTGGTTAACACAACATCTAATTAAATTAACGTAACTTTATTATTTATATTTGAAATGTTTTAAAAATGTGTAAAATACTTATTGAGTTAGTATATAATAAAATATATTTTGTAAATGTTATTTAAACATGTATTAATTAATATATTTCAATCGTTGGACTTAAATTGGCTTTAATTTAAAACATTGAAGATAAAATATTTCGTATATTTTTAACAGGTTGTTGAAATAATATTTTGACATGTTTCCATAATATTTAAAATAGAAATGTATGTTAAAAATATTTATTTTTAATTAGAACGGATCTTACATCGCCGGATGATGTCAATTCAAAATAATGTCTATTGACGTACTTACTCGTAGAGTCATATCCTTCAATTAAATTACACAAGACTTATCCGATGTACATTTTGAGAGAATCAATTAACTATTTATTTTAAGAGTTAAAATGTTAAATATCTCATTCTTCTTTTTTATTTAAATATTTCAATATCTTTAAAAAGCTTTATATAATATATATTTCTTTTTCATAAGAATAACTTTGAATCTAGTTTAAAAAAAAGACATAACTTTTTTAAATAGTTTAGAATTTCTGTTTGAATGCGGTAAGATCTTATTTCAAAAATCATTGTTTTATTCTTATTTAATTGTTTTAAATCTTTTCTATGGTCAAGGTGAGACTTTGTTTAAAAAGTGTATAGAATATAGATATTATATTATATTATGTCTTTACATACTAATAAGCTAATATTGTGTAACGTAGCAAATTAACATTATCAACGGATCACATATGACAAGAAAGATGTCTTGTCAAATATAAACAGTATTCATCTATTAAAAATGTTTTGTTAATGCATGAAGCATGAATAAAATGGCATTTCAAAAATAATCATTTAAGTGAACTTAAAGTGAGCTTGGTTTGGAAAGCTCAACTTAGATCACGAATCAAAGCTCAACACACGAATTTGTGCACAGTGCATACCGTGAACAAAAACCACCGCGTCAGAATCTAATTTAATACATATAATGTATTCATCAACGAGCGGCTCAACTGTACTGAAATAACAAACATTATTTATTAGTTCATCGTTTATAATAAACAAATTATAAAACACTAACGAAGATATTATATTTTAAGATCTTCGGTTGTTAATGCCTTCATATTGTTGCTGGATTTTCTTTTCTCTATTATTTAGTCTTGAGATGTAAAAATAAAATGTAACATTGAGACAGATTTGTTATACATCATCTTTGTTTTGGTGATAATTTCGTGTGTATAAGTTTATTAAGGATGGAAGTCATTTTCTTATAAGTAGTGTGGTTTGTTGTGATTTCGCTCACATAGCTCTCAAGTCCGTCTATTTTTGGAACAAGCTTAGTTTAGACGTGGGAGAGAGCTTTCGATAAAACGCACTCGTGAACTGTTAACAAATCAAAACCACTAATGAATTCATAATAGTTCAAATTATTTTTGTGTAGTACCAAATATATGTATACGACTGGATAAGAATTTAAAAAATATGTTTTATAATTTTATTTCATTTATTTTATTTATTTTTAGTCCGTAAATCAAAATTGTCTGTAATTTAAAATTATTTGACTATTTATAGGTGTAACAACTTAGAAAATACTGTTTAAAACAAGATATGCTCAAAATATGCAATAGACGCTTAACGGCTTTGATTTTGACTATTAATTGCAGTGTAAATAAAATACTTGTATAAATAAATATATCTACTAAAGGTTTCGATAAAGTTGTAGTAGTAGTAGTTGTAGTTATTACTGTCTGTACTGTACTGTACTGTCTCGAAATTGGTAGGACATCATGATGTCCTTCTTAACAGTTACTATAAGTTAAGGTTATTTTGCAACACAAGGATAGGTGTAAAAGATTTAAAATATATCATATTTCTACACTCAGAATAATATTTCGTATGAAGTGTCCACATCAAAAACATGTGCGCAATAAAAGGGCGCAAAGCACGTATATTTGCAGTGGAGTCATCCCAGTGATACGAGTGATACCCAACAGTGTGACGAAGGGAATGCTGGTAAAAACGTGACAGTTGCAACATGTCCGAGTGTTCCTCTAACATTCCTACTTGTATACATGATCGAAATAAAAGTTCGTCGACAAAAAGAATTGCCTGAATTATTACGGAATTAAGTAGTGCAGTTATTAAAAATATCCAACATGTTATATTCCTTTCTGTCGGACAGATTATTGAGGCTCTAGAGGTTCGGAATCATAAAAATAAATAAATCAACTAAAAACTATTTTAATTTCGCACAAGCTTGTTTTTCGTTATAGTTGGGCAGAGACATTTATTAAAAGTAATATGCGGTAAGGATAATGCTAAATAATGGACAATTCGATTATTTAAAAAAAAATATGCTATATATAATACACACTACTATTATGATCTCTACACAAATAGAAACTACTGCCATTCAAACCTATTGGTATCTAGTTTCATTCCGGCGATCAGTATTTCTAGTTAGACCAAGAGGTAGATATGCTGAGGGTCTTTTGAAGAAAATATAGAGTTACTGGGTAGTAATTGCAGGTACTTTAATTATATGAAGAAATCAGGAGAACTGAGCACTTGTACTTAATCTTTTTATTTTTGGTATACATACATAATAGACAGTTTTTAAAAATGTTTCTAATGATTATCAATAAAACTAACGAATCTTCCGTACATCGGGTGGTGGAAACGGCTAAATAACTCTAACTAAAATAGTCGTGAACAAATATCATCTGCTCTAGTTATTATTACATAACGAGAATATTATAATGAACATAAAATACTTTTACACGGTCATTATAATCTTGATATCATTAACGTAACTTTAAAACATCTGGCAACATTACGAGAAAATTGTGATTTCATTCTCAGACTATATACTTATTATGTTAATTAATTGAAAAAGTATTTGCCTCTTTATATACCTAATTTTTCGTTTATATACATAAATATAAATGAAATAAATGTTGTAAGGTTCTTTCAAGAATGCTAGTGGAAGTCTTTCAGTGACGAGATCAATATTTCTTTTATTTTATGTATATTATAAAAAAGAATATAATAGACTTTTTGTCATCGTCTAAGTAGTCATTCTCTATAAAGTTTATTATTTAGTGAATTACCAAAAAATAAAAACAACAATAAAAAATCTAAGTTGGAAGACCAAATTCATTTCACCTTTTGTATTCATGTTTAATTTCCAGCCTATTGAAAAAATAATGGGCATATCCTTATTAAGCCAATTCATTCATATATGACCTGATAATGAAAGCCTTTCCAAAGTAAGTATCTACCCGAGTTTACAACTCTGCTCAAAACACCGGAGGAGAAAATTACAAAATGCCGGAACATCAGTACCGAGGAATGGAACAGAATTAATATAAAATTTAATACTAACGAAGTACAATGATCCTTAAATACTACATTGCACTCAAATATACAAATCCTTTTAAAAAGAAATAAGGTTGAAAGTACTTTCCATGGACAATGGCAGAAAGCGGTGGTAGAAACTGTAAAGGACACTCGCAGGAAAATATTTTCTATTATAAATACTGAGAATGTAGGACGCCTGCTTTTCATACGATACTTAACAAGTATTAACACCCACGTCAGATGTATTTTTCATAGTATGGAATGTACTTATAATGTAATAACCTTTTAAATACCATATAGATAATACTATCAATATCAAGGAAGTACTCGTATTTATTTACTTCAAATAATTAACTAATTAAATAAATCGCAAAATATAAAAATGATAATGTTTACGCGAACCATGATTCAAAGGGCACATGAAATACCTTTATACCAACATAAAATAAAAAAAAAAGGTAAATATTATTTATTAGAGATATGTCTTAGTTTTTATTAATACTTAACTTAATAGATAGTGTATTAACAAAATCAAAATGAATAATAAATCAATTTTGTTCTTACTTTTTATTTTATTACTTACATTACTTTTCGTTATCATATAACAAAGAAGTAAATTGATGTCACAATATAATATTTATCATTATCTATCTCTGTCTGTCTGATCCACTGAAAGTAGTGTTCAACTTAGAGTTATGTTGAGAAAAACGGAAAAAACTAAACTGTTTCTATTGATGAAACTGATGTAGTTACATCAATTTAAATAAACAGTTAAAAAGTCTAATTTCGTATTGTATAATTAGTTTGATATAGTAACTAAGTGTGTTGGTGGTTACCACGATGGTTAGACATTACCCATTTATATGCTAAATACTTCAAAAGCCGATAAGTGAAGTTAGAAAATATGCCCGCTTCATAAAAGGCACGTTACGATATTAAGTTATTAAGTTATAATACAGCCTCATATCTCCTATAAGTTATCCTGAAATCGGCGCAGAACTGAATTATTAAGTTAAAGCTGACTCCTAGCGAGAGCCAGTCATTTGATCGAGTGCATTCGGGCTGTATTGTCGTATCGGCGGCGCATCGTTTACTTGCATTTCCATATAGTTTTAAAATGAGTGATCATCTAAGTCATGACCGAGGGTAGGCTATCAATCAAGCTTTAATATTCAATTATATTTATACATTTTTATTAACGTATTCTTCTTGTATAATATGAACAATTAAAATATTTACTTTTACAAAATGAACATTTAATTAGCTTGTATTTGTTTCTTTTCTCATAGGTCGCTGCCGAAATTGTGCAGTCAGGAAGAGGAGCAGGGCCGGCCGCCTCAGGGCGGCGTAGTCACATTTGAACCCATACAGCATGACCACGACTTCTGCGAGAGAGTCGTGATCAATGTAAGTACACTCATAATTATAATATTACAATATTTTTTTCGTGGAAATTGGGCGAAATTGTAAGATACGATTTCATATTTAGTTATTGGAGCACAACTTATTTTGAATAAATTAATTAATTATTAATATTTTTTATACATTGGTGTTTTGCTATGAAATATATTTTGCATATCCAAAAACAAGCATTTTCTCAAACGAAAATAGAATATCGAAATATCTCTAACAATTTGCTAATGGGACTTGACTTTGCTTAACTATGCTCTCAACAATTCTTCTCTGTATTATTTTTTAACGCTGAGATGTCCAGTCGTATGTTTCATAATTTCAATAGAAAGCTTGTAAATAAAAAGTTTAAGAGAATTAAACAAATATTTTACCTGATGGACTATTAAGACTTTTCGTTTCCCAATGATGTATATTTGTTGCATTTATATTTATTTATAAATAGTATACAACCATACAGACAACGAAATTTACATCTCTTTGTAAAGTATCTCTTAGTTACAATATTAATTAATAACTAATATTATATACTTATGGTCTTGGACAAACCTACAAAGTAGTTTTAAAAGTATTCATTTTAAATGCAATTGCAATTGCGGTATTTTTCGTTTAAACTTTTAATATAATTGCTTTTGTTGTCGAGATCTTGAAACGTTGGCAGTTTTCAGAATCGAAAAGGAAATTTTCCAACTGGCTAGATTTAAAGAGAAGACTTTGATATGTTATGAAAAATGATCATAATATTAATATATTTCTAGAACAATCACTGTCTAAATTACTAAACTATGTTAATTAAACTGTGTTAATTAAATTATCACAATCTAAATATTAAAATTATTTACTTTCATAAAGGTCTAAAATGCATATACTTCTATAATTCGGTATAATTTTGTTAAAACAAAAAGAAAATTAATGAAGACAATAAAGTAATATTTCTTTGTGTGTCGTCAGAATGTGAAAGATTTCTGTTTGAAAGACTGAAAATTCTTATAAATCCTTTGATGTTGTGAAACTTTCATTCAGATACATTTGAGGCTCAATTTGAGAATGACACTTGCAATGTAACTTTTCATGTTCACTGCAACCTCAAGTCTAGAACATATTTTTTTTTTAGTAAACACGTCGACAATGGGATTACATTGAGTGGAATGATTGAGCATTGTGACTTAGCCTTTTATAAAATAGTATTTCACTGATAACTGTATTTGATACATGATGATTAACATGTTAGCCCAAAATATGTAATTTATTCCATTTAAATGAAAACATATTTCAAATTGAGTTATTATACATTGGCAGACATTATTTGTTATACATTATTTGTAAGTCACTCAGAGGAGTGTCTAACAAATAGTAAAAGCGAGTAGATAATTATCTTTGTCTAATCGCACAAACAAGAAAGATAGATTGCCTCTTTGCTTCTTCTTTTTTCCCGATAGACAAATTTCATGGTGGCTTCTCTACACTATGTTTAATAACTCTATGAATGTGTAAGCTTCTTAACGAATTCATTGACATTAAAAATATCACAAAAAACCTAGTATTTTTTAGATTTAAATTTTAAGCTTTTTATATTTTCTAATATAAGTCTTGGATCCATCAGCAACCTCAATTATTTTCTAGAATTCAATGTTCGTTTGTAAGATTATTCGTTTGTCTACCTTATAAAATTATTTATCTCTTTTCGTATATAAGTGGAGGAAATATCATGTGTGTTTATTAAAAAAATGTCTGTAAAAACAGTTAATTATGTACCTACCTAACCTTGATCGCCTAGTAACTACACATCAAAATTAATTTTGTTCAGATACAAGTATTTATTATGAATTCTAAGCTCCTTAAGATTACTTTATGTAGATTACTTTATGTAATATTGAAGATCGTTTTAAATGAAAAGAAATGATGAAACCTGACTCTTAGTCAGATTATTTATTACTAACCGTTCGGATATCCGGTCGATAATATTAAAAGTATTTTTATAGTTAGCCCGTTTTATACGGCATAATTACGGCATAATAATAAAGTATAGCTGCGATTAGTGTTTGAAATTTCTGTCTAGATTTGTCATTTATAAAAATTAAAAGTTTCCTCGTGCATCCTTTTCAAAATATATTCAAATATATTTATACATGTCAAAGATGGTAATATCCACATTTTTTTCGTAAAATCAGTGGACACAATCATCCAATAATCTTTAGGTGTATATATTTTGGCGACAGCAAAAATAAAACACTAACTATAACAAGAATGTTAGTTGCCAGAGTTCAAACGTATAATTCCCTTCTGAATCTTTTGTAAATTGTCAGGTTGTGAGATAGTAATCTTCCTATTTCATATATATCTAGTCCTCGCTCGTGCAGTACTGTTTAAGGTACACCGAAGTTAATTACTTTATTATTATTTAGCCATTTTCGCAATCAAAAGTTCTTACAAACAACTTATTTTAATCAATATCGCTCAAACCTTCTAAGTTACCGAATATAATAAAAAAAACCAACCAACACACAAAAAAATACACACGATAAAAAATATATATAATATATATATTTGTTTTATCGTTAACATTTATTTAATTAGCCTAATTTTAATAACAACAACATACAACACATCGTTATCAATAAAAGAGTAGAAGAAAGGGATAATATGTAAGTACTTAAATTTATCAATTATCACCAATTTTCGTTATAACTTTCCATGCCAAAAACATGATATTGAGGAAAAATTATCATCTGTGATACCTACCTCCGGACAAATTTAGTGTTTTATTAACAAATCTATACTAATATTATAAAGCTGAAGAGTTTGTTTGTTTGAACGCACAAATCTCTGGAACTACTAGCCCGAATTGAAATTTTTTTTATGTGTTGAATAGTCCGTTTATTAAGGAAGGCTATAGGGTATATGTCATCTCACTATGACTTATAGAAGTCAAACAACAATGAAAAATGCTGCAAAAACGGGAAAAAGATTTCTTTTTTGAGAGCTTTCCTCGCGTGCGCTGAGGAAACACTAAAAACCGCGCGGACGGAGTCTCGGGCGACCCCTAGTATTGTATATAATTAAACAACACATACATTAAAATATTAAATAAGTGCTAATTAAAAAGGTCGTATAAATTACCTTTGATAAAAGTGCATATCCTCATTATTCCGATGGATTATGTTACATTTCCACATTCATAACAGACACACACACGAGAATTATGAATATATTACGAGACCTACTTTTCAATAAACTGAAATAGATATTTTATTCAAGAAATGTTATTTATAACTTCACCTTTACAAATATGTTATACAAGTGACTCCTACTTAGAAATATTCCCTGACTTCCATTTAACTGAGCTCTATTAATAACTGTCTGTGGGTAAATCTTGGTAATATTTAGAAATATAGAAACAGAAAGGGTTAGAAAATATTAATATTGACTTACGTTTAATTGTTGTTTAAGTGTTTAGAATCTACTATTATCACATTTATTTTCTATACTATTAATTATCTAAAATGACTCAAATTATGCTAAAACTGTGTCTTGCAAGAACGTTACATATTTTTTCGCAAGTTCATTTAAGTATACAATTGATAGTTGTTATAATAATTGATTTACCAAAACAACTACTTATAACTTTTGTTATTGTTTACACCATACAATATATTTATCTATATATATAAAAATGAAGCCCGTTTTCCTTGGTCACGGCATCACCCGTGAATGGCTGGACCGATTTCACTAATTCTTTTTTTGTTGTATTTGTTATTATTAGGAGAAGGTTCTTACGGAAAAAAATATTAAGAAAATCTCTCAGGAATATTGAAAAATGTACATTTAATTTTGCATATTTTAAAAAACGCGAGTAACAAATGTCAATGTCATTCACAGCCATAGATTATATTGATGAAAGGGCATCGTATTGAGCTTAATATTAAATAAAAAAAATAAAAAAAAAAAAATATTAAAAAAAAAAAAAAAATTATTGAATCCTAAGAAATAAACACTATTATGTTTTTTATTTAATTAAAAATTAGTAAAGTCATTTTCAGGAATAGCGAGACCAGGGAATTATGGATTCATTTTTATATGGAGGATTCAGTTCAAATTGAATAGGTACTCATACCTAAGATAGGTCAGCTATACAAAATAAAGTAGTGCATCATTGCAACGCTAAGGCGGTACGAAGTTCGCCGAGTCAGCTAGTATAACAATACAATAACATTAACAGAAACCCCAGAATCAACTTTCAACGCCCATAGAGTTCTGAATAAAGAAAGGAATTATTACATTAAATGAAAATACGTTCATTCTGTTTATTAAAATATATTTTTAAAGAGAAAGGGCTTAATCATACCTAACTCGCTATTAAAACGTTCTACTTTGATATTTAACGATACATTTGAAATCTGTTTTCATTTCGTCCTCTTAATTCTAAAGCTATTGTATGAACCTTCACACTTTGATGAACCTTCACCTGAAAGTGATGGTGACATCACCATCACTTTCATTAATAAACACCAACACCGCACAATGGCTTAAACGCATTTAGACCTACTCTACATACATTATGAATTTACGACAATGTTTTGAAAATTTTCCCCAAAGTTGCCTTCAGGCAGTAAATGAATTATTAAACTAAGTGCATACGTGCAGTTAAAATCGAATATCGTGAACTGTTTATGAATTCGCGTCTTTTAACGACGTCTCGATACTAAAACACTGCAGTAAGAAAGGCCCCTTCATCGAAAGTAAACTAATCCGAATAATAGTAAAATATATTTTAATGTAGCCAATCACAGGCGTGATGAATACTGAAAGCAATAAATATACCGTCCCTTTGATCTTATCATGTATGACCTAAATCTCATTTTAAAGCAAGATGTTTTACATAAAACTAATATTTCTTATCTTTATTTTAATATAAATATTAGTTGGTGAATTTATTAGTTAAAATGTAACTTTTAAGCGATTTGACTGATACGCAAATAATATATGTGTTTTTCCGAGTCAATGATTTATAGCTGATATGATTTAACCGGGCTTTTGTCAAATCATTCATAAATTATATATTTATGGACCAAAATTATTAAATAACGCTTTGTAGAATTATAATCAAAATTTTTGTCCCCGTAGCAAAATATATTCTTTACATACAATACAATAATGTCGAGGTAAATTAAGTAACTATTTTGGCAAATATCTACAATCTTTAACATTTATATAGTTTATAATATGTTAGTCCGTTTGAATGTCTGCTTCCGAGGACCGCAACAGCCAGGTAACAAATTTTGATTTCTTTTGTTTGTGTGGTGATAATTTATAGTCAGTTATAATAACAATATATTTAAACTGCATAAAATATGGCTAAAATAATTGATGTTTTGTATGCTTATTACCGAAGTCATTGACTTCGATAATAAGTCTTTCGATAGTAAGTTTGACTTCAAGTCAAGATATAATATGCTTACTTGTCACTACGAATTTTCATAGAAAAACATAAAAATGTAAATACATAATTACAATAAAATCTAAAATATGTCGAAATGTAAGTATGGCTCATTATTTGAGTTAGTTTATTAGTTGAACGCTCAATGTTCTTCATTAATGTTAACGTTTCATTTACACGGAGACCGTTTAAGAAACACTATTATGATCAAACATTAATGACTTAATTGCATGCAGAGACACTACTCCGATTAAGACTGTGGAGGACACCCGACTGTCCTCGAAGCCGCCAGTTCTGTATTAATTTTGCCTTCGATTCTGTATAATGAAATCAATTTGTCTGGAATTATGTTAGACAAACTCAACACAGTAGCAGCAAGATAGAGTCGCAGGCTAGAATACAAACTGCTCTTATTGACTACAGAGTGCGTTTAATTTATATCTGATGCAAATGAATTCGTTTTAAGTAAATTGTAAACTATATTTCATCTTTCTCCAATTAATTTTATTTTTAAGAAGGTGTTTATATGCAGATGTCTGAAAAAGCTCGTGATAAAAATTCGCTGTTCCCTAGGTCACGACCTCACCTTATTTTTATCACTCTAAATGTACTTGAACAAAGTCTCTGGCAAATGATAATATATTTAGTCTAAACAAAAAGTGACAAAGAGGATTTTTATTTTAAAACTTTATCAATTAAAAGTCTATAAAAAACTAATTCCTTTATAATTAGTAGGGTACAATCAAGGCAAAGTCAGTTATATAGATATTAGATTAGATCAAAAAGACCTTGAAACTCCTGTTGATTTTAGTCGTTATTGCTCACAGATCTTATTGAATTACATTGTTATTTGGTTATCGCCTTCAGCGATTACAATGGATTTTTTTTTTAATTCAAAAAATTATTTGTTTGGCAATCAGAGGATAGATGTGTTTTCAATGTATGTCTGATCTGTTTGTTTTTGTTTAGCGTTGCGTGCATTACACACGATCACCGACAAAAAATAAACGAAGTAAGCGATTTATAATTTAATTTTATATTTGTGAAAACTAAATTAATGACATGGTCCTTAATTAAATTAAAATTATGAAGCAAAGTTAAATTGAATAAATGAATGAATATACAATATGCACTTCGTGCAATTTTCAATCAACGCCTAAATTGTTATAAATATTTTGAAATACATATAAAAATTTTAGATAATTTAGCTTTCTTTAAAAGACTTCTTACTTTAAAATGTTCAACTGCTTCAAAAGGCTATGTCTTCACATATGGAAATTGGGCTGAATAAGGTATGTCAATTTGAACACGATTCTGTCTTTCACCGAAATAAAACTTGGAGAGACTGAAATTTTTTTAATTATTTTACCATTTTGAGGTGTAGTACTTTTACCAGTTTAGAAAAACCAATACTATACAAAGCGACGAGACAATGATGACTTCGATTATGTGATTGTTTTTAGGGTTTTACATAGTTATCAATGAAAATTAAATATAAATCTCTACAAAAAGTCGACTCTTGTCATTTTCGATGACTCCGCAACTTTAATAAAAAAACGGTTTAGATCTAAATATCGACTTAACGTGGTATCTTTCAAGCCTAAACTGAAATTAAAGTAGATCTAATAGTAGGTACCCAGAGTGTGTTAAAAACCAAAATAAAAAATACTAATTAGTTATGAAACTGTTCTAATATAATCAAAAACAAAATTTCAGTAAACTATAAAGTTTCTTATAAAATATTGAAGTAAAGGTACCAGATGGATAAACGGCGTCGAGAGTTTTTTGATCCACATACCACAAATCTGGAAAATTTATAATCACCAATAGATTTTGAAAAGCTTTTTTTTTACTCCTGTAACATTTAGTTAGAATATATTATTTAAAAATATATAACATTTTTTGACACATATTGATGGGTGAAATTAAGTATTAATTTTTGGTTAAAATCAATGTTAAGTCTTTACCATCATCGACACGTCAAGACCTTGTTGGTTAGAAAGCTGTAAAAAACATGGAGAAGAGAGATTTATTATCAACCAAAGAGTAAAGTTATTTAGAGAATGTTTATTTTGATTGGATCTATGTTAAAAACAAAATAAAAAAATAAGTTTAGTAAATTGTTAGTGATTTTAGTCTCGACAGACATATGTTTGTTAAATATTTTTTTGAGGTAAGGCAAATATCTAAGCGTACATAGTATATTGAAAATTAATTATGTTAATATGTGTCACATGTTCAGTCTGATATCTCATTCCCCATCATCTTGCATCTCAAAGGATACAATTATTGATTGATCCATTATGTTTCTGTTCAGACATTTCAGCGAAGTAATTAACATTCTTGATAACATCCTGCAAAATAGCATAGTTACTGGTAATAGTATTTCCCGCTTCTGAACTCAAAGCATTTCCACATACTATTTGCTATAAAACAAGGAAGTCATACATATATATATATTTAGGAAGTCAGTATATCGTGTGTGTATAGTGACCTCCTTGCTTACACACATACAAAACTAAAGGATATATAATTCGCTAGTGTGAAAAGAAGAATATTATTTTTATATTAAAAAAAAACCCAACATATGCTTATAAGTTTAAAATAACATTCATAGTTTTGTCCTCTCAATGAAAATATAATATAATATATAAAATATAATATAATATTAAAAAACGTGTAAACTTGCTTAACTCGTACAACTGTCCTATGTTGAGTAAAGGTGGACGACGCGTTTGCCACGGTGAGCGAGAAAGCGATCCCTTGGAGACCCACTGAGGCGATGAGGTCAATCGTTGGTTTTTTAGTGGGTAGCCTTAAAAATAGCAGCGTCTTCTATGCTGCCTGGGACACTCCCTCATCACCTTCCTGCCCTCGGCCATCACCTTCCTGGCCATTAGGATGATGCGTAACGCATTTTTCCAACGATAAAAAAAAGGGTGGAGACTATATCTTCTCAAAGTCTCAAGTTTTTATTCAAATTAGACTAGTGAGGTACTTTTAAAACGACAGATTTTAGTTGCATAGTTACATAGGGGCTAGAACCAAAGTACTTCATGGATACAGTTTATGATTAAAAAAGTATTCCTTTTTAACAATATGGGCTAATATATGTAAGAATAAAATTTTTACTTAGTTATACTAAATGAATATGTAATTATAAAAATTATGATTTATTCAGACTCAATTAACACAATGTAGAATTAGTTATAAATTTACTAAATTACATTCCTCATCTATATTATACTAAATAATATTTTAAATAAGAACGCTCTTTATGTGGACTTGAGTAAACCAATAAATAAAAACTTTGACTGTGTAAATTCGTATACTATGGCCCAGATATCTCTTCCCTTTTGTTCAGTGTTTTTAGTAAGAAATAGAAATTTATATATTCTTTATTACTGGTACTGTAAAATACATATTGGTAGTTATATTAATATTAAAATATTATGCCTATATATAAATATTATAATATTATACTATATTGATATGTACAATACCGTGAACGATAATAGTTGTGATCGATGAAACCTTTCTTGACCTACGCACAAATAAAACACTTAAGTTAAATACGTAATTTTTATCAATGTGGAATTCGGAATTTTAAACTGATTAATTAAAAGGTCAAGAAAGGGTTTAGAGTCACAAAATACGTCTAAATATTGTGTTTGTGAGCTACACATTCGAATGGTAACACACTTATATACCTCGAACTTTATATTCAAGCATTTTACTTGGGTCAAATGTACAGATCTTAAGTCATTATACTGTAGTAAGGATTATATTAACACCTTATAATTCAAAGTCGATAATAAATGGCAATTTTATTATATATATTTTTTTTAATGGAAACCCACTTTCCTTTTTTTTGAAGTTCTGAAATCCTTTATGGCTAGACGCCCCTACCCTACCTATGGAAGGATGGCGCTGTTACGTATAGCTGTTATGCTGCCATCAGAGTGCCGCTGGGAGCTTAAAATTATGTTTGTGATAAAATGTTGATAAAAATGGTTTTATGGGATCCAAAAATCTTTTAGCCACGGAATCGCTTGACCAGGAAGGCAGACAAGTAATATCCTCCTTGGATTGCGGGCCGAATATGACGCAGTGAGCTCATCTTGACCCACTCTCAAGTCTAACCTAATCCTCAGAACGGATATCAGAAAAAAAACAGTGTCCAAATGGTCCTGGCATCCCAACCCATCTTAGACCAATCACCGATCTGACAACACCAGCAGAGGCTTCTCCTGGAAAAGACCACGTGGTCGCCCCTAAACTAGCGAAAGATCTAGCACGAACCAGCTGAATAACAAGTTCGCGTGTGTGACCTGGAGGAGTCATAAACCGTCGCCCAGGGATCACCAGTCCATACCGCTTCCCATCCCACCCAACGTATCGGTATGACGTCATTAACAGACAGGCACGAGTTTTCCGGCGAGTCCCCCTAACCGCAACCTACCTAGCAAAAAACATATTTTATATTTCTCCGTGTGGTTGAACTGCACTTGCATGTATAAGTGAAATTAATGTTTGTTAATAATTTAATTACAGTTTTTATATTTTACTATTTCAGTAATATTTCAATTACAGTTTTATTGTTGCAGCTCTCGAGACGCAGCAATATTATTATATATAATTTAATTCTTCTAATAAGCAAAATACTTTTATAATATATTTTTAATAGAAATTCAACAACTTCTCAACTAACAGGATTAAGGTTTAATCGACTTTAGAATTTCAGTTATTATAAAATGTAATCTATTCATCTTCGATTCTTCATCCGATCTTGAACTTTAAAAGTAAGTAAGTTCATCTCGCATGAACAGACCATCACGTAGTACGAATGGAACTAGGTATTGGACTTAATTGGACTGCTATATTTTATCAGATTAAAAAAGTATATGCTCTTTCTATTTATCTATTTCGCCACTAAATGATTTGGAGACATATCACTTTGATGCTGTTTTATTAACATCAATTTTTATAAAAGCTTCAACTATATTTAATTTCAACAGGTTTTAAAAAATCCTCAAATGCAGCAACAACTTTTGTGGTAATAAATCAAGTGTGCTAAAGAGAAAATGAACAATATAAAATTAATTTTAGGTCTTAAATGTAGGTCGCAATGAAATATATTTTCTGGGACCAAGGCGTTTAAAAGCCCCAAATATAGACGCCTTAAAATATCACTTTATAAATAGTTGAACTTGGGTGTTTTGCTGATCTCCGTGAACGCAATGTTGAGAATTTCTGCTCATGACGACATCATATAATGTCTCACTGCCAAAACACTAGGCCCCTACTCTAAAATCAGTACAAGCTACGCGTTGAGTAAACCGAACGTAAATTGAATTTTGTTTAATATGTTTGCAGCAAATTTATAAGATAATCCCTTTTTCTTTATGGTTCAGGTATGTTTATTCGATAGCGTGAATATTGATCGTTAAGTTTCATTCATGCGCCGAGGTGCAGGCTTCTTATTCAGGAGAGTCTTGTATTAGAATATAATTATATAAAATTTTAATATGCTTCCGGAATTTTGACGCTGATAATATTAAACCAGAGAAGTTTTAAGGCGTAACATTTATTTATTTGGTCGTAAAATTTTTGTGTGTTTATGATTACTTTACTCTGTAAACACTCACTGCTACCGTTTACAAAATAGCTTTAATAAATTATCGTGTACGACACAACATGCCTCTAAAAATAAAACAGATAAATATCAAATAGAAAGGCAAATGGAGAGCAACAGTCGATTCGTTCGTAGCATCGTACGTCACACGCGAACACTATAATATTTTTTTACCCAGGAACCATTCGCGGTTAGGTTTACAGCGTTACCGTCGTCTTATTAATTATAAATCTCTTCATAAAAGCGATGCCGGGCTATCGGTTGCAGTACGCAGCACGCGCCCTTGGTGAACATACAATAAAATGTATTTTTGGACCGGTCCATTGCCAACCGCAACGCAACAGCCGCGGCGAAAGAAATACCGCGGGCCGCGGAGCACCGCTAGGCTTGCGTCGTAAATTTTAATTTATGTTATGGAAACGTGCATTTGTGACGATAGTAAACATCTACCTGACGCATAATGCTTCGGGAATATGCATAAAATTTTAAATGGTCTCATTTTTTTTTTCTCAAATACTTATTGTCATCTTATTTTAAGAAAAAGGTTTTTTTTATTGACTAATTATTTTAACCCATAAAATATTATTTGAAAAGTGCAAATTAAGAGCACGAAATTCAAACTTCCAAAACGCGCCACCATTGGTCGAAAGCAAATGTGACGGCATTTGACACGACATTCAATTTGTCGGCATCGAAGTTCATACTGTGTTTCTAAGAAAAATAAATAATTTAAACCTATATTCTCATGCTTAAAAGTTTTATTAAATGATACGATTGATTAGGTAATCCTAAAAATATTTTAGGCTGTTTTTCAATAGCAGTTAGCATGCTACCACCCCTTATATTTTCAAAGTGTTTCTTCGTTTAAATAGTTTTCCACTTCCCTTGACTCAGACAAATAATTTGGTTGATAATCAGCACGTATAAGAGAATAAGATGCTATAGAAGTACTATCAGCCGTGTTTTCAGTAAACAATTTTCTTTTTAAAACTAGTTTTACTGGTGAAATAACCAATGCTACATTTTGTTTTTCAGCAGGCATATTTATATTAACACCTTTACTGCTATGCTTAGCCACTCGGTCGATTATCTTCAATATGCTAAAAGCAAGGCTCTGCCTTATGATCATCACTTTCAATAAGAGAAGTACTGAGTCCTGGTTGATTAATATCACAAACATTTGTTTGGGAAGTACTAGGACTTACTTAGTGATCGCTTCTTTATGAAGATTCACCATTTTTTGAAACATTACTACTTTACATTACTACTTTTGATAGCTAACTCTGAAAGGGCTTCATTATACTCGTGTTAACCTTTGCCTTTTGACTCCTTTATCTCAGCTGGTGGTTTGGGCACAAAAATATATAAGGCACAAATCCTTTCTGAAAACTTAGATAACATTTTCCTCTTTGCTGTTTCCTTATATTTATTATATTCAATACAAATTGCTGTATGTTCCTTAACCTGAAATAAATCAAAAACCATAAAAAATCGTAGAACCAAAAACAGAATAAGGTTTTTATAGAAAGTTATACTAAACTTTTGTAAACTAGGTTAGGTTAATTTTAATCGAAATTTTCTAAAGTTTAATAGCTAATGCAAAATTTACTTCTTATTAATTTACACTAAGCTATATATAAATAAAGTATATTTACGTTAAGTTGATTTTCACAACAATGTAATCACGATTTAGGACATTTTTTTTTTATTACCATACACCATTGTTACAATACAAAAAAACAGTTTGTCGGGTGTTTTTCTAATACTATTTTTGCACTTCGGAACTATACAATACTTGTTAGAGTTTTTTGTGTTCTTCCATGATTTGTATAACAATTAAAACTTAAAATATGTATGAAGTAACTAAAAAGTTTAGAGTAACATTCACTGGACGGGTCATTTGACGTCACGTAAAGCGCGCAATATGACGGCGTTTTAACGGAGCAAATTTACTCAATGTTTTAATTTGAATAAAAAAATAACTAAAATATTTTGAAGCCCATTTATATTTCTTTCTACGATACTTAGAGTGTAAATGATTAATTTAAATCGAAAAAAAAACATGAATATTCCCTAATAAAAAATAAGTCCTGTTTATCATTGTGCGCCCTTTTACCGATAAGAGTAGAACGCAAAATAAAGTTATAAATGATAAATAACATTATTGACCTATGTCTATTTCTACTCTTATATCAATATTTATGGTCCGGGGCCACGTTCAATGTCCTTAACTATCTTTTATTTAAGTCAACTCATTGTAAAATTGATTTTTCTAATATAATTTTTAACGCACTTCAGCTATATCTTACTAAAATGTCCACGATACATACTTCTTTTTATCTTCACTCATATAAAAGACTACTCTCGTTACATGGCAGTAATATATTTAAT
Source organism: Napeogenes inachia (assembly GCA_959347355.1). Taxonomy (NCBI): domain Eukaryota; kingdom Metazoa; phylum Arthropoda; class Insecta; order Lepidoptera; family Nymphalidae; genus Napeogenes; species Napeogenes inachia. The sequence continues at coordinate 1,890,753 of OY365800.1, read as the reverse complement.
ATCTCCGGATTAAAATATCACACCACGACCAACAATTATTTTTCATCTTTTCTCTAACCAGTGCTACTTTCATAGTCATTTATGATTTTATCGAATCGTCTAATTACAGCATCTAGTTAATTTCGTATTACTTAATAATTAAAAAAGGTCAATGGCATCTCTTGTTTTTCAGTCGGCATAATATTAACACGCAATGCGTATTAATACAATACCACAATATCTCAGTTTCACTAAATTCTATAAAACAAAAGGTCACTGAATATTAATAATATTAATAATATTAGAACCACTGTTACAGCTTAGTTTTTCTGGTATAAACTTTTTTGCTATGAAACAAGATATCTAGAAAATAACAAATCCACAAACACAATGGCTCTATCGTTTCGTTAAAATCATTGAAGTAAGTGTTCGGTACATAAAGTTAAAGTACCGCACAATTATATTTCAAGTGCCTTATATCGATAATAATTATTATTGAATGGACTTTACGATATAGTTATTGTATAATGGTAAGTGAACTTTTAATTTAGATTACATTTCAACGACTTATATTTAGGTTAAAATATGCATATGTATTACAGACAAATGTATAAATTAAGAATTGAATTCCTTTTTAAACATAATTTCTTATGCACTCTTGAATTCCTTAGAATCTTCGCTATAATTTTTCTTAACTTGCAAATACTAAATGTACAAATCGGAATTCATTTGTAGAATAAATTGAAATATTTTACGAAAATTATAAACTAAAATTAAAGTCACCCGAGTTCACTTGAAGCCACTCCGAGATAATTGAGTCAGAAGTGATTCACATAGACGTCTTGAGGGTACTTCGTTAAAACTCTTTAGTTCACGCTTTTTAATCACAACTTATAATTTCAACGCTTTCACCGACGTCGTGGTCTAAAAGCGCTTTTTAGACCTAAAAATTCCGTGTAAGTTTTAAAAACTTGAGGCCTACGCATCAAAACACTTACAGAAATATAGTTCAGATAAAAGTATTTCTTAACAATCATCTATCTACTTATATGAAATCAAGGATCGTTATGAAATATTTGTTCCTAAAAAAATCTCTTTTATTTTTCTCAACTGTTGAGTTGCAATACGTTTGCGGTTTTTGCATTTTAAATGAATATGAATGAAAACGAAATAGATAAATGTCAGAACATTTCCTAGACGATATCTAAATCAGTGGAGCGTGAACTTCAGTTTCTTGAAAATAAAAATAACTGGAAACTATTTTAGAGCACATAGCTTCTACTGAAGAATTACTACTGACTTGATTATTACTACGAGTTTGTTTTACTCACGGGACCTTTATTTTAAAACGATAAATATATAATATAATAAATATTACTATAGAAATCAATTATATTAATATTGTCAAATAAAATATTTTACACATTTTATGATTCTAGATATATTTTATAACTTATTAGTTTGACTGTAAATTTTAATTATGTTGTAATATCATTATATCATTGTGTATACCTTATATACTTTATAAATAGGTTTTTATAGATGAACTATTTTGTAACGGTAATGAATATTCGCAATATTGATTAGTTAACTAAGATTGCAAGGGCAGAGTAGACGAGGCCTAAAAACTAACCGTCCGCGCCATCTGTTATCTCGCCGAGTAGTGTGAAACACTTATTGCCACCAATTATCGAAGCTGGCCCAATGTTTATAAGAGTAAATCATATATAATTGCAAGACTTTGCAGTGCTATTAATTTAGCTAAACAACTTTTGTAGTATTTCAACACAAAAGTTATGTCTCGGTTACTTCATAAAAGTTGATCTTCCGTATTGCAGCTTTGATGTTGGGATTGGATGTCTGATAGTAAAATATCATATAGTCCATCTGTTGAGGAACTTTTACCATTGATTTTATCAAATACAAATACTTTGACGCTTTTCAATTATTACCAATATTTTTAAAATAACAACTACAATATATACCTAATACTATTTTTTACATAATATACTACCAATTATACTTTTTCAAGATACTTTTACTTCTACAGACACAAATAAGTATATTTTTGTGTCTGTAGATGACTACTCTAAAGTATATTCAAATTGTATGTACAAATTAAGCTATATGAACGAGATTAAGACACGGAGTATCTCGTTAATTAAGTTATAACATATTGTATGTGGAATTAAGGTTCTTTAAAGATAAGGATGCATGAACAAAAAGAATGTGACCTTGGTTATCGATAAAAATTGTAATATCTTAACTGCATACTACTTACCTACAATGAAAAGTACCAGAAGGATTTAACTTAAACCCTTAGCAGTGCAGCTGTGAAAATCCCCTTTCAAGTTCGTTTAGTAGTTTTCGCGTGAAAAAAATAAAAACAAAAAATTGGAACCATTGTTTCGGTTTTTCTTAGCGTTATTGAGAGTTTTCGAATATACTTGGAAATATGTAAAATGTTCCGACATCGAGTATTTAAGCTCTAGTATAGGTATATGAGTCCTTATATAGATACCACAATATCTTAGTAGTAAATATTTTAATGAGGAGTATCTTATAGAAATGAATTCAGGTAACGAGTACTATTTGCATATTGTCATAAAAGAGCACCAACAAAACTATCCTCTCTGAAACGTGGGCGAAGATTCAATATACGATAGCAAGAATACAATTTTGTTCTACTTTAGCACATTCTAGATATAGATAACTTGCGCAATTTTATTTTTCCTTAAAAATATTTTTTATAAACATATTTTTAAGATTACCAATGCCATGTTCAGCATTAATTCCTCGCATCGCTTACACTTTACAGCAGTATGCTTTTCTACAATCGAAGCGAAAAAAACACTTAATTCATGTTTCATATATGTCCAACTCCATTTTATACACAAAATTTGTTTGTGCTAAGACAGTTACCTATACAATTATGTAAAAACGTAAAAGCTTTTAGAGACAAAAAACCGTCTATAAAACAGGCTAACCTTTAGATATGCTAAAAGAAAACAGTATATTTATTATCAACGAAATAACTAAATATTAGAACAGACTAATTTTGTCTGACTCATTTAAAGAGCAAAGCTAAGATAAACTATTTCAATGGGTTCACATCTTAGTAGAAAAAATGTAATATTATGAATGGCGTACCTTGTTCAAAACAGCCTTGGCCTAGCCCTAACCCAAGCTAAGGTTACACTGAAGGAGCTACTCCAGGGTATTAGCACGCTATACTTTGTTTCATATTTATATCAAAGGATAATATATTTTACTTTTTTTTCTTGATACACTTTGAGCGCAACGTCAAAAGATTTAAATATTACGTTAGAACAAAGATTGGTTAGTTTGTTGAACCTGGTTTTCTATATAAAATATATTACTTTTTCTATCTAATAATAATGATAATTGATAAAAAACTTTTCTATCTAATAATACATGTTTCATTATTATTATTATTTTTAGAATTTTTCATAAATTATATAATTTTTAAAATACCAACTTCGTATCATATATGTTTTTGTTCACAGGTAAGCGGGCTCAAATTTGAAACACAGTTAAGGACACTCAACCAATTTCCAGAAACACTGTTGGGGGACCCTGCAAGAAGGATCAGATATTTCGATCCCCTTAGGTAAGAATTATTTTAGTTATATGTAATGTAAACGTAACTCTTTTATTTTCCAGATATAAACAGATATTAAAAATACTTAAAACACCGTATTAATATTTTAACAAAAGAAATTGGAAGGGACTTCATGAAAGGCTAATGCTCGCCTCTAAACACCTTTATTGCGTATAAAAGGTGGACTAGATGACAATGTTCCCATTGTTTCAGGAACGAGTACTTCTTTGACAGAAACCGGCCTTCGTTCGACGCCATACTGTATTACTATCAGAGTGGTGGCCGCTTGCGGCGCCCCGTTAACGTCCCGCTGGACGTATTCTCGGAGGAGATTAAATTCTACGAACTTGGAGAACAGGCCACCAATAAATTCCGGTTAAAATAATATCTTTATAGATCAAGTAATTAAAATTATTATTATAGCTTTTTAAATACTTATATTCTGTTTTACAGAGAGGATGAAGGATTCATAAAGGAGGAGGAAAAACCTTTACCCTCCAACGAACGCCAACGCAAAATTTGGCTGCTCTTTGAATACCCTGAGAGCTCCCAGGCGGCCCGAGTTGTTGCTATCATCTCAGTCTTCGTTATCTTACTATCCATCGTAATTTTCTGTCTCGAGACTTTACCGGAATTCAAACACTACAAAGTTTTCAACACCACAACTAACGGAACCAAGATCGAAGAAGACGAAGTACCTGATATAACTGATCCATTTTTCCTTATCGAGACGCTCTGTATTATCTGGTTCACATTCGAATTAATAGTTCGATTTCTTGCTTGTCCCAATAAATTTAATTTCTTCAGAGACGTGATGAATATTATAGATATAATAGCCATCATACCATACTTTATTACTCTTGCCACGGTGGTGGCTGAAGAAGAAGATACACTAAACCTTCCAAGAGCACCTGTGTCACCACAAGACAAGTCAACTAATCAAGCTATGAGCCTCGCTATACTTCGCGTGATTCGTCTCGTGCGTGTATTCCGTATATTCAAGCTGTCCCGTCACTCCAAGGGCTTACAGATTTTAGGAAGAACTCTAAAAGCATCCATGAGAGAACTCGGGCTTTTAATATTTTTCCTTTTTATAGGTGAGTAAAATTTATAAAAAAGGGATTTTCTTTAAAAATTATAGCATAAAAAATAAATTTATTTTAAACGATACATTCAAACTATATTTAAGTTACGTCCGCAATGCTTAAATATCAACTTTGTTTTATAACAAATTTGACCGCCGTGATTATAATCAAAACTCCAGAAACTGTAATGATTTTTATTTAATTTTTATCATTACAAATTGGTTAATTAAAAATCTGGTATTTGAGAATGATATAGGTATAAGGATATAAATATTAAGAATGAATCGATTCTTGACACAACATGTTGCTCAAGGTTATGGTTCAGAAAGATACGGGCTGGCTGGCTGGCTGCGGGCACTCCTGCACCACATATTTTGTTTTCACAGGGGTGGTCGTGTTCTCAAGTGCTGTATTCTTTGCCGATAAAGATTGTCCCGATTCCAACTTTTCCTCAATCCCTGATGCGTTTTGGTGGGCAGTCATAACCATGACCACTGTCGGCTATGGAGACATGAGGTAATCCCGTCTCGCGATATGCCCGTCACGCCCACCTGCAGCCGCTCCCTCACCTTCAATGTCCCACTGTATGCGCCGTTGTGTGTGCTTAAAGGTGTGGTGCTGTTTTCATCTGCGGTGTACTTCGCGGAAGCCGGAAGTGAGAACAGCTTCTTCAAATCCATACCTGATGCGTTTTGGTGGGCGGTCGTGACAATGACGACCGTAGGATACGGCGACATGACGTATGATACAGCGCCTTCTCCCTAAATATCATCTATGCCTTCTCATTTTATCCTACAATTTTCTTAGGCATTTTAACACAGTTGTGATTTTCTTTCGCCACATCATGTAACTACATATGCTTAAATTTGATTTTATGGTCGGTTTACATAGAACATAACTGATTACATTTTATACTTTTCACTACTTGTTTCAACCAATGCACGTTTAAAAAAATCATATGCAGGCAGTTCTATACACAAACTACAAATGAATAATCTTCCTGAACTCAACAATTTTACATGGAAGCATAGCTGTAAATCTACTATTACAGATGATATTAATACGATATTTAAAGGACTTAATTAATAGTTCAATAAGAGTTCCGTCGTCGGTGTGACAATCGCCCTTTCCAAATCGTTATCAAGTGTCAGCTTAATGGTAACACACTTCAACTTTGATCAAGAGATTTTAAAAATATTGATTCTTTTAAAAAACTTAAGCTCTTTTCAATCAGGTTGAAGTGGTTCTATCAATGTCTATAAATTTTCCTTGATAAATGTTCTCCTTTGCAATGCTTTTGCCAAAGTATCGATGTAATTCCTGTCCCATGTTATCGTTGTTGTATTTGTGATACATACATTGTGGACGAAATATTAGCTAAACACATGAGGTGATCACAATGGAATCGCACCAAAATATAATTATTTTCAATTAATTTGCTTATATTCACTTATGTTAAAATACCTGTCCTTAGTCACTCATCTATAGTTCAGTTTACGAAAGCTATAGATTACAGGTGCGCTACTATGTAAAGTTGATGTTCAGACTCGGTCACTGCTTTTTTGTCCATGCCTTTTGATGTTTAGTTTTTACACCATTTTATTAGTAGGTTTCGTGCATATTCGTAATGTGGCATATTGCATGTCTGGAGATTCATTCACTGGTCCATAGTGTGTATGTAGTGTCATCTAAAATAATATTATATATATATAATATACATACATATAGGTAAAAGTCAAAACATTCGTGATTTTCCAATATGTCCAAACATATATCAAGACCCGGTGTATTAAATGTATTAATGGTATCTTATTTAAATTTGCTAGCGAATTGTTATCTGTTAATACGTTTGAAACTGGAGTTTTGGTTATTTTGGACATAATGCTAGCGAATAAATGCTGTGCGATATACAACCGAAATGTTTTTTTTTAATTGCTGGCGTGTATGAGAGACGATGGATGATATTGTATTGCAATTGCGACTGTTTTTAAGTAAATTTAAAGGTATAGTTATTTATATAATTAGTCATATTATTTCATTACTCATGCATTATATCCCATGGCTTAAAAAAATAAGTTGCATGGTTAATTATTATATCACTTCTCATATGCAAATCAATCTTCGTTTTATGTTTCCCAAAACTAATATTTGTTTAAAAATTAGGCCTGTTGGAGTGTGGGGTAAGATCGTGGGATCGCTCTGTGCGATTGCCGGTGTGCTTACCATTGCTTTACCGGTTCCTGTCATCGTGTCTAACTTCAACTACTTCTACCACCGTGAAACCGACCAGGAAGAAATGCAATCTCAGAACTTCAACCATGTCACCAGCTGCCCTTACCTACCTGGTACTCTGGGTGAACCCTATTTGAGTGAGTCTCGTAGTATTAATAAGACTGACAATATTTTAACTATCTTAATTACAATATGTCGGCAGAGGCCATTTTATTTGTCTTTTTTTTTATTATTTTCGTAAAAGCAATTTTTGCATGGATTTGAATGTGCTTGTTGCGCTTTTTATTTTTTTATTTTATCTTTTATGTTATTTTCCGTACTTTCAGGTGGGAAGGACGATGAGAGAGACGAGATCGGCAGTGACCATTGACTAAATATAATAATAGTGTTGTGCGTTTGTTTGTTTAGTACGGTTTAGTTTTTATCGATAGAGACGATCTTTGTGATATTATCGTAAGGCAAAAGTGCAGTGTTTATGTAAATATTAGTTTAAGTAATGTGAAAATGCCATATTGAAAATTGTTGTTCATTTTCATAGTTATGTTTGCGATGTTATTTTATTAGAAGATAATAGAATTTTGATCGCATTCTTAAAAAACTCTTTTTTTACAATATGAACTTTTCGCTCGCTTTATTTACTATAGGTATGGTTAGAATCGTATTTGTGTAATGACAAAAAAGAGATTCAGGTGGAGTGTATAAAATATAGGTATATTGCGATACAAAAAGATAAGGGCACAATGCAGCAGCAAAAATAATCTTTCTATTTTTTTTAAACACGACCTAATCCAATATGAATTGAAGAAAGCGTTTTAGTTTTGTTAAAACTTAGATCATCATAACTTAAAGAATAGATAGGATGAAGTCTCTCCTACCCGGAGAAAGCAATTCAAAGTTTTATTATATTTTCATTGGCGCTAAGGAAACAGTACACTCATAGCTATAAACGTGAGCGCCCAGTAATGTTTGCCCCATAATAGTGAGATATCTTCTCATACTATAGTTACTATATTACTACAGTATGTGAATGAAGATTATCAATACAAAGCATTCTAAATTCATTAATATTAATTTGTTATAGGAAATAAATGAGCTTATCATGAATCGTTAAAAAAATGCCACTTTAAATGAATACTCGTTTGAATCATCATTTAATAATATAACTTATCTTTCATTAATTCTGTTGTTTATTTTATTTATATATTATTTACGTAGTTTTTTAATGTAATACGAATGAAACTATTATAACATTCCAATTACAAATAAATAATAGTAAACAGTTTATTTTCTATTCAATTATACTACTACGATAAGTTCATCTACTACCTATTTTTAAAAAGATATTTTTACAGGTCAGGTCTCTATAATTCAAAAATAATAAAATCGTTACAATAATTTCGTTAATAAAAACACATTTATAACAGATTTGGCAGTAAATTTCGCTTAACTCTAGCTCTTTAGGTTTATCCCACAATGAATTATTTAAAGTAAGTTGCAATATTTTTGTTAGCTTTTATTTTTACTTGACCGCTTTTACTTTTTTGTTAGATGTAAGTAGATACTCTCGCTTATAAAAAAAATCTCTTAAATTGCTATTATTACTAACTATTTTCTTTGAACTCGTGTATGATGATCGTTATTATTTATAAATAAAAGATTATTTATAAATAAAGGTAGTTGATAGTTTCAAAGTAATTGAACCGTTTTTATTGGAAGATATTTTGTATGTCTAGTTGATATAAATGTTGAATAAGTTTATTTCAATCCACATTTTACTAAAATAATGTTAAATTTAACAAACTAACAATTATAAAAAGTCAAAATAGGCTTTTCTATTTTTTTTAATGTAGTTTACTCAGAGAGGAATGTTCTAGAAAAACCTTTGTTCCCTTCGTTCAGCAAACAATATCAAGATACTGTGCTCTGGTTCTAAACAATTGTGCTGTATTGAATGATCAACAGTAGACAGTCGAACATCGTTAGATCTAATAGATTATTGTTGCAGTAAATATCTTATAGTAATTTAACCATTTGTTCTTTAATTGGTGTAAAATATAATTTTTAATAAATCAAACAACAACCAAGTGAATCCAGTAACTACGAGAGAGTGAAAGCTCAATACATTTAAATTATCGTCCAAGTAAACCAAAACTTTGATGTATCGTCTTTTATTATTAGCTGTAATAAATCTTACTCCTTTAATATAATCGCATAACCTGAGCTTGGACTTTATTCCTTAAATATATATTGTATATAAAATTTATTGTTTGTAGGTTGGTAAATATGTGAACGCCCTAGTAACCAGAACCCGACAGTATCATTGTCTTCTTAAACAATAAAACAGCTAGGTTATATTTATAAAGCCGTCCTTTGTTTACATTTTGCTACTAATAGGGTTTAAAAACTTTAGTAGTATTCACTAGCAGATTCGCTAGAAATTAACATTACCATGTACGCTTTATAAATAGCTTCTACAACCTGTAGCGTGAGAGAGTTTGTCATTCTGGTAAATATAGTTTCAGGTGCAATCAAAAACTCCTCAGTGAGCGATGACTCATCCTCAGAAATGATGGAGCTAGAAGATTCAGCGCTGATCGCGGACCCGCAGCTTGAGAACAACATACGTCGCCTGCGTGAAGAAGAGCGTCTTCTACTCGAACAGCAGGCCGCTATGGAAGCGGCTGGCAACGTAGACGACATCGCTGCCCTCGAACACCAGGATCTACTACGTCTTAATCATGTATGTCTACAATTATTAACTAACATTTAATTTATTTTTAAGTTATCACTTATATAACAAAAAAATACAAAGTAAACGTTAAATTTACTCAAAACAATCAGCTTAAACAACAAGAGCTGCAGAAGCAGCTAGTTCACTTCGCCCAGCGGCAAGCGCGAACCAATGCGAATGCCAACGCTGGCTCCAGCCTGCTCGCGATAGAAGGACCAAGGGAGCGGTCTATTGAGCCGTTTGATCACGGCGAGCGAACCCAGCGGGTCTGCCGCAGCGATCTGAACGAGAGGATCGATCGCTGCGAACGACCTGACCGCGGGGAACTGCGCAGACGTACTTGCAATGTTCGTGTTAACCATCTCCACGTTGCGTCTTGTGCGGAGGCGTTAGAGACGGACGTCTGACCAACGGGTAGGTGTCTAGATTAGTTTTAATTTCAAAAAGTAATTAACATTTTGTCATATAATAGAATCGCGTTTCTCTTCGTTCGTTTATCTTCACAATAAATATGTTTTGTGTACAAGGATTACAAGATTTAAAATGTATTAATAGTTATTGATATATATTTTTCATGCAAACTATTTAAAACTGAATATAATATACATGTTGTAAATGGCCTTATGTATAATCACTAACATAAGAGAGCAGGATACGTTCCGGGTGTTATGGGACCTCATTTAAACCGTTTTTATTTTTTTTCGACTCTAATAGGATATACAACTGCCTTAATGAAAATACAACAAATGACAAACTTGCAGAACTTCTTTTGACCAATATCTTCAAGTCTCTTTTCAATTGATTTTCCGATTCGATGGTTTTCACAATTTACAAGAATTTTTTTATAGAAAAATAAACCTAAATGAATATTTTTTATGTTCTATAAAATACTATCATAGATAGGTATTGTAAGTTGCTAAATAAAAAGTAATACTAAATAAGTATGTACCTAATTTATCTAATACTACTTAATAGATTAAATAAATTCTTAAATTAAATAAACACAAAACAGCTCAAGAAATAAAGTATATACAAATTACCCAACCCGTACAAACATCTCTTTGAAGAAGTATAAAACTACCACTGCAACGTTGCCGGAAGTTAAAGGCCAACAGCAGACGCCACTGCCTCAAGGCTACTTGAACGGATATACCTTGAACAGATTTCTTGCTCATTCTTGGCGATATTCTATGTGAAATCCGACGTCTGTAGGAATAAATGATTTTCCAATTAATCAATCTATGGGCGGATTCGATTACCCTTCAGTCGTTTCATAATCTCTATATAAAGGGTTACTAGTTGCAACTTTCAGACACATATCTATCACACATTGACATGTAATGTCATTATCTCTACATGAATGGCGGAAGCATCGATCTGCAGTTGCCGTGACGTCACACTTTCGCTATGTTTGCCGCGTGACCTCAATAGATACTTATGTGTCACCTGTCCACGAACATGAGGTCGCTAGAGGCCGCAATATTTTTTCGTTTGTAGCAACTACTTGTAGTGTTACTTAAACTATACTCGAAAAATAGATAAAAATAGATCTGTGTTGTAAATTTGTATGTTAATATTCTTTTCAAAATATATTTGAACTCTGTTTAAATAAAATCCTCAAAGTGAGTTTAAAAAATGAAAGCTTATTTACATAGTCTAAATGTTCAAACAGCTTTGTTTGGCTGGATAGAGGCAGCATGGCTGGGGCGGATGTGTGCAGTGTGGCGCGCGCTGCATTGCGCCTGTTATGTCACTTGTAGAAACTTATACAACTTGTCAAGCCAATCTCTGTATCTGAAAGTTTTAAATTTCATTTTTAATATCTTTTAGAATCGTTATCAAGCTATTTTTTTTTTCATATCAAATATGACATTTCAACAAATATTCACATTTAATAAATAGGTGTTTAAAATAAGTGACAGATTTAGTATTGCAGTCTCCTAAGAGTATTATAACAAAGATACATCTTATATTTTTATTTTTAATAAATATCATCAGTTTGATAATAATCACAAAGGGTCCGTAGATTTTAACAACTTTTTGTCCCTTTTTAAATAGAATATATCGAATCTAAATTGGTCCAAACCTTATAACTCTAATTCTGATAAAATCTAGTACAGTTCGCATTTGTGAATTGTAGTAAAACTATTGTACCTACACGTTTACAATGTCATCTAATATTTAAAATGCAACTACAATTTTAAATCAGAAAGTTAGAGGATTTTAAGACATTAACGCATTTTTCATTTGTTCAGTCACCTCTGTAGAAATACATCAAGTTCCGGGATAGACTCAAATTGTAAGTTAGCATTAAAAAAAATAATTCTAGCATGAATAACCAGGGCAAATGTTCTATTAAAAAGCCATTTACGTATGATATATCATTGACCATAGTAATATACGAATATTGCACTGGAAATTACTTTTTAATAGAATGTTGGTCTTAGACTGGGACCCCGCTAGCCGTTCTTGTATTGGTGGTGAATTGTAATGTAAATTTGTGTTTTGCAGGCATGCGGTGTCTCCACCTCATCCATACGTTAAATTGTCCCCTGGCTTTAGTTTGTGTTATGAGATTTCTGTATAAAATGACGTTATCCGTGAAAACGTCTATACAACTCATTATGATTGGGACACGCGACTTTACCGGACATCTTAAAATTACTTTCGATAATAATAAAACTTTGAATCAACGTAGGGTGGCACCTAAGACGAAGAATAATTAACATTCCCTATGTAGCGCCGTCTAACATAGACGTTTTCACGTTAGTATACATTTTGAAACCCCCGACGGAATACCACGTAAGAATTCAGACTCAACCCCATTCATTTTCAACGCACCCCTTATTTACATACGTATCATTCATCTTTGTGTCATAACGTCGGGGGTTAATAAATAGCCGTCAAAAATATGCCCTTATTCCTTTTGTTTATATTTTTGTATTGAAATAAATGTTTAATCTATTGAATTTGTAATCGTTTCATAAAATGTGTTCCCAGAATCTTCGCACATAATCTAATTAAAGGCTCCGTACACACTAACTCTTTATTAAATTTATTTTATAACGGATTGGCATTTGCTTGAAAACTTCTCAGATTCAAATTAGCTGAGATACAAAACTTATAATTTTTTACACGTTAATGGTTTATGGTCTTACAACGGTAGTTAAAACTGCTATAAGTCGTGTTCTTGTCTGGTAGGGTATCAAAATTCGCATGAATTCTCGATTCTTGCTCGAATTCCGTCAGTTTACACCGATCACTATTTTCTTATTAGTTAAGTATTATTTTATTCATTTCAAATTGTTAGCTCTTGTTTATAATTGTATTTGTTAAATTTATTATATATCATTTAATATAAATATATTATTTTTTTACCTATTAACCCATCATCTTTACTAGATGTTTTGTTCTTAGTACTATATCATTTATATTTTTTAAGAACGTCATAGTGTAAACTTGCTGCTCCTTGCGGATCGAGAATGACCACTACAATTGGCATATTCGTTGTGTTTGTATATCGTGATTGAGTTTCTGATGTGCAATTCTGTCGACATGACAGCATGGCTTTGTGACGACCCCTTTCTGTTTCATTGTATTCTGTTCTGTTCTGTTTGTTAGTTATACGAGAATTAAACTTTACACTGACAATCTAATAGGATAAATAAAAGATATTATTCTTCTCGACAAGTATTGTGGGTGTACACAAAAAAATATATTTTATCAATTTAATGTTATCAGCCGGGGGAAAATCTAAAATTCCATTTTAGCACACATTTGTGAGACATGATTATGATTATTAATTAATATCAAAATTTCCCTTTACAGACACTTCTAAGTCTTTACTTTTATCAACGTTTTTATATTTAAAGTTCCGTAATATTATAATGTATCCAATTTATTTTTTCCTTTTTTAAAAATATTTTTAACTTAGACAAATCTTCAAATTAAACAAACCCTCAATAAATCCATCACAATGCTGTGTCAAAATGGGTATTTTGAATCGTACCACCTATTTTAGTAGTTTATTCTGTAATTCAAAAGAAAGGGGGATATATAGGCACACTAACATCAGACAAACGAATAGTATTTAGTGGCAGATTATATAAGAGGTACTGTGAAATTCCAGGGAAGGCGAGGTGGGAAGAGGACGCGCCCGCTGTGTGGCGCGGACGCCTGCCCGCACGCTCGCCGCCCGCCTGCCACGTCTGAGCTGACCGCACGCCGTTCACACGTCCCAAGCACGCCCCACACGCCTCGCACGCAGCTCCCGGTGTTGCTAGCATAATGGACTATTTATAGGTGCTTTTGAATACGGGATACTTACAACTGATTAGAGATTGATATTTTAACGACATACCTTCTATAAAATCTTTGTACGCTTGTACCTTCTATGTGGACATTTGTCTAGGCACTAAATGTAAATAGATTCGAAAGTCTTGATCCCGCTTCATACACTTATTACAATTCAGTACACATGTATTATTATTAAGAATGATAATTGAGCTGAATTTATAATCAAAATAGGCCTCCGATAACCAAATTTGATAGGAAATAGAAACAGAAACAGACAGTAAATACATTGATGGTTTGCAAGCAATAGGTTGCAAAAGCAATCAAATATCGTCGCTAACAGATATTGCTCTGCCCTAATCTAGATATGACACAACTCGACAATAGCCCAAGTAGCATCTACATGTTCGTAGATGACTCGAAAGCGGAAACTGAATTCAGACTTGGGGCTATTTGTTACTATGGCTGAACTGCTTGTACATAGCAGTATATTCTACCAACAAGTACTACTGTATCGAAGGAGAATAACAGCCTATATTTAGTAAATCTCACAAATACATAACTCTCGCACTCCGCGTAATATGAAATCAGTATCTTAAAGCCATGATAATCAATATTTTGGTTTTTACGGCTGGACGCCATCGTACCGCAGTAGATAATCGCTTTTATAAGCTCAGTCAAAGTATTCATAATAGTATCTGTATATGGAATTCGATATAAGAGGTCTTGATGGTCATTAATGGTCATTATTACGAGGTTGTGATTAAAATATATCAACCTCGTGTGGTCAGGAACGTAGGTGTAAGTTATTTTTGTTGTATGTTGTGAAGATATCCAATGTATTTAAGCAGTATGACACGACCCGTTCCCAAACCTTTCTAGAGACTTGCGACAGCCTCGGCACTTAAAATAATATATTCTCATAGTATTTAAAATGACTTGTGCGATGAGTGTTTTATAATATATTATGATATTTAAAGGGCTTTACTCATTAAGTGTATAATACGGAAGGTTGTGAGCTATTCAAAGTGCGCGACAGTGTTTTATTTATTGTGTTTTCTTAAAAAAATAATTGACTCTAACATTCGATCTTTGATTTTGTTAGTAATTTCTGGAACTTTGAAGTCATTGCTATCATTAAAACAGTCGCTGGAAATTAAGTGGAAAAGTGGATTATTTATATGGCATAGCTTTTAATATAATAGACATATCCAATAAGACGTGATTTTATTACTAAATGTGTTTATTGTTGAACTATTTATTAAGATGGCTGTTCTTATTTCTCTCGACTTTATTAAACCCACGAGATTCTTGTCTACTTGTCAATTATTCCATGTCTCTTTGTGGGTTTACAAGAGTTAGAGCTCGGGGCTCTGTCTGCTTGGTTCTGGTTGAGGGTGTGGGGCTTCAGGCATAGACACACTGTGGACTTTAGACCGGTAGTTCTTCAAATTGCCTAAGCATCAGATGTAACAGCGTTCGTCTCTCGAAAATCCTAACTTTGGGTTAAAGGGGGTTACTTTTATAAAACAATAAAGGCCTGCTTGTTGCGTGACAATTAATTGTTAGTCATAGTTTACATTGAAATAATTTGTATCATATCATTAATACACATCTCATAGCGTTTAAACATACTTATTAATAAAAAGACATGATATTTATTAAAATAGACTTAGGATTTATTAGACAAGTCCATCTGTAGGGAATCATTATGTTATGATGTGTTATTCTGTATAGTAGACACTGACATTACTGAGACTACTACATGCTTTTCAACAACATAAAACATTTATGTATTCTGTTAAGACACACAGTTGGGAAAGATCAAGAAAGTATTTTTTGAAGGGTAGAACTTTGGTGACCTGGCACAGGTGGGTAATTAATAGAGTACCAGATTGAGAAAAGTATTTAGACTTAAATAACAGAACGCTGCCAAAACGTAGGTTCACTAAAACCGTGTTTACGTAAATACATTTGTGTTTATATCTATGTTAGGTAATAAGCAATATACCTACCGTGGGTGTACTTAAACATATAATAGGTCTACATTCTCAATATAATAGATGCTTAAAACTGTCACTATTGCTTTACTACGTATTGCGGGACAGCCGTGCTAATTTCAATTATTCTGAGAAGAACTGTACCGTTTACAATTTCAAATATTCGCCAATTAGATTTGTAGCGTATATTTATACAGACACATAATCGTGTTGAAATAGTATGATAATTCAATCGTTATTCATAGTTATAGGTGAGTTTTGAATCGCACGTCGCGGCTTCACAATCAGATCCACGGTTTTATTCACTTTTGGGAGCGTCAGCCCGTGTGCTCGCGCATTCTGTCTTAACATTAAAGGTGATTTGTGGTGTAAAGGGCTCAATGGGATAATACCAAACATACATATCTAAGAGCAATATAGAATTATAAGAAAGGATTAACAAGTCTGTCAATTTGTCCTAATTTTAAATGTCTAACATATCTCCCGATCTTTAAAATTTTATTTTAAATTGAGTCATAGATGTAATTTGTTTGGTATGTTTGTTAAATTTGTAACTATCTTATGTTATTTATATTTATAATTTTTTGAGGTATTATTTTACCTACAAATTGACAGATGGCGGCTTAATCTTGCCACATTTCTAGTCTAACTGTGCTAAAATGTTTACCATTTAAGATCTAAATCAATAACACAACTTGTGGTGCGATTGAAGCATTTCCGCCATGTTTAGGTAAAGTGATAACAGAAGCAACAATTGGTTGAGTTGTGCAGGTAGATGTACCAAGTCATAGTTTCATATATTGCACTAGCGTTTGGCTCATATTTGCTTTAATATCTGAAAACACAACCAATCGATGCAGAGATTTGATTAAAGCCATCTTTGAGTAAGTCCTGAATGTTAATGTTATTTCATCTAGTGAAGTTTGGCAGACACCGCTGATTATAATCACTGCTAGCAGTGACCGAGGCTGTTCCAAACCTTCTTAGACGTGTCAGCTGACGATGTTATCTCTAGATCATATATGTTGTATAATGTATTAAATTCAGCATCACGGGTCCATGGGACTTGTGGGTGACGTGAGGGTTCAGGTCGCTGAGAATATTATTTAATATGTTTTGGTAATTGAATTGTAAGTCAGGTACAGTCTTGTTCTATTTGATAGCACTGTTGATAATTACACTACGAGCTTAGCTTTATTCCGCTTAGATTTGAAAGGAATCTCGAATTTTTAATATTTTAAAACTATTCTTCGATTTTCAATGTTCTTAAAATTATTTTTAATTGGCTAATAAAAGTTATTAATTTACCTGTGAATTACTCGTGTAGGCCAAAATTGCAGGGACGCTAATTTTGGGTGCGTTATTATTTCGCTCAGTATTAATAGTTGATATACGAAATGGATCAAAACGGCTGAATAGATAGGCTTGATGAAACATGGACCCGGTGTGACAAAATGACAGCCTACTACAGATTTCAGTTGTAGTTAGCTGCATGTATTTTGAGTTAATTATTTAAGTACGAAAGGGACAGAACTATGTAACTTCTTAATGGAAAATAAATCTACTTAAACTTGACATTAAAAGCTTTTATTAAAAGCAAAATAATAATAAATGTATCTACAGTAATTGCAGATTAAACTAAAAGAATATCGAAATCTATGCACTTTCGTACTTTATCGTTATATAAAATTACTTTATCAACTAATGTCACTATATTATCTACAAATAATTGTAAACGTTATGGAAAAGAAAGAAGGCACTCTAATTTTAGAACGAAGCGTCAACGTAGAATAAATGGAATGGATATATTATTCATATACAATATACATAATTACATATTCGTATATTATGATAAAATTAAATATAAAAGATTCCATTAAGCGACTACATAGGTGTTTACTTTACTAATACTAATTAATTATTCGAACAATATATAGTTAGTGAACCACATAGATTTCGACGGTGAAATCACGTTTTTCTATTTACTCGAAAAATATCAAATCAATTTTGTAGTTAGGAAAGAAGTTGGCAAAATTTTGAATATATTACAGAGTCAGCTTGCTCTTGTGGCGGACTGTAGGTATTGTAATCGTATCTGTACTTTACTATCTGTAAAGTCTACTTGTTTTAAGATGTATAGGTAGGGTATATCCGCAAACCTTTTAGAAATGTGTGGAATATCTAAATTTATTTTAGATATATATTTTGCTTGAGTGATTCAGCTAAAGAACGTTTAAGGTTTATACGGTTGCATGAATTCTAAAACTCTCATAGAACTCTCTTCTTCTTTTATTTGCTGTCCTTTAGGATATGCGATTTATTAAAGCGGCTTCGCGGCGTATATTTACGCTTCTACAATCAAAGTAGACGCAACGCAGAGGGTTTTTACTAAATTTGTATGCTTTACGTATTACTACGGTTAGAGATTGATGTCACAGGCTACAAACTAATTCCGTAGATATAATTTTCCATTTTTCACTTGCCCCTCTCCGTCCAGAATGAAGCGTGTTCATATTATATCGGGTATTACAAAACAAAATAAACTGACATTTTATTAGCTTTCAATATAACCTTTAAATTGATAATTATTTCATTACTTTTAAATATATATATAAATTGTATTCTATGTTCCGATCCTGATATTAAATTATTGAGGATTGTATATCGCTTAGTACCATAATATTGATTATACAAAAATTAACATATTTTTGAATGTAAAATAACTTAAGTTTTCGATATATATTTATATAACGTAAATTAATGATGGCGTTTTGCTAAATTTTGCTGATAAGAGCTTATATTATATTGTTTCGATAATTGGATCGCATTCACTTAAGATAATGATAAATTCTCTAGGACTAATTACTTAACCTCTTACAATACATAAAATTATATAAGGATTTTTAATATTAAGAGCTTTTCGAATAGTATACTTACCAAAGATGAGGTCTTATGAAGTAATCTGAATTTTTCGCGATAATTTATTATATTTAATGTCCATCCAGTATTATTAGATAAATAGGTGTAATAGTCAAAGCCATTGCCAAGCTCCTATAGTACCTTAATGTAACATAGGTTCACTAATTGGCCAGAAATATATTAAGTACAATGTTAATATGCTTGGTAATCTAATTTTAGTCCCATATGATGAGCTAATAAAAAAAGCGTTGCTCCACAAATCATTTGAACTGATTTCGGACTGTAGAGTTTAACATAATATCAAATAAATGCTAATTTTATATCTTGCTACTGCAGTGGAGTGACAATGTTATAAGAGTTTTGGAATTCATATAAACGTAAGACCCATGAACTCGTACCAAATCGTTTCACATTTCCTAATGATTTAATTATTGAGCCGGCTACAGACGATCGGCTGTATAGATGCACGCCACGTGGTTGGAGCACTTTGTCTGCATTTTAACTAATTGACGATAGCTTAAATTATTAAGCTTAATAGTAATTAAACCCCGCATGCTGCGCAAAATAACGTTAAAGTAGTTAAAGTAAGATTTACACTACATTTAGTGTACTAGAGATAATACTGTCTGTTTGTCTCTATCTATTATAAAACCATTCAACCCCGTACGGTCGTCTTTAGTCCGCTTTAACACAGATTATTTACTAGATTTCCTTGTAATGTTGCTGGTTTTAATGAATTGATGTTTATGTGGTACGATGAGGTAAATTTATTATACATGATAAAATCGTGTGCCAACGAGATTAAAACTAAATAAATATGTTTATTTAGACAACCAATTGAATAAATCTTATGATATTTGTTTCGAGTCTCCAATGTCTTCATCCCAACTTTGTATAATCACAATTCCATGTAAATAAATGATTTCTGTGTATCTCTGTTAATTAATTTGTAAAATATTATTACCTTCTCTTCCTCGAAGATGTACCAGATAATCATGATTCACATAACAAGCAAGATCAAACTGAACTTACAAATCGGGACGTTAAAAGCTACAGGTTATTTATTGACAGATTAAAAATATAATATCATAATGAAGAAATGTTAAAAGTTTCTATTCAATTCTCAATAACTACATCCTAATTGTATTCTAGCAGTGTATATTAACGTAACGCTGTTGTAATTTAGTTTGATACAGGTACCGTTTGTAGATGACACTTTACACTGTCACCCGTAATTTTAAGTAACTGCGTTTTGCGCCAAACGTATAAATGTTTGTTTTTGAAACGTTAATATAAAATTGCCAATTTTCCCTAATTGAAGTAGAAACTTAGTAACGAAAATGTGAGCATCTGTCACATTTTATCAACAAAATATTTTTGCACCTTAGACGTGGCGTCCTTTATCCTGTGGTTAATTAATGATTACTGTAGATAATTTACAAACATTAGGTGATTGATCGGACTGGATATGAATATTCATTAATTTTATGGGCTTATAGTTAATTGTCAATACATATACTTTGTAAGAATGTTTTTCAAATATCTAAATGCTTTCACAAAAAATATGTGATACAAAATACTTTTATGGCAGTATTCTAAAAACCCGTTTTATATTATTAAAATAATTACAAATTAGGAAATTAATTCGTTATTTATGACTGACTAAATCTTAAAATAAACTAAATTACCTATCTATAGTCAGAAAATAGAATTATCAGGTTTTCGTTACTAAGTTTACGCTTTAATAAACTAACTGTTCCCAGTCCGTTATAAATATGAACTAGAGATTCGCCATCTAGTAAGATATATTATTAATTATACGTAGACCGGCCGACCATAGACATAGGATTGCATGTTAAAAGTAATACTCCTTATGATCATCATTAAGAAATAAATAAATTAAGAAACAACAATTATTAGAAGTTCGATTTACGCAAAGCAAGATCAAATAGTTAATACATGTAACTTACAATGTATAAAATATCAACAGCGACCAGTATAACTGGGTCCTTTAAGTATTAAAAATATACTGTACCCTTTTTTTAATTGTAAAGTATAATTGAGGTCGAATGTAACCATACAGATGGTTAGTCTCTAATTTATATAATCACATGCTTAATATAAAAATAATTAATATCATTGTGTGAGTGCAGCTTTTCAAGTGTTCACAATTTTGTTGTCAGTGCTATGCTGTGAAAATTGTATTACTTTTCTTCTGAGTTGTAAATGAGACATGTATAAATGATTCAATAAATTGAAATGGATGTTTAATTTTTTCCTTAATAAAATTTCAAAAGCACTTGTTTTAGTATTTGTTTAAACTTAGATCTGTGTGTTACCTGGCTTTAGCCGAGCGGCTATAATACAGGCGGGCTATGAAGACTGGGCTATAGAAGCATCACGTTATATCGAAAGCTCGATGGATCAAAAATAGTTTATACCCAACTTAAAAATCAGACGTACCATGGGCCTACCCAGATTCTGTGCTAGGGCTGCAAACCAAATTTTTTTTTTATATTTTTGTAATTTTGGAGCTGTAATTTTAATTTTCTGAGTATCTGAGGTTTAACAATGAAAAAGCACACGCTAGTGATTTGTCTTTGCCGGATCTCGC
Organism: Napeogenes inachia; assembly: GCA_959347355.1. Taxonomy (NCBI): domain Eukaryota; kingdom Metazoa; phylum Arthropoda; class Insecta; order Lepidoptera; family Nymphalidae; genus Napeogenes; species Napeogenes inachia. The sequence continues at coordinate 1,869,278 of OY365800.1, read as the reverse complement.
TTCTAATAAAGATTTTAGACTTTAAAGTGTTTGCTAAAAGTTTTACCAGAGAATTATATTTGTTTGTAAAACGCATAAAAGCATTTCTAAACTTTCTGTAATTTTTAAACCTTCAATTAAGTTTAGTTTTATTTTTTAATGTAAAATTAAATTTTTATTTACAATAGAGAGGTATAAGATGTCCAGGGGGGAGCAGCTGAACCCCTCCCCCCCCCCCCTTCTGCTTCTGCCCCATCTCGGTACGCCCATGGACGTTAACAAACTTTTCTTATCTAATGGTTTAAGTTCTAGTGATATAATGTGAAAGATAAGAAAAAATTACAAATAAACTTGAAGTTCTAGTTACAAGATCATCAATACATAGTATAAAGCAAAGTCGCATCCCGCGTCTAACCCTAATCCCTGTTTGTATGTATGTACCTGTGCTTAAATCTTTAAAACTACACAACGGATTTTTATTATAATTTATAATTTTGTACATTTATAATATTGTTATTCTTTAATAACCAGTGCTCTGTAATGCACAACAAACTTATGTCATATTTTTGAACAAAGAGTTCCACTTCCAATTCCTTGCCACCTAACCCTTGTATATTTTGATGGACAATATTAAACAACATAGGCTTTGTCTTATCCATTAGTTTAAAGTGGAACGCTTATATTCTGTCAGTAATACATTATTTAAAATACATTTATTTTTCGTTATATCCCTTATAACGAAGTTTTTTAAATTAAATGCTACTAAAGTAGCAATTTGTTTTTTATAATATAGAGGCATATACATTGTACCTTTTGTCATCCTAAACCTATTATAAATAAATTTATTTACATCAAAGTAAAAGAATGCATCACTATGACGGTATGTCAGATGTAAGTTCGAAGAAGAGAGCCTTTAACCAAGCTGCCAAGTCCTACAAAAAGTCATTGCGGAAGGCTCATCTCCATCGAATCGCAAAGAATGGCGAAAAGCTCTGTCAGACCAACTGGCAGTCGAGCTTTCTGGTCTCTTGCGAAGCGATCGAGTCGAATTTCTGCCTACCCTCACTGCCTGCTCTGCTGATGCCGTATAGATCCCTGGTCCACACAGCAACAGAGAAAGCGAATGTATTTGCTTCTCTGTTTGCTGATAATTCGCATCTGGACACTGGCAATGCTTCTCCAGCACATCTCCAGAAATCCGCATCACTAACAAAGAGGTATGGAGAATATTGTGTCGTTTAGATGTGAATAAAGCCAGTGGTCCTGATGGAATACCAGCCATTCTGCTTACGACATGCGCAGCTGAGTTGTCTCCTGTACTGACACGTCTGTATCGCCTCTCTTTCATCGCCAAAATCTCTTTTATCGCCAAAATCCTGGAAGCTTGCTAATGTGCAACCCGTGCCCAAAAAAGGCAGCTGTGCCGACCCTGTCAATTACAGACCGATTTCAATCACCTCCATACTCTGCAAGATTATGGAGCGTGTATTATCGTAATAGGTCTACTGGGGACCTCCTAGTGTATGCTACTCACATTTTAGGCGAGGACATCGAGAAGAATGGAGAAGTGGTCGCCATCTCTCTGGACGTCTCGAAGGCATTTGACAGGGTCTGGCATGCGAGCCTTATAAGCAAGCTTTCAGCGTATGGTATATCTCCTGGTCTGATCGGCTGGGTAACGGACTTTCTGAGCCAGAGATCTCTCCGAGTAGTTGTCGACGGGTGTTCCTCGGAACCCTTGACGATAAATGCCGGAGTGCCTCAGAGGCCCATTATTTCTGCTGCACGTTAACGATCCGTTGAAGCCCTATCTGTGGGTACGTAGACGACAGCACAGTTATAGAAAGATATCAAGTACAGTCTGAAAAAGAAGCCATGGTGGAACGTTTGACTGACAAACTTCAGGCAGTCTCCGCATGGAGCAATGCCAATCTTGTCAAGTTCAACGCCCTTTCACCTTGGCTCCTACTTTCCAGAATGTATCCTTGGAATACAGTGACCGGCTTCAGTTGTTAGGCTTAGAGATTTCCTCGAACCTCAACTTTGGTCGGTTCATTGAGTCCAGAGCAAGAACAGCAGCAGCAAAGCTTGCCGTTCTTGCGAAGGTTCGGCAGTACTTTACACCGGGACAGCTTCTTGTTCTATACAAAGCACAGATCCGGTCGTGTGTAGAGTACTGTGGTCACATATTTGCTGGTGCCGCAAAGTCTCATCTTGCGGTTCTGGACTCAATTGAGAGGCGAGCAAAGAGGCTTATAGGCGATCCCGAATTGGTCGAAGCCGACCTCCAAAGCCTAGAACACAGGCGTAAAATTGCTAGCCTCTCAGAATTCTATAGGACACATTTTGGTGAGTGTGCGCAGGAATTACACTATTTAATTCCCCCCTCCCCCTTCCCCTTCCATCACCGGACGTCCCGACGCACGGCAGATTTTCATCCTTCTGTTGTGGACATTCCACCTGTCAGAACGAAGCGTTTTGCTTCCTCATTTTTAGTGCGTACAGCAAAGGACTGGAACAATTTGCCGGCGTCGGTATTTCAGGCCCAATATAATGTGGGTATCTTCAAGAGAAGAGTGAATAGGTTGCTAGGGCAATGCGCCTTACCACCTAAGACTACATTCCACTTACCATCAGGTGGAATGTAGTCAAGCATTGCCCTAGGGCCTAGATCATATAAAAAAAAGGTGAACTGCGCGGCGCGCGCTGCTTGTTTATATATTTCAGTGGCTTTTTTACACGAAGCAGACACATGACAGGTGAAGGTGAGTTTCCTGATAGATATATCAGGAGTCCAAGGAGTTTTATTTCCTTTATAAGTTATATTGCAGTTCCAGCCATGTAAAGGTTTTGTTCATCATCCTTTAGCTTCTTCGTCTTGTAGGGGGCAAATTTGAGCTTATTACGATTTCGCCATTCCACAACCGTTTTCAGGGCTGTGTTTGTCTTTTCCTCTAAAATATTTGTTGAGCTCGCTGAGATTATGAGTGTCACATTGTCTGCAAATGCCTACAGATTTTTAGGACATCTCTTTTTTTGTAGTTGGAGTTTTTGAATTGGCCACCACGCATTATCGAATGCGCCATGAGAGAGAGGGCTGCTCAAGCAATCGATAACATGATGCACGGTATAATTGTTAAGAAAATAAAATCGAAGATATTATCTACGACCGTATGCAGGGTTATTTTTAATTAGTTGTCCACCTCTTGTAGGCAGCCTCCCTACATCAATTCAAACAACATTTGTTCGACGACTTTATACAAATGTTAATAAACAACACAGAAAAAACGAAACAAAAAAATGTTTGCTCCCTCTTTTACTTATTACTCTGTATTTATTAAGAGGTTCTTAAAACGTCAACCCCCGAGTGCCATACCTACGCTCAGAGTTAATACCATTTTTAGACATCAGACCAGATTTAGAGTTGTTTTCGAGGCATTAAGCTTGGATGGATGAATTAACATACAGTATACTTTTCATGCGAAAAGTTACTTATTTTTAAGGGAATACAGTTATTAGGGATTGAATTAAAATCAATTTACAAATATATTGATATCTTATAAATTTATTGAAAACTTGTATATAGCCTATTTTAAAAATCCTATTTGCTCTAAATTTAGAATTTCTTTAAAAGTGGGAAAAAATGTAGAAATGTTTTGGATTACATTAATTTAGATTAAGTTATTAGTAACTTATAAAAATTGTTGACCTTTACTTAAAAAACAAAACAATAGTTTTATTCACTTTATTTAATAAAATAATTGACTTTTCTCTTAACATGTGTCAAAAGATTTCACAAAGTAATGTCCCATAAACTTGAATAACAATAATATTTACAAAACATAACATCTAAAATTCAATTTAGATAGTACATAAGGAATCGTTTATACCGTTAATGAGTAAGTAAACATTGAATTATACTAATAGTGACGTACAATTGAACAAAATTATTACGATAATTTTGAGTATAAAGTAAACTAAAATACGTTATGTGAAAGTCGAAATGTTTTTTCTTATAACCTACATATTTTAATTGTTAGTCCAAAAGTATAAACCATGTCATCTATTGAATATTTTTGTATACCTTATTTAACCATTCACGATCCTGAATCACATAAATCATTATTACAATAGTAAGATTGATTCATTCTATTCCCAATTTAAAGGTGATTAATTTTATATGTGATTGCCACCGTTTGCAATAATATAAAGTTAGTCAGGTTAACATTTTTTACAATATTGAACGGATTCCAACAAAAATAAAAAAAAAATATTACCTTGAAATATTCCAAGAAGATTTAACTAACAAAATTAATGAGAATAGTTTAAAAAATATATACCAATACTGAATTTAAACGTCTATTTATTTGTGTTATACCTGCAAGGAAAGTGTACTCTATACGAGGATTAAGATCAAAGAGAAGAAGACTTGGACGTTTTGAGCTCGAAGGTGGCAGCGAGGGCGAGATGGTCGGAGCCGTACTTGTCGTTAGGTAAGCAACCCAACACCTCGCACTCCGAGTCCGTCGGCAACCGCAGACGCTCCACCAACTTGAGAGAGCTGCAATGACTGAAAGCAATAGGATTATTTAAAATTTTATAACAAATCGATGAAATTATGGTTTTTAATATTTTAATTAATATTTATATGACTTTAGATAAAAAGAAGTTATAAATTAGCAGACGGTCATGTTTGATGAAAGAAAAGAAAGATGACGTCAAGACTAAATAAACTTCGTTTAGTCATTTTCCATACATAATGTTCTGTTTGTCGTATTTAGCTATTCATTCATCATAGGAGAAAGAAAAAGAGAGGCTACAACTAGGGCAATTCAAAATTCCAAAAGTATCGAAATCTTCAAGATAAAAATATTGCTCGCTCGCTTTAAAAGTATCGATGCCGAAAAAGTATCGGAACAAAAGTATCGATACTGGTAGGTATCGAGTTCTTTTAGGGTATTTTTCAGACCTACTTAATGGAATCAATCACTGATTTTACCTTTGATAATAAATAGAATACAAATCACAACATTATTTTTTGCTTCAGTATAGAACATAAAAATAATATTAGATATTACTAATATGTACTATGTAATGATTTAAGTCTTATGTCACAAAACTATTTAGAATCGCCGATCTACTTTATCTTTAAATTTTCATATTAAATTACATTTAACTGAATACATAGATGATGTCCCACCTAAAGTAAATATAATCCACAGTCACCCACATATCCTGGAATGTGGTAGCCTCGTAGCTCTTATCGCGTTTGATGGTATCATACACTGAGGCCAGACGTAGAGGATGGCCGATTTCACCTGTGTTAAACAATTCGCTGTGCTGAAACTCTTGAAAAATGTGTTCTGTACGGTGAGTGTACTCGGAGTTTTGTATCTGGAATAATGTTTTGTGATATTCACATTGCCCAGTTTGGATGTTTTATTTGTATAACTAAACTTTCTATAAAAAATACAATAAGAAAGGACATAGTACGAAACTTAGGAATAAAGTTAATGTTAAACACAATGTACCTTAACCATACTAAAGTCGGTACAGTTTCCTTTCTGCCTGTTGAGAAACACGGCCAGGTGCTGACAGTTATCAGTGACACCGATCTTCTCCCAGTCAGAGTTATCCCTCAATGCTGCTGCACTGGAATTAATGGAAAATGTTAATAGTTTTGTTTATTATTTTGATTATTTTTCTTTATTATATTTTTTTATTTTTCTTTGTTAGTTTTTTATATAATTGGTGGTAAGCGGTTACCATAAGAGGCGCTGCGGTTAAGAATGCGTTGCCAGCCTTTAAAAAAAATGTACACTCGACGTTTCTAAAACCATGTTGCACCTATCAGATGAAACTTCGAGACAAAGATAACTTTTCATACATTTTGCACGTGTATGGAAAGCAGAATTCATATATTTTTAAGACATGTTGATGTGCTAAAGAGTCGGATAACATTGAACTTTGAGGCACGCCAATATATATAGACCTAGGATTTGAGCATAAACCGTCGACAATGACCTTTAAGCTCCTCCAGAAACGTAAATTGCAAATCCCTCAGAGGGATGACGAGGCCTTGTGATGTGTACTGTCTATAAGCGCCTTGTGTCAAAGGCGTTAGTGATGTCGAGATTACGATAAGCTTTATCTATCAACTTTGAGAGAAACAAGCATGTACGACGGCCAAACTGAATGTTTTTAGAATGATTCACTTGTAAAAAATATATTGAAAAAAAATAAGTTATTGGGGTTATATTATTATATTATTGGGTTCGTATTTCATACATTTAGAGAGTTGTAAAAAATCTATGAAAAATTTACGTATAATTATTTTTTATGACATTCGTTATTATTTAAGGCAAAATGGAAGTTATGATAGGACTTCGATTGGCCTTACACGATGAAGTCCCATCTTGTGGTTACAGTGGTTTATAATTGGATTAATGAGTTTAAATGTGGTCGTAATATCACCGATGACCTGCTGGAGGGACGGTCTTCTAAGGCCACGACTGAAGATAACATCAGTGTTGAGCGGTGTATCTTAAAAACTAAAAAAAGAGTGACCAATCAGCAGATTCGGGCAAGCTTGGGAGTCGGTATGAGTCAAGTGCACAACATCCTGCAAGTACAGTACCGAAGCACCAAAAATCCCGTGGTGTTCATTAGTGCCATGAGATGCTTCAAATATTTAATAGAGGTACTCAAATGCTATGTTCAACATACTTACGTGTGACGAAAGTCATACTCTTATGATCTGGAAACTACAAAACAGATAACTCTATTGGCGTTTCTTCCCGAGGTCGAAGTGTGAGAAAAAAGACAGCGACACGTTCTTCGAAAAGAAAAGTCATTACGCGACAATTGTTTTAGAGGCCCAAGAAACAGTTAAGTACCTACTGCTAAGTTCGGGAAAAACGACCTCGCATTAGAATCCTCCATGACAAACCCTCGTCACACAGCGCCGGGAGATCTATCAACTATTTGGCGAAGTCAGACGTGAAATTATTGGATCACCCACTGTACAGCCCTGATCTTGCGATTTTTATTTATTCCCGAAAATACAAGAAAAGCTCCGAGAAAAACGTTTTATGGAACGCTGAGGAAGCAGTGGCACCGTTTCAAAATACGGTAAAAATACCCCTAAGGACGAATGGGCAACGTGTTTTTCGAAGTGGTTCCATCGGATGATTAAATATATATGAAATAAAACTAATAACTTGCTAATTTACTCAGTTTTTTATTTTCTATGATGTGTTTGTGTCAATAATGTGTTTGGATGGATTCGTGCCATGAACATTCTTGGGTGAACATTAAACACATTCCACACAGATGGACCTTTACTAAAAATAAACGAGGGCAACAATATTCGTGTTAGCATCAAATATAAGTCTGGAGCACACGTCCTTAACACCATAGAAAATACCATCAAACAAACAGAGATAACAATGTGTTAATTATATTTCGTGCAGTATAACAGCATCTTTAGGTGCTCTTTGCAAATAGATCATAAAAGTAAGGTTTTTTTTCTTTTGCGGTATATGGCGTTTCATCAGAAAGAAGCGTTTTGAAAGAAAAACCTGTCAGTCTTTCGTAAATTAGGTTGTGCTTATTCTTTAATTAATGCTTTTATACGATCTGGAATAGCTTCATTTTTTTTTTTATAGTTCGGTTGACAATGAATACTTCGAAATGATAAAAAATACGAAAGGTTGGTTTTTTCACTTATTTCGAGCTTGACGCTCGACTTTGACAGGACTTATCATATCATATCAAAAAATCTCGATAGAAACAACATTGTTGACAATTAAGCATTACATTCTCTGATCGAGTAGTGCTCCTTAGTAAGTTTTCGAACATCGAAGATCTTCTGGCTAGTCATACTCAACCTTTAGCAATAAGTATAACTAAGTAAAATATACATGTTTAAAGTAATTGCGAGTTTTAAATTATTACATTCGTCCGAGTAATTTGAAATAAAAACTCATTTAGCAGGTAAATGATTTTCAGCTACAAGCTTTAATGAATGATAGCTATTTTAATACTTAATGTTCAACAAACAGTAATTATTAAAAGTATTTTATTAACTTATAAGTTTCTAAGTACATAATGCTATTAGATAACCAATACCTAACATGTCCTCGATCTAACAACTGCACGACTGCGCTATCCGGCGTCGAGTTCAAGTCCCCGGTGATAATTATTGGTAAATACCGCTCCCTAGAAAAAAAAATACATAGCACATTATAAATAATTCTTATAAAGATGGTAATAAAAATAATGAAATGAAGATTAAATTAAATAAATTATAAAAAGATCTAATTGCATGATATATAACATATTTTGTTTTTATTTATTACTAAAAAAGTTTTTAAAGATGTTAGAAATTAAAGCATTTATTTAATTTTTTTTTGGACTTGCCTTTTATTGCCATTAGTGTAGGCGAATCTATCTATCTCAGCCAAAAGAACCTGCAGTTGAGCAAGCCTGACATCAGTTCGTTTAGGATTATACAGGAGATGAGTTGTTGCGACTACTATTGGAGTGCTCAATGAGGTTTTCGGGGCGAGTTTCACCATCACACCGATGTTATCACGATTCAATATAGGCATTTCAGGCTGGTAGTACTCCACCTGCAATTAAAGTCCACATTATAGTACTCTTTCTATTCATACTCCAACCATATAGAACGAGACAATATTAGAAGGATAATGATTTCTTATTTATCAAGTTTTAAGACTTGACCATATTACACGAACACATTATCAGTACACTTTAGAATATTGTCACTTCTTAACATGACCTAGGGTAATTAAGGGCCGCCTAAAGTAATATGTAGAAGTAGATACTATCCTTCAACACTTCCATCCAACCAAAAATAGTCATCCCCAAGGAAGGTTGACGATAGACATTTTAGTTTAAAAACATTTGCCAAATCTAATGACAATCTATGGCAACTTATTTGGTTATATTAGTTTGCAACTTGTTTTTAACCTATGTTAAATGTTGTAGTGATCGGGCACAGGTATAAAACCATGAAGGTACGTCTAGTTTCTATTGAAACTACTTAAATAAATACATAGTTTATTTGTTTAATCCCCGTCCCGAAAAAAGGGGTGTTATAAGTTTAAGGTGTAATGAGTGTATCTGTGATTTGCTGTGTCTGTAGCCTCGTAAAGCAAAACGAGTGGACGGATTTGACAGCAGTTAATTTTTAAATCGAAAACCTGAATCGTCGAGATGGTCCTTAGCTATATTTGTTTAGTCGAAATAGAAGCAGTCGACGATATTGAGCTTTTATTGGTGCTGGTGAAAGGTTCTTATGCAATATCGATTGTAAATACTTAAACAAGTGAAAATTAGCGTGGTCGTAGGTTCATTTAATATATTATAGAAACCAGTAAGATAACTTTAAAAAAACAGAAAAATCAATTGAATGAAACATTAAAAAATCCCCCGATACAAAAACACTGCCTAAATTGATAATTTATATTATTGTTCTTATTGAAGTTGTTGCGTCGAGAACCGATAAATAAAGGACGAAATTAAAATGCAAGTTAGTCAAGTTATCAAGGCTAATAACTTTAGAACGGTATCTAATCGTATAGCTAACTTCATATAATTGAAACCATCCTCAACATAAGTACAACGGTACCATATAGCATATATACAGGGTTATTTATTTATTTGTAATTAATTCGCCACCTCTTGCAGGCGGTCTCTCTACATCAATTCCAACAACATTTGTTCTATGACTTCTTACAAAGCTTGATAAACAACACAAAGAAAGGAAAAAAAATACTCTCTTTTACTTATTACTCCGTATTTTGTAAGAAGTACTTAAAAGGTCAACGCAAAAAAAAAAAAATAAAAAACCCTGTCTATATATAGAGGAAGAGATAGAATCTATGGATTAGGAGTGAAACATTGTGAAATGTTAGAATAGCATGTATCTCTGTACTACTGGCATTGAAAGCTTTTTCATCATTTATCCCCAGTTCTAATTATACATGGGGTATTCAATATATTTTCGGGTGGTTTATGTGGGTTATTTTATAATTCGTATAGGTTACGACATTATTGGAGGATATACAGTTGAATCAATACCATAAGTTTTCTACTAATTAGCTCCCTCGTAACGGAATACCATGCTGTTAGGAAATCCTTCTCAAAACAAGAAAAAAATCAAAAAACATTCATGAAGAAATGGTGGCCGTTCATCAAGACGAACGATTTGATTTTTTTATTAGGTACTCACTCTTTTTGATTAGATATACATAAATAATTAAATTCAAGGATAATGCTTTTTTATACTTTTCTTTATGTCTATTAAGTGTGAGAATATCCCGCAAAAATAACCAAACTTCAGTAAACCCGTCTTCAACAATTTTTGCGTGAAGCTCCAACAGATAAACATTCCAAAAACTATTGTTTTAAGGTGGATATCATGTACCTCTTTAATACTTAGAAATTTCTTTTTATTATATTGGGTGCACTCAACTTAGAATTATTACTTGGATTCATCAATCTTTTTTTATATAAAATATTATATAAATATATAAAATATTAATAACGAAATAAAATATTTTTTATATTATTATGTTATATGCAATCATTTATAAAAACATATGATCATTTATAAAAACTTCCTGCAGAGATCATATAGGGGGTCTATATATCTAAGATGAACAGTAATTATATATCTGAGATGAACAGTAACTTTTTACACAGTACAATCTCTTTACTTTGTCGCACAAGGTGAGTTATGTTGTGTTGATGTTTTATATGACTTTTGATAGATTGTTAGTTTATAACAATAAACTGCGAATAGAAAATATTTTGAAATTGGAAAACAATGAGTATACGCAACTTTCAATGTAAAAACTCGCATTGCTGTTAATATATCCATTAAATATAGCCGCAGTACATCTTAAAATATACAGGGATAATCCACATTAACAATAAGGGGCATTTATAACATAATTTTGAAATGGTCCTCGTGCATGCAACATGATACATTGTTAATATGAATAAACTTAATCGCGTGCATGCATTCAGGACACACGTATAAGAACATATACAATATAATAAAAAAAAATTCGCCTTTGGCTCTCAGAAATACTAGAAAAATGAGCCAATAAACCTAATATCACAAAACATCATATATAGTTAAGAGCAAAAAAAAAAATAACATATTAATGACAAAATAAAAATTAGAATACAACATGTTGGAACACATTTAGTGTCTATCACATATAAAAATATTGTTTCATTTGCTAAAGTCTGATAATGTTAATTTCAATAATTAGAGAACGTAGAGCCTCTTATAATCTGTTCAGTAGCTGATGTGTAATACAAAGAAAGAATCATATAAACAATTAGTGGTTTACAGAATAATATTAAATAGCTTGCAGAAAAAGATATTGGAGCAACACAAATAATATCACACATAAATGTTGCAAAAACCGGCATTTGCAAAAAATATAGCATCCAGCATAACAATTATTGTTCCAAATTGCCTAATAACTTACATCAGACATAGTAATAGGTATAAACTAGGGTTTTAAACCTAATTTACAAAAAAGAACGGTCTTTCTATAAAATAAACAATGACACGTTTCACTATTTTAGAAATTTGTTATACTGCTACTACCTAATTGGGCATTTTTTTGTTCTGTCTATACTGTTAGCCCTGTTGGCTATTACAGCGTCACCGGGGGAGCAGGTGGGTCAGGAGACCCGCCCTTAAAAGGGGAGGCCAGATGGGCCCCCATGAGGAACGACGTCCCGAGGGCGTCACAGATTGAGACACGGACCTCGGCTCGGGGCGTCGTTAGACAGGAGAGAAGCTAAGGAAATTTGGACACTAGGGTCCTCCGACGGCAGAACGCCGGAGCAACGGAGCACTTACTCAGTTGGGACCTCGTCTATATCGGTATAGACGGTGTGTGTCTGTATGTTGTGTGGTGTCACTTATGCCTACACGTACACGTTATTACCTACTGTGAACGCGTCATAGGGGTCAACGAGTAACGACTTGGGTCTTCTTTTTCTGACTAAAGTAGTCTTACGTGGTCTATACTCTGCGGCGTCAGCCACCAGTGGATTCGGGTGTCGCTCAGCATGTTCAAAGTACTTTTGAGAAATCCCCTTGAAGTATTGAGCGATGGTCGGAAGGTCTAAGTCTCTATGGAGACCGATGTTGTGTACGAACCACGGGCCCCGGTTGCAATCCGTGTAAACCTGTTCTGAATCACCTGAAGGGGTTTCAGATTAGCGTGCGCAAAAGCGGGACTCGCATAGGACATGACGGAACGTATGCAAATCGTCCCCGTACATGGCAAGGTGCACTTTAGGTCACGGCCTAGGAATATCGCTAGCGTAGGTGGAGTAGAGGATGGGCGAGAGAACTGAACCCTGGGGGACACCCACCCTGATTGGGCGGGGGGTTGACAAAACGCCTTCCACTCTGTAGCGAAAGGAGCGATTCGACAGGTAGTCCCGTATGATGAGTACGAGTCTGTCCGACACCTTGAACTGGTATAGCTTGTACACCAGTCCATTGTGCCAGACCCTGTCGAACGCCTTAGCTACATCGAGGAAAAGCGCTCCTGTCCTATGCTTCTTGGCCCTCACAGTAACCCCTATCAGTATGTGCTCCGTGAGGCGTTGATGATGGGACATGAATGTTTGGCTCTAAAGCCGAACTGCTCATTTGGAATTATTTTGAGTCTCTCGACTTTCGATTTAAGTCTACAGAGGATGATTCTCTCATATACTTTCCCTAAGGAACTAAGAAGACTAATGGGACGGTAACTACCAGGCAGATACCGGGGTTTGCCCGGCTTATGGAACATCCTATCACTATGGCCTCTTTCTACTGGGCCGGAAACGAGCAACCGGCCAGTATAGCGTTAAAAATGGTAACCAATAGGTAAATTAAAGGAGGCAGAAGGAGCTTTATCACTTTGTTAGTGATCCTATCGGGACCTGGCGATTTCTTGGCGTGAAGCGCCCCAACTATGGACGTCACCTCGTCTAGGTTCGTTTCCTTGATTGGCGGACCGACCGGTGGCTGAGAACACATTATATTGACCGATTTGTCGACTATTTCGACATGATCGCGATCAACCGATGGAGCAGACAGACGGCACTGGCTCTCTAGACTGTCGGCTAAGCACTCAGCTTTGTCAAGGTCGTCAAACGCGATGGCGGAGTTAGGTCCAACTAAGGGAGGCATATCTGAGACAGTGTCCGACTTTAACGCTCTCTGCAACCGCCAGAATGCCTGGTGTGCTGGAGAGAGCGCCGCAAACGTCCTATCCCAACCACTATCTCTGAAGTCGTCGAGAGTTTGTCTCGACTGCCTCTGGAGACGGCGCAGCCTCCGTCGGTTGTCATCTGTCGGGTATCGGTCATGGGCTCTAATCGCGGTGTTTTTACGGGTGATGAGAAGTCTAATGTCCGGAGGGACTAATTGGACATTTGACTATAATATATTTTCCTATCTAAATTACATAATACTATATGTAAAAAATATATAAATATAGTTAGTTAAGGTAATATATATTTAAATAACAAATAATATAATTTACACATTACAAGTCTCAATTAAAAGTAGTATTCGCATTGCATATAGCCGTTACTTTCTTAATAATAAACAAAGAAACTCGTAAATATTTTATATTTAATTATATTAGTTTATATTTAATTATAGCACTTTGCTGCTGCAATAAGCTGCTCCATTTTAAAGTAGTAAAATTAAACAGGATGGTCAGCATATGTTTAAGTATCGTAGGTATAAAACATTAAATCCATTCAATAGTTTCATCAGCACGATAATTAGTACATAAATATTTTTTTATATAGAATAAAAGCAGAAACATTGGAATTGCATACATTATTTTCAAAAACTTTTCTCTTTCTCATTTTGCATTTTAGGTCTAATAAAGCATTTTTTATTGATAAAGTAATATATATTTTATAAGAAGTGAACTTTAAATTCGCACTTAATTGCTAGGCACCAGGCTAGGTTTAAGCCTAATAAGTAATGCTTTTGATATAGTTTAAGTAAATAAAATAACAACAAAATTAAAATTGTCTTGCTGATTTACCTTATGCTTATGATAATTAAAAGTATCTGGGTGTAGATAAACTATTTTAACCCAGTACAATATTATATTAGTTGCCGTTTGCCGCACAGTACAATAAATCAGTTCATTCCTGATATTATTATAACACAAAACAACTTTCAATAATTTTGTAAAATATTTTTTTGTGAATTAAAAATCATTGTGTACGTTAGTTGACGTACAACATGTTTAATTTATCACCACACTAAAACCTCTCAAATCCATCTAGTAGTTTTGCGTAATGCAAACAAACAATTAAACAGGCAAAACTAGTAGTTGTGACTGTTTAAAATACTCAACATGTAGCAATTGCTCAGATAATAGCAGCAACAAACATTAAAGCAACGTAATCAGAGCCTTCTTAATAGTCTGTAATCTTTTGCATCATAATTTCGCATAGACAATAAAATGTTTTATTTAATTATAAACAGAACTAATATATAATACATACGTTAATGCTTAACGAAAACAAACAAATTATTTTCTTACTATTTTATTTCATAGTTGAGAATGCTTGGCGGTTTGTTTGTTATATCTTAGAACTCCTTATATGATATTCAATTGTTCACACGATATTTTTTTTGTATGAATGCAATCAAATAATGTATAATTTTGTGAAAATTGTAAAAGTAATGGCTACTCCACTTAAAACAATACGTTCAATTGGTAATAAGAATATATATAATAAGGAAAAGTTTTATAAGTATTAGGTCCACAGCCCACAGGTCATACATATGTTTTGATAAGTATGAAGCTAAGGAGAAAAATGATTTATAGATTCGTATTGTAAATGAGACATACTATGAAATAGTCTAGTTCAATATTTAAATGAAAAATAGATGTAGCAGAAGGTAATTCGGGAGATAAATTAAAGGTTCTAATTATAGGCCTAATTCTCTCCAAACTATCCAAGATCTCACAAGCTACTGATGAAAATAGACTCCATATGTATTTGGAATAAAAAACTCTTCTTTCAAGCACCCAATACCATTTACCAGTAGATAAATTTACATATGACGCAGCCCTCCATCAGGACCAGAAGACTCTGAGATACTTTTTACACCTCCAGATGGCTTTCGATAATGTCTCAATGGCAATACTATTGCTATTGTATAATATATATATATTTAGAGGAATAGCAGATGTTTTTAAGGATGAATAGAATCATACAGCCATTTTGGCAAAAGACATCATAACCACAATGCCTCTAACTCTTATAATAAAATATTTATAAAAGATAATACCACAAAACTGGCACAGGAAGGGATTGAAGATGTCTTCTTAGTTGTACCTGAATCACGTGACGTGACAATCCATCAGTTTTATTCCTAGCACATACACCAGGCTCTCTCTCACATTCTTAAATTATTGTAAGTGTTACTAATTATTGTATATGAAAGAGCAGCAGCAGTATTACTGTACTTGTAAGAGCAAATAAAAGCTTTGTTACTCATTATTATATTTATTAATATCTGTAGTTTAGCTTTCCAAATAAAAAAAAGATTGTCGCGCTTAATAGTAGATGATGGGTGCTATTTGTAGCAAATAATAAAATTATAATGGAAATATCTGAATATGTCATACATATATGACAAATAAATATACATAAATTCCTAGAGAAATAAATAAATCCCCAGAGTTAACATTTCTTTCTTTTCTGTTAACATCCCTTATTATTTACTTTTTCTTTTCGGTTTGTAATAACTATGAGACACAAACATTTTCGTATTTTCTTGAGTAAGCTATTATAAAAGGATCCCCAGTAGAACTTTTTTTAGCTCCAGTAAGGCCATTAATGTGTGGTTTCACCTTATTATGCAACAATTTGAACATTCGTTAAAGATTTCTCGTGGGTATCATAATGCCATACTTACACTGATATGATCTTGCAAGTCAAAGAGGGCATGTTTGTAGTAAATAGCACATCCATCTTGGCGGTTACCAGTCTTCTGTTTAAAAATACCCACATATCCCATATCTTCGAATTTTTCATAAAAACTTCGTAGGTGTGATACTTGTACTTCTTGTAAACAAAATATCTGCAATGTCCATTACTTATGAATTTAAAATTACGACACAGAATCCGGTGACACGAAAACTGAGTTGACAGCGCGAATGCTCTGTGAGGTCGAAAGCAATGCCTTCTATTCTGTTCATATTGATGATTTTAGCACTCTATATAAATTTTTAGAAAACATATGAATATAAATAATTTTATTCAAAGTTTTGTAAATAAATAGTCAATTGCTAATCTATACTTACATCTGGAGATATGCTAATTATTTCGTCATAAATCTTAGAAGCTCGCACTTTCCACTTGAGATTGCCGGGACTGCAGGCTGTGTAGAGGTATGGATGGCATTCTAATAGATACTGTGCTAGAACGTTGTAGGACATCACACGGAACCGAAAAGTACCTGAAATAATTAGGCATTCTATTGAAATAATATAAATTCTAAATAGTAAGCTTGTAGGCTATATGTTCAGAGAAAAGAAAATGGTCTTTATAAATTCCAATAAATTATATACAAATTTATTGAAAATAC
This sequence comes from Napeogenes inachia, assembly GCA_959347355.1. Taxonomy (NCBI): domain Eukaryota; kingdom Metazoa; phylum Arthropoda; class Insecta; order Lepidoptera; family Nymphalidae; genus Napeogenes; species Napeogenes inachia. The sequence goes on along the minus strand of OY365800.1, from coordinate 1,852,621 downwards.
CGTTATGCACCCTTTTCTTTCCCACTGGCTCCCATAACCGGAAGTCAGTGGGTATTTTATGTGACCGCTTGGTGTGTTCCTTTGGTTGTTTCCTCCATTGGCTGGATGTGCATTCTTCTGAGGAACTGATAATGAAGATCTAGTTTTAATAAAATTAAATACTATCTATGAAATAAAATGATATATATATAAATATGAATGAGCAGGGACAAGAGGCAAGACTAATGATAGTTGGTGAAGCTTTGATAAGTACATAATACTTAGTTTTATCTCAAACCATTTTAGATATTGATAATCATAAATTTATCAAAACAAACATTATCAGGGTAATATAAACATAGTAGGTACATAAACAACATTGTTGCAAAAATATTTAATATAAGCTCAAGTAATAAAGTCATGTCCTTAGTAATTGTCATATTACTGATACTTAATCATCATTTAATTGTAAATTATATGTAGTCACTGAGGAAATAACAGTAAAAATTTATAGTCGGATTGTTTGAGTCAAAAAGTAATATTAATTGACATTATTTAATTTGATGCAAGTAAATGTAAGCTCAAACACTATTTACATATTAAAAATGTAATTGATTTCATTTTCATAACTGTTACTTTTAATAAAATTAAACTTACATTTCATAATTAACATGTTGCAAGGACTGATATGAATCACTCATTGGTTTGTGTCTCCTTTTTGCATTGGAGTTGACATGTGTCTTATTGGGATTGACTAGTTGCTGTGACCACACACCAAAGTGTATTTGAAAATCTAATATTGCTTGTTGACTGTTGCATTTACCACATATCTTGCCTCTGCTAAACTGAGTGTAGTTTTTTACAAAAAATGTGCTTTGAATTAGGTCCTCACATGTGAGTCTTGTGTATCTGTAAAAACTGTGAGTCAATTTCAGCATAGCTTCAACAGCATACATTTAAAACATTGTAATCAAAATATTGCTATATCAGCTACAGCCACATGACTAGACATGGAATTTGCTCTGTGATTCTGAAGTATTTGAGCTGTAAAGAAGAAACAAAGTATTATAAAACATTGTACCATTAAGAAAGATAATTTTAATTTTAAACACAAATAAATATATATATAAATTATGGAATATAAACATTCACTAAATAAACACTAATACCATAGCAAGAAACAAGTAATGATCCAGTTATGGAAAGAATAAAATATTTTTATTAATCCAGCTATTTTGTTCCTATTGAGATTTAATTTATGTATTCACACATATTATTTCAAGATTTGACAAGAAATTATGTTTAGCTAGATAAATAGAAATACAATATTTTATGATATTATTCATTTGGTTGACCAAGAAAGAGACTCAAACATGATATTTAAAAGATGATGTGGGGACCTGATAGAAATTGTATATTATAGCAACTTGTAACAGGGAATACCAATTTCTACATAAAGCTGATAACGACATTTTGCTGTAAAAAAACGCTTAATATATTATTATAAGTACTTATGTAAATTATATTGTTTAATATAAGAATCAAATGTTATATAACTTTATCTTCCTATCACAAAAAAAATAAATTTGGAAGCAAAAAAACATATGTCAATATCCTTTTCCTTATAACACAATCAACAGTCAAATATATCAACTGAAACATAAACAAAATAAACTTACATGCATTTAAATAAAGCCATAGCGTATTTTTTACACAAAGAGCAAAAACCATGACGAGCACCTAAAATCTACAAATATATTTTTATTGACCCACCGACCTCTCCTATCGCTTCATTCGCTAATGGCATTTGAACAACTGTCACTGTCACAGCACTCGGCATTGAATATTGACTCATATTTCATACTAATTACTATTTACTGTTAGGTTTTATAGAGGTAATAGAAAGACTTATGAAGATATTAATTAAATTATTAACGCTACTTTTCCATCAAGGCCTAAATATCAACGGCAATTTGTTTTAAAACAACAGTAAAAAACAAGTGTAATTTTATATATTATTTTAATGCTGGTTACTTAACTGCATCAATAATTCAAAAGTTCGATTTAAAAAAATAATGAAAATTACAATTTGATTGTATTTATTTTATTATTTATTAAATCCAGTTGAATATAAAATTGAATATATGAATGTCTGTTACATTTTTTATTTTATTGGAATAAAAAGGTTTATCTCCGTTATCATCTTTTATTAACATATATATAATGGAATATATGGAATGCATTAATTATATTTATTAAATGATTAAATATATTTGATAATATAATCATTTAATAAATATAATTAATGATAATTAATTTCCCTTCATCAAATGTACATTCTGTCGAAATGGTTAAGATATTTTAGATTTGTAGTCATAGTTTTGAATTTTAACTGTTTTTTTTTTTCTGTATTGTATCCCGGTAGTTTTTATTTCTCTGTATAGTGGTTCGGCTGACTGGTAGAGAATACTTTAGCATTAAGACTGCCAAGTGTATATATTTTTTCTACAATAAAGTTTAAATAAATAAATGAAACATTATTGTCGAAAAAGTTATGAGCCCATCAAATATCCTTATATTTTATAATAGTAGTTTCACAGAGTTCAAAGGTGTAAAATTATAAGTATTTATTAAGTACACCTTGTTGAATTTCAATTTAATAAAAAATTCATTTATAAACCAAGGTTTAAATACGAATAAAATTTTAAATTTCCTTATATAAATATTTCCTTATATAATTCATTTGGTTATGTTTCGTCGGTGAGTGAGAGAATCCGGAAGCCCAACACCCCTCCCCCCCCCCACGCCAAACATGAAAGCGATGCTAAAAAGAAAAATACCCCAGGAGGGTACCGGCTTTGATGAAGCCGGGGACCCCCTCCCCGAGCAAAATCGGGGAAATGATTCTCGGATTTTGCTCGGGCTGCCCGTCGTATCTGGGGCGGGCAAAGTATCGCCTTTTGTGTTTTTAGAGGGCAAACGACGAGTCAACGCAGTGGCACCCCGACCTACTTTAACTGTGGACTTTTACAACATCCGGGGACTTCATTCCAACTTGAACGCTGTCCACCATCATCTAGAGACGGCGCAGCCGGCCTTGTTGTTTCTGACGGAGACGCAAATATTTCAAACTAGCGACACAGCGTACCTATCATACCCCGGGTATAAACTAGAACATCATTTTATACCACACGCCGGGGTATCTGTGTTCGTAAGGGACGATATCTGCTACCGTCGCCTTCAGGTTTTTGAAGGTCGGGACCGGTCTGTACTCTGGCTGCGCGTGGACATGGACGACCATGTCAGAGTCTACGCGTGCCTCTACAGGTCCCATAGTGGTAATGCAGAAACGGATCCACTCTTAGGCCATGTTCAGGCGAAGATTGACGATCTGCTTTCACAGACTCCTTCCGCCGAAGTCGTAGTCCTCGGGGACTTCAATGCGCACCATACCGATTGGCTAGGGTCACGTGCCACCGACTACGCTGGGAGATCTGTGTTTGACTTTGCTCTGGCAAATGGTCTGTCCCAATTGGTAAAGACGCACACTCGTCTACCGGACGTGGACAGCCATATACCCTCTTTGTTGGATCTTCTGCTGACTACACATCCCACACATCCCAGAAAGTACCAAGTCACTGTCGAGGCTCCCTTAGGGTCCTCTGATCATTGCTTGGTACGGAGTGTAGTGCCCATGGAACGCCCAGCTCGCACAAGACCTGCGACTCGACGCGTTTGGCACTACAAGTCAGCGGATTGGGATGGAATGCGATCCTTTTTTGCATCCTACCCATGGGGGCCGATTTGTTTCCCTTCCAATGATCCTAGTGACTGCGCTGCGGCTGTAGCTGATGTGATACTTCAGGGCATGGAACTATTTGTACCAAGCTCTGTGGTACCACTTGGTGGCAGATCGCGGCCTTGGTTTGACGCGTCTGTCAGGGCTGCAGCAGCTGACAAGCGGCAGGCTTATCAGGCTTGGGCTATTGCGTTAATCACTAAGGATCCGAACTCCAGAGTTCTGAAGAGGAAATATAATCGTGCCTCAAGATTCTTCAAACGGAAAATCGCTAGATCAAAGTTCAAGCATGTCGTCAAAATCGGGGATCAGTTGGCAAAGTACCCACCTGGCACGAGCAAGTTCTGGGCGCTTTCCAAAGCCAGTCTGGGAAACTTCTGTCGCCCGTCCCTGCCGCCATTGCACACTGGGAACGACTCTTTGGCCCACACGGCAAAAGAGAAAGCCGACCTCTTGGGCACTCTTTTTGCCTCAAACTCGACTTTGGACGACCAGGGGAAGGCACCGCCTATCATCCCGCGGTGTCCGAGCTTTATGCCGGAAATAGTTTTTCGGCAAAAACTCATCCGAAAAACCCTCCTTTCCTTGGAAGTTCATAAATCGAGTGGGCCAGATGGTATCTCTCCAGTTGTGCTACGAATATGTGCCCCTGAGTTAACACCAGTGCTAACGCGTCTATTTCGGTACTCTTACTTGAAAGGCGTAGTCCCGGTCTCATGGAAGCGTGCATTTGTCCATCCGATCCCCAAAAAAGGCGATAGCTCGGACCCAGCTAACTACAGACCTATCGCCATTACCTCTCTTCTCTCCAAAGTAATGGAGAGCATCATCAATAAACAGCTCCTAACCTACCTCGAGGATCACCAGTTGGTCAATGACCGGCAATATGGCTTTCGCCATGTCGATTGGCTGGTGATCTTCTGTTGTATCTTACACACCGTTGGGGAGCTGTTATTGAAAGCAAGGGAGAGGGTCTGGCAGTTAGTCTGGATATGGCGAAAGCCTTCGATCGTGTATGGCACAGGGAGCTTCTCTTCTATGGCTACCTTCCTATGGGCTTCCCGAGAGTTTATGCAAGTGGATCACCAGCTTCCTCACTGGGCGGAGCATACAGGTCGCTATCGATGGTTTTTGCTCGGACCCTAAGCCCGTGAACGCTGGTGTACCCCAAGGCTGCGTGCTATCCCCAACTCTGTTCCTCCTGCACATCAATGATATGCTGAATACAACCAACTCCAACATACATTGTTATGCGGATGACAGCACTGGGGATGCGGTATATTCCGGCCGTGAAGGTCTTTCTCGGGAAAACGTCGACGAGTGCCGAAAGAAACTTGTGTCTTCTATAGAGACTTCCTTGGGGCTGATCTCTGAGTGGGGTGAACTGAACCACGTACAGTTCAATCCCCTGAAGACACAAGTTTGCGCGTTTACCACTAAGAAAACCCCATTCGTCGTATCACCGCTCTTCGAGAGCACTCCCCTCATTGCCTCGCCAAGTATCAGAATACTGGGTCTCGACATTTCGACCGATTGTCAGTTTCGTGGTCATCTGGAGAGCAAGGCCAAGTTGGCCTCGAAGAAATTGGGAGTGATTAATAGAGCGAGGCAGTATTTCAAACCTGGCCAAAGACTTGCGCTCTATAAGGCGCAGGTCCAGCCACACATGGAGTACTGTTCTCATCTCTGGTCCGGATCACCCCAATATCAGCTTCTACCATTTGACCGCGTACAACGGAGAGCCGTTCGGATTGTCGGGGACCCGGTGCTCTGTGAACGGCTAGACTCTTTGGCATTGCGTAGAGACGTGGCTTCCTTGTGCGTCTTCTACCGCATTTACAACGGGGAATGTTCCGAAGAACTATTCGATCTGATGCCTGCCGCCGAATTTCATCACCGCACAGCGCGCCATCGCCTCTAATATCATCCTTACCACCTGGATGCGTGGCGATCCTCTACTGTGCGGTTTTCAAGGACATTTTTCCCACGTTCCACTCGCTTGTGGAACGAACTCCCTTCGGTGGTATTTCCAGATCGATACGACATGGGTACCTTCAAAAAAGGCGTTTACTCCTACCTACATGGCCGGCAACACTCTTGTAAATCCTCGGATGTTGCAAGAGTTCATGGGCGGCGGTGATCACAAGTCATCTGTGACCCGCCAGCTCGTTTGCCTTCCTCTTACATAAAAAAAAAAAAAAAATAAAAATTTTGACTCCTGACTATACAATTCCATAGACAGTTGTATACGTAAAATATGATAATGTGTCAACAAGCAAATGTCAACTTTTTATCAAATATATAAATTGTAAGTCGGCAATTGGTGTTTAGATTTTGCAATTTACAATTATAACATTTTTTGTGATTTTATTTACTGGGCGTAAGATAATGAAATAAAATAAAAATGTGCAAGTGGCCACCATTACACCTTAAGTCAGTATAATAGAAATAATTCGTTAAATAAGTTCTGTACCGAAGTTTTATCTTCTTAATCATTTGTTATTATTGTAAACCATATTTTTTTACAAACGTTTTTTAATTATTATTATTAGTAAAATTTACTGTCCAAATGCTTAAGATACTTTTTGAGCTATTAAAAAAAAAACAAATTGTGTGATAATATATTTTATTCTGTGGATAGTAATGTATTTCAAAATGTTTATTTGTGAAGAGAAAACAATGTAACTTTCTTATTTTAATTATATACATATAAGTGTATTTATAAACAGTTCAATATTGAAAATTTTAACAATTTACATTTTAAGAATACAATGAAAACTTAAAAAACAAAAAAGAGGAAAAAACAAAAATGTTTAACATTGAGTCATATGTCACGCCAATATTGTTGAGCTATGTGGACAAATATGTACGGGACTTCAAACCAGCCGATGCCCAAGTAAGTTCAATTAGTGTTTGTTTGAAATATCTTTTTTTTACACTTTGATATATGTTTATTTCTTAAAAAAACTTCAAAGGAGTTTAAATATAATACACTGCCAGTTGCACAATAATAACTCAAATGAAGTGAAAATTTAAAATGTGAAAATATAGAAATGTTATTTAAAAGACAGTTGTTTTAATGGGGAGGTTGTGTTCACTTACCACCAGATTATCTATTGCTTGTTTGTACTGTATTGTAATATATTAAATACTTTTTTATTAAATATATATATCTCTTAGGTGTCATTATGGGCGGGAGGTGTCACTTTGCACAATCTGGTGCTCAAGGCAGATGTTCTGCAGAAGGAGGTGGCTCTCCCGTTCACATTGGTATCTGGAAGAATCCATGAACTTCTTATACAAGTCCCTTGGACTAAGATAATGTCTGAACCAATTGTTGTTACAATTAATACTATTGGTAAGTAAATTTAAAAACTTTAAAGAACTTTTAAGACCCTACCTTCACATTCAAATTAGAATATATAAGTTTTGTGAAATTTCTACACTCTAAAGTAAAGACTAAAAATGGGAAAAACAGGCAAAGATAGAGATATCCTCAAATTAACACAGTTTTTTATTTGTATGCCATCTACAAGATAAAATGAAACAACAAAATTTATAGTTGTCAAAGTGTTTTTTGTTAATAATATTTGCAAGTGAAAATAGTTTTATAAGGATGAAGTTGCACACTACATTTTGGTTCAACTTATACAAAATTAATAATTTAATATAAGATATATATATACATAAAGATGTAGAATTTTTCATGACAACCACAATATTTTAAACTTTTTTAAAAAATTACAACAATGATCTAAATGGGTATTTAGAGTATTATTGTAATCCTTAATAAATAGAAACACAAAAAACTCAATGAACAGAAAGAACTGTAAACAGAACAAAAAGAACTGTAAACAATAATCAAATATATTATTAATAATTTGCATTCAGCCAAATAGGTTAAGAAGGGTTATAATATTGTTGATTGTGTTACTCTTATTTTCTTCTTCAGAATGCATATTAAGTATGAATCCACCAAATGATGAAACTCCACCTCAAGAACAGCCCAGGTATGTCCAAATTAAAAATTATATCTATGTTTAGATAAACCTTATGATTTTTCTTTTACACATATAATAAACATTAAAAACATCAAAAGAGAATATTTTATTTTTTTATGAATGATAAAATAAAAATCCACATTTAAATAAATGTAATTAAACTCAATATAAAACGCTTATCATAACAGTGCTAGATTATTATCACTTATTGCAACATAATAATAAAAACGTAATTGAAACTTGTTGAATCAATCTCAGACATTAAATTCGGTGGGAACTTGATTTTTATAATGAAGTGTTTATAGTTTTTTTACAAATTAGTACTTAAATAAAAAAAGAATAGTTACTGTTCTGGGAGTAATGGCTTTGATTATTTTCTCCCAACTATACTATACTTGGACTCCATTTTAACACTTAGTTATTTAATGGAATTTCCTTTACAAATAATTTCAGAGAGGTTAAAGATAATACTAGCAGCATGACCAATACGCTTTTCCATGATGCAATTTTTTGATCCATGATAAAATATAATATATTGTGAATATGAGTCTTTTATCTTTTGAGAAGTTCTTTATCTGAAGTAACATGTTGAATAATTCAGAACGCAGGTAGTCGAAGCCCCTCCAGGATACATGCAGGCCCTCGTGCGCAGGATCGTTAGCAACATAGCAGTGCGGGTGCACTCGCTGATAGTGAAGTACGTGCACGATGATGTCGTACTATCTCTCAACGTCAAGCGTTTGGCTGTTGATAGCGTTGGAACTGACTGGGAACCGCTGTTTGCTGGTATGTTAAACAAATAGTCATTTATAAAGTCACAAAGATATTTTATGAAAGCAAGTCTAGTCCAATTTAATTTTCTTCTTTCTGTATCCCAAAAAATCTTTTAGACATTGACCAAAATCAGCCAGCTATAAGAAGATTAGTTCGACTGGATGATCTTACATTATGTCTTGACAAAAGTGATTCGGATGGCAAGATAAGATTCTACCAGGAACCCGTTTTATACCGCTGCCAACTCGATCTCAGGTAAATTATTAAAATAATTAAATATTATTACTATAAAATACCAAAATAGACTGGGCGCTGTGGGTATTTGAGTATGCAAAAAATACTGTTGATGGTTTTGAACTCGGAAAATAATAATAAGCATTTTATTTCAGATAATCCATCCATATAAAAGTGTGTTAGTTATAATATACTTAATTTCGAAACAGGGTTAGTGACATTTAAATTATTAAAACAAAAAATCAAAAACAAAATCATCATTAAAATTAACACTAGGTTAGGTTAATTAACTATACAGACCTTCGTATAGTATCGGATAGTATGCTTTAGACACAACACTGCACTTTCAGTGGACTGTCCGGGTATAAAACCGAACTGTGCGTCATGCAGCTTAAGGTGTTTGTCCAAGTGCCCAGTGAGCATAGCATCAAACACCTTCGCAATGATGGTGGCCAATGATATGGGTCTATAATTCCGTTTATCAAAGACATCCCTCGTTCGGTTTTTTACAATGGGCACTACTAGCGTCTTCATCATTTCCTCGGGTAGATATGAATAAGACAAGCAAGCAGTATAAAACATCGCGAGTACTCCAGATACATACTGTATGTTTTCAATGCTAAGGCAGTCATGTCCAGGCGACTTTCCACGCTTCATGCCTTTCACTGTTGCCCCCACCTCACCCTCTGAAAATGCCATTTGTCCAATTAGACTTACATTCAAATTTAAATTACCCTTCAATTTCAATGGGGACCGCACCGATGGACCCAGTACAGATTCTATCTTAAAGTGGTTTTTAAAAAGCTCCGCATTTTGGAAGGCTCACTCACACTGTTCACGCTAACCGACACACGCGACCTGGGGCTCAGTTTACTTGTTTGTTTCCATAAATTTCTAGGGTTCTCTTCTTAGGGTTTACCTCGATCCGCCATTTCCGCAGCCAACTCTCGAGGGAGTCGACTGCGGACTGGAGACGTTGGTATATCTCCCAGTGATCCTTAGAGGATGTGTAAAGCGCGGTATCGTCCGCGTACATGGCAAGGTGCACTTTAGATCGCGGCCTAGGAATATCGCTAGCGTAGATGGAGTAGAGGATGGGCGAGAGAACTGAACCCTGGGGTACACCCGCCCTGATGGGGCGGGGGGATGACAAAACGCCTTCCACTCTGTAGCGAAAGGAGCGATTCGACAGTTAGATCCGTATGATGAGTACGAGTCTATCCGACACCTTGAACTGGTATAGCTTGTACACCAGTCCATTGTGCCAGACCCTGTCGAACGCCTTAGCTAAATCGAGGAAAAGCGCTCCTGTCCTATGCTTCTTGGCCCTCACAGTGGCCCCTATCAGTATGTGCTCCGTGAGGCGGTGCACCTGATGGGAACATAAATGGTTGGCTCTAAAGCCGAACTGCTCATTTGGAATTATTTTGAGTCTCTCGACTTCCGATCTAAGTCTACAGAGGATGATTCTCTCATATACTTTCCCTAAGGAACTAAGAAGACTAATGGGACGGTAACTACCAGGCAGATGCCGGGGTTTGCCCGGCTTATGGAACACCCTATCACTATGGTCTCTTTCTACTGGGCCGGAAACGAGCAACCGGCCAGTAGAAAGAGACCAGACCAGTGAAGCGCCCCACCACGTCACCTCGTCTAGGTTCGTTTCCTTGATTGGCGGACCGACCGGTGGCTGAGAACACATTATATTGACCGATTTGTCGACTATTTCGACATGATCGCGATCAACCGATGGAGCAGACAGACGGCACTGGCTCTCTAGACTGTCGGCTAAGCACTCAGCTTTGTCAAGGTCGTCAAACGTCGGCGCGCCCGAAGCGAGTCGGGTCCGGGCCCGATGAACGGTCGGGCGACGCGGGTTCGCTACTAGCGGGTTTTGAGGTTCGTTTTCGCGGGACATTCGAAGAGAGCGCTTTCGTCACCTTCCTCTTGGCCGATTTGGTCTGCACGGTCGTGAAACGTCGTCCTCGTCAGCGTCCGAGAAAGGGGACGAACTCCCCAACTCGGAATCCAAGGCCGTCTGCTCAGTAGGAATGGCAGGTGGCTGGGCGGTCAGCGTGACGGCCCAGGTAGGAAGCGCGGGTAGGCGGAGCAGGTAAAAGGGACATGTGTCCCGGTCGACTGCTCAACGGTGAATCCTCCCTCATATAACATCAGTCTTTTTAACCTTATTACACGTAAATTTACTTCTTACTGTATTTTAATTACATTTAATTTCTAACGGATAATGGTCTGATCAGTAAACATCATAATGTATCTTAGAGTCTACAACTGTTTTACAACCCGCTGCCGACACTAGAAGTGGTCTAACCACCGCTCGGTATAGTAAGTATAACTTAAATACGTATGTGAGTTAGAATTCAGTCCTAATATTTCAACGTCTGCGCACTTCCACTTTTGTTCCGTACAAAAGTGACTGAGTTCATCGCCGAACCGGGCCCGCGGGTGTGATTAAAGTCGCCCAACACAAACACCAAGTCAATGTCACATTCCTGAACAATGTATCTTTAAGTTCTATCTTAATAGCCGTTAATCCAACACTTTTACACTGCACCTCTGATACTGCGCTGAACTTGCTTCTTCGCAACATCAACGCAACACCTCCATAAGGCCGCCCGCGTAAGATACCAGTACCCGTGTCTACTGCAGACTTCCCTGTGTACTGAAAGTCTCGATCGATGCTTCCCAAAAATGGTATATCTTATGGAAGCAGCCATGTCTCCTGCAAAGCTATTATATCAGATGATTTGCATAAACCTCGCACACAGTCAATCTAGTAACAGACCGAGTAGTGTATTCACTCATTCACTCATTGTTTGCTTTCTTGTCTTCACCCTGCTTGTAGTTGTTTGAGGACGTTAGTTTTTTGTTTAATATGGTCCAGGATGTTTTTCCGTAGTATCTTAGTCCACATTATTAATAAATAGGGTACATTGTGTGTGGGATTTTTGACGCCCGAAATTTATCATTTGGTTGTATGATTTCTTTTCCCTCCAATCCAACCAGTCTATTTGTTAGTCTTTTCCGTTATTTCGTTTTCCAATCCTCCGTTACGTCACATGTTTTAAATTCTTTTTTTTTTATCTCAGACGATTTCAGAAAAACTTGCAGATTATGATTCTGGATGTTGCAAGGAGCTATATTGGTCCATTTTTATGAGCTCACTCCCTTTTATAATCAAATAAACAGACTGAACAAATGCTTTGAAATTATTTTAATTATTGATTTTATAACAATATCCTTTTCTAATATAAGATACTTATACAGAGGAAACACGCTCTGTTAAAGGATGTCATTACAAATTTGAGTTTAAGAAAATGCTGTTAAAGTTTTATACAATATTGTGGTCTGAAAAAAGTTTTGAAGAGAAAATTGTTATGTGTGTAAAGTTGATTTATGAGAAGTTTAAAGATTTGGTACGTAATTATTGTGCAAAAGGAGAATTGTTACAAAATTTAATATCATTTTGTAATGGATAGTAGAAGAAAGAGTTCTGTTATAAATATACTTCAATGGAATGCTCAAAGCCTTAAGCCTAAATTGTTATGTTTTGATTGGCGTCTTGTCTCCGCAGCGATTGTTTAATAGATTAAGAGTTTTATATGTATGATGGTAACAATAGGGTTAGCATATCCTAACAAGGAAAAAACTTCAAACTTAAAATAAAGATTAAAAAAAAAATAAAAAGATACTTATAGTCAGGCAATTAAAAAATAATAATAAAATAAAAGTAAGTATAATTGTAATTAATTCTTCGAAAGCAAAATATATATACAAAAATACCTATATTTTTCATTTTGGTAATCAATATTAACACATTTCCAAAATGAAAAAGCAATTAAGCCTAAAATCTTCTACAAGCCTTGGTTCCTCGTGAGAACAATTTGTCGTTTTTTCTGTCAGTCTAACAAGGCAAAATGAATGAGCTGTAGTTTAATCCATACTAGTGGTTAAAAACTGTTGGATGTTTTTTTACCCAAAAACATAAGTGCTCATTGTTAAAACTAATTCAATGTATTGTTCGGTGCTTAGGTATGAATTTCTTAAATGTCGTTGATATTATTGAACACATCCAAGGATAGTTTTTTAAAACCCAATCTGCTGGGAGAATCACAAACAGAGCGTATAATTTATATGAACCGTATAAGCCTAAACACCCAAGACAAGTGTTAGCAATAAAAAAAACACTGAAAATGGAAACATACTGAACATACTGATAATAAATGATGAAAGAAACAAATATAAATTTGTCAGAACAGCAAAATGTACACTTATACAGGGTTATTTGGAAGTAGTTGACCACCTCTTGCAGGCAGTTTCTTTACATCAATCCCAACATCATTTGTTCTATAACTTTTTACAAATCTTGATAAACAACACAAAAAAAAACAAAAAAAAATAACCGTACCTCTTTTACTTATTACTCCGTATTTTGTAAGAAGTTACCACATTAACTGACGACAGATAGGGATAGACAAGATTGCACAGAAATAATAGGGAACATGCAAAAAAAAATTAATGGTCACAAATATTTTTTTTTTCGAATACTTTTTATCATTTTATTATAATAAAATCATTCTTTTTTAATTTACTAATCATTTAAGACCATAAAATAATTTATGAAAAGTGTAAATTTAGGGAGCGAAATTCAAAATTCCAAAACGCGCCACCATTGGTCGAAAGGAAATGTGATTCAATCAATCATTCAATATATCGGCGTTGAAGTTCATACTGTAGTATCAGTGTGACTGAGAAAGATAAATAATTTAAACCTATATTTTCGTGCTTAAAGGTTTTATTAAATGATACAATTGTTTAGGTAATCTTAAAAACATTTTCTAAATACTCAAACAACTCTCACAAAACAAATACCTACAAACTCTTGAATAGCAGTTAGCATGCTACTACACAATACATTTTTAAAATGTTACTGCCTCTGAATCATTTTTCACTTCACTTGACTCAGATAAATAACTTGGTTGATAATCAGCAGATATAGAAGATATAAGATGCTATAGAAGTATTATCAGCTGTGTTTTCAGTAAACAATTTTCTTTTTAAAACAGATACTTTTACTTTTAAAACTGTTGTGTAACAATGTTGTGTGTTAAATGAGGAAATGGTGACAATGCTACATTTTTTTTTTCAGCAGGTATATTTACATTGACACCTTTACTTCCATACTTCGGTTTAATATTAACTTGCACAGCTTAGTCACTTGGTAATTTATCTTTAATATGCGAAAAGCAAGGCTCTGCCTTATGATCATCACATTCAATAGGAGAAGTACCGAGTCTAGGCTGATTAATATCACAGACATTTGTATGGGCAGTACTAGGACTTACTACCTATATCACTTCTTCGTAAAGGTCAGCAATTTTTTTAAACACTACTTTTGATAGCTAACTCTTAAAAGGCTTTATTAACCGATGTCAATCTTTGCCTTTTGACTATGCACATTCTCATTCTATCAGCTGGTGTTTTTGCCACAAAAATATATAAGGATCAACTCCTTTCTTCAAACTTAGATTACATCTTTCTCCTTGTTGTTTCGTTACACATATTATATTCAATACAATTTGCTGTATCTTCCTTAACCTGAAATAAATCGACAGACCATAAAAATTGCGTAAAACAAAAAAAGATTACGGTTTTTATAGAAAGTTATACTGAAATTTGTAAGATAGGTTAGGTTAATTTTAAACTCAAATTTTCTAATGTTTAATACTTAGTATAAATTTAAACTATTAGATTAAATTTATTATAAATAAAGTATACTTACGTTAAATTGATCTTCACAACCATATAAACACGATTTAGGACATATATTATCCCTTTTAATTACCATACACCATTGTTTTTGTATATTCGCATCTCTTGGAATACAAAAAACACTTTGTCGGGTGTTTTTCTAATACTATTTTTGCACTCGGGTACTATACAATACTCGTAAGATGATTTTTATCTTCTTCCATGACTTGTAAAGCAATTAAAACTTAAAATATCAATGAAATAACTAAAAAGTTCATAGTAAACATTCACTGGACGTATCATTTGACGTGAAATGTTTTAATTTTTACTTTGAAAAAAAACTAGAATCTTTTTAAGCCTATTTATATTTTTTTCTACGATATAGAGAGGTAAATGATTAATTTACGTCAAAAAAAAAAATACGTGAATGTTCCCTATTGGGAATGGAAACATTTTAGTCTTCAATATTTTAATTACATCGATTGTTTTATAAGTAGTTCAGAAAATATGGCTGCAGTTTTATTGTTATTTGTTTGTCATGCGTATTGTTACGGTATCAGTGCGTAATACCAGACGCGTAATTAGTTTTTACTACCGTGACTTAAATCTAGCATAACTTTATTATATTCACATACACGTAAATAACAATGACATTATTTAAAGGGTGGAAAAACTACATTTACTTACATATACAATATACTTTAGTTATTACAAATAAAATAAATTTATAAAGAACTAAACAGTAAAAATATAAAAAAGTATACATAGAAAATATTCTACAAAATAAACATTCTATTGTGAGGGAAAGAGATAGCCATAGAATGCTATCTCTTTCTCTTTAATTTAATTAATTCAATATTTATAAAATTCAAAATTAATATTTATTGTTAATAATAATAATTAAGTTATAGGTAAAATGAATGGTTTATTTATAATTGAATAGGGAACATTCACGTATTTTTTTTTTGACGTAAATTAATCATTTACCTCTCTATATAGTAGAAAAAAATATAAATAGGCTTGAAAAGATTCTAGTTTTTCTTCAAATTAAAAATTAAAACTTGTAATAAATTTGAGCCGTTCAAACGCCGTCATTTTGCGCGCGCTTTGCGTGACGTCAAATGACACATCCAGTGAATGTTTACTATGAACTTTTTAGTTACTTCATACATATTTTAAGTTTTAATTGCTTTACAAGTCATGGAAGAAGATATAAATCATCTTACGAGTATTGTATAGTACCGGAGTGCAAAAATAGTATTAGAAAAACACCCGACAAAGTGTTTTTTGTATTCCAAGATATGCGAAAATACAAAAACAATGGTGTATGGTAATTAAAAGGGATAATATATGTCCTAAATCGTGTTTATATGGTTGTTCACAACCATATAAACACGATTTAACGTAAGTATACTTTATTTATAATAAGTTTAATCTAATAGTTTAAATTTATAGTAAGTATTAAACATTAGAAAATTTGAGTTTAAAATTAACCTAACCTATCTTACAAATTTCAGTATAACTTTCTATAAAAACCGTAATCTTTTTTTGTTTAACGCAATTTTTATGGTCTGTCGATTTATTTCAGGTTAAGGAAGGTACAGCAAATTGTATTGAATATAATATGTGTAACGAAACAACAAGGAGAAAGATGTAATCTAAGTTTGAAGAAAGGAGTTGTTCCTTATATATTTTTGTGGCAAAAACACCAGCTGATAGAATGAGAATGTGCATAGTCAAAAGGCAAAGATTGACATCGATTAATGAAGCCTTTTAAGAGTTAGCTATCAAAAGTAGTGTTTAAAAAAATTGGTGACCTTTACAAAGAAGTGATATTGGTAGTAAGTCCTAGTACTACCCATACAAATGTCTGTGATATTAATCAGCCAAGACTCAGTACTTCTATTGAATGTGATGATCATAAGGCAGAGCCTTGCTTTTCGCATATTAAAGATAAATTACCAAGTGACTAAGCTGCGCAAGTTAATATTAAACCGAAGTATGGTAGTAAAGGTGTCAATGTAAATATACCTGTTGAAAAACAAAATGTAGCATTGTCACCATTTCCTCATTTAACACACAACATTGTTACACAACAGTTTTAAAAGTAAAACTATCTGTTTTAAAAAGAAAATTGTTTACTGTTAACACAGCTGATAATACTTCTATAGCATCTTATATCTTCTATATCTGCTGATTATCAACCAAGTTATTTATCTGAGTCAAGTGAAGTGAAAAATGATTTAGAGCCAGAAACATTTTAAAAATGTATTGTGTAGTAGCATGCTAAATGCTATTCAAAAAGAGTTTGTAGGTATTTGTTTTGTTAGAGTTGTTTGAGTATTTAGAAAATGTTTTTAAGATTACCTAAAAAATTGTATCATTTAATAAAACCTTTAAGCACGAAAATATAGGTTTAAATTATTTATTTTTCTCAGTCAGACTAATACCACAGTATGAACTTAAACGCTGATATATTGAATGGAGTGTCAAATGACGTCACATTTCCTTTCGACCAATCGTGGTGCGTTTTGGAATTTTGAATTTCGCTTCCTAAATTTACACTTTTCATAAATTATTTTATGGCCTTAAATGATTAGTAAATTAACAAAAAATGTTTTTATTATAATAAGATGATAAAAAGTAATCGAAAAAAAAATATTTGAGACCATTTAAATTTTTTTGCATGTTCCCTATTGTCGCCGACAATTATATTTCATTTTATGTTGACCGTCTAACACTTGAAAATAGGCCATCAATTTCTACACCTAAAATGATTTGGTTCAGTCTATTATATTTTTTTCATCGAAGTAGTTAACTTAAATGTTGATAATTTCATAAAATCTTTAGTTTCGTTTCAAATTCAAATGTACTTAATCGATATCAATATCGTATTCAAATGTACTTAAGTTCTCGATGTAAAACTTTCAAGTGAGATTTAATTTGCCAATTATGCTGATACTACTTACGTTCAGGGTGCTAACCCGACTGGTGTCAGCGAACACCCGGCGGGCACGCAGCCTCACCATACAACTCAGGTCGAGTCGGCTCGCCTGGGGCGTAACCAGCGAGCAGATGGTGCTGCTGCTGCGGCTGCTCCGAGAACGAACGTTTGAGAAGATTCCGCCTCCAGTTGTCAAGACGGCTAGTGTCAACATGGTTGATCCCTTGCGTGCGTAATTCTTACTATAGTACAGTACAGTTCTGTTCACAGCTGCAACATCAAAAAGAAAAAAAATATTATTAAGAATAATTAACATACTCACAATTATGGCATGCACCGTAGATCCAACATCGTCCAATACGGCGGAGCCCACGCGCACTGGCAGCTGGTCGGAATGGGCCTGGTCGTGGCTGCCCACGTGGATGGACCGCGAGGGCGTAGAGGAGACGCCCGCGCCCGCCGCACCCATACCCATCGCCTTCACCGCGCACCTGAATCTGGTGTCGCTGGTCTTCAAAGTACTGTTGCCGGATTATCAGTTTCTTATTTTTGAGTATCAGACGATAAATATACAGTTACTTAATATGTATATATTTCACTATTATCTGCGAAACAAACGACAAACATCTCTTCCCAATCACTTGTGATATCTTAGTTTTCTATAACTCAGTGCTATTTCTTTGTCAATAATTAACGTATTAAACCATAAATTAACAAAAATATGTATGATTTTCAAATAAATCAAATATGATGAATTGTAGATAATGGAAGTAGAGGGTAATAATCGCAAGCGTGCCCGCGGCCTGCTCGAGTTGACGTGTACGGACGCGGTCATAAAGAGCGCGCTGTGCTCGCCCACGCTCATACGGGTGAGGGTGGGCGCGCGCACTGTCATCGTACAGTCGCATGGGAAGTGCGTTTGTGGACACATTGATGTTAACGCGGTAAGTTTGATCTTAACAAATGGAAGTAATTAGCCCTAATTATTCAATAGTCAGATAAAATTTAGCCAGAGAATAATTGATGTAAGTACATGTCTTGTGATTGTGATGTCCATTTTTGATTTATCGAAAGATTTAATAAAGAGCCTTTAAAAAATAAGGTTGTTCAATAATTATTATTAGACATTAGTGTTCCCCAGAAGTGAGTTATCGAATCTTCTTTAATTCAAGAATAACTTAAATTGTTAATTGATTGTTCTTCTAAATACCTATATAAATTAATTACCCTTATTTCTGACTCAAATATCTTTAGACCTTATTTCTGACTCAAATATCTTTAGACGTTTATGAACACACTAAGACGCAAAAATAAAAATATTTTTCTAGAACAACGAGGAACCAACAATTTATCTAAACAAAGTAGTGAGTGAACATGACATACCTTGGAGCTGGGAAGAGGTCGAACTGAACGAACAGGTGGTGGAGACCGCGGTGGCTGCAGATGAGCAACTCGGTCAAAATGCGGAAACTGTTGTAAGAAAGACTCCTTTATAGGATAATAATATATGTTAAATAAAATCTAAATAAATCTATTTTTTTATAGTGAGATTCTTTAATTTTTTTTTAGGAAACTGAAGCTTTTGAAAAACTAAATGTAGAACCGCGGCCAGTAGTTCAGTTGCATGATGAAGGAGATCAGTTCTGGCAAAAAATGGCGCCTGTTATATACTTTGAATACAATCACGACAGAACTCCGCTGAATGATTACGTTAACCCTTATGATAGTCCGCCACGAGACTTTGAATATAGGTAACTTAAACTAAAGTTACTGAATCAAGTAAACTAAAATAATGTTACATAACTAGATCTCTTCTGTCTCATCTTATCAGTATTCTGAAGCAATTGAAATCTTTATAATCTGAATTTCAGTGACTGGATCGAGGATAGTAACGTAAAAATATCAATCCGGCCGATTCTAATAAGTGTAACTACGGGACTATTACATCGCCTTGCCGTACTCAAAAATGTGCTGCAAGAAGTACCACTGCCTGCTGATGTTGGTAAGGTTCATCATCATTACATCTTCATTACATGGTTGTTTCAGATCGTACATTCATACAAATAAGATTTTTTGTTTTTTTTTTTAATTACAATCTGTCTTGAAGACATTCAGCAATATTTTGGTCAATACTATAAGTTTTGCAAGGCAAATATCCTATGACATTTCCTTTATTTTCTACACCGAACACTAGGGAATATATCGTCCATCAGATATTGTGCCGATTCATTTGGATGTGTAATCTCTTTTTATAAGTTTTAATTGTGTCTCTTATTTCATCTTTCACAGATTTTATACCGAGGTCGCGGTGAAGACTTTCGTTTGTCACATACCATGGTGCATTAACTATCATTCTTAATATTTGTAGGATTTCTAAGTTTGAATTGGTAGCTATAGTTGGTGAATTTTTTCTAGAAATTTTGGAATCACATGAATTTTAGAGGAACTTACGTCTTGATTTGGCTTGAAAACTACTTGTAGATGTTCCACAAATACTTGAGCTTTTTCGGCATCATTAGTAGCCCAGGAGTATTTGCCTTGCGTAGGGGCGGCTGATAATTTATAGGGCGTTTAAGATATTTTGTAGCTTACCATAGTGAGTAATCAGTAGATGCCGATGGTTTACTATCAAGCTCTTGTAAATACTTTGTAAGGATTTGGTTACGATCATCATTTAACAATTGTTTAAGTTGTGCCGTCAATTTGTTATAAATAGTTTTATCAGCCGGATATCTTGTGGTCTGCCATTGTTTTCTAGCCTTGCGCTTCTTGGCTAACAGTTCTCTAATAGTTAGTGAACAATGAAGACCATCACGAGTGTTCGCAGGAGGCGGAGGTGTGGATTCCCACGCAGCGTGCTGGTTAATATTATTGATGTATTCCACGGCCTGTGTTATGTCTTCGTATTGACTCTGACTCTCTGACTCTAGAGGTATTTTTTCGTTCATGGAGCTTGTTATTAATTTCCGAAAATAATTACAATTGGTTCTATGGGTATGAAGTCTGCATGGTCTCTGGCTTCTTAGAATTGAGCGACTCAGTTTTATTTCAAGAGGAGAGTGATCAGAAGAGAGGTCTGTACTGGAACTGCAGGTAAAGTATGTGTTGTTGATACTTTTAGTGACACAAAAGTCAATTAGGTCTGGTATTTTCTTAGTATCAGTTGGCCAATATGTTGGCTCACCAGTAGAAACAACGCCAAGATGTAGTTTCTTAATGGTCGATAATTGTCGTCCCTTGGGAGAGATTATCCGAGAACCCCAGTACGTGTGTTTAGCATTAAAACCACCACCTGCAACGAACCTAGTCCCCAAGGTTGCGAAGTACTCCTCATAGTCCACTTGTTTTATATTGTGTTTTGGTGGACTGTAAACAGCTGATATGGTCACAGGCCCAGACCAGTCTTCTATCTCTATATTTGCAGCCTGCAGTTTTTTAAGAACAGTAGTGTTTAACCAAATGATGTCTAATATTGTTCTTAATCAAAATTGCACTTCCTCCGTGAGCTTTACCATCAGGGTGCATTGTGTGGTAAAATTTATGTCCTGGTATACTGAAATAATTTTTCGCAGTGGAATGGGTCTCTGATATTAACATTATGTCAATGTTATTTAAGTACATATATTTTTTAACCTCAAGGGTATGTTTTGACATTCCATTTGCATTCCAAAGGGATATTTTTATGGAGTCCAGTTTGGACGTGAGATTAAGGAGAAGATTTGTCATTCCTGTCAGTTGTTGCATAATTTGTTTCATTAAGGTCATTAATTCCTTTATGTCATTGTTACTATCATTACTATTTTCTTTTTGTTTTATTTCCACTATAAACATTAGTAGTGCTTCATTAAGTAGCATATGGTTTTATGTTCCAGATATTGGTGCATTCATGGTCTAGTTCCGCGAATGCTTCTTTTATTTCATTGATGTTTGTGGAAGGATGCATATGTTTCAAAATACTCTGAAACTCCTATCTTGTTTCGGTTTATAGGTATAAAATTCAGTTCCGTTTGTCTCCAGCTCTTTGACTATTGTGGTGTATATTTCTGATGTTTTGGGTTGGATCTTTACCTGTTCATTCCGAAGAATCTTTAATTCGTATTTATTAAGTGCATGCGCCTCCAATAAGTCTATCAGTGGTTGAATGTTGCTTACTCTATCAACGAAAATTGGAGGTGGTTTACTTGTTTTCTCAATTTTAGTGGCATTATCCGTATTGAGTTGTTGTGGTCCGTCGTCTTCCAGAATGGCAAAGCTGTTTGACATTTGTGTTTGTAGAGGTTGAGATAGCCAGTATGTGTCAAGTTTATTTTGTTTCTGAAATCTTTGAAATTCAGGACTGGTCAGCTACCGTTTTTTATTTGTAACTTGAACCCAATCTTTTTCTATTTCGGTAGGTTTTTGGGGTTCTGCCCGAAAGTCACTGGACGATGACGATCTTGGCCCGTGAAACATGCCTGCATGGAATAATTGTTGTGTCAGAGTTTTCTTTTTCTCAACTTCGATGTTTTCTTGACTTGATAGTGTCTTGTCCGTCTCAGAGCCTTTGAGGCAATAAGAGCTTTGCTCAAGGACACATTTTCTTGCATAACTGGTACTCCCCTGGGGTGTTTTATTTATTGGTGTATTATTAGGATTTATGTTCATAGTGTATCCACAAATAGGGTTGTTCATTAATCACTTTATGGGATAAAGATAATCTGGTGCACTGAGTACGAAGACATTTTTTTTTAAGTAACATTAATAACGCGAGTATAAACGTGATGAGCCTCTATGATAGGGATATCGGTGGAAAATGCCCTCATACGGACGCGAGTGTGATTGTATAAAACGATAAATCTTTGCATAAATAACTTCAATATTTAATAATAAACTGTTTATTAAAAGGTTTATACTAAGCTTCTATTTTATAACCGTTGTAAATAAATATTTATTTTATTTTTAATATTTTTTAGATATACTTTCATATTGTTGAGTTCGCAGATAACTAAAATATTTCGTGTAATATATATTACACGCAATATGGCATTTTTGATAGCAATAATTTAACAAAACTTCCTTAATAATCAGAAACCTCGAGGCGAACGCTAACAGTAGAAGAATGCGAAGCGCTATCAGAGAATCTGCCACAGAGACACACGGCTATCGACATAACGGGTCTGCGGGTTCGAGTTTCTCCTTGGGACCACTCACTGGTGGAGAAACCGGTACAACCGCCGCTGGTGTTGGACCTCCAGCTGCCGAAGGCCACCGTTTTGATTACTGGGCCCTTGTATCCTCATAGGTAAGTTTTAATTTCAGTTCAGTTAAAAATAAGTCCCTAGATTTGATTAGTTCATATCTTAATGATAGAATTCAAAAAGTTGATGTAAATGGAAAATGTCCCCCTGGTTCTTTGGTAAAAATTGGTGTGTGTGTTCCTCATTTACATAAATGACTTCCCTCACCTAGTGAGGGAAAAACATTGGATAGTGTTGTTTGCTGATGATACTTCTCTTATTTTTAAAGTTAATAGACGGCAATCTGTTATTGACGATGTAAACAATGCTCTCTCAGATGTTGTTCAATGGTTTAACGCCAATAATTTGTTACTCAATAAAAAAAACCGGCCAAGTGCGAGTCGGACTCGCGCACGAAGGGTTCCGTACTATTATTTTTTTTATTTAATTTGTAAAGTAAATAATATAATATTACCTATACTTACATAACAAAATATTTTGTGGATAATTCAATCGGATACTTGTTGCCGTTATTAATATCGACCAAAAAAAAGTAACGTTTGTTGTATGGGAGCCCCCCTTAATATTTATATTATTTACGTTTTCAGTATCAGATTTTATTGCGGCAGCAGAAATACATCATCTGTGAAGATTTCAACTATCTAGCTATAAAAGTTCATGACATATAGACAAACAAAAAAAAATCACGTTTGTTGTATGGGACCCCCTTTAAATAATTATATTATTCTAGTTTTTAGTATTTGTTGTTATAGCGGCAACAGAAATACATCATCTGTGAAAATTTCAACTCTCTAGCTATAACGGTTCATGAGATACAGCCTCGTGACAGACAGACGGACGGACGGACGGACATCGGAGTCTTAGTAATAGGGTTCCGTTTTTTACCCTTTGGGTACGGAACCCTAAAAAGACGAAATGTGTCAAATTTAGTTTACCAAATGTTAAAAATGTTAGAACCGATGTACAAAATAAATTTAAACTTTAAGAAACAAATTTAAAGAATTTAAAATTATGACTGTTTATAATCATTATATTTATGAAAATTTAATTTACGTTCATAAAAATATTTCAAAGTTCAAGAAAAATTGTGATTTTCATAAAATTAATACAAGACATAAAAATAAACTCGCTATGGCCGGCACTAGGCTCCATAAAATAGGTAAATCCTTTAAGGGTAATTGTATACGTTTTTATAATAAGCTCCCAAATGAAGCCTTAAGCCTATCATTAAATAAATTTAAATTATATGTTAAAAATAATTTGATAAAAAAATCCTACTATAGTGTAAAGGATTACATCAACGACGGTATGGCCTGGGAATGAATTGTATTTTATTGCGAATAGCTAGTAATCTCCGCAATTTGATTTTTGTTGTAAATTAATTTTGCTTTATCGACCTGCTGCATCACACCGATTCCTTAGAAGTCACTACTTGCGGTAGCATCGGGAGTCGGGTTGCCTTCCTCCCTCAAATATGGCGAAGGGGGTGTTGTCTGGCTCTTGTGTTATGCTCGTGAACGGGTGCTGCTTGCGGTAACTGGTTGTGTGACAGGCCGAAGATTTTATATATATATTTTTTCTGTTATTATTATTTCATTTTAGTTTCCTGACATCATTATGCTTTATTTCCGATTGATTGCGACGGTTCTAGTTGTTTCAAAATTACATTTAAGATTGACGTTTGTGAAACAGTGATCACAATAACAAAAAATATATCCGGCTGAGTTTGTTGTGTGGTTCTTCCCAGACCAGGACGCGTTTGAAACCCTCATAGCTTTAACACTAAGATGGAAAGTGCTTTTACAGAAGGGCTTATTACGGTAAATCTAGTATCGTGATAGGCCCTCCTGACACTTCCATGTTGACGTACACAAGTGATCACTGATTATGATTCTAAGTGGAAAAGATATAAATAAATAAAATAAATAAATAATGTAAGGCATATTGTAAGGATTTATGCTCTGCCGTAGGAACTAAGAAAAATACACTGTCCTTGTGGTTGGAATTTTAACTTTTATAAAAACTGTGTTTACCCGTGAAATTTTGAACTTTTTTATTATTTCCGATTGAATTGGTGAATATTACTGGGTTTATAAACATCTTAATCATACTATGCCTACCACCTAATTTAGACAATATTATATAGAACACTGAATTCAAATAAAAAAAAATGATAATATGGATATATTATGAATTTAACATTATTTTTTAATTAAAACTTACAATATTAGGTTTATTTGACCAAAAGAGTTTTTCTACACAAGAAAACATATAATAACATTGTTGATACAGAGTATGTTCCGCGGCGTGTCAACTTCTGGAGGACACAGGTCCGCTGTGGCAGGGCGCCAACCTGCACGTGTCGGCGACGGTGACGGCGGTGCAGCTGGGCGTGTGCACGCAAGACACGCCGCGACCGTGCGCACGCGCGGACCTGCGGTTCGTCACGCACACGCTGCTCAATAGCGCACTCTTCCAACAAGACAGTGTGCTGTTCAGCTACAATCTTAAAATACGTAGGTCATTTTTTTTAATTTGTAGAAAAGATTATCAGTGCCGATAGTCAATTTTAACATTTACTTTAAAATATATAATTGTTTATATTTAACAGGTGAGGCGAATCTGTGCGGTTCTTCAGCTCGCCTACAAGCAGCGTATCAAGTATTGAATTCTATTTTAAACGAAAAGTTCTCCACACCACTGCGATATAGCACACTTGCGAAGGATGCTCTCGGAGATGAAGGCAATTTAAAAATAAATAAACCTAATAACAGTATAATAAGCCTAAGACAAGATTTTTTTATAACAGTGCTTGTTTAAAATTATGAAATAATTTCACCCGGTTTAGAATTATTCGTAATAATATATCTGACAAAGTTTAAATATATCTTATAATAATATTTGTCTTATTTTTTTTTATTTTTTTTTTTATTTTTTTTTTATAAATTACATTTTTTCCATCTATATAGAGAACGTGGCAATAGACATGACACTAGAAGAGCTATCTGTCCGTGGCTATCGCACAAAGAATATAAACACTCACATCGTGAGCATGCACTCCGCCCGAGCGACCGCATTCCATTCACCCAGTGAGTACATAACATTTAACTCTCTAGTTTTTTTAGTAATTAGATTACTAGCCAAAATTTGCAACAATATAAAAAGATCGAAAATTTTATTGAATTGTTTAAGAAACAAAAATGAGTCGTCGTTTTAAAGAAAATGATTTCTCTTTTTATACAGCTGGCGGAGTTGTAAGACAGGCTTGGTTATTTTCGGCACCAGAGGCACCAACCACATCGTAAGTTAATACAGTGAAAAAGACACCAAAACAATAATTTAATTGTATACTACATCAATTAAATTTAACATTTATTATTATTTTAATATGCAGACCTTACCTTCGAGTTGCAGTACAATGGTGCAACGAACCCGGTCCGGATTTATTGGAGTATGCCGGAGTGTGGGTTGAGCCCACGGCTGTTAGCTTTGACCCACTGCTGGTTGCCTGGCTAAGCTACAGATCACGGCTAAAGCGTATTTCGGGTACACATCTTATAAATCCTAAAATTGACACGACACGGCGTATATAATTGACATTGATCATTTTTCCAACCTTTAAATATACAAATACACTTAGTCTGGCAATAAATATTATTACAATTTAAAAATAAACAATAATACATTTGGAAATTAAAAATTGCATATATGTTTATATTCATTGTGCTTTCTAATTGTTGGGCCAATATATTTTATGCCATTTAATTATCTTTGTAATATTAAAATGGTATAGGGTGATAAAGAGAACAGAATTGTTGTGACAGCATTACGTAAGATAGCTATGGGGTTGAAGGGAATTTAAGAATAGGGTGATAAAATCAGAGTAAGCGGTACTCAAAGACAAAAAGCAAAAAAACAACTGTAAATAAAATACTGGCCGAATAGCCGATTTTATACTCAAACCTCTATAAAGCTTTCCAATTACTCGGCAGAGTATAACTGGACAATAGCTGCCTTCAATTTTGTTTGGATGATCTATTTTTCTACGAGTTTTGTAGAGCATATATTTGGCATGCTTTAATATGCCATGATAATTTGGATATATTTCAAGAACAATCTATAACTGACTTCAACGTTAAAAGAGATAAGAATTAAAGCCGACGGAAAAGTATTTTAAATGAACTCCACATATTTTTAATGTCATTATATTTTAAGATTAAACTATAAAAAAATGTTTACAGCATTTAAGGCAAGATTTTGTATAATAGATATAATAGATATTTTTCCACCGTTCTCATGATATTTGTATCATTTTTAAATGAAAATAATATTCCAATATCTAGAATCTAGATTACTATGTATATTCGCCATACATAACATTCTCCTTTAATTTAAAACCCCCTTACAGAATCAGTGCAGCAAGTTCCCAGTGTAAGGACCGTATCCTCGTCTCAGTACTTACGCAGACGCGTCACACCGCCAGTAAGTCAACAAGATATTAGCAAGGTATAAATAACAAAATAACATTTTATTTTTATGTATTCTTAGTTCCGCGAAGTCCTCGAAACGTCCAAAGTTTATATACACGCTCAAGGAAGCCCATCTTTTTAAAATGTATAAACACAACACCTCTTATGAAGTCTATTGAATATTAAAGAAGAAAAAATAATCTGTTTTCATTCGTTTGTTAAGTAAAATAAATAATGTAAGTAAAATTGGATTAAGTTGTAGAACAATAATAAACCTTGGTGCGTTGTATTAAAGTCTAAATAAAATTCGTTGTTGACAGTCGTCGAGCGGGCGCGGCGGCAGTCGTTCGGGGTCCGGCGCTGAGTTAGTGCACGTCAGACCTCGCAGCCAGGAGTCCAGCAGCGAGAGGAGCGATAGGAAGGACACTAAACTACCACCTAAAGTGGTTCGCTTTTTCAATATTTCACCTTTCTCACTAGTTAAAACAACATCATCTGTACATATTTAATTATAAACTAGCATAAACATCCGGGCTTAACGTAAAAATATATAGATCCGAAATACATAAAAAAAGTTAAATATAACTAGGCAACAACACATTACATATAAGAATGAAACCATCGCAATAATAAATATGATTCCTCATTCCTCTGATTTCTTTTAGTTCTACTCATTTCTCTATCGGGTACACTAATAGATCCACGGCGTTATGATGGAAATTAAATACTTTAATGTATGAAACAATAGCGTGTCGGTAGTAAAAAAAAGCTGTCATTGGCAGTAAAAAAACACGCCATTGCCACAAAATTGTACAGGATGATCTGTTGAGTTGATATAAAGATTCTCAAAAAATGTTGTTCAAATTTATAAGGAACATACATACGTACTTTCGCTTTTATACGTATAGATAAATATAAATAATTCTTATGGAAAATGAGCAAAATTTATCCAAATGATATCATATCTTCACAGGTTAAACCCGTCTCTCAGTGGACCGACGCAAAGCTTCTGAAGCTCCACGAGCGTCTAAACCGCTTGCTGCTGACAGCGGAGGTGGGGCTGACGCTGGTGTACGTAACGTCCGTCTCCGTGTCGGCGGTGGACTGTGCCACTGTAAGGGACGCCATGGAGAGACATGCTGAGTCCGCACAACGGGTGCTCGTTGTTAGGTTAGATAGATATATTGTTAGATAGCATACCATTTCCATTCTAGAGGATCCCTCAATCTAAATTAATACGATTATATGATCTAATATAAAATAGTACAATCTAATATAAAATAAAATACAATATTATTAAATTTATATAATTTATAATAAAAAATGAATTATCCTATATTTTAGTTTCGGACGCCTGTCGATGTATTCGAACTCGCAAACCAAACATCTTTGGCAGGAAGTTAGACACGATCGTCCAACTCTTCACAGACCGAAAGTCGAGCCGAACGGTACGTTACATAATTCATGTACTTACTATATATACTCGTAGATTTTAAATCCAAGAATAATAATAAAAAAATGATCCAAACAGTGATCGAAGATTCTTTCCCGTGGAAGATGCGTCTGGCGGACATGTCATGTTACACTCTGGAAGTGACGGCCGGCACCGATCGCCGCGGACGGGAAAAGTCTGCGTCGGGTCTTAGATCGCAGCTCAAGTCCACCGGAGTGCCGATACCCAGAAATGTGTTGGAAATGGTGACCACTACTGTCACCCTGTCTGTGGTCACCAAGAACTTGCAAATAAAGAGTCGCAACAAGGTCGAGATGAAACATAAACATACAGAATCCAAGGAGGAGGATGTAAGTTTATTGTTTTTGTATTGTTAATTCAATAATTATTTACTTAAAATTAATTATTTTGCAATGTGTATATTTCGACAATAAAATGTTTCAGCGAACTAAATTTTTCACAACCGGCCTAGATTTCAAGCCGTCTTCGCTAAAGGAGTTTATACGAGGTCCCGTCAGGTATAAGTCGTTTTAAGTAATAATTACATCAATATATATTGAATATGATACCAATTTAATTTTCTATTAATTTTTCAGGCGTAACAAGCATTCCGAAGTAAGTTTTACTTTTCAAAAACGAACCATTTTAAATTAAATAATAAAACATTAAAAATATTACTTTATAAAACAAATGATAATCCTTCAGCCGGAAGAAACTATCCCTGTACCAGAGCCAGCTCAAATTCAAACGACGATTAAAAGCGGTCCAGTAATATCCCTGGGGATAAACCTTCATGCTGACACCCCGCCTATACTTATGAGGCTCGATCAGGACCAGGTAAGCCTTGGTGCCCAAACGACATAAACAATGTTGTTTACCTTCAACTAACTTTCTTATTACAAAAGCAAGCTAGAGTGTCATTTTAAATACTTGACTTGACTGACTTGACAATTAGATTTATATAAAAAATGCTCTTTTAGCCAAAATTATAATCTAAACACTTTAATAGGTACAAGCAGTCTCCGTGGCCATTCACTGCTTCACACACATCATGTTTCTGTTGACACGTCACTCTCTGAACCCCAAGACTGGTTTCACATCTTTTGGCAGTTCACAAAAATCGCTATTAAGGTCAGATTATTTGCTATTATCTGTAATAGTCTTAAAGTAGTCGTAAAAGCCTTACAATAACTTCCTTATTTTATTTATCTGTGCTAAAATGAAAACTAATTTAATTTTCAGATCAGTATCAGATTTAGACCCAAGACAGAGCGTGTCGGAGGAGACAAGCGACAACCGGTCCGAACAACTAATCAGTATCTTCGAATCACGCCAGGCTCAAACATTAGGTATAAATGTCGTTTTTATATTACACTTATTCAAGAAGAAAATTACACATTTTTTTTCTTATTATTTACTTAATAAAGATGATCTCATTCACTTATATGTATCTTAGACCCCCTGTTTAATTACTTGGGAGTTTGTAAGTACAAGGGTACTTACAGCAAAAAGATTATGCCTAACCGATGCGAGCAGGTCTATTTTTAACTCCCGACTCAAAAGGAGGGGTGCTATAAGTATGGCCTGTGTATTTGATGCGGGGGAATGGTTCTTATGCAATATTAATAGAAATACTTCAGCAAGTGTAAATTTGTGTGTCTGTAGGTTTATTTAGTACAATAATGAAATCATTAACATAACCTAAAAAACAAAACAAAAATTGTATCGTATTTTAGTATCGGGGGTTTTTTTAATTTTTAATTAAATTTTTTAAACACATAAATAACATATCTACCGACCAAAACTGATTCACATGCGTGTCTTAATTAAATTAAAAATTAAAAAACCCCAATACAATAAAACCAAATACCAAGAAAACTTCAATATCTTGGAGACGACTGTTTCTATTTCAAACAAACATAGCTAAGAACCATCTCGACGAACCGGTCTTCGATTAAAAGAAACTGCAATCAAATCCTTCCAAGCGTTTGGCTGTTACATTGCCACAGACAGACACACAGATACACAGATCGACAGGTCAAACTTATAATACCTCTGATCTTAAGTCAAGGTTTAAAAATAGAAAAATATAAAATATACACTACATGAGTTGGTAAGGAGGTAAGTTGGAATGCGCGATAAGGATATAGATGCATGACAAAATATTTTGTTTATAGTTTGTGCTAGGTTTTAATGTATAATTAAAAACAAAAAAAACATAAAAAACTACATATTTTAAAAATCTTTCAGATACGAAATTAAAAAACTTTTTCTGGTTCCAATGGGTCGTAAGTCGGGCAACCCTGGTCGTGGCCACACCGGAAGTGAAACTAGCGTTTGTAGTTGATGATGTCATCTCCACTGTGGACCTTCAGGACCACTACAACCAGCTCAAGATCAAAGTGGCATCAGCGTCTATTCGACATTATAAACGGTATTGCATCAACCCTTCTTTATTATACAAAATAATTGAATATTATACATCTGTTTATAATTACTGTTCTTTTTAGTACCGGTAGCGAAGAATGGTCGCCGGGAGTGCTCGGCGGGCGCATCCTCGAAGTACGTGAGCCGACCGACGCCAAGGAAGAGAACCATTTTCTTGCTGTTACTATCACTCAAGCCAGGTTTGCTATTAATTATTTATCTAACTTTAAGATCGTAATCTCGTTTATAAAAACAATTATACGACAAATACTTTTTGTAAGTAATAAATATATGGTATTATTATAATTTTACACAGGATATCGAACTTGCCGGTTAGTTGGAAGGAAGAACTTCATCCCAAATTGTTAGAACAAAACGCTGTAAGTACATAAAATATAAACAAAAAATGTTACATTTGTGCGTCAGTTCCCTTTATAAAGTTTAGGTTACTATTCACAAATGGGGTCAAATGCCAAATTTGAGAATCCAGGATATACATTGCGGATGACGGAGGTTCGTTTTTTTGGTGTTTTTAACGTTCCAATGTTGGTTTTAATATTTTCATATTAAGGGAGGTTCCCTTACCGTAAACACATTCGCTCAAAAGGTAACGTGAGTCAGATCCGTTAAAGACAAATTTATATTTTTGTGTGCTCCGTGCACAGAATGTGGACAGCATGTGGGAGGTGTATGCGACGCTGGCCCCACTGGAGGCTGTACTACAGCCGGAAGTGCTGGACCACATGCTGTGCTGGCTGCACGAGCTGGCACCGCGCGCGTTGTGCCCGCTGAGGATCCACGATGACGGGTAAAAACGACGAGTATATACACATTGATAAATGTACATGTGTACACTGTAAATTATATTCATAATAAAATTGTCAGCACAAAAAATACTGTTTCTCCGTATATCCCATGTTATAGTTGTATGTATTGTAAATAATCCATTCACTCTTTAGTCCAAACTCATGGCAGTGGCCATTTTGCTACGTGTCCGCCGGAGGACTACGACTACTACTAACGACCGGGGAAGCGGAGAGTAATGCAGAAGACGATACGTTAATGTTAGTTGTAAGTATTCATGTTATGTTAGTTATTTATTATTTTAACTTTATCTAATTCATATTATTAAACTGTCAATGTTTAGTTATGTGCAGTATTTTGTTATCTTTTAATTTAGAAACATTTTGTTTTCTTCTAAGATCGGAAAAGTTACTGTAAACCCGCATCCAGATAATCCAATTTATAGGTAAGAATATTATCTATATTATGCCTTAGATAACACACTTACAGCATTTTTGAAATCTCCAAACAATAATGATACAAATTGCTGCTAAATCAATAAAATATTCATATATTATATTATAATATACAGACAAACAGTGAACACAGCAGCGGAAATGAGCTGGTCGTCTCCGGCAACAGGTTTGGAAGGACGCCAGTACGAGATGCTGGTAAAAAACCTCGCGATCAGGTCGGCAAGGTTCAGCCAACTCGTTAATGAAGAAGTGGGTTATAATAATATTTTTTTATACAGATTTTGAAAACATATATGAATAAAATGTATTTGTGTTCAGGCAACTGAATCCGAAATTCTTAAAGGCACAGGGGGAGAAAATCCCGCCTTAAAATGGAGTCAACCCACTGTTTCTCCTATCATCACGCCAATTTTACATTCGTAAGTGAACACTGAATAGATTTTTCTTTATTTTCAGTCCATAAAACATGATTTTAAACGTATATATAAATGTTATAATTTAGTATACAATTTGCTTATTCATTATTATTGTAGCGTGGACGTGAGCTGTGTGTTGGCGCCGACTATATACAGTTGCGGTGCTGTGACATGCGGTGCGGCCGGGGAACTAAACCTGCTGTCCGACTGCGCGGTCGAGCTCGCCGCTTCGCAACTGAGCCTATTGCTCGCGCTCACGAAACGGTTCGCGCATGCTCTTAGACAGAGGTGCACACCTATTATTAAAAAAGAAATATGTTGCTATGCACCTGAGAAAAATCTTCGATAATTTTAATATTAAATCTGCTGTATTTTACAACTTTCTAGAGAAGAAAGTTCGCTTGAACTAGACGAGGAAACATCGTGCCCGTACGCTATTTTTATCACTAATCTCGAACTGTCAGATTCGTCTCCTACCGACAGCGAAGCCACTTTATCTGAGGGTAAGTAAAGGATATCCTTTTAGATATAGATTTAGAAAAGGATTTATACAAATATAAATATTGAAAGCCGAAAATATATTCTATTAACAAACCAATGATATAATCCTTCAAAAATAGTCAAATAATTTTGTATCCAGAGGTAACAAAGAGCGGGCTGGATGTGAGTCGCAGTCTTGTGTTCGACTCCGGCTTCGAGACGGTAACATCTCACTCCAATTACAAGTTCAGAAGAGACTCGTCAGCGCCCCTGAAGAAGACAGTTTCCATCGCTGGCATGGATTACACGTAAGTATTGAATCTTTTGTGAAAGAACATAAAGCAGTACTATGTAATATTTTAAGGAGACTAAGTAGAATATACATAAAGTATATGATATTTTTTGTATTAAATCTTACGTGAACCATGACTAATAAATATCCATTTAATCGGTTGTATTGACGTATATTAAATATCAATTCAACCGAGACATGTACGGGACGGTTTCCCAGTAGTCGCGGGTTCGAGTCCTTGCCGATATCGTTTTATTTTTCATTCTATATTTATATCAATGTATATTAAATAGTTTGTATAATTAATCGTTCAGTTCACAATATGAGTCAACCGTACTTCGAGTTCATGAATAAGAACCGTGAATGGGTTCGAATATGTATGTTATGTATAATGGTATATTAAAAATGATTTGAAAATAGTTTGTTTGTTCGCGCATACGTAAATATTTTAAAAGAATTTTAATGAAATTTGGAAATAATGTTTTGAGTGCAGAAAGAGGAACTAAAGAGTTTTTATTGTAGAAATTACTAATATTTTCCACGAAAAATTCAATAACTAATTTCTTCGGCTATAATTTCATCATACAATAATACTAAAAATGTATCAATTTTGTATATTATAATGATACATAGCTTATTATTGGTTATTGGTGGGTTAAGATTAGCTTGAGGGGGCACAGACAATAACGCTGGCGACAGCTAGTCAAATAATATATTAATTAATACCCATTTCCAGAGCAAAAGCTTCGGATTACTTGGAATTGTTTATCACGATGGGCACCATAGAGGTGTCTCTGTATGCCAACGATGACGGCTCACAAGAAATCGCATCTCTGAAACCTCCGCCCGGGACATACAAGGCACCGGAACCGGATGTAATCAATCAGATTAAGGCGTGTATTAATAATTACTTATTAATATTATTATTAAAGCTGTATTAACCGCCCCGTTGGTCGAGTGGTTAGCGCAGACGCCTAACGTGTCACGGCGGAACGGGGATCTGGTTCGATTCCCGGCAGAGACAGGTATTTATGTGATAAGCATAGATGTCCGTGTTTCTGGGTTTGGTCGTTTATTAAATATAGTCTCAATATTTATATGTGTATTTCTATATAATAGTATCGTTGTCTAACACGCTTAACAAAAGCAAATAATTTGCTTACTTAGTAGTTAGATCAATGTCTGTAATTTGTCCCGATATTATTATTATTATTATTATTATTCTTATACTTGTTTTAAATGTTTATCTTTATTGCAAAGTTAAAAACATTGGTTAGGACTTCCGAAAGAAGCCTAATAGATGTCACCATCGTACCGATAAAAACGATCACATACAGAATACTTAATTCACCGAGACGGACGGCGATACGGTAGCTCAATTGGTAGATCGCCGGAACGGGTTCCCAGAAGTTCGAACCCCTACCCGTATCGGTTTTTTACATTCTATATTCATTTAAATTTAAATGAGCTTAACATGGCTATACAAGTTTAACGATATTTTCCAACATGTCTTATACTATTTACTTTACCCGTCTAGTATTATCATTGCAGGTGACGGTATTAGAAGAAAAAGAAACATCAAAGGTGGACGAAGGCAAGGATTCATTGACGGCGAGTAGGAGTCTCTCCGAGACCATACGGAACGCCGACATCGGGAAAACTAAATTAGAGGAATTGGTGAGATAGAACTAATATAATATACTACTCTCGAATTGTATAGAGGTTTAGAAAGTGACTATGAATTTCATGAACGTTATTAAAGCTAAAAATTAAGCTTTTTTTCGGTTAGGTTAGCTAAAAAATTAGTTAGGTTAAAAATAAAATTAATTATTATAATATCTATAATTCTACTTAAGTATGAACTACTACCTCTCTGTTATTGACAATATAAATTCCTTGAATTAAAGGCTGACTGTACTGACTTACAAACAATAAGTTATTTTTATGCATTACATTGTATGATAGTTGTTATCCCTTTCTTCCAGCTTGACTTCCAGCTTGACATAAGGCGTCTAAAATCAATTTAAAAATATATAAAAACAATTTTAGGGCCAGATAAGCATACATTATATTCACTTTAATTATTAACTAACTCTTAGACCACATTTAATTAAAATCATTATGGCTTGGATATACAATATTTTATTAACATCACGTCTAAATTGGCCTTTCCTCGTTTATGATATTAATAAAACCCTTTTGTCAAAGTTGGATGAAACGTCATAAGGATTGGTTGGATGCAAACGTCATTGAAGCATTCAGCGAACTCTTCAACCTTATTTAGAGACCGAAACAATTTTGGGATAAAATTAAAGAAACCATCGAAGCTCTATTATTATCTAAGAGCTACCAAAAGACATATCATCGGAAATTCTAAAGATGAAGTATCATCATCATATCATTTGGGAGAGATGTTACAGTAGTAACATCTCTCCCAAAAGATAAAGTAGCCTCAGAGCTTGAGTCACGACTTCAATTCCATAAAATTTATGATAGGTGCTCAAACGAATAAAGTAGGGCTAGGCTAGGTAGGAAAGATCGAGACATAGACATAACAAAATCCTTTATTAGACAAGACGAAAACGATAACTACCGTCTGCACGCGCTAAACCTAGAAATCCAAAACGAATGGGTGATCATAGGAGATTTTTGTATTCCACTAGCTCTGCGTTGGCGCACCCTGCTTTATGTTTGGTCCCCTGCATTATTAACATTGTATCTAAATGCATTCCAAATGACCCTCCCCGATCAAAGTAATTTAGTAAGATGGGGTAAAGCCACCGAAAAGTCTTGCAACATCTGTGGGGAGGCAGTAGGAACCGCGAAACACTTATTAGTAGGGTGTAGGGTACTTTTAGATAAAGTTCAATACTCGCGTTGCCACGATAAAGTATTAGAAATCGTAAGGGAAGCGGTTAGTCTTTCAGTAGCAAGAGCGCGGAAGGGTATAACAACCACCAAAATATCTTTGGAGTTTGTTAAAGAAGGCTGCTCCAAATAGTTAAAAGCGACGCCTTATTCTATTTTAGACGCGGCTCCTGATTCTCATGATGGACACATATAAAAAACATTACAAAATCCCTGAGAATATTCGTGTTTCATCATCCAGACCGGACTTATTCCTGTATTCTAAACATCTAAGGAGCGTGAAACTTGTGGAGCTCACTGTGCCCTGGGAAAGAAATATCCCCAGGGATCACACATTTAAGCTTAATAAGTATTACGAACTGACCAACGAACTGTCCAGGAATAAATTTATATCTTTTACCTTGTACGCGATAGAAGTGGTAGCGAGAGGTATAACAACAAAATCTCTCTATAACTTACTTAAACACCATGGCCTTCCTAGAACTAGCATCGGTTCATTTCTAGAACGTATTAAAAGGCGGCATTTGTAGGTTTTTTCCATATTTGGTTAGGAAGGGACAGGAGTGTAGACAGTGAAGGCGAGCGTGTTTGCGCGTCATAAAGGGGCCCCTTAAAGCTACCCCTGAGTCGCTAGTCCCAGGCATTGTTTGCACTTCTCTCCTTGCAACGCGATGAGCCCAGCACCCGCACGGTGAATCCATGGAATGCTAAGAAGCATCGTCTTGAAATATACCTAAAAGGATTTTTCGTATTTTATGTTGATTGGCATGTTTGTGTGTTGTGTTATTATAATATTTGACGGGGTGTAAGTCATAGTATTATTATACATAGAACAGGTGGGCCGTAGGCATTCCTATGAGCGAGATGACACACTGTATGTCTTTGTCTAATCACACATGCGCAAGATATATTATTACGCGTTTTAAATTTAAATACCTTGAAATTTTTTTAGAACATCTTTTAAATGCTTGAGTTTATTTACTATTTTATTTAGATCTAGTTTCGTTGTTAATCATTTTTGGAGAATTATATTGAGTCAACGAAATTTCAAATATTAGTTATTATAGCTTAAAACAAAAGTTATTAATAAATTAATTCTGTATTTTTGATAACTATTTTATTTTTTCCTATTTATTGTTTATATTGTTCTAGTGAAGGTTAAAAAATCTATAATAATTAATCACATAAAATCAGATTGATACATAACACTTTTTATTTTTATATTTTATTTTTTTTTCCGTTGGATAAAATGCGTTACGCATTCCCATCAGCCAGGAAGGTGATGACGGATGGGGTATGTGTATGTACTACCCGGCAGCTTAGAAGGCGCATACCATCTTTAAAGCTAACCACTAAAACAACCAACGGTCGACTTCAGTGGGACGTTTAGCCACGCCCCCGGCGGAACCCCTTGCGAGGGGCCCCGGTGGTCAACTTAGGGGCACCCTCACTACGTAGGCCTATGGTGAACGAAAGAGGTCACCCCCCCTATGCCGTCCAGGCGCTACGGCTGGAGGAAGGACTCAGGCCGTACCCGTCTTCTTCCACCCAGCCTCCCCGATGGAGCAGCGACACAGCCGGTTACGGCCTAAAACGCCTCGACCCCCGGTTTGCTGTGCTCCACGCTCATTACAGCAACCATTCCTCGGACGCGTGGAGCCTTGCAGTCGCTGCTCCCCAACTGATGGCCCGCAAAGAAGCCCCGATCGGCATAGACCGCGCACTGCAACATTCCGGTACAGCCTGAAAGGGTGTGACCCGCCACGCCACACCGAAAACAGGCGGTAATGCGGTCCTTCTCGGAAAGGCAATTGGCACGGATGTGCCCGAGCTCCTGGCACTTAAAGCAGCGTATAGGCCGCTCCGCCAGGAGCTCTATCCTCACCGAGCTCCACCCGACAAGGAATCACCCTGCGGCCACCAGTGCCTCCGCCTGCTCGAGAGAGCCCTTAGGCAGATCAAGCAGCCTCGCTCCGGCCGCCGAACGACGGATCCTCAGCCCATCCCTGAGGCCGATGTCGCCGAGATTAACCATCACACGGCACACCTCAGGACATGAGCGTAGGTCACGCCCGCCTCTGCTGCCCCGCTTTGCAGTTTTATTAAAACCGCAATAGACCGCGGAGACGGCAGATTCGTGGGTCTCACACGCTGATTTTTCTGCGCTTTCTTGGTCGAGGACGACGACTGTACACTGACCTTACATTTCGAGGCCGGTTTCTGGGGAAGGCCCTACTTTTTCCCCATGCCTTTCCTTCGCACAACCGTGGACCACGCCTCCTCCACAGTTAGCTGAGAAGCAGTCGTAGCGTCGCGTTCGACTGACTGCCTTCTCTCCGCCGCGAGTGCCGGCCGGTGAATCCGCGCTGGGAGGAGAAGCTCTTCAAGTCCTTCAAAGCAGGAATTAATTAAAACTCCCACCGAGGGCAATACGGAACGTCTCTACTCCTCAACCGTGTCTGGACCTACCGACTGCAACCCCGACGACAACCCCCCCGATGAGATCGTTGGCCGACCGACAGAAGACTTAAGATCGTCAAAGTCTTTGCGTACCTTGATGATCTCCTCCCTGAGACACCTCACGACGGAGACGGGCGTTATCCGCCCGAATTCCCCGCGATTCCTCAGGTTCCTCCGTCCGGCCAGAACCTCAATGACCTCGAGAACGCTGTTCGAAGCCTCCTATAGACCCCTAACAATCGTGCCCTTCAGGTGACCGCTCTTTTTGCACACCTCGGGGATCGAGGCTACACCCCTCATTGCAACAGCACGAAGTTGCTGGGCATCCAGGGTGAACTTGGCTCCGGATGGGAAAGGCCTTCAAGGACCTCCTTCCTCCCACACAGGGCCCGAGCGCTCAGTGCGCGCTCGAACTCAACCTCCTCTGCCTCCTCCATGTCTATCAACTCGGCCCTGGCCTTGGCGAGCCCATTTCCGCGTCCTTTGGGCGCACCACGTCCACACCGAGCGGTGCTGCACTTAGCCACTGCAACACCGGACTCGGGATCGGATTCAGATGCGACCTCGGGGGAACTGCGGATCATCCCATAGGTCCGCTTCCTACCAGCGGACAGCTGTGGTTCTGACAGATCGTCGGAATCTCACAGGACCACAACCGGACCACTCCTTCACGCCTCACACTCGGTTTATTTGAACAAGTTGGTGTGGTCACGTGTGCAGGAACTCCGGCTCCAGAGTTGTTCTTGCTCCCCCGCCCCCCTCCCTCGCCCCCCCCCCCCCGTAGTACGAGGCAGATGACAACCGGGGTTGCCGTGAGGAATTGCACAGCGGAGACGTTGACACCCTCCCAGGGACTTATTTTAGGACAAACTCTTTTCACGTTTTCCTTTTTAGGGATGAGGTCCCCACGGCTAACATAAAAACACAAACACACATCAAACAAAACAGAACATAAACGACAAGGACTAAACGAGGTAGGATTGAACAAACAAGAAACACAACCCCCTTCCCCCTGTTGGCCATGGACCGGGCACTAACCCCCATAACCGACCCCCGCGCCGAGTGCCAACTGGAGAACCCGAAGATTCTCAGTAATCGTTGTTGCCCAGTGAGTACCAACAGGAGGTTGCCGGCGATCATCCCCGTAATGAATAATCCCTAGAGTAAGGTACACCAATTATTAATGCCCTTAAAATTTGACTTGCTTATTGTAAAACATTGTTGTTCCATGTGTAACTCGTTCTGTTTTATTATTATTATTATTATATTCAGCGTCATTTAATTTATCACTTTCGTGCTTCATATCTTTTATTTTTCTTATTTATATCTTTTCCACTTAGAATCATAATCAGTGATCACTTGTGTACGTCAACATGGAAGTGTCAGGAGGGCCTATCACGATACTAGATTTATCGTAATAAGCCCTTCTGTAAAAGCACTTTCCATCTCAGTGTTAAAGCTATGAGGGTTCCAAACGCGTCCTGGTCTGAGAAGAACCACACAACAAACTCAGCCGGATATATTTTTTGTTATTGTGATCACTGTTTCACAAACGTCAATCTTAAATGTAATTTTGGAACAACTAGAACCGTCGCAATCAATCGGAAATGAAGCCTAATGATGTCAAGCAATGAAAATGAAATAATAATAACAGAAAAAATATATATATAAAATCTTCGGCCTGTCACACAACCAGTCACCGCAAGCAGCACCCGTTCACAAGCATAAAGCTTCCCAGGCTTTAAATATGTTTAGTAATAGCTTAACACCAGCATCTGTTGTAGAGCGACCGGCAGCGAAACCAAACTGGTTTTTGTGTAAGAGATTGTTTTTACTAAAAATAAAATATGCATATTTTAGTAAAAACAATCTCTTACACAAAAACCAGTTTGGTTTCGCTGCCGGTTGCAACAAGTTTATTAAGAATTATTTTCTCAAAAATCATACTAAATGTGGGTAAGACTGAAATTGGTCTATAGTTATTAGGATCTAATGAACAGCCAGATTAAAATAATGGAATATCGACTTTCTTTCTTTCTTTCTTTATATCGACATAATTTTGAACGATAAGAAGATTTAGTTGCTGTCTATGATCATACAAAGGTTCTTGTTCTAAAATATGATCAATATTATATAAACTTTAGGTGGCAAGATTATTAAACTTTCTGTTAGGATAGTAAAGTAAAAATCTTTTGTATTAGTGGAAATTTATGGCGTTTGCCGATGGAGATGTTATTCCACTGCAATTTTATAAAACTGTAATTCTAGAAATGTTTGAAAATGTGGTT
Source organism: Napeogenes inachia (assembly GCA_959347355.1). Classification (NCBI taxonomy): domain Eukaryota; kingdom Metazoa; phylum Arthropoda; class Insecta; order Lepidoptera; family Nymphalidae; genus Napeogenes; species Napeogenes inachia. Next base: position 1,811,472 of record OY365800.1, on the reverse strand, counting down.
ACTATTATTATATTTCTTCCTTGGGATTCTAGCACATTCTGCAATTCGCCAGAAAAACAGAAGGAAACGTTCCGTTACTTCACGCCACCCTTCAACAACCTAACTTCTATTACAGGAAAAGAAAGAAACAAAAGACAATACAGGTACATTATTACTATTATTATTATATTATTTTAAAATAATAGCTCTTCAATGTTGACATCTTTCTTAAGTTAGTTAAGTAGTGAGTCAACTTAAGAATTGAGCAGTATTTATGAGACACATTTCACGGATATCTTGTATAATTAATAGATGTTATTTGGGTTCATCTCAAATAAATGTATGTATTACCAAGGGGTGACTGGGATAGTGAGTATGGTCCTCAGATATCCCTGTTCAACGCGTGGGTGGGTCTGGGCGCCGGCGCGGAATCGGACAGCTGGAGCGCGGCTCTCGCGACCACAGCCTCGGGAGCCCTCGACCCAGTCACCGAGATACCACCTGCACTTGCCACCCTCAGGATAGAACTGGCTACAGGTACGATGCTCTAAATCAACATACCTCTGTATTATGGAAAAAATAAATATCGCTTCCGAATTTAAGGCCAGGTATCCCTACAAAACACATTGTTAGAATTCGTTTTTGAAATAGTAAACATTGAAATTTAAATCTAAAAAAAAATATGGTTAATTTTGAGGATATATTGCAGGGAATGTACCCGATGAAAAAATGATTTAATAAAATTGGCTCGATAGAAAAAAATCACAAAGTTACCTCTTTTCCGTCTTTTTGTCTCCAATTTTTCGGTTTTATTTCTAAAATAAGCGATTAAACATTATGGGTCTTTTACCAAAATAATGTTCATTGATTTCTCGAGGCATTTTACCCGATAGTTTTTTTTTATTCAATCTCTTATTTTTTTAATTAATTATTCAAGCGAAATTCGGTCCACAGAGAACTCGTCAGTGTCTCGCGAGACGTTGACAAGGTAAGACGTGTATCAAAATTTTTCAGATGCAATTGTGCGATTATCATGACATATGTCATTCCCTAGTTTACCACAGTCTAGCTTTTTCAGTAGGTCCAAAGAGAATAATAAAAATGTTAAAATTGAAGACGTGTCAATCGAACATTTTGCAAAATCATAACTCTCAAAGTAATCGAATTAAAATAGTAGATCATTTGAGACGTGGTTAGTTTACAACTTTATATCACTAAAAGTTTTGTATAAACACCAATATACACTCCGAGTAGGAATCAAACCCGCGACCGCAGATGCAGCACACGCACCATTAGACCATAGTGTTTTCTGTAAATTACATATGTTGTCTCTCTGACTGTCGATACATTCAACGTGAACTGGCTGTTTAAGCAGATACATCTAGTGTGCGACTTCGTGGTCACGCACCAGATAGACGTCCTGTTAGTACAAGAGACCTTTCTGAAGCCATGTAATCGTGATCCGCGCATCGCGAATCTCCGTCTCGTTAGGAACGATAGGGCAACCGCGAAGGGGGAACCACCATCTACTACAGAAGGTCTCTTCATTGCACTCCGCTCGAACCGCCCCAACTAGTTAACGTAGAAGCGTTATTATGTCAGGTGGGAATGACGGGCCATCAGTCGATCGTACTAGCATCCGTCTATCTTTCTCCCAATAAAGGGCCGTCTATCTTTCTCCCAATAAGGGGCCCATCTGGCCCCCCTTTTTAAAGTGACGCTGTAATAGCCAACAGGGCCAACAGTATCGACAGACAAAAATTATTGCAGCGAAACTGATGAAGGCAATGATGGGCTTATGATTGAATTGATAAATGATAAAGAAGGTTTTTTCCAACATGTTGATGACAATTACTTTTTAAGAGACTTACAAGAGAAAGCACGCTACAATAATTTATTTAATTGTAATGCAAGTAATTTATGTTTAGTCGATGAAAGAAGAAATGGACTGATATCGTCTTTTAAATTTGAATGCAATATGTGTAAAAAAAATATATAAATATAGAATGAAAAATAAACCGATACGGGCAGGGATTCGAACACGCGACTACTGGGAAACCGTCCCGCCGCTCTTCCAACTGAGCTACCGTATCGCTGTCCACCTCGGTGAATTAAGCATTCTATATGTGCATTCTATGTGTACTACCAAGTAAAAGGCCAGTTACACGTAACAGAACTACAAAAGTGTCTTTTGGCAATATGGGCAGACGAGAATGAGAAAATATACACACAGTTCATTGAAAAAGATGATTTATTTTGGGACACTAATATGAAACCAAAATTATTAATATTTTATATAAATTGCTTGCTGCCTGAAATCATAGACAGTAGAAATGCAAGAGGTATGCCCATACGAGACATATCAATTCAGAAGGAAAATATGACTGATACAACTAACCGTAAATCTAAAAACCCTGATAAGGAATCAATACCGGCACAAAATATACGCCGATTAAATTTTATTCAATTTTAAATTACTTTAATTAAGATTTACCTATTTTATTGTGATTATACATAAACATAATTTAAATTAAATATATAATTTGTTTTATTTTTATTCTATATGTACCACTTACACTTTATTTATTTACGAAAATCAATAACATTATTAGCACATAAAAATATATTAAAAATGCATTAATATTTTGAAATGAAATATATTATTAAACATGGTTTAGTTCTATACTGTGGCGACAGGATGACGTCACGTGGTCGCTATGTGTAATGCCCGCTGCGAAGGCGCGATGTACCTATATTACGCGGGCGGGGGTTGCACTGAATGTCTACTTTTGCAGGGATACCTGGCCTTAAGTTTCTGTAAATCGACACTAAAATAAATAATTAATATAATTTAGTGACCGACGTTAATTTCTTATAATATTATAAACCATTCTCTCGTTCGTTGTCACGTTGTCACAATTATATATTTATTAAATATTTTATTGGGAAAATACTATAGATCAAACTATACAATTGTTATCTTTGAACAGACTTAAATAGATTTTTTTCAGTATTACTAACGACTATATGCATTTCAATTAACTGCTGCACAATAAATAGTACATATGTGACAGTAGTTGCAATTGTTGTATGTTTTAATTACAGGTGGATTCATGGCACTAAGTAGTGTGAACCCAAAGGGTACAGTTCAGTTGGATATCGAGAGACCTGTTCTTTTTGAAGTCTGCGGCGACCGCATCCGGAGAATTAGTGGCATTGTCGAATTGGTAAATAGAAATTTAATTGTTTTGAATCCCGGACCCAGAAAAAGGGTGTTATAAGTTTGACCTGTATATCTTTGTGTCCGTCTGTAATTAGAAAAATGGTACCAGTCCTCTCCATTGTTTCGATATTTAGTTTTTATTGGTGCGGGTGAAATGTTCTTATATAATATTGATAGTAAATAGTTAAACAAGTGTAGATATGTTTGTAGGTTCATTTACTATAGTAGAGAAACCAATAACTTTACTTACAAAAGCAAAAAAAAAACCAATTAAATTAAACATTCAAAAATCTCTCGATGCAAAAAATCATCTAAAAACGTTGGAAATAATAATACTATATACTAATTGAAGTCGTTGGGAGAGACGGGGGAACGTATAAAAAAGGAAGTACAAGTAAATACAAGTAAATTACCAATGTGAATAACGAAATAACTATATGAAATCTTTTAGGCTAAGTCCTCAATAATTACCTCGAAAAACTTCTTTAAACCGATACCATCGTCAACGTACTTACGACGGCCTTCCAACGGAACGACTTCAATAAGAACATAGTATTATTATTTTTAACCCCTAGAAAGGTTAAAAATAAAACCTGTAAAAATTGCATCAGGGGTATTTAAAAACTTTAATTTAATTTTATTGAAATTAAGTAATTAAATACAAAACACGCCTTTTGTTACAGATGAAAACTAATTTGCGTAAAGAAACACAAGTGTCGGAAGAAACAGAAAGAAATAAACCACATTTTCTGTATAGAATGAGACGTTATATAGGTTTGTAAAGTTTTTATTTAGCAATATTTTTTTATATTTTTGTAACAAATATCTTCTATATTACAGTAGGTAACCAGATCGAGAGCATGACGATCCAAACCGGTCAACTCGGTGTTCGTGGCAGCGAAGGTGTAGCCGGCTGGGGAGCTCTGAGGGTGCAGGTGGCTGCGGGGATGAGACCAGAGAAAATATGTTGCAGGGTGCTAGTGACCGCCGCACTGGTTTCAGCGGGACCGCCTACAGACTGCCGGCACGTACTACTGCAGCCCACGATGGCGGGGTGAGTTTGAATATTCGTGGAATAATTTAGTGGGTGACAGGAAAGGAGAGGCAAATGAAAATATTATATTATTATCTCAATCTAATTAGTAAATTAGAAGACTAGATCATTTATTTAAAATAAATGTGCCATCGACTTCTTATTATTTTATTTTAAACCGTGTAACAAACTATATATTATTGTCGTTCAGTTACAAAAGGCGCATTTCACTGTTTAATTGATACAATTTTTTTTTTAATTGCAGAAAAATGTGTGCTTTTAATTTATTTAACCTAGTATTAACATTATCATTTAAGGTTTACCATATTTTTGTTTCCCTCCTGTTCCTAATTTCCTTAATGTCTCTTCATTTCTTATGGGCGGCATAGCATTTACATATTTATATTTACAAATATTCATTTGTCTATCCAATACATATTGCAATTGCAAAGGAAGTACCTATCAAATAAACTATCCTTAGACATTATTGTACCCTTAAAGTAAAAGTATTCTGATCAGGTTTCAATTTTCTTATTATTTCTTTTTCTTCTTAGAGATGATATAAAAATAATTAAGAAAGTCTATGTATCAAAGAATAAACGTATTACATAACTTTAGCGTATGTGACATACCGCATTTCGTTACGTAATATTTTCTCACGAAACGACCCTCCACAAGCCGCGTTAAGTAACTTAGTCAAATAAAGAAATTTAAAGAACTTAAATAAAATGAATAATAAATTATATTCTAACAAAAAATATTAGACTATATTCTGTCTTATGATAATTGTGTTTAAAAAATATCAAAGTTCTTGCAATTGTTACAACATTATTTCCCAGTGCCATCTTGGACGGCATATGGGAAGTCTGGCGACGTGCTGAAGGTGGTCAGTCAGCAAAGAAACCCACGATTCGGGTAGGAATAGATTTGGATCGAATAGTCCTAGATCTTAGACCCGGTGATCTGGCCACCTTGAGTAACATTCACAAGACTTTGCAGGAATCACTTGGTTTGAAGGTTTGGTTTATTTTATATTTTTAGTTTTTATTTATTGTTCACCTAAAGCAAAATAAGTACAAGCTTTTATTATGACCACTTTCATACATGATATATTATTTAATTACAATCTTTTTTATTTAACATTATTTTATTCCAGAAAACTTCCGAATCATTAAATTCGGAGTCGATAAATGTAGAAAGGGCTTACAATACTGATACAACCTTCAATTCCACGTATACGTCTGATACAAGTGACTATTACAAAGATGATTTAAGGTAAGTAATTATCATTTTTGAGGAAGTTACAAAACTGTATTTTTTAATTATTTAAAATTTTCTAGGAGCGGAGCTTTCAAGATCGTTTCAGGCAGTCAGCTACCCATGGCGTACCAAGTGACACTATACGGCAACACCGTGGCGTGGCGCTACCCACACCCCCGGGCCATCGCCAGACTAGTCGCCTTCCCTATACCGGGACAAGTTTGTTATTTTTAAATAATGATATTATCTACCTATCGAAATACAAAGTTATTCGTCGAGTAGAATGCTTTACGACAGTGTGTATATACGAACGACTAAACCGTATAAATCATAATGGCTACAAAGTATTCATAATAACAAATAAAGTCACTCATATATGCATTTAATATGATTAAAACAAAATATTATAGATGAAGTAATCGGGTAAATATATTCTCAAGGTGGAAGAGGTGGAGTGTGCTCTAGAGCTGTACTGTCCGCTGCTATGTCGCTGGGAGGTGCAAGCGTACTTTCAGTTGCCGGTGACTGAGCCGAGAGAGACACGGCTCAGTATGACGCCCGCGGGTGAGACAAGCTAATCTCAATTAATTATACCTAACTGTTATCCCATACCGGTATTAAAATGTTAAATCTATGTTATCCGAATCGTAAAATAAACAGTATTCTTATCAGATTCCTAATCTTAAAGATAATTATTAAAGAAGATGAAAGGTTTTGTATAATGCTACGTACACTTTTTGTAGATGCAGTTTTCGCTCTCATGTGGCGAGTGAGAGCCTGTTCCGACACGGAACGACCGAATCAGCCGTTCGAATTCGATGCTAGAAAATTCATGCCAAAAGCTGACCCTCTGGTAAGAACTCGAGTATCAGTAGAGAAATAATAACTTTTTTTATATAGAGTACCGGATATAAAATGTTTACTTAGAGAGAGATAAGTATCTTGGATATCTTTATTCGGACACGATTTATGTGTAATGGTATATAATTGTACTATTCTAATTTATAATAATGCGTATTATACTATAGTGCAATTTATACTAGCGATTTTGATAACCAATTCAATGTAGATATATTGTAATTATATATATTCTTCGAGTCGGGCGAGCCGGTGGTGGAGAGCGACTACTACCGTCGCGAGTGCCCGGTGTCGGCGGAGCAGGTGGCGGGCGCACTGCGGGTGGACTCGTACTTCGCCCCGCGACAGTTGCCGCGCGCGCGCATCGCACTGCGGCTGGCCAGCCTCGACCTGCACGCACACAACGACCCGCCTCGCCTGCACAAGTCAGTCTTTATAAAGATATGTTTTACTAATTACGCCATCCATGACTTCATCTAGGAAGACCGGACGTCATACGTTCCGAATGTTAATATCCAATAGCTCAATTAACAATGGCTTATTTTAATATCTTCGATTTACAAGTAATACTGAATAAGAGGATCGTAGCACATTACACACCGTATATAACATAAAGCTATATAACCTTTATAGTAATTATATACCTGCCTTACAAATTATGAATGATTTTTTCTAGAAGGTTGTGATTTTGAAGATATCAATTCACATATAAATTGTTATGTGTATAAAAAAAGATATGATATATATTATGTTAAATTGCAGTTTTTAATTCTGAGATGTTTTGTATATTAATCGTATTATATAGTGAAAATCACATCGATATAAAAACTGTGAACTCTATATAACAATAGAAAATCACAGACTTTTCTGTAGACTAAGTAACCTTTGAAACAAAAGTATTTTTACGGATTTAACTCACGCATATTTAATTAAATTTTAAATTTACATTTAAATCTAACCCGACGTTTCGAATACTTTGCAGCAATCGTGTTCACGGGAAGACAAGATGGAGGTGTCTGTCACTAAGTCAGTTAATTAGTCATCTACCTCCAACCGTTTCTAAGCTTCCGGGCGTACAGTTCAGGATTCACACAAAACGCACTAACAGTATCTTGAGGTCTTACAGTGCGGTCACAGACATGGGATTTTATATTTTTCAAAAGTGGGTCCCAGGTGTTAGATAATCCCCAACCATCTACTCTATTAAAATTAGGAAGTTTTTTAATTTCAATAGCCTCACGAACCATTCTTGGAAAGTAACGTTGTTTTTTAGCGAGGATTTTAGATTTATCAAATCTTATATAATGATTGGGCTTGTCTATGGTATGTTCACACACTGCTGACTTCGATGTACGCCTATGCTTGATATCCGATATGTGTTCCCCAACTCTTTTACCGATGCTCCTCTTTGTTTGACCTATATATGACAAGCCACAATCGCATTCAAGTTTATATACTCCAGCACATTGTAAAGGAATATTACGTTTGATAGGTCTCAAGCACTGGCTCACTTTCCTTCGAGGTTTGTAGATAGTTCTAATAGAAACCTTTTTTAAGATGTTGCCGATTCTGTCAGTAACGCCTTTCATATATGGTAGTACGGCCGGTTGACGCTCAACTGTGGGTGGCTTGATTAGTCCAGTCAATAAAGCCAAAAGTCAAAGAAAACTCCAAACATTGTGAAATTTTGAGGGTTTGTTGAGGAAGGTAAAATAACTTACCCTGTGATTTTGCCGTGCTATGGGGTGAACGGAAAGGATTAGCTTTTTGTTACCGTTCTGTAACATATATTAAATTTGCAGCGTTTTGCAACATACGGAACATTGTTTATTATTAAAAACAATGATATTTGTTAATAAAAGGGGTAAAAAAACAACAAAATACACTTTTCACCCCTTTTCAAACCCTTTCCGTTCACCCCATAGCACTGCAAAATCACAGGGTAAGTTATTTTACCTTCCTCAACAAACCCTCAAAATTTCACAATGTTTGGAGTTTTCTTTGACTTTTGGCTTTATTGACTGGACTATGATGTGGTTTCTGCGACGCTGACATGTTACGGGCAGGTGGTTGTTGAACAAGGCATGCTTGACATGCTGCAGCTCTTCCTCTAGGTGTTCAGCATCACAGATGTGTTGTGCTCTCTGAAACAAAGATTTGCCAACGGTAGGTAACTGGCTAGGGTAGTGGTGTGATTTACCATTGAGGTACCTATCTGTATGTGTGGGTTTCCTATAAATAGTGTGTCCTAATGTATTGTCAGGATTCTTGATAATAAGATTATCATGGAAAGCTAAAGTATTATTTGACTGCAATTCCATTGTAAATTGTATTTTGTTGTTAATGGAATTCAGGTGTTCTAGAAAAGCAGATGTTTGATTCATAGGTAGTGTTGTGAAGGTGTCATCTACGTACCGTTTAAAGATGTTCGGTATAGCCGGTGCAGAGGACAGGGCCCTCGCCTCGAAGTGCTCCATGTAGATATCGGCAACAGCGGGAGAGACCGGGGAACCCATTGCCACTCCATCAACTTGTACATAGAGTTCATCCTTCCATATCAAATAGCCAGATGTTAAGCAATGCTTCAGTAATTCTGCATATTCTATAGGCATGTTGTTATCCTCCAGCTTTCTCTTGACAATTTCAATGCAGTCAATCACTGGAAGTCTGGTAAATAGTGACTGTACATCGAAACTAACCATAATGTCGTTGTCATTTAATTTAACTTGGTGAAGATCATTAACAAAACATTATCCATTTCGTCTTACCGTGAACACGATTGCTGCTAAGCATTCGAAACATTGGGTTAGATTTAAAATATAAATTAAAATTTAATTTAATATACGCTAGTTAAATCCGTAAAAATAGTTTTGTTTCAATGTGTAGTACTCGTGAAAACCTTAGAAAACACTAAGTAACCTTTAATAAATTTTAATTGTTATAATAGCATATGTGTGTATTAGTTAGCACTATTCGGGCTAATACAGGTGCCAATAATTAAGTATTGCCTCCTTACAATAGTAAACAATTGTCGTGTCGGATTTATAAAAATGTTTCAGGCCATGTGACGATTAATTACAGGCAAGCGAGTACCCTCGAAGGCTACTACGTGTCCCGGCCGCTGATGCGTAGTCACCGCGTCTTGAGTCTGAGAGTCAGGGACTGGTCCGCACACGCGGTGATCGCCGCAGCGTCACGGGTTTTGCTCGAAACGTACATCTCGTAAGTGTTCACTTTATAAGTATATATAATTAATTCTATAATCCAATGTAGCGAAAGAATTGATTAATAATTAGTATAATAAATGTTTATTGTTCAAAAAGAAGTACAATACATAGGTCACTAGCCTCCACACTAGGATTTGCTGTGTCGTGGAGACTAGTCATTTTCTTCCAAAAATACATAAAGGCGTGGGTACAGATACAAGTATGTAGGAGTTGGTAAGGTCATACAGGTAAGATAGGTAACATTGCTCAATTAAGTTTAATACAAATTAATTATTGGCGTCCCTAAATTGGTTGACGCCAACCTCCACAGCCTTGAACACAGGCGTAGAATTGCTAGCCTCTCAGTATTCTATAGGCTACATTTTGGTGAGTGTACGCAGGAATTACACGACCTAATTCCCCCATCCCCGTTCCTTTGCCGGACGTCCCGACGCACGGCAGGTATCCATCCCTACGTTGTGGACACTCCACCTGTCCGAACGAAGCGTTATGCTTCGTCTTTTTTAGTACGTACAGCGAAGGACTGGAACAATCTGCATGCGTCGTTATATCCGGCAAAATATAATGTAGGTGTCTTCAAGAGGAGGATGAATAGGCTGCTAGGTTAATGCGCGATACCACCTAAGACTACATTTGGAATGTAGTCAACCATTAACCTAGTTTTGTATAAAAAAAAAAAATAATAATAATACGTGTGTGTATGTGCGTGTGTGTGCGGGTGTGTGTCATATCGATGAGCTGTGTACGTCTTTAAGGTATTTTCAACAGCCCCGATGGTCTAGTCGTTAGCGCAGACGCCTAACATATAGCGACGCAATGGGGCTCGGGTTCGATTCCCGACAAGGACAGGCAAGTATGTGATGACCATTTATGTCTGTATTTCTGGAATTGGTCGTTTATTGAACCTATTCTTCATTTATAATGTTTATTTCTATGTATTTGTATCGTTGTCTAACACTCTTAACACAAACAAATAATTTGCTTAGTTAGGGGTTAGATCAATGTGTGTAACTTGTCCTGTTTTATTATTATTATTATTTTTTGCTTGTATATGTCAGAAAGTAAGTTTGTTTATAATTTTCTAATGAAATTTTCTGTGTTATTATAGTTCATGTATTTTAAATATTTTTTGATATGATTTTTAACTTTTGGTCTGATCAGCTAAATTATATTCAATGAATTATTTAATTTTAAATATATACAGGGTTATTTGTAATTAGTTGAGCACCTTTTGCAGGCAGCCCCTCTACATCAATCCTAACAACATTTGTTCTACGACTTTTTAAAATTAATAGTTTTAAAAATTTAGTTTTTCCCATACAAAATTTATTTATTGCCTCTAAACGTGCATTAAACTTGAGCAAAGAGAGGCCACGCAACTTGTCAAAATATGTGCCAAGGCCACGTGCATAGGGGCGCGGGGTGGCGGGGAGACTCAGCGGCGGCTATGCACGTTAGAACTTGATCATTTTCTAAGGTGTAATAAAAAATAGCATCGTTTTCCACTTTTATTTATTAAAATATTTTCTACAATAGTCAAAACACATATTGTCTAACTGTTTAAGAATCTAATGAAAAAACAAAATCTTCAATAGAAATTGTCCACAAGTTGAATGTCTCAATATTTTTATTTGGTTTAGGAAATAAGGGCACTGTAACGAAACCAAATAAATATTATTTTTACAAAACAATAACTTCTCTTTAACTTACTTTATACATATCATATTAGGTATCTCGTTTGTTAATATTTATATCATGACAATAAAACAATAAGTTACTTACGAATTTCTTGAAGATGGCGCGTAACAGAAAAACGTCATAATTTTCATTAATATTATTTAATTAAAACGTAAGAAGTGAATCGATTGTTTCTGACGTTTAATATTCTCATAGAAAAAACACATAAGTACCATAAAAACAAACAAATGTACACAATCCACTTTAAAAATAATAACTTTAGGCTTCTTAACATGTTGGATCGTCACTATATCACAAATAAAATTATTCTTCATCATGGTTTCTGCTGTTTCGAGTTGTTGTTCGTTCTAGGTATAGCAAAACAGACCTTGTAAAGATTAGGACCCCAATGCTCCATTTCGCAGCCAAAATTCGTATTTCTTTTCATTCTTACTTCTTCTATTTCAGACAATCAATGTATTTTAAAAATATTATAAATTACATTTCATAATTTCTTCTTCATGTTATAATCTTGAATTTATTTATTAGTTTTAATAGCAAGTCCATACAATCGTATTGTCCAGTATGTAATTACAATTCATTATTTAATTATAAAACTCTAATCCGATAATTTTATTTTTGGTTAATGTAAATTGTGTTTTGTAATCCACATACTTGTCATTTTGATTATTTAGTATTTCCATAGCAACATGGTGTAAAAGAGATGAAGCTATACGAAAAAAGCTGGCGCGCGCGTTTAACAGTTTCTGACTTTCGCTAGCCTACTGCGACCTATACTTTAGACTGCTTACAAAATACAGAGTAATAAATAATCGAGGGAGCAAAAATTTTTTTTGTTCGTTTATTCTGAGTTATTTATCAAGATTTTTAAAAAGTCGTAGAACAAATATTGTTGGGATTGATGTAAAGAGGCTGCTTGCAAAAGGTGCTCAACTAATTAAAAATAACCCTGTATATAGGGACCCATATAATAAAAACATCTACCAAAGTTTAGGATAGTTTTGGCTTTACGAAATTTGGGTTTCCTTCTAGACCGAGTGTTAGATACTAAATTTACGCATGCAGTTTCTTGGACTGTTATAGCTACAGCCATATAGTATAGTTGGCGGACACTCAATACACCGATTTCTTGGTACAGTATCTGTGGGGAAGAGAAAGGATATTTTATTACTAACTTTGAGGATGGCCCGTTGTGAACGCTCTACTTTAATTAAATGTGTATAATGTGCCGCTCCCCATGATGTAAGACAGTCATTTATTACGGATTCACATAATGTGCGATAAATCACTTTCAGAGTAGTCTGTCAGCAATTTAACCCATTTTTTTTGAAGATGTGTTATAATTTTTTGATACGTCCACTAACATGTTCAATTTGTTTTGTCCAGTTTAGGTGTTGATCGATATAGATACCGAGGTATTTCATATAAGCCACTTGTTCAAAACTGGTGCATGAACACGCTTTGCCTGTACTTTAACACGTATGTAATTTTACCGATAGGTGTGTAGAGCAAGAGTTTCTTTTAGTGACAGTAAAATTTATGATTTTATTTTTTCCTTATTAAGTGTCAACAAATTATAGTTTAACCAACCTGATTCATTCCATCCTTCTTATCGGAAGAAGACAAACTTTGCGGCGGAGTGCGTAACGTATTCATATTAAAATAAGAAAATAGGACTCGCTCGCTGTAGGCAGCGATGTTATGGTAACAAAACAACTCGTAGCGCTGACAAGTGGCGGCTCCGCGAAGCTTAGCAAGCCGAAGAGCGCGGCAGGTGGTGTCAGTTACGTTAAGTCGTAGCACATGGACATTGAAGTTGGTTTCGGGGCAAGCGCTACGCTGCGCGCCTGCCGTCGGCCTCACGTAGCATGCAGAGACAGAGAAAGCAATTATAGCAGCAGCTGCTGTCCTCTTCGCACAGGCACTCCGCGTTCTGCTATCTCACTAATCACTTAACTGTTCTTCTAGTAATTGCGAATTTAGAACTATTCAAATAGGTTATAATTTTGAAAAACTTAAAATAACAGTATTAGGAATTAAAGCCATAACACGTCCGTTCTCAACGATAGCTGGGACGAAAGAGGATTACGGTCTAATTTACGCATTACGCTAAATTTGGATAAGGAAAAACAATTTATTTATTTTATTTACAATTAAAAACTCCATTCCAATGAGAGGAAATGACGTCTATAAATGCAACAAACAAATTATAAAGGTACTTTTCCATTTCACAGAACCGACTTAATCGACAGCGCGACGGGTACCATGCAAGAGCTGGTCCAAGAGTTCCGTGTTCAAGGCACGCTGTCATTGGGCGTGGACCCACGACTGCGGTTGCGAGTCGGCGATGTACGTGTCGCCTTGCACGTGCCGGGAGTGAGCACGCTGACTGCACTGGCGACCGACTGGCTAGCCGTTTACAATGAGGTAATATCAATAAGACAAGATTTTTTTTCTCACATTATTAATTTTATTAACTGTACTTTTACAATACTTTTCTTTACGGTTTTATTAATAATGCTTATGACTTCGTTCCTTGATTATTTCTTAAAATTGCTGTTTTTAGGACAATAATAACATTAAGTCATCACCAATTAAACTTGATAGTTGAAAGAGGCCTTCAGTTTAAAATTTTCTTGAAATTTCGAATTGATCATTTTCAAAGAAAGGCAAGAGATTTTTAGTTTCCAATAAATGTTCCAGCACATAAAAAACAAGACAGAAAAAAGAGAAACAGTACCCACTAATCAAACAGTGCAAGAAGTCTCAAAATATCTGGATGGAAGGGTGTCCCTGTGGGTACATAATTGCTGTGCAGTCGCTCTTAGGGTGGGACAGGAGGGGACAGATGAAATTGTACCATTGAGCTCCGGAGCAACTCTTGCTTACAGGTTAATTGATGAGAACCATGTATTCGCTATATTCTTTGCGCAATATTAACATTATACGTTATATGGTTCATTTGCAAAATCATAAATTGTTATATATCATTTAATGGTAGATGGAGTTCCCCCTCAGCACCAAAGAAACTGCGCTTTGCACTGGCAAGTCCGGCGGCAGACTGGCACTGGTCTAGCAGTATGTTGAAACACTATACCATATATATAAATTTTGGTATAATAAAAGTTTTGTTCTGTGTAAACTATTCTCAGTATACTAAATTTAAATGAACGTCGAAGCAGTCGTTCATATTGTTGAGTACGACAGTTGCTAATAATTAAATATCAGTAAATATTAAGCATGACAAATATATATTTTTTACAGAAAAAGTAATAGTTTAATACTACCTTTTGTTTAAGGCATCTTTATTTTATCATGCTACCTGTGCCTCCAGGCATATCATTCTCGGGGTCAGCTCAAGTGCGTGTGGACGACGTGTACGTGCACGTGCACGTCGTGGACGCGGGATCGCGACGTGACATGTACCTGTCGGGACGTCTCGTGCTCGCCAATGTGCTCAGACAAAACTTAATGTATAAGGTACACGCCACATTTGTACCATCTATACAGGGTTATTTTTAATTAGTTGAGCACCTTTTGCAGGCAGCCTCTCTACATCAATCCCAACAACATTTGTTCTACGACTTTTAAAAAATCTTGATAAATAACTCAGAATAAACGAAACAAAAAAAATTTTGCTCCCTCGATTATTTATTACTCTGTATTTTGTAAGCAGTCTAAAGTATAGGTCGCGGCAGTCTAGCGCTGTACGAAATTTATAAGGTACCACGCACGTAATACTATTATAACTTATTATTATTTTTTGTTTTATTTCAAACAGTATGTAATAATTACACAATCGTCGTATTGTGTATTAAAATTGTTAACAATGAATCAAGGTAGAATCAGATTATTTACAATAATACAATGTGTTATTTACAAAAGGATTCAATATTTACAAATTACCTCTTAAATTTATATCTCGTCGATACCGGTGCAAAATAGTCCCCTTCATATCCAACACAAAGACCACACCTAAAAATCAACTGTTCACCGACTCCTCTTACCACACTTAGCCAGCACTCGCACTATCTTGATGTACTCGATATTTGTGTTACGGCATCACAGTACTGTTTTCACTAATCGAAATTCGGTTACCGAGTAACGGGAGCTAGCGGGTCGCGCGGCACACGCTTATCTAATTGACCGTGACAAACGACTGGATCAAGTTCAAACGTGCATCGCCGCCGCTGCATCACCCCGCCACCCGCCACCCCGCGCCCCGCTGCTCGTGTCCTTGGCACGTATTTTGCCTACGCAAGGTGCGTGGCCTCTCTTTGCTCAAGGTTGCGAGTTTGTTAAATGCTCGTTCAGAGGCAGTAAACAAATTTTGTATGGGAAAAACGAAATTTTTAAAACTATTAATTTTAAAAAGTTGTAGAACAAATGTTGTTAGGATTGACGTAAAGAGGCTGCCTGCAAAAGGTGCTCAACTAATTACAAATAACCCTGTATAAATGGATGTATGAATGATTATTATTTGTACTACGTGATTTACAGTATTTTATATTTTATTACGCTTTTTGGAACGTAGTTCCTTATCACGCGTTGTGAAAGGGGGCTAGAATGTAAAAATTATAACTAAAAAGATAAATATCTTTAACCGCCCCGTTGGTCGAGTGGTTAGAGCAAACTCCTAACGTGTCACGGCGGAATGGGGCTCGGGTTCGATTCCCGGCGGAGACAGGCATTTATGTGATGAGCATAGATGTCTGTGTTTCTGGGTTTGGTCGTTTATTAAATATATTCACAGTATTTATATGTGTATTTCTATATATTTGTATCGTTGTCCTTACCCTTAACACAAGCAAATAATTTGCTTACTTAGGGCTTAGATCAATGTGTGTAATTTTTCCTGATATTATTATATTATATATACTATATCTTAGGTTTTAATTAATTATTTTCATTATTATTTTTTGTATTTTATTAAATTTCTTAGTAATTCTTTATTATTTAATTGATATTGGAGTTTGTTGCAATTTCTAACAACGCCATCTATTTATACCTTAGCGAAACATAACTACATCTGTTATATAAACATAGTGAAACCTCTAGGTGGCGCGACAATAACTCGCGGGTTTATTGATTACCACTTTTTAATTAAGTTATTTTTCTTTAATCTTTTTAAAAAATAATAAAGGCTTTTAAGGTAAATTTTTTTATTACAATTCCTTCAATAATTAATCGAAAGGAACTTCGTTCCATCCGGGTGCCTCTTGACATCTCTTAGTTATTATTGTAAAATAAATGTTAATCCATGATAATATAGTTTTCTAATAGTGACGTTGAAATACTCGAAAATTATTAATTCAAAATGAGTCTTCTTTTCAAAGGTGCGCAAACGTTGCTCTGAAAAAAATTCGTGGCAGACGATAAATTCAGGAGAAATGAACGCTGAGAGTGTGGGCCTGAGCGTGCTCTGTAACGCTGACTGCGAAACTATTCTTAAGTGAGTTTATCAATCCGCATTATATAATCATTTTGTGTAGGTGTATAATTTTCTTTTAATCAAAAATAATAAGGGTGGCACTAATTAGAAAAAACAGTTTTTTCTGCTAATTTTTTTTTCTAATACTTTCGACGACTCAATTATATTAGAATCAGATAAAGCTTACAGACTTATTCTTGCCTTAGTAGAATGTCAACACTAAACATATTGTAATTAATTAAGAATAAGTACTCTACTGAAATAAACTACATTATATATATACATAAACTTAAAAAAAAAAATGATAATAATATAACTAGGTTGTGCTTTCTTTACAACTTTCTATTATTTTTTTTATTATTATAATCGTCTATATATGTATTGTATATGTTCTAAAACCAATAGTAAAAATTTTCAGAGTGAAATTTACTACTCATGACTCAGGATGGTCCGGGGACATACCACTGAAGGAATGTCGAAAAGAAAATGTACCCTGGCTGGTGAAAGGTATATGTAATTCTGAATTTTAATATTAAATTTATTAAAATTGTGTCCAAAAGTCATCCTTCTGTTCATCCCTCTGCCAACAGTGTACTAGATGACGTTAATTGTAGGTTACATCACGCTATCATTGTACTCGATGTTTTGGTTATATTTATTAAGGCTAAAGCCTTTAAACTAGGGGAAGGAAACTATATAATTAGGAATCGCAACTACGTTTCGATTTCAAATCATATATCATATCATATCATATCATCATCAGTTTATTCTTGATTTTTTTATGTCAAATAATATGAAAACGGAAACTAATTAAAATTATATTTTATTATCTTTGTGTTTAAGCTTTAGTGAACCACGATGATTATTATTATTATTAAATATATACTTTATTTACTTATATATTATGGTATTCTATTGTAATGAAGTTTTATATATATTAAATCTTTACTTATTAAATTAATTATTTTAAATAAAGAACTCAAAAGTTATAAGACCAAATAATTACAATTAACGAAACGAAACGCGCCGGCAGAGAAAACGATATTATATCCGATTGGATACGAAATATTTCGGCGGTATTGATTCGTGAATCGTAACCGGATATTTGACAGATACAGAGATATAATGTTTTTGAATGCTATATAATATCGGATTTGATATGACTCGTATCTCACCTCTACTTTTAACATAGTTTGATTTGAATAATGCATTCTCAATTCATCAATAATATGTCCTGCTTAATTTTTGCATTTGTTAGGTCGGTAGTAGACGCAATGTGGTAAGTTTATAGCTAACAATTTACATAGAGTAAAGGAAATCATTTTAAAATATGTTCATCGAAAAAAAAAGCAAATGAAGATGCCTATCTGTCTCTCTTTCTTCCATGTGTGATTATACAAAAGTAAGTAGCGGTCTCTCTTCTTGCCTCTTATTATTAGTTAAACATTACAAATTAATAATATTTCTACCCATTTTCGAGTTAATTACATTAAAAATATAAAATAAACCTTTTCTTACATATATATCTTATATATATGTATATGTATGGGCTTTTAAATGTTATTTATAAAAAATCGTTTGGTTATTAATATACGTACCGTGTAAATGTTGATTTTTGGTTATTAAACAAAACTCTGTTTCATATTTAATTTATAAGAAGTAGCAATGTTGTTATTCAATTAAGGATCAAATGTAACTAAAATATACGCCCACAACCCTCTTATAATTATAATCCTGTCGTTAAAACAACACAAACCTCCAGTACCAAGTGCGGGCGAGGTGTCGTACACGTCGGTGTGGTGTCGCGTAGTACGAGGGCGCGACGATGCCCGCGTCATTGCGACCGTTTGGCCTTTCTATATACTACGGTCGCATCTGCCGCTTGATGCCGATGTGAGTGTCTAATAATTACTACCACTCTCAAAAAAGCAAGATTCTCAATTCATCTATTCCTTTTAGAAAGCTTAACAACAATCTATCTAGTGATACACAAGTTTTAAAATCAAAAACTTACTAGATCTTATTTTTCCAGGTACTAATATCCTCTGACACAAGCCCGGCACAGAACACAGAAGCGTCTCCCCCAATAATACAAACCGCTACTGGTCGTGGAACTACAACGCATCTTATTGCTCCTGGGACCACGGCCGCCAGACACACACTAACATTCCAATACAGGTAATTATATATACCCAGTGTCAAATGTAATTATTGTTACAAGACAAAATGATCTTTTCTGCCCGCCGGGTGGAAAGTGACAACTTTCGTCCCGCTGCCAAAAATGAAGTTGCCGCTTTCCGCCGGCGTCGGACAGAAAAATTACATACCTTGGGAAGTGAAATAAGACTCTTAGAAATGCAATACTCGCTATAACTGACCAAAAATCATAATCCATGGATTAATATCGACTAGATAACGACCTGTTATCATCTCTTATTGAGACCGAACATTAGTTTCCCATCACGCTAGCATGGATCGAACTTTATGATATAAGAGCAACGTTATCTGGCGCAAATAATTTAACGTTATTTTTATTGTTCTTATACAAATCGCAGTTTACTATAACGCGATCGAAATAGTAAAAAAACTCGCACTAGGCACTGTGGTCCTTTAAGAAAGAAATTACTATTCTTGATTATGGAACATGGTGTTGTTATGAGACTTAATTCCCTTCTCAGGAATAGGTAACATGCAAAAAAATTTAAATGGTCTCAAATATTTTTTTTCGATTACTTTTTATCATCTTATTATAATAAAATCATTTTTTTTTAATTTACTAATCATTTAAGGACATAAAATAATTTAAGAAAAGTGTAAATTTAGGGAGCGAATTTTAAACTTCCAAAACGCGCCACCATTGGTCGAAAGGAAATGTGATTCAATTAATCATTCAATATATCGGCGTTTAAGTTCATACTGTAGTATCAGTGTGACTGAGAAAAATAAATAATTTAAACCTATATTTTCGTGCTTAAAGGTTTTATTAAATGATACAATTGTTTAGGTAATCTTAAAAACATTTTCTAAATACTCGAACAACTCTAACAAAACAAATACCTACAAACTCTTTTTGAATAGCAGTTAGCATGCTACTACACAATACGTTTTTAAAATGTTTCTGCCTCTGAATCATTTTTCACTTCACTTGACTCATGATAAATAACTTGGTTGATAATCAGCAGATATAGAAGATATAAGATGCTATAGAAGTATTATCAGCTGCGTTTTCAGTAAACAATTTTCTTTTTAAAACATATAGTTTTACTTTTAAAACTGTTGTGTAACAATGTTGTGTGTTAAATGAGGAAATGGTGACAATGCTACATTTTGTTTTTCAGCAGGTATATTTACATTGACACCTTTATTTCCATACTTCGGTTTAATATTAACTTGCACAGCTTAGTCACTTGGTAATTTATCTTTAATATGCGAAAAGCAAGGCTCTGCCTTATGATCATCACATTCAATAGTACTGAGTCTTGGCTGATTAATATCACAGACATTTGTATGGTAAGTACTAGGACTTACTACCTATATCACTTCTTCGTAAAGGTCACCAATTTTTTTAAACACTATTTTGGATAGCTAAATCTGAAAAGGCTTCATTAACCGATGTCAATCTTTGCCTTTTGACTATGCACAGTTTCATTCTATCAGCTGGTGTTTTTGCCACAAAAATATATAAGGAACAACTCCTTTCTTCAAACTTAGATTACATCTTTCTCCTTGTTGTTTCGTTACACATATTATATTCAATACAATTTGCTGTATCTTCCTTAACCTGAAATAAATCGACAGACCATAAAAATTGCGTAAAACAAAAAAATATTACGGTTTTTATAGAAAGTTATACTGAAATTTGTAAGATAGGTTAGGTTAATTTTAAACTCAAATTTTCTAATGTTTAATACTTAGTATAAATTTAAACTATTAGATTAAACTTATTATAAATAAAGTATACTTACGTTAAATTGATCTTCACAACCATATAAACACGATTTAGGACATATATTATCCCTTTTAATTACCGTATGGTAACCATTGTTTTTGTATTTTCGCATCTCTTGGAATACAAAAAACATTTTGTCGGGTGTTTTTCTAATACTATTTTTGCACTCCGGTACTATACAATACTCGTAAGATGATTTTTATTTTCTTCCATGACTTGTAAAGCAATTAAAACTTAAAATATGTATGAATTAAATAAAAAGTTCATAGTAAACATTGACTGGTCGTATCATTTGACGTCACGCAAAACGCGCGCAAAATGGCGGTGTTTAAACGTTTCAAATTTACTCAATGTTTTAATTTTCACTTTGAATAAAAACTAGAATCTTTTCAAGCCTATTTATATATTTTTCTACGATATAGAGAGGTAAATGATTAATTTACGTCAAAAAAAAATACATGAATATTCCCTATTACGTGTCGATACATACACTTGAGCCGATGTTTTGACACCTTTTACCAAACTCATGCCTTCCTATAGTGCATTCTCCTTAATTTTGGATTCCTATTAAAAGCCGTTTTCAATCATCATTCACTATGACGTTTTTATGAGTTCTTTTTTTGGACATTTTCTTAGATTTTATTTTATAAATTGCCTTTAGTTCCTTATCCGATTCCGTAGGTAAATAAACTCGGATAAAAAATCATTTTGATTATTAAAAATAACTGTTTGTTAAATGTTTAGAAATATAGAATGTCCCGTGACACGTGAGGCCGTCCCGCTGCACTACGGCGTCACCGACACCTCGGTGTTCGAGAAACCCTCACCCGTTAGCAATATTGAAGAAGTTGTGGATATTGTACACAAATGGTAATATATATAACATATATATAATTAATTTAATAGCTCATGTTAATTACAATTAAAATTACTCTAAGCACTTATTTTTTACACAATTATGTTTTAACTTCTTTTTTTTTATATGTAAAAATAAATAATGTTCCGTTTGTCAAAGATACTTAAACGGTATCCCAGAAGTCAGAGGTTCAAGTCTAACCAGTGTTTAAAATGTATTATTATCTATATATTATATACTATACGATTAGATAAGACATATAAGTGGCTAAAATATAAAATTTAATGTAATTTTTAAGGTTTGAAAAAAACGGGAAAGAGGCGAATTCAACGTGGCCATACTCGCTCGTCACGAACCACTGGCCTGGCATGTGGTCGCCTGCCTTGTTGCAGCCTCGTTGCGACGTCTCCGTTAGTATATCAGTGTTATGATACTTTTTAAGAATAGGATAAAGATATCTCTTAGTAAAAATTCGGGTGGAGATGTTTGCTTACCTTTGAATTGACGATTCCGAGTTCAATCACCTTTCTTATCTCCCATTGTAACATGTTCCCTCCCCGCAGGTGAGGTACGCGGCAGTGCGAGCTGCGGGTGGTTGCTCCCTCGAGTTGCGGCTGTGCCCCGTGGTGCTTCTCGCCAACGCGTCGCCGGTGTCGTTGACGCTGCGGGCGCACGACGCCGCGCCGCTCTGCAGACTGGAACCCGGGGTTGCCATCGCGCCTCCCTCCGCAGTCGTACAGGTATCACACACACGAACACATGAACATGCACACGAAGAGATGTGTAACGATTATAAAATGTAGCGACTGCTTTGTGACTGCCACAAAATAACAATAATATATGCTCAATTATATGGCAGTCCTTTTCCTTACTTCTTTCCCTTCCCTATCTTACTCCTCTTCATCCCTCATATTTAATCTAATAAATACTCCCAAAGAGTAATTTGGTATTTTCATTACATTATTGACCCCGTGCATCGACATCCAATTATGATCAGATAGACCTTTGGATGCCATCGCGTCAAATCAATAGCGACAATACACGATGAAGAGCGTAAGGTCTGATATTGTCGAAAACTTATAAGATTCGTTTCCAGAAACCATTCTTCATCTCGGTGGAGATGGGTCGGGAGACGTTCGTGAGTAGTCAGCTGCGGGTGTGTAAGGAGGAGCCTGGTCGCTATGGCAACCCCGCGCCCGGACATGTGATGCTGGATAGAGCCACTGACTTCGCCATACAGTGCAACCAAAAGGTAGAAGAAATAATTGTGTCAACTTACAGACAGGTATATAATAAACCATATCCTATTTTACAGGTTGCGCTGTTGACAATGTACTATGAAATAAAGGAAGACATCAACGTGTTGGGTATCACGTCTACTTTTATACTTATTAACAGACTTAACACAGATCTTTTGGTAAGATTTTTTCTATATACATGTTTTTTTCCTTCATTTTTTATAATAACTAATTGTTTTTAAAACAGATCCAATTCATCATTCTGTTGTAGGTATCAGCGATAGCAATACCGCACGAAATGGATGCAAATTATATTTTACGCCCGAAAACATTCAAAGTTGTACAACCTACAAAAGAAGGAACGTAAGTACCCTTTTTATAAATACCTTAGACTTTAAAACTCAAATAATTACTATCTAAGTTTTTTTGCTGATCTGAGACCTGATCAACAATGTTAACAACACACAGAAAGACAACCATTCCTATTGGAATTATGCATATGACGTTCTAATATTTTTATTCATGAAAAATTTTAAAATTATTAATTATTGCTTTCCTTGTGTTCAATAATTATTGAATTAATCATTTATTTTATTTTTTTAAACAGTCTTCTTGAAAATGTTAAAATATGTTTCTATATAGATGTTCTAGGTATAAATTTTACTTAAAATTTGTATGTAAATAATATTTTTTACTTTCAAACTATTGCAGTCTTCAAGGTACCCCTTTGTGTCGATTCTGGGTTCGCGGTCGCTGGAGGGGAGGTGACGCAGAAGAGCTTCGCACGTTTCTGTGCCTTGCACTACCAACCCTAGAGTACCCCACCATTACTCCGGTACCTGTAGCGCTGGGTGTACCGCCGGTGCGACGAGCTGTCGCCTTGAGGGATGAAAGTGGACAATCTGTAAGTACAATATATACGTTTATCGAATTCATTATTTGTGAAACTTTGTTTAGTGGTATTTCCCTGGAATAGTCGGGTTTTGTTGGTTTTATTTTTGTACTTACAAAATATGCACTTGGACAGCTAATGCATTATAAAATCCGTCTCAATTTTATAAACGACATGTATCCAGATATGCGTGGTGGTAAGCCAGGTGCGCCACGAGGCTCGCTGGCTAGTGACGGTGTCGCCCGACCCATGTCCGCAGCTGGTGGTGCACAACCGCACCGCCACCACGCTGACGATAGCGGAACCAGTACCCGGGGATGCCCCGCCCGGGGTTGTTCAGGTTTGTTACTAGTAATATAAGTATGGACAAATATATATGTAATCAGGTTTGAATCTTCTAAACCCAATGAAACTTATTTCGTTAATATATAATAATACATATTATATACTAATAATAATACATATTTTATACTAATAATAATACTCACAGGCCGTGTCCGAGTGTCCGGGCGTGCGCTGGTGGTGCAGTGTGGAGGCGGGACGGATGACGCACTATTCGTCGCCGACGCACTGCGCGCGCTACCCGCAGTCCGCGAATGCGTCCCGCCTGGCGCTGCCCGCGCTCACTGTGGGCCGGACTACTGGTACTTTCAGGAAATACGAAAACTTGAAACAAATTACATGTTGATAATAAATACATATCTCATATACAGGGTTATTTGTAATAAGTTAGCCACCTCTTGCTGGCAGCCTCTCTACATCAATCCCAACAACATTTTTTCTACGACTTTTTACAAATCTTGATAAACAACATAAAAAAGAAATAAAAAAATTTTTGCTTCCTCTTTTACTTATTATTCTGTATTTTGTAAAAGTTCTTAAAAGGTCAACGCCTGGGTGCCATACCTACGCTCAGAGTTAATGCCAGTTCAGAGACAACAAATAAATTTTCTATGAGAAAACTTAAATTATAAAACCTATTGATTTTAAAAAGTTGTTGAACAAATGTTGTTGGGATTGATGTAGAGGGGCTGCCTGCAAGAGGTGACCCATTAATTACAAATTTTATTTCACTAAATATAATTGTATTAAATTTTAAAAAAAATGTATATTCAGATGAAGGCGAATTAGACTGGAGTCAACCAATATCAATAGCAGAAGGCGAGCAGCTTCTACAGCTATCGGGAGGCGTGACTATGAAAGTACGCGTGCGCACACACCCGCACTCCTCGCTTGTTGAACTGCAGGACGTCGATGAGGTATGGTATCAAAAGCCATGTGTACATATTTGTTTTATTATCTCGTCCCAAGGGTCACAGAAACATTAAAATAACTAACGGAAAGTACATCAAGAGAGCCCACTCTCAAAAAAGCAATTCTGTTTTAGAATCGAAACCACCTCTGGCTCAACAGTAATGACAACTAACTTCTTGATCAAAATACTGTCAAATTAATATTATATAATAATTGTTGGCAGTGATTTCACCTGTTATATCGCATCTATATTTTCTGATACTTCTGGGATAAATTATACTTATAGTTTTAGACTTAGTAAATTAGATAATAAAATGGACTAAATAGAACACATTAAACAATAAAAAGTTGCTTATTTTCTTATCACGTTATCACTTACTTATTCACTTATAATTATTTATAAGCACATCATCAGAAATCATTTTGTAATTACGTGATCACAGACAGACATTTAAATATTGTATATATATAAAGCCAATGTGTGTCAATAGAAAAATTGTGTATATTGTTTATCTTATTAAACATTT
The DNA here is from genome assembly GCA_959347355.1 of Napeogenes inachia. Lineage (NCBI taxonomy): Eukaryota > Metazoa > Arthropoda > Insecta > Lepidoptera > Nymphalidae > Napeogenes > Napeogenes inachia. The sequence goes on along the minus strand of OY365800.1, from coordinate 1,786,047 downwards.
GTTTCAGCACGATATATCCGCAAGTGACATAAGACGACGTCTAATCGGTGTTTTTTCTGAAGAATCTCTGACAACTCAACAAGTAATAACTAAAAGAAAGCGATATTAAATAATAATATATTGGTGTCTTCTTAGAGATCTTATGATTATGGAACACTATACAAATGGTTTTTTTTTTTTTCAGAAAGAGATTAATTCAAACGAGCTGAAAAAAAATGCGCGAATAAGCGTTGATGACAAACGTACGTTCTTATATATTAATATAAATTTATATTTATCTTATTTTATTTAAGTGTATCTGGTTTGTATATACTTTATATGAAAGGTTCAATTCTTGTTAAAACACTTACGTCTTACCCTTTATACTCTATAACATACATAAAAATAAAAAGAAAAATATTTAATGATAAATTGTCTTACTATATACATGTTTTAAGAGAGAGTATGTGCTCAACAAGAAAAATGTAGATTGGTACACTTATATAATAAAATTCTCTGCTAATGTATTGCAATCAGTATTAGATATCTCGGCTCCACTACTAGGAGATATGGGAAACCAAGACCCGGAGGAAGTCACACTGATGTCCACTAACCCACAGGCGGAGCTGCTATCAGCGTCGCAAGTTATTATAGAAGTAAGTCAATTATTGATATAAGTGGTGATATTACTAGTAAAATAATAAAATTCTTAATTTTTTTTACACCATTGATTCTGACTGTTAAACTGACTTTTTTTTTACCCCCGACAAAAAAGAGGGGTGCTATAAGTTTTACTTGTCGATCTGTGTATCGTGTCTCTGTGTGTCTGTCTGTGGCAAGTTTTGCGGCTAAACGCGTGGACGGATTTAAATGCGTTTTTTTTAATCAAAAGCTATGCTCGTCGAGATGGTTTCTTATCGAAATAGACGTCTCCAAGATATTGACGTTTTATTCGTGCGGGGGAGAGGTTCTTATGCAACAAATAGCTTTTCCCAGCGGCTTCGCCCGCACTGTATAAGAAAAAAAGCCTTGTTATGAAGGCCAAATGGTTTTTACACTTTCTTACTCAGGTAAAGTACTTTATTAGGGATAGCTGTTGCACGTGACTGCGTCCACGTAGACTGCGAAAATATACTTATATGGCTTATGATCGTAGTCATAAAGAGTCACGGGCAACAGCTAGTGATAATACAAATCCCTTCATTATAGTGTCATTAGTGATTGTAAATCATTTTAAATTTAAATGTTTATATTTATTAATATTCGTATATATGAAACCTACATATCTACCTACCCATATGAAAAAGTCTTACATGTTACTTAATGCATTTATAATTTATTACATTGTCGAAACTTTCACTCGGATCCTTATTTTATTAAATACTAGCTTTTGCCTGCGTCTTCGCACGCCTTAAATTCGTAGTAAAACAATTCCCCTATCCTTTTTTAAGTATCGGCTTCTATATGATTTGTTTTAGTGATACAATCAAAATTATCACATCGGCAGACATCGCTCACTGTCAAAAATCTATTTAAAGTTTTTAATAAGGATACAATATTAGACACTGTAATTTTTTATAACTCTCTTGTTTTTACTTAAACGTCAAATTATATACTTTTTAAGCAGAGTAGGTACTTAACAACCTTTATGACGAGATATCACACTTATAGATTTTCATTGAACATAATTGAATTGAGGAATTCTGAGCTACACATTCGACGTTATTTTGACCATCAAATTGCAGGTCTGGTTTTATTAAAATAAAAAAATCTATTTTAAATGCTAAATTATATATATTAGACATTCAGTTATCTATATACATTAACAAAATTTTCAACACTGAACTTTCACAAAAGCCATTTTGAGACGGTTTGCACGGTTCCATATCATAGCGGGCCGGCCGACCGTACCATCGCAAACGCGATGACCCTATATTTTAAATCTGTAATATCTTCGAAAATATTCATTTAAATTACAATGCTGTAAAGGGGTATATAGTTTAATATTAAATGTAAAATGTATTTAAGTTACTTAATAAGATAAGGATTAAAGCTGCATTTCTTAATATCGCTTCGTAAATAAGCCATTATTTCTCGTAAAAAGTAAAGGATAAAAATTGGCTATTGTTAGACTATTGGTAGGGTTATCCCTAAGAGATAAACATATACCATCGCGGACTTTCTTGTAGAACTCTTTAAGGTATACAATACTTATTACATTATTTTGATCTATCTCGACGAGTTCAGCCAGCGTTTGCAACGTAAGCAAAACAATGTGTTTGTTCACGACTTCTCATTATAAATCTTGAAATTATCAGTGGTTCTCTAATATATTAAACATGTTATTATATGTTATTACATGTTTATATATATATAAACCTGCCTCTTGCATCACTCTATTAAAAAAAAACTGCATCTGCACTGCAGTTTTAAAGATCTAAGCATACATACAGACATAGGGACAGATGCGAAAAGCGACTTTGCTTTATACTATGTAATGATTAAATATATATATTTATCGTATTAATAATATAACCTTTGTACATCAGAGGGAAATATAGCCAATGTTCATCAGGGACAATGTAGGATTCTACTGCTAAAAGATTTTTTTAAATCGGTCCTGTAGTTTCGGAGCCTATTCAATTCAAACAAACAAACAAATCTTTTCTCTTTATAATATTAGGATAGATTAATAGAAATATTTAAATAATTGGCAATTTTGTGTGTTTGTAGGTTCATTTAGTACAATTAAGAAATCAGTAACATAACTTTAAAGGGCAGAAAAAAAAAAAAAATTAAAAAACCCCCGATACAAAAATACCTCTAAAAAGAATAAAAATAATATTATTATGTACTTCTCTAAGTCTTTTTGAATCGGTTTTTTTTCAATTTTTAATTAAATTTGTTTTAAATATATTTTAAAAAATTTATAAGTCATGCTCAGTACTGATGTGTATTTATACATTTCATATAAAGTTGTATTTAAGTACATAATCGTTGTTTTTGCCTTTGGTCCAGGAACCTCTTCAATCCGAAAATCGTACCGAAGAGAATGAAAACAACAACACAAATCGTGTATTGTTGACAGTGGACACAGAGCGGTTACAGGACATCCCCGGTATCGTATTTTACTATATTAATTAAGGGGCCTTCCATTCTGCATATAAATATTGTTACCTAACTAATGTAAAATATAGTATATGGTTGTAGTAGCGGTATAGCTAAATACTGTTCTGTGTCCCGTTCATACTGTTGATTTTAAACAAAACAATATTATAATAAATATAGCAATACAGTATTACATTATAATACAATAATTTAGAGTTCAACGACGGTGAAATGCAGAGCGCGGTTACGGTCGCCCGCAACGACTCCACTGATCTCTCTGAGACATCCTATCTCTTGGAAGAGGTTTATGAAAAAGGTTAGTGTAATTATTACTTATATTATATTATAAAGTGTCTTAATAAACTGCTTTTGATAGTTACTATACTATAATACTAGGAGGGTTACGGCTTATGATTATGAGGAATTTTTGGATGTAGGTATGCATAAGGGAAGATGTTGTTTTATTTTAAGTACATTAAAAGAAGAAAGATTAGAAATCTACTGTTGTTATTATTAATTACAGGTAATTAATTTATTTAACCATACACACTGAACACTTTATCCCTTCCATTGTAGAAGTTAGGTACATAAACCTGTTCCTGTAGAACAAATAACAACTAAGGTTGAGAAAAGGTTGGACTTTTTCATTTATATTTGTAGTTATTATTGTTCATTTATATTTCATTTATTCATTTATATTTATTTTTATATTATATTGTTCATTTATATTTGTAGTTATTATTAAATTACATAATGATTATTTCTGATGTATATTACGTATGCTTTCTATGAAATAAATGAGAATATAACATGTTCACAGACTCCAGCATCACCAGCACCGGTTGGAGCGAGCTGGAGCGCGGGCGCTGCGTGGCTGGCAGCGTAGCGGTGACGCTGCGTGCGGCGCCCGACGTGCTGCCGCTATTGGCGCTACATTTACAGCGAGTCGCTGTGCTCGTGCACGCTGACGCTAGGGTGAGTAGTAACTACAGTGCTTGTTAATACAAAAAAAGATAAAGGGACACCGGTACACGCTGACTTAATTTTTTTAGAATATGTAAATTACAAAGACATTGTTTTTGATGTGAAACTATGAATTTATTTTTTAATGTTGAATTATATATTGCCTCTTATTTTATAGGTTTAATTCGCAAATTGTTAACATTTGAATTGTCTCAATAGTGTTATGCTAATGTCATTATATTATGACTGGTTCGATGACTATTTTCTTATATTAACTAACTTTTTCCTACAAAGGTATACGTTTTTTTTTAATAATTTTATAGCGAGTTCGCACAACAATATCAATATCAGACGTGCAAGTTGACAACGCGCAGTACGAGAACGAGCAGTACGATTTTGCGGTGATTGCCACCACCCGGCCCGAGGCGGCACCGGGAGCGGAGCGTTGGCCCCCGCTGTGGGGAATGGCCAATGAGGTGTTTAACTCGCTCTGCGGAGACGCACGACTACTCGTGAGGACGTGCCATGATAAATGGACAATCGGAAAAAAGTCTTATAATGGTATGAATTTATTTAAACGACAGTATTTTAATCTGTAGGCTATAGCCTTTTCTACATCTAATGTCTTATCCTTCATCTTCCTCTTCTAGTTAGTCTATCTCCTTATGATAGTGTTCTGCGTATTATTGTTGATAGTGTGTTTGATGATATAAGTGATATTCGTGTACCAGATGATGATGATGGGTGGAATTGAACTGGTCTGGAACAGTTCAAGACAAAGAAAAATTACATAAGTGCTGTAATAGGTCACTTGTAATAGGTCAGATTAGTTGCACAGTTTTAATGGTATAATAAATTTCAATGACTTAAAAAACATTGCTGAGAATATTTTAAAACTTTTTACAGACGTTTTGTACAAACTCGCAATGTTTGGTATTTTCTTTCTCGGATTTGTTAAGTATTATTATAATATTATTTTCGTGTACAACTTTGCTTAATGTTTGTGTTTACTAGTTAAATAATTTCAATTAGTTATATAATTATTAAGTCGTATTTTTGTTTTTGCAGAGTTAACGGAAGTGGAACTACGCCTAGGGCCGCTTGGTCTCTACGTGGAGGACGCATATTTGGGTGCAGTGGTTGACCTTTTCCACTTAGCTGTCCCCGTGACAAAACAAACTTCGGAGTCTCTAGCTCTAACTGAATGCAGGATACTACAGAACCCGCTGCGACTTAGAAAATTACAAATTTATCCTCTGAATTTGACTCTTACGTTACATACTGCAGTAAGTAGATAATCGAATCTTATTACTCTTAGTTCCTTTATTTCCCCAATGTTAGATTAAAATATAACATTTTCCGAAACATATATATCTAACACTACACACGCAACCCTCAGGTGCGTATGTATATAGCGCTGGACGAGAGCCCGCTGCGGCTGAGTGCGTTCTCGCTACACGATGTGATGACGTCACCGGAGAGGCTGACGCACGCGCTTACAGTACACTACCTCTCCGCAGCTATACTTGGCGCTGGTTCGAATTATAATATACTTTAACAATTTACCATTGAAAATAATTTTAAATATATATGAATATAAAATAAACTTAATCTCACCCCGTTTCCATACTATATTTGTTGTTTGTTTGTGCACTCACCACGCTAGTTTACCATTCTGGTCGGTGGTGGTAAACTAGGATAACTTAGACCACATACATACACTCAGGTTGGGTAGTCGGGGGCCTAGAGTTGCTGGGGGCTCCTGGTGCACTGGCGGCGCGTGTAGGCAGTGCAGGGGGTGGGGTTAGAGGCGTGGCCTCCGCTGCCGCTGCCGCACTACTACGATCTCTCAGCGCCGCCGCCGGCTCGCTGGCGAGAAACCTGGACCTGCTGGCCGGTGACCACGAACACGCGAGACGAGCCGCTGCTGCTAGGTATACTTTACTTATTGAGGTTTATAGTATTTGTTATTTGGGAGCCATAATTTGAATTAACTCAAAAAATATTGCATTTCTATATACAGGAGACGGCCACCATCAAGTCTTATGGCTGGGCTTGTAGCTGGAATCACAAATTTTGCCATCAATATATTAGGTAAATAGTAATTTAAGAACTTTGGAGTAAATGGGTGCTAAGTATTTTAAACAAAAGACTTTTATTGATTTATGTACGCAGGCGCAGTTGGAGGTCTCGCTCACCACCCACTGGTAGGAGTTGCTGTGGGCGAGAGTGGAAGTGGCGCGGCAGCATTACGTAGAGGTATCCTAGGAGCCATTACCAAACCCCTGAGTGCCACAGCTGATCTCGTGGCGTACGCCGGTCACGGTCTACTGACGCAGACAGGCTGGGATACAGTACCACAGGTAATCTTATTTATGTTTTGTGCGGGTCTGGTTCAAATTTTTTTTCTTGTTTGAAATTTGTATACAATTAATCGAGCGTATAAATTACTGTTTTTGTTTTCCTAAATAATTTGTTTTTTTATAACAAATTTATATTAAAAATTACGTACACCAAAATTGGTCAAATCGGCGATGATATTTGTACATACGGTAATTCATTTTTATTTATTATAACTTACTGCTCAATAAACGCAACACCTAAATCGCTGGGGTTAGTAACTGGATTTTTTTACTATAGGATCTTTTTATTGTGTAATAATAATAATAATTCAAGTTCAAGTTTCATTTTTCCAAGTCAATGTGAGTCAGTGAGTGATATATACTGAATTCATCGCCAGCCTCGTGAGTGCGTTTCGTGGTCGGCGCTGCCGGGCGGCTGGCGACGGGACTGCGTGCGCTGGTCGTTCCGTTTGGCCGAACTGAGCGCGCTGGCGGGCTACGACGCGCTACTGGACCGCGCGCCGATGCATCTGCTGCTCACACACAAGGTACACGGACTTGACTTGCGTGGCAACCCATGTCTCGTATTTTGGCAATTGACACTGACCTTAAGTCAGAAAACCTTGTGAATTAATTTATCTAAATTCAAATTAACTACTACCTCCTTATTTCTATTCTACTATAATATCTGCGACAAGTTAAAACACAAAACATTCCATTTTAAATTTTTGAAGCGGAAATCCGTCTTCGCTTCAAAAATATTATTATGCATTGATTATCTCATGGACTTCTTTCGCCACCGTATATTTAGTCAAACTTTTTATTATATTTTAATTTAGATACAAAATTGACGAAAGTAGCTTCATACAAATCAGCCACATCAATAGTAATACCGAAAAGTATAATAACATTATATTTTCATATGGCAAGAAGGATGATTTGCAGATTCTGACTAATAAATGCGGATCTGTTTACTTACAATTAACACTAGCATACAGAAGAAGTGCTAACTAACCAATTATTACTACTTAATATGAAACAATACTACATACAAGGACAGTACAGTATCATCTAGCCTCACACTGCTCACACTCAAAATAAAATAAAGTTACACTAATATAAAATAATATAAACTCAGTATTTTAGGTCATAATCAATATATATTTTTTTAGTTTCTGGTGATAGCGGACCTTGAAACTGAACGCATCGTTGAGATGATCGACTTTAAGTTTTGCACTCTCGGACCGTACCAAGGACAAATCATCGAGGTGAAATCATAGATTTTTTAAAAGTATTACGTTATTGTTTTGCGTATTTGTGTGTATGTTTTGTTATTAAAAAAACTAATATTATTTGTTTTAGTTACACGTATCACATAAACGCACTCCAAGGTTATCGGAATCGCGGGTCGTCATTGACGAAGATAATGAGTATCAGGTCAGTTATCATGTTAGATTTCAATATAGGTCCTTTCTTATAAATAACTTAACATATTTTACTTTTCGTGGCCCTAAACCTATAAACAGTCCATAAACAAGTCACTGTTAATGATATAAATGTATAGTTTGTTGGTTATCACATAAACATGGCAAAGTTTCAAAGTGGTATTCTTAAGAATACAAACCATGCCATACTTCTTTTTAAAATACTATATTGTCGTCATTTAGTAGCGAGATAAAATAATATTTAACGAGGTACTATTCTAAGCTTTCTAGTTTTGTCAATGAGGAGTTCCACTACACGTCTATGATATACTTCTGATACATTATCCTTGTGTAAGGAAAGACGATATCGTCAGTAAAGAATTCCACTTTTAAATAGTTGTGAAACCACATTCATCACTCATATGTCATGTATTGAAAAAAAATTGTGTTGATTAATTTTGTTAAATAATTTTGTGTGTAGACGTCTGTTTTAAGAATTATAACTATCCGTAGATTTTTTTTAATGATACATAATAATTTATCTTACTCGAGTTGAATAAATATTCTCACTTGTAAAAGACAACTGGTTCTATTAGTAGTGTGTTCTATACTAATATAAAATACTTATTCTTCCCATACACAAATGTCCACTTTGATATGCCAGGTGAGCGCGGCGGCCATGGCCCGTGTGGCGCGTTACACGGGGGCAGAGGGCTACAGCTCGTCGGAGGCGCGCGTGATGTCCCTGCTGCCCGGGCCGGGAGACACGCACGCGCTACACGCCGCGCTCGCCGCCGCGCTGCAACACAACGCCCCCACACACTTCCCCTTCATGTAGACTATATATATCGCAGGTAGCAGACTATATACTTCCAAATAAAGTTCTAATATCTGAATTATACTTATTACTCCGCGCTATTACTTCTAAAGGTGTTTATATTACGAGCTAGTAAATTAAATAAATGTGATATGTCCCAAGGAGGATTGCAGTGACATCCATCAGTGTTCAGTTAAATGTGAAAAACAAAATTTAATTAAATTTACACCATTACTTTTAATAACTAATGTTTGTATTAAATACAATTTAGAATAATTATTTAAAATTTTGATATAAAAAATATTACATTTAAGAATTTTAAATGCAGAATGTTTTTAAACGCTGCGGTTTATAATTTAAATAGGTAATGTTACAGGGTCGTGATGGAAAATGAGTAATACATATAAATTTAAAACTAATTGTACAAAAAAAGATCTTTCATGTTTTTCAATTTAAACTTTTTTCACTATTATTTGAACGTATTTCTCTTTAAATTTCATAATTAACAAATCCATCGTAGTCAAAAGTTACTTATTAACATTCCACTCAGAATAAAAACATAATTGGAATAAAAAATGTTTTCTTAACAACAGTAGCGCTAAAAAATTACAAAGGCTTATGGTCTAGTACAGCACGTAGCTCAGTAGCCGCACGTAGGAAGTTACAACACACACATATACACACACATTCACACTGCACAGGAGTATTAATAACAAACAGTATATTCGAGTAAATATTAAACTATTCTGTAAGATCAGTAAGTATTGTACATGCTGTCCGAGATTCGCAAGCGCTTCTTCAAACAATTAAACGGTCCCCAAAGACTTTAAAACTTCGGATGCGCATGCGCAGTAAGACACGTGTAATCTTTAACAAGTCTGATTTTTATTTAGTGTTCAATAACATATTGTTTAATATTGATTTTCGCACAACCTGTATATAATTTGTATTTTATGATGTAAATAAGTTCATAATTATTAATTGTATAAATTGTCTCATGTGTTGCCAATTTTTGTATTTTTTTATATATTATGGAAGATAAATTATTTTAAACTCCAATATTGTCATTAAATAAATGCATCGCATGGCAATTTTTCAAAACTTTATTTAAAAAATATAATTTTTATACACTTTATTTGTCCCTCTTCTATTATTTAAGTTTTTGTTTTTCTATACTATAATTTAAATTGTATTTTTGGTAATTCTTGACATAATACATTCTTATAGTTAATTGAACAGTCACAAAGTTTTAGAAAATTGAAATGTGTAAAATGAATTATTACTTTTTCTTTTCAAGTTTACGTAACATGTTATTATATCAGTCGCCGAGTTCGTCGTTGCATTTGATAATAGGAGTATTTCATAGTTCGTATATTAATTTTAAAATGTTACAAGATTACTTTGAAAGTATAATATAATATGAACAGACATACCAATAATTATTTGTTTGTTATAATAATAAAAACTAAAAAAAATACTGAAATGTCTGTTATTTACAAATATACAAATAATAAATAAATCTATTCTATTACAAATTACTTTATGAAATGGAAATTTGGTAAATACATAGTACAAAAGGGATAATGAGGGATAAAAAAAATTGTAACCCTAATAAAATTTTAACGCCTCAAAGTTCATTAATTTTTTTTTTATATGATTTGCATTGCCCTAGAATGCTTGACTACATTCCACCTGATGATAAGTGGAATGTAGTCTTAGGTGGTAAGGCGCATTGCCATAGCAACCTATTCACTATTCTCTTGAAGACACCCACATTGTATTCAGCCGGAAATACCGACGCAGGCAAGCTGTTCCAATCCTTCCCTGTATGAAGTAAAAACGACGAAGCAAAGCGCTTCGTTAGGACAGATGGAATGTCCACAACAAAGGATACCTGCCGTGCGTCGAGACGTCCGGTGAAGGAAGGGGGACGGGGAAATTAGGTCGCGTAATTCCTGCGCACACTCACCAAAATGTATCCTATAGAATACTGAGAGGCTAGCAATTTTACGCCTGTGTTCTAGGCTTTGGAGGTCGGCTTCGACCAATTCGGGATCGCCTATAAGCCTCTTTGCTCGCCTCTCAATTGAGTCCAGAACAGCAAGATGAGACTTTGCGGCACCAGCAAATATGTGACCACAGTACTCTACACACGACCGGATCTGTGCTTTGTATAAAACAAAAAGCTGTCCCGGTGTAAAGTACTGCCGAACTCTGCGTGTACGCGCGGAACGACCTCTGTATTCAGCGTCTCCGTCACCTTGAAGACCCCATTTTTTCTTCTCTATGTGTTTTAGTAGACACAAGAAACGAAAAAACCCTGTATTTCTGTGTCTACCGTTCGAACAGCGGTGACCAGGAGAAAATTAGATTATTTGAGTATCTCGATGAGGCTGCTGGTATGGCTCTGCATCAGTACGCTTTCGGTACCAGTGAGGCAATCGACGAGGGTACCAGATGTTACCAGATTGTTGGTGGTACCATTCAGCCAATTGCCTGGACCTTCTGCTGAGAACTGATCCGGACAGGTATCGTATAGAGGTCACCTCCCCCTTGGGAACCTCCGATCACTGTCTGGTGAAATCTGTATTTACATATTCCCCACCAGCTTTCGAAACCTCATGGTGTTAGGCGAGTATGGAAATACAAGTCAGCAGATTGAGATGAGATGCGCCACTTTTTTGCGTCTTATCCTTGGCGGCAGGTCTGCTTCTCTTCTTTGGAACCGATGTGGTGCACCAGGCAATGGAATATTTTATTCCTTTTGCTGACGTACCCATCGGTGGCAAAGCTCGCCCATGATTTAATGCCGAATGTGGTCATGCTCAAGACCGAAAACATTCGACATATCTCATTTGGGCTGATGCTCGAAGCCGCAAAACTCCGGATGTAAGTTCGAAGGAGAGAGCCTTTAACCAAGCTGCCAAGTCCTACAAAAAGGCATTGCGGAAGGCTCGTCTCGATCGAATCGCTAAAAATGGCGAAAAGCTCTTTATCAGACCAACTGGCAGTCGAGCTTTCTGGTCTCTTGCGAAAGCGATCGAGTCGAATTTCTGCCACCCTCACTGCCTGCTCTGCTGAAGCCGGATGGATCCCTGGCCCACACAGTAACAGAGAAAGCGAATGTATTTGCTTCTCTGTTTGCTGATAATTCGCATCTAGACACTGGCAATGCTTCTTCAGCACATTATCCTCACTGCGGTATTTCGATGCCTAAAATCCGCATCACTAACAAAGAGGTATGGAGAACATTGTGTCGTTTAGATGTGAATAAAGCCAGTGGGCCTGATGGTATACCAGCCATTCTGCTCAAGACATGCGCAGCTGAGTTGTCTCATGTACTGACACGTCTGTATCGCCTCTCTTTCAAGACTGGAATAGTGCCGAAATCCTGGAAGATTGCCAACTTGCAACCCGTGCCGATCCTGTCAATTACAGACCGATTTCAATCACCTCAATTGAACTCGCTCCTTCTAGCATACCTAGAAAGTAACGATCTCCTCAGTGACCGACAGTACGGGTTTCGCCGTAATAGGTCTACTGGGGACCTCCTAGTGTATGCTACACACATTTTAGGCGAGGCCAACGAGAAGAACGGAGAAGCGGTCGCCATCTCTCTGGACGTCTCGAGGCTCGACATGGCTCGAGGGCATTTGGCAGGGTCTTGCATGTGAGCCTTATAAGCAAGCTTTCAGCGTATGGTATATCTCCTGCTCTGATCGGCTGGGTAAAGGACTTTCTGAGCCAGAGATATCCCCGAGTAGTTGTCGGCGGGTGTTCCTCGGAACCCTTGACAATAAATGCTGGAGTTTCTTAGGGGTCCGTTCTTTCTGCAACTCTTTTTCTGCTGCACATTAACGATCTGCTGTAGCCCGATATCTATGGGTACGCAGACGACAGCACAGTTGTAGAAAGATATCTGCCGAGTTCTCGGGCTAGAGTACTGTGGTCACATATTTGCTGGTGCCGCAAAGTCTCATCTTGCGGTTCTGGACTCAATTGAGAGGCGAGTGAAGAGGCTTCTAGGCGATCTCTAATTGGTCGAAGCCAACCTCCACAGCCTTGAAAACAGCCGTTTTTTTAATTGCTAGCCTCTCGTTATTCTATAGGATACATTTTGGTGAGTGTGCATAGGAGTTCCACGACTAAATTCCCCCGGCCCCCTTCCATCACCGGACGTTCCGACGCACGGCAGGTAAATAGGTTGCTAGGGTAATGCGCCACCACCTAAGACTACATTCCACTTAACATCAGGTGGAATGTAGTCAAGCATTGCCTTAGATTAAATAAAAAAAATAAAAAAAAACTTAATAACCATTTTAACCATATATGATTATCACACTTATAGATTTTCTTAAATGCTAAATAATATGTATTAGACATTCAGTTAGCTATATGCATTAACAAAATTTTCAATACTGAACGATCCACTTTTGAGACGGTTTGCACGGTTCCATACCATAGTGCGCCGGCCGACCGTACCGCCGCAAACGCTATGCCCCTTTATTTTAAATCTCTAATATCTTCGAAAATATATAGTTTAATATTAAATGTAAAATGTATTTAAGTTACTTAATAAGATAAGGATTAAAGCTGCATTTCTTAATATCGCTTCGTAAATAAGCCATTATTTCTCGTAAAAAGTAAAGGATAAAAATTGGCTATTGGTAGGGTTATCCCTAAGAGATAAACATATACCATCGCGGACTTTCTTGTAGAACTTTTTAAGGTATACAATACTTATTACATTATTTGATCTATCTCGACGAGTTCAGTCAGTGTTTGCAACGTAAGCGCAAAACAATTTGTTTTTTTAAACTGTTCATATGTATAATAACATAATAAATTAGTGGTTCTTTTATATATTATGTTATTATACATATAAACTTTCCTTTTGCATCACTCTATCTATTAAAAAAAAAGTGCATCAAAATCCGTTGTGTAGTTTTAAAGATCTAAGCATACATAAAGACAGGGACAGACGCGGAAAGCGACTTGGCTTTATACTATGTAATGATATACAGGGTTGTTGGCCACCTCTTGCAGGCAGCCTCTTTACATCAATACAATAACAACAAAACATCTTTATGTACATATTAAATATATACATATACATAATAATGTTTTGCTGTTATAATATATTTATCAATATCTATGCTATGTCTGATGAAGAAATAGATCATATGAGAACTCCTTATAATCTTGATGTTTGTAAAGGTAATCGTAGTTTTCCTGCCTATGCCCCGTCTGACCTCGTATCCCGTCACCTTGAGGCTGGACTCAGTGCACTGCTTCAATGCATGCTGTCACTCTTCATTTCATGATTATCGGAATGTTTGTTATTTATTTCCTGGTATGATGATACTAAGGGTATTCTTATTCTATATCTTTGTATTGAGCCGAAGTGTATTATTGTAACCCCCACAATATCTAATACGAAATCATTATTGTTATGTAAACATTATCATTAAGGAATCATTATCGCTACGTTATCATTAACGTTAAGTAATTATTATTGTTATGGAATCAATATCGTTACGTAATCATTATCATTATTATGAACCTTTCATTATCATTACCGTGAACTTTCATTATCATTATCATGAACCTCTCATTAGAATAATTTTGACTTGATGACTTGCCTTTATGATCAAACCCTTTTATGTAAGTCTTAAAAAAATTGCCTACAATAGGTAAATGCGTACCAACAATATGTTTAAACAAGTAATTACCGTAGGACATAGTTACGCTAATGAATCGTTTTCTGTGATGTAGGTGGTGGTTTTCACGGAAAAATAAGTACATACCGAATTAGAACTTGGTTACCATGTACATAGATAGATATCGTGACATAAATGTTAATTATATCAACTTGAGCAATTAGAATGAATGACTGAGTCGTCTACGAGTGTAGTGTGAACGCACGCACTCACGCACACTGGGTGAAGCTAAAAACGACCGGCCTTCATGATGTTTATTAATTTCATCATCTTCAATAGAGATGATTGAAAGCAAATTCTATCAATTTGACTACCCAGCGTGATTGATTGTCATACAATACGCAAAAGTAGAAATTTTAATCTAAATCAAACTTATCTAAATCCTTTGAATATCTTTTCACGTAGGAAAAAAATGTACAGAGTTGTTTTTGGATTCCGCGGAATAAAAATGATTTAACAATACTCTTCTAGGAAAATAAAACAAACAAAAGTATAAAAAATAGCAAAAAATAACTAAATTATTGTTAAAGCTGGAATCAAAACGAGGCGCTTATGAGTATTCGCTCTTCCGCTATCATTGGGCCGCATATTTCCTCGTTGGCCTGTCACCCCGCCAGCGCGAATGTGTCCGGATTTAACCGACTCGGAACGGCGTGAGTTATTCCCGTCACGGCGCGGGCCCACTCACACATCCGCACGGATATCATGCAGCATCAACCAGGTGTTGCAATATTGGACACACACACCGAAGTCTTCTTACTGAACTAGTTTTGATGAACTATTTTTACGGGTTAAGGTCGAAATCATTTGAAAAGATATATTTTAAAATGTGTTTTAAACGGACAAATCCTTTGCTGACAACGCTGCAAAGTATTATATAATGTTATTAAATAATACTCGTATGTTTCTTAAAATTAGTTTAGTAATGAATGAGTTCTTTCAAGTAAATTTAAAAGTTTTCCAACTTGGAATTTTATTTCTACTAATATGTTGTAGTTTTTTTAGAAAGAGATGTTTATGTCTTAAGGTTACAGTAAATATTAAAATCGTTAAAAGTATATTTACCTACCATGATATATAACAGCTGTTGTAAAAAGAGGCATTTAATCAAACTTCTTTTTGGCAACATATTAAACCTTTGAATCTTAAATATCGAAAGAAGAAGAAGAACGAGAAGACGATGTAGATGTTAAGGTCTATACATACATCCGCACTATAAAGAAAGTGGTAATAGGTACTATATTTTTTTAAAAGGAGGGACAAGGATGTGTTCTGTATACGAAGAGGGAGGGGGAAGGGAATAGTATTTGAAGTTTTGTCCCTCATCGTACAAAAGTAGATGTATTAGCTGCAGTCACTACTCACTACCCCCATCCAGCCAACCCTACCTGCAGTTGAATAATTACAGTTAGGCTTTATATAAGACACCAAAATAACTTACTGGTGTTTTCACTATTCAATAGTCATTTTTTTATTTATTTTACAAACCTTGTAATATTTCAATTCTAAGTATTAGGTTTTCATGCTTTTAATAATAGCTACCATTGTTTTAAAGATGACTGAAGTCGTAAAGTGACGTAGAAAAAACTTAAAAATATGTAAACAAGGTAATATATTTAGTAAAATGTAAATTAAATTTTAATGTCGAAATTCCTCAGTAGTGACTTGTTTAAGCGAGTGCTTACCTCAGATATCACAAATCACCAAGCTAATACGATCATTAAACCTCAGCTTCAACTGAGTGTATTACTGAGAGTAGGACGTTAGTCCATTGAAATGTTACATTTTTTAGGCCTAACCTTGCGTTTTTTAGAGGACGCAATTTTATTTTTTTAATGTGTAGGGGGGGTCAGTAGAAGCTTAAATTCAAGTTTGTGGGGTCGTCACCCTTGTCCCCCGGCCGCCATCTTGGAAAAACGGGTGCAAAGGGTTTTCGCTCTGTATCTCGTAAACTAGTTACCCTACAGAAAATTTAATCAAACATAAAATTTAGAAAATTACATTTCCTACAATTTTATTTTTATTACTTTTTATCGTCAAGTGACCAACAAAAGAGTTATAAACAAAAATAAGTAAAAATTTTGTAACAAATTTCCTTTTCGAGGTTATAACTTTTTTTCAGTTCATTTTACAATAAAATGACATCACAGCAATTTTGTAGAGGGTTTTTTAACGAACAATTTCCTCTCTATACTTGTTTCATTTTAATTTATTTATCTAGGTTTTACAGCGCTCCAAACTTGAACGGATTCACGAATGCTCATAGGGGTGCAATAAAAACAAAAAATTAGACTAACTTATCTATCAATATTTTTTTTATTCATACAATTTACTATGATCTTAACAATTCTATGCTATTATTAAACTATGTTTGACCCTTTTCCCCACTACAAAACTTATTTTACTATCGACCAGGCTGAATCGGATGCAGATGCGGTCATCGTCCGTTGTGCGCTTGCTGCATCACAGTCATATGATTCGGTGACAATCATAGCAGAAGACATCGACATCCTTGTATTGCTGACGGCATTAGGAAGGAATCAAACTAATGTATTTTTTTAAAAACCTTCAAAAGGGCGTACGTCCGAACAATTGTACTGTCTGTCTGTCTGTTTTAAATATAACGACGTAATAGCTGAGAATTTACTGTTTCTCCATGCCTTCCCAGGATGCGACACAACGTCAGCAGCGTATAACATGGGAAGAGTCAAATTCATAAAAAATTTGTAGAAGCATCCAGAGTTAGCAAGTGGAACTAAATTATTTATGAGGGAAAAAGTCGAGTCATCGTTACTCAGTGTTGTTGGCGAACGTTTTTTCTTTTCTTTATATGGCGGAAATAAAGACGATACTCTAGATATACTCGGAAACTGTGGAAACGGGCTGCATCTTGGAGGAAGTAAAGAGAGATTAAATGCATTTTCATTCTCTGTCTTAGCAAATCGTTTGTATCGCAAGTTGTGTCGCATCCTGGGAAGGCATGGAGAAACAGTAAATTCTCAGCTATTACGTCGTTATATTTAAAACAGACAGACAGACAGTACAATTGTTCGGACGTACGCCCTTTTGAAGGTTTTTAAAAAAATACATTAGTTTGATTCCTTCCTAATGCCGTCAGCAATACAAGGATGTCGATGTCTTCTGCTATGATTGTCACCGAATCATATGACTGTGATGCAGCAAGCGCACAACGGACGATGACCGCATCTGCATCCGATTCAGCCTGGTCGATAGTAAAATAAGTTTTGTAGTGGGGAAAAGGGTCAAACATAGTTTAATAATAGCATAGAATTGTTAAGATCATAGTAAATTGTATGAATAAAAAAAATATTGATAGATAAGTTAGTCTAATTTTTTGTTTTTATTGCACCCCTATGAGCATTCGAGAATCCGTTCAAGTTTGGAGCGCTGTAAAACCTAGATAAATAAATTAAAATGAAACAAGTATAGAGAGGAAATTGTTCGTTAAAAAACCCTCTACAAAATTGCTGTGATGTCATTTTATTGTAAAATGAACTGAAAAAAAGTTATAACCTCGAAAAGGAAATTTGTTACAAAATTTTTACTTATTTTTGTTTATAACTCTTTTGTTGGTCACTTGACGATAAAAAGTAATAAAAATAAAATTGTAGGAAATGTAATTTTCTAAATTTTATGTATGATTAAATTTTCTGTAGGGTAACTAGTTTACGAGATACAGAGCGAAAACCCTTTGCACCCGTTTTTCCAAGATGGCGGCCGGGGGACAAGGGTGACGACCCCACAAACTTGAATTTAAGCTTCTACTGACCCCCCCTACACATTAAAAAAATAAAATTGCGTCCTCTAAAAAACGCAACCCCAAATGTAACTTTTCAATGGACTACGTATATTTAATAGGAGTGAGATTTGTAACCGTACGGATAAATATTCTGTTGATCATATTAGCTTAATATACACAAAATTATTAGAAATGATTTGGTTAAATACTTTAGAGTTTTCAGCTTGTCTCATACTAATATTCTTAAATAATTAAAATGATGTTAAAAATGTGTAAAATAAATTATCATTTGTGTTACTGTATTATACACAAATAATATATTTTAAACACGTTCTTAATTCTTTAGGAAGGTAGATGTTATAATTGTTAAATAATTTCTCACTAGCAGTAAGTACTTATAATTAGGTAGTGCAAGATGGGGTTCAATTATTGACGATTATTTATAGTTAAATACTGGAAAGACTTTAACTGCTGCACATGGAAATTTTTGTGTCCTACAATCCAAAGCAATTTAGAATATTATGTACAGATAGACGGAGGACATCTGATAGAAATGTACTCCATCTACCTTCTACACTCATTCAATTTATACCAATAAGACATGTAGGTCAACATTAGTTTGAAGTCTATATTATATGGAGCAATATAAATTACACTATTTCTGTAAGCATACTCCACAATGTATAAACTTAGTTTAATATTAACATTAGTGAATGTAGGTATAGTAACTACTTGTGTAGTTTATTGCACCGATCGAATCCTTTGCGAACAGTGGCAGGAGTGCAGACCGCATTTCGTCTTCGAATAGCAATTTAAGTATTATTTAAACGAAATATGGTTCGGCACTCTTGTCACCAAATAAAGATTATACTTAGGTGAGTATAAGTATGTATATATAATTTATAAATATATATAATAACTTCAAGAGTTAATTAATAACAAAAATATGTGACACATTATAATAAAAGAAAATGCTTATGACGCTCGCATTATTTCTTTTATATGGGAGAGATCCGAAACATTCACACATTTTGCGAGTTTCGTTCATTTCATTTCATATCATTCACCCTTTTTGCTGGGAACTATTGAACGGCCTTGATTACAGATGGGTCAATGAGAGCAGGAATTTAAACTGTGACCAGAGACTTTTTAATTATATCTTTAATTAGTCGAGCGGAAAATTCTACTGCGGTGACATGAACGTCTGTGTACCTAACAATGTACATATATACTAGACACAAATGACAAGAGTACTACTAGTTTTACAGACAGACTTCATTATTCTACATTTAATGTATAACGTCGCCTTCAAAATAATTATATTAAAAATAGAAAAACTATCATTTATCTAAACAACATTTTCAATTTAATCCAAGATTTAAGTAAACAAGTTGTTAGTTACACTTGAAGTTAAAGTTGGTTTTGTTCCTTAGAATATTTTTTTTATTATTTTACTTTTTTATCAACATTCTTCTTTCTGCCCTTTACCATTTTATTTCGTATCGGGGTCCTTTGTGACCGCGCTAAGATAAAGATAAATAAAGATAAAGGGTTGACATTGCCCTGAATGCACAAAATATTTCATTTGAATTCTTCATCTACTGTGGTTCATCAGGTGTCTGGCGGACTGCTTTAATCTGCCCGTCTTTATGTGCCGTATATGAAGTTACATAGGATTCAGTTACATTTTGTGTTGTTAATGACTGCCAGACTATGTTCTGGGATCCCATGGAGTCTTTTTGAACGTGTATAAATATTGTCTATATTATTTATCTATATCGTATCCTATGTCTATAGTCTCTTTAGTTGAACTAATCATATTTGATAGTGACAACTTTCTTACCACATTTAGAATTTATACGGTTATAATTTTAACATAGGTACTCTGTTACTTCATACCACTATATTGGTTACAATTACTGATAATAATAATAATAATAACAGGACAAATTACACACATTGATCTAACCCCTAAGTAAGCAAATTATTTGCTTGTGTTAAGGGTGTTAGACAACGATACGAATACATAGAAATACATATATAAATACTGAGAATATATTTAATAAACGACCAAACCCAGAAACACAGACATCTATGCTCATCACATAAATGCCTGTCTCCCGCCGGGAATCGAACCCGAGCCCCATTGCGCCGTGACACGTTAGGCGTCTGCGCTAACCACTCGACCAACGGGGCGGTTATGTCTCTATTACTCTCACGAATTGGGCAGAGATAACATCTGAAGAAAAAAGTTTATTACCTGATACAAGGATTTTTTTCATGAAGTCTGTAAGCCATGGAAACGAAAAACTGCTGTACATTTCTTTCTTACCTTATCAGATTTTTTTTATATAATCTAGGGCAATGGCTTGACTACATTCCACCTGATGGAGAGTGGAGATGTAGTCATAGGTGGTAAGACGCATTACCCGAGCAACCTATTCACTCTTCTCTTAAAGACACCCACATTGTATTCGGCCGGAAAACCAACGCGGGCAAGTTGTTTCAATCCTTCGCTGTACGAAGTAAAAAAGACTAAGCAAAGGGCTTCGTTTGGACAGGTGGAATGTCCACAACAAAAGGATGGATACCTGCCGTGCGTAGGAACGTCCGGTGATGGACCTTCCTTCCATCACCGGACTCTTCCATGGCTTGGGGAATTAATTCGTTTAATTCCTGCGCACACCGCAAATATGTGACCACAGTACTCTACATACGACCTGATCTGTGCTTTGTGTAAAACAAAATGCTGTGCCGGTGTAAAGTACTGCCGGACCTTCGCAAGAACGGCAAGCTTTGCTGCTGCTGCTCTTGACTCAATGAACCGACCAAAGATGAAGTTTGAGGAAATTTCTAAGACTAACAACTGGAGCCGGTCACTGTATTCCAAGGATACATTCGGGAAAGAAGGAACCAAAGTGCAAGGGCTCCTTTTGGCGGTGAACAGACACGTCTGTTTTTTGGTGGCGTTGAATTTGACAAGATTGGCGTTGTTCTATGCAGAGACTGCCTGAAGTTTGTCAGTCAAACGTTCCACCATGGCTTCTTTTTCAGACTGTACTTGATCTCTACTAGCCCGAGAACTCGCCAGATATCTTTCTACAACTGTGCTGTCGTCTGCGTAACCATAGATACCGGGCTTCAACGGATCGTTACCGTGCAGCAGAAAAAGAGTTGCAGAAATAATGGACCTCTGAGGCACTCCGGCATTTATTCTCAAGGGTTCCGAGGAACACCCGTCGACAACTATTCGGAAAGATCTCTGGTTCAGAAAGTCCGTTACGTTACGTTAAGTCCGAGACGTCCAGACAGACGGCGACCGCTTCTCAATTCTTCTCGTTGGCCTCGCCTAAAATGTGTGTAGCATACACTAGGAGGTCCCCAGTAGACCTATTACGGCGAAACCCGTAATTTTGGTCACTGGTCACATCTAAACGTCACACAGATCGCTTACACGCAGACTCCGGCACGTCAGCGAAAGTTGTGCTCTAACGTGTACCCGGGATAATCCAGGTGAGCAGCGCTTAAAGAACATTGTATCTGCGTCTCCATCAAAAAGAACAAGTGTGGTTGCTCTGTCTCCAGGTGGACAAGTAAAATATTAGACTGCAAGCCTCTGATATTACTGAGGTACACTTTAAATGAGGAAGAGTGCAACCGCTGTACAAACTTTTTCTTTTTTTTGAAAAAAAAAATCAAAACAAAAATTAAAAGTGAATAGGGATGGCAAATGGCAGTTGAACGAGGCGGTACGTATCGAACCCGACGTCGAAGTTGGTTAAGTTATGCCTCGAGACCACGGGGACACCCGAACAACTCCAGGGATCGCCACTGTGTCTCCTCGTCTGGTCGCCAAGCACGATGGAGCCACCCTGGGATTTTTCGCAGCTGGCGGGGCAGCCTTTTATGGGTGGCTAACCTACTAATTGGGTCCCCAACTATCTGCGGGCAGCCAGCGGGGAAAGCCGTCGCTCCGGCTACCCTCTGCTGCGGCTACCTTCTAGCTTAATGCGTTTTTAACTTCAAATGAAAGAATACAGTTGATTGGTTCTGAAGGGATTGATATATGATATTGATTTGGTTAATATTTATGTTGACAGATCGGGTTCGATCAGAAGTTAATTTAATGTCCTTCTGTGATTGAGTTGCGTGCATCAACTAGTACAATTGTAGGACAACTTATTAAATAATGCCAATCATACTTTTTCCGTGCCAGTCATGCCAAATCAGGACTTCACGTTTTGGAAATTCATTAACGAATCGCTAAGTAGATTCCGATACCATATTTAGGAAAATGTACCTATTTAAAAGTCAGCCATAATTAGTCACCCGTCAGTATTTACGTCAGGTTCTACTTCATAAAGTAGTCGGTCGTAAGATATTAATGACTACTTATTATATTATTTTGTATTAATTATAAGAAAATGACGTAAGTAACGAAAATAGTGAGAATGTAAATAATTAAAAAAAATGATAAGTTATTGGTTACTACATGTACTTAACCATTATTTATACTCTCATTGGGTAATTATTTATTTATTACGAACAGGCCTAGAAGATATTAATCCTAGCCTGAAGAAAAGTACCTGAAATTTGTACGTAGCACAACTTATAAATCTGAACTATACTGTGATCCTACACATAAACACAAAAAATAACAAATCGGTCTACCCTCTTAGGAGTTCAGTGACAACCACACGGGCAGTAGAATTAAATAGGTATATCAGATAAGCAATTTTGGAATATTTAGTACCTAGCTTCTAATATGTAGGTATTAATTTCAATAGCACTTATATTATATCCGTTAAAAATGAATAGTAATAATAATAGTCTACTCGACAAGCTTGACGGGAAACCCGACAACTCCACAAATACAATGAAAATTAATACGAAGAATAAACCAAATGTGACATTAATAGATTTATTATAATATGTTAAATTATTAACTCGTCGTTTAGGAAATTTCCTTAACCGGAAAATTAGAGAACATGAGTGTAAACAACGCTTTTAATAAATATTTACTACGTAAGTAACTTTTTTAAATGATAGTATAATAATAATGATTTCTAGAGATGAGCGGTTGAGTGATAATTTAGTGGTTAGGATGGAATAAATGACATTTAATATTAAATATTAAGCATTACATCTCGGCGGAATATTAAAAGTTATTAGAGAATTAAACAATATCGTGATAATGTTGATATTCATAGCTCCGTCGGTTTTCCTCGTAATACATACATATGGTACTTAAGTAGACACTTATTTTCTTAAAAACAAAATCAAGGTCTATTTCAATTGCTTGCGTGTCAATATTTAATCTAACATATTATATACCTACCTACCTGTCACCTGATGACGATTTATAAAGAATCTACGATGTTTAACGATCATCATTTGCGTTGTAATATGTAAAATATATATACTTATTTTTATAGTAATTTATTTAATCTAAAGACTCCATGGGCTACGATGAGAAAAAAGCAATTAATATTTTGGTGTTTCACTTTAGAAGTAAGAAAGTGACAATTCATATTTTGTACAGAAATATTTTGGCATAGGTACGTCTTGGCAATGTTGTTTCTATGAACACATCTGATATTAAATACTATTGACATTAAATTTTAGTTTAAGTTTGTTACTTTTAATTTTTGTTTTGACTTTATATGTGTTACGTAACTTCAGAAGAAAAATACATACTGCGCCGACCCCAAATAATGGGAACAGGGTAGGAGGATGATGTTGTGTTACGTAACTTTCACACGCTATTTAATAGTATGTACATAAATATTATGTAACCTAGTTTTATAAAATAGGTAATAAATATTTAACTACTTAATAGGTAAAAAATATTAAATACTGGATTTTTTTTATTATAAAAATATCAGTGATGGGAAAAAGACACTTCATATTGACTCTGCCAAATAAAATTAACTTTTGACTTGCCGATTAAATATTAAAGCTGTTATAAATAAGTGAGTTAAAATTCCAGCTTTTTTATATATCTAATGTAGTTAGCTAGTTAATTTAATCACGATCAGATTCTATCAATGAAAAGATTTGCAGAAAAATGAAAGCAGATTGTGTGTTTTTACTAACACGAGTGACAAGACAAATCAAAAATAAACTTGTCAAGGTTTAGTAATTTTGATTATCTAATTATCATGTGAGAACAAAAATATTTCTTGTGATAAAAAGAACAGCCTTCTTACTTCGTACGTAATTACTTCTATTATTCTTTTATGCGGCTGACAATAGAAACAAACAACGGTGTTTAAATACAGACAGACAGTCCTCTATGCACGGGGCCTTACGAGAGCACAAGTATCTACTCTATGATAGTGTAACTGTTTTTCAATTATGTACTTAAACTTGATTGCAATCTAATTAAAATTATTTTTTTTGTTAAGACTAATTAGGTTAAGGTACTTATTACGCTCGTACCTACTATCTAATGATATCTGATAAGTTTTAAGGACATATCTTATTGTTTATATTATCTTCTAGCTCTTCATATAAAAATGTAAGGAAGCGCAGGGTGCTGGTCGCAGCAGTGCAGGCTCAGGCGGTGACGTCACAAGCGCAAACATTATAAGTGCGCTCGCGCAGCCCCGCGTTCATTCGCTAGTCTGCGCGTCCGAAGCGCACCGCGTCACGCTTCTTTATAGTGAACCCGCGAATTTTGAACTTATACAAGTGAATTTCTGTGCGTCAAAATGCCTAAGAATATTTTAGCCGAGATGGGCTCCCAGGTGGGGCTCACCCCCGCTCGACAGAATAAAAAGGTAGGTAATATTTAGTGAGATTAATTTTCTGCGTTGAGGAAAATGTGGTTAGGAGGGAAAGTCCCACATTTTTGGACTAAGGACGCATGTATCGCGATCTCCTCAACACGTGCTTTCGATGTATGGATGTAATGAAATACAATACATTGAAATTTATGCGTATTTATAATTAGCGTGAAGGTATATATTTATTTTATTATATCGATTATTTAGTCGATGCGAATTTTTAAAAGCTGTTGAAATTTTCTGTTACTGTTGAGGTGCGATGGTATTTTCAGCCCGGCGATTCGACAGCTAAGTGAACGGCTACACGTCCGCTCATGGTCAGACGTAAATAAACCATACGATGCTAGCCTAAAACCAATGTCAATAACACATTCTTCTACAACATAATGTGCTAATTTACAAAAGTTTAAATTACAAGTAACAACATAAAGTTCATTTGTATACTAAATTTTACAATTTATTTATTAATAGCGGGTAGTATTTTGGAATTTTAACAAAGATTTTGTCCAAATTCCAATTCATGTAATTTTTTTTAAATAATACATAAATAGACATGTTTATAGCATTACATTATAATGAACTTAATTTGATAATGTGTAAAAGTCTTTGAATGCAATATATTATAAACATACTATAAGTGACCTTTTTTAAGAAAACACATCCAAATATGTAATTTTCAATTATAATATACCTAGTTGCAAAAGCGTTAACGAGGTAGGTAGGTATGAACATGTATATCTCGTAATTTTCTCATTCCTCTCATTATGCGACGCCTGGACGAAGGCCAAGTTGTTTTTTTCCCATTAACACCCATAATAAGTGTGCAATGATGACTTTGTCTACGTCTTTTGATTTAATTGTTTATTAAGTTGTGCTATTGTATCACGGCAGTTAATTTATATGTGAAACAAAATAAAGCTATAAAAGTGATACTGTCAAGTTTTTAATAACAAATCATTTAAGTCTTAAGCAACATGATTTGAATTGCAATTTGCAGTTTTCGAAGATCTGTTTCATCCAAGACTGACTGGCTTACTGATTTCCAAAAGATAGACTACGGGATTCTCTTAATAATAGTAACTAAAACTAATAATCACTGAACTCGATGTTGTTGTAGGTATGTGTGATTTATGAATCGATGATTTTATTTTTATTTAAATCGTTCTCAGATTTGGCAAAGATTTATATTTAATTTTACTAAAAGACTATGGCCGAGTAGATTTGTAGATTAAATTACAGAAATGTTGAATAATCAAATTTTTACTAGTATTGGGTTTAAACTATTTGGGTTCATTAGAATCTAGAAAGAAGAACCTAGTGGCGTTGTGGTTCTAGATTTCATTAGTAGGTACCTAATATTTGACTACTTGTTGAGTTACTTATTAAATTTGAATTTTGAATTTTAATTTTAATGAATAAGCTTTTAAAAGCATGATTTAAATTCCTTGTCGGTTTTAATAAGTAAATAAAAATTAAGAAACCTTTTACACAACCGTTTTGATTGAAATAGAATCATAGTAAAGAGAAACTTGAAAAAGTAAACAAAAATCGCCACAAAAAGAATGATTTACAATGGCAAATAATCAAAATATACAATTAATATAGGATTCGGTCTGTGGCTGTGGGCTGTGGCTGACCATCCACGTGGCCATGTCGCTTATTAAACAACATCTTAATTAAAAAAGAATTTCTGTTCGAACCGTCAATGAAATCCAGATTATCAAAAAGTATTTACCTTATGTACGATCTTTCATTGAAGCACAAAATGTCCTAAATGAAAATAAGATTTCAGATATAATTACAATTTTTCTGTGAAAATAATAGTAATATTTACAATATTTTTTGTAATAAATAAGTGAAATTACTTATATAAGGTCCTAAGTATATTTTTTAAACTAAACTTCAAATAAAGGTAAAAGGGAAAGGGAAGCGTTTCCAATTAAATTTATTCAATAAAGTAAAGAAAATGACATTCATTTTACTCTTTCAGAATTGAAGAGATATTGTTATAATAAATGATTGATGAATGAATGAATGATATTGAATATCATTAAAGCATATTGAATATTAGATATATTGAATACTTAATGAATACATATTGAATATTATTGACGTTTATGTACAGAAAACAGTAGTTAAGTCGGTACTTTAAAAAAATTAAGTACCTATTTTTTCTTGATTTATTGATAATTATATTTTACAATTTTATGTGTACACTTTATATATGTTATATTTCTGTATGTTACATGTGTATATCATTGTGTATGTTGATTGATATATATGAATATTTGTAAACACCACTTTATTAAAATTAGATAAAACATGTAATGAAAGAAAACTCTGAAGTTGACGAAATATTGTGCGGTTTTTTGGCGGCACTTCACACACGTTTATAGGTAGGTATTGTACCTATTTATTAATTATTTAATGCACACATTAACAATTTAGTGACGGTAACGCTTCTGCTACTGCATCCATGAGATACCTATATTATTCAGATTATTTGTTACGTTTTTAACAAAATTACACGTGTCACTGCAAACTCGCAGAAAAGACTATAAGAAAGTAATAAATCTAAACTCTTGTCATATTATTTTAACCAAAACAATAATTTTAATCAACAAAGAAACCGAATAATATCGTAAATCAGCGCAGTTCATAGGTACCATGTGTTGGTATATTATTATATTTATAGATATAATACTATGAATGACTCCACTGTATAATGTCACCGGCTGCAGCCTGCAGGTATTATAACAACAAATGTATTCTTTACTTCAAATATAGTCTTTATATATAAGTATTTAAAATACACCTACTCTACTTACATTATTGGGTCGGGGACGTGGCTTATTAAATAACAATTAACAGTCTCAACTACCAATGAGACGATTGAAATACAAAATCAACCTACAATTCCAAAATCACAGAAATACGTTAGTGACTCATACTACACACACCTGTGACATAATTGCAAATTAAGTTTGGAATAAAACGTTGCTTGCACAGCCATTATGTACCTACTACGTATCGAGTATCGACATACATGTCGTTAAAAGGCGGGAAAACCAATTGTATAAATAATAAAGGTATTTATAAATCAATCGATTTTTAACAAAAGTGTACCTATCTAATAGGAATCTACTCTATTTAAAATTGACATACCTATTATTTAAAGTGTTTCAAATTGTTATTTTATTAAAAGTCTTTTGAGAAGCAAGATTAAAACTTGTATTTTTGTACTCAATACATAGTAATATGTTTACCTCAGAATATTAAATACGTAAATAAAATTGTGGTGAATAATGTTATTCTGAGCCATGTCACGGCCGTCCGGAGTCGACCACAGTCTAGAAAGATGTTAAGATCATTAATCAATCTCCTACAGTTATTAATATTTTATTAGTTCTACTAATTTAAGCTATATTTATTGCATGTGGTATTAAATGCCTAATATTTATAACAAAATATAAATAGAAATAGTTTTTTGTATATTCTATACATATAATATTGTTACTGAACCATTCCTGTACATGGAATTAAAAAAAACATCATAGGGGAAGCCCCCTATGATGAGCCCCTATAAGAGGAAGAGAAGTCAAAACAGTGGTTTTTCAGTTTGTCTGTTTGTCTGTATGGTTGTATGTTTGTGCACGCTAATCTCAGAAACGGCTCAACTAATTTGAATGCGGTTTTTAGGAACATATTATCATGGTCTTCACTTAACATTTAGTGTTTATTTCATCTAAATCGGTTAAGAAATAAAAAAGTTATGGCAATTTAAGTAAATCACGTAATAGGTACCATGCAAATCTTATTCTATACATGTAATACATGTAATAAATATGTAGAGGAGTAGTCTTTGTGCATTGAAAATATTTAAAAAACTACACCAGAATGTGAAGTGATAACTAACAGAATCCATTTTCAGCATTTTTAAAATCTTTGTCTGTTTATAAGTGTCTTTTAATTGTACACGCCACAAGAAAAAAAAAATTTTTCAAAAATTCATATAGGGAGACCATTATATAAGCAAAAAACCCAAAACAATGATTTTTCCATTTTGTCTGTTCGTCTGTATGTTTGTGCACGCTAATCTCAGAAACAGGTTAATCGATTTTAATGCAGTTTTCGGGAATATATTGTCATAGGATTCACTTTACATTTTATTTTTTTTTTAACAATTGGTTAACAAATGAAGAAGTTAATAATCTCTTATTGTTATAGCATTGGTGCTTACCAGTTTGAAGGTTTATAATTTTTACATACATTGGTAAGCATAAAGGGTAGATACGTTTTATCAAATACGAAATCTACGCGTACGAAATCGCAGGCTCAGCTAGTAATAAATAATAATTATAATGTGTTAGGGAAAACCAGTGTTATTAAATCTACGTGTTTTATTAAATAAAGAGTTCTCTGTAACTATATTATCTAGTTCATTGTAATTAGCAATTACTAGAATATCTATAAAGACACCGTAACAAATAATTTCTAGCAGTAATTGCTTTCTAAAATATTTTTTAGGTTGCCAATTAGATATTAAATATATGAACGATAAGGGGTAGGTAGGTATATTTTTTAGTCACGTAAGTAAAATTTTGGCAAATAAATACAACAATATATTCTCAAAATAATATTGTACATAATAAGGTTTATATAAACCCATATAGAAATTTAAAACTTAAATAACCGCAAAAATCATTAAAACATAAAAAGAGTTAATATTCTCAGATCGAAGGAAATTAATTAATATTTGTTGATAACAATAGAAACTAATTACAATACTATTATAGTGTGTGTTAATTCGTTTGTTACGATGAACTGAAACCTGATAACAGCGCGCCTTTTGCTACCTGATACGAAAATGCTTTTATTATGACTGACTAAAATATTTATTTTAAATAATGTTTAATTGTATAAACTAGGTTAATATATTTGATGAATTATCTGAAGTGTTTATTTTCGCGAGACTATTGAATTACATTTATAAGGAATTTCGAGTGTTGAAGCCTATTGAAGAGACAACGGCCTCCTGTTATCATTAGTTTGCCAATATTTCAAGATTTTATTTTTCCTAAAAGTGTTTTAATACTTTTTAATTTTATATCATATATATATACCAAATTGTTTCTTATCAGGCTTCGAAATCTAACAAGGTTATTTTTTTTCTAGGTTATGTATTTTTTTCATGGTTATTTATTTTTTCATGGTTATTTATTTCTTTCATTGTTTTGGTCATATTTTTATTTACTACCTATAATAGTTTTTGATTTTATAGATATGAGAAATGGACTTAGGGTCTGAACTTTACTTATAATTTTATCTGGAATTTATTCCAGTTAGCATTTTATTATACACCTATATAAAAATAAAATAAACACGAGAAGCTAAGCGATTGTATAAAGCGTTGCGAAGATTTGTATGTACATATGTGTATTTATTAAACCGAAGGAATTTAGAATGTAGGAAACTTTATTGTTTTTATTGTCACGACGCAGCTTTTGAAAGTAACTAAGTTACTCAATGGGCTTATAGTTTATACCACGGCCCGGGAGACAGAACTATTGATCGTCATTATTGCAACTACAAATTATACACTCGTTAGACTGAGACTCACTTGAAATATATTTTCTAATGATAACTAATTTGTCACTTTAGTTGTGTATATTTTGTAATATATTCACAACAGATTTATTTGTTCTCATAATCCTCGTTTATTTTACAAATTGGTTAATGAGAATTACAAACCCTAACACTAAATAAGTCAATTTAGTTTGATATGATCGGAATTTAAAAGGTATACCTAGATAGTGATAGTAGTAAAACTATTCACTCGGTAGGCTTTTATGTTCATAATCATATCGTACTGTGCTTTACGAGTACCAACTCAATAACATTATAATTAACTTTACGTACCTACGTCGGAATGCAAACAGTTCAATTCCGCGGCTGTCGCCTGTCATCTTGTTGCGACTTTATATTTATGAACTAACCTTGCTCTTGATTTACATTTTCTTAATTACTATTACGATATGCATTTCCATTTATTTGTTTGACATTTACGTCGATTAAACTAATAAATTGAGGGAGTCCTAGAACGCGACACAGCAATTTATATCCTATGTCTTATGAAATACATATTGTTTTTACAAATCAGTAAAATTGTATAGTTTGAGTGCAATCATTGATGCTCTAAATTATTGTAATACATTTGTTTACTTGTAACTTTCAGAACTGTGCAGACTTACGACTAGTTACAAGTAACTAAAACATTTATAAATTGTAATGCTTTAAATCTACTGATAAATATAGTTTTGTTGGGATTTCATTCATTGCTGCCTGGCCTTGATCGAGCGCGCCAACCACCGACCAAGCATAAGAATATTGGTAGATACCAATATTTACCAATATACATAATACACTCCAAGACAGTGGCTTGGCGACAGTTGGGGGGGGTGCGAGCGGGGTGTCGCACTGGGCATCAAATGGGGCATCAAAGTCGACGATCAATTCTTCTATTATTTTTTTTCAATCAAGAATCAAGAAATGTACAAGAAAAATGAGATAATGAAACTGAAAAATACAATCTAGAGGCAAATAAAATAAAATTAAATGAAATATTGTTCGGGAGCGTGCTATGAAATTTAAAACTTTAAGTGAAGCTGAAAAATTCGAATTTCTTTTCCCATCTCAGTTATTAAATAATCAATTTGAGATTGATCTTTGCAGTGCTCCTGATGACATAGACAAGGCTGAATATTTAATCGAGAGAAAGAGACTACAGAATTTCATAGAAGATTCACCTGGTGAAGAGACAGATAAACATCAGCTGTCCGATTCTGTGCCTAGTATTGTACTAATGCTCAGGATTTTTTAACACTCGGAGTGAGTGTGGTAACTTGCGAAAGAAGTTTTTCAAAACTTAAATTCATTAAAAACTACTTAAGATCAACAATGTCACACTAGGCTAAATAATTTCGCTATCATGTCAATCGAACATGAACTAGTCGATATAACACTATTTATTGATTTTGAAAATGTGATTACATTAATCACGTTAAGTCAATTAAGTCATTGACTTTACTAGTCAAAAAGCGCCTAATGTCCTTTTTAAAAATTTGTAAATATTTTTTACCAATATCTAATGTTATAGTAAGTATAGTTTTGGAGCAATAAAAATTTATATATTTACTCTACTGTGTTCTGAAATTATCACTTTAGAAGGATGTAAAGTGATAATTTCAACAGTGCAGTTTTTTAAATATTTTCAATGCACAAAGACTACTTACTCCTCTATAGATTTATTATATGTATTACATATTACATGTATAGAATAAGATTTGCATGGTACCTATTACGTGATTTACTTAAATTGCCATAACTTTTTTATTTCTTAACCGATTTAGATGAAATAAACATTAAATGTTAAGTGAAGACTATGATAATATGTTCCTTAAAACCGCATTCAAATTAGTCGAGCCGTTTCTGAGGTTAGCGTGCACAAACAGCCATACAGACAAACAGAGAAACTGAAAAACCATTGTTTTTGGGTTATCTTGCTCTTATAAAGGCCACCTATTTTGTTGTTGATGATGATGTTTTTTTATTTTTTTTTTATTTTTTCCATATACAGGAATGGATCAGTGACAATTTTATTATATGTATAGTGTGAGGATTTGTAATAGAATAGTTTCATTTAAAAACCCATAACCGATAATATAAATGAGAAAACCGGAGGAAGCCATGTTTTTATTAAGATTTCAGTCTGTACTCTGGAGACATTGTTTACCTACGACGTGGTTTAGTGATTACTTACTCGTATGCTAAAAATAGTTTGGCCACATCCCATTATCACTGTTCGTGGGTCACCTTGCTAGTTGCTGATTCAGACGCGTGTGCCTCGACGCTCCTAATATATTTTTCAATAAAACCCTGCTATGACTTAGTTAATACTTAATAGTAACTACGTATAAGGATATTGAGCTGTTTTATAATCAATAATACATCGTAATAACAATGCCCATAGCTATGAATAAATACTTATTCTAATACGAGGACAATATGTCACGTTTTAACAAAAATATTAATTGAAATTTTGGAAATGACGGTGATTTCGTATAGAAATCACCGTCAGGTAGGTATATCGGTAGGTATACCGACCGTTTGTCTGTCTGAACTTGAGTTTTAACATTTAGAGCAAAAAAATAATATACATAATGGTTTTTCTTCGTTACTTTAATTAAATATTGCCGGACTGCATGTAGGTACCGGGTAATCGAAGGACAACAAGTTTGTTTCCGCGTTGCATGCGCGGACAAACAACTTGATTATTATAATACAATGTAAGTACTTTAAAGACAGCTAATAGCACATGTTACATACATATAAATCGACACAATATGATCAAATAGACGACCTTTCTATAGGTATCCGTATTTAACTGAAACTCACATTTAACTAAACAATAAATCTGCTATTTTAGCAGTTTCTCTATAATAATTTCCATTTTACAATATTTTCTACAATGGGTACTTATATTAGTTGATAACAATTTTTTCGGTAGATTTAAGTTATCTGACGACTCTAAAATATAATCATAATATAACATATATTCATTCATTACATTATATTTCTTCTTTTATGACAGCGTAACATAAAGATGCACAGATGCACTATTAGTATCATAAAATTAATATACATTTCTATGATTAGTATCCTTATAAAGATGTCAAGGACAAGATGATTTCATGCAAATGAAAGAACCTAGGTATTTCTCTCTACGGGACAATAATATATACATACCTACACATCTGTACATGGTACATTGTTTATAAAAATGGTATATGGGTTATAAAAAATAAATAGGTGTAGCGATCAAGTTCAATAATCGAGTTATCTGTCTGTATAGGTAGCTTAGGTATAATCTAGCGTTTTTATTTTTTACAACTATTTCACTGGTTAATATTTATATATTTATAAAGATATTTGATTTTGTTACGGAACAGATCCAACTTTGGATTTCCTGCAAGCTATATAAATTTTGCTATGAAGAGTGTTTGATTATTGTCACTAATAGTACATATATAAACTAAAAAAACTTTCATTTTTTTAAATTAATCAATTAAATAGTCGTTAAGAAATTTTCCATTAAATATCAAACCCAACTAAAGCATGTCGTGTAACCCGGTATAAAACACCTATTTTAGTGATAATTTTATAATCACTATATCGTAATTATTGGGACTTATAAAGAACTAAAAACATTATACTATATTACACACGTCACACGTCATATAAACAATAAATATTATATATATATAATAATCAAACACTCTTTTATACGTACTGCATATTGAAATTATTAAATATCCGTTATTTCTGGCTAAGACAAGTTTTTGGTGTAAATAGTTTTTATCCGGTTGGTGCGAGGACAAAAATAATTGCGAAAAACGGAGGAAGCAAAGGAGACACGAACTGGTTATTCCCGAGGTATCAGATAACAAGTAGGACAGCAAAAGGTATCATCGCGTACATCAATATAATATATGTTTCAACTAAAATATATTTTCAATCAATATTAAAGTTAGGTACTTTAAGAAATTAATAGTTGAATTTGAAAATTTAACGTCTATAGGCTATCAATTCATTTATATATTACCAGATCAATTTGAAAGAAACCATTAAATAGTTACAAATAACGTTAAGACATTCGCACCCGAGTGTACTAATACTTTAATATACTTGGTAGAGTCTGGAAGAGAACAAAATGTCTATTACCTTATAATCTAAGGACAACAACTTATTATCAATTACTATTATTAGGTACTTCATATTGAATTAGTAATTAATTAATTAAAACATTTAAAATAATAAATAACAAAGCTTTACATTGTTTTTTTTTTGAGTATGAACAAGTACCTACACATATATGTGTAGTACCCATTAGGTCAGTAGGTACCTACTACATCGTTGTTTATATTTATTTACAATACGAACATTTCATATTAAAAATAAATAAAAATAAAAGCGCAAGCGAAATGGATCCTACGGATCGGATTTTTTTCTTTGTTAAATAAGCTTATTTTTATAATTGTTATAAACTATAATAAATAATATGTACTGTTCATGTGTGTGTGACTGGACACGTGTGCGCTGACGTATAGACATTACCCACCTACCGAAATCTGACCAGTACTAATATGTGTACATAATATGTTTGCAAAATGTTATATTATTTCAAATAATTGTATAATAGGATATAAAATAGTGTTTAAATTTTCTCCCATATTAAATGAAAAGTCAGTAACTACTCTACAACTCTGTTTATTATTAGTTACCTTCCTACTAGTTGCCTGCTTTCAAATAATCGGTAATTTAAATTTCCATTAATTGATTGTAGAAAATTTCAATTCTAAGTTTCATGTAATTTCAAAGTCAATTTAGTCTTGTCTGTAAATAGAAAAAAAATATAACAAACAAACCAGAATGCGCAGTATTATTAAAAATAAAAGATATACAAAAAATATATTTAATCAAAACTTGTAGCTAATTTATACCTATATAAAAAAACAATTTATGTTTACCTAAACAACACGGGTCCACACTCCATACTGGTGCTAAAATATATATAAATTGATTATGTTTAAAACGACAAATTCTGTTTTTTTTTTTAATTTAATATGAATATATACTGTATAATAAGAGACATATTCCATACTAATTTATATCACATGTAATCATTAATAAGGATTATAATGTTGGTATTGACCAGCGAAATTAAGAGTCTCTAATCATTAAAAGAAATTGCTTTTAAATTAACAGCATAAAAGTTATTATTATTACTATTATTATCCTGGGATTATAATCTGATATATGATTGGACAGTAATTGGGCCATTATTGCTATGTGCTATGTGCAACAAACGATTTCAATGGTAGTACGAGCACATATTAAGTATAACAAGGCACCTAGAACATATAACACCATCTAGACCCTATTGCAGTTACATAAGAGACCACATCTAACTGCTATATGACGACTATATATGCATATTATTATTTGCTCTATTTATTAGCATAATTTTCATTGAAAAATATATCTTGGAGAAAATAAAATGATCATCAAATAAAATATTTACGTTTTCTTTTCTGTAAATCTTATAAGTGCGTAGGTATAATAATTAATATTAAATTCTTAAGCAATCGGCTGCATGTCTGTGCAACAGCATCTCATTTCACTCAATCAGTCACAATCCTTGAACAGATGAACCGGCTCGAGCCGGTGCGAGCCAGTGCGGGTTACCTGTTTGAGTTTGCGGTACACCACTTTGATGCCAATTAATGTTTACATTATAACACATTCAAAGAGTTAACTGCGATGCCAGAGACATATTGCATTTAATGTATAAATAATATTAGGACGAAAATAGATCAAATAATAGCATACAGATAGGCAGCTGTCCGAGATAATTATTAATATAATAAGTTAATGTGATTTATTCACCGAAAGTAAAACAAAGGTTACTTACCTACCTGTATATAAATAATGTACAAGTTACAGAAATAAATAATATTCTTTACATTGAGTAATTTTAATTTACATAAGATTCATATTAGAAACACGTTTTGTTAAGGATACATCAGCAGAAATTACGTTACCTGAATAAATATTTGCTTATTTACCTTTTTTAAGATAAACAAAGATGTTTACACAATTAAGATTACAAAGTATAAGAAAGCTATGA
Source organism: Napeogenes inachia (assembly GCA_959347355.1). Classification (NCBI taxonomy): domain Eukaryota; kingdom Metazoa; phylum Arthropoda; class Insecta; order Lepidoptera; family Nymphalidae; genus Napeogenes; species Napeogenes inachia. Next base: position 1,749,400 of record OY365800.1, on the reverse strand, counting down.
ATCCAACAAGCTATTAAAGCAATTCAGTTAAATCATACTTATGAAAGATAAGTAATGATGTAAATAAACTAAATGACATTCCACATAAAATGAAACGTGGTCACTTCCAGTGAGTTTAGCGCAATAAATAGAAGCACGTGGAAGAAAAGTACCTACGTGAATGGTGTGGGTACCTACCACCTACCACCTACCTACCACCTACTGTAGAAACGCACAGCAGACCGGTCGGCGCTCAGGACCGGTCTCGAGTGGAAAATTTTTGCTTTCTTTACCCCTAGCGGCGGTAACTCGGCTAAAAGGTCTATAAACTTAGTATGTAATAGTATCTTATCAACATAGCTTCCTCATTTTATAAACTACCCACTATTTTTCTTAAATATATATTTTGTATTTGTCTTTATATCGATTGTCTTGTTTTATGATTTTTACAATTAGTTCCCAATATTTTTAAAAGATTAATTGTAAATCGAAATGTTATTTTTAGTGTTTGTTGAGTTGTGAAATTAGATTAAATTAATTGATACTTAATTAATTATAAAAAAATCTTAATATTAATTAAAATAATTATATAATATATATATTATAGTGGATTTTTGAGTGCGCTTCAAACCGCGCTTTAATGAAAATATCTTAATACACACAACAGAACATAATAGGTAAATATGTATCATTATATTGAATTGTTTTAATATTATACGTTGTTATTCTTTATTACATAATAATATTAGAATAATTGTAATTTAGGTTTCATTAAAAATTTTCAGTCATTTTTATTAAATTGTGAATAGGGATTGCAATCCGGTGTCATTTTCAATCGATTTCACATCGATCCGGCCGGATCGGTTGAATCAGGTTGATTTCCACTTTTCGGTTCATAATGGACTATTAGTAAGCAACAAAGTGACATTATACTTAATAAAGGTACTTTAGAATATAAAACATGTATCCATATATATAACCAGGAAGGTTAGGATTTTCAAAAGAAGCCTAATAGAAGACAACCGTATATGGAATGTTCAAATCACCATAGCGGGTAATGATACGCTGGCTCTATACTCTATAGCAATTGTAATCTGGAAAACAGTCTCGGTTCGAGGTCGCAGTCCGCAGATTCGAATCTCGGCCGGTATCGGTTGATTTTTTATTATTATTTTATTTATTTTAAACTTTATAGTTCAAAACAAATATTAATAATGCTTCTCTACTCGTCAACCGAACTACTATACAGAGAATTAAAAACTACTAGAATACAATTCAGAAAAAAAGACAATTTAAATTCTAAACTATGACTGCAAATCTAAAATATATTATACATATTCAATTTAAATGTTCTTAACTTAAGAAACTTAAACATATACTATGAACTATAATAAATACATAAAGTACTACATGTACAACATAATATCTGATAAGTAATAAATCATTACGCTATATACCTAGGCTTCATTATGTATTTATTTAAAATTCAAGTACCTTCTGCTTCGGGCCTCTGCAGCCAATTAAAATGACTGCAAATTGTCAATCATTATTTATTTGGACCAAGTTTTATTAAAGTGTTATCATTACACACATTCAACTTATGAAATCTTTTTACTATAGACTGAAGAGTGAAGACTATTCCATAAACAGCCTGATCCGATATGTTGGTGCCGGAACCGGTAAACTCATAACGATGCCGGATCCGCCGGATTACCGGATTGCAATAGGTACCTAATTGTGATGCTGTTAGTCAAATTCTGTCTGTCCGTCAGAGTGTTACAGGGGTGTATCTTATAGTTGGTAGAATGAAACATATGTTAGTTTGTGTGTGTTTTTTATATAATTAGAGGTTATACCAATATTAAACCTCATATTTATCGGCGTTTTTCTTGCGCCGGGTCTATCTATACTCGTATTAGATGCCATTAACAAAGGCAATGATACCGACAAACACCGAGGCCTGAAACATCAAGGCCACATACCTTGGTAATACCTAATATATCACAACAATATATTATAATTTACGAGCACATAAACCAATTATATATGTATCATAAAGCTGTAAACATGCTTCGCAGACATGATCTGTATATAAATTCCTCGCATCATCTACGACATATACATATATGTACAAGTAGTTCTCAGCTGTTAAAGTCGTCAGGCACTATGCCAAGTGCACATTATTTATATATTTACAAACATTTCCGTCAATATTAATTCATATTGCTACTTTTAAATATTTGGCATTACCTACACTCTGTCCACAGATATACTGCCATATCTTTTCTTCAGAATAATATAATCTCATTTCACTTTTAATATGAAATCAGTTTATAATTAGCGGATAGTAGATCTGCGAATTACAATTAATAAATTACTAGTAACGGTGCTAATACTATTTAATAAATAGGTATAACTTGTTTTGTTAGAAATTGTATGTCTGTTGTGGATATCTAAGTATTATTTTAATCAAAACATTTACTTTTGAAGACTATTCATAAAATGTAATACTTATATATAACAATTAGGTCATTATTCTACCAGCAGACGTGTATTTAATAGGTAGGTTGAAATCTACTGATTATATTTTTTAACGTTACACCTAGTAATTGACAAAAAAAGCTCGCACTCTCACACACTAATACAAAACTCACACACTCACTAATACAAAACTAACACTCTTGATGTTTGTTTATGTTGACTAACAGTTGACTAAAAATTATTGTTGACTAAATGTTGATTAAATACTTTTGTTACGTAATTATATTGTAAAATAATTTATAACCAATGGATTCAGTAGTTCCAGACTATATCGATAACAACTAACATATCTTTTACCTATATTACCAATAACCAAGTAGATATTAAATGTCCGAAAGAATTATTAATTTATTGTTTAATATTTTCCGTAGTGTATTGTGTTATGGTAGCTGACCTCATTAATAAGAACTTAATGTCAATTGACAAATAAGGAAGGAAGATGTCAATATATAATTCCAGGGTTATTTATTGACACACATTTTCGTATTGAGAGTCGCGTTATTACTTTTTAATAACATTTTTCTTGTATTAACCTTTGACATTCGTAACTATTAGAATCGTTTATTTAAAAAAAAAAATAATAATATGCTAAAACTATTTTTTTTTTCATTTAATTTTTCATTACATTAACCATTTTCATTATGAACTATTTATCTTTAAGGAAATATCTATAGTCCTGTGAACGGAAAAGGTTTTGAAAACGTCTTTGAAAATACATAGTTGAATAAAACGTACTTAAGTGTAAAAGTGTCATCTTTCACATAGAACATAGCTGTGAAATATTTTGTAAAGTATTTATTATCAAACAAACAGTCCGAAATACGAGAAAATGAATTGTTTGGATTTCAGCCAGAACAAGGTTTTTTATTAATATTGATATCCACTTACAAAGTTATTATTAACAAATAATATAACGATAACGTTGTAATAATCAACTTAACCTTTAATTTAAATTATTTGTTAAAATTCATTAGTTGACGAATAAAAGAGAAGAAATATTTTTTTTTCCAGCAAAAGCTCCTTGTTTTTAAAAAAGGAAATTATAAATTGGAATTCTAACATAACAGAATTATGATTTTAGATGTATTTTATAATCGATCATCGGTAAAAGTGTGTGTGTCTTGTCTCTACGCAGACGCCGGCGTCATCGTGCAGCTGGTCTTGGAGGGCCTCGGCGGCAGCATCCCTGGTGACGTACACTACCGCCTATCCCCTCCAAGACAGTACATATAAGAATATCTCTTTTATTTAGGTATTTAACTGCTGAAAATTTGATAATTAGTTAAATATATCTCTATAATAATTATTACGATTCATAAATGTTTCATAACTCTATCTCATGAACGTTGTTAAAACCTGCAATTATACAATTATTCTGAAAATATAAATAACCGTTACGAGCTACTTAGTAACAATATTTACAGCCGAATATACAATCTAATACACGGATTGTACGTACTTCCTTTGATTAGAACCAGAATAAGCCCATGATGTCTATTTTTGAAACAGAATCAATTGTTGAATATTTCCACGACTTCAGAAATAGAATTGGTCAGATTAAATCCTTTACGTTGGCGGCAGTTGGTTGGTTGGTTGGTTGGTTGGTTGGTTGGTTGGTTGGTTGGTGTTCACTTTACACAATATTATCGAATGCAAATCGAACGTCACAACTTGGCAATGTCTGCTATTTGCCCACGTGCCCATATTTTCCACTGATTCTAATTTGGTGCTAGCGGATAATAACATAAAAAATAAACACGATGTAACCACTAATGTAAAGAAAATGTCACGATGCAAAATTAACATTAGAAATAGGAAAATGATTCATTCAGGGTTTTAACAGTATCTAATATTGTGTCAAAAATAAAAATCATATGACCAACTGGTGACCTGCAAATGACTGTACGGGTGTACAGAGTAGCAAATAGGCAATTCTTTTAGCAAAACTATGTAGATTTTCACCATCAATTTCTTTTAAATCCATTTTAGTTCCGTATAAATTTCATTATAAAATTTTGTTAAAATTGAAATTACATAACATATGTAAGATATGATATTGAATATATTATTGAGTTGCATGCGTTGCAGTTTTACAACAAATATTTTTTTTTATATTGGTACACACAGAGAATGTAGAGAAATTCGGCGCCTACTGTTTTGGACTTTTTCCAATATTTCACAAGGGCACTATATAATATAATAATATTCTAAATGATCCAGTTTTTTCTGGCACATTAGAAAAATAGTTTAAATTTTACGCAACTTTTACAACGTAAACTAAAAACATATATTATTTTTATTTTTCTTATATAGAATATAATATATTGCTATACATAACATTGCCGGACGTGATTTGATGGCAACACGATACTTTTAAATGATAGTTCTCTTAGTTGTAATGTACATCTCCGAGAATTATCTCGTAAATTCTACAGAACGTTACATCCTATGCTACGTTTAAATAAAAATACCTTTCAGTGCTAAATTAAATTTGATTAATATTTTATTACTTCCTATTCTGAACTATGCAGATGTGTACTTTTTGGATGCCAACGAGATGAAGTAGCTACACCTATACTGTTAACTTATTTAAAAATTTAGTAATTTTGTGCATTTTTATTTTAAATTGTTTGAAACTCACTTGTATTAGGTACTAAATTCAATGAATTAAGTATTTATACGAAATAAGCTTAATATATTAACACCTCCTGGAACATGTTAAATTCATCGAAGCAATACAGAAGTTTAATTTTCAGAGCGAGTTGTAAGTGTATTTAGTAAACAGATTTTTTTTTTATTTCGTTACCTTGCTCTTCTAACTTTGAATTATTTACTAACTTCTATTTTTGTTTCTGACCTGTCATACATTTGTAATTTTAATATTAACAAAATTTTCTTATTAAACAGTTATTTTTCCTATTTAGCATGTATACAAACGTTATTTTTTTTAATTACTATATGTCTCTGGAAAACCGGACTTTGAGTTGTCAATGATTGTTCATATAAATTATAAATTAACTTTTCCTTTAAATTGATTGGTTTTATATTAATAATTAACCTCTCATACCGATGCTCGGTTATTTTCCGTTAATCGCCGGCGTCGGTGATTCGTGATCTAGAGTGTGGTATTTAAGTATTTGTTCAATATTGGTTCAACACAAACACACCTATATTCAATATTAAAATATTTGCACGCCGACTTTTGCGGTTATTTATTTCACAATTTTTATTGTGTATAAAAATTTATTGTGTATAAAAATATTTAAACATTTTTGTTATGGCAATGATTTTTTGTGTCTACTTAAGAAAAAGCAAATATCGTGAATTATTTACACTCATAACAAGTGCCAAATAAAAAATATTGGTTAGGTTACATTATTATTCACGGTGGCCTCTTCCCTATTATAAAGGTCTATTAGTTTGGGTGCGCAGACGCAAGCAGCCTCAGTGGACCTGGCGGATGTTCATGAGAAACTGATCTATCCATTCCAATAGTCGAATATAATTTCAACATATTATATATTCCTAAACTGGGGTCTTCACATAATGTAGTCAGACGTTTGCACGTACCAGACCGAAATCATTGTTACGGTTGGAAATCCCTTAAGAAAATAAATAATCCTTTGGGTAACGTTAAACACGTTTGTAACATTTTGTAAGTGAACAATATGGTTTCACCAAAAGCAAATCAACAACTGATGCCGGTACTACGCTACTTAAGCAAGTTTACTACGCATGGGAGTTTTGTGGATACCTTCCGACCATCGCTCAGTACTTCAAGGGGCTTTCCCAAAAGTACTTTGAACGTGCTGAGCGACACCCGAACCCACTGGTGGCTGACGCCGCAGAGTATAGACCACGTAAGACTACTTTAGTCAGAAAAAGAAGACCCAAGTCGGTACTCGTTGACCCCGACGGCGCGTTCACAGTAGTGTAGTGTAGGAGTAAGTGCTCCGTTGCTCCGGCGTTCTGCCGTTGGAGGACGCTAGTGTCCAAATTTACTTAGCTACCCTCCTGACTAAGCTATACGGATTATTTGTAACGTAAATGTTTTTAAAGAAATCCGTATTCTTACGGTCGCTTCTCAATACATTTTTAATAACTTACTACATAAACGCAAAAAAATAAATGACTAAATATAATATAGCAACAGACATACAGATCAATACAAGAAATAAAAATAGGCTCGTAACTCCTAAATTTCGACTTCAGAAGGTTAAGAAATCCTTACTATTACATTCAAGTGTTTTTGGTTGATCTAAATGTGTGAAACTTGGGTCATTGACTCATTTGCAGGGTTGATGTTAAAATGTATAAGTCAAACATTGTTAAATTTCATTTAATAAGAGCAACTGTTAAGTTTCTGACCAGCTCTTCTGAACAGAACAGCATTCCGAGCTGGTGGTAGCTTAATCCCAGACTGACCAATTAAATGTAATTGACGATTCAAAAGTGCTTGTAAATGCCTACTTGAATAAAGATATTTTGAATTTTTAAATTTTAAGGTTATGAAGTGTAATGTACATAAAGAAGTAAATAATTAAAATAAAAACATTAATATTCGTAACAAAGTGAACGTTACAAAGCATTGACAGTTTGAACATGCTTTGATTTACTGTAACTGAAGTATGTCATTGTTTAAAAAGGAAAAACAATTGCTTTTAAAATTTGGAGACGCCTTTACAAATTTCAGAAAAAATAGATTTTAAATTAGCAATTCAGTTTTAAGAGTTTCTCAAAATTCTAGGAATAGATGCCTCAATGATTTCTATTAAACATGTGACTTTCTTATTAGACATATTTATTTAGCGATGTTTTTAAAAAATATATATAATTACTTAAAATAAATATAACCTTAACTAATAATATTATAAAAGTGCATATTGAGCAATGAAAGAAAGAAAAACTACTTACAGTCTGAATTATTCTACGCTAATTAAAAATAAAGATTTATGATAATATTTAAAATTATAGTTATTCTCAAATTCTAATAATAATAATATCAATGAAATAAAACGGTTGCTTGTTGTATCAATTTTCTTTTTCTTATAAAAAGCTGATTCTTTGAAGATAATGTTCTACGACTATTTCTCCACATCGTTTATTTAGAAATAATACGTTAACACGAATAAAACTAATTCAAAAAAAAAACAAAAAAGATAAAAAATCGTTTAACAATAAAACTGTTAACACTTATTTCTTTATTCCTTGAAACCATATAGGTACATACCTATATGAATATAATTTAAAAAATCATTGCGGTTTTGGTGAACACACCAGTATTAATAACAAACAAAAATCTCTCTGTTTTTATCAGGCATTAAGAGAATAAACTACACAGCGTATGTAGGATTTCTTAAAAACATTCAAAAAAACAAAAAACTACATAGAATAGAATTTTAACTTATTTATAAACTAGCATTTACCCGCTGCTTCGCACGCCTGAAATTCGTAGAGAAACAATTCTCCTTTCCATTTTTTGTGTATTGCCTTCTATATGACTTGTTTTAAGTGATACAATCGAAATTACGACTTCGGCAGACATCCCTATCTGTCAAAAATATCTATCTAATAGAGATACGGTTTTTTTTATTCCTCTCTTGTTTTTACTTAAACGTCCATTGAAATACTTTTTAAACAGAAATTCCATTGAAATACTTTTTATTTTGACCATCAACTTGGACCATCAAATGTTAAATAATATGTATTAGACATTCAGTTATCTATATTCATTAACAAAATTTTCAACACTGAACATTCACAAATGTCATTTTTAGGACGATTTGCACGGTTCCATACCATAGTGCGCCGCCCGAACGCCGCAAACGCGATGACCCTATATTTTAAATCTGTATTATTCTCGAAAATATTCATTTAAATTACATGCTGTACAGGGCTATATTGTTTAATATTAAATGTGAAATGTATTTAAGGTACTTAATTAGATTAATCCTTATTATGCGGTATTGCTTAAAATCGCTTCGTGAATAAACCATTTTTTCTCTAAAAAGTAAAGGATAAAAATTGGCTATTGTGGGTTATCCCTAAGACATAAACATATACCATCGTGGACTTTCTTGTAGAACTTTTTAAGGTATACAATACTTTGAACATTATTTTGATCTATCTCGTAGAGTTCAGCCAGCGTTTGCAATGTAAGCGGAAAACAATGTATTTGTTTACGACTTCGCGTTAGAAATCCTGAAATTATCAGTAGTTCTCATGCATACAGACATAGGGACAGAAGGTGGAAGCGACTTTGCTTTATACTATGCAATGATTTACAATGTGGTATTGACTATCGAGATACAATTACAATATCGATATTTGAGATTCAATTAACAACTAAAGCCTCTTTAAACATAGAATTAATAATTCTTATATAATGGCTTACTTTTGAACTATTAATACTAATAGACTGTTGTATACAACTTGTAAGCGGTTACAGTGAACCAACACATGCAGAGCAAAGCCTATAAATAGTAAAGTGATTGACAGCGGCTTACGAGTAGATGAAGTGATTGAACAACCAGTAGCCGTATGAATATAATTGAGAAATTTGCATGCTGGAGACAGGAAGTAGGTCGTTACTAGTACCTACAGAAGACTGCACAATTGAGGTCAAAGGGGTCCTCTTTGTAGTATGAATACCTCAAAGTTTATTTTTGGCACAAATCTTGTAACTAACGTAAGATGTTAGTCATCTTAATAGTCAGCTATTTCAAACCTCCCATGTGTCATGGTCTATTTAAATAGTTGATCACAACGGTATGTTTTAGTTCAGCATTGGGTTTTCAGTACTTTACAATACATTCTGATTTAAAATATTAAAATCTATTGACAACATAATAGTGGACAAAATTGAGGATAACTATTACAACTGTACGCATTATTTCAATATTAAGTTTTTAATACTTTAACTGACCTAGAATGGCAACAATTAAAAAAGATACTTAATTATCTAAAAACCAATAATAATTGATAAAAATGATGTAAACAGCATTTTTCGGTTTATCTAATTACACAGGTGGTTATACTTGGTATTAAGAAGTCTGAGTACCAGCTACGTCACTCTAAGGACGATAACCTCTGGGAGCAACTAAAGATTTTGTGTACACGTTTAATGAACTCCATCCAACAAAATATATACAAATTTAAATCATCTTAATAACATGTTATTGTTGTCTGATTAAAAAACATAGGTACCTATTTACCAATATGAAATTAATATCTCTTGGGGATTTTCTGCCGCAATATATAATTATTAATTAACTCCACCTGTTCTACCGATCGCAATAATAACTTTTTAACAGAGTACAAGATACAATTTACATATACTTATATATATATTTTTAATTCCAAAATACAAGCTTTGGATTGAATTGATGTTTCGATTACCAATATATTAAGGTATACAAAATTATTTTTAATTAGTTGACCACGTCATGTAGGCAGCTTCTTTACATCAAACCCAACAACATTTGTTCTAGGACTTTTTATAATTAATAGTTTTTAAAATATAAATTTTTCTATACAAAATTTATTGGTTGTCTCTGAACTGGCATTAACTCTGAGCATCGGTATGGCGCCAGAGCATTGACCTTTTAAGTACTTCTTACATTACATACAGAGTAATAAGTAAAAGAGAGAGCAAAAAGTTTTTGGTTCTTTTTGGTTGTTTATTTTTGGCACAAATCTTGTAACTAACGTAAGATGTTAGTCATCTTAATAGTCAGTTATTTCAAACCTCTCATTTAAAAAAAGTATTAAAAAGTAAAAAAAATGTAAAAAGTTGTAAAACAATTGTTGTTGGGATTGATATAGAGAGGCCTGCCTGCCTGCAAGAGGTGGTCAACTAATTAAAAATAACCTGTGTAACGATGTACCTAGTAAGTATATTTAGTTACAATGGTACAAGTGGTGCAGTTTCAGACACTTAGGTATAATTCAAAGATGTTATCTCGCAGCGATTGCGAATAATCTAACACTTCCAGTTATTAGCGCCTGCTCGTCGTCACTACTTTACTATGTTACAATATCACATATTATTAACAACTTCATTATATAATATTTTATAGAAACATGAAATTATTTAGGTTCCCGGAGTGACATATTACATTTATCTTTCAGTATTTCAATATCTATCTATACAAGATCTTAATCACCCGATTATCAATATGTATGTAACCAACATAACATCGTTTGCTCATTTTAATCTGAAAATATAATACCTACTTATTTAAAATAGCGTAAGTTATATTGTAGTAGAAGTTTTTAAAAAGTGTTTGTACAAAATTCGTCATCATAATTACTTAACAATAGATAACGGCTTCTAATGTAAGTGAAGTCATCGTACTTAAGTAGGTACTCGTGGCCTCTAACATATTGAAAAATACTTTTAAAATAGGTTGTGATTTTTCACTTGTATTAACAAACTGTCGATTTTTCATTAACAAGTATGTTCTAATCATTTAAAGCACGAAAATAAATAAAGAGACATTAATTTAAATCAACACCGATGTTTATTGTGAGGTTCTAGGAATTTAGGTATTTTGAAGATTTGGTAGTTAGTACAAATACCAACACATAGAGTTGGGCAGTCAATACTTATTAAATAACTCCACCTACCTGATTATTAACGGAGACTGATATAGTTGTTAATATAATTATTTGATAAATTAAAAAAATCTTATTTTTATGATTCGTTCTAAATGTTTTTCATGTATGATCATATCTTTATAATACATATTACCGTATGACATACAATCGTTGGATGAATATATTATGAGTGTATCGTATCTAAATAATATAAATTATGTAGACCGTTTTAATTGTCCATTGTAGATATATTCTTACCAGGTGTTGTTGATGACCACGTGGGTGGATAGCGGTTTTTGATATATGAGAATCGTCTAACGACCGAAATTATCTACTATCCTATCCCTATCCTGATCCTTATTTATCAATTTATATCCGGTTGGTGGATTAAGTTAATAAAATGATTGGCTGTGGTTCATATAGGTATAGGCCCGGTAGATTGATAATTAATTTGTATTTTTGATATAACATACATTATTACAGCGAATTTCTTTAAACATGTTTTCCATTCTCAAACTTTGAAACAAACTTATATTTTTAAAATTTCTACTCATATACTAATACAAATTTATAAAAATCTGGCATTGTCCATAATTATGATATGTTCTTTTAGGAAGCGGAAGAATGGGCGCGCCGGCCGAGTGGTCCCATGGTCAACCCATCCTTCGAGCCCGACGACTTCCTGCCCCAAAGGTACTTTCCCATGACATTATTTACCAGTTGAAATCTTTACAACCAAACTACTCGTAGATGATGATGCGGTGCCGTGAAGGTTAAAACTTTTAGATTGTAGATTATTTAAACAAAGACCTTAGGGAACGTACCCAAACTACGTGGCCTATTTATGGGGGGGGGGGGTTCCTTAAAATATTACGCTGTGTCACAGAAGCGAGGGGGGGGGGTTTAGATTATTGTCACGTAGTCGAATTCTAGAGAAGGCAATTTAAGCTACTAACATTTAATAAAGTCTGCTTTTCAGGGTTCTTTAAAGTCGTGTGATACATTTTTGTGCAATAAATGCCGTCCCAATAGTAACAAAAAATTAACATTATTTTTATTTGTTTCATTTTCTGCGTTTGGGATGATAAAAATTTACCTTTGCTATACTACGTAACATTTGGGACGGGGGGGGGGGGGGGGTCTTATCACATACTACGGATGGTCACCGGGGGGGGGGGAGGGTGTCGAAAAATTGAAAAATATAGGTCACGTAGTTTGGGTACGTTCCCTTATTGCCTTAATAAAGATACTAGGTGTTTTGTCATAAATAATTAAAATGATAATTTTTAAATAAACATAGACGAATAACGCGGACAGGATTCGAACTTCAAAGGAGACCTAATAGGTGTCTCCTCCGACCCGATAAAAGCGATTAAATATAGATTTTTAAAATAATGACACGGAATGACAAAGTATGACGGATAGTGTATCCCAGAATCCCAGAGGCAGTAGGTTTGAGCCCTGCCAGGGTTTATAAAATTATATTCTTTATGTATTAAATTGAATGTATATTAAATAAATAAATAAGATGTAAGATGGCTATCATATATAAAAAAACAAATAAAATATACCTTAAAGGTTCATTTCATAACAAAAACTCAATTTGATTCAGAAAGTCATTTATAACTTTCATATAGGATATTTTTTAAGTTTCACGACAATAAGTTCATCTACTTCTGTGATACTTGACCCAGATGTAATTCGATAAATCTTTTTTACTAATATTTAGCGAGATATATTTACATAATCGGATAAACTTTACTCTTTCCAATAGAAATAATTTTATCACTAAAATACTTATAAAAGGCAACGGTGCTATTTTCTCCGTTCCATTTTCAAAATCCAACAATGATGCAGCTAAAGTTACAGGGATATCACAAAGTGTAATATTCCTTTTTTTTTTCATAAAACAACGCTTTTGCCTTTGACACAGGAGTTGTTTAATTTAGTACTATTCTAGGTATTGTGAATCGTTTAAAATGCAACCTTGGCTCACGTTAAAATACAAATCGTAAATCAATAAACAGTATCCATCCACCGTCTCTTAGCAATCGCAAAGCATGGCAGAGTAAGTCGGTAGCTAGCATAAATATGATTAAATGTAGAAAATGTATATAGATAACTAAGTTTACTTTTTAAATGTGCTCGTGTGAAGTCGGTTTAGCACTTTTATGCATTTACGTAAAAGTAAAATAACATTTTAATGGCCATACAGGTTTTTGGTCGCGGATAAAACTAATTAATGTACATTATTATTTATTTTAGCAATAACTCCAAATACCGTTGCAATTTAATCGTTTTGTGAAAGTGATAATAACAATAAAATGTTTATAGTTTATCCCCCGTCAAAGATGAGAAAAAGAGGCCGGGAGACAAAGGGATTTACCTGGTTAATATGAAAGAAAAGAACCTGCAGGATGTGGAAGAATACGAGCCCTACGATAACAGAGTCGTGGAGCATCCTACCACGTAAGTACCGAACCATCTAGGTGTCACATCATAAAAATAACAGACCTATCATACCAATGTTATATAAAACACAAATATCTACTTATAATTAGCTATATTTAAAAAAGTACAAATATATATTTGATTAACAAATAAATATATATGTATATATAACATATTTGATTACCGAGCTTTAATTTTAAGAATATATATCTTAGAAGTGACATTACTCTAGAGGCACCCTCTAACTTACAATATTGTTACGTATTTTATGTGGGTATAAATATTGACTATTGAGCTTAGTAGAGGCAAATGTAAATATATATGCGAAACACGTCTGAGAATTTTGTGTATGCAACCTTCTTTGTCTTCCTTCTTGTTTCCTCAACAATCCATATTCTAGATTGACAAGGCCTTACCTATCGATCAATATCTTATATGCAAGACACCTATTAGGCAGGTACTAAGAAAATATATAAATCATCAACGATTTATATTCTTGCACAACTTACACATATTTTCCTTATAAGTTCATAAGTATTACACATTCATTAGTGTAATTATGTAATGAACTTTATTAGGTATGTAGACATAAAAAATATATTTTCGGATCGAACATATACTAGGAAGAGTCACGTACATATCACTGGACATTGAGTATTATGTACCTATCTGCATAGATATTACCGCAATTCGTACTTGTAGAAAAAAATACGGGGATTTACTCATACATGTCATTTAGGAGTCAGTACAGCTAGTACTAAATTTAGTATTCTGATCAGTTACCCTCGACAAACCCGCAAGATTTTCCTCTACGTACAAAATCCTAAAGACAGCTGAAAATATATGAGAAGTACAAAGTATCTAGGTATCGGAATATAAGATTGTTAGTAACAAAGTTCATAATACAAAACAAAAGTTGTTGTGTTCTTTAAAAGATCCCATACTTGCATGTACTTTGTTTTATAAGAGAATAAATACTTTAAACCTCAATGGTAATTATGAAACTATAAGAAAGATTTCTTCACCTAAATATAATTAAATGTCTAATAAATAGACTTAAACCTAACTACATTTTATACTAATTTAGTTAGTACCGAGAGATATTTGTTACATAAGTTTATATAACATATAAATCTTGATATAACGCAGCAATGAAATTAAAAGGTATATGTATAGACTTAATGAAAATAGTCGAATATAGAGCAACATGGAAAGTTACGACAAACTACTAATTTATTTAAACCGTATTTTAAAATGTAAAATCTAAGAGTATTTATAGAGGATAACAAATTATATCTAAATTAATGTTAACTAATATAGGTACCTAATGGCTGCGGTGAATGTACATTGTTCGGCCTGAATAACACTCTAAATGTAGAGATACACTATAATTAAAACTTAGATGTATCTACTCAAAGCTTTACATAATTATATATATTTCTTCTAGGAACACAGAAACCCTTCTACATTTGTTGAAAGGCAGCTTAGGGACGGGAATCCTGGCGATGCCGCACGCGTTCGCTAAATCTGGCTATGTGGTGGGTACGATAGGCACCATCGTGATCGGCGTGCTGTGCACGTACTGTATCCACGTGCTGCTCGACTCCTGCTACGTGCTGTGCAAGAGGCGGAAGGTGCCCTCGCTGACTTACACGGCAGCGGCCGAGGCTGCACTCTTAGAGGGCCCAGATTGGTGCAAAGCATGTGCGCCCTACGCTGCGTGAGTGTTTAGCTCTATATATAAATCATAAACATGCAAAGGTTTAGAAATCGTTCCTTTTGAAATAAATAAACAAATAACAATAATTGGTCGAGTTTGAATAATTGGTGAGCGCAGATGCCAAAGATATAGCAGCGCAACGGGGCTCGGGTTCGATTCCCGACAGGAACAGGCATGTTTGTGTTGAGCATAGATGTCTATATTTCTGGGTCTGATTATTTATTAAATATATTCTCAGTATTTATAATGTGTATTTCTATGTATTAGTATCTTTGTCTAACACCCTTAACAAAAGCAAATAATTGGCTAATTTAGGGAATAGATCAATTTGTGTAATGTGTCCTGATATTATTATTATTATTTTAAAATAAGTAGCTGATTTTTCTATTAAAACTTTTCTTACATTTATTAATCTTTAAGATCAAGCAACATAAAAGCATATAAAATTTAAATTATATTTAATTAATAAATTATTTGAACTTCAGATAGTTACATAAGAATCTAATATTTATATAATAAAATGCTCTTTTCTCAATTTATACGTAATGGAAAGCTTATTTAAATAAATTATACAAATGATATGATAAGAATCATGGACATTTACTATTTTCTGCTACTTAACTTTAACAAGTTTGCGTGTTAAAAAAAAACTATGTTTATTGTTACAGGCACGTCGTGAATGCTTTTCTACTCATTTATCAAATAGGCACATGTTGCGTTTACGTCGTATTTGTATCAGAAAATATACAGTACGTTCTGACAAAACAATTCGGTTTAAGCGTCACAGTTATTGAAGTGATGGTCTGGATTCTCCTTCCCTTAGTTCTTATAAACTGGGTGCGAGATCTGAAGTACCTTGCGCCATTCTCTGCCATAGCGAATGCTGTCACGATCGTTAGCTTCGGCATCATTCTGTACTATATATTCAGAGAAACCCCAACTCTAGAAGGGAAAGTTCCTGCTGGAAAAATTGGTGACTTTCCTCTCTTTTTCGGAACCGTTTTGTTCGCATTGGAAGCTATCGGTGTGGTTAGTATTGATTTTTGTTACAAGTACTTTTTTACTTAGAAGGAGGTAGTAGTTAAAAATTAAAACAAAGTATATTGATTAAAATGATTTATTTATAGATCCTACCTTTAGAAAATGAAATGAAGACACCTAAGAGCTTCGTGGGAAAATTCGGAGTACTAAATAGAGCTATGATCAGCATTATCATCCTGTACGTTGGAATGGGCCTGTTTGGTTACTTGCAATACGGCAACGAGGCGGCGGGCAGTATCACTCTTAACCTTCCTTCTAAAACCGAGATGTAAGAAAAAAAAATAATTATAATGACTTATATATATATAATACGTGATTAATTCACAAGACAATGTCTTTCTAGCTTGGCGAGTGTCGTGCAAGGATTACTGGCGTTTGCAATTTTTATTACGCACGGCCTGGCGTGTTACGTCGCAATCGACATTCTTTGGAACGAGTACATCGGCAATCTCCTTCTTAACAGTTCTCGACGATTTATTTGGGAGTATCTACTGAGGACCGTCATTGTCTTAGTAACCTGTAAGTTTTAAACGAATAATTGAAACGACATTGCCTCAAGATTTTGCTATATAATAATTTAAATACTTAATTCTAAACTGTAAAAATCAGTGCAAATTGTAAGACTATACGCAAAATATCTTTTGCAGTTGGAATAGCAGCCGCCGTTCCCGAACTGGATCTATTCATATCTCTTTTCGGAGCACTGTGCCTATCTGCGCTTGGCCTGGCTTTCCCTGCCTTCATACAAAGTTGCACCTATTGGTACTATGTGTCAGACTCCGAACGGATTCGTATGATAATCAAGAATTCAATCGTAGTCGTGTTTGGGGCTCTCGGACTCGTGGTAGGCACCTGGACATCATTAGAGGGAATTATTGTAAAATTTTCCGCTCACGCTCCAGTATTAAACGCCACCGAAAGCTTGTTCAATGAAACTAGTTTGGTACCTTGAAGTTAAAATGTAGATATAGATCGCCAGTGCCATTACTTTGTAGAAACGTCCGTGGCATATGTAAGTACAATAGAAAAGGAGCAAGTATCGTGCAAAAACGGACACATTATAATAATCCTAGTTTTAGTGATAGTTGTATATTTATGACGCCTGTCCTGTTTATATCTGTGTGAAATGTGTATTATATGCTGTAAATATTTAATATACATTTTGTCCAATATTTAGTTAAGCAACAATATGGTTATGCCCACAAAAAAATTATTAGGCATATACTGCCGTTCATAGCTTTATAGTATCCATTGACTAGCACTATAACAGTTTTATATTATATCGTTAGACCGAAATAGAGTAGTAATAATTTATTACAAATTGCACTAAAACTATAACATATCTATTAAGAGAGCGTGCTGTTTTTAATAAAACTGAGCAAATATTGTTAGAGACGACAAGACTAACACATTCGACCAAGACAGCTGATTTATTTTAGATGGAACTTTTAAGTCTCTGGGACTTAGTTCTAGGAACTAGGTACTTTTGACTGAATTTTTGTTCGGATTAAAATTCAATTCAATGAAAATATTAGTATTGAACTGTGTTTGTATATGTATTGACATTTTTTTAGCTAATGATATTGTACTTTATTGTAGGTTAAACGATTGTTATAACAAAGTAGCCTTTAAGAATGTAGTATTACTGACAGTGAGAATTCTGATATCAAGTGAAGTAATAGAACTGCATTTTGATAGAATAAGGCATGAATAAGTACCTATCTTCAATTTATTCTCCATAAATTCAATTTGTATTTAATCCATTCTAAATGTTGAAATACGAATCCTAAGTCGTGATCTCTCAAAATTTGTTACCGAAATGTTTATTAAATTCTTATTCTTTATGAATGATGATGATTCATGGCCGGATTAAAATATTATAATAATAGCCAAATCACATGATTCCTATATGTTATTTAATATAAATGGTTTTACCACTTTGTTAATGTTTTGGAATTTTATTTATTTATGAATTTGATATTTATTTTAGACAGGTATCCGGTCCTACATAAAATCTGTGATGTTGATAGTTATATAATATTTATAAGTTATATCATGATTTTGTAAGTGTATGATGTGTCGACACGTCGGTGATATTGTGCTCAGAGCTTTTTGGGGTTGAATCCCGTTAAAATAAATATTGATCTATTAATGCATTTTTACTTGAACTATTTCCACTAAATATTATTTTTCTAAATTAACTTACTGTATGTAGCTTTTAGCATATAATATAGAATAAATCAACCACATCTTTTAAATTGGTAAATATTTTGTATTACCTAATAGTAATAAACTTGAGATAAGACTTTGAAAGTAATTATGATATCTGGCTTTGAGGTAGGCACATTTTGAAGTGTCTCTCTTTTCAAAATAGTTTAGTAATCCCTGGCGTTTTATTATTTAAAAAAATGTAATATGGCTTGTGTCAGTATAATCCGATTTTCAGCATCTTGGTCCGGTTTTCTATAAAAAGGGGAAATAGATGAAGTGGCGGCAGGTCTTTAAAACTTACGAGTTAAATTGATAAGTGTGATTATACCTGTGGTAATATACCAGACAACGAAAAAAAATATTTTTTTGATTGCAAATAACATATATTATTTTTATAGTGTGTTAGTTTAATACACAAATACAAAAAACAATAAAAAATATAAAAAGCGTATTTAAAGTGCTATCCATTGGCTGCAATACAGTCAATACGTTGAGGATAGTTATCAACAGAAACACGCGCTCTTTCCATGGGGATATTCTTTACTGCCAATAGTATGGATTGTTTTAAGGACTCCAAATTATCATGGCGTTTAGAGCAAGCTGTACTCTTTAAGCCTTGTCATGTCCTATGCGAGTCCCGCTTTTGAGCACGCTAATCTGAAACCCCTTCAGGTGATTCAGAACAGGTTTACATGGATTGCAACCGAGGCGCCGTGGTTCGTACGCAACATCGATCTCCATAGAGACTTAGACCTTCCGACCATCGCTCAGTACTTCAAGGGGCTTTCCCAAAAGTACTTTGTACGTGCTGAGCAACACCCGAACCCACTGGTGGCTGACGCCGCAGAGTATAGACCACGTAAGACTACTTTAGTCAGAAAAAGAAGACCCAAGTCGGTACTCGTTGACCCCGACGACGCGTTCACAGTAGGTAATAACGTGTACGCGTAGGCATAAGCGACACCACACAACATACAGACACACACCGTCTATACCGATATAGACGAGGTCCCAACTGAGTAAGTGCTCCGTTGCTCCGGCGTTCTGCCGTCGGAGGACGCTAGTGTCCAAATTTCCTTAGCTTCACTCCTGACTAACAACGCCCCGAGCCGAGGTCCGTGTCTCAATCTGAGACGCCCTCGGGACGTCGTTCCCCATGGGGGCCCATCTGGCCCCCCCTTGTAAGGGCGGGTCTCCTGACCCACCCGCTCCCCCGGTGACGCTGTAATAGTACTTCGTGGACCGAGCTTTAAGCCCCGGCGCCGAGTCTTGCTTTAAGGACCATACTTGGTTATTGAACATGGTGTTATTAAGGGGCTTAATTACCTTCTCAAGATATCTAATGGTATCTTGATACACTTGTGCCGATATTTTGACACACTTTATTCACTAAAATATGGCTCAGTCACTCCTTCATAGCTAACACCCCACCAATTTACCAAACCATCACTGAAGTCGGATAGTGCCCACGTCGCACTCTGTCAACTAATTGGGAAGCTTCCTTAGAGCTTTGAGCATAAATACGGTTATTTTGTTTTTTAAAATGTTGCTCTATTGTAAAAAAAATCTCATCAGTAAACAAAATTCTTCTGTAACCTACTCTTGCGTACCGCTTCAGTAGTTGTTTCGATTTTACTACCGTATTCATCTTTAATTTATACTATATACTGCAAGTCCTAAGTCATCTCTAAAATACGCGACTTGGTTCTAGGTGCTATCTTCATTTCCCGAGATATTTTTTTTTGCTTTCAGACAGGACTTTCTTCGAATTCTTTCCCTTACTGCTTTGACCACCTTTTTCGTACGAACACTACGTGGACGCCAGATCTTTCTCTGTCACAAACAGAGGTAGTCTCAGTCTCCTATTCATAGCCCGGTACACAAACATTTCACTAACTATTTGACACAAAAATAACAAGTGTATGGATAGTTTTAAAAATTGAATTTGGTTCCATACCTACTTTGTTTAATGCAATCACAGCGATTTTGTTCTCTTTTTCACCCCAGTCCATTTTAATGTCGCAAAATATTGTACAATATATTGGCACCAAAATGAGAAAACACAATGAACAATCGTATAAAAATGACAGATTCCAAATTCAAATGTAATATTTTTGTTATATTTAATTGCAACAGTATATAATATGGCAAGACTAAGTATAGATGAGATTATTTATTAGATCAAGGCAATGAAATTTATTGATGAAAAATGTGATTGTGTGTACGGACGTATAGACCACGCCCGTGACGTAGACGATCAGGCAACAGATAGTATATATATATAGAAATAGACTATTAGTTCTAAATTCCAACTCCCGGGCTTATCCACGGTGCCAACATTGGATATGGTGAAAATTTCTAGCTAGCTAACCTTCATGATATTAATAAGTTCAAGTAAATGTTATGAAGACGTAGACCTAATACTTTTAGAATATGGTCGTACGAATTTGGGAACGATTGTGGTCTTGAAGTATTCTTTTAAATGGGTTGGTATTTCCTTTCCTTTGATATTATTTAAAGTGAGCTTACAAATAACGCAAAAAGGTTAGTCTTCATTATGTTATCAATACAAACCATAAAATAAAACAATAATGTATTTTGTTTTAGTATTTTGAGCGTTTATATTTTTTCAAGTGAATTTAAATAACAAAGCAACGGTAGGATAGCATTTATTTGGCTTTCTTTTTTGACATTCATAATATACTTGATTCAGTGTCTCTGAAAATTATCACTCTTAAGGCCTCTTAACAGGATAAAAATGGTATTAGTATAATAATTATGATAAACCATTTAATATGACGTAACTACTGACAAAGAAATATATCGACAATAATTAAAAAAAAAGAGATATGAACGATGAAACAAATTATTTATTCACTTAAATGAACATAAAAGTGCGTCGCAGGAACTAAATGTAATTATAAAACAATGTTTTATTAATAAAATGTGTTCGAACCTTAATACTATGAAAAATTAACAATAAATTAAGTGGAGAAAAACCTTTTCTGTCATTTAAAGTACAAAAAATATATAATTACCGTAATAAATTTTTATAAAATCTAAAATAATCATTCATTGAGTTAAAAAGTTCTTGTTGGAACAGTAAAAACATTTAGTAATTAATTGTACATTATTTTAAAACTTAAATATTAAAATTTAAAAAAGGTGTTAATTGGATGTTGTTAAAAGTTATATGATAGCATTGTTGGAGAACATTGTATTATCAAGACCTCGGAATGAAATCCTTGTTACTCCCATATGTAAATGTATAGTTTTGAAATGCATAATTAACAAAGATCATTAATATAAGATATACAAATATTCAAATCTAGTGTTATCACAGTCGGTTATGGATGGTGGCATGTACCAAATTATTTAGAATTACGTTATCATCTTAGAACTTAGTTATGTAACGTGTACGAGCACGTGGCCAACATTCAATATGTTAAAATCCTTAATAACTACTATAAAATGTTGTTATTGTTCCTAGTTTTGTACAACAGAGCCGTTGTATTGAATACTTATCGTTAATGTGCAACTAGTACTTACTGGATAACAACAGGACCTTGAGGTTAATACTTAACTAATAAAAAAATCCACTAGCTTGGATTTAAATGATGCTCTTAAGCTATATTGAGGTAAAAATTAAGTATTTCTTTAAACATAAAACTTAGAACTAAGCAAGATTAAGATTAATGAAGGTACCACAGGCAACTATAATATTAAACATTACTACATTGATAATACTATTATTGTAACTGTTTATTATTTTTATTGTTAAATTCAGTATCATCTCACTGAAATGTTTTCTTTCATTGGACAGTCAGTAACATGAGAAGATTAATGTAGTTAAAAGGTAAGTTTATTCATGTTATTTGTAGTGAGTACGATACCTGCTACGCTGTGTCAACATAAGACTTACTTCTAATAAGATTACCCGTTTTATTGTCTTTGAACATTTTTTTATTGAGCTTTAACATATATTTAAATCCTAAATAACCAGGCAGTAAATTTGTGTCTCAAATTACATGATTCTGATATCTGATTATAATATCGCCTCTTTACGTAACAATATTAATAAAAGATACATACCAAGATATTTTATTACGACCTTTGGAAATTGCATCATTTGTACCAAATATAATAGGTGCATTAAAGTAGTGTCTGTTAACTATATGACACAGTAAACTAAATTCTAAACAAAACTAGCTCATGATATTACACACTTGTCTATTATCAGAGCTATTTCTTCCCCGCGTCGTATCCCTTTAATATAGTTTGTAGCGCCGTTTTTAGATGTTCGTTCACTTGCAGCTCCATCTTAGCGAGGCTCTGTCTGCAGCAGGGACAGCCTTGGACGTCCGACGACTTGAACGCCAATTTAAGACAGCCCTGGAATAGATATTCAGTTTAACAACTTTTTTTTTTAACTTAAAAACTTAATTGAAGATTATATAAGAACTATATCTAGTCTTTAATAAGTATACATTTAATCAATCTAGTAGTAATAAAGGTGTAACATACAATGCAGAAGTTATGAGAGCAGGGCGTGGTGACGGGACTCACAGCCACGTCCTGACAGATGATGCACAGGAACACTTGAGTAACATGTTCTATGAACTCCTGCAACAATTTTTTACATGTACTTTGAACTACTTACGTACTTTGAACAGTACAACATAATTAATATTTTGTAACTGGACGAAGTTATCGCAACAGAAACTAATATCCAAAATGTTTAGTTTAAAACATGTTTTTGCTAATGTCATGTGTTAAAAGGTATTAATCACTATATTTTTAATAGTGAGTAATGAGTTTACTGTTTTGTTCGTATATAAATAAAATTTTATAAAAGAATACAAAAATTTGAGTTGTTGTTTTTTATACCCACTGGAACTATTTAACAAAATCGACTTACTTTTGGTTTGTATAATTGTTCATTTAATATTTAATAAGGATTTATTTTTAAAAATGCTCCCCATTTCTTTATATAATACTTATATATATTAATAAATTATAAGTTTGACATAAAACAAAATAATAAACTACACGATAACTAAATATTGTAGTATTTTCCCAGTTAGTTCCACCGCCATGCCACTTTAAAAGCAAGTTGGCTTAAAAAAACCATAAGATTAAAAAAATGTTGACGTTATGTTATTGTGATCTTTATATTCAAATACCTCACTTTTGGAATGTATGATAAAAAATGGAAACCTCATCAACACGGGTAATGTCTTTCTTTAATGCAAAGTTACACTTATGTAAGACCATATTATTCATTTCGATAAACTCATAAAGGCGGTTTACGACACATTAGCTCGGTTGGCAGAGTAACGGAGTATGACTCTTAAAAGTCACAGGTTCAATTCGAAATTTTCATTTCATTTGATAAAATTGAAAAATGAGTTATCTAAAAAAAGTATTTAATTATGTCATACCTTCTTCCCTTGCTTCTCACAGATTTCTAAACATTCGCTCCACAGTTTAGAGTTTAATGTATCCGCCATTATATTATTTTTCTCTTCAGCGCTGAGGGGTTCCTCTTTTTTCATTTTCTTGTTCTTGGGACTTTTTGTAAATATACTTGCAATTTTCGATTTACGTCCATTCGCATTTGCATCTAAACAAATACAAATTTATAAATAAAAAAAGATATAGTGAATAGCGTTTTTTAAAGCAAAAGCATTGTTAGATCTACATATAAAAAAGTAAAATATTTAATAAGTACCTTTTTTTGAAGTAATTTTTTCATCAGGTGATCCTTCTGTTTCACATGAAGACTCACTACTGTCTTGCAGAGTTTGTTTCTTACGTACTTTACCATTTTGAGAAGTATTTTGTATTTTCCTTTTCTTCATCACTGGTGATGATTCAGACTCTGATGAAGTACTCTCGTTTCGTTTTACTCTTTTTGCAGATTTTTTACTATTGGTTGCTTTTTCTTTAAGTGCTTTCTTTTCTGCCTCTGCTTCTAAGTAGCCATCTGGGTACTGATGATGACATATTATAAAAATATAATTACGCTTTCTTAAATACATATTCAATACAAATAGGTCACATTTTCAATTACGCATAAAACATAGAAATCGTATACCGGTTATAAAATTATTGTAATAAGGTTTGATACTAACCACAATCTCATATTTTTTTGCACCAGACTCCCAAGGCGCTGGGTTCGGGTCGTCTCTACGTAGAAGGTACTTCCACACTCGGTATCCAGAAAGACCTTTCTCTGGATAATATTTCACAACTTTGTAGATGCCGTCGTATCTGTTGATAACATTACAAGCTATATTAAGCAGTCAGACTAATAGTTTCATTTTTGTATTATAAAAAATATATTCTTTATGTTATCCGCTTATAGTAGCACTATAATTCGCCATTGTCTTATTACAGTTAAGAAAGAGATCATTAAGAAACACTTTTATTTATTATTACTGGGACTAACAATGCGCTTGTGAGACTCAAGCTAGTTAAGATAAGTTAAGAATCTTGCTCACCGTATGCCTTCCCGCGGCGCATACTTAGGGAAGTGCTTCATCATCTTGCAGGAGCGCACCACACGCACGGGTCTTCCGTCGCGCCACGCCTCGCCCGCGTCCCCGCCGCGCTCGTTCACAGACTCCACCGCACAGTTGCGGGCCAACGCTCTGATAGTCACATATATATCTATACTATTATGATAAAGCCAGAGAACATGTTTATTTTTTTATAGTAATTATCTCTGTAACAATTAGTCACACAGACAATTGTAAAGGAATAACTAACTTGTTTTCTCTAGTAAGAGTCTGGTCACACGATTGCTCTGCGGTACGTTTATTACCCGACAGATTACGACCACCGCTCCCTGTATATGTGAATTCATTGCCATTATCCACATCATCTTCATAACCACCTGTAATGATTATATCACAATATGCCAATTAAGAAATTTAACTTTACCCAATTCTATAAGTTGATTAAAAAACATTTTTGCTTTAGCGAACCTGATAAAACTATACTGTATGCGCCTTCAACATCTCTACCATGAATTCCAGAAACAGGTGGTCTGTGTACTCCTGATTCTGAGAGCTAGAAGAAAGATTTAAGTATAAGAAATAGTGGACAACATTATTTTTCAAAGCAGTTTCTAAGTTGGTAGTAAAGCAGACCCAAAAGTCACCCAGTTGTTAATATATAATTTCACACCTGTATTCTAAATCTCCAACACATCCCCACCTCAATTCCAGGTATAGGACCAAAATGATTAAGAGGCATTGGACAAGTTTTTGTTTTACCTGTAAACATATATTTATCAGTGGTTTGCCTACTCTTTTTCTACATGTTAACATAAATAGCTACAGTAAATCACTCACCAACACAAGCCATACCACGACCCCAGTCCCTATTAGTTTTGGAGGCATTAGACTTCTTGGCCTGTTTGGACGCGCCAGGCGCTATGACGTCATTAGGATCACGCTTGCACGACGGACAGTACCAGTCATCTTCTGGCAGCTCGGTCAGAGGCGGAACCAAGCAGGCCATATGGTAACCATTGTGACATTCATCACATAGTAGAATCTAAAATGGTTATGGGTTTGTATGAAATAATGAATACTAGCATTATTATTATTATATTGAAACAATAGTTATTACTTTTATTATATAGAAACATTTTGTGATTGACTGAAATTTATATATTAAAATGTTCTAGAATGTTGTTTTACCACTTCAATATGTTACCTTATCTGGATCTTTTTTCCCAGCACATATATAGCATCCACACTCTTTACACGGCGCCTCCTCGTCATCTCGACACTTTAAGCAGTTCAAAGGTTTTGATCCTACAGAAAGACATATCTTTCTTACAAAACATTACAAATAATACAAAACCTAGAATAAAATTTTATAAAAAAGTGAACTGACTTGCTTCAGGTACTTTTTGTAATACTTTAAGATAGTCTTCACTTCGTTGTTCTAGTGGGACTGGCTCTTCAATCGCAAATATTTTATCGTGGATTCTGGCTTTTGTATCATTTTGTGGCACGGAGTCTTGACCTAGATACAAAGTGCCCGTTACCTCGTGACTGGTTCGCAGTTTCTTTATTTCATCTATTTTGAAATCATACCTAGAAAAATATATGTACAACAATATTAATAAAAAATACAAAAATAATCCTAGTATAATTGTAATAAGATAGGAGATTATATAATTTTAAAACTATATCACATTATTCAGTTAAGGTTAATATGCCATAATTATAATGCTATTATTTAAAAAATTACACACCAATGTCCCTTTTCTAAAGGCTCGTCAGTGTTGTGATTTATCATCACCAACTGTCCAGGTTTTAAATCTTTGACAGCTATTTCTTGCCGAGCCCTTGGACGTATTTCTTTCATCTTACAATACAAGTCTGAGTCTTCCTCACTGTAAAATATATATGTTGATAAACATTTTTATTCTATTTTTTTTTATTATATAACAAAAATAATACTTACTCATCATCTAATTGCACTTTATACAAGATATTTTCATCAGTAACTTTGACAGTTTTCACTTTTAAATCTTTTGATATTCTTTTTCCATTTCCTTGTTTTGAGAAATATTTAGCAATACCAGACTTTTTAGACTGTGATTCATCCTCTGTCACATTACTAGGTGGTTTGTTCTCAACATCATTCTCATTATCTAAATTACTATTGCTTACATCCTGTACTTGCTCAGGCTCATAATTTACTTTAGGATCAAGGACTATTCTTTCTATTTTACCTTCCAACCATGCACCTTGTTCTCTGTTTTTAATATCAACTAAATCTCCAACATCATAGAGTGTGCTTTTAGTATCTATAAGTAATATTATTAATTATAATAATCAAGATAAAATTTAGTATTTAGTAATTCAGTTGACATAACTGAGGATAGCCTACTGATTCCAAAAACTTAAAATCAATGTGACAAGGAAGCAAGAGTAACTAATCCTAACTAGCTCTATTTTATTTGAAGTGTTTTATTTTATTCATATTTGCACTATTTTAATTTCTCTGATAAAAAGGTTCCCAGGCATAATTGAGAACCTTGACAACTCACCTCTTATCTTTTTGAAATACGTTAAAGTTCATGAGTAACTGCAGATGCGTAAATTGACTTCACAGTATTATGTAAGGATTTTTTTTTGACGTGTTCTTAGTTGATTATCAGAATATTATTTTAATTAATGAAATGAAATCTTAGGACTGCTAGGAAACTTCGTAACGTCTATGTTAATAAATTTGAGAAAAATACACCAAAGCTCCTCAAGATATAACTAAAGTGATACAACTTCAGAATGTTGGAATAAGTGATGGAATTTTTTTTTTTAATCAACAACTATATCATTTGAAAAATAAACTTCAAGTTATTGTATTAACTAGGATTTGTAGCAACATGAGCCAAAAACTTAATTGTTCTCAGCATAACTGTATTGTAATAACATAATGAGTCCTTAATGTTGTAATGTGTAAGGTGGGTAGGTACAACAGATTAGTTGTATCATATTTGATTCTCTATCAAAAATATTTTTTTTGATGATAGTGATAAAATAAGAAATACCTAAATAAAATGAATCCAAAATGATGTGTATGTGTTACATGGTAGATATTATTTCTCATAAGCTTGACACTAAGCAATTGAATGAAATAAAATAAGTAAAAACTATAAGCCCGGATAACTTAAAATAATTTGTGTTTGCTTATTGAGGTTCAGTTGTATCTGACAATAATAGCAATAATTTCATAAACAAGCCCATAAAAACAAACAATTCCACATATGGAAACCAAGAAAAAAGAGACAAAATAGCTTTTACTAAGTTTTCATCTAATATTTATCTTACTAACTTAGCTAACTACCTAATTAACTAGCAAGTCCTCACTTGTTTTTTTAATTTACCATTTTCATGCTCGCTATTTTATTTTTATAAGTCTTACAATAACAAAATACAAAAACATTGGAACATTGTTTAAGAATATTTTTATGTTAATGAAAATATGTTTAATGGTTAAGACGGAATTTACTAATGACCCAAAAAAATACAGTGCACAAAAAACTTCCGATTTAAATATATAGAATTTTAAGTAAAACAATTCATTTATTCCAGTTACCTTTATAGACAACCTTTTTCTCATCTAGATTGGTTTCTTTTTTGTTTTCATGTTTATTTGGTGATATATTTTCATCCTTCTCTTCTACAGCTTGTGGTACAGCTATAAGCTGTATTACATCATTTAGTTTAATATTATAATCATGAAAATTATAACCATCTTCTAGCTGTAAACATAATATTGAATTTAATACCGCATCAATTAGGAAAATACAATTCAACTGAAGATTATATGACAAGTAACACAAGCATGGCTTTAAGTGATAATGGTAGTTTAGATTCCTGTGCTAAATACTGCACTTGAAACACAAAAACATGTAATAAATTGTAAAAGTTATGTAACAATTGCTTCAAGTTTATTATTATTGTACAATTAATTGCCACTAACAAGTAACTCACAAATAGTGCGAATAGTGCCTATGCAACAGTGTGAAGTACCAAGCTTAATGGATCTTGTATATGACCAGATAGGAAGATGAAACACATTAGCAAATGCTGTAGGAAATCTGATAGTAATCATTAATTCGCAATGGCCTTTGCACAAAATATATAAGCAAAAAATACTTATGCAGATATTTTAAATTTTAACAATTTAATAAAAACCAAGAAATCCAAATAATAACACATTGTTAAATAAAGTATAAAAAAAGATTTAAGTTTCTAGATTTTATCTGACTGGTTACTTTTAGAAAGATTACACTACATTTTCAATTTATTTGCTATGCCAGCTTATGAATTTATCTAATCTAATAGCAATCTAACAAAAATTAACATACCAGTTTTCCACCGTAAAATAACCGTTGTAGTTTTGGTTCAACCTCAAACTTATCTTTAATAATACGTCTAAACTGCTGTAGTTTTGTAAGCTTTGACTCTACTACCACAACAGTATCGGGTTTACCAAACATCCGCACACGAACATGCATCTTAAACTTTTGTGAATATGTTGGAATAACAGCGTTGTCTTATTAAAATATATTTATGTTAAAATAGCTAAATGGTTAGCCAACCTTGCTTTCGTTTTAACTGGAAGCAAATGCAATATCGAACATCGATTGCCGACAGTTTAAAATCCTATGACTTTGACAATAAAATACCGCGAAATAACGGTGTAGAATAAATATAGAAGATGCAGACTATATTTTGTACATATCCATTACTTGCATAAATATGAGTATATTAAAAATATTTTTAATTAATATACAACATAATAGAGTTTGTTTTTTTTATATAGTTAAATAGGTTTAATAATATTATAATTGAAAAAACCAGCGTTAGGGAGGTACTGCACGGACAAATCATCTCAATCCCGAACAAAGTCTCGCCTGGACATCGACATCACCGACGCGAATCGCCGAACTGGGAGGTTCCCTCCTTTGCTGGAGACGATAGAACCATAGCAAATCAGTTTTCGGGGGCGCTACCCGAAGGTCCAGGTCGGTGATCTTAGTAACAAAACAGGCCACCCCCTATTCGGAGTCTATGATAGTCCTCTCATACTCAAATTCCCTGGCCCAAATGACACTGTCGTCAGAATAGAAGGTTGACCACTAAGAGCGCATTGTTGGCGAGTTCCACAGCGTCGGACCCAAAACCGACCTCTGAGGAACCCCGCACGTCACCTCTTTCGTATGCGTTACGCCATCCCGACCCATATATTGAATGAACTTGTCACTCAAATACGATCCCACGACATCTCGCAAATAGGAGGGCACATGTAAATGCAAAACAACCGCTCCCCTAATTGCTTCACAGGGCAAAGAGTGGAAGGCGTTGACGATGTCTAAAGACACCGCCAATACCACACGTCCCTGAAACATTGCCTGATCCGAAGACAAAATGATTATCCAACAGGTCCAGACCATCTCGTGACAGGACCCTGTCGAGGCGGGCAGAAAAAAGCTCTTTCGAAGAGTTTGGCAGCCTCATCCGACAGGCATATGGGTCGCTACGCCAAGGGAGTATCTGACCTACCTTCTTCCTTCAAGAGGACTAATCATGCTAATTTCCATCCTGAGTGAAATATGGTATTGAGGAGGCAGATGTTGAACAGTTGCCTCAGTCAGGCCCCCAAATGGGCCATTGCTAACATCCAGGCTCGGTCCTGTATTCCATCCGGGCCAGGAGCAAATTAACTAAACTTTTTTTAACGTCTGGAACCCATCATGGGTACACGTCCCCAACCAGGGGAATGTGAGGACAGTTATGTGAAACTCCTACTCACTAAACCAGACGGTTGCCACCGACGTCATAATGGGACACCACAAGTTCGCTTTCGCATTCAACTGTTCAACCACGACGCCCCGATGGGAAACCACGGAGAGGACACTCCGCAACGAGAAGCACCCTCCCTATTTTGCAGGATTGATAGATTGTGAATGGATTTTTTTAACCTCCACCCAAGTCTGCTACGGCTAAAGGGGCCGAGACTCCCATTAGAGTGTCTGGCTAGAAAGCCAGACAATCCAATGGCTGACAATCCATTGGCTTGATTCTTTGGAGTTGCAGTGATGTCGCAATTTTATGCGTCTTTTACCTCATCTATAACTGAGATTTTCCAAAAGCTTTTTAATCTGATTCCAATTTCCAATATCGCACTGCATGCCACCGCCTACAATTTCTTACCTACCTTGGATGCATATTATTCCACAACAGTCCGGTTCTCAAGGAACTTTAGGACTCATACCACCAAAATATAATAAACTTTATTCGGAGTTGTTTCCAGATCGATATCGATGTGCCTTGAAAAAAACTTCTACTCCCTCCATGAGTAGAGTCACTTACCGGTGATCACTTTTCATTTGGTGGTGGGATTGGTTGCGCTTTCTTTTACAATATAAAAAAAAAATAAACTATTATAATTTTTCATATAAAAGTTAAAGTTTTTCTATTTCTAAATAATTGCAACTTGGATGAAATTCTTTGAAATTGTCTATAACATATTAAGATTTTTTTTTAAGTCTTGAACCTGCGATCTAATAACAAAGAATTATAATATCTCTATGTCTAATAAACCTTTCTGTGTGTCAATTTAGCTACGAGTCAGATAATTTTTCATTCTTTATTTGTCTTATTGAATTGGAAATACTAGATTGAAAGTAACACCTAAAAATTCAAAATATCTTTGGTAATCTTGTTTTATTCATATTTTTTGGAATCAATAATTGCTCTCAAATTTTACACAAATAACTCATAACATTATTGTCGCCAACTGTCGAAACATACAAAAAAAATACTTCACAGGCGCGTCAGACTATAACAAATATTTTTGTGTATTTCTAATCAAGTTTGTTTATTGGAAATCTATTTCAAACCCAATTAAAATAACACATACCTATATAGCTCTTTTATTACAATTTATTCTTAACTCACAAAATATTTTTAATTGAAATGTTTCAATTAGCTTATCGAATTTATAGGCATTTGGACTACATTTTAATTTAAACAATAAACCCTATTCTAGTTTTAGTGGTAGTGTTTGAAACATGTTACATATCAAGTTATTATTAATTCTAACAATTTATTTAAAATACATTTATACAAAACATGCATCATTGGTAGTTATTTTGTTACTTGTTTTTAAATGGTATAAGGCTATTTTTTCATTTAATCAAGCTTTATTGCAGCATCCAGTATTAGTTGCGAGATCTTCCTTGGATTGGATGCCGAGTAGAGTAAATTCACTGTACTCAGATGTCGGGGCATGGAGTGGCAAATTTGTATGATACTTTGATCAGCGAAAATTAAATTTTAATTAAAAAAGAAACAATAAGACCATAACTTTTATTTACAGAGACCAGTCATGGATGAAATAGAATCAGACGAGGCTCTTAGATTTTACCAATTTCTTAATTATTTAGATGGAGGAAGTTTTGGGACTGGTAGCTTAAACTTTTTATATATTTTTAATTTTATTTTTCTTTTTATTAAATATTGTTTTATAACTATTATATTTACAATTCTAGGTCCATTGGATGAGTTTGTTGATGCAATGAATCGTTTAAATACGTATATGAAACAGCAAAACAGTAGAGAAACCCAAGTGAGAGGAATGCGTGAATTAGAAGCAATTAACGGCGAAAAAGGCAACTTAATTATTTAAAAAAAAAAAATCATTCCTTATAGATTTATAATGCATAAATGATTTTCTTTATAGGTAACAGTATTAAAACTGTACTAGAAGTAAGCACAGTTATCATGAGAAAAAAACGTAAATTCTTTTGCACCGGCGAAGTAAAGGAACCAATTGTAAATAATAAAATTATTTGTAAGGTAAAACCAAGAATGTCAAAATTAAAAATAAATAAATTGGATTTTAATTATATTTTCCCGTGCCATATTATTTTTATAGGACAGAATATTGTTACCCATTGCTGGATCATCTTGTAGAGATGCAATAATGTATTGGCATCCAGGATTAACCGAAGAACATTACTGCGTTGGTGCTCTAGAATCTAAAAGTCCGGTTCACATTATGGACATAGAAGGTATAACGGTTATTTAGTTTCTAAATTATATAAAACGCTAATCTTAAGATTATATTTCTTTAGACAACATTTTATTTTAGGGGAAATGTTTTGTAAAGGTGATGACTACTCTAAGCGCGAGTATTTATTAGCTTGTGATTTTTATGAAGATCAAGAATCTCCGGTTGCTGATTTATTGCAATATTACCCGGATCCCGACCCAGAAATATCACCTAAATTATTCTGAAAAGACCATTTCATTAAAAATTAAAAATACAGACACTAAAACTAAACTATTTTGTTATTATTGTTATATATTTTATTCAAAATTATTATTTTATTCAAAATTATAATTCAATAAGTAGTTAAAAAAAATCGAATACATAAATCGAAAACAGTGATTTATAGCATGTATAAATGAAGTAAATACCTAAAAAGATTTAATGGGTAGTGGCTCTCTTACTATGTATTGTTATGAGGGTCATACTTTTGTTATTTTGGTTTCATTTTACTACTCTTTGGAACATGTATGGGCAACCTTTGACAAGTTGCGGGCCAAACTTTAGTGTGCAAATACATTCGCGGGCCGCGTTTAAAAGTAGTTCATTTTAAAGTAGTGTTGTCAAGTAGTGTTCATAATTTTTTTGCACTATTGCAAATATCTTTATATCAGACATGAAATAATACGACAATATTATTATCAAAGGCTTTTATGTTTGCCGCCTCACTCTTTGATGATCGCCGCCACTCGGCTTGCTCGCTCACTTGATTCGGTGAGTATGAGTAAGTAGTGTAATTTTTTTTTTAATTAGGTTTTACAAAATGTCTTGCGGGCCGGACCAAATCATACAGCGGACCGGATCCGGCCCGCGGACCGGTTGTTGCCCACATATGCTTTAGAAAAATGCGACTATGAGAGTCGAAAGTAGAAACTAGAAAAAGGCTAAGTTAATATGTAGTATATAACAAATTAACCAAATGATTTTTTTTACAAAAAAATACAGATCATGATAATAGTTCCTTATATTAAGCTTATACATTTTTAACCTGTGATTAGTGCTCAAAAGTCTTATCACATTTGCTTTAATCTGTGAAATGTGGATAAGTTTAGCGACAGGGTATCGATTAAAAAACATCGATACTGTACTCATGAGTGGTATCGAAAAAAAAATATCGTACTCATAAAAGTATCACAAGTACTATAAAGTACTAAAAAAATACTCAGTACTCAAAAGTATCGGTATCGAGTACTTATTTAGGGTCTAATGCCATAGAGTTATTTTAATAATTCTGTGCCTACTGCGAACATAGAGACACGGTATCGTTTAATAAGTATCCATACTGTTCTAAAGCATCTAAACAAATATCTAAGTATCTTAACAAATACTTCAAGATTTCGAGTACTTTTTTGGGTCTAATCCCATAGAGTTATTATAATAATTCTGTCTAATACCCACATAGAGACACGGTATCGATTAATAAGTATCTACTACTCATGAGTAATTCGAAAAGAAGTATCGTACTTTTAAAATTATTTAAACAAATATCTAAGTATCTTAAAAAATATTTTAAGGTATCGAGTACTTTGAAGTTTCGAAACTTTTATGTTACAGCTAATTGCGCATACGTCAAGTCGTCAATCTCAGTCAGTAAGTATAGTCCGTTTAGATTCAAAAGAACGCTAGAACAGAATATGATAAATTTTTAAATTGCAATTGCAGGCTCAACGGGAGAGACAGAGAATGTATATGAATACTTAAATGTAAATAATACCTATCATTTTTATATCATTTTTATTTTTATAAAACCTTGATATTATTATATCATATTTATTTTTATAAACCCTTGATATTAGTATAAAAAATAATAGAATAATAAAAAAAGACAACTGTGGACCACTGCTGAAAATTTTGTTTATTATTTTTTATAACCATTTTATTGATATTGATATTTTATTTAACCTTCGCTTACGCTCAGCTCTTAACCGTTTGGGAATCAATTTTTTGAGGCAACATCACAGGAAAACTACTTGACCAATTTTAAACAAAAGTGTAACGCATGATAAGGACGTGACTGGTCTTCTATTCTAAAAAATAGAATAAAAAAAGTATTGTTTCGCTTTAAAGATATGATCAAAAAAAAGAATTTCCCATAGACTTAAGCTATACTGAACCTGGGCGCGCTGTCCAATCGATACGTTACATTTCCAGTGCCAGTAACTTCATTGGAAGTCCTTGGGCGCGGTATGGACCGACTTAAGTAGCATAAAAAAGGGGGAGGCCGGAGGGCGCTCAGCTCAACTCCGCAGCGCATTGTGGAGGATTCTAGTTATTTTTTCCTTTACACGCCCATTAAATTACTTCCGAAGAGTTTTTTTATATATAGAAGCCTTGCATTTCATTTCGTTCTTGTTAAACTTTATAAAATGGTGAAAAACTCTAATTATATGTTAATTATTCAAACACTGTCGTATATCGTCGTCGTATATCTTATATCTATAAGTATCGATTACAAAACATCGAGCACAAAAGTATCGGTATCGAAACGTAACTCGATACCTCAAAGTATCGATACTTTTTAGTGTCCCTACTCCCTAGTAAGTTATATTTCCTATTTGTGTTTTCATTTGTATATTGTAGCGCGAAAATTTTATAAAACGTTTCGTATAACCATGTGATTCTATTGAAGTAATATTATATACTTCGTAGTTGATTAGGATTCACTTTAAATTTCTTTTAGTATAAGAAATGCTATTCTAGTTATGTAGCTCAGTAATTCATGGCAAATATTAATTGCTACTTCCTAGCCGTAGTAGGTTAAGTGCAGCTCTAGTCAGTGCTCAAAATACAGGCGCCCTACTTCCATAAAGAAAGTAATTGTTTCTTACACGACGCTCTTAGAGGAAGATCTCAAAAATGAGTGATGAACGGGTAAAAATGCGTAAACAATTGGGGTTGTTGGAAGGGGTAGCTATTATTCTGGGCATTATTTTTGGCAGTGGTATTTTTATATCCCCTAAAGAGGTTTTGGAAAAAACTGGGTCAGTCTGGGGGGCTTTGTCGGTGTGGGCGGCTTGTGGAGTTCTGGCGACTCTTGGCGCTATGTCATATGCCGAATTAGGTAAATATGAAAGAGTAAAATTCCTTGTTTCGACAAATTTTTCATATGTTTTTTAAATGTAAAGTTGGTAGATTATATTATATATCTTTTTTCCCTATTGATTAAAACATCAAATATGTAAACCTAGTTATAATTTTCTAGATATAGTAATAAAAACTATGTGAAATTGATAATTTAACTTTTCCCTTATCTAGTTGTCTAGCTTAGTCTTTAACACTAAAACAAGTGAACTTTGAGGTGGTGCCAAAAATAAAATTAATCATCATTTGCATTAATTACAGGTATTAATTAATACACATATAAAACTCAATAGTTAATGCTAACAATGTAAAATGTTAATGTATTTATGCTATTTCTTTACATTCTTATATTTTTTAATTTCTATTTAGAATAGTTTTGATTAGACAAGGCCTTTTGAACTAAAGCTCTA
The DNA here is from genome assembly GCA_959347355.1 of Napeogenes inachia. Classification (NCBI taxonomy): domain Eukaryota; kingdom Metazoa; phylum Arthropoda; class Insecta; order Lepidoptera; family Nymphalidae; genus Napeogenes; species Napeogenes inachia. Next base: position 1,712,722 of record OY365800.1, on the reverse strand, counting down.
TTTGGAAATTTGGTTAAAAGTGTCAGAACAAATTGTATTTTGTATTCAGAATTCTGATTACTATGGTTTTTTGTTTCTATACTCAATCTTGTGCTAGACTTATTTGAACCTAAAGCTAATAATTCAATACAATTAGTGAAAATATTGTCTATACATGAAGCTGATGTGGCTGTAGTGCAAGTGTCTGCATTCAAAAAATTCAAAATTCAAAATTCAAAATATCTTTATTCAAGTAGGCATTTACACGCACTTTTGAATCGTCAATTACATTAAATTGGTCAGTATAGTCAGTCTGTGAGTAAGCTACCACCAGCTCGGAATGCTGTTCTGCTGAGAAGAGCTGGCCAGAAACTCAACAGTTGCTCTTTTTAAATAAAATTTTACAATGTTTGACTTATAAATTATAACATCAACCCTGCAAATGAGTCAATTTTATTTATTTTATAAACTTAAATGCAATTTTGGAACAACTAGAACCACTACAACTACAACATTATATATGTAATTCAAATGAAAAGACTTTCTGGCACTCAGATCACTGAGATCATCGGTTGTAGTTGCTCTTTAGGATTTTCTTTCTCAAAATCAGGATCAAAATTGAAGTAGTCAATTTTGGGCTTTGCTTCAATTGGCTTTTCAATATAGTTTTGTCATTATTTTCACTTTTTAAGCATTCATCAAGAGTCCTACTTTTTTACTCTCTCTACTTAGGGTTTGTAACATTTCTTATAGTTCATTTGCTGTATGGCTAAAAAGAACTACCTATATCATCTATGAATCTTAGATGACTTAAATGTTTCTTTATTGGTAATTCTTTTTTTTCCAGTCTATATTTTGGAATATATTTTCTAATACAGCTATAAACAGCACTGGTAACAGTGGGTCTCCTTTGTAAGTCTCTCCAGGTGTAAGATCTTTGGCAATTTTTATGTCTTCTCCTCTTTTTCCAACTATCTCTACACTTGTACTTTTTGCATAGATGTTTTACATATTTCTCATAGATGTTACACTTCTTAAGAGCATCCCATATTGTTTTATGAGATATACTGGCAAAGGCTTTTTAATAGTCTATGAAAGCTTTATATAGAGTTGGGTTTTGTTCCTTGTATTTTTTATTACTTGCTTGATTGTATGCAAGTGATCCATTGTAGAAAATCGTGAGTGGAACATTGATTGTTCTACAGGTTATACAGATTAAGTATCTGATTAAGTATCTGTATAACCTGTAGAACAAGCAGAGCACTATGTCGGGAACGCACCATTGTTTGGGTACTTGTTCTTGTGCCAGTATAAGATTGAAAATATTAGCCAAATAAGTGATAATGTAATGTAATGTTTCGTTATTTTTGTTGTCCGGTCCTGACCTTTATTTGGTTTAAATTTTCTTAGGTATATGGATAAGAATTTCTATTTCATCTATGTTTTTAATTATATTTTCTTCATCGTCTAGATCGCTATCTGCTTCTCCAGGTTTGTCTATTGGCTCTGTACAGTTCTTTAAAGAATGTCGTAGCATAATCCAATCTGTCTTTTCGGAATTTTATCTCTTCTTCTTCATCCTTTAGGTTCGGTATCAATTCTTTGTACGTTTTAAATGCGCGCGGTATTATTTACTCGGTGTTCACAGTTTGACAGTCGGAAACGTTATCTATATAAATTCTCTAACTATTCCTTAAAACTTATTTACTGTTTTAAACAATATTGGGTCGAAAAAATATTTGTTTAATGGGACACCACGGGATCGCTTTCGCAACTCAACCGCTGTGCCCCGATGGGAAACCACGGGATCGCTTTCGCAAAGTCTGGATCTCATCTGGAATGGACTGGATCCCTCCCAGCCGGTTCCAGTCACCTAGGTCCAGCTCTCTCGACGGCAGTTTCCTCGAGAGGAGACCACCAAGAAGAGCCGACTCTCTAGCGACCCAGCGGGTGCAGCGGTGGGTGAACCCGCGCACTCACAACGCTCGATCGCTCACAACGAGCCAGATGAAAGTCCGCTCAGGGTGGAGGCCCAACGACGAACCCGACAGGCCTCTACCGCTAGCCATGATGATCAGCCGAGACCAGCAAGAAAAAGACATAAATCGGGAACCCACCACGCCAAGACAAATCATCGTCAAGCACAACCGTGGTGTCGCGCTCGGCAACGATCAATCCAGGCAACGTCTAATAAACGGACCATCCTCTCGATCTGATCATCCTACACGTGCGCACGCTCACTCCCCCCCAACTGACCGATGTTGGATACCTGAGGAGGGATCCATGACTGTTCTCGAACCCCGTGCAACCAATAGCGCCCCAGCACCGCACCCAGAGCAAGAAACCCGGCCCACTCTACCCCACGCCTCCCATCTGACAGCCACGGGACACCGTCTGGCGATGCTGGATACCTTTTTATTTGTGCCTAGGATAATCTCCACCGTCGTAGGACGATGGAAAGTGAACCGTCATACATGATCCGGGATCCCCCCACCGTGCCGGGTATTAGCCAACGGCTAGCGAGAATCCGAATGAACTCACTAGTCTAGCCATAAATTCTTAGATTGATTTTCTTCTTTATTAGAAGAAGACTGAAAGAAAAGGAATTGAGAGCTCACAGACCTGCTAGGGGCCCAAAATTGACCGTGCAGCATCGAAGAGAGCGGTTACGATTTGCCCAGGAGCATGTCAACTGGACGAGTGAACAGTGGAAAGCCGTTCTCTTCACCGATGAGACACGAGTATGTCTTTTCTGCAACGACAGGCGCAGAAGAGTATACCGAAGACGAGGAGAGCGATTTGCCCAGGCTTGCATAGAGGAATCCGTCGAATACCGAGGTGGTTCCTGTATGTTCTGGGGTGGCATATCCGTCGAAGGGAAAACGGAGCTTGTGTACGTCTCTCGGACTGGTGGTGGTCGCGGGCAAGGGTCGCTGAATGCTCGGCGGTACATAACGGAGATCTTACAAGACCATGTGGTTCCGTATGCTGGTTTTGTTGGTGATGGGTTCATGTTAATGCATGATAACGCCCGTTGCCACACTGCGTTTGCTGTGCGGGACTATTTGGAAGAGGTTGAGATCCCTGTTATGCAGTGGCCAGCACGAAGTCCAGACCTGAACCCGATCGAGCATCTCTGGGACGATGTAAAGAGGCACGTACGAGCACGAGATCCTGCTCCCACCACTCTACAAGAGCTCCAGGATGCCGTGAAAGACGAATGGGACAACATACCCCAAGCAAGAGTGGTGACCCTCGTGAGCTCCATAAAGGATCGGCTGGAAGCTACCATCACAGCAAGGGGTGGAAACACTAGATTTTAAGGCCTTATTTGTAATTTTTTATGATGTTATTAATTTTATTTTTTGTCACTTTGTCATGTTTTAAGTTTTTTGTTATTAAAGAATTAAAATGCATACACATGTTTTTTATTTTCTAATAGGCAATTGAATTACCTTTCCAATGATATCCTACAATCATATCCTTACAATTCACAAAGTTTGAGTAAAATTATTTTGAAGTTGCTTTTTTAAAAGGTGCGATTTTTGTGACGCCGAGTGTAGTTTAGTACGTTAACATATCTTTTTTACACTACATAATCACGTATAAAAGTCTAAAAAAAATTAGTTTTTTAGAAATTGTCGGATAATTTATTTGTAACAGAACTTATGGCTAGACTAGGTAATTAACCGTTGCCCAAGGAACTCCGGCCCTTACCGCTTCCGATGCCACCTTACAAATCCGAGCAGCAAGGGTAGCGAACAGGCACACGAGGAGGTTCCCGGCAAAGCCTCCCTGTAATACATTAGTCACATCAACTTATAACAATACATTATTTTATAAATTATAAATATATATAACAATAGCTTGAACTACAACTGTTAGCACATTTATAGTTGCTTTTTTTACTAGTTTAAAAGCATTAATGTTTTTTAATAATCAGCTTTTTAAATTAAAAAATATTTATCTTTTTTCACATTACATTTGTTTCGCTATATTACGACATATCGACATACGTCTCTCATATTTAAATGGTTTGTCTAATTACCTAATAAAGACTCGTTAAACTACATCTGTTGTCATAAACAAACTCTTAGAAACAATTGAATTTAATTGGTCCTTATATTTTAATCAGTTAAAGTATAAGGATTAATTAAAAAGAATTAATGATTTGCATGAAAAAACGGTTTCATTAAAATTTATATATACATCTATGTTATTAACTTTACACTCATAAAAATATTAAGTTATTAACTATATTTGTTTAATAATCTCAATTTATTTTTCAGGTACAGCTTTAGCCAAAAGTGGGGGTGACTACCATTATATAAATGAAGCTTATGGCCCTCTACCAGCCTTTCTTTACCTTTGGGATGCTAATTTAGTTTTTGTGTAGGTATAAAAATTATACCAACTAAAAAACATTTTATACTAAAAGAACTAGTACATTTTTTAAAATAAAATAAAACGTTTTTTTCAGACCTAGTACTAATGCAATAATGGCCTTAACATTTGCAAACAATCTTTTAGAACCGATATTTCCAGACTGTCCTATAGACCCTTTGAGTCGGAAACTCATTGCTGCAGTAACTATATGTATATATATGCAATTACTATTTAAATAAAGTGCCCTTATATGTTGCATATTAATAGGCAAGCTACAAAAACATACTTTTTTGCAGGTTTTCTAACATTTATCAATGCATATAACGTACGATTTACTACTCGTATACAAAATGTTTTTATGTTTACTAAGATCTCAGCACTAGTTATTATTATAGTTGGAGGGATTGTGTGGTTAAGCAAAGGTGAGGATAAATTTGAAACCAATAATATATTCTATCAGTCAATAAATTAGGCCCAAGAATTATTTAATGAGTATATATTTATTACAGGAGGGATTGAAAATTTTGAAGATGGTTGGGCCGGTACAAAGACCTCTGTAAGTGACTGGTCTGTGGCTTTTTACTCTGGTATCTTCTCATATTCAGGCTGGTAAGTAAACAAATACAAGTTGATTTTTTTTTTAATCTAAAATAAATGAGACAATAAATTCTTCAGGAATTATTTGAACTTCATGACTGAAGAACTACAAGATCCCTACGTGAATCTACCTCGAGCTATTTACCTGTCTCTGCCTCTCGTCACTATTATATACATACTTGCTAATGTCTCATACATGGCGGTGCTGGGACCATCTGGTGTCAGAGCTACAACGGCTATTGCTGTTGTGAGTATAGTACTGCCACCGTACGAGATTAATACTATACAAATAAATTTCTTAAAACTACTCCTTGCGTTAGTTAAGAAAAGTTGCCTTAAATGTTAACTTTAAATACAACTTGTAGATTTTTTACAACTATAGATTGTGAACAACTTGCAATTACAGTTATATATATTACTAGCTGTTGCCCGTGACTTCATCCACATAGATTGTTAAAATAATATTTTTAGGGCTAGGAACATAAGCCATAAAAATATTATTTTTGATTGCTTTAGACTGTAACAGGGAACAGAAAAATAACTGACAAAAACATAATTGACTATATTTCTATTAACATCCGTATATTTGAATAACATAACACTCCTTTTAAAGTTGTCGGGTAATAAGAAGGATTTTCACAAATAATTATATGAAATTCAGTGAACCACAAGATTTAAAACAGGATCTTCCTTGGCAATTAATTATTGTGATACAATCTATGCTATGTCACAGACAAAACCACGTGCAAATGTTAGTATTTCTAAAGACTATGTGTTCTTTGGTACATAAGCTACAAAATTGAACCTAAGTTAAATCAAAATCCCTCCAGTAGTTTTGGAGTGATTAAGTGACAAACATTCATCCATCCAAACTTATATATTAGTCAGATCACATAATATATAGTTACAATTTTTTTGTCAGGATTTCGCAGGATCAGCACTAGGGTCTATGAAGTGGGCGATGCCAGCATTAGTGGCGGTTGCTATCCTTGGCGGTCTCTCCGTTCACATAATGACGTCATCTCGCATGTGCTTTGCGGGCGCTCGCAACGGACATATGCCCGCACTGCTGGCGCACATCAACGTTAAGTGCATGTCCCCCATGCCCTCGCTTGTTTTTTTGGTATGTAATATTGATCCATTATAAACTGAACTAAAAGAAAATAATATGATTCAACAAATTGTGAATCAATAATATACTATTGTTTTTAGTGATAGTGATAATGTTTGCAATCAATTTCATCTTGGCCCTTATTATTATTTTTTTAATAATTTATAGCATTATTAATTGGAAATTGAGAACTATATTTAAATTCAATGAACCCAGATGCTGATCTCCCTACTGATGCTGATTCCAAACAACCTGTCATCCCTTATCACCTACTGCACGGTCGTGGAGTCATTCTTCACCACACTCAGTTGCAGCGCTGTACTGTGGTTGAGATACAAGCGACCTGACATCGTAAGACCCATTAAGGTATGAAAAAATATAATAAAGTTACATTAACATGTGACGTCTAATTAAAAATAATTATTAAATTTATGTCTCAACACTATTTGATAATATCAAATCACAGGTGTCTCTGTGGATGCCGGTGGTGTTTGTGGTGGTGTGCGCAGTGCTGCTGGTGGTGCCGATAGTGAGCGAGCCATTTGCGGTGGTGGCGGGAGCACTCATCACCGTAGCTGGGGTTCCCGTGTACTACTTTCTTGTGAAGAGCAAACCAGAGTCAGTCAGAGAATTATCAGGTAAGTATCTTTATATACATGGTTACCAATATAATTCCACTAAATCCATGGTAAATATGTAGTAATAAAACAATAAATACTGATATATTAAAAATGATTTTTTACAGTCAAATTCACCCATGTATGTCAGAAGCTATTCTTGTCCTCTGTTGAAGACCAAGAAGAATAATCCTTGAGTGATCTGTAACTACTTATAAGTTAAAAGTATGGTACCTCTTAGTTACCAATAAAAACATCTGCCAATATTTTTTTAATATTGATATTTATATATGCTTAGCATTTAGTAATTGTGGTATAATATTTGCTTTAAAAGCCACTAAGAGTCTAATAATAATAGGTTTTTATACAAAAAATATGAATGAAGGTAATTTTAATTTTAATTATAATCAGACGTTCAACTGTCATTACACTACCTTTTTAAAAGGATTTTATACATTATTCATATATAAAAAACATACAAGTTTGTAAGTTTGTACCATAGAAACTTAAACATTGATTATCGTAATATAAATTTCAAAGTGAAAATCGTTCGTCCAATTATAATCATTACAAATCTACAATTTTATGGGAATTAGGTATTTTATACACTTTATTTTTTAAATTATTTGCTTTAATAATCAGATCTGAACAAATCTCTGTGCAATATGTATAGCTTAATTACTTGAAAGTTATTATTTATTTGTTATTTATTTATTTATTACTGGCTTTTGCCAGCGGCTTCGCCCGCGTAATATTGTATAAGGTCATACAGCCTATGATTTGTTCAATCACATGTTCTAACCTTTCGCTAAATTTTCATCAAAATCTGTCAATACGTTATAAGTTAAATGACACAGACTGAAATTAATAAAATGATCAAATTTGTGTCAATGATTCATGAATACATTATTTAATAACAAGTTAAAAAAAAATAAAGACTTTTATATAAATATAAATGTATATACATAAGTGACAATTAAATTTCATATTGACTCACATAGTATGTAAGCATACTTATTATACTAAAGGTTAAACATTATTGTACCCTGTGCTCAAGAACTGGTATTTATCAATTTTTATACATATACTATAATAATATTGATATATTTATGTGTTTCATCAAATTATAATCGTGTCATAAATTTTATATAAGTTTCATATGCTTTTAATCAAATGTCAGAGCTTCCAAAATTATAACTTAAAACTTATATTTGATATGTATTTTTGATGAAGTACATCATTTATATACTATATACTTTGTTTCTTATAATCTCAAAAAGAATAGTTAGATTTAATATCTTAATATATATAAATTACGTGTCACGTTGTTTGTCCGCGATGGACTCCTAAACTACTTAACCGATTTTAATCAAATTTGCACACCGTATGCGGTTTGATCCAACTTGAAACATAGGATAACTTACATCTTAATTTTAAGTCGCAATATTATTTTATTTCAAAATATTGGTATTTCGTTATTGGCCTTGATAAATTTACTTACATTTTAAATTTTTTCCTTTACTTAGTGGTCGGGGGTTTTTTTAATTTTTATTTTATTTTTTTCTAATACCGTGTCTTCTTAAATAGTTTACTACAATGTAATAGGTATATCCAAAACCTTAGCAACCACAGCAACGCGTGGCCGAGTCTGCTAGTATAATCACATTATATACAAGACATATAAGACATTAGTCTTATAATGTACAGACTGTACTAGATCTATGAAAAAGTCAAAAAATACACACCGTACTTTCAAGCGAAGCACGTAATAAGTCAATTTGGTATTAAGCCCGCTACTCGTTAGTCGTAACATGTCAACAACAATTGCTAAAATATAATTTTCCATACCGCTTCAAAAGAAACTATATATCACTCGCTCCCAGAAAGGCGCTGATCATAAAACCATAAGACAATAAGATCCATAAAACAATATAAAGTTAGTTCTATAAATGTGTGAGTCATTACTAACACATAGACAACCGGTAACAGTTCGCGCAGTTTTATTAAATTGTTCCTCTTTAATCTTTATAAGTATATTTTGAATTAATATATGGTTCTATCAAACAGAACTAGCCTAAGTAGTTTACGGCACTTTGTGTGGAGATAATGATGTGCAATTCTTCATACTATTGTATGAACATATTTTTTCTCGAATGTGTCTTAATTGTATATTAATATTTTTTTGTGTTCGTGTTCATTATATACAATATAATATTGTTTTGGTTTATATTTTTTAACTGTGCCTTATATACTAAATAAACGCTCCTTCGAGATCACAATTAAGTAGGTAGGATCATATTTCACTCATTATGATCATAAGATTGTCACAAGTATCTTAATATCAGGTTTTCGTGAAGATTTTATGAAAACTATATACCTATAACTACGAAGACACAACTTCTCTTATATGTTTGAAATTGTTTATAAACATATTTAGTCATGTTAAGTTTATATACATATAAAATAAATATACTTAAAATGAAAAATTTTCGACAAGGGTATAGCTCGGCCTTGATTATTAATTATCCTCACCATTGCCTCTTTGCCCTAAAAGGCTATAATGTCTAGAACACTACTCATCGAAACGCGACGGAGACGAAGACGAGGCGTCTTCGAAGACGTCGCAGGGCGTTCCTACCCGTGCATGATTTTTTCTTCCTATTTTTATCTAATACATTGTATTTTATTTTGGACAAACTTAAACTTTTTTTTAGAATGCATTGCTTTTTTTGCATATCGTATATAAAATAAGTGTTGGTGTTCAAATTTAATCTCAATTTCGTGTACCTTCTCATTAGCGTAAATATGTTGTTACCCATGTTGAGTTGTTTTGTGCCAATTAGGTGTACTGATTTTATAGCTTTTTAATAAAAATATATTACAATGAATTAACTCTTTTTTTTTGTTACATTTCAAGATTACGTTTAAAGAACTTTTAAATCTACATACAATTTTTGATGTTATCACACTGTATTTGATTTATCACTGATATAAATTAGCTGCGTTGCCTTTAACCCTAAATCAAACTAAAAAAAAATCGGAAAATTACTTGTTACATAAACTAAAACTATCGAGGATAAACTCTGTGAACATTTGCTTTCCCTTTTTGAATATTTTGAATTATTAAGTTATATGAATTCATAGATTACCAAACTCATATCATTTTAAACATTTGGAAATACTATATAAGTTAATCCAGATTAAACTTATTTATTGAAATTTCGTACCCTAATTCAAGTTGATATTGTTTCTTGAAATCCATTTTGTTGCGTTATTTTACTTAATTGCTAATAAATGTCTATTAGTTATTTGGGAGATCCTGATATTTATAACTTTTGTTATGCCTAATAAGAAAGCGAAGACCCCATAACATAGATATAAAGTGATTAAATGTTTGTTTTGTGCAATAATTTTATTACGAACACTTTTCAATCAGAGGTATTTTATACAATATCTAGTATTTAACTAAAAGTCATGAAGTTGAGCGTCGTTGCTGAAATAGAATAATAAATAAAACAAATACCACTTTTTCATTCTCGAAGTATATGATATGTAAGTATGTGTACCTATATTTAAAGTTGAGGCGAACATACGATTCTTAATCAAGGGTTTTGTGCAAATCTATAACGATCTGTACAAATAATGACCGGGGATTAATAATTGCATTTCATATATTTTATTCGGTCAATTAATTTTAACGAAGTGCTACAACGTTATACGCTATCGTTACCTTCTGCCATTATTTTGAATTGATTTTTATATCACAAATTTTTAAAAGGCAGATTTGTCGCATATAAAATGTGGTTGGTTATTTGTTATTTTATTGCGATATTTATTTTGACGGTAAGAAATATTTATTCTTGAATATTGTTAAATACACTGTAAACATAATACTTAGGTATATATTTGATTGTTCTAAAATCTAAGAACCGATATATATTTTAACTATAAATACCTACGATACCTACACCTTGAAAGATTGAAACAGATACAATTTCATGTTATAAAATGTTAAAAGAAATTTATATAATATATTACATTTTATTTAGAGCGATGGTTCTCGATCTCACTATAGTAACATATCTCACGAGTTCACGACTCCTGCTGATGAGATCGGACCCATGCTACCTGATGACGGCTTCCAAGTCTCCACTGTAATAGCTGGCCTCATGCCCGACTCTTTCGGCGAGATGTTTAACTTTCTGGATGGCGACAGTTTCGGGATCGGTTTGTTCTGATTTTTAAATGTATGAAGAATAACATTATACATATAAAATGAAAAATAATCACCAATATATGTATTTTTGCATAGATTATTCCTAAATTGGAAACTCGAAAGTGACCTCCTTCGTAATAAACTGATTAACAATACAATCCTCCGATTTCCAATAGGACCAATGCATGAATTCGTTTATGGCTGGCAAGCAATAGTGAACACCATGAGTATGAAGAACAACGTTGAAGTACGTAAGCGTGCTGGGCTTCAGCGGTTTGCTCTCGCTGGGATCAACGGAATCACGCTTATATCCCATATAGGCGTAACAGAGATCATGATCAATGGCACTAGAAGTTATTGCTTTGGAGGTGTATCCAGGCCTCCAGGCAGGCGGAGTGTTATTTGCAAGGTTAAGTTAAAAGTTGGTTGTGGGTGTTAATAAAAGATATTATTTTTATCAATTAATTTTGGATTCGCCCATCTAATTACAAACAGATTGTGTGTTCAAAATGTTATCTTATTCAGTACCTAATAATTTTTATTTAACTTAAAACTCCTTGTTTGGAACTATAGGGAGCAATGTACCAAGAAGGAAGATTCTCATGTAAAGTGCCATACCTGCGATTTCCAACAGTGTTAGGATACCGCTATTGTATAGACCAGTATGCAGCTGTCTCCTCCATAGACGGGACTTTTAAAAGTAAGAGAATTACCTATATTATAGTTTATTCCTAACCCTTTTCCAAAAAGTCGTGATAGGTAAGGTACCCCATAAATGTTTACTTTTGGTTTTGTATGGAAAAATATATAATATGTAATTTATTGCAGCGACATTTTGCGCTCGCGGTGAATCCCTTCCTAAATTCCACTACGATTACATTTGCGAACGTAGAGATGTTAAAATCAAACGTGTTAATCTGACGGATCCTAATGAACGTTTTAACATACGAAATCCCATCGTGCGAAGAGCAGAATACTACCGAGCTCCTTACGATATATTGAAAGCATGTCCAGATTGGTAAGTTATTTATTAATGGCACTATGATTAGACTTTCAAAATTGTATTGACTTTAGATATATTTTGGAAATATATTAGTATCTAAACTGGCTGCTAGCGGCTTTTGCGCTGCACAGAAATAAAATTTCACCGACTCATAAAAGAATATGACAAATTGTGATAAGCTACTGATATAAATAAGTACTTAATACCTCCTTCCTATACAACCAAAAGTTACTTTACCAGGGCTGAATTAAATTCTATAACTCTCTGATAACATCGATATTCGTCCGGCTAATAAAAGTTCTTAAATCCACATATTTTTTGTTAAGGAATTATTTTAACGAATTAACTTAGGTACGGCTGCAACCTTCGCATTTCTCCTGAATCCTTGCATCAACAATTACCTACTGGATTGTTAGATGCCAATGAGACAGCCTTTGTCGGACATGGAGGAAAATACTGGCTTGCTTTATACTATACACAGGTACTAAGTTTTAATTATAACGCTGTAGGTAGATAGGTACTTGTTTTTTTTTTAATAAAAAAATATGTTATTATATTTTAGCTCTCGACTTACGCAATTTACTTTCAAGCACATGGTGAATATCCTTGGCAGTCTAGCAGACCCATTGTGTCTATCGACAAAGGTAACTCGTACAATCATTAACCTTAGATCTTAATTAGCTTAGCCTGCACTATGAAAAGAAGAGTATTATTCTTTACGCTGAAACTGAATATCTTTCGGTCTGTGAAATATGAAAGACTTAGTCACAATCAAATTAGTTACCTACCTACACATAATATGTCGTAATAATTTCCGAAAAATTAAGGAAGATGCCGACAACCACTAGTTGCAATACGTAAAGAAAATCACTTTTCGCTCAATTCTTATACTTATCTACCTATAACAAAACGTGATAAAGAACATGAAATAAGCTTTCTAACAATAAAAATAATTTTCAACTTATAGGTACTTTGCCTGTGACTTGCGACAAAATTTAATAATATGAATATCAGTTTGTTTATCTCTATACAGTGTTTTGTCAGTTAGAAACTTTAATATATATTACTACTAGCTTTTTTCCCGCGGCTTCGCACGCCTGAAATACGTAGTGAAACAATTCCCCTTTCCCTTTTTTTGTATTGGCTTCTAGACCCTATATTTCAAATCTGTAATATCTTCGAAAATATTCATTCAAATTACATGCTGTAAAGTGCTATATTGTTTAATATTACCTAAATGTAAAATATATTTAAGCACTTAATTAGATAAGAATAAATGCTGTATTGCTTAAAGTCGCTTCGCAAATAAGCCATTATTTCTTTTAAAAAGTAAAGGATAAAAATTGGCTATTGTGGGTTATTCCTAAGAGATAAACATATACCATCGCGGACTTTCTTCTAGAACTTTTTAAGGTATACAATACTTAGAACATTATTTTGATCTATCTCATAGAGTTCAGCCAGCGCTTGCAATGTAAGCGCAAAGCAATGTGTTTGTTTACGACTTCGCAATAGAAATCTTGAAATTATCAGTGGTTCTCTAATATATTAAGCATTTTATTATACATATAAACCTTCCTCTTGCATCACTCTATCTATTAAAAAAAAACTGCATCAAAATACGTTGTGTTTTTTAAAGGTCTAAGCATACATACAGACATAGGGACAGACGCGAAAAGCGACTTTGCTTTATACTATGTAATGATAAATAATTTATGATAGATATATCATTTATTTCTATGTATGATTACTTAATATTATTTGGAAATAAAATCCTCTATAGGTGGTATTTGGGAGCAACTCCTGAAAGCAAATATTGGTCCAGATATGAATTTGCACTACAATTTGAACGGTATCTACAACAGATATCCAGGCGGAGTGGTTATGACCGATCTAATGAGAAATGAGGGACAGGTAAGAAAACAAAATGTTTTGAATCAACATAAGTTCCTATAATCATTTAAGAACGAATTTTTTTTATTATTAACTTGTTAACGAATTGCTTGTTGTTTATATAATAGGTTCAACCATCGAACTTTAGAACAGACACTCGAGATAGTGCCCCCGAAGATATCATCATCGGAAATACTCATTTATCGGCTGATGGACCAGGTAACAAAAACAACGCTTTCCTAGATTTTTCCAAATATGTATGGCTAAATAAGATATTAATATAATAAAAAAGTACCTTACTACTACTTAGTAAAAACGACGGAACGGTCTACTAACAAACTGACTTACGAACTATTGGACATTTTATGGGATAAACCTTTCGTTGGTCACAACTCACAAAAAACTCATGGTCGAAAAACAGGAAAGAAATAATCGTTTTGAATTTATTTACAGCTGCTGATCCCAACGCGGGCAACTACAAATTTATTCACGACTCACAAATTCAAGGAAACTTTGAACATGGAAAGAATCTGTGATTAAAATGCATTTTATAAAACCAATAACAAAATATGTAAACGACGGGCGAAATATTATATCTTTTCATAAATTCTTTTGTATTCTTATAAACATTACCTACTCTCATATTACTACTAAGTACTATTTTATTATAAACGATAAAGTTCCAGAGGATGTGTAATTGTATGTATGGACGGAAGGATGTTTGTTATTCAATAACATGAAAGGTGATTTAAATGCATTAAAATCCGTCAGAATAATAAAATTAGATCAAATATTATTAAAGGGTAAGCGTCCCGTTTGTTGGTTAATATTCTTCCACCCGGGAGGTGCCTATCTAAAGTTATAATTATACGAAGATAACGTATGAGATACCTTCGCGTGATTATTGTTTTGGTAATACTCATTTTTTTTTAATTTTTAAGAAAGAAAGCTAGAAATGATACCAAACGATACGGTACGATTACCAAACAAAAAAAGAAAGGAGTCTTAAATAATAAAACAATAAATACTATTCGGTTTAACCCATACTGAACTGAATATTCGGCCGAATCATTCAGTTTACCATTTCATTGTTAGTTTATCATAAACAGTTTCTTACTTGTACGTTACGTATGGCTGCTGGCTAGATGAATAATGGGTTGATTTGTGATTTAAAAATATTGTTTAAACGTTTAAAAATAATTTTTGATTTGAAGTTCCAAGTAAATGTTGACTGTTTCGAAATTAAAATTGATTTGAAGCTTAATTGCTTTATATTATGAAGCTTTATGCAACACATTATTTTTAAGATTTCTTTGACTTATAATATGGCATAAATATTAGTTTTGGTTTTTAGTTCTTTACGGTGTCGTGTAGCCAAAAAAATAAAATTACTCGAACCGAATATATTCGGCACCAAAACCGAATAATTCAGCCGAATACGAATACCGAAAAGATGCAGAATAAACCAAATAATTCACAGATACAATAGATTTTTTTAAGGACAAATTACACAATTATAAAATTTCTGTTTTTATTAAAAATTCAAAAGCCACCGGGCATTGTTGGAGTAAAACATTATCTGTGGTGTATTTATTGTCTGTATATATTTTTTTTTCGTAAGACATCATCTGTAGCATTGCCTGACATTTTCTTTGTGCAATTTACTTTAGGTCGCTCAAGTAAATTCCCGTTACTTCACTTTCGTAATTCGTTTAACAAAGGCATTAACTATTTGCGCCTGTGAACCACGGTTAGTGTCAGAGCCCGTGTCGGGAATCAGCAAGCGTTGAGGAGTTCAGTGACACCGTTCTAGAATTAAATATTGTGATTGTATTTTATCGATTTTAACCTTCCAGTGCCACACATTGTTTTTATGCTGTTTATTTATTAGTGTGATCGGGTGATTGGCTCGACAGCAGGGGGATTTTTGTGCAGAGGATCAAACAAGGTAGGTAATTCGGTTTATAAAGTTTAACGACATTTGAGACGTCTTACGTGTCTCGAAATAATTATTTTTATATTGATAAGTAATGTATGGAATCTATTAATATCCTGATGATATTATCCTACATACGGCTACAGTATACTGACTCCAGGTAATTAAATGTATAAAATGCGACACGATTATTTTTGTCTGTGATTCATCACTTATTCCACCAATATTATAGTGAGGCATATTGTCTTGTTAGCAGTCCCTGAACCGTGAAATTTCCTATCACAGCAAGCTTAAACTTTCAATGTCACAGCCACCAAATAAAAAAAGTAGTAATAACATTTTATGCCTGCATATAAATTGGTTACAATGTAATTACAACCTTCTTCATCTTCATATTTATTGTTATTGTTTTCTAATCAGAGTTTATAGTTTTATTCAATTGAATTATATTTACTAAATGGCTAAGATTGTCCATATAATATTTGAGATGTATATCTGATAATCATATCTTAACTAAACTCTAGTACTTTATTTTACTTTGTGTTAAAAGATGTTTGTCATGTTTGTCATGTCAGTTCAACTAATTTTATTCTATTATAGTATATAAAGTACATGTAAATAATCCCATATAAAAAGGACAATTCAAAGCTGAAACTAATATCAACCTCTGAGTTATCAATATCCTGGTTATGTGTAGGGTTATTGTAACCTATAAGTTACAATTACACCTCTGATACCAAACAAAGTATTATAATCAGTTCATTATAGTATGGTACAACAAGTATGACATGTTTCCTGGCCCGGAACCAATTAAGTGTAAGAATTGTTCAATCAGAAATACTTTTATATCCAAATTGGTGTTGCTAGAGTTATAGTGTCAAAGTTTAAGTTGAATAAATTATCAAACTATAAATTAAACCATAAGGCTGACCTCAATTATTAATTAGTTTTTATATAAAAAAATATTCTATTTTTAACTCCCAACCCAAAAAGAGGTTTGTTATAAGTACAACCTGTGTATCTGAGTGTCTGTCTGTGGCAACTTAGCAGCCAAACACATGGATGGATTTGAATGAATGTATTTCTTTTTTAATCGAAGCTTTCTTTCATCGAGATGGTTCTTAGTTGTTTAATTTGATGTTTGATTGAAATAGCAGCAGTCGTCTCCAAGATATGGAGCTTTCATGGGTGTCGGTGAAATGTTCTTATACAATATTGATGGTAAAATCCTAAACAAGTGAAATAAGTGTTTTAGGTTCATTTAGTAAAACCTAGAAAATAATGAAATAATTTTAAATAGCCAAAAAAAATTAAATTAAAATATAAAAACCCCCATTACTAAAAGACTTCTAAAAAGGATAATAATATTATTATGTACTTATTGAAGTCGTTGCGTCGGAGGACCGATAACTAAAGGAAGAATTCAAAATTCAAGTAAGTTACCAAGGCAAATAACGAAATCACAACATCAAATTGTATAGTGTAAGTCCTTATTCATTAGCTCAAAATTTTTTAAATAAAAACCATTGTGAACGTACGTACAACGGTCCCCCGACGCGACGACTGCAATAAGTACATATAACATAATAATATCATTTTATCCCTTTTCAGACTTCTTTTTGTATGGAGGGTTTTTTAAATTTTTAATATCATTTTTTACTTTAGATTATAATATAACAGAGACTGCTGTGGTTAGTGGAAACAAACATTAAATGATTAGTATAAATATCTAATAAGAAAAAAATGCTTTAAAAATTAATGTATTCAAGGAGTTTTGCAATAACAATATCTGTGACAATGCAATATAAATAAATGTAATTTAAATTAAAAATATTACAGAGTTGCAGTGTCTGTGTGTTCTATAAAAGGTTAACATGCTTTTAATTGTTAATAGTTGAAATATCAAATTTATTCCTTATTTTAGAGATAAGTTGGATAAAAGTTTCATGAGGCTATATAAACATGTTATTGATGTTATTTTATATCATCTTAAAGTCAAATCCACTATGTCTAGAAAATTACATTTTTAAAAGGATATTTTTAATTATAAGCTTGTCTGCAATAATAAGAAAAAATGGTTTGAAATCCTTCCAGTACAAGACATTTTCATAATTGTTAAAGTTACAAAAGACAAAATTTGGTATACAATTCCATCATTAATTACCAAATAGATGTATTATTAGAGTCAGTTATATAACAAATGCATTTTTAGTAAAACTGTGGAAGAAGTTAGTTGTCTATGAATATTAAATACTTAAGATGGAATGTCTATTAAATGTAGTGGAAAAATTTGTCCAAAAAGTAATTTCTACTTAGTACTTTTCAATATAAATATTTTTTTATATTCTGGTATATGTCAATGTTATTGGTATGTGATTTAAAAACTTGTTTTATATCAAACATACTTCTTATTATAATTAATTTTCTTAAACTTGCTTTATGTTATTCCAGAGTGAGCCGTGTCTTGGGGTAAAAGCAACCCGGGCACTACGGTGGCCCCTGACACCCCAGCCCCGGCTCCCCAGCCCCCGGGTAAGCTTCAATGTTAAACATTGTTAGAATTATGTATAAAATTTTCTAAATTTTTATTTATATAAGTGTCAACAGACATTGATACATTTTTATAAGAAACAAATCACTTATACGATGACACTGTTAGTAGTAATGTACATTAGAGTATAAGGCTAGGTTTGTTAATTTAAACACATTCAGATTTTGCAGGCCGTTATAGTTTTAAAGATTAGTTTTTGGGAGATGTCAAACAAGGAAGTACTGTTACTCTTTATAAAAAAAAAGTCTTGTTTGCCCCTTAACAACGAGGATCAATACCTATTTAACTGATGTTTAAAAATCATGCAGTCTTAGGAAACAGCCACTTTTTGTCCTAAGAATTCAGATTAGTATTATATTCGGCTATACAATTAACATAAAGTAAGTCCTCAACATTTAGTACTAAGAGTTCACAAGAGAATTACATGAGGTAACTAAACTAACTACGTATAATGTACCTACATCATAAAAATGATGTAGGTACATTATACGTAGTATGTAAATTATAAAAAAGACCTTCTCCATCCTGACTGACTTATCTGATTTATCATTCTGGTCCTATGAGAATAGAAATGTTAAAAAATATAAAGAAAATATTTTTAAATATCCTTTAACTTACTAAGACAAACTTTTTTAAATTGCATCATTAAGTTTATTGAATTCAGTTCATTGTGGTTAATAAATGTGATTTGTGAGGAATGCCATTTCATACTGAAAACAGCGACAGAAAGTGAGAGAAAGAAACAGTAGTGCCACCCCACTGTAATGAAATGGGAAGTTCCGGAACGTAACAGTATATTTGAGTTTAGTCTTCGGTAGCCGGGCGCTCAAAATTACTATAAAAGCTTCTCCGGAAAAATTAAAAATTAATCTGACAATTACCCTAAACAAAAAATATCTATTCAACTCACGAATAATATTTTTTTCGATTTGTAACAACGTAACAAAAAAATATTGAGTAAAAATACCAAATTCGGTTGCTCATAAATCATCTTAAATTATGTTGTTATAAGTTTTAGAAAAATGTGACAATATTTCTGAAATATAATATACAAGCTGTTGCCTGCGACTAGGTCCACGTGTTTATTGACAACAATGATTTTATCTTTCAAAATTTTGTTAACTTCCCGCTAAAAAAATAATATTTTTTGTAAAGTGGTCTTATTTACTTCTAATACCTCAAAAAGTATGTATTCCAAGTTTCATAAGGATCGGTTGAGTAGTTTTCGCGTGAAAGTAACAAACAAAATAACATTTATAATATAAGTAGGATAAATAATACTTGTCACTTGTTTTGATTAACATGTTTACTGAGCGGACACACACACGCACAAATCCCTCAATAGAAGGCTGTGATGTCACTGTTTTTAAAAAGTCAATGCTCATAAATCTTGAACATTAAATTACAATAGGATGTGATTGATTTTAAATGTTTAGAAACGCGTTATGGCATCTTAAAAGTATTTGTCAATCATCGTACGATGTTATAACATCATGTACTTGATGTTATCATCTATTCTTATGTTATCTAGATTGCTTAACACCAGTAAATGTTTTTTTACAATTCTATGTGGAAGTATTGAATTATAAATTAATTGAAACTATTTTACCATCCCTACAAGCAATGTTAAAAATTATCTTGGAAAGTCTTATTAAATTCGAATTATAAAGACGATTAGTTATTATGAAACACGACCATAAATATAATTGATTTATTTATCTTTTTATATTTTATAATAATAGTTTGTTTCGCGTAAAATTTTGTTTTATGTTTAGTCTTAATGTTAAGTTGGCAATGAATACGGTGACGTCAGGAACGTGATAATATTGTGACAATGCGTAAATTACACCATAGAGAGACAAGTAAGCACCCGTCCCCGCGTCTTAATATTATTTGCTAAATTACTATATTATATTGGGACAAAAAGTGTACTTTTTTGTACATATTTAAGTGTTTCGTAGTACCCTTTTACGTAACTTAAAAAAATATTATACATATATGGTAGTATTATTATAAAAACACAGGTAGTTTGTATAAATTTAAAACCGCTCTTAGAGATGGTTTTCCTTGTCAAGAATTACACGATCTTTAGCGAATATAGGCAGTCTTTACTGTTTACATACACAAGAACCTTGTTTGTTCAATTAAATAAAGGCTAGGGTACACATACATCCCACACATAGAGAAGCAAACAACATAGTAACTTAAAATGTGGACCAATATCCTTGGGTATCTAAGTGGCAGTTCACGGTAAAGAGAAATAAAAATAGTTTCATATATACCTATTTTAATTAATATAATAATATTAGCCATACCTGCCTAAACTTATAATATTTATAGCCTAAGAAGGTAAGAAGCTAAATATCGCTAAAAAAATGAAACATGAATTAAGAGATGTCAAATACAGGTGGTAAGTCCACCTTGGATTAAACAATTTGTTTCTTATATAATTTATTACGTTTTTAAAATGTTCAAATTTGATCTCAAAGACATGTTAGGAAGTATGGAAAGCCAGTTAAGTTAGCTAAAATCAAACCATTTTGTCATATATTTTAAGCTCCTATCAATAAAAAGTGAAAATATACTGATAATCTTTCTGAAATAAAAAATTTTGGACCCCTTTTTACGAAAATTGCGCGGACGAAGGAGTAAGAAATTAGGCAATCTTATAGTTTATGTGTAGGAAAAGAGTAGAATGCTAATATTTTTCAATAATAATGCACTTTAATACATTAAATCAATTACAAAAACATTACACACACTACTTCGCTGATAACGTAAACGTTGACATGTGCAATGTATATTTGTCTGATGTCAAATAGTCGCACAGAGTTGATAGTCACTTGACGTATTACAATAAAAATCAATAATGAATATGCATAGAGGTTTTAATCCAAACTCTCATAAATATTAACACTTTAGATTACGGTCGAATTTCGGCCGTTGGGCGATCATTAGTTTTATTAGATATTTCGGGTGATGAGTGATGACACTTTCTCGTTAACATGTTACTGACTGTAGAAATGTTAGATACATTTAGTTCAGTAATTATGAATCGTTTCCATCATCTGCTATAACTTATGTGTTAAATAGTTAAGTACTTACCCATAAATCCCATAATGAGTGTTTTGTTCTATGCATCGCAGTAAGGGTTGAAAATAAAGTATTTTCACATACTTTATTTGTATGCAAAATTATAAAGTATAATTACCAAAAATAAAGTATAATACTTTATTATAAAGTATGGTTGGCATCCCTATTTTATGATTAAAATAGACAAAATATCCATTGTTTATTTTTGTAAATTCGCTTAAGATTGACTTGAATTGAATACAACTATGATATTTGCGGATACCAGTCTACTGACGTACCTAAAGGGGTTGCAGCGCTGCTCCGCCGTGCGGTTCCCGGATTTTTAATATACCCAGTCTATTTCCGTTCTCACCTTTGTTGTTTTATTTGTTATTTAAATTGTATTCCAGTGAATATAAATAAATTTCATGATTTGTTCAATCGTTAGTTATGATTTAATTATGATCTTGGTATATTATTTTTGTAGGTAAAACAAGAATACATAGGTAACTCAGTTGCTGTTTTTTGATATTTGTAGGAACATTGATGCTCGTGTCTGAAAAAGACTAAACTATTTGTGTCAAAAAGTATTTTTCGTTTTTATTAGTCTTGTAACTAAGTTCGTTGTTGCTTTTTTTTCTGGAAAATTGACTGATATATTATTATTATTATTTGTGTCGTAAAATAATATTACACAATATACCTAAGACTTGTAACATCGAAGTTTACAATGTTTTAAATGTTAAAAAATATTATTGATACAAAATTATTTATAAGCTGTTAATGTGTATTTATAAAATACAATGCATATTCAATTATACATACATAAATTTAACATTATATTGTATACCTACATAATGGTGAATCAATTAACTGACATTTAATTGTTAAATAATTGCCTTAGAGGTGTTTTTTTTATATACGCATTTATTTTATATGCATAGAAAATTTATATTCAAATAAGGTAATATTAAAAAAGAAGTCGACGGTTCAACGACTTGCAAAACAAAGCGAGCGATTCATACCGTGCGACGTCATAATTATTTCTTGTAGCTTGAATAATTTAACTCAATAATATTATAAACATCATTCAAGAAATACGTTACACTTTGATGACAAATTTAATGTGTCATAAGTGTACCAAAAAGTGTAACACATTACATCACAATGATGACATATATATGACGTACCTATATTGTTTCTGGTTTTGCATCGCTCTGACCAGTTCATTGTTCAATGTAATGGTTATTGTTTGTATGGAACTCGTCATCAGAACTGAATTATGCTTAAGATAATTTGGTAAAGAACATCGACCCATTTAATATGATATACAAAAAAGACATATTGATTTCAGATTAAGAAGTCCAATTTTCATAAATGTAGTAGGTATTATGAAGTAAAAAATATATTATTGTATTGTTATTACCGGGTATTTATAAGTGTACGAAATAATAACGAGGCCATAACTGTACATTAAACATTTGAGAATTGTTTGAACAAAGTAATTTAACATTTTATATACAGGCCCCTGAACAATAGTTTTGGAATAGAATATATATATACTCCGCCCCGTTGGTCGAGTGGTTAGCGCAGACGCCTTAAGTGTAGCGGCGCACGGGGACCGGGTTCGATTCCCGGCAGAGACAGGCGTATATGTGATGAGCATAGATATCTGAATTGCTGGGTTTGGTCGTTTATTAAATATATTCGCAGTATTTATAATGTGTATCTCTATGTATCTGTATCTTTGTCTAACACCCTTAACACAAGCAAATAATTTGCTTACTTAGGGGTTAGATCAATGTGTGTAATTTGTCTTGATATATATATATATATATATATATATATATATATTATGTCCAGCACGCTTAACTTACTGGATGGCTTTGATTATTACTAGATATGGTGATAAGTGTGTTCTGAGTCAACATCTATGACATTTTTTTTATTGCGTTAATTCTCCGTATGGAAATCACAATCGGAACTAGATAACCTCAATAAAATCGCAGATAATAGCCGGTATTATAATATGATATATTTAATATTAGAACAACAGCTTTTTTTAAGCTTGTGTAGTTTCTTTTATTCTACGATAGGTAGGTACATAAACCATTTACATTTAATATTTTACCCTAGTATGTAATTCCCTACCCTATGTATTACCCTATATCATTCAATTCAATTGAAAAAAATTCCATAGCGAATTCTAAAATGTAAGTTATTGGATAAAAATACGAATCTGAATTCGATGTTGGTTTGATGGGCCTTGATAACGATCAATACTCACGGACAAGTCGCTTGTGATATAGATAATATTGTCACAGTCTCGGCTCTTGAACAAACACTATTCTCCTTCAATACATACTCATTATTCTTTAATGATTTAGAAGTGATCGCTTTGGAATAGATAGATTTTAGACAATAGGGAACATTCATGTAATTTTTTTTTGACGTAAATTAATCATTTACCTCTCTATATCGTAGAAAAAAATATAAATAGGTTTGAAAAGATTCTAGTTTTTCTTCAAATTAAAAATTAAAACTTGTAATAAATTTGAGCCGTTCAAACGCCGTCATTTTGCGCGCGCTTTGCGTGACGTCAAATGACACATCCAGTGAATGTTTACTATGCACTTTTTAGTTACTTCATACATATTTTAAGTTTTAATTGCTTTACAAGTCATGGAAGAAGATAAACGTCATTTTACAAATATTGTATAGTACCGGAGTGCAAAAATAGTATTAGAAAAACACCCGACAAAGTGTTTTTTGTATTCCAAGAGATGCAAAAATACAATAACAACGGTGTATGGTAATTAAAAGGGATAATATATGTCCTAAATCGTGCTTATATTGTTGTGAAGATCAATTTAACGTAAGTATATTTTATTTATAATAAGTTTAATCTAATAGTTTAAATTTATACTTACGAATTGAACATTAGAAAATTAGAGTTTAAAATTAACCTAACCTAGCCTACAAAAGTTCAGTATAACTTTCTATAAAAACCGTATTATTTTTTTGATTTTACGAAATTTTTATGTTTGTCGATTTATTTCAGGTTAATGAAGATACAGCAAATTGTATTGAATATAATATGTGTAACGAAACAACAAGGAGAAAGATGTAATCTAAGTTTGAAGAAAGGAGTTGTTCCTTATATATTTTTGTGGCAAAAACACCAGCTGATAGAATGAGAATGTGCATTGTCAAAAGGCAAAGATTGACATCGGTTAATGAAGCTTTTTAAGAGTTAGCTATCAAAAGTAGTGTTTAAAAAAATTGGTGACCTTTACGAAGAAGTGATATAGGTAGTAAGTCCTAGTACTGCCCATATAAATGTCTGTGATATTAATCAGCCAGGACTCAGTACTTCTCCTATTGAATGTGATGATCATAAGGCAGAGACTTGCTTTTCGCATATTAAAGATAAATTACCAAGTGACTAAGCTGTGCAAGTTAATATTAAACCGAAGTATGGAAGTAAAGGTGTCAATGTAAATATACCTTCTGAAAAACAAAATGTAGCATTGTCACCATTTCCTCATTTAACACACAACATTGTTACACAACAGTTTTAAAAGTAAAACTATCTGTTTTAAAAAGAAAATTGTTTACTGAAAACACAGCTGATAATACTTCTATAGCATCTTATATCTTCTATATCTGCTGATTATCAACCAAGTTATTTATCTGAGTCAAGTGAAGTGAAAAATGATTCAGAGGTAGAAACATTTTAAAAATGTATTGTGTAGTAGCATGCTAACTGCTATTCAAAAAGAGTTTGTAGGTATTTGTTTTGTTAGAGTTGTTTGAGTATTTAGAAAATGTTTTTAAGATTACCTAAACAATTGTATCATTTAATAAAATCTTTAAGCACGAAAATATAGGTTTAAATTATTTATTTTTCTCAGTCACATTGATACCACAGTATGAACTTAAACGCCGATATATTGAATTATGTGTCAAATGACGTCACATTTCCTTTCGACCAATGGTGGCGCGTTTTGGAATTTTGAATTTCGCTCCCTAAAGTTACACTTTTCATAAATTATTTTATGGCCTTAAATGATTAGTAAATTAAAAAAAATTGATTCTTTTATAATAAGATGATAGAAAGTAATCGAAAAAAAAATATTTGAGACCATTTAAATTTTTTTGCATGTTCCCTATTCCGTCATACTTTAACCATTTCATTTATGTAATATTAAAAAAAATGAAAATTTAAATAATTTATAACTATTTAAAAAAAATGTGTCATTTGTTAATTTTAATTGTAACGTTAATAAATTTATAGAGAACGTGCCCTCGCTGTGCTATTTTATTTGATATGAAATATTGATGATAATATTTTGATAAGAAAAGCATTTGAAATATTGATGTATGAATAATGTCAAAGCACAGTTCCTCGCCCTGTCATTATGCAATTTTTGATTCTTCATTTAACTGTGATTTTAAAAAAGTGGTCTATAATGATTCTAATATCAGTGTGAAAAAGAGCTGTACCGGCGACAGTCGTGGAAATGTTACCTTTTTGTCCTTATGAATTTTTTTGCGGGAGTAATGAACCGGAAAAACCTACGCTTACGAAACATTTTGGTTGGTGTTAATAAATATTTTAAACATAATATGTAAATTAAAAAGACCCTTTGTAAGAATTATAAGTAAAACTATTGGTTACAATGTAAGCGATGATAAATTATATTTACAGCGAACATACTGAAGTTTTATTATTCAGGATTTTATGGCCTCAATTCATTCATAATAATTATAATTAACATACTTACATAGTTCAAGAATCATAAAAAATATTTAAACAATGATATTCTCTTTGGGGGTTGGTTAGCTGATTATCTTAGTCCAGAGATGCTTTTAGTAATTCCGTCAAGTTATAAATACGAAAACATCAATTATTTTTTTTGATACTCAATACATCCATCTCATTTTTCTTCTTCTTCTCGCAGCTTAACCATCCATAAAAAAAATAACTTGCCACATCACTTAAATGTCAACCCTTCTAATTAAAACCATGCACTTTCATCTTTTCTGCAATGGGCGCAACATATAGACTTTCCCTTATTTAATAAGGTATGTGTCATAATGACCGCTCATTTCATCATTACACAAACGGTGTAATGATTTCACTGTCTCGATAGGATACAAAAATATACAGGTACAAACTTGTTCTACTTGTAGCTCATGTTATGAGATGTACATGTTATGAGATTTCAATTCAATTCCTGCAGCTTGATTGCCAATACGTAAAACGAAGTTATATTGCGGTGTTAAGCCCTTCCGTTCAAATTTTGATTATCTGTTTGTAGAATACTGTTAACTTTGGCTCTAAATTTGTCAATGTTGCTGTCAGCTTTGTGTGACGACTGTTTTAATGAGAGTTATTTCTATTAGGTACCTATTACAAATATTTTTTAACGTTTTCTGACTTTCTCTCACCACAACTTGGAATTGTTCTTTAAGAGTTATAGGAGCTATTTTATGATGACTCTTCATATTATATTTTCATATAATTTTTTGATACTTTAATACCGATTTTATTCGTTTTCTGCAACAATTAAAATAATAGTAGGTGCCTAATTATATTTATAATTCATTATTTTTGAACTGAGAACTAATAGACAACACCTTCGAAGTGGTTATAGTCATCATCATCATGAGCAGAACTGTTAATTCATTTTGTTATTGGTCAATAGTGAAAATAAAATTGTGTTTTTCAAAAACGAAGGTTGGACTATTATACCTCTGTTTTTCAGATAAGAAACATCTACCCGTGCCTGTATATATCTTAATTATTTAAAAGTCACTGTAAAGAGGTTTTCTATGAAAGGATTATATCGTCAAAATTCCATTTCCTAAACAATTAAGCATAGAACAAACTAATAATAATAAGCATATTTAGTACGTAAGTAAATGTACGTAAATGTACGAGTCATAAATCTGATTTTTAAATATCATATACATTATAATAATAAATAAATACATTCTATGTCGCTGCTAAGGAAACAAAAAATGCAAAAAAAAAAAGATATTTTGATAAGCTGCGGCGAGGTTTTGCGAAAACTAAAATCTGTGGAATGTATTAAACTCTCTGAAGTTCTTGATAATTTAATAAATAATGCGCTGATAGTATCCCTTGCCGTTGAGTTTAATACTTTATTGAGAAGGTATATAATTTTACAAATTAAATAAGAGTGTAGAAACCGTTTAATAGAAAAAATGTTAATAACGTACAAGAGTCCGCCATATTTAATAAAGCGGCAACAGTATAACGATGACGTTAACGCTTATGTAAACATCTTTTTTGTCTGTTGATCTTACAGTTCGTATAATGTACTCTATGCACGACATATAATGCCATCACCTGAAAACATTTCAGCACGAAACCGCAGAAGTCATTAAATTCTTATTAAACCTTGAAAATATATATACGAAAAAGTTTAAAATTTTATAGTATTGTAGATTTTTTTTTAAATCACACTCATTCTGTATGCTATACTCTTTTATATTTAGATAATAGATGTTGTTGCAGGGGTACTGGAGATGACTGGAACAGACAACATCCGCTTCAGCGGACACACTCTAGACAAGGCCACCAAGGCAAAGGTGACCTTGGAGAACTTCTACACGAATCTAATCACACAACATTATGAAAGAAAACAGCGGTGAGAACCTCTTCAGCTCATTGACATTTGTTATAGAGATCAAAGTAAGCTTTGCTATTAATTATACATTGTGTTTTGAAAAATATATTGATTCTTAAAAAGTAGAGGCCAGATAGAAGTTATGTTATATGAATTTTGAAAATATATGTTTTAATGCGACTTTAATTCTGAGAAAGTAATTATTTGCTTTGGATATGCTCTAGCGAGTAATTTATTCTTTCTTTGGAAGTCATCCAAATTTTGAAGGCCTATCCAGTTAAGTGATATTTGGTATCTGTGTGTATACCAAAATTAAAAGGATACATTTTTGTTATTTATGTATATAGCATATTCTTAAGACCTTCTTAACATTTATTTTGGTAAACTCTTAAAAAACTCCCGATCAATATATTCTCAGTTTTAAAAAATCACAGAAGTCATGTGATTTCTTTAGAAAATATTTTCATATAATCTTATATATATATATATATTGTAGTAGGTCTAGTCTACGGAATCCATAAAAGGTTCTATAATTATAATTATATCATTTGATGATAACATTGTACTGAAATGATCACAGACTAGAAAAGTTGGAAGAGTCTCTGAAAGATGAAAATCTTTCGGAGACGCAGAAGCAAGAGAAACGTCAGCAGCACGCCCAGAAAGAGACGGAGTTCCTTAGGTTGAAACGATCTAGGCTTGGTGTTGAGGACTTTGAGCCTTTGAAGGTATAAACAATGCTTTCTATTTTATGTCATCAATATCTTTAGTAGAATTTGATAGTTTAAGATAATATTCGGATTGAGTAGGTAATAGGAAGAGGGGCATTTGGTGAAGTACGATTGGTTCAGAAGAAAGACACCGGTCATGTATACGCTATGAAAATATTGAGGAAGGCAGACATGTTGGAGAAAGAACAAGTAACTTGGTTTTTTTATTATCATTATACTATTTTAATAATATCATCATATTGTTTGGTCCAATATATTTCTTTTCTATCGAGACAAGTGTGAAAAATTCTTCCACTATATTTTAAAGTTTGCAATGAGATAGTCACAAAATAAAAAAAAATGTGTATATCAACAAGTACGAAAATATACAATATTCATTTTCTGTGCAGGTGGCTCACGTACGCGCCGAGAGAGACATCTTAGTAGAAGCTGATCACCAGTGGGTAGTGAAGATGTACTACAGCTTCCAAGACCCAATGAACCTTTACCTTATAATGGAGTTTCTACCGGGGGGCGACATGATGACCCTGCTGATGAAAAAGGATACCCTTAGCGAAGAATGTGCGCAGTTCTATGTGGCGGAGACCGCTCTAGCTATAGATAGTATACACAAACTTGGATTTATTCATAGGTAATGAAAACTATATTTTAGGATCAATAGATTGCGAGTGACGTCAATATTATATAAGTATTTTAATTCATTACATATTAAATATAGTATAATTATTCCGTGGCTAAGCCCACGCTTCCTCTTAATTGTAAAAAGTTGCTGAGAATAACACATCATTTTTTTATTATGCCTTTATCGATGCGAACTGGATAAGTATGTATCGTGTAAATCGTTTTGTACTGCAATATATTATAATAATTGGTTTTAATTTTACAGAGATATAAAACCCGACAACCTTCTGCTGGACGCCCGCGGTCACATCAAGTTGAGCGACTTCGGTCTTTGTACGGGACTCAAAAAGAGTCATCGCACTGACTTCTACCGCGATCTCTCGAGAGCCACTCCTTCAGATTTCAGTGAGTTGTAGTTTATTATTTAACAACAAGTTTTGTTTATCTGTATTTTTTTCAAGTTGATAATTAGTTTTCTGTATTTTTCTTCATTCTAATTTTGTTATTGTTAATAATGAGAACAAGGAATGATTTAAACACAATTTTGTCACTAAACAGCGACAGTATGGTTTAAACGAAGGGTTAATAATTCACGACTACTAAATATATATCAACACGCACGTAATGGTACAGGACAGATTTCTTTTCAGTAACGACGTCCTCATCGGCGATGGATTCCAAGCGTAGGGCGGAGTCGTGGAAGCGCAACCGGCGAGCTCTTGCCTACTCCACAGTTGGGACCCCGGACTATATAGCTCCGGAGGTGTTTCTGCAGACGGGCTACGGACCACAGGCTGACTGGTGGAGCTTGGGGGTTATCATGTTAGTATTATTACCTTTTGTTCCGCATATATGTTTTGATTAGAGCCATCATCAGAGTGAATCATTTCGATTTATAAATATAGATTGTGTTAATAACTTGCATGTTATCTACACTGTCATTTATTATTATTTTATGTATCTTGCCTTGCGATTGTTTATTTTGTTTGTTTTTATTTACTTTTGTTTGATATTATTGATCAAAAATGTTATTGCATTTTGCTATTGTCGTAACCAGCAGCTGTATTATTGTAAAACAGCAGCGACTGATTATTTTTAGATAATGACATTCGCAATTCCTGATTCCCTTCTCTGAAACAATTTTAGTAAGTTTGTTTGTCAAATACTACTCGATCCACTACTGTTTCTCAATTTATACAATTATAAAATTATATACATAGTTTGGAAATTGATTACATTGTTTTACTTCCTAAAGTCGTGGGTGCAACATATAGAAAACGTCTGTATGAGGTCTTTTAACGGCTTATTGTAAAATATATTGTTATTTTATATTCTGATGCTAAGATGGGCAATCTCGTAAAAAGTGGTTTCGAGTCTTGATCATGTTGATTGTTTTTTTTAATTACATATTTATTCATATGTAATATAAAGCATAACTTGCTAAATCTAATAATAATGGTTTCTGGCGGTACTTGTTAATTATATTGAATTTATATTTTTTGTGTTTAGTAATTTATATGTGCAGCTGTCTCTTAATATAATTAATAAGATGGCGATAGATTAATAAATATAACTAAGTTATCCATAGCTGTATGTTGTTTATGCTAATATCTACTATTCATAAATACAATTCTGTTTTATAATATTAATATGTTATGCTATTTGTCTGCTATGCCTTTGCCCTAGCGAATTCAGTCTTTATCTGCGAATTGAAGAGTTTCGAATTTGATTCTCGTTACAAAATCGGTGTATGTTGATGGTTTGAAATTTTCGGCTATCGTCTGTGAGATACACTTTTATTGAATAAATGACGTCGATGGTTTGAAATAATTCTTCTGGTCCAAGTTATTTTGGTCTGGAAATAATAAAATCTACTTATATTTAATATACATACCTAAGCAAACTGTTTTTTTAATACGTTTGCCAATACTATAAGTATATGGTGAAATTAATGATTTCTTACTTTGTATTTAAATTTATTTACACTGTTTAATGAACTTGCGGTTTAAAAACATTACAGCCACGCGATATATCAATATAAAATAATATAAACACAATGGTATGATTTACATTGCGTTATAAAAATCTATTATTTCTAATAATATAACCGTATTTAGGTACGAGATGCTGATTGGCTACCCGCCATTCTGTTCCGAGTCACCACAAGAGACGTACAGGAAGGTGATGTCGTGGCGGGAGTCCCTCACCTTCCCCCCGGAGATACCTATTAGCGAGGACGCCCGGGAGACCGTCATGCGCTTCTGTTCTGAACCGGATCGACGGTGAGCTTGGTTAACCGTTTGACTCGTCTTTATATCTTTCTCTGGTCAGTTTATTTTATATTTCCAGTGTCTTTGTGTGATCTACAGGGGGTTGCACGTTTCGTATATATGTTCAGGACTACTGGTTGTAATGTACCCCTTAAAAACACAAACAGCTAGTTCAGAGAAAGATGAGCAACACAAAAAAAAGAAACAAAAAAATGTTTGATCCCTCTTTTACTTATTACTCTGTATTTTCACTTCTAATCTAATACTGGTTAAATGAGTAATTTTTATGGTATTCAACCATCTTGAGACATACAAAAAACTGTGACTATAGGACAACTAGTTTCAAATTTTAACACGGTGAAACAAATGAAGAAGCAGGCAAATAACCATTACATACCTAGTAACAAGCGTAAATATCCTGTACCTGTTTTTCGGAATAGTTTTATACTCGTAATGGTTTTATATTCAAATTATTATTTTGTGAAAATGACATAGATCTCATGGCTCTCGTAGTCGACATATTTAGTTCTGATTATATTGAATTCAAGCATTTACAATATCCGGTCATCCCTACTTTTTTATCACTACAGAACTCTATGGCAATGTATGGTCTCTCTGTCGCTGATAATAAAATCCTAATTAATTCCAGGTTGGGTTCTCAACGAGGTATAGAAGACGTGAAATCAGTCTCATTCTTCAGAGGTGTTGATTGGAGCCACGTACGAGAACGTCCGGCCGCCATCACCGTGGATGTACGCTCTATTGACGACACCTCCAACTTTGATGACTTCCCAGACGTCAAGCTCGAAATACGTGAGTTGTTCCGTTCTCGTGGGGCTCTTTAATTTTGTTCTATTTAAATTCCGGGTTCAATTCTCGGACGTCAGTGATGGCAATGTCTCAACGTTTCTTGAAGCTGTTTTTATAGATTGCGACATTATTAACCCCTTTACATTTGTTTTTAATCGCTTACACATTTGTTGAGCTCCACAAATCATAGCCGAGCAACGTGGTTTCGGATTAATAATAGCATATTTTCCAGCATCAGCGGCCATCGCACAGGAGGGTGAGATTGCTTACAAAGACTGGGTATTCATCAATTACACCTTCAAGCGATTTGAGGGGCTCACGCAGCGTGGGACGCCTACCAAGAAATGAGTCTGAGACCCGGCCCCCGCTGCCGGACCAGTATACGTTGACATGCCGCCGCCTTCCCTGCCTTCCCTACCCCGCTTCCCGCCCCTGCGGCCCCCGGCCGCGCAGTCCATGCGACACCCCTGCTGCCTTATCATGTAAACCAACCCTCCTCTACTACCAGAGCGTGTAAATTGAATTGTCATCTCCAAGTACTGTCCTTATCTAACTATTTATTATTATTTTTAAGCCCTTCTCCTAAATCGTCACAACTTCAGGAGATGATAATGAACATGGCGCCCGGCATTGTCGATTGTATCAGATTTTCAAGAGAAAAATGAAAAGTTAATAATTTTAATGTATATACCAAAGTTGAGAGCGCTTGGCCGACTCACTACGGTTTATGGTGTGTCAATGTATACTGGATATTTGTAAAGTATGAATGTAGGGCTACAATATATTTGCGCAGAGCATTATGTCAAATGAAACTTAGTACTCACCTGTACGAGATTTAATGAGGTTATTTCATAAGATTATAAAATTAAACATTTAATAGAAAGGTATTTAACATGATATAGGTATATAGAAACTATTTTTGGGATCCCTCTAGTGTGTACAGACATTCAAAGCTATGTATACACGTTTCAGAGGCAATAAATAACGAACGAACTATTTTAATGACATTTGTGGGATAACCTTACATATACTAAATACGTATATTTAAAGATACACTATTAAAGTTAAGACCAGTATATTATAAACTATGAACATCACAATGCTTATATATAAGATAGTTGTGGCTAAGTTAGTTGATAACATGAATTGCTATGAGATTATTTTAAAGTACATCACAAAATTATTTATCCCTGAGTTTCATTTGGATGGTTAATGCTCTGAGCCGTGTACAGAAGTGACGTGAAGTGTTTATTGTACAATCAGTGGAGTGTATACCATTGCTCAGTTCACGAATTGAGTATACTCAGGGACGAAATTTATGTAAGATCTATGAATTTGCTCATTATAACCATTTTTATGAAAGATGTACTGTAGATGTAGGTTATTGTACAATATCGAGTATTGTTTCATATGAGAACAAGTTAAAAATACGATTCAAAGGGATTCTAATAATGCACTATATCTTGCCAAGGCACCAGACGTTCTACTAGAGATGTATTTGAACGTAATTTATATGAATGAATTACTTTTTAATTTAAATGAACTTTGATTTACTTAAGCACCTCTGTAAAATTATATACATTTATTTATGTGACGACATTTATCTAAGATGATATATCAAAATCTTGGAATAGAGTAGTTTTGTATATCTTGTAGAAAGATGAATTTTACGCTTCTTTGACTTAGTCTACATGTATAGACCGCGAATCTCATAACTACAAAAAAATAATATTAAACAGTATAGGCCAAATTGTGTTTTCACCCAAAATGGTTGTCACAAACTTTCTTTCCCCGTAAATACATAAGACATATATTATTATTTATGTAAATAATATGTTAATGATGTTACTCTTTGGAAAAGTGTATTACAATAGAATTCCGTCCAAAACTTGAGTTACTATCAAATAATAGCCTATCTATTGAATGTAAAATAGAATATCACAATTAAATAAAAACCGTTATTGAACAATTTATATTCAATGTGGCAAGTATTTTCGGTGTTTAAAAAAAATCTTTATTTGGTTTCAATTAGAAATATTATTATCAAGTTGAACGTAGATAGATAAAGTTCATACAGCGCTGTAGATCTATATTTCTTTTGAAACATTGTTCCTGTCTACGTATTAATAAGAAGTTACCAATCTAAATTATATTTATAATAAATTGGTAGAATTGCATAGAACCCTGTTAGAGCAAATAGATTTTCAATCCTTAAGTTGATCTCTGGTATATCTACCAGCGTATAATGATACTTAGACCCCTCCGCGGTAGTTCTTGCCGGTAGCTTAAGTACAAAGTAGATTATTTTGGATATCCCGATAAATTTGACCAAAGTGGATTACGTCAACTGAATTCTCGTATTCATTGATTTGGCATTGTTTAATATTGAAATGGTCACATGGACCATGCTATACGTAATCACATACAGATTAAATACCGATATACTATTGATAACCTAGTAATAATACGCACACAACGATCGATGTTGTAATACCTATGTATTAACGTGTTTTCACGTAGGTCGAACGACCTGGTACTGTCTATTGAGACTGCAGTGTGTGCATGTCTTTATTTACGTAGCGTAAGTTGTAAAAAATGACGTTGTGTGCACACGATCTTATAAAAATAATAAATGTTCCGTGTTGTGTAAATGTATTTACCGCTCTACGTAATATAGATAATAAATACTTGAAAATGTATAAAACCCATCTGCATGTAAATCTTTTGAAATAAATGTTCTAAAGTCACGTGTACAAGAAGCTTAATGATTTATATTCGCTTATAGTTTACGGTAGTCGTAACTGTAGTTTACTAATACGATAATTACGATGTTGTATAATTTTTAATTGTAGTTCTGTATTATTTTAATTATTTGTTTATAACTAATTGATTTTAATTTAGTTAAATTATTTAGTTAGTTTAATAAAACTCGGTCAGTCGAGCCGACTAGAGCACAAGGCGTCGTTTCTCTGCTGTCGGTGTTGATCTTGACTTTGATGTTAGAAAATGCCTTATAATCTATTTTGATTTCCGACCTACATATAATCCGTAATAGAAATAATAAGACTCAAGTCGAGCTCTCGATGTACGTGTAGCCTTAAGGTCCATTTTGTGAAACGCTTACTATTTAAGTTATTGGATATTAGCATTTTTGAGATTGACTACATACAGACAATTAAAAGGTTACTTACTAATGAAATCTATTAAATAGTATTATATGTTCAGTGCACTCATCACAATTCAATGTCCGCTGTTCAGCCGTCGCTTGTTTTGAATTTAGTTATTTGCTTTGTTATTGTTATTATGAAAAGAATTGTGAATTATTTAATATCAAGAATTTGTTCGATACTTATGTTTCTTCCTTCCTTTCTTAAATGTGATTTTAAGAAAGTGGCAATAGATATAAGCATTAAAACGATATGAAATTTTAATATATTGTTATTTTGATTGTGTCTTCCCTTTATACGAAGAGGTAAGAGAAGTTATTGCTGTGCGTTTTAATTACTTATCACTTTTTAATTATCCTTCAATTTTTAATGTATTCTATACAAATTGTCCACCTTTATATTATCAGTAAATCCGGGCAATCTATACATAAATTAAATACTATTAAATATTAACGACGCAAAATGTGTGCATTAATAACATTTTGATAAAAGTAATTGCTCTTATAAATTTTGTTAGTCATACAGATACCTTAATAGGTTTTGGCATGTTTGTCTGTATGTTCAGTCGTTCGTTACACATTGAAAGAAATGTTACTAATTTGGTAAGTATTCTAGAACTAAAAATCAAAAATTAATATTTATATCGTAAGTCAAAGAAATCTTATAAATAAATTGTTGAAAAAAATTTCTTACACTATATAGCAATTGCGCTTCAAATCCACACTTGTTTCGAATCATATCAAGCCAACATATTTATTTTATTATCCATACATATAATAAAATTGTCACTGATCGATTTCTGTACTTGGAATATATTTAAAAAAACTTAATGGGGGGCCTTTATATAATTAAGAGATCTCAAAACAATGGTTTTTCATTTCATATGTGAATGTCTGTATGTTGATCCACTAATTTGGATGCAATTTTCAGTAATGTATTGTAGTAGTCTTCACTTAACATTTAGTGTTTTTTTTCATATAAATCGGTTAGAAAAAAAAAGTTATTTCAATTTATGTTCAGCACGTAATAGGTACCATGCAAATCATTTTCTATATATATATATATATCATCTGTAGAGGAGTAGTCTCTTTACATTGAAAATATAAAAAAATATATAACCAGGATGTGAACGGATAATTAACACAATTTTTTGTCTATTTATCTATTTCCCTTTTAGTTGTGCACGCAACACGAAAAAATATGTTACCAATGTATATAACTCTTATGTATCAAAATTTGAGCGTAATTCTACTTAACATTTAGTTTTTCACTTTCATTGCACACTCTTAACTTTATCAAAAGAATATAAGATTATTTAAATCGTTTAAGAAATTTATGTATATATGTTCGCTGTCTGTACATGGAAAATATTTTCAAAAATTCATAATGCTGAGACCTTTGTATAAGCAAGCAAAAATGATTTGGATTTTGTGAGTTCGTCTGTATGTTTGTATGTCTGAAGATCTGTATGGTTATGTGTGCACACTAATCTCAGAAACGGTTTAACCGATTTGATTGTAGTTTTCGGGAATATATTGTCATGGGCTTCACTTTACATTAGGTGTTTGTTTCATAAAAACAAACAAATAATTAATAATCTCTTATTTTCGTACCATTGCGGAAAGACTTTTTTTCAAAACTGAAAAAGTGCTTCTCCCCTCAGGGAATAATAATACCTACCTTTCCAATAAAAAATACGAAATCGGTCTACCTACTCTGTTAAAAATGATTGGTGATTAAATACAACAAAAAAAGTAAAAATAAACTAAAAAATACTTAACGGAGTTTGATGAAACCTTAAAGGTTTATAGGTTATACATACATTGGTATGTACAAAGGGTACGTTTTATCGAAATCGAAATCTACGCGTACGAAGTCGCAGTCACAGCTAGTTTCTAACTAAATTTCTAAATGTTATGTTGTAATAAATACTAATTGTAGTAGTATTTAGTATAGTCAATATTTATTTTGATACTTAAATCAGAATTTATTTAAAAAGCCTCAAAACAATCCTTAAACCTGTTTATGACAAACAAACAATGAAATAGTAAACCGAATAGTTCGGCAGAATATTCGGTTCGGTAAAAGTTAAACCGAATAGTATTCGGTTATTGCGTGAAACCACTATTCGCATCTCCAATTATAAGTTAAAACTGTACGGTTCCTATCATAAAGTATTTATTAAATGGTTTGTTAGTGTCCCAATGATATCGGGAGCTAACAGAATACTAAATGAAACAACATTATAAAATTTATTTTATATTTTAAGTTCAGCAAATCATAAGCTAATCAGATCTTGTATAGAGGTGTAACTACGATATAATAACAAAATAAAACTAAACGCAATACATTAGGGTTTCCGCCAGATTTAAATGGAAAGTGGTTTGTTTCTAAGATATAAATGCATCTTGGCTGCTTCCCTTGTATCGCACGGAGCACGGTAATACTAGTTTATGCCTATCTGCTACTTATTGCACAATGATAGGGCATAAAGTAGATTGATATGCAGTGTTCCGTTACAATATTGTCTACATCGAACAAAATTATCACTAATAGATACACCAAGTGCGCAAATGCTGAGTAAATGCAAAGATACTTGGTACAAATATACTTCCTTTCGGCTGTTTCAAAGTCAGTGAGATTAGGAAACTGTGTTTTATTGACAGAAATATTGTTTCTGCCTTCATTCTAGAACAATCCTCATCTCATTGTCTTTGGCTTCCGCTTATTGTGTTGTTTGTGTATCACGGATACAGCTTAAACATTTTCAATTTGAGCAAACTAATTGTGTTATATCTTATACGTAACATATATTAAATTGAACTCTGATATGCATAAGTGACACGTGTCGAGTCCGAGGTGTCTCTAACCTATTTTGCAAGTGTTGCAATTACCATTACATCGGATATTGAAGTTATTTACGTAATTTATATATTAAAGCAAACTCACAATAAAGTAACGATTACTAAAATAAATCCTAAACCATTCCAGTCTTAACAAACATTGTGACCTTAAAACGAAAGTAAATATATAAATGTATATGAAACCTCACTGATAAAAATCTTACATATAGGAACAGAAAATAAACAAAAAACAATTAAAAAAAATTGCAACTTCCCAAACGAATTACGAACAATTTTAACTAAAGTGAAAATTATAACAACTTATTTATTAACAATTTAGATAAATGATACAAAAAATATTAACAAATATAAAAAAAATGTCATACTTTTGTTTAATAAAGGTATAGGATTATGTGGAAAAAACTGTCCATATCATACGTGAGAGCCGAGACTTTATAAATATCCAGTTTAAAAACCTAATAAAGAAATATAACACTAAAGCCATCCCATCTTCGCACCCATAGAAGGTATAGTTAATAGTTTATAGGAACCTAACAACGAATCAAGCGATGAAACAAAGATCAGTTTATACGGCGTTAGAGGTCTAAATAAATGCCTGCCACACTATCATTACTATCACAAACAAAATGACAAATGATTATATTGGAATAAAACTACACATAAATGTTATACGTACCTATAGGTATACCATTAGATTCATTAAGATAACCTACAAGAGTAACGCTACTATGTGGGTACATATATTTAAATATTATTATCGTAATAAGCTACCTGTCCGAACCCACCACCAATATATGAGGGATGTAGATATCAATAGTGACCCATTAACGCTTCGGTTGACTCCTGGCCGCGGCCAAGGAACGGAACCGAGTCGCAGTATCATCAGTATGGCAGAAATAAATCAAGATAAACTAATTTGTTCTCGACTCTGTGTAATCCTGTTGATTCCATTATCATGTCTTATCCTAAATTTCAACCATAAAGATGTTTACCTCAAATCCCTCGAAAACCAAATTCTTAGTGGGCTCCAAAATCGCCTTAAATATTAAACATCGAGATGACTAAATATATTTCTCAAGCATGACATTTTAACCAGATATTGTGCACATAGAATACGCTACCGGGGAGTAATAAAAAGCATTGTGAGAAGTCGGAACGAACAGAGTTTCCGAAAGATTTGAGGCTCCCAGCGGGGTTTATCCCTGTTGCGGCACGGGGCCAGGTCCGGGGGCCGGGGCTAGGCCGCCCTCAGAGTCTTCCTCCTCGCCCTTGGGGATGTCAAAAATCTCCGAGAAGAGCGCAGGTAGGACCAGCCGCTGCCAGTTGAGGCGGCACCACGACAGCAGATCGTTGTGCTGAAGCCCCAGGGCGCGCGCCTCACGGGACGCCGCTCCAAAGGCTTCCATGCGTCCCTGGACGTCGACCACGCCGGACTCCGCCACCTGTTCACAGAGAACCAGGTTCAAATAGTGTAGCGAATAGTCTGTACAAAGATTCCGATTCAGCTGACAGGCTCTAAGTTTTATAAGAACATATAGGTACAAACATGTACCTACATTTGATCACCCACACGATAAATTGTAAATGTTGTTATTAGTAAAATAACATTATTGTAGGTAGCCGGTAAGAAAATAATCACCACATATTGGAAAGCTTCCATCAGGGACATGTGTAGACCAGTAATTTTCTCCTTATCGGAGAGCCCGTTTCTCTGAGGGCATAGAAGCAGAGTGGCGGAGAAAAGCGCCATCTCGTCTTCAGTCACACACATCTTATTAATGCGCGTCGAGTATGCCAGCATCGCCTTAGCGAACGGGATCTGTATATCATTACATATCTTAAAAATGTCATATTTAACCAAATAGGATTAGTTAAGGCTAGTTCTTTCCATTATTTGTTTCCCTTACATAATAAGTATTTAGAAAATATCTTCAGACTAAAAGTATAACGTAATAAAAATATATTATAAATTCACAAATACCGCCTTTGGTAGGTACGTAACTAAAATACGTTATACTCACGTCATACATAAGCTCGAGTTGATTTTGGTCAATTGAGTTGCCGTCGTCAAAGATGATGCTGGCTTCCGAGGAGACACGACCCATACGCGACAGCCACACCTCAAAGAATCCTAGCTGCGGAGGGATTACACTCATAGTCTTGTTAATTTATCAGTTTTGTGAATTTACATTACAAATTCTGGGATAATTAAAAAAGTTCAATCGCAATGCTACGTATGTAATTGGTTTCAAAAACATAAAACAGCTTTAACATGTCGCAAGGCAAGATTCGTAATCACACGAATAATAAATCGCTGTACACATCAAATCGCTTTGGATAAAAATATCCCTTTAAAAAAAGGACAATCTTGTAAAACCAACTACAATACCTTGATAAGTATCAACTGATCATCCTGCGGAAGTACGTTGAAGCCAGGCACGCGCTTGGCGAACTCCACCACCTGCTGTACAGTGGGCGTCATTCGTACCGCCACGTTGTACCACAGAGCGGTCAGCTTGTTAGAACGCACAGCGCTGCAGTTAGCAGCTTCTTCACCTCCATTTCCTATATCACATACCATTTGTAGACTATCAGGTAGCTTGTCAAACATACATATCATTGTTACAAAGATTGATCATGATCAATTAGTATAGCATACCTAAATGAATCAAAATATTTCAGATGTGTCAAATAGCCTAATCTTATTTAACGTTTATTCTTATATAAAGCACGAGTGAGAAAACCCCTCGACCCCTAATGTACTTGAATGTTCAATTAAATAGAAATAATAAAAGGTCAGAACTGTTATTTATGTATATTTTAATACATCTAATAACTACATGTAACAAATATGTGTTAGGATACCATATTTTATTGTCCTATACTAACCAATTCCTAACAGCTGTTACAATTTAAAAAAAGTGGATTCCCCCTTAATTCTCATTATTTGTACATTTATTTCAATATAAAAAACTATTGTATATAAAAAGATTAATTACGTATGTTAGTTAGATTAAGTCTGCTTTCGGACATGACATGGGAATATTGCGGATGATTGACGGTTACTGAGTTTTGTTTACTCATTGAATCTATCACACATCCGTTGCAAGTTCCAACAAATAAATCATTCAATTGAAATCGTTAAGTATGTCCTATTTGTCGCCGCACTGATATTTTCGCATTACGAGTTCATACGTAGCTTGTGCGAAATGTCCTAATCAAAATTTCGTTTAAATATCGGTTCTGTTGTCACGTACCACACTTACCGTCGCCATCAGACTCTTCGCTCTTGACGATAATTGCCTTGAGATGCATGCTTCTCACGAGGTCCTCAGAGTAGGTATCGTTGTTACGATGAGCAGAAATCACTACTTTAGCTAGATCCCTCGCCACGTCCAGCTGGAGTGAGTCGGCGTCCATCTCCTCGACCGAGGACGTTGGAGTGGGGGTGCTCACTCCCAAGTTTCTCGACAAATCTGTCATGCTCTCCGAGTTGACCACCTCCCGAGGCCGCTTTGGCACTCGCCCATACCTGACAGCTGCAGAGAAAGCTCTCATTACGCCAATGCACGATTGAATGGAGCCGATGCAAGTAATGAACTGCAATGAGACTTGCAGCGGGGCTCGACTCCTCAATTGGAAAATAGGCGTGACGATGCAGTGCGTTGATCTGTGATCTATTTTATTTTTCTATATCAGCACAAGGATTGGAATAACGTTTAAGAATACAAGAATTGATACAGTTAAGAAACGACCCAGATTCTGCACCAAAGTTC
The DNA here is from genome assembly GCA_959347355.1 of Napeogenes inachia. NCBI lineage: Eukaryota > Metazoa > Arthropoda > Insecta > Lepidoptera > Nymphalidae > Napeogenes > Napeogenes inachia. The sequence continues at coordinate 1,670,463 of OY365800.1, read as the reverse complement.
ACGGCCTAGTTCTCATCTGACAACCCATAACATATTAAGTCTAAATTATAGTTATTTACATTGCATTTACAATACCAATCTTAAATTATCAATAATATTATATAAACAAAAAATATTATTAATAAACAAATAAAAATATTTATATCTTCATAAATTTATATCCAGTTAATGTAAAAAGTGTGTAAAATATGATTCGTAAATAAGTTTATTTGTAACAAAGCTATTGTATATTTACTAAAATAACCGTCGTTCAGATATGAATAGTCATTCAGATCAGAAAAAGAACAGGGCAGAAAGACTAATCATAAACTTTAAAAATATGTAATTTATTTAATAAAAATAAAATTATGTAATGTTCAGGATGGCAAAAGTAGGTATTTCTACTCGTATATAGTTAGATGTCTATCAAATTAGATTGCAAGAACTTAACTTTGCTTCGAAATCTGACTTTATTGCAGTAAAATTAAATGTTGTTATATGAATAATAATTAATTATTGTCTTTTCACATATAATTTTATAGGAGTTCCCAAATTTATGCCAACTATTAAGAATTAAGCTCTCTTATATACCAATTAAATCGGGTTACTTTGTTAAAGGACATTTTGAAAAGTTGTGTGAATTTAAATTTATAAAAGCATTCAAGCACATATAAGTATAACAAAGTAATCAAATTTAGTTGTAAATTTAGGGTTGAATTAATATATTATTCAACCGTATATTCCGTACCATACTGTGTATATTGCACAGTAGTGCGGCAACTTATGACCCGGTCAGGAAGCGAGATAGTTTGTAAAGCATCAGAGCAAACACGGAGAACCTATCTACAATATTAAAATATATGGCAGCAAAGCATAAGAAAGTTTATTTAAAAATACTTCGTGAACATTTTATTAGGTCGTTAATTCTTTTTTAATTACAAAACAGTATTTATAATAAATTAATTCGAGTTAGTTTTAAACGCATTTTAATAATATGCAATCCAATGTTTTATGAACATATTCAAATAAAAATATATTACCTTAGTTTTTTACATTTATTAATTTTCTCAAAGGTCTGTAGATTAGTTTTGTAGATACAGAGATATATCTTCAACTTTCAGAAGTTTGATAGTTGCTACAATATCGAATATCTTAAACTAGATAAGATTTCAAAAGCAGCTCCTCATTTTACCGTACTTTTCAAAAGAATTATCTGATGTTAAAAGTCTACTGCAATTCTTAACTTCCTTTGAACTTTCATCTCGCGTTCCTTGGATTTGGAATAAGATATGGGAATATTAGATGCAATAGAAAGTTATATAGTACAATTATGGAATAGAATTCGAATCACATGTATTTTATAACATTGTAGGGCTGAGCACTACTCGCGTATTTGATATAGAATTTGAAAACTATAATAGAAAAACAGAACTCACAATCGCGACTCATGCCGACGGCCAGACACTTCTTGAACCTGCAGAACTGACAGCGGTTCCTGTTGAGTCTGATGACCAGGCACTTCCCGTCACGCAAGCAACGGTACTCGATCTGCTTCTGAATACTTCGTCTGAAGAAACCCTGCAAGCACGGCTCCGTTACAACTGTTGTCAAGTATTGAACATATAAATTATAAATTACATCATAGGATCATATTACAAACCATAAGGTACTTGACCTACTTATTAATTTATGATATAGTTTATATTTCTGCAAATTAAACAAACGGAAATTATTTAATGTTGTGTAAAATTCAACGCTTTAAATATATTACGCGTAATATGATATTGTTAAAGTAAACAGTAAACATATTTATGAGCAGTGAGTACATCGAAGTGTGGGAGCTATAAGGTTGCTTCACAATAGAACCGATTATTTTAATGAAACATCTATTATGCAAATAAATATTTTAATTAATTTACAACCTCAAATTGATTTTATGTGGCACGTGTATTAAATAAGTTGTTGTTGTCAAGTTGCAAGCTACTGGTACATGGCATTTATATAATAATACTATTATTATTAAATTATATATGTATTATATAATCATAAATTAACATTTGAACATAGATTCAGATAATTGCAACCGTTTGTTATTTTTGCCAGACATTCTTTACTAAATTGGTTTAGACTTATATATAGTGAGAGCTAATCAAACAAGCATAATTGACCTTACCTAGTACCTTTCCCACTCACTGTAACCTGTCAAAGGGCTACGTTTATTTTGATCTGAAAATCCAGCAAAACTAAGTTAGAGTGCTACAGTAACTTGTTAGTGGAACAACTTTACAAATACTGTGAAGTTTTGATGGCCTTTTATGATTTCTAAACATTTCTAGCTAGCCCTGATAACTCAACAATTGGAAATTATTATATATAATATTATTATATACATATGGACTGTAAAACCATCAACAGAAAGGACTCGAATTTGCGACCTAATCGATACTAATCTTGATAAACAACACAAAAAATGCGAAACAAAAAAAATTCACTTCCACTTTTACTTATTGCTTTGCATTTTGTAAAAAATACTTAAAAGGTCATCGCCCGGCCGCCATACCTACGCTCAGAGGTAATGCCAGTTCAGAGGCAACAAATAAATTGTGTATGGGAAAACTAAAAATTTTAAAACTTATTATTTTTCAAAGTCGTAGAACAAATGTTGTTGTCATTGATATAGAGAGGCTGCCTGCAAGCGGTGGCCAATTAATTACAAATAACCCTGTATATATATATAAACATATATATGTATATAGAAACATATATATGTATATATATAAATGTATATATATATATGTGCTAAAATAATTAATAAAATAGGTTAAATACATTTGTAGACGCGTGTACTCACGAGATACTTTTAACATTAAATTGAGTACATCTTCTTGCTTGTTTGATATTCGTTTAATAAATATTAGATTTTGAACTTTGTAGTACCAATATAGTTAAAGAATGATAGCAGATTGAGGATAGATGGGGATGGTGTTCTTATATGTCAAATCATAAAAAAAGGAAAAGTTTAAACACAAATAATTTAAGTGTCATATCATCGTTAGAAATTATATATATTTTTTTTATAGTGAGTTAATTAAATATTCGAAATATTAGAAACACGTATACATTGGCGTACCGAAGGGGGGGGGGGGATGCCCCGTGTACATCGTATACCTCTGTACTACCTTCTATTTTGTAAAAATTAAAATTGGTATTTTACATTAAAAATAAACCAAATGAATTTTTAAAAATTGAAGAAAGTTTAGAATTAGAAATGCTTTCTCAGGAAGGTCAGTCGGAGGCGATAAACGTGGGTTTTCAGTTGTTATTATTACAAACAAATACAAACACTTTAAAGTCTAATAATTTTCATTTGAAGCGAGATTTGGCAAAGACAAATCACTAGCGTTTGCTCTTTCATTGTTAAACTATGCTCAGAAAATTTAAATTATAGCTCAAAATTATAAAATAATATATTAAAGAAATCTAGTTTGATCTGTATGTAAATGACTCTTCTATCATAAATCATATTTTGCCATGTATTAAATACATATTAGGTCCCTAAATAACAATACATATTTTTTATTTCGGAATACTCTTCATTTTTACGGGCAAACATATAAAACTAATTTTGTATTATATTTATATGATGATAGTTGGGAGGCTACTTGACAGACCAAGGCGTGGACAACAATTAAACACTAAAAGTAAAAAATATGCCCATTGCATTGGTTTAAAAAAAAACATTTGTCATGGATTAATTAAACGCTGTTAATATTTAGGAACTTTGGACTTTGGATAATTGATATGTCATATCATAATAACTTCAAGAATTGTCGCGATTGTTTATATAAATAAAACAAATGCTATAACCATAGCAACGCAAAGTTATAAATCTAATTAAACAGAGAGAGGTCTCCACTCGCTCGTACAGCTTCCATTAACCAGTAATAAGTCATTACACACTCGATAACTGAGTCCGGGTTTCATTTCAATTACTTTCAGCTTTTGCAGTTATTAATTTACTAGAAATAGTTAACTATCAACTGTTAACGCTAGCACAAACAAGTTTTAAACATTATTCGCTGTTTCGCTGTAACTGAATGTAATAAAGTTACAAGGTTTTATTAGAGCGATAAAAACTAAAATAAGAAATAACAATTCCAACGAAAAAAATATGTGAATGTTTCTTAAAAGTTATGAAACATAAACAAATAATAAAAATATGTCACTCACTCTGTTGTGTCTTCCTCTTATACACAGACAAAATAGTGCTAACCCGATAGGTTTCATAAAGCCGATCCGACAGATATTAAAATTTAAATTTGAGCTCGTAGCTCGTAGCCGTAGCTCTCGTAGCGAACGCGTCCGATCTGCCCTCGCTTAGGTACAACACTAGCGAAATGCATTTACCTTGCAGCCTTCGCAGGATGTCACCCCGTAGTGGTACCCCGAAGCTTTATCCCCGCACACCTTGCAGGGCGCCGCCGCCTTCCCTCCAGCGCCTGCGTTATCCGACGATTGCTCTGCAATGTAATGCAATTCACATAACAAGTTGTAACTAACATTAATTTGAACAAACACATGTTGCACACGTCCTTAATTATTATTATAATAAAACGAAGACTTTACTTATTTTTGATATTTTATTTAATTATTATGTAATAATGTTGTACGCAACGCACATTTCATTTTTCGTTAATAATATGTAGGTATCTTATAAAAGTTAGGTGTTATTAATTAAGGAAACATGTGTAAAAAAGAATACTGCGAGAGATCTCTATAATTATTTGATGAAAGAACTGAGCGCTGTAGTCACTATTTCTTAAAATATAACCTCATTTGTTTTAATAATAAATGAGAGCTTTTCTCGTATATTTTGCTCTTAACTTCTTAATCTATTCTAATTTCTTGAAATAAAATAGGATAAAAAAAACTGTTAAGAAAATCTTTTCGAAGAGGTTATTTTTAATAAGGTTTGGATGATTTCATTAAAAGCGTAAAAAATGGCTGGATGATATGCGTTTTATATATCTTAAATATAAAATATAACGTAACAAAGATCAGTGTACTATATATATATATATATATATATATATATATATATATATATATATATATACATACATGTATACGTAATATTATTATTATCCTTATTATGTAATTAGGCTATAAAAAATATAATATTAACAATCATAAATAATCACATTGCTAGAGAAAGAAAGTGGACGGATTAATAATAGTGAAAAAGACAAAGTAGACAGTAAGAATTGAGTTAACAAGTAATATCTGGCGATAGTGTACAAATCTTTCTTCAAAGCAGAAACAAAACCAAGTTTAAAAGATATCAACGCGCCCTTTGTAATTGTTAGCGACGCTTTATACTTTTACAGTATTAGTATACTCTTAAATGTTTTTAATTAAAGTATCAAATAAATTTAAATTAAGATGGCACGTTTCATATTTATTTTGCTAAGAGTAGATTATTTTCCTTAGTTTTCACGACTACTATGTAATAATATAAATCCTATTAAGAAGGTATTATTTGATAATTGAGATTATATCAACTAAACATTCTTATAAATTATGAGTTGGTTTTGATCATTTAAAATAACATTTATAAGTGGTATATTCAATAACATAATTTTATGATCTTATTGTCTTGCGTTTTCTTGCATTCCAAATGTTTTTTTACAGTTTTTACTTAAAGTACACACTCACACACACACACACATATATATACATTTGAGAATGTTCGTTTGTGCCAAGCGATAATTCGATGGCTAACTGGCAGTGATAATGAAAGATCTACAGCCTTTAGTCTATCTAGACTATCTTTCGAGGATTAAATGGATTTTCCAAGCATTTATCTTCTATGAGTAATGAAACGATAAAAAAAAATATTAAAAGTTAATTAATAACATGATATTAATGGATAGAAGTGTAGATCTTGTTAAAAAGTAAAGTAAAAGTATCGAGACTGTAGTCTTATCATTAATTGCAATTAGTATCATGGATATAATTTACTTAAGATTATTTAAATAATATATTTTATTCTTAGATCATGAATGTATTTGACGTATAAAATAATATAAAATCATTGTCCTAACTGATAATCAACACAGAAAAACTGTGTGTAAAACTGAAATTTGTAACAGTTTTTTTATATTATAATATATAGCTACGAGGACTAGGAAAGGATTGTTCCAAAATCCTTTCGTTAGGGAGCTAAATAGGGAATGAAAGTTTTTATAAAACCGTGTGATTTTTCAGGTTATAACTATTCAAATTGGGATTTGAACTTTCAATAAACTTTTTCAGACATGTATTTCAGCATATAAATTACATAAAGAGGAATTTCAGAATCTCTTCCCGATAAAGTAACAGCCCGTCAGCTACTACCTTGAAAGTCTTATTATATTCTCTTAATGTGCACTTACTTTATATACGTACTCAATTGTAAACTGACTGTTTTTTTAACAATATTATTTTGAATGAACGGATTACATATAAGTATTTGAGCTTTATTTGATGATATTAGAAAGCCAAAATTCTGTATTGTATTTATACCAGTACTGTTAGTCGTTCACAATTTTAAAACTAAATTTCAGGTCTATAATAAACATTATACATTCTGACAATTATCAGCAATTAATACAATTTAATTTTATTACAGAGATTGAATATTTAAAAATTATGTTCCGTCTCGTCACCATTTGAGATCGAACACAGCTTTAGATAAATAAGAAGATATAACCATAAAGTATATATAAAGTATACATACGACATGAGTTACGAGTACATAATGGAAAATGTTTTTTTTTATTATCTGTTGGAATTGGACAGTATTTTTTGTATAATAGAGTATCAAAGAGATATATAAATCAGATGAAAACATATGGATCGTTATAATTTTTTCTGTATCCTTTTCATTACTAAAATAATTTATTTTTATTTTTACTTTAGTTATTTAGTGATTATATTTTTTCTTCTGTTATTCTTTTTCAGCAAAGGTAAAATATATATAAATATTTATTTTCACCTTTTACCTAATGTGGCTACGGTGGACACAACGAAGACTGTAGCATCCGCAATTGTGAAACACCTTAAATTAAAAAAGTTGTTGAGACTTCTTAAATCAAACGCCGACTGATTTGAGAGTAAATAATTGCAAATATATTGAACAAAATTTAAATACAACCAAATGATAGGAACAAAAAATATCAGGGTTCCTAAGTATCCGGAATTCTCAGCTGTGACTCATATATAAAAGAAAATTATTATAGGAAAATCCTACCCAATGTTGGGCAGTATGGTATCTCGAAAAAAAATTAAATTATATACATTCATATATTCATATCTATTATTTATATACATAAATAATTGAAATTAAAAGGACATCTTTCCTTTCATTCTATATCGCAAGACTAAGTCTTGTGTAAAAATTAGTATTTAATATTTATTATTTGATTACGAGGCAACAATGATGTCAAATGCAAACGGAAATGATAGTTAGTAAAAAAAAATGTAATAATGTTTTGAGTCGTCATTTGTCATCTCCAATTACTTGTGTTAGCGTTATAATAATTGATGTCGTGTTTTTGTATTTATTTATATCCTAACTACTTATATTGAAAATCTGCTAATAATCAACTAATAAAATATGATTATGTAGCAACAATGTGTAAATACTTTAAAATTGGGTTTGTTAAAAATGGCTGGTTCCGGCGGATATCAACGACCACGTTTTAAACTGCATTATGTGGTTGCATAATTTTTTTTATTTTTTTATTCCGTAATAACTCTGGCTTTTCATTATAAGAAAAAAAAATTAATTGTAAGTTGTGAGTATGTGCTTGTTGTCTATGTATGTGAGTTTGTGAATAACTTTATATATCTAATATTATTTTAATTTAACAAAATTAATGTTTATGATAATGACGCATTTTTATTGTTGTTTGAATTCGCTTAGCTTTTTCTTATACGTGTTGTTTTATTAAAACTTACAAAAAATGTACCAAGTAAAGTTATTAAAAAATTATATAACATAAGAACTATTTATTAAATTTGTTTTATTTAGTTTACAATGTTACTTATGGTGAGTGGTGGTACCTGCAACTTGCACAAGTTGCAGGTACTTGTCGATATATTCTAATACTTGCGAATTCTAATAACAAAATATATGCAGACCTAAATGTAAACGCAGGAGATTTTTGTTATTATTTTTAGATAAAATTGAAGACATTTAAAAAGTTTATGCGCATATTCGTGGGTAAGTGACTCCTGCGCAGGCAATCACAAGTATAGTACGATCGATAAAGCAACGGGTTATGTAAGTCGTGGTACTTTCTTCCGCGAATGCGCCATCTCGCTCTAACTACCAATGAGAGAAAGGGCTGACTGCGATCACGGAGATTGTACAGGGCTGCAACAATCTAATAATTGTCTATTTTTTTTCTACAAAAGATTTTTAATTACGTTTAATTTAAATTATAGCTCCACTAGACTCCACTCTACTCTTCGGAAAAGTATGTCCATCGTTTAAATATTTTTCTACTCGCAATGTTATGAACGACGCAGCCAGCATCCTCCATGTACTTTGATTAGACTCGTCATCAATTAGGTCAATGATCAGGTCACACGGGCAGCGTGCTATTATGATTCTAAAAAGCTTTGATTAATCAGACATGTGATTGAAGCCTAGTGATATATGATTTCAATTAGTTAGACTAATATCTTGCAAATACTAAAAGTTTTGATTTACATTACTTAATATCCCGAGGAGTACCAAAAAAAAACCGGTTATCCTTGTCTAACGAGAGACCCATATATTTTTTAGATTATTGTAATCTACGTATATATATATATATATATATATATATATATATATATATATATATATATATATATATATATATATATATATATATATATATATATAAATAAATATATATATATATAAATATTCATATTTTATTGTCAACCCTAACAATTTTCCAAAGCAATGATTGCAGTTCAACAAACTGCGCGCGAGTCGATCATTGAACCTGTACTAACCGTTATTGCGTCTCGCTCGCTCGCGCTGCATCCTTCAAAGCTATCTCATTCTAAAATATTACCTAGCTTCTACGATTATTTCCATTGAAGCTATCGTTCTTTGGAAAAATTCTCAGTCATGTTATAGCTTTGCAATGTATCTTAAGTATCAAAGTTGACTATATTTAAGTAACATGCGCAAACGCAGCCGAGCATTCCTCTCTACTTTCTTGGTGCCCATATTTAAAGGTTTCTGGTAAAGTAGAATTAAAAACTAAAAGTGTTTATATGAAAGTTTAGTTTTTAATGAAATATTAGGAATAATTTTTAATAATTAAATTTATGCAGATTTATTTCATTTAAGGTCTAAAAAATACTTTAAGATTTACGACAGTTTTATTACAAAAATAATTACACACTTAAAGCTTTTAAACATAATATTATTGTTAATATATAAATAATAAAGGTGAATATATAGTATCATAATATCGACGGTCAATCTGTTTGTGTTATTTATAAAACCGGTTACACTTTGCTCTTTATTTATTTATTTTTATTTATTTGGTGTTTATTTTCGTTTATTACAAATTATGTTATATTAAGAAAAGATTAGACCATTGTGCTTGATGATAATTATTTGCTAATACTAGATTGCTATTATTTTTCAGTTCTTTGTATTTCTATCCACAAGATAATTGATTTGAATGATAGTGTTGCAAGCTTAGAGATAATCTTATTTCGTAGTTACTACATTTAAGGTGTAGTCGTAATTTGCATAATACAAATCTGACATCTGCCCTCGTTTCCTGTCCCCTGCGACCCGTCCCTCGTCCCCCGTCCCCAGCATCATTGCAACAATATCTTATTTATTATCCCAATTCGCCATAAAGTTAGACGAAAATTTTGTTAATATTATCTATATATTTAAACACTGTGGTCTTTTGTCTTACAAACGTAAACGAATGCCTGAACCTAGCTAAAAACTAAATATAATTTAATTATTAATAAGTAATATGAGTAACTGCAATTAAGTAACGTTAATATTGCAATGCTAGTTTTGAATCTACACAAATGTACACAATGTTAGGTATAGACTATAGTTCCTAAGTAGAGCTCGTTTAAAGATAGCCTAGGTAAGTAGTCCGCAAAGTCTAGGCTGAGATTTGAGAGCAGTGCTTCCGGCAACTTAAATTAATACTATTTTTTGCCGCCTTCTTTATTTGTCTCTTTATATAATATTGAAATATACAGTTACCCTAAGTGTTAGGTTACTTAATGCTAGATCTGGTATGGAGGCTGCTTAGAGCGCTATTACAAAGTACATTATTAATATTTTGTAAAGAACCGTAGATGATGTGGATTTTAGTTTTAATGGTTCCGTATTTTCGAGGGTTTGGTATACGTAGAGCCTTTCGTATAGATTAATTATTTTAAAATAAAATTTTACAAATTAATTATTTTCTGAAGTTCAATATTTAAAGATGCATATTATGTTAGAGTCAATTTTAGCTCCGAGACCAGCATTTGATATCTAGCCTATCAGTATATAATTATCTTATATCTATATCTTGGCAATTTTATATAAGTTCAAAGGAAGCGAAGGAACAACGCTTAAATCTTGTTACTTTAAATACGTTACATACCAAGATGCTAACTACATTTCTGACGAAGACGCTAAAGTAGGCCATTTTATAATCTGTGTAGACTTCATCTCACTTCTGTTACTTATCTTTCTTCATTAGATTGGATTCACGTTATTTTGCATAAAATTATTATATATTCTGGGGATTGCAGCCGTTTAACAATATTTTTAAGGAAAAAATATGTACTACTATTAAATAAACTACAATTTAAAGGGTAAATAAACCAACTATTTGTACAAAATGTAAAGTTGCCAAGGATTCGAACCGGCAATAGTAAAACTTCTAAACATATGCTATTATAAACAGTTCGTTATATTCATAAACGTACTTTGATATCAGTACTTAAGATTTTTTAATAATTTTAATTATTCTACTATTGGCTCCTTATAAATGTAGAATATTCTACTCAGTATAGTCTTTTGAAGGACCACAAACATTTTTTAGAAAATATTTAAAGATTACATGACGTTTTCATGTAGTTAAAATTAATATGAAAAGCATCGGGACCTGTTCGAATAATAATACAACGATTGAGCGACTTCCTAGGAAGCTAGCCTTCCCTTTGACATTTAATACATTTTCTCTTCATGAGTAGAACATTTAATAGAAACATATTTCTATATTTCAGAATAGATAGTGGGAAAAAGAATCCACATTCGTTTCCTTTCGTTTCTATTTGGACTACTAGAATATCTAGGGCAAACGATATAATTAAATCAGAGAATCGTGAATTATGTAATATAAGGTAACTAATTTTAAGGTGCGTTATAAAGACAGTTTTACAAATGTTACTTGACAATATTAGTCACTAATAGTGAAGTATGTTTAGACATTTAACTCCAGTTCACAATTAGCGTATTTTCTCGACTTACCTGCATAAGTAAACAATCTCAAGCTCGCTCCAGTTTTTCACCTCAAACGCTGGTAAGAGCCAATTTAACGACACTTTCAAATATGAACTGAAAACACCCTGAATAAAGTTCAAATTGCAACCGTTGACGTTCAAAATTGAAATAAGAATAACTTTGCAATTATGTCGTTGAAGCTGGAGAGAAGTCGCTTGGAGCGGCGAGCGGCTAACTAAGTCAAGTTAACCGCAGTTAGGGCACGCTAAAGCTGACTGAACCCGTGCCACGTTCCTAGTTTTGTTTGTGGCCAATGATAGTACTATAATATGTTTATTGTAGAGACATTACCGATGCACTAACGATATGATAATACACACTTTTCAACGATTTTTATCGAATAATCATGACAAATTATTTTAAATTGTACAGCCTCATCTACTAAGCGTATATACTTGGAAGTTTTATATACTTAGTCTGACCATAAATACTGAAAAAACTGATGAGATTTTTTTTACAATAGAGCAACATTTTAAAAAACAAAATAACCGTATTTATGCTCAAAGCTCTAAGGAAGCTTCCCAATTAGTCGACAGAGTGCAACGTGGGCACTATCCGACTTCAGTGATGGTTTGGTAGAGTGTTAGCTATGAAGGAGTGACTAAGCTATATTTTCGTAAAAAAGGTATCAAAACATCGGCACAAGTGTATCAAGATACTATTGATTATTGTTGAGAGGGTAGTTAGACCTCTTAATAACACCATGTTTAAAAACCAAGTATGGTCCTTCCAGCAAGACTTGGCGCAGGGTCATAAAGCTCGGTCCACGCACTCTTGGTTGGAAGCGAACGTCTCGGACTTCATCAGAGCTGAAGACTGGCCGTCGTCTAGTCCCGATCTTAATCCGTTGGATTATGGTTTATGGTCAGTTTAAGAGAGTACAGCTTGCTAAACGCCATGATAATTTGAAACAATGCATATCTTTTTATATTTTTAATTGTTTTATATTTGTGTATTAAACTAATACACTGTAAAAATAATAAATGTTATTTGCAATTAATTTTTTTTTTGTTACAATATTTATGGCAAGACTAGGTAGGTATAAAGTTATTGCATTGGTACGGTTTTACTTTCAAGACTGTTTATGTAAAAATAATAAAAATAACTTTATTTAATACTTTTTAGTTTATTGCTACATTATCAATTAGCCATGGGTAGACCTACAAAAGGTGCTGCCCGCCTTACAGATCTCAAGAAACGGGGTCTCCGTAAAAATGCTCTTCGAAACATAATTTCACATTCTTGTGAGACTATTAAAGATCGTGAAAAACGTTGGTTGGCCATGAAGGTATATATGAAATCACGATTACGTCAAGAAACTCTTGATTAACTTAATTCTAGATTCTATAAGATCCAAGAGCGTCTTGCGAGTGAGTATTTTGAGCAGAGAGCTAATACACTTGGCACCATTAATGAGCGCCTGGTCAACGAGTCAGCTGAGCAGAAGACGCATATATAAGAAATGATACGAAACCGTACAGCAACCGAGTCTGCTCATCAACGTGAGAACCGGCTAACAGAAGCGCGACAGACTTCACAAAGACTTCGTTCAATGAATGAGCGTAATTTTATAACCACCATAAATCAACATGCTGAAGTACCATGTAATGTCTATATTAAATTATTACATCCAAAACAACAGATGTCATTAGTCACAGCACATTTTGATTTCCTTCCCGAGGAGCTAGTACAGAACTTGGACAAAAATACTCATATAATAAAAACTAATGGGCCTACCTGAATATTTTTTTATGGGACTAATTCTAAACTATTCCGCATCAAACAAAAAAAGAATTATGTAAATCGGTTAAGAAACCGCGGAGAAAAATACATAAAAATAAATAAAAATATACCGGCTGAATTGAGAACCTCCTCTTTTTGGAAGAAGTCGGTTAAAAATATAAAATTTCGCTACAATACGAGAATATAATTAATAGTAGAGCATCGGTCGTCAATCCACGGAAAACCATCAAAAGGCGTGAGTTAGAAAAGTCATCGTCGTAACATAAACGAGTGAAGGAAAATAATAAAAGAAAAGCAAAAGCATTGTGCAAACTTTGAATTGGATAAGAAAAAATGTGCTTTGAAATATAACAGAAATAATTATATTGGGTTTTGTTAAATATATTATATGGTTTCATTTTTATCAAACAATGAAGTATAAGTAAGGAAATAAGAACTCCTACTGGTGAATATCAAATCATCACGTGTTTGATTTTGTATCATCCATTACGTCTTCACAATACAGCTTAATATATATATATATATATATAGCTGTATTGTGAAGATGTATATATATATATATATATATATATATATATGTCTGTATATACGTATATTTATGTGTATATATAAAGTTTATTTATTAAACCTATTAATTAATTAATTTAACCTATATACATACAACAGTTCTATAATTTAAATATTTGTAATATTACTGTAAATAAAACTATAATATTCGTAGGATGGTTTATTGTATTGAAAGAATTATAATTTTGTTTTAGAAACACTCTAAAACTTATTATTATTATTATGTTTATGTGTGAATATATAACGTGATAAATGTAGGTAAACAAACATATATATTTAAATACATTCTAGCTAATTCTCTCGGCCGACACTAACAAAGAAACAACCTATCTTAGCCTTTTTGAAAAACTATTTCTCATTTCCCAATGCAGGTGAAACATTATATATGTGATACTATTCATAATACTATGAGGCTATAATTAGTACGCAGTAGCAGTAAGGGTACGCCTACACCAGCAAATCTGATGCTCCGGGCTTAACAATTCCGTCAATATTTTGCTTCATTATGATCAAATAGATGAAATGTAATCATGGTTTTATAAATAATGCTTCACTAACGATTAGATGAAGAAATTAAAAAATAATTTATAATCGTATAGTTTGTTCATAGACCTTTGTTATACAGACATTATACCTAGTGCAGTAACCTTAGTTTCTATAACGCTTACATAAATTAATTAATTAATTAATTAATAAACTTAGAGCCACTTTCATTTTTATTCCGTGATTTCTTTAATAGAAAAAATAATAGAATAACATTGATTAAAAACTTTTTACGTTTCTAAAAAGTTGCAAATAAATGATTTTATGAGGACGTAAATCTTTATTTAAATTATCTTATTATATTATGAAAATAAAACTTATCTTATTATATATTTTTGTAAGAAAAATATTGTAATCGAGAATCTATTTATTTGCGGTGCCAGTTGAAGCAAAAATAAAATTTGTCAAAGATCTGAACCCCGTCAAAGGCACGGTGAGCAGTACGTACCACGTATCTACTTATAATTTGAATACCTTTTTATTTTCATCAAAACTCTACTGCTTCTTCGTCTATTGATAATAAATATTAAGATATACTTAATTGACCTTTAAACATTTCATATCTGTATTGATACGTATATTATCTTTTATGTGTTTTTTTTTACTTTCATGGTCGATGGGGGGTTTGTGTGAATTAAAAGTAGAGCTGGGTGAAAAAATGCTATTATGTTATTACATTAATAATAGGATTTTTAAGGACATTTATTTATTTATTTGTTCCGTTATTATGTTTTTTTATTGACTGGAATGTTTTTATAATTAAAATTAATACAGTTGTCGAGTTATAAATATGATTACATTTATGTCTTAGAAAGAAATAGCTATCTCGTTATGAAATGATTTTAGGAGAACCCACTAAAATGACATACGTTGGTTTTAAAGATGACGTACTATTTATAAACTTATGTGTTATTTTTATTATTATTACAATACCTTTTTTTTTAATCGTTGGAAAAATGCGTTATGCATCATCCCTGCGGCCAGGAAGGTGATGACCGAGGGGGTATGTGGGACTACCCGGCAGCATAGAAGACGCTGCCATTTTTAAGACTACCCACTAAAAAACCAACGGTTGCCCTCATCGCCTTAGAGGGACGTCACGGGATCGCTTTCGCACTCACCGTGACATTATTACAATACCTACTGTTCTTTTATTTATGTATTTTTTGTTTAACTAATTGAATGTGCATTCAAATTGTAGGTAGTTACTTCCATGAGCTTTCTTTGAAATATGATGTCGAATAAAAAAATATTTCATTAAACTATCGTATTTACTTAACTTGAATTGTTCTTTACTAACATTAACTAATTTATTTATTTAGAGTATTTGAAAGCGTACAATTAAATAAAATTAAACATTAATTTTAAACTACATGCTTACACGACATGCAACAATTTTTTTTCTTTATTTATTATATTTTTTTAATTATTATTTATATTAATAATTTCTTTGTGTGTTTGTCGCTGAAATCGTCTTTACCGAATATGATTTTTTTTCCAGATTAGATTCCAGTTAGTCCCAGTAGTTGAGTTTTATCGGATTTCTAACAATTTTTTTCCCCTAAATCCGTTAAAATGTAAACATTTAAATAAGGTATAAATGTAATTTTTCAAATAACAAAAATAACGCAAATATGAAGAGCATTCACGTTATGATTTATTTAATTTCCTAAATAAATAAATTTTCAAGTTGTCAATTCAGTTCCAGTTGTAGCGGATGTTATCTAAAGCTGGCAGCGGTTAAATATAAAATATATTATTGTCTCACGAATCGATACATTGCCTAATATTGAAATATTTATCATATTATATATTTTATATATCATATATATTATTATAGTTGGTAAGTAATATATACTACTTGTTTTAGAACTTACTTTGTTATTAAAAAAATATATATCTTTCTAGAAACATTAGTATAAGAAGCATAAGAAAACCCAGGTGCCTTAAAAATCTATTTACCTAAAACAATAGATAGTTCTCATACTCATATATTAAAATTAGATAAATAAACAACTAATATCAAATCCCTAACCTCAGTTAACGTGAAAGTTGGCTCGGAGCAAACACGTCTTATCAGAGGAGGCTTGCATAACTAGAGGTCAGTGAACCCATACCTCCTCCCCTCCCCCCGAGCCTTCACCGATCTCTTGGATTCGCAAACTTCCGAGCGGAAAACAAAACGACTACTTTTGACGTGGCAAAGCATTGCTTATTACCTAGTGATTAATGTTTACTATGGATTATTTAATTAAACATTCTTCTTACAAGAGGTTAAGTTACAAAGTATATGTCAATAAAAGGCTTAGGTACTTGACAAGCAATTACAGGATGGTCGCTAATCCAAAAACACCAAAAACTTATCTAAATAAATATATATTTACTAAAGTTGTGTCATTCAATAACTGTACAGAATTAGTTTTAATTATACTTATATTTTTTATATTTTTTTGCATCATATACATGTATGAAATTTTTACTATTATAAACTTATTTATATAGTAATATACATTAATCCGAACAGACACGCTCCTTTAAAATATGTGTTATGTGTTAAACCAGAGTTTAATCTATTGTTTATATGTATTAACAGGATTTGCATATATAAATGACAAACGCAACCTCGCTCGCCCACCAGATGTGCATTCTATAGAAATATTTGTTAAAAGCCAATGCTGCTTAAATGCTGAAGGTGGAAAGAGACAACATATTAACCAGAGATAAGTGGACAGATTTAAGAAGCCCAGGCAACGTAACTTGCTAACTAATTATTAACATATTGACATAATTAGGACTCTTGCAATAAGCTATATAAAGCTTGGTTTAATATCTAACCTAACTACAAACATATCTAGTGATTGTACGATGTTGTTAGTCATCATTAAACTCTTAAGTTTGTGAAATGATATAGAATAAAGGTAGAGACTAAAATATAGAATAAGTATAACATTCAGTTATATTTAGCAGTTAGATTAAGTTACTTCTATGGCAAACATTCTCATCCTATTAGATCTTGCCAGAAGATTAAATTATAAATACAGGACCCTGCAATTGCTACAAAAATGGCCAAAAGTTTATATATCTACTAAATATTATAAACAAAGCAGATAAAAATTACTTTGTATCGGCTAATTACAATAAACAAATTACAAATTTGTCCATCCGTTTTGGAGTAGGTAACTTAGAGACAGACAGTTAAACACGCAAGTTGTCGAACGCTTTTACCTATAACAGTATTACCTATTCAGTGTGAAAGGAGGGTAGAAAAATAAATTAAAAATACTTAAAATAAGTCTTTACCTCTGACGAATGAAGTTCATTGAATCGTTTTTTTGTATTTTCAATTAAGCAATGAAAGTGAATATTCTTTAAAAAATTCTATCAGTGCAATCATAGTATATTAAAATCATATTTATATTTGCTATTTAATAATGAAAGATTAAATCGATTGTATGAGAGACTTAAAATACGATTGATTTATTTCTTTAGTACTTACAACACAAAGTCTTATGAGTACTTTTTGAAAATTCACGAATTACAATTTTTTATTGTTGGATTTATCCTCGGAATATCCAAAAACTATTTAAAGAAACAAACGGCTTGGATAGTTTAATATGTAGATTCCAAAAATTCATTAAAATATAATAAATAATAATGTTGAAAAGTACACATTGCGAATACATTTTCCATATAATTAATATTTTTCAGATGAAATGCTGCAGCACCATGTGGTGACCTTAAAGCGGCGAAAATATTTTCAAAACTTGAATACACATTATTATCGATTTATATATAGTTTAGTTGAACGCTATATAAATTAATGAAGATACTACACCGCCATCTTTTAGAGACTAACAACAAGGATACAAGCAACATAATATTATGTACTTTGATAGTTGGAAGTTCCAATGTATATATGTATTTAAACCGTTCCGTATAAATAAGTACAACAACCTTAAAAACCACTTAGGATAGCCACTAAGAAGTTCCTCAAGAAACAAGCATTCAGAATATTTTTATTTATATAAAAATCGGGTAGGTGAAGCTGCCAAAGGTTTTAGGTGTATTTATGTTCAAGTCAGAACAGCGAAGGGCTCGGATTGTTATATATAAATAAGACCACATTATTAATTACAGGAATACAATATAAGCTCAAAGGGATTCCTAACAAGACATTACAAGTGTATGTATAGCCATTACATTATTTGAAGGTTCACTGGCAGAAAAAGAAAATGCTTAGTATGAATGCGTTACTAATATTTTGAAATGAGTAATATGAAAGAATAATATGTTAATTATAATAAGAAGAATAATAGTTTCTCGTCACAAATACGAAGCAGGGAACATTCAATGATATTTTTTAATCCATTATTAGTATCGGGCAGGCTGCGGGAGACGAGCATCCTAAATGAATACCAAGTGAAGTGGAAATCAGTTTCCACTTTTAATACGTCATTTTTTTGTACGATGTTTTATTTAATTTAGATGTATTGTAATATGACTGAACATTAATTTTAAGATTAATTTTTAGATGAACGAATTTTTTTTTATAAATTCCTACATGGTTTTTTCATAAGTAATTTTAATTAGTAAAGGGACAACTTACCTACTTATTTAAGAATCATGGAAGATTCTTTTATCTTTTAACTCATCTCATTTATTTTACAAAAACAGTCCGCCATCTCTAAACGGCAACTTTAAAATAACTAACATTTCTATTAGACTTATCACAGGGTGAGAAGTTGATAAAAATGTCATTTGGGTTCTGATATTTGTTCTGAAATATCAAAATATTTAGTGTAACATTAGTTTTCAAAATACTTTTTCTGTTTTGAATCATCGGAGCGATAAAATGGTCAGATCAATGAAATCTGTGTACCTACTATGACGAAATTTAATATTATTTTACATTCATCCTAATGTTTCTTAGGATTTAATAGATGGTAGGATTTAGTTCTCTATTTTTTTATTAATAGCAGTAGTATATTTTGAATCGAATTATGCAGTTCTTTTAGATTTTTTAGAATGACAATATTATATACTTACTTAAAACTAATCATACACAGGAAGGTAGTAATTTATTTAAATAAGAAATGATGTTTAAGTAAATTAAGATACTTCTTTTTAGAGTTATTATTATTATCCTGATGCTAAAATTAAATGTGTTTTATTGGTAGATCTAATAAGTTGATTCAAATTGTCAGTTGGTAAGAAAAATCATTGATATAGAATGGATTAAACTATATATTTTAAGCCGCGCTATAAAAGTTTCTAAATATTTAATGCACTTCACAGGAATTATTTGATTTGAAATATATTTCGAAACTAAATTTAATATGGTGTCGCGTGTTAGGTATGTGTCGTAAATGTGAATAATAGATATCCTAAATCTACCCGCGTCTATCCTACGAGCAGAGACGAGGAAACAGGAATACATAATGAATTATCCAAAAACGATAAGTATTAGAAATTCTGTGCAGTTTTTTATTCAATTCAGCCGGACGTCGGTCATACGTTGCCGCTTTTGGGAATATGTAAATTTGTCTGAAAATGGATGTTTTTGGTGTTTGTTCTAACTGTATATTTTTCTGACATTGGCCTTCTTAGAAACTCCGATAAAACTTGTCTACACATTTCATTGTAAAGATTAATTGCTAAGGAACGTTCACTGTTCATCTTATCGGCGAAAGTAATTATATATACAGAACGAGATAGTATGTTGTTTTAAAGGATAATTGTGTTGAAATATATAAGAAAAAGATATTCTCTTGCTCAATTGATATTAAGCCTGCGCATGCGTCGATAATTTAATTTTAAGCTGAAACAGAAAGAGTTTTGTTTGTGAGCTTTTGACTACCAGGCAGAACATTAAACTATATAGCTTGTTTCTGTTACTATTATCATAGATTTATAAATAATATTATACGACCATTATAGCATAAAGTATGACATTTTTTTTATATTACAACATTGAAATAAATCGCATAGCGTTTTCTTTCTTCGTCGCTAAAATACCAAACACAAAATAAAAAAAATAAAAATATGACCATCTATTTAATTTCTAAAAAAATAAAAGCAATATTCCACTTACCTATCAGTATCATACATGAAAATACATAAAACACAATAACACACCTTGTTTCGGCTGGGACGGTGGGGTTTCTTTATCGAAAAACGTGAGAGCGAATTCTGCGCTAGTCTCAATGTTCAGGGGTGGTGCGCGAACGCATGAAGCGGGAAGACCGCTCCACACGTCCATATTCCAAGCATACCATAAGTGTTCGCGCACACCCGCCGCGTTCCGCGTCACGACGCGCACTGGCCACTGAAGCTTTCAAGCCTCGAGGTGGTTCCGAGCTTGCCGGTGAGTCTTCGCAACGCTACTGGCCCACGCGCCTCCTCATACATCAGTGAGAGTTAATTGAATTTGATACGGACTTTTTAAATTACCGACCATAAAAACGCCTGTTTACAACGCAAGCTAACGATTATGTCAAAGTTGAGTGAATACAACTATAATAATCCATATCTATGTTTAGTATTCGACGCCGGAGTGGCTGCGTGCTGACATAAAGAATTAACATATTGTGCTTTAAATTTATTCTTTTGTAGTTTTGTTGCATGTGTGTCTTAGAATGAATTAGCTTTACTGCAACGTTAAACGTTAAGAGAATATGAGTCTCAACAAAAATACGTTCCTAGTCGATAAGTATATAAGAAATAGTTTAGATACACAATTGGGTATACATAACAATACAATGTAGTGTAACGGTGTCTGTATATAGCTGTCGGGGTGAAACCTTCAAAACACTTATTGAATTTCAAGCAACAATTTGTAATTCTTATAAGAACGTTGCTGGCGATGACGCGGGCTTGTCGCAATGAAAAATACAGTTTTTTCAACCTCTATTTATGTTTTTATTGTATATTTTATTTTATTTTAAAATAGCATAATTAAACATATTTGTAACCAAACGAAATAGAATGTCAGAACATGTATTTTTTATCTTAAGATCGAATTAACAAAACTTGAAGTAAGAAGATCATATAAAGTAAACCGGTAAAAATACAATATTTTCAATAATAATGTGTTTAATCAATAATAATAATCATAGTCAGACAATGTACACTATGGCTAATGGCTGGATGAGCATCTTGACATTCATTTAAAACAGCCTTTTTTTAATCTAAAATATACGAAGTTTTCAAATTTATTTAAATGTCTTTGTTAAGTGATTCTCGATCCACTGAAACACCCTTGCAGAGTTGCAGCTGTTTTTAACCAATTTAATAAAAAAACTCTATAAAGTCTATAAACACCTTTATAAACTATTAATTGTGTTATTTAGATATACGATACAAAATATAATAACTACTAACTAAATGCTTTTCATGTTCATAATTGGATTTGGCGAGCCGGGATCAAGTTCCTATATGTAGTGCCCTCCTCCAATTAAATACTTAAGGCACGCTGTCTATTAATCGATGCTACGAAGTGACTTGATTAAATTTAAACGCAGAAAGATTAAATCAATATTATTTATGTAACCTATTGAATGCATGTCTTTACCTACGAATTATCCAAAAATCACCATAGGTTTAAATAGACACACATATCTCTCTCTGATCACAAAGAATATCCTATTCAGTTAATAATAAAGTTTGAAATAATTCGTTAAGAAAACAACTTTGTATATTAATAGATTCAAGAACTACATCACTGCACTTAAATTTCCATATTATATTCTCATTTAGATCCAGTGCTTCTGGAGATATGAGTGATAGTAAATTAAAAAGTCATAAAGGAAATATTTCGTTAGAAAACCTATAGTGCTTTCGATATTAAGTCATCGTGTGACCTAACTAACCTGCGCCGCACGACATTAAAGCGAATGCAAACTAATTTACGCTCGCCAGTTGTTTTGTTATCAGGAACCGCAAAAGCTTTTCCGCATGTTTTACGCTTACTCTTGTTGATTAAACAATAAAGGAGAATAAATAATCATCCCATACTCGATAAGCCATTTATTTGAATGTAATGTGGATCTTTGAAGATGACGATGAGTAAGCACTGTCATTTATCAATTGAATTTCGTCGATCTTAAAATAAGCTAGACTGAATATTTGAGAGACCGAAGATTAAAGTTACACCGGCTGTCCCCTGTGATAGCAGAAGGTACCAAGATACCATGGTTTTAATTTATCAGGCAATAGGGGCGCTAACTGCTGGTTAATGTGCGAGTTTTATCGGATGAGTGCACAAGTGTGGTCTACATTACACTACAGTGACGATATCCATAGATAAATACCAACGAATTTTCAGAATGCATTCATGCCTCTAAGGATTTCAGTACACCGGTTTTTTTATTTCTAAGTTGTCAGGGTTCAACTTTCCTTGCCTTTAACTTAATAAAATTATTGAAAATATATATATACAGGGTTATTTGTAATTAGTTGACCATCTCTTGCAGGCAGCCTCTCTTCATAAATCCCAACAACATTTGTTCGACGACTTTTAAAAATAATAATAATAATAATATCAGGACACATTACACACATTGATCTAACCCCTAAGTAAGCAAATTCTTTGCTTGTGTTAAGGGTGTTAGACAACGATACAAATACATAGAAATACACATATAAATACTGAGAATATATTTAATAAACGACCAAACCCAGAAACACAGCCATCTATGCTCATCACATAAATGCCTGTGTCCGCCGGGAATCGAACCCGAGCCCCATTGCGCCGGGACACGTTAGGCGTCTGCGCTAACAACTCGACCAACGGGGCTGTGAAAATCTTGATCAGAAATCTTGATCTTGATCAGAAAAATCTTGATAAGCAACACAAAAAACATAAAACAAAAAAAATTGTTCCCTCTTTTACTTATTACTCCGTATTATTTTGTAAGAAGTGCTTAAAAGGTCAACACCCGGGCGCCATACTTAGGCGCTCAGAGTTAATGTCAGTTCAGAGGCAACATAGAAATGTTGTATAGGAAAACTAGTTATTTTATAAAGTCGTAGAACAAATGTTGTTAGGATTGATGTAGAGAGGCTGCCTGCAAGAGGTGGTCAACTAATTAAAAATAACCCTAATTAAATAATAAATATAATATATATATATATATAGCTATATACACGTAATATAACATTCTAGTCTGTGTATTGACAGCTGAAGCAATACCTGGAAAGGCGTTCGACTCCAAATATTAATAATAATCGATAATATCAAGCGACTAATGGATGCCTGCTAATTGTTAGAAGCTAATGAACTTATTAACTTGTTTTCATGCTCAGGAAGAATGGATAGCTTTTGATTTAATCTAAGTGGATAAAATAAAATGTACATAGATAATATAGTAAAATAAATTAAAAGAAAGCTTATATCTCACCTATCGTATCGTATAAAATAAATACAGTTTACGAGTATTCGCTAATCATAAGGTTTTTTACAGACATAAATCGTAAAATGTAATTAAAGAGGATTGTGCACTCTCAGCCTATGTATACATGTGTCATGTAAAAAGTCCAGTCTCCATGGCGTTTGCGCAGGAAGCAAAACTTAGTAAGTTCAACGAACCCGGCATAGCTGTTAGAACATATATTCATTGAAAGTAAACCTTATAATGAACTGCAACAGTTGGAAATCCGTTGACTGGGAAAATGTACGAGTGTTAGCATCTAATCAAACGTGTTGTGGCTAACGGACAAAGTAATCTATACCTTCTGTGTTTGACGTAAAGCCCATTATTCTTTATCTTCAAGGGCAGAAGGTTCTGCAAAGCAGTGCCATTAGTGGATAGGCCAAGCTGTCTCATAAGATTTGCTGATAACAAAGATTAAGTTCGGAATTAGTACTGGAAGTGGCTCTTTTGCATAACTTTGTGTCGTATATCAAAGTATTGACAAAATACATTAATAAAACAATACAAAAACAAAACATTGTTTTCATGTTTTCAATCATTACGTAACTACTCGTCTACTATTTATTATATTTAAATAACGGAGAGAATCCTAACTTTCACTCAAAGAGATGACTCACAATATTATGTAGTTGAAACATTACTATCGGTTATTTTATCTTAATTTAAATATCAAATTATCAGCGAATTATAGCATTTAAATTGAAACTAACATTTATAAAATAGTAAATAAATTTACTTAGCTCACGTTAGATTTGTAAAATTTGTTGTAATAAATTGTATTTGAAAGTCCATTATAGATAGCCGAGGTCAACCAATCCCACAGCTTGGCCGGCCTGAAGGAGATCCATAAAGTTTGTTACCTTACAACTGAGATAGTACCTCGACGGGTTGTAGGTATGTTTGTCTTCCTTTTCTATTTAAGCGGCCGGCGAATAAAGTTCCGCTTGACTCTAATCATACTTAAGTAAAATCTCCAACATTGTTTGAGGAGTTTACTTTAAAACTATTCAAGTTGTATTACAATGGGTGCTCAAACACAAATGAGCGAAGCGATATTTTTAAGCCTTGTTGTAAATATGGCGAAGCTCTACTCATTTAATTAAAATTAATATTAAAGAATATTCGTTTGTATGAGACATTGTTTTTTTATTTACGCATATACTGTAACTTCTTAACTTAAAAGTCTTAATTAGTAAAAAGAACAGTCCGTTACCTTTCATACTATAAAATGTTATACAGTTTATTATAGAGCTTACATTTTCATTTCGATGATATGAAAAGTAAAGTTTTTCTATGAATAAAATAATAGCTTTAAACACGCAATGCATTAACATGTTACAATTACAAGACATCGCTTTGAATTAGTAATATCTATAGACCACCCATTACATACTATAATATCTCACTTTTACTACTAAACTAAATCTAATCATGACTACAGTTTTTGGCGGTAATTTCAAATTCCACGTTTTAAATGTTTTACCAAATAAATAAGAACAGACATGTATATAGTATACCTACACTGCAGAGAGCGATTGTTAAATAAGCTGGTGGGATAAGCATCTAATGAAGTTAATATTTTTTCATAAATTATAATTGACTATAAATCATGACGTAGGATAGCAGATACTACTATTACTCAGATAGCTAGCTTGCAGTGGTATGGTCGTTCATGCACGGCGAGGTTTAATTCCCTCCAGGGATCATTCTACCTTATCAGGAATCATCATGTTTTTACAACACGCTCCAGTGCTTCAAGTCGTCAATAATCTTAGTGGCCAGTACGTTATGGACAACAAGCTGCAGTTAACCTAAGGTTGACTTAGAATTTTATAAGAAATTGTAATGTTTTTCTCATGCGGAATCATTGTGATATATATTTATTATATTATAACTTACCTGGAGAACTTCCTGAGAGAGGTGACTCTGGGTCTTCTCGAAATCTGCAAAACATGTTCAAAATTATCAAACTTTTAGAATAGTTAATTACTGATTAAGACGTGTATTTTTATAAATCAATTTTAGATTCTGTTTATTTTTCTTAGTTAATGTTTTATATAATACTAGCTGTGCCTGCGACTTCATACGCGTAGATTTCGATTATGAAAAAAGTAACCTTTGTACTTACTTCAAACTGATAAGCAGCAATGGTACGACAATAAGATATTATTAACTTCTTTATTTGTTAACCGATTGTTAAAAAAAAGAATATGTAAAGTGAATCCTATGACTATATATTCCCGAAAACTGCATCCAAATCGATTAATCCGTTTCTGAGATCAGCGTGCACAAACATACAGACATAAAGACGAACAGACAACATGAAAAAACATTACTTTGGGTTCTCTTGCTTATATAAAGGTTCCTTGTATGAATTTTAGAAAATTTTTTTTTTTTGTGTGCAGAACTAAAAGACAAACAGATAAACCCACAAAGATTTTAAAAATACTGAAAATGGATTCTGTTAGTTATCACTTTACACCCTGGTCTATTTTTTAAATATTTTCAATGTACAAAGACTGTACAGATTTATTACATGTTTAGAATCAGAATTGCATGGGACCTATTACATGATTGACATAACTTTTATTTATTTCTTGACCGATTTAGATGAAATAAACACTAAATTATAATAGTTAAGTGAAGACTGAGATAATATATTCCTGAAAACCGCATTCAAATTGGTTGAGCCGTTTCTGAGATTAGCTGCACAAACATACAGATATACAGACATACAGACACACAGACTAACAGAAAAACTGAAAAACCATTGTTTTGGGTTCTCTTGCGGTTATAAAGGCCCCTATAATGTTTTTTTTTTAATATTTTCCATGTACAGAAATGGATAACTGACAAATTTATTATATGTATAGATGGGTAGATAACAACCCAGTAAAATAATCTCAATATAACGTTTAGGGTCTGTGCTACAGCCCAGGTAACATCAAAACATAAAAGCCATCGCTTACAAAACAAACTACGAGTACAACGAACAAATATAATATTCATATAAGTGTAATGGTTGAGCGCAGGTTCTATATTTGAGTCTCAGTATATTGAAATAGAATTTGATAGCAAGCAATTTCCCTTGTGTTTATATGTTCTATATATAGTACAGTGGGTCTGTGTGTGCTATACCTAGTAAAGCCTAGCGTTCCTAGATGTGTTCCATTTACGGCAGGGCTAATATCTATCTCGCCTATTTGGTCTTGCGTATAAGCTTTTAACTTTGGCTTTGACAATACAGGCAACGATAAATATTTGATTTAAGTAATCTTCTGTTATATAGGTATATTACAGCTAGATAATGTGTTATTATTCCACTAATATTATAAATGCGAATGTAAGTTTGTTTGTTACGCTTTCACATGAAATCTACTGAACCGATCATTATGAAACTTTGTACTTTATACTTTTGGTTTTATAAGTACCGTAGGATACTTTATATTAAAAACTTTTTTTTGGTGGGAAGTTAAAAAAAAATTGAAATATCAAAACATTGCTTGTCAATCATCACGTGGACGAAGTCGCGGGCAAAAGCTAATTTGTTGTTAAATAAATTTACAGTTGTTAATACATAACATACTCCTCAAACAATAAGTTAATTACCAGTCGGCAGTCAGGTTTATTAAATTATAAAACACCTTCGTCCAGACTACAAGTGAAGAGAAACAGAATCAGTATGTTTAAGAGATCCTGCATAATAGAAAGAATATTGCCCTCGCTACATGATGTTGCAGGGAAAAGTTTAAATATACCTACTACAAAACTTGTATTTCAAATTTAGATGTTTTTTATATCTATTTCAGGAGATATTTAGAATTAATCTGTGAATAAACAGGGCCAGTAGGTTATTGGGGAGTCTTTACAATCAAGGACGAATCTGTTTTTTTGAGTGTTTTTTTTTTCTGCCAGGCAGCGCCAGAGGTGCGGCGGGCATATTGTATTTGAATTGTAAAGTAAATTGACGAAAATCACTTATGCATTAAACTCGCTGTCGATATTTCGAGTCCAGTATCGAATTATATTCACAAATTCGTCGGCAACAAATAAAATATCTGAATGAAAAAGTATTTGACGTTACATTTTTGTACCTATACTGGAGGTGTTCAATAATTAATTAAGTTTTGTTATTCTTCCGTCCATATCCTCTAAATCTCTTTGTAAATGCTACAGTAATATCTTGTGAAATCCAACCACGGCATGGTTTGTATACAGTGCCATCGGAGCACGTTCTGTTGTATTGAAACTAGGTATTTGATTATGATCCCAGTAGACCACTCTATAAACGATCTCTTGAGTGAACAGATAAAAACATCTCTTAACTATCAGGTGTCATATTTTTTAAAGGTTATTTATATGCTGTTTATTGAGAGCATAGGTGTGTTATAAAATGTATACTGAAATCCACGGAAGTAATACTGTTAGTGGAAACGCTTAACGGCCGGAGAACACGCCGGGTGTCGCCGATAATGAGATTCAAGGCAGCTGACCGAACTGATTATTCAAATTGGTAACACGTAGAACCCTGATGCCTGTTGGATAAATAAAAATAATTTAAAAATAACGTGTCCAGGCTGGACGTGATGTTTTTATTTAACATTCCTCTACCAATTTATATCAAAATAGTAACATCGGTTATGATGTAACTTCATTAAGTAATAGTATTATGTTTTAACGTAGTATTACTATCACTCCTTTATTGGAAATAATGAAAATAAAAAAAAGGTTAATGCTTAGTGCAGAAAGATTAGTATGGTAGACCAAACCTGCATAGTACAGTATAGTAGACCAAACTTAAGTCTTATTTTGTTTCCTTATTTTATTTACTATTTATTAATGTTATATTTATCGAGAATATAAAAGCTATAAGCTACGTAACTTTATGACTTATATAATTTGGAGCCTGCGTTTATGTGACTACGCTATATACGAATACATTATATTTTATCTGCTTAACTTGTCGAAACTAAAAAATACAGAATTTTCGTTCTTGTTTTAAAAAACCTTAATACCTATAACAACTTTTACACCCTTGAGTTTAACTAACTGCTGTTTCTGCTAAAAAAAAAACGCTTTAATGACGTTATAAAAACATATTTCAAACACTTTCCAACCGCTTTATGAAATTTTCCCTTAAAAAACTTCAGTGCCATGTTACACATTGATGATAATTACAAATGTTGTCTGTGATCTACAAAACCACATTCATGTTCTATACCATGAATGCTGTTTTATATAGGTATATGTCTACTAACCAACTCATAAAACAAATATCTAGTTAACAATATCCTTTTATGCTTAAATGTATTATTTAACAGATAACACAACGCTACATTTTTATTAAACATTTTTCTTAGTTCTCAACCAATTCCTCCCCCAGGTCGTACATATGAAAAAATACTCTTCAGGACATTCCAAGAGACCAGATACGATACGTTATTCGCTAACTTCTTTTGCATGCACTTTAAAAGATTCTTCAGACACCTGATAGATATCATTAAATTTTATTGTTATAATTACCAGCTGACAGTCAACTATAAAAGATCAAACTAATGACCTATTCGGGAAGTTTTTATTCAGGTATTGTGGAGTTTCCGTGACCGCCTTCCGAAACCATAACGAGACCAACACTTAGTACTTAATGTGCTTTCTATGTTTATATGTGAGTAACGAACTTTCAATAACGGAAATTGCTTCAGCAATGAACAAACAAATGAACTTTGACGTAAATGTATCTCTCACAGCAATACGCAGACCAATTTACGAGAGAGGAAACATCGATTTTAAGTTAGCAGCGTCTTTACTTAGTTTTATAAATATCTTAGCATTTGATGCTGAAAATATATTTAACATACCTGTTTGAGATAGTTTATAATTTTTTTTCGAAGAATTTGGGTTTCGTCCATTTACAGTTATACAGATACATATCAGTAACTTTTTAACTTTTTCAGTATTTTGTATTCCGTATTAAAATATGTATGCAGTCTGTCTGTTGCATTTAATTTATCAATCACTATGAATATATACGGTTTTCATGGTCGTATTTTTTTATACGTAGTACAGAAAAGTATCGGCTTTCAAGATAAATATAAAATGGCTTTATTTACTTCCGATGCCGTTATAGACTGACGTGGATGATCTCATAAATAGCTTATGACACAGATTCTATCTAATAATAAAAACTATTACGAAAACAACTAAGTTTCAATGAACTTATGTCTCCTAAAATAAGTATTGAATTTTTAGAACTTCCCTATTTAGATTCATTACTACTCCTCTCAGTTTGATAAGTCACGTTAATAAATTTACGTAAGCGAATATGGATTAAGAACTATTTTACATGGCTTTTAACTAAAAAAAAACAATGATTGTTTGTGACTTGTGATATTATATGGCCATGAAATGCAGCTTTTTAATAATTGAACAATGTGACATAAATAAATATTTGTTATATAAAGCTGATGGAACTCAATTGATATCGAACGATGATCTTATAAATGTTATATTAGGTCATTATGTCGAATACCAAGGACAAAGACACAGTGCGCTTGACAATGACCTCGTATTGATTTCAACAACGTTCTTCTCATTTCCGAATAAAATATGAATAATCGTCACAATGAAGTAGACCAGCGAAGGACGCCTTCAAGGCCACCTGGCCAGCTGATGTCATTATCGATCACAAACATACGTCAAGTATCTACGTTTTACCCCCAAATAACTTAATAATTGACACTTACGTGTAAAGATCATCCGCTAAGGAAGAGGAAGTGGCTTCCACCAGCACTGAACAGCTCATTACTGCTGTTATAATAGTTTTTACACACTTAATGTTTTTAGGCAGTCATGATAGAACACTTCCGCGCCTGCTGATGTGGTATGATTTGGTTTGAAATGAATTGTCTCATTTCGATACAAGGCATTAAAGAGTTCTTCTTCACGTTTACAAACCGGTTTTCGGATGAAAATCAGAACGGTAGGCCTAGGGCGGACGCAGCTATGTGGCTTTGTAGAGACGTTTAAATCTTTATGACTCAAAAACGCCGGATCCATTACATTTACATGTTTTGGATTTTATTTATTACTCTGATGATATAATTAAATATTTGTTATTACTCAATTTTAGAGGATTTTTATTAAAAATACTCACAATTTCTTTTTGTTTTTGTTTATGTCGTAAGTAATAGGTATACGAAGTTTAACCACGTTTTAAGTTTATTATATTATAAAGTGTAAATAATTAAAACATAAAATAAAGAGCGATCTTACAAAGCCACCCTCTGCGCGTTATAACCGAACCCGCATGCGCGTCTTTAACCTTGAGAATACTTCCCGGTTCACGGACAGAAACTCTGTCACCTGCTTCTAGGTCAATGTGTTTTCAGTACCTACCCCAAACTACGAACTTCGTAGAGGCGTAGGCGTTTAACGTTAAAGCATTGTGTTTCAATGACTTGTTATTTTTAGCTGAATCTAATATGAACAAGAAAGGGACTAAATAGTAAAATCTGTATGCTCTATTGACAAACCCTTCATTACTTTATCCTTAGATACTTTATCTTTACGCTATGAAATATAAAAACGATCATGTATTTTTTCTCATATCTTTAATTACACATTGTTCGTTGGAGTCGTTAGTTCGCATTCTAATCAGTGCTATCTCTTCCGCCAGCTCTTAAGTATCTCGTCTTCCCTTCATATTGTAGTCTATGCACAGATTTTATTCACATGAATTTCTAAGAATCATTTGACTCAGCTTTATATTTAGTTTCATGAAACTTATATATCTATACTAATTAAAACGATAACTTGTTAAGATAATGAAGCTTTGATACCAAAATTATATCATCTCTTATTTGAAAGTTTTTTTAATGTATTGGTAAATATTCAAAAAATTGCATATTGTATTTTATCTAAAAACTATAGGAATACGATTAGGTTTTTTTTATTGAGCGAGTCAACAATTATAATACTATTTATTTAAGACAATATAATGAAGAGAAAACATATATTTTTATGGAAAATTACAAAAATGAATTGGGCTTTAATTATAATTTATACAAACAAAATTTTAAAGGACTTTTTAAATTGTATGTGGTTTTGGCTTTTTATCACCACAATTGATTTGGGATATAATTACAATAAAATTAAAATTGTATGGATTGCTACAAACTATAAGGGTTGTTTGAAAGCTTATGTATGGGCACACGAAGTTTTTGTTTTTAAAGTTTCTAATAAATAAATAGATAATCTAATGTAATAAATAAATGAAAGGTATAACATTTATTTGGACCCAATGTGTGAGTGTGTGAGTGCACA
Organism: Napeogenes inachia; assembly: GCA_959347355.1. Taxonomy (NCBI): domain Eukaryota; kingdom Metazoa; phylum Arthropoda; class Insecta; order Lepidoptera; family Nymphalidae; genus Napeogenes; species Napeogenes inachia. The sequence goes on along the minus strand of OY365800.1, from coordinate 1,638,300 downwards.
TTTATAAGATTTTATTTAAGCGTAAGTATCTTGGTTCGTTATTTGAGATGTTAAATCTTTTGTGATAAAAAATATGTAAAATACATATTTTTGTTTCATAATGTTATCAAAATTTTAAAAAGTGTGGTATGTATTATTAATATCTAATTAAAACACTAAATACGTTATCGCTTTATATATGTAGATCGTAACATATTGAATATAAATCATTGTATCGACGTATCCACATTACAACAAACTACCTGCCATTTTGTTTTTCACGTATCGTACGTTAATATGAACGCTTTTCTTCATATTGTTCAGAGAAGTTTTGGTAATATAATATTACGAAACTAAGTTTACAAATTCTACTTACATAACATCAAAGTCACGTTTTGAACGCAGTCAATTACTTACCTAGATGTAACGATATAAGTATTTATTCTGCTTAATACATAACCTATAACATCAATACTTATTTAATAAACTATGTAAAAACGAATAAAAGTCTTCTTGGACAGACCAACACAAATTTTTGAAATCCTACATTATATCTAAATTAATAATATAAAGAGGTAATATTTTTTTGTTCGTTTGTTTGTAATGAATAGGCTCAATAACTAGTGGACCGATAATAAATATTCTTTCAACATTATGAATGTACATCTTTCCAAAGTAACATAGGCTATATATTATTTTGAAAAAAAATTAGGAATCGTTGCGAAAACTTCAATAACATAAACCACCATCGATAAAAATCACTAATCACATGAAACATCTTAAGTCGCGTGCGCTGCAATAACTATTGATGATCAGTAGCGGATTTAGGCTTAGGCCCGTGAGGCCCGGGCCTAGGGCGGCAAATTTTGAGGGGCGCCAAAATTTTGAAGATGACTAAAATTTAAAATCGATTGGGTTTTCTGTAAATTGCAAGACCAAATTTTAAAGTTTATTTTATTGCGCTCTTACTATCGAAACATAGTACCATATTGAGGGTAGAATTTCTTTGTTAAAATAATTAATCAGGCAAGTCCTAAAAGTTGTTAAAAAAATAAAGGTTTAATTTATACCTGAATTAGATTGCTTATTATTATTGTTATTATTTTAATTGTTTTATACACACACACATATATGTACATATATGTGTGTATGTATGTGTATATATATATATATATATATATATATATATATATATATGTATATATGTATATATACTGTTACAAAAGATAAAGGGCGCCATATCGTCTCGGGCCTAGGGCGTCCTCAAAACTAAATCCGCTACTGTTGATGATGGAGCAAAATAATGTACTACAATTTGGTAGACCACATTATTATGTACAGAAAAGTCTACTGTAGGGTATATCTAAGTATTATAGTTGCGCCAATATAAAAACTTTTATAGTTTAACAAACTATTTATATCGGCAACGAAAATGTCGATATTCATACCATGGTATTTATACTTATCTAAATTACTTTTTATTTATCAGTAGTGGGTAACTTAAAAATAACTAAGCGCTTCGCCGCATCGCGTCGCGATTTTGATTGATAGATATTCTTATAAGATCAGTATATCCCTGAAATTGAAAATATCACACAAAAGAACTTCTCTTGGCTTTGTTCGCGAGCAATAGTGTCACCAACTAATGAATCTACTAATGAAATAATCGGTATTATAATGGAAAAAGTTCCCGGTGATTTTAAACAATATAAATCTATTGATATCGTATGTAACATTGAAGATACAGTACATTATCCGCAAGAGTTTTTAAACTCTCTTAATACTGCTGGCTGGCCACCACATGTTTTACAATTCAAAGTAGGCACACCAATTATGTTACTAAAAAATTTGAGCCCACCCAATATGTGCAATGCTACTAGACTCCTGGTTAAAGAACTGAGGGAACATTTAATAGTGGCAACAATCATCTCTGGCCCTGCATCCGGACAAATTGCTCACATACCGCAAATACCTATGATACCAACAGATTTACCAATATCTTTTAAAAGGCTGCAGTTCCCCGTGAAAATATCATTCGCCCTTACCATAAATAAGTCACAGGGGCAGACGTTTTCGACAGTAGGCATTGACTTAAGAAAATAGTGTTTTTCCCATGGCCAGTTGTACGTAGGCCTTTCTCGATTAGGATCTTCCGAAAACCAGTACATATTACTGCCACAAACCATTGCACTGCTAACGTAGTATATAGTGAAGCTTTAAGGTGATTAAGGTGATGTGTAACAAATTTATCATTTTATCTATGTTTTTCATGATTTTTAAAATATTTTTTAGTAACCAATAACCAATAACATTACTATTCTATTAGCCAATAAATAAGTACGTTAATTTACTATAACTGAAGGTAGGTACTAATAAATAATTTGGAAATATATATGTGTAATTTAAGGTAGTAGGTACCTGTTTCTTTAATTCTTTGAAGAGATAGATTTTTATCCTTAAATATCAGGATTTCCGCGGGTGAAACCGCGGGGTGCAGCTAGTAATTTAATAAGATGACGGCAGGCAATATACGTTTTAGAGGTTTATAAATTATGATCTTACTGTTCGTAACTAGTGTAACTATGTAAAGGTGGACATTAATATAAATATTAAGTTCATACCAATTTTTGCGTACATACCAAAAAAGTGAGTTACTAATAATCAAGTTGCAATATTTTTCTTTCTAAACTCACCTTTGGTTATTTTCTTTTTTCAATATAGGAATATAATAGACCACTCACTAAAAGTATTTTTTAATTGATACAAATTCTTAACATTTGTATATTTATAAAGAAATATATAAAAATGTGCATTCCTATAAAAGTCTTAAATATAATATTAACAAAAGAAATATATTAACAAAAGAGGGTAGGATGCTCCTTTTAATTTAAAGTTAAGATTATAAAACTGCGACTTTTAGTTTCGTGATATTTGTTAAATTACGACTATATTAAAAAGATTTAAGCTAATTTATTAATTTTAAATTAAATAATATTTCTTTATTCCAATATTTTTTCAAGGCTTTGGTTTTGCTACTATCTGTGAAATAGTACATTGCTTGATGGTTGCATAACCTATGTATATCTGCAATCTGACAGTGTTATTTGGAGTCTGTGTTACTATTTTAAAATTGACAATTGACGATTACGATTATTATTTTTTTTATATTTTCAATTCTTGGAAATGCACATTAAAATGTCACGCGGCTCCTGATAGACTTTAAACATTCACTACTTGTTATGAAGTAGAGAGGGTACTCCCTTTCATTTATTTTTTTAAAGTATGCTGTTATAGTCGTATCCAATGCAAGTTCATCTCGACACTTTATCTGATTTCGACGAATTCGAGCACGAAAACGGTGTAGATTCAAAAGTCGCCCTTATGTCCTCAAAAATAATAGAAACTCGTTATTACGAGGGATGTGGACGAGAGGGTCCCATCCGCTGTATTTTCCTGGGAGAATTTCATCCAGTAGCAGGTCCCAAGATATCCTGTCAGGTATGATGTGTTACTAACCGAAGAATCTCATTAAAATTACATATTTTTGTACTGTACTCTTTATTTAATTTGATCACATGTCTTTATGATTATTATTTTTTATTATTCGTTCATAGAGACGCTACTATTTCGGTACGAGATTAATTTATAGTTTAACTTGTAAAAACTGGCATGTAACATTATTAGGCAAATTTTTAAACATTTTTGTGTGGTACTTTTTAAATAATACTTTTATAACAGATTTTAGTCCCTCTTTGCTCACACTCATCTATTTGATCTAGCTATATATTAGAATGTTTAATATGTAAGTGATTCCCAACTGCATAAACAGTTCATTCAGAAGTTTATTGCATTCTAAAATGTAAATCATATTCTCATATTTGTTCCAGTTTCCTGAAGATTATGTATCTAAAGAACTTTTTGATTCCATAAGTGCTTATATCATTCCAAAACCACAAATACAGAAATGCACAATGACAATGTAAGTAAACTTATAAAATCCGAACTAGATTTCTTCATCAACAACATTTATAAAACATTTATTTGTCTCAACAGAAATGCTCTTGGTCACAAAATCATTGGATATCCAATAAGAATAGATAATTCAAGATATGAGAGGAACATGTACCTGTTCAATCTGTGCTTTGTCTGTGATAGCTGGTCTAAGACGGTACAGTATGAACCAGTAGTCAAGAAGCTAGGGGAACACTTGGTAAGCACATAAAATCAGTAATCACAACATGTTTTGTTGGAAAATATCTTTAAACATGTATAACCATGTTAAGCTTATTTAAATATAGAATGAAAAATAAATCGAAACAAGCAGGGATTCGAACCCGCGACTACAGGGAAACCGTCCCGTCTCTCTACCAACCGAGCTACCGTATCGCTGTTTGCTTTGGTGAATTAAGCATTCTATTTGTAATCTTTATAGGGACGGTGGTGACATCTATTAGGTTTCTTTCGAAAATCCTAACTAATGTTTCTAATTTTGCAGTATAGACAAACATTAAAAACATGTTTAGATAGTAAAATATAACATACAAGCTAGCTTCTATAATTAAAAATAAACGGTGCTTCCATACATTCTATTTTTTTATTTCACATAGTACAGTATTTCAAATAAAAACTATTTGTGTATAATGTATATGATATATAGTAAAATGTATTAAACCACATTTGTTTAGAATTAAACATTAAAAAAATAATAATTATATGTATACAGCTTGTCAATATTACAATGATTATTATAACCAAGATTTTTTTCTGATGCTTTTTTAAAAGAAAATTGATGTTTTATATATTACTTAAGTGTTCCTTAGTATATGGTAAGATTTTATAAATATTATGATTCTATTAACATTATAATTGCTTTTGAAAACAGACAATTATGGAAGAAGAAACCCGTTTTGTATCTAGTGGCTCCAGCAAGCTGCCAACACTCCTCGCTCACCTGCTTCATGATCTGAACACATATAGGAAGGCTACTCTTGTTGGTATGTTACTTTAAATGATTTGCTATTTTATGTATTTTAATAGAAATATTTTGATGAAACTTTGTCTTACTGGGCTGAACCACTGTTTTTTATAACTTTATTGAGAGTTTATTTTGTTTTGAGATAATTCCTCAACCCTAGCAGGGGACAGGCTAATATCATGTAAATTATTAAGGAATGCAATCATCGGTGACTGTGTGCAAATAATACTTATTAAATTTAAATTATAGTGTTTAACATTATTATTGGAACTAAAACAAAAATGTGATAACTAGTTTTATAATTTTATAATTACTTTTTTCACACTTTTCGTTCAATGTTGTAATGCTTTATGTAGAAATAATGATCGATGATGTTTATACCTAAGTTTCCATCAATTACTTATTGTTAATACTTAATACTACTTGAATAACTAAGCTTAGGTAGTGTTTCTAAAACACAAATGTTTCTAAAGTTAATTAATTCACGCAGAAGGTGACACAGTGATGCATCTCAAAGTGCTTGAAGTGAGGAAGGATCCAACCCCTGTACATGACTTTGATGTGCCAGTACTAGTGTCGTCGGTAGGGCTGCCTCGCCCCGGCCGGCCCCCACGTGTTCCTCAGCCAGAGGGCGCTGAACAGAATCAAGAACATATTGAAGTTGAAGAAGAACCCTTCGAAGTACATTTGGATGCTGATTGGGATCTCACTACACGACAGGTATTTTTATGAATCATTATCTGGAATTGGTATTTTGTATACTAAATGGCAATCAACAAGTTAATACCAGTGGCAAAAAAAATATATCTTTCCGAACATTCTGTAGTTGTCAAATATTGGTTAAGAAATGCCTTCCGCACAGATTTGAAAAGAAACTACAAAATGTTCTTAATAGCCTTGCCCTTATGTTATTTGGTAAAGTTTTATTACTTATTTACTCTCATTTTCAGCTGCTACCTCACATAAATGGATACAACCATGTTTCAATGATAGCTTCAGATACCAATGTAGAGAAGACACTAGTGAAGTCGTGTATACAGAACTTGGTGTATTATGGAGTTGTAAGTAGTTTATTAACTTTTCTGGACATCTTCATTTACAATAGCTTAAATTAGGTTACCCAAAGCTGTATAAACTATAATAATAATAATAATTCCAGGTGATGCTAATCCCAGTCTTAAAGTTCAGCAATATGTACCGAGCCACTCCAAATCTCAGCAGACTGATGAATGACCACGACATGCAACACTCGTGTCTCAAGTTCATACATAATGGATGTGAAGACAAGGAGAAGGTGAAACACTTGATAATAATGCATTAAATTATTTTTTAACCTTAAAATATGTTTATTAAAATGCTGATACTCGGGTTAAATCAAAACCATTACATACACTTCTAATCACGGCGTCGCATTAAAAAAAAAATATATATATAACTAGTTGAAGAGTTAGTTTGATCCTCAACTGACTACAAAGGATACAAAACGATTCTAAATACCAATATTATAGGCTGTGTTCCGAAATACATAACAGTATACTGACCAGTACTGATGACGTTAAAAAATTGACGCCACGCTGGTGAAACATTCCGAAATATGATGGCCAGCGCTGAGCACTTTGACAGCATAAATTGACACTATTCATACTAGTACTACATGGGCCTAGTATTACAAATTACTTATTAGTCTGTGACTACATATTTATTTATAACGTGAGTGTTTCGACAGTTATACATTTGAATACATAAAATAAAAATATCAAGGAGTAGAGAGTTCATAGCAAAATCAACGATAAGTGGTGTTGATCAGATACAGAAATTATTTAATGATAAAAGACTAATGATAATGTTAAAAACTTGTACACAGTGAAAGGTAAGAAACAAAATATCTTTAAAAGAATTATCTACTGACTTTAAATTAAATATACTGCAAAGATGCTATGCAATTGTGTAACTGTGATAAGAATTTATAAAAGTTGCAAATATAAAGAATATACATTTTTTAAATATAACTATGAAGAAAATTAAGTTGTCCTTTATTTACTTGACTACTACAATATGTATTTTTTTCTCTTACGTGGTACTTGACTTTTAAAAAAAATGCAAAAAAGGTGGCAACTTTAGTTGCTATTGTAATATCACTGTGCTGTTGCTGATGTCTCCACAGAGTACTACATAGTTGTCTCCAATACAATATGGCGTCAATGCTATTATGTCATTAGCTCTGGTCAGTATATTCGTATGCATTTCGGAACACAGCCATAATGTAATGACACTAAATATTAAATACCAACCAGCCCTCGCTCTCGGACGTGGTGGGCGTGTTATGCTCGCTGCAGCAGGGCACCACGCTGCGTACTGTGTGCGACCGCTACTTCCCGGCTCCAGGCGTGCCCTTCGACGTGAGGCGACTGATCGTGTTCGCGCAAATACACGGATTTGTCAAGTGCCTAAAGAGGTATTATATAATACTGTTTTAAATTAAAACATCTACCACAAGTTAATGTTACAAAAAATAAATCTATGTCAAGGATTTAATACTTGTTAAACTGGTGAAACAACTTAGTGCGCGTTGAAATTAATAATAATAGAAACATCAGTAGGATGCTTGTTCATATAGAAATCATAAATTAAAATTCATATTACAGATATCCAGTGTACATCCGTAATCCGAGCCGTCCGAACGGGTTCCGTGTGGATGCAATAATAGGGATCCGGAGGTTATTCACGGGGAGACATAGCGCCGACGAAATATGTTGCTTGGCCAGAATCGATCTACCAACATTGGATCAAATCATTGAAGATGACCCCAACGTTGTTATAATATGGAGGTAGGCGTGGTAATACTTAAAATAATAAAGTATGTGATAATTCGGATAACGTTTAATTGTATGTACGGGGGTACGTTATGACCCCACTTGTTAAGTAGTCATTAATGTGTGGTTAAAACTGGTGATAATTGATATAAGATTTTACAATTTTTCTGCTTATATAGGAATGTTGAATAGGCCCTTTTGTAACTTCCTGAATGATGTAGATCTTCATTATCTTTGGGTGTCTTATATTCAGAACACTATGTCCTCTATACAATGAGTGTATCGCGGAAGCGGATTAAGAAACCTTTCTTCTAGACTAAGTTACTGCTGTCCTCAAGACTCTGAAAGTAACCAATTCGGCCAGGATTAATGTCAATTTCAATTTTAATTATTGTTCAGCGTTCAAGTAATAGAAGGGGAGCCCAAGAGGGAATTTCGGGCTAGCGGATTAACATAAAGGCCATTCCTTGTACCCAATTAGGTGATTCTACCAAATATGAGCCTCACAAGGTTATTTGTAATTAATTGGCCACCTCTTGCAGGCAGCCTCTCTCAATCCTAAACACATATGGCTTACGACTTTTTAAAATTTCAAGTTATTAAATTTAAGTTTTCCCATACAAAATTTATTTGTTGTCTCTGAACTGATATTAACACGGAGCGTAGGGATAGCGCCCGGACGTTGACCTTTTCCTAACTTCTTACAAAATACAGAGTAATAAGTAAAAGAGGGAGCAAATTTTTTTTGTTTTGTTTTTTTGCGTGTTTATTAAGATTTGTAAAAAGTCTTAGAACAAACGTTGTTGGGATTGATGAAGAGAGGCTGCCTGCTAATAACCGTGTATATATGGCCGCGCGACGAATATAAGTGATCAGATTAGTAAAAAAAAATATCATAAGAAATTCTCGAGCGCGTCTGGTTAAGAAAATGAGGATTAATTACATACTAAAAATTCTCTATTCTACTAATATGACAATTTACGAGTGACGTAAAGAAGGGGAAGGGCTACAAACTTGTAAAAAAAACGTCATCTTGACATTCTGACATCTGAGGATTTCTATAAGTCAAATAACACAAAAACTATGCTGCTGCGCTATGCTTATATCCTCGTTTTCTTGTTTCTATTTCTTTCTCACTCTTTTACCATCAATTACTCCTTCACTCCGTCCGCATTCTGGTTTCGACCAGTGTTGCTGGTTTGTTTTTGATTTTCCCCATAAATTGAAGGGGTTCTTGGGGGAAAAAAATTTAGGGGTTTTAAAATTCCGTTTAATATTTTAAAAAAATCGCATCATTAGTATATTTTTTATGGCTAACCGATGTATTCTCCCCCGGTGACGCTGTAATAGCCAACAGGGCTAACAATATAGACATAAAAAAAAATACCCGATATGAAAAGGTAGTTAGTTCATAAGAATTAAACATGTTTTTTTTTTGTATCTCTTCTTTATATACATTATATAGCATTTCTCGCAAATCGCTCCAGAAAATAAATAGTCCGATTATAAGAAAGTACGTAGCATACTTTAAAGACTAAATCTTGTCAAAATTACTTTTTTTTGCACATTCTAATGCTGACCACGATCTTAATTATTATAATATTATTGAAAGAGAGCTTCTTTTAGATGAAATGTTTTTCGTTCATTTTCAACCCTTACGTACGACCACTAAGCAAACGATCAGATGATCATATTTCATTTAAAATACAATATCTCTATGGCGCTCGAGTAAATCCCCATTTAGCATCGTGGGCTCCCCTGCTATAACAGAATTAACTGAATCTTTGAAGTATTGTCTACATATCAGAATATTATTATAAAGAAAACTCAATAACTATAATAAATACACGGACAAGAGGCAAGTAATCAAATTCTGTTGCAAGTGACTTAGGCAAGGGAACAAAAATCGCCATGTAAAAATTAAAAAAATATCTTAATAAAAATTTAAAGTACTTTTACACATACATATATTATAATGTTAGAATTATCTATTGGGCGCCCTTTCTCCACACTTGCATAGAGTCTAATGCCAGTTTACTCTGTGAGTATACATGGACAGTCGAATCTGCCCACTTGAGCAGATTGAGAATTGTTTTTAGATATTTAGAATTTTTTAGAATTTTTGTAAAATAAACACAAACCGTATCCATCATAAAAAAATTATTTAAAATCCAACAAATATCGTATTCTCATTTTCTTTAGGATAGTGTTTTCTTAAACTTAATTTAGCTCACGACATACTATTCTGAAAAATACCCGAATATAGGCAACATTTATCTTAAAGCATTCAGATTCAGTATTTTTTAAATTAATTTACATTGTACAGTGTATTAGAAATAATTATAAAAGATTGTTTTTACCTGCTCATACTTAAGTCAGTGTTTTGAAAAGTATTTTTTTTAAAAGAGTATTCTTATTTAATTGTGAACAAAAGTTACTTAATATGCCATTCCAATAATGAATTGGTCAGTTTATATCTTATTATTTAGTTTGAGCATATTTATATCGAACCAGATTATAACTAACAAAAATCTCGTATCGATTTTACCCCAACATTACAATCAGGAAGTAGGGCTCCTCCCTAGCTCAAAATAATATTCAAGGTCCCAGTGATCCCATTCATCCATTATTTCGTATCACAGTTCCAGTGTGCGTTAAAAATATATTTTATAAATTCCTAATGTTCTTCGAGGACGATAAATAATAGCCTTTGTTATATTCCTGCACATATCTTTCAAATATTTAGTTGTAAAAAGATATGTGTCTATCCGTAGCGAGGTCGAAGCGATATCGATATTTTTTTAAATATGTTTCATTAGGCTTTACATTATTTATTAACGAAATAGAGTTTATGTCCAAAACACTTTTTGTTTTTGATTTTATAATTAAATCCTACTATTAGTTCCTTAATTTAAAATAAGCAAGAAGGGTAAAAATAGTATTTGGACATCTTTTATTTATTTCTTTATTTTAGGTCCAAGTTGTATGTTATTATTTCTATCACAATTCTTTTTTATTTTGTGACAGTTGTGTTTATTTTTAGTATTGCTTTATCATTGTGTTGTGTCACTTGTCAAATGACTAACCTATATTTTTGCACTGCCACTAGCGGCATTTAGTTAATTATTATTAAGGTAAAACTATTCGTATGCTTTGTATTAGATTTAACTAAACCAGCGTTATTAATATAGTTTGATGAAGTGGAGCGTTTCGTTCTATTAGAAGTTTCGCCTTTAAGCCACTGCCTATACACTAGTGTTGTTAAAATTGTTGGTGTGTAAAGTAAATCTCAATACATTTTAGTACAATGATCACCTACGATCACCTACCCCGCCGGCATAACTTGGGTTTGTTTGACACTTTCTTATAACCGCCACCTAGCTGTGAATTATTTTGGTATTTTTATAAAATATTGTAAGCGATATTATTGCGAAACAAGTGTCTTATTTGATGCTGCTATTAATAAATAATCAAGTAGTTTTGTAAACTTATGAAAAAACCCATTTTTGTAAATGTTTCTCATATATGTGATGTCATTTTTAAGTTTGTACACAAACGTCTTATCAATTACATCTTTTATAATATTCAATGGTATATAGATTGCGCTTTAGTATCAAGTACCAGCCAAGGTTTTATCAGCGTTAACTACAAGTGCAAGTGAAGACCGATACAATATTATACAAAACTCAGATATGTCACTTTTTTCGCAAACGGTGTTTTTGGTCGGTGAAGACGTAAAAGTTCACGTTGGACAGTATTATAGAGTAAGTTATAAGTTGTTTTTTGTATAATTTACTGTAACCCGACAGCAGCATTGAAAATTAGTCTTCCCGTTCTATAAAAGGTGACATTCATAAACAAGGCAAATATAAATAGTTCCAGAAAATATCTTTTTTATAATTAATTATTCAGCGTCAGGATCAGATATTCAGTGGAATGGGCCCACTCCACAGAATACCGTTTAAAAATTGGTCGTTACTTACAACTCACATTCATAATCGATTCTGATTGATTTTTTCCAACGAACATAGAAATTACAATCCATGTATTGTAAAGCGATTATTAATTCCGGCTTTTATAATACCTAAAATCGGATCCCGTTCTTGGATCTATCGCCACGCTCCGAGCGACTGAAGTGTGTACTTAGCTGGCTAATTATAATATTATTATTATTATAATGTTTATCATAAGTACAAATAGGTAATGGGTATACATACGCCTTCATTATTATTTATTATAGTTCTATGTAATTCTTTATTTCGGATGCCGGCGATGATTATTTATCATTTTATTATTTTTTGTACTCTCATAAGTTGTAACTATAAAATCTTTGTGGAATAATTTTTTCTTAAAAATGTTGTTGTTACAATTTTCGTATATTAATATGATACATTGTGGTCAAAGTACGTATGTAAAAAGTAAGATAAATGCAATATATTGAATAAAAACTTCAAAGTATATTATCATGTTATCTTTATTCAAATATCATCAAACAAACCCTTATTTTTATCACAGTCTATTAAAATAATATTCGTACAGTGTTGACTGTTGGGAGTGTTGGTACGTCTACACCTTGGCACATGTCTTTAGTAACACTACAAATTATTATATTCAAACCTTTATAGGCATATCCTTATTAATATAAACAACAATCCTCATGACATATACGAATAAATTCAAACCTTGAGGAACTTACACTAGCTTAAAATCTAAATTATTGTTGATGTAATCTTTATATAATTCATTCAACCACTTATTATCATTTTATTGATGTTTTCTCTAGCAGTCAATATTTATGTAAATTGTCATGTAAAAAATAAGAATTGTGTGGTCATATAACAAATAATATTTTATAACATTGTAAAACATTGTCAATGAAAAACAGTTCGTCAGTCATAAAATGTAAAGTTAATTAGTGCTCCGTCAACATTCTTAAAGCTTAAAAACACCAATACTTATATGTAGGTAGGTCGGTAGGTATCTATAACAAGAACCCATAAAATATAATAGACAGTACGGACAAATGTATGCTAGGGTTTTAATATTATTTTAAAACACGCCTATAATATTGGTAATCATTTTATGCAAAATAAATATTATTCTTATACCTAACAAAACTCTCAAAAACTACATAACTCATAAAGCAACATATACCTCAATCATAAATATTATCTATGGAAGAGTTAAAAGTCATGCCTTCATTTACAGCATCGGGCAAAGCTGCACAGAACTTAACTTTACGAGTCTGTAATAAATTCGATGTAATTATTTTTAAGTCTCCTTAACTATCTATCGAGTAGAACCTCGAGGATCTCTTTGAGCTAAGTATTTAAATTGTTGTGATACCTGTGAGGTTTTATGTAGATTTATTTTACAAATGCTTGTGCAATGGATGCTATACTTTGATATGTGCCGGTAACAAAAATGAACAATCCCAGTATTATAATAAAACCGTCTTTCAGAATCATATAAATAGGTATGCTGTTGTGGTTCTGGTAGGTGGAGACGAGTTGGATGATGGGTGGGAACATGAGGGCCAGTGTGGTGCTGCTGATGGCTCCCACCAGCGATATAAAGAGCCCCAGCTGCGGGATGGACTCTGCTAATATGACTGAAATAAACACACATATACTTAATTAACTTACTTGTAAATCGAGACGCTATTAATATGCTCTTGAATATGCTGACTGCAATATTTATCTTTATTTTTACATTCCAATAAGATACTTACAAGTAAGCAGCACAATCATCACCCTGTACCCCAGCTCTTTTGCGACTGGCGAGACTTTGCCGTACTTGTTACGTAGCGGCGGCCACGTGATCGCCACGGGTACGTACAACTGCAGCGGGTACGTGAACAATATAGCCACTGTAATCAAGACTTGTACTATCGTGCTTAGACTGAAAAGGAAACACATTGATTGCTTTATTATTAATTATGCACACCGAAACTAAATAAAGAACACTTCATTTTAATACTAAAAAACAGACAAACTAAATTACTACAACTATTTATAAACTCTAATACCTATATACTACAAAACCATGTATTACTACCTAAATTTATATTTTTTATTATTTAGCATATTTTATGTTTTTTATTTTTATATTTTCATCCTTAGACATAGTTTAAAGTTCAAATTAACAAAGTTAAACAAAAACACTGTTTTTAAAAACTTACACATGGTCAGGATTTAAGTTCAGAGTGAGACTGCCAGCGACATCGGGTCCCCACTTAAGATACCCCAAAAAACCGACACTAATAAATATGCTAGCAACTATCACCATCCCTACATTTAATACACCCAGGGGTTTTTGGAACTGCTCTGGTTTTCGCATTTCATTCTTCAAAGGCAGCACCTGTAGGTTTTTTTTAAATCTTTTAATATCAACCATTCGAGGTAAAAAAGATTTGGTTATAATAACACCTCAATAATAATAAATTTATTAAAAGTACTAACCAATCCAATTCCTTCAAAAGCGTAAACAGCTGTTCCTAAATACAGTGGTAAATGCTTCCAGTCTGCTAAATATTCTCTAGACTCGACTGCTGGCAGATCCTGTACAGCTTCATACAAAACTGCACCCACTCCCACTGCCATTAGAACGTTTGCCAAAGTTGAGAACGGAGTTAGATATTTGAGGTTCCGTACCATACAGAGTAATAACAGCGGCACCATGACAAATATCATATGGATCGACAGGTCAATATGAATGTTATTTTGGTCGCAAATCTGAAAATAATATTCATCAGGTATGTTCTGTTTAGAAAATATGTAATTCTAAAAAGTTTTAAACTTACCATTTTAACATTGTTCGCAATAAACACAATATAGACGCAGCAGAAGCCAAGTTGTGTGATACAAAGGAATATGTTAACCAAGATCTTCATGGTGGCGGCGAGAGGGCGCAGGCGCACCGGGCCGTATTGGAACACTAGTGACACTGTGTCTGCGAATCCTGGAGGTTTGTCTCGCTTAGTTTTCAGATGCATTTCTTCTGAACAGTTCAGCTGGAATAATACGAGTACCGTACGATAAATATAGGTTATGTATTTTCTAGTTATTATAAAACTTACGAGTATAGAAATTACTATTACCAGTAAATGTTGAGAATGAACACAAATGACCCCAAGTACCGCAGTCATGATAGGGGAAAAGATGATGCCACCATTCTTAAACGCATCACCCATCGCCAGCAAACCAGAGCCAATATTCCCTCGGAAGAGATGAAGCATCGTGTCCATGTACCTAAATTATAAAGAGTACAAGTGTACTATATAAAATGGTGTTTTTTTTTGTAAAAATACTCCCTTACCTAAAAACAACTTACGTTGTAGGATGTGTGACATGGTGGTGCTCGGGACTCGGATCCTCTACGTTATGAGTTTTGCTCTCCAAGTTGATGATTTGTTCCCGAGACTGGAAATCTCCGTAACTTTCTGATACGGTGCTGTCAATAATGAGCAAAGCATTAAAAAAAATATCTCTAATCGTTATTTCGTGTTAAAGGAATCATAATAATTCTTATGTACATTCTTGTTGAGTCATAAACTTGGAATGCGATCATTGATATTAGCAAAAGATTTAAAGTTTAAACGAAATAAAATATAATAAACATAATAAATAAAATAAACTTTTTCGGTCTTATAAAACTATCAACTTTAACAATTAAACAAAAAAAGCAATAAATATTTGGGTTACGAGAACCCAATTTAATGTCTTGAAAGTTTATTAAATATTCAACATTAGTAACAGTTTTTGCAGTATATAAGTATACATAATAACTAACAGACTTGCATAAAATCATGATAGCGTTACAAATCAGTGACCATTGAGGTCATGCATGCTTTTAAATATAAGAATGACTACTTATTATATTAATAAAATAATCATTATATTTTTGATAAATACAATTAAAACACATGTTGTAGGTACATTAGTAATAGTTTATTTTTAAACTTTTAGTAAAATGTGCACTACAGTCAGAGACGCGTCACAATCTCAATCTTAACCTAAAATGTTATTATAAATAGTATAATGTATTTTTCACTGAACCACCATAATACCTATACCTAATGGTAGGAAATAGCGACGTGACAGGTGACTTTTAATATAGGGAATATTGTAATTGGTGCACTGAACTATACCGATGTGAACATTATATTTAGTTCGGTTCCTTTCCCTAATGATCGGTTCTAGTCGTTTAGCTACCCTGAATTTGATACCTTGATCAATTCATTTTAAGGACAAATATTACGAATTTCATTTTTTTCTTGTAGTTTCCTAGTTTTAAGCGTCATTAGAACTATGTACTCTATAGCATTGTAACATTATTTTAGATAAGCATATTTCTATTGTGTTCCTACATTAGTTTAGACCCTGGGAGTTATATTGATGACCTATGTTTTAATACTACCATTTTATCTTTATTCTCTAACACATCATTCGCAACGATTTTAAACTAGTTCGCTTTTGCAAATACAATACCAAAAATGGGGTCGATAACACTTTACTTATTAGGTATATTAAAACATAAAGCAATTCAATGATTAGATAGGTATTTATTAAAATTAAACTTAAATAATATTTATAACATAGTTTGTTTAGGTACGTCTATACATATTTAAAGTAATTGTAAACATCACAGTCATACGTCCTAAACCAAAATGAAAAACAAATACATATACTTAATAGCTTTATTATTAAATAAATCTAGGTGGTCAAGGGCACGGCGATAATGGTGAGGTCATACCCACGGAAAAGTTTAGTTTTTGGCAAACCAGGCTGTTGACTTTTAATTTTTTGAGGATATGATTTAAAATTTGCTTAAAAGACTTTAGAAATAGATAAATTAGAACTATTTATTTATAAAACTATATAGAGACACGGCACAGGCGTATAGTTTTAAATATAATAAACAATTGTGAGTAATGTTTTCTTTATAAACCGTACTTACTCATCTTATCATACTCGTACATAAAAATCACGTCTTTTGTATTACTAAATGCCACAAGTAACCCAATCTTCATTAATCCGCTACTTAAGTTGTTACAATACTTTGCACAATAATGTTACTTCATTAAGTTGAACCAAACTTTATAGAATACATTTCACAACACACTTTCAAAATAAATTATATAACGGTCTTAAAAACTGATTTATTTGTCTGTTTACTTTTCTGGGGCGGTTGAAGTAACCAGCCACGGCATTGCCGAAGCCTGACGCTGCAGCAGCCACCACATTTTGAGGTCCATTGAATGGTTGGTATTGACCAAACTGGTAAGGCTGGTTATAACCTTGGTTGTATCCATAATTTACTGGTCCATTGAATCCACCATGGCCGTGACCGCCATAACCGTGACTGCCATGACCGCCTTGGCCGTGGCCACCATGACTGTGGCTGCCATGACCATGGCCACCGTGCCCATGGCTTCCATGACCGTGGCCGCCATGCCCATGTCCACCCCCGAATTGCACTGGATACTGAGCTGGCGCTACTGGACCGCCACAACTGAAGAAGTAATTAGTCACAGGTGCTGACACGTAAGTTTGATCGTGGGAACCGAACGTCCTCCCATATCCGCCAAAGCAAGGGTTGCTCTGGTGCTTCTTCTTTTTGCGGTGTTTACGACCCAGATCATCATAGTCGTCCGTATTGTCCACAAATTCACGGGTTTCAGGAACGTCTTCAGACGTAACCAGGACTAAAGAGCATTGCAGAAGAAACATTACCATGTGTAACTTCTGTGAAATGAAAAGAATAAATAAAGAATTTGTTTACAACAAGTAAGTATATCAAATTAATGTATATATTTATCCACTTAAGTATAAAAAACCATTTAGAATAAAAGCAAGAAAATAATAATAAAAGTCAGGCTGAATTTATAAATATATCTTAATATATATAAATTACGTGTCACGTTGTTTGTCCGCGATGGACTCCTAAACTACTTAACCGATTTTAATCAAATTTGCACACCGTGTGTAGTTTGATCCAACTTGAAACATAGGATAACTTACATCTTAATTTTAAGTCACAATATTATTTTATATCAAAATATTGTTATTTCGTTATTGGCCTTGATAAATTTACTTGCATTTAAATTTTTTTCCTTTACTTAGCGGTCGGGGGTTTTTTTAATTTTATTTTTTCAAATACCGTGACTTCTTAAATAGTTTACTACAATGTAATAGGTATATCCAAAACCTTAGCAACCACAGCAACGCGTGGCCGAGTCTGCTAGTAATTATATATTAAAAAACTATCAAGACATAAATATAATATTTAATAAAACGACTTACCATTCTTGTACCAGCTGTTTCAAGCCTGAGATGTCCACCAACTGAGGCCACTATATCAATTCGGGTTACGATGATGTTGAAAGTGAAAGGTCGGAGCCCACAAGTAACAATATCGCAACCCGAATGGAATAACCAGATTCGGGTATGGGGGACTATTGAGCAATGTATGTAATTCATAGCGGTTTTACCAAATTCCTTGTGACACTTCGAACACCTACTCTTGGAGACTGTTAAAGGAACACGATCGTGAAGGATATACTCTCATTTCGAAGCTATTTCACACTTTGACGGCTTGTTGGTCCAGTGGTTAGATACCCTGACGTTGAACCTAAAAGATTGGGTTCTATTTCCACAACACAAGATATTTAAACCTCTAATGAGGTAGAGGTTTTTTAAATAGATACTAACATACTTATATATTTAAAGAATGTGACACACTGTGTGTTATAAGCTGCCAATCGGAAATCTATATACCAATTATCATGGCTGTAAGCATATGTAACACCGTTTTACGCATTTAGGGATTGCATTGAAACACAAATAAATCCTTATCCTTAATGCTCACCTACATTACCTAAATAAGGAAGATTTGTTCTAATATCCAACATTCTACATCGTTAGTTAGATAGTTTCGGCTGTTCTAATAAACAAACAGAAATAACAACTACAATAACAAATTATTTTATATATTATATACCTCTATATAAACCTGTCCCATTGGTTGACCGCTCCGACCGTGCGAAACTACTTAGCCAATTTTTATAAAATGGTGAATATTATGAGATCTTAGGCCTTAGAATAGATTTTATTTCAAAAATAATAATAATTTTGTTATTGCCTAATTTATCATTATCATGAATTTCTTTAATGCTGTCCAGCCTTCGTCTTATAAAACATCTGAATCCCTCTGCAACCTGTGACCGATGCAGCCCTTGATACACATAGGTACCTATACAGAGACTTGAATTTTTATAACACTAAAATCAAACACGTTCAATATTTTTTGAGAAGAAACTCTAAGCTTTTTTTTACATTTTATTTTTAAACATCAAAATTTTCTTAAATTTAATTAAATTGTTGAATAACTTATGTTAATCTCTATAAAATGCATGTTCTTCTTACTTTCATGACTATATAGGGTAAATATAATATCCTAAACCATTCTGAGTTACTGCCTTAATTAAACATGACAAAGAATATCAAAAGATTCTAACTATCTTTTATAAGCTTTTTATATCTTATCTTTTATGTAGCTAAATCAAAACAATGTAATCTTACACTTAAGAATTCCAAGAAAGTATCTAACTTGAATACATTTAACTTTATTACTATGTATCGTTTGAAACATGCCTTGTTTTAAATATGAATAAAATAAATAGTAAAAAATGTTACAAAGTACTTTTATGTAAACGTGACGAAAAGCGCTGTGAAGACCAATACTGTGGTTATTCAAACGTGACCAACATTTTACTAATTAAATCCATATTTATTTGTACATACATACATATATATAATATTTTTGTACATGTGTTCCTATGTGTGTGTGAGTCCATAAGGAATAAGTTTAGGTCTGTGTTTTATTTGGTGCCTGGATAGCCAAAATCACAATTGGTCCAAATGGTGGCGCTGTTGGGTACAATTACAATTCATATATATATATATATATATATATATATATATATATATATATATATATATAAAACATACATAGTTATTCTCACGATGCCACAAGTATATTTAAATGAACTATGTATGTACTCGTATGGTGTATAAATAAACATCTTAAGGTTAACGTATAACTATGAAATTGTATAAATTGTGAATTGTGAATTATAAAATTTTACTAAATTTACTAAATTGGGTTGTATGTACCATGCTCTTATGTCTATGTGTAATTAATATAATATGTAATAATGTCTAATAGTGTCTACGTGTAATCATGTGTTTAATAAGTGTTTTAAACTAGCTACAGAGTTGGGTTTTATTACAAACATAAATTATGAACCAATCAATAATTAATATAATTTTTTGTATCATAGTATGGTACTATATTATGTATTTTAATCAGCGCAGCCCAAACTGCTGGATCTAGACTTAAATATTAGCGCAAAATGGAATTTGAGTTTTATTTTAATAAAATTTCTAATAGGGAAAAATTAAAGCTAATAAAATCAGTCAATTTGAAGATTTTTATTATCGCTCTTCTTTATTTCTAATGAAGATTTTTATGATTTCGTATTTTAAGATAGAGTAGTATTCAATATGCCTGTGTCCAAAAGAGTTTAACTATTTGTGGGTAATAAGTGGGCGAAGTCATTGACCGGATCACTTCTAAGTTCTAACTCTGTATTTCTTTAGTATGCAAGTGTCCATAAACTCGTGTTTTAGATAAAATCGTCCTTGGTGAAACAATGGCTCTTATAACACGAAGTTAATTGCATTAAACAACTGTACCCACAACTTGTTTGTTTAGTTCTCGTAGTTTCTCGACTGCGAATGAATTAATTATAATTTGATTTGTATTTATTAATAAATAAAGAAGTTAAATGGTTTTGAAGTAGTAGGTGAGAATCTGTTTTTGTTTATCTCGATGGCACGATGTCTATATTGCGTCAATATGTTTATATTGTGATATGTTAAACTTCGAAATGTCGATATCATATAAGTTTTATTTGTTTATGGAACCTATGACAATACCTAACATTTTTGAAAAAATTTTGAAAGATTTTTTTTTCTACATTTAGTAGAAGGCGTGAAAGTTCCCAAGAATGATCTTGAATCAAAAGTGGAGCTCTCTGAGGAAAACCTTAAGTTACCATCATGTAAATTATTTAATAAATATAATAAATGTCTGTCTGTAACATTGACACTGAAAAGTATCTCAGTGTCGGGATGACAATAATGTTCGCGATTATCTCTTTAAATTGATCTCGTCTCGCTGCAGATGAATCGGATGTGAGTCTGTGGGACTCTGAGAATTTGTTAGTTTTGTAAGAATTGTTTGTTTGTTTCTTGTCCCGTAAACGATAAGTTTTTCTGATTAGATAGACCGGTGTCTTATCATAGTACTTCTAATCATATCATATATATTTTTTAATGTTTTAACTTACTTGCCGTTATGATTAATCGATGCCGCAGTGCCGCTGATGGTTGCGATGTCTGTTTTTTCCTTGGAGTTCATTTTCCTGGAAAAATTTTTTTGTTATTATTTATATTTTTATTTATTTATTGACAGTATTTATTTTGTTAATAATAATATCATATTTAAACCGCAATACTTATATTTTTATAGTGTTAAAGATTATTGAAGTTCTAAAAAAATATATTTTAGGGTAATTTATTTTTGTAATAAATTTTACTTCCATTTTTTACGTACATACATACTATATATATTAAACATATATTATGGAGAGATTATTTTAACAAATCTTAAGATTTCAACATTTCTCAGAGTATTACACAAGTATTACCGTAAAAACACGAATTGGTTGAATATGTGTATTTTTATATTTATTCCGTGTTATTCATGTAAGTAGTAAATAGATTTAGTAAATAAACATCGTCATTGAGATAATTATAACTAGCATTTATTAATAATATAGCAGCAACTTTTATAACTTAAATGCTGAAAAATTATTATTTTAATTAATTAACGCATGAGCTGATAATTAAGTTAATGATAGTTTGTAAAAACTATTAATTTTTTTATTGACGTATTTTGTTGTGATTTCGCCTTGATTTGTTCCTCAAGCGTAACTAATCTCACAGTAGGTAAGTTGCAGACGCCTGCGCGCGCGGTGCGGTGTCTAGATTCTAAGTACTATTGTTATAAAACGAAGGTCCGTCCGTCCGTCTGTATGTTACCCTTCCTCTCACAACACAAATATATAAAAACGGCGTTCGGTAATTGTCACGGTGGTGTCACAGTCCGACACGTGTCAATGCAACACGTGTCGCGTCGCTTGAGTCTCTTTTATATGACATGTTTAAGACGAGAGGAAAATAGCCACGGCCGCAAGCACCAGTTTACATGATATTTATTTAAAGTTTATTTCTACCTAATACTAGCATCACATATTATAATGGTATCAACAGATATTATAAGAATTAAACATTGTTGTTTGATTGTTGTCATTAAAATGTCCTTATTTTTGCCTAATTAATATTTAATAAGAGGATCATGTTACCTTGTTACTAAATGTCATAATCTTACTAAAGGTTGTTGTTGTTGTTTTCTGTACCAAAGGTTGTCCTAGAAATTATGTGTTATTTCTAACGAGATAAGGACGTAATAACTAGAAGATACAGTTATATTTTATTAAAATTGTTTTAATAATTGTTATAAGACCAAAAAAGGTTACAAAACCAATTTTGTAGATATTCTATGACATGTAACACACACAGACACACACTCGCAGAACTCCCAAATTATCAGTTTAATGGGATAACAATTATCTTTCTTTATTTTAAATTTACAAAGATTATTCCTAATCCTTATTTAAAAAACAAAATCCAACAGATATATCAAATAGTCAATAGTTTGCCTTATACTACATAGTTTTTAAAGCTGTTATACATTTAATAAAGAATTTCACAACCATTCATACGACGGCCCAAATTATGAAGACAGTACTTCAAGCAGTCGTACAGTCCGGGACGAATCGTCGTATAATTTGTATTATCTCACACAGATATGATCATTATACATCCACACAACCCTGGCCGTGTAAGTGGACATTTCCTTCATTTAACCTCACAGCTCAAGCAGTGCGTCCTTGTCACTCCACATTTCACTAAAACCAGTTTTCTCTCTAAACATTTTATTTTAGAATTATAATAAACATATAAATAAATCATACATAGTATATTCTTCATTGACCTTGACATACCTTCTCTGTCAGGCGATTGTTTTTCTAAAACAATATGAATACGTGTTAATCAGAGACGGTTTAGATGAATTGATTTAAAATATTCAAATCAAACAATAAGTAATAAATTGTCCGCTAATCATGAAACTGTGTTTAACAACGTGATCATTTTTATTGCATTCCAAAACAAAGTTGAAGTATAAGGAAATTGAAGACGAAATATTTCAAGTTATATCGAATGAATTAGCATAGCCTTCGACTAACACATAAACAGATATATCTGTATATATAGATATACGATAATAATAATAATAATAGCCGTGTGGCACCGGCAGAGTAGTGCCAACCCTTGCAAACCCGTGGGTGTCGTACAAGGCGACTAGGGGCCGCGGGAGAGAGCTACTCACACCTCTTTGCTCCCTCAAATCAAGGCAGCTGACCTTTCATACAGCCTCCTCGAGGGACCTGAGTAGACCCCGAGTGAAGGAATTACCACTCTCTAACTTTCACAATGGAGCGGTAAACAAGTAAAGTACTTTTAGGATAGATTCCCGGGTACAATCGCCGGGGCAACGTCTGGAGCTGGCGCTGGACGTGACACCATGTGGACCGCTATTGGCTCTTTGTTGGACAGGCGGGCAAGAGCCGGGGAACCCGAAGTTACTACAGCTGAAAACAACGGGGATGCTGATGATATTTTGCGAGACAGGGTAACTACTCCCACTAGTCTTGCCGAAGTACATCGGAGGGGACCATGACACGTTCTGCCAAAGAAGATGATAGAAGAATGGTCTCAAATAGAATTAGAAGAGCTGATGTTTTGTTACTACAGAGCCAAAGCTGATGGGCCTGGCTATATCAAAAGACTTTTTAAACTTTTTACAGAAAGAAATTCTACAAATTTAAAAATAAAAAATATATGGTACAAGTGCATTACCATACCAAGCACGCAGTATAATAAAACGCAAATTCCTCTCTTTAGAATTTATAGATAAAATCATACTTAAAGCAGTAAGACCAAATAACGATTCATCTGACGCACTGGTACAAAGATAAACTTACCAAACTTAAATAAGAACATAACTAGTATATTGTCAAATGTCACACCTACACCAGAAACAAACCCGCAAATACCGGACCAGTCTCATTCAACACAAAATTGTACTGATAAGGTAGTACTATCAATTATAACAGATATTTGCAAACTCCCGCTAAAACAAAAGAAATACCTGTTGCCGATAGAAAATGTTTACCCAAACCAAAATTTAATAATGATTCCATTTCTAATTTAAATAAAATCAACAATTATTTTCCAACCTCTTAACCATGGAAATAAAGTTTTAAAAATAAATTACAGAACGTTAGAATAGAGCTTAACCTAAAGAAGTCACTTATTGTCAAGCAACAAACACCTACACGGGTTCCTTCAAAGGAAGCAATAGGATAGATGTCCAGAAGTCCATCATTGTTCTCTACTCCTATAACTTACAATAAAGATGCAACTTGGCTTGATGATATTGAAAGTAAGTCAAAAGATTTAGAAGAGTACAAATTTGAACTAATAGATAAAGTAATGCTCACTAAAGCTATTAGGAAGATACCTAATGGGAAAACCCCTAGAATAGATAAAGTGCAAAACTATTACATAAAATACTTTACAGACACTCACGAACACATAATTGGATTCTATAATAGAATCATACATAGAACAAAACAATTAGAAGACTGGTTTACAACAGGAAAAGTTATTTTAATCCCGAAAAATCAAAGTACGCAAGAACCTCAAAACTGGCGCCCTATAGCTTGCCTCCAAACTATGTTCAAACTTTTAAATTTCATTACCTAACGAATTTTATGCACATTGTGAATATAACAAAATAATAGAACCGGAATAAAGAGGCTGTAGACGTAGCTTTAGGGATTGCAAGAATCATGTTATGATTTACAAAGTTTTATTGGAAGACGAACATCAGGTGCAAAAAAATCTTAGTATAGATTGGATAGATTACTGGAAAGCATTTGACAGTATTTCTCACGAATGTTTATTAAAAATAATGTCCAAGACCAGAAGATTATCGTGCTCAGCTCGAGCAGAAACAAAACTTCAACTAAATATAATAATAATGATGCATAATTAAAAAGATATATACATTTTTTGGTGAACTGATAGCGAACGACAAAGAGGGTTTTAAAATAAAACAAAAAAAATACGTCGTGTTTGGTTAAATTTAGTTTCACTGTGTGTAAAAATTCAAATAACATTTTCAAGGAAACATAATACACTTTGAAATGGAACTATTTTGGCGGATTTAACCTGTACTGTATTTATAATGGAATCTCATTCATGTTTCAAATGCCTAGCAGGCACCGTGTAACGTGATCAATGAGATGTGTAAAGATGATAACCTGATATATATTTCCGGAAGAAATTTATCTACTTTATGTGAATTTTACCAAAAAAAATAAATAGTAAACATGTAATATTAAATCAGTAAACAAATAATGTGTTTAATTACTAGACTAAATGACTCATAATGTGAACTCAAACTGTGAACGTAAGATAATTATATTCCTGATGTTCAGTTTCATGTCGCTACTCGCTACCAGTAATGACACCTTTTAGCTTCGGAGAAAAAAAAACTCATTCTCACCGATACAACAAACCTGATTCAATAATATAATTTTTTGTGACCACTAAAACGCGTTTTGAATAATATTTTTGATCAATAAAATTTTTGATAACCTATCCTATCATACCAATGTGTCATATATGATAGGATTATACTAAAGAAGTATATAATATATTAAAACTAGACTCGCCCGGCGACTTCTTTCTCATTTTAATACATCCAACAGCGCATAAAAGTTTCCTGGCAAAAACGAATCGCGAAAAACATTACAAACAAACACACAGATATTTATATAAAGGCTCAAAATATAATATTATGTGACACCGTGGTTATATGAATATTGTTTTATTAAAAGGATATAATTTATCTCAACAAATCTCCCATTTAAAAGAAGCTGAGCTCCATATGAGTATAGTAACAAAGATAAACATAAAGATCTTAATATTGGCACCAGATTAGTTTTAACACTGTTTGCATTAATGTAATATGCAATTTTAAAACCTGTTTCAACCAAAACATAACCTAATTCATAAATATAAACCTATCAGTATGTGGATATAGTTGCGGTGGTCAGAAGTCAGAAATACATTTTTATATACCTACCGAATTATTTATAATTAATTGGCCTCCTCTTGCAGGCAGCCTCTATACAACAATCCCAACAACATTTGTTCTACGACTTTATACAAATCTTGATTAACAACACAAAAAAAATAAAAGAAAACATTTTTGCTCCCTCTTTCACATTTTTGTAAAAAAATAAAAAAAAATATAACAAAAAGATTGCACCCCCCTTTACTCTGTATTTTGTAAGAAGTTCTAAAAAGGTCAACGCCCTGGCGCCAACCATACGCTCAGAGTTATTACCAATTCTGAGGCAAAAAATAAGTTTTGTATGGGAAAAGTTAATTTTTAAAAATTATTAATTTAAAAAAGTCGTAGAAAATGTGGTTAGGCTTGATGTAGAGAGGCTGCCTGCAAGAGGTCGCCAACTAATTACAAATAGCCCTGTAAAATAAATAGGAAACCTGCATCACTAACGTAATAACAAAAACAGTAGATATTGCTATTACTTATATACATAAAACATATATATAGTCAGATTTAAGTTATAGTAATAACTTATACTTTGACTATAAATATGTTTTTGATATATAATATTTTAGTTGATATATCTCTAAAATACCAAGAAAGGTTTATTTTATCTGGAAAATACTTTAGAATCATATTTTTCCTTCCGAAATGCAACCTACTTAATGGGTTTTAAAAGGTCGTTCACCCAAAATGGAAGTGGCGAGAAACAATTATATTCATCAAATTTATATATTTTTTTGATAAATGACAAAAAAATAATTGTGTAATTTTTACTGAATCCAACAAAGAGTAAAAATGAACTTTACTACTATCATTAAATCCTTTAAGCCTACAGAATGTTTCTGTCCATATCAATATCACGTTAATACATCTTGAAGAGGACAGACAATCCTTGAGTAGAAATATTAAGACACAATAATTGAATGACATGATCGACTTGACCGGACACTTCAGATGCACACGACAATTTATATTCTACTTAATAATAAATTACAATTAATTATGTTAGTGTTTTTCAGCCTTTAATAAAATAAATAAGAAAGCGCACATTTAAGTTTAAAATGAGGCCTCTCTAATAGTTTTAAAGCAAGTGGGTCCAATGAAATAGTTGATTCAAAAATCGGATGAAGTAAAAAGTATTTACAGTTAGTAACGACAATCAGTTTTTCCTTGTGCTAAATTAAGTACCTACCTATGTAATATTCTTCGGTACGTCAAATCTTAAAACGAGTTTTAATAGTAATACTTTTTTAGTGGTTCGTAATCTTAACATTTAACATTATTACAAAATATATAATAGATTTAGATTATAATATTTTTTTTAGATTATGTCTATAATAAACCAGTTTAGGATGGTATACAATGTATTTACAACTTATACATATGATTTGCTACTAGATTTTAATGAATACGGAAGTGACAAATGATGCTATTGATCATTGTTATATCCTCGATAATAGAACAGTTGCAGTAAACAAATAAGTGTGGTTTGTTTGTTTGTCATTGTGTCCGCATTCTGCATCATTGACTCTGTTGAGACTACGTATTAATAGACGTACGTGTCTAAGTAACAAAATATTGTTACTTGTGTACTAAGATCTAGGTATGTCTTAAGATACTTAAAAATAAACAATTTAAAATAAGATGAAAGATTAAAATTCAAATACACAAGGTTATAATAAAGAACCGGGTACGATAAGACGTTTCCCTAATTCATGCGAGATCCATAACTGATCTGGATCACATTATTCCATTTAATTAAAGTAAAGAGAAGTACTTACTGCTTGCCCATATACTTTGATTGATTGATTGATTGATATTTGATTTTGATGACATAGAACTTTAATTACCAAACACGTTATCAGTGGAAAATATATTATATTCTGAAGTAATACATTATATTACCTAAAATTCTCGTTACATTTAAAAGATAACGGTGCTGATATAATCCAACATACATTTAAAATATGTTTATCACACTTCTCAAACAGCATTGATCCCGATTCTATGTAGAAAAACAATCGACTATTTTCTTTCTTAATTTATTTGATGTATTCAAAAACTTTGATAAAGCTATTATGATTGTCAAATATCACCCAAACAACTATAATGTGTATTATATTCAATTAAATAGATATTAAATTGTAATTAAGTTTTTCGATCTGAATAAAATTAATTTGTTAATTATGTTAGCGTTTATAAATTGTTTAATAAATTACGAGAATATTTGGGGAATTTATAAAAAAACCACAATATTTTTTTTTTTGTTATGGCATAGAATATTCTTAATGATGGAACATTTTAGGTGACATGACATCACAATACCATAGTGTGTCACCGGCTTAATGTCACTCGGCCAAACTGAAGATAGCTCTGATCTTTGCTGATCAGATCTATAATGAGTGGCAGCTCTTTGTAACCTGCATAACCATTACTTGGAACCTCACATAAATGTTGGATTCTTGAGTTTATAATTTTGATTTTAAACTTAAATCTCGTTGATATTAATAAAAAGTAAGGTCTTGATTTTTCAACATCTACTTCAAATCTTTGGCCATAGATAACTGGTCAATTTGTTTTCTTTTTCTTAACAATAAGAGTTTTGGAATTCACATCTAAATATGCATTGAAAGGATGTATAAAATCGTAAATGTTTGATGATAGGAGAAACGATTATTTTCTATTTTGTTTTTGGATACAAAACTTTCCGTATTGCGGCAACTAATGGAGTATTATAAGGTATTGAAGCCGCGGGATCAGACGCAAGACGACGACAAAAGTTATTTTTTTCTAGTTCCAATATTTATTTAGACTGACTTCTCATTAGATTAGGAGTAGTTGTTATACGAGTATCTCGATACCAAAAAGCCAAAAACAATAAATATTTTAATAATGTATCATTGAATTCAATTTAAATAAATTAGCATATAATACAGTAATAGGTATGTACTAATGTCAATAGAAAAGAATACGCGGAATACAAATCTAATGTAAACATGTTCTTGTTATTATTATATATGTATATTATAAACTCAAAATCTCCTTAACACACAATTTCAGGCCGTGGCACAACAAACAACGATTTGAGAAAATCTTGTTATTAAATGATTGAGAAAATATTGAATTGAGGCTATGTAAGCGATATGTTCAACCGCATTTAACTATCGTCCCTGCGTTTACGTTACGTATAAAATACTATAATAATTCCATAACGTATAAATCATATAGGTAGTATAGTATATAAAGTAAATACACATGTCATCTTTAAATTATGAAATACATATAAGACCGGTGACAGAAGTCTGTGAGGACTCTGAAGCAGTAGATTGATGCGATTGATAAAATATGAAATAGATGAAATGAATGTGACTGCTATTATATGCTTCTTTAAAATTATAACTTCTTATATTATATAAAAGACCTCTAAATCGTAAGTTGTAATAAAAAATCTAACCTTGAAGAAACGCCGTGTTTTTTCCTGTTATTGAAACCATTTTTTGTCATTAATTTTATGCCGCGGTTTACCTATAGGTAGGTAGGTACTATACGGAATCCAGTTTTAACAATCTCGTAATAAGTCCTATAATTTTCATTCGTATGTCGGTTTGGTGCAATTTGCTAATTGATAATAAGTGTTTAGGGTACCTCATATACCTACTCCTCGTAAGTGAAGACTGAATTTTATTATACTTGTTTTTTGAAGGTTTCATAATAGACAAGATAGTTAGACATCCCAAGACGATCTGAAAGACTGTGGTCGAAG
This sequence comes from Napeogenes inachia, assembly GCA_959347355.1. Taxonomy (NCBI): domain Eukaryota; kingdom Metazoa; phylum Arthropoda; class Insecta; order Lepidoptera; family Nymphalidae; genus Napeogenes; species Napeogenes inachia. The sequence goes on along the minus strand of OY365800.1, from coordinate 1,608,374 downwards.
CCTTTAGTTCTTTTGTCACAAAAATGAAACTCAGTAACTCTTGTAAGATGAATCTGACCCGGATGAAGACAAATTTAAAATTTTTGGACCAGTTACGCATCTTCTTTAGAGCTGTCACACTTTATCATTTTGCTATTTGTAAAGCTGTTCGTGCATATTTTTTGGAGGATGTTTCTTCAGCATACGGCTAAATTCATTTTCTCGAACATCTCTAATATTTCCGAATGTTTTAAAAATGGCTCCATAATCACTTTGTGCCTACTAATCACCGCCTTCCTAATTTCTTTAACCAACCTTATTGTATATTATATTGTAATATCGAAGACTAATAATTATGTGAAGTAACGGGAAATCGATAGACTTCAATTATTAAAACTGAATAAATCGATAGAAGATTGGAAAATATTTAACCTGTTCAAAATTTTATTTAGTTATTTTTCTTAAAAAATATAGGTCTCTATAAATCTGATCAAACTAGTTAAAAAAATATATTTTTCGATAAATACCTGTTAAACTTTCATTTAATAAAATTGGTCTTTTTTATATTAGCTGAAGAAATGTAGTAATATTTATTCAGCCGATACTTTATTTTCAAGAACAAATTCAGATTCGTTCCAACTAAGTTAACTCTACTCACTATCGCTCGTAATTTGCTCCTTACAATGTTGTATTATGTATTTTATATAACCAGAAGTACGTAATATACATTTAGGCATATAGTAAATATGCCGGTTGTATCAAAAGTTAGGTGTGGGAACCCTCGAGTCCAAAAAACTCTTACTAAATATGCAGCTTAATCGCTTTAAACAGGAAGGCGTAATAACAAAATATTCTGGAGACATAATCCTCTTACTAAAGTATTTATCTACTATCGGATTAATTAAAAAATAATAAATTTCTCAGCTTAAGGATTTATATTTTCTTCTATTTATTGTAAATAATATTTAATTCCACGTCTCGGCAAAAAACTCGTTATACAAGTATTAAATCTTTAGCGCTATAGGTATTATATTATATATATTTTTTTTATTTTGAGATCCGAGTTAGGTAGCTCGTAATAGGCATGGGAATATGTACCGACTGACATTTATATTTATATATATAATATTATTCATATATGGTATAAATATTGACGTCATTATATACGTATTACTATCAATACATAAGTGTATTTTTGACAGTACCTACAGTTTTTTGACATAATGATTTGTTCTCGGGTTATTGTGTATGTATGATTCAAACTAGATTTATTATGAGTTTTTTATGTTTTCATCTGTTCACGAGTGACGAATGTTAAAAGTGAAATATATTAAAATATATATGTTGACTAAGGTTATAAACTACCACATTTTATCCATAAGAATACTGCATATTTTAAATGCAATGATTTTAGTTTAAGCCAATAAATAAAAATCTAAAACATTGTATTCGTTGACTGTCTGTAACACTAGTTGGTGAGCAGTGCCGGGTAACTTCCAAGTGAAGGTACTTACGAAATCAAGTCCGACCTTTATTAGTGCCTACCGTTTGAACAATGTACAAGAGCCAAGATAAGATTTAGAATTGTTGATACTTAAGGACTTTTACTGGATATTATACGTTTAAATAAACTATACTTTTTAAGTCATTATTTTAGAAGTGGACTTAATTTTTATTATAAAGAATATTATAAAGAAAAACGTATATTAGGTTTTTTCCCGTGTTTCGATGAAACGGTGAAATTCTTTAGTTGTATGTTGTATTCACACGTTCGATTTATATATGAGTTAGAGATAAAAATAGCCTACAATATCACCTACACATAAGATATCTTCCTGAAGGATTAAAAATATTACAAGAACTTTCAGAAATCAATATGCACCTTAATAACCTGCGGAAGTAATTTAAAACAAATGCGTAAAAGAATAAACTCTGTACCTGCTTCGCTTATAGATTTGAAATAATTTTAAAAACCTTTTTATTGTTGTTTAAATATTACATAGTGTTTATTTCCTTCATTAAGCTTTAGAACATACCGAACAACTAGGAACTTATTATGACGACTGTTCAAGGCGACGATTGTTTTATTCTGTTTATTGAAATCAAAACTATTTTTCCTCACAAATATAGATGGACGGTATCGGTAATTTAAAATGATATTTATTTTGTACGTTTGTATAAACAAAGATTTTATCCGCCGTCTTCAATGGTTTAAAGAGTGCTTTAATATTTGCAATAATTCGGTCGATGACTCCAATAACGGGTACTCAATACTAAATATGTATGTCTTAACAATATTTAACATATTAAAGCAAATTCAAAAAATAAACCATAAATTCATCTCTCTTTAACTATCAAATAGGTAGTAAATAATATAAGATAACGTAAAAAATAAGACATTAAAAATCGCACACCAAAAAAGATTTTAAACATTTATTAATTATTTAAGTAAATTATTTTCGCAATGCCTACATCTAAATAATATACAAATATTTACTTGCCTCATATATTCGCAATGGAGCCTCTTGCGCGTATCAGAAGCGCGCGCTCGCCGCAGACTGTTGACGGATTTGAAGTCGCTTGCTCTCAGCGTCCAAGCTGTGCAACGGACTGACGAAGATTCGTCATGAAATATTCTGTGCGGTGATAAGACGCATATTAAACGTATCTTTAAACGCGCCAATTTCCCTCCGCTTTTAAAATGTATAGTGCGTATATGTCATCTGTGACATATTTTAACATAACGTATTATGTATCTCAGGTATTGTTTATATTTATCTTTTTTTTTTGTCGTGTCCAGTTAGTCATAAAATATAGTATATATTTTTTTATAAGGGGTGCATTCAATATTTTTTTCTAAGTAAAACAGTTCATAAAACAGGCATCAACTAAATTTACCGACTAACATTTGTATAATAGTAACGATACTCATATAATAAAATTTTAATGAGTCAAAACCTCTATAACCAATAGTCATTTAAAAAATATATATACATGTGTTCACTCCATTTATTTGTTTGTTTGGTTTTTTGCGCATTACGTGTAAACAACTGGCCAGTATTTTATGAAGTTGGGATAAGTTATGTTATTGTCCCGATCAAGAAGTGCAAACAGATATCGTGTGCATCCCCGGGGTGCAGGCGTAGTCTCTGGCAGCAGGTAGTTTTGTTTTAATAACATTAGTTTTGTGTACTTTTTCGTACGTTTTATTTACAAGTAATTTTAAAATAAGAAATGTAAAGGTAAACTATAAGTAATATATTTCACCATGTTATCTAATTATGACGATAATAATAATATCGACGCGTATGACTTCAACTCTCATCTGTCCAACTCTACCTGCAGTAGGTAGGTAGTAGGTAGTAGGTAGTAGGTAGTAGGTAGTAGGTAGTAGGTAGTAGGTACTTACACGGTACACCTACGAGAACTACGACTATGTAATATTTGAAACGTCGACAATTATTATTAGTTATGTCTAAAGACAGAATGAAGAGTTTGAATGAAGTTTTTATTTTTAGTAGGAATATGTACTTATATTAATATTTTCTGTTACTTATTTCAATAATTTTAAGCAATTTAAAAAAATATATGTTACTATGGCTACTAAAAAGTATCATAAAGCTTTTTTTTGTTTAAATTGTTGTTGTCTTGGGCGAACTAATCTTTGAAACTATAGGATTGTAAACATCCTAAAAAATAAATATTACTAAGTAAGTATTGTTGAGTTTCAGGTTCGATCAGTATTTTAAGGTAAAGTGATGAAAATGTATCGCTCTTGTGTGGTCTACTCGGACGGAATCGCAGCTATAGCTAGTTTCCAATATAACTGTTTCTCTTTTTTCCCCTCAACTGGTTGCTCAGCAACATCAAGACTAATTCGATCGATCTATTTCTAAACACTGCATCTCAATTTCTAAATTCCATTTATTGAGATAAACATACCTAAACCAAACAGGTACCGAGGCGGCTTATTATATTAACGTGTGTGATAACCGATAACACATAATAATAACTTAAATTTTAAACCTATAACTTCTGTTTATTAATGGAATTAAAATTAAATTAATCCAGTCCAAAGTCCAGAAGTGTTATATTAATGTTTTTAATTATTTTTCTTGCTATATTTTCGGTTATATTTTATTATTTTTATATCAATTTAATTTTTGTTTTCTAAGTTGATTAAATGATAATACTGTACTTATTATTTAAATTATATTACAGAGAAATATTAATTTACTTAATGATACTGCTAGTATTGCCATCACGTGAAAAAACAGAACAGAACAGTTTTTACTACCCCCTGAGTGAATATTCTCAGAATGCTGAAAATCAAGTGAAAGCTTCCAATCTAAATTTCAACTCCCAAACTAAAAGTTATTAACTTTGCGGCTTTAACCAGTCAATTTGAACAAGTCTTTTAATATAAACATATAATTTATCAATATAAGCTGGTGTGTTGATGCTACAACAAGTACACAAATAAAATAAAATACACGTTTGAATCGTTGAAAAACCGTTGCAGCCCGTTTAATAAATTTTTCAACCAAACTAAATCAGGAATAATTTAATAGTGTTTCCTCAACTACATTTAATGTATACTTGTTACAAATATTTATAAGTGTGGGGAGGCTGTAGGCTGTAGCCAACAATCAATCAGTGATAACAGAGAGCTTGCCGCGTCTAGACGGCTGGAGTGCAACGTGGATTGAGTGTTTGAAATTGGACGTTGCACGGCTAAACATGTATGTTTAGCCGTGCTTAGCTTATTACAATTATAAATAAATATACATTAAAAACTATTAGCATCGACATAACTTGTCCTGCGACCTATGGAACGTGCATGAAGTGCCTGCTTACAAAGATACGTTTTATAATGTGATAAAGGTTTTTCATTGATTCTTTAATATGTATCTTGATTATTTACTTGAAAGTGAGTCCGTACCTGACCATCAACAAATGTCGCTTTGGAAGGTTGGTATTATCTTGATAATTTCAATCATCAGTTATTTATTTACATATATATACATATATTATTCTGTAACTGGATCTTATTGTCATCATTGACTAGGCTCCCTAAATGTCAAGTTCAGAATATTAAACAATCAAACTTACAGACCGGTAAAATACTGAAAATACACATTATTGAAAAAAGATATCTGTGTCTGTATGTATATAGATAGGATTTCTTTAACACTTTAAATTCATATATCTTTTGATATTTTAAAGTGTGAAGAGGATGCAATAAAAGTTGAAAACTAAATGTTATTCAGAGTGACGCTCAATTTTTATGTATAAAAGTTATTTAAATTGGCTATATAATTTTTATGTGTTGCGTACACAATAATTATAATAATAACGTGAAGACAATTACAATATATTCCTGAAAACCGCATTCAAATTGGTTGAGCCGTTTTTGAGATTAGCATGCACAAAATATAGACATACAGACATACATACAGAAAGTCAAAATAAAACCATTGTTTTGGGTTCTCTTTCTCTTATAAAGGCGCCCCATAATGTTTTTTTTAATAATTTCCATGTACAGATCTAGATCAGTGAAAATTTTATTATATGTATAGATTATTATGTTAATATGTTTTTATTAGTATGCGTAGAGTATACTCATATATAATAAAGTTCCAGAAGATATCTTAGATCTTCTTTTTCTTAGTTTGAAATCTAAAATTAAAAGTATATTAATTAATAAATCTTATAACATTCAAGAATTTTTGGTAGTTGAGAACGTACTCAACGTGGGTTGTGGACTCGTTTGGAGGCCTGACGTTATAATTATAAGTCAAACATTGTTAAATATTATTTTAAAAGTGCAACTGTTCAATTTCTGGCCAGGTCTTTTAAACAGAACACCAGTCCGAGGCACCACCGCCTTAGCTTATTTAGTTACTGACTGTACTGACGTTTATGTAATAATTGACGACTCAAAGTGTCTACTTGAACATAAATATTTTGAGTTCGAAATAAATGTTTAGGCTACAGGTTCGGTTACAATCGTTTTATATTCTTTGGGTTTGCTTAGTTATTGTTGTTCTAGTTTACCTACCTGTTGTCTGTTTTGCGTACCTAAAACACGATCGCGCAAAATTGATTGAATAAAACTTCATTACATTTTATATGGTTAGGTAGTAAAAACCTCTGTAAAAAAATCTTATCAGAGGAAAACACAATAATTTTCGTAGACTAGACAGATTTGATGTTTTTGTACCCGTCTCTGATTTTATTTTAAATAGGTATACGTTACACTTATGAAACGTCAGAGTTTACTTGCACGGCTCCAAAGAGCAGGCCCCATTGAAAAGGACCGGCAAGAAGACAATGAAAACTCTTGTAACTTATCTATTTATACAAAAATATACATTACTAATTTATATTTATAAAAATATATTTATCAAAAAATAAAAAGAGTATATATAGGTCTATGTAAACAAAATTAGAATTCAAGTGTCGCCGACATAAAACTTCAATAACCACGGCACCAGGGTCGGATTATAATTACCTAGGTAATGATAAAAGGTTCTGAGATGTTTTAAAAAGACGATGATTTTGTAGGGAAGGTAAGTTAATATTAAAACATATTTTACAAAACTATTTAATACTCATAATTTAAATAAATTACCTTGTTTATTTTTTTATTATAATATCATCAAACACATCTTCCTGATATAACAAAAATTAAATAAAAAATTTAAAAAACCCCCGATATTAAAAGACGTTGCGTCGAGGGACCGTTGTACTTACGTTAACGATGGTGTCTATTTTACGAAGTTAATCATTGAGGACTTCGACTATACGATTCAATGTAGTAATTTCTTTATTTGCCTTGGTAATTTACTTGCATTTCATTTTTTTCCTTTATTAAGTGGTCTCCCAAAGCAAACGATTTCAATAAGTACATAATAATATTATTTTTATTCTTTTTAGAGTTCTTTTTGTATCAGGGTTTTTTTAATTTTTAATTTAATTTTAATTTCTGCTTTTTAAACTTATGTTACTGGTTTCTTAATTGTTCGTTTGTTTGAATTGAATAAGCTCCGAAACTACTAGACCGATTTAATAAAATCTTTTATCATTAGAATTCTACATTATTCCTAATGGACATAGGCTATATTTTATAATCATCATCATCATCGCTAATACCTATTATAAAAAGGAAAGATTTGATTGTTTGTTTGTTTAATAGGCTCCGAAACTACTCGACCGATTTACCTAATTAAATATTTTAAATTTAGTATCCTACATTAACCCTCTGATGAACATAGGTTATATTTAATACGAGAAAAAATAAGGATCCGCGTGAAAATTTCGACATGTAATAAATTATAAATGTATTAAGTAACACGATTCAAGACTTTTTCATAAAGAGTTATCTTTTTTTTAGAGTTAAAATGATTTACAATTACTAATAACACTATAATGAAGGGATTTATATTATCACTAGCTGTTGCTCGTGACTATTTATGACTAAGATCATAAGCCATATAAATATAATTTTACAGTCTACGTGGACGCAGTCATAGGTAACAGCTATCCCTAATAAAGTACTTTACCTGAGTGAATAAGTGTAAAAGCCTTTTGGGATACATAACAAGGCATAAATATAACAACATTTTTTTTCCTATATGGTGCGGAAACAGCTAAATATTGCATATAAGAACCTTTCACCAATAAAACGTCAAGACATTGGAGAAAACTGTTTCTTTTTCTAGAACCATCTCGACAAACATAGCTTTTGATTAAAAAAACCGCATTGAAATCCGTCCATGATTTTGGCCACTACATTGCCACAGACATACACACAGATACCCAGATACACAGATCGACAGGTCAAACTTATAACACAGCTCTTTTTAGTCGGGGATTTAAAGTAAAAGAAACACGGGCAAGGCAACTCGAACTTGTGACCCGTTCCGTTCCTCTGCTAACTGTGCTAGTCACATGTACCCTTATTAAGAAAATGTTCATTCTATATTTATTAAAAGTATTAAATTACAGTTACAGTTTAACATGGTTAAAGATGCTTATAGAAAATTACAATAATAAGTAATCAATAATGAAACCGAAATAATTTATAAATTATAATATATTTAGCGTATATTATCCTATAATTATCATAAGAATAATATCACGGGTATTACTTGTACGGAATCACAGGAACGCAGCCCAGCTCGATTACTCCTACGCTATGGATTACGCTGCTGTTTTTTTTTTATTTATTAATACTATTTATGTTATGATAACATTTATTTATTTAAATTTTTATTTTTACTATAAAAATAAATAAACATTGAGTTGTCTTACAACAAAAATTAGGTTTATGGTTTTCTGTTCCTTATCTTGTATAATTATGGAATTGCATTTGTTGAAAAAGATAGCGATTATTAAATAACAATTATTTAACTTTATATAAATAAAAAAAATATATATTTTTTTAAAAGAAGCCTTATAGATGTCACCACCGTCCCGGTAAAGACGATCACATACAGAATTCTTAACTCGCTGAGACGGACAGGATACGGTAGCTCAATTGGTAGAGCGGTGGGACGGTTTCCCAAAGGTCGCGGGTTCGAATCCCTGTCCTTGTCGGTTTTTTTCTCATTCTATGTACCATTATGTTTCCATGTTTCTTTCAAGGTACTTCCAAGGACTCAAGTTGTATAGAACTGTACATTTAGTCCTATTCCCTAGAGCACAGTGCCGTAAGACATCATGGACTAAAAGCCAGTAAACCACACACTGTAAACAGTAGGTTACTAAATATATCTATGTCTATATCATAGTCATATCTAGTACGTACCTATTGATTAGAACGGTTCTTTAAAGCCACACTTACGGAGTCGGATGTATTGAATTACAAACATATTCGTAAGTAATGAACAGTAATAATTACAAATAATATATCAAAGAAGTAAATAACACTTGCCTATTTTGTACAGGTACAGCCGCCGGTTGTTTCTTTTTTAGAGGAGCTCTTTTTAGTCTGGCAGACATGTCCAAAAATATTTAAGTTAATAAAAGAAATTCACTTAATAAATTTCCTTATACAATTACATTATTAAAAAAAACTGTTTCATTTAAACAATCTTCCATCAAGGCCAGTTTCGTGGCCACACTTATCAATAAAACAATAACTAGGTTAATGTTTTTTTGAACTGTCTTTGCTTATAGGTATATTACGGGGCAGTAATACGTATCTGATTTAACGTGAATATCTATAAACTTATAAAGCAGCAGCAGTTCGATTATCATAAATAATGAAAGCTTCATCATATACTAGATTTTCCAGAGGACAAAGAAGACAAACAAAATTATCAACAACGGTGTTTCAAGCCAGATATGTTGGATGGCACATTTGGCTAACTGTGATGTTTAATCGAAATAAATAATTGATCTTGCAAATTTACCAAGGGCAACGGTATCAACCGGACGAGAGTACGGTGTAGTATACGAGTGCTATAAATTATAATATACTGCAACAACAGATTCGACCGTCTTCTCTTTTCACAAAACACCCTTTATTTGAATCATTTCAAATAAACGAAACAGAAAAGAAAGGTTATACTTATGATCATTCATAAGTATATCAAAATATGTTTTCGTATTTAGTAAAACTCTTTACGGTAGGACCTCATATTACACCTAATTAAGCACTTTAATTTGTCTAACACGATGTTCTATCTGTAACGTTTCACGAAGTGTCATGGCTACTAAAATTTTCTCTGTACCAACATATTATACCCTTTTCTTTATAACCGGCCGTCTTACAAAAGTAACAAAACGATTAAATCAATGTTTTTGATATTATTTTTTTCAACGTATTTTAGTTGTTAGGCCCATCGGATATCTTAACTATCACTGATTGCGATAAATATTTGTAGGAACTGAAGAATTCCAAATGTTATTATACATCTTGTTTTATATGAACAATATTGTATAAATTATGAAATAAAATAAAAATACCCATAATAACAATATGTTTAAAATCGTTAATTCAACGTCTAGTTGATCGTTGCTGATCTCAAAGTAATAGGTTCAACGCTGCGACTGCTGTTCAGTCTCTCTGTGAATTCTCTGCGTCTGTTATTTATACCTATGATTGTAAAACCACGACATTGGTTTAAGTACTTATTATCTCATGTGAGAGTAGTATTTTTTTAACTATACTACAGTAGATAATAAAAGAAGGCATGACCATTTATCATTTTTTTATAAGTTTGATTCGATTGAAATAAATAGATACTGTAGACCACACTACAATACTATAAAAATAATTAATAGCACTTGAATAGTTTATGTTAGTCATTAATTATACGACGAGAGATGCATGATGTGAAACCTGATCACCTATGATAACCAACCTGATCACGTATGCTAACTAACCTGATCTGCTAGATAACAGTATACTGTTATCTAGATAGTATACTGTCAGCTAACTAACCTGATCACTTTTTTTAGTTTTTTTTAACATCTTGAACCCTTGATGGGTACACACCTCCAAACAGGGGATGAGGGAGACGGTTATGTGAGACTCCTACTCACTAAACCAGACGGTTGCCGCCGCCATCATAATGGGACACCACGGGATCGCTTTCGCACTTATCGCGACGCCCCGATGAACCACGGAGAGGGCACCCTGCAAAGCACCATACCTTTTTTGGGAAGGAGATCCTCTTCCCCCCATCCAAGCCTGCTACGTCTGAAGGGGGCCGAGACCCCCTTGCAACCAGTTCCATAAAATATTAAACGTTTAGGTCCATAAACGAGTCCCGCCAAAGTGCCCCAGATTAGAAGTTCTCATCCCTTCGAGTCCCTATCTGTGACTCAGAAGCAGGAGTTCTCGTCCAGGACCCGAGTCCAGAATCAAGTCCGGGTCCGTCGCCGTTGTCTCCTCGAGAGAAGACTACCGGTCAAGTACCCTAGAAGAACAGACTTTCGATACGACCCGGCGTACAGCGGCTCTGGTCAATCCACGCACCACACGCCGAGCCTCACTAAAGCCCGCTCAAGGCAGGGGGCCTAACGTCGAATCCGACAAGTCACACCCACCACGCTCAGACTACACATCACCAAGCGCAACTGTGACTGGCAACGCAACTGGCGTCGCACTCGGCAACGATCAATCCAGGCAACGTCCTGGCCCGTTTCTCAACCAAGCAATGTTTTGAAAATGCTTGGTAGAAAAAGGTTTCGACCCCTAACCAACGCAGACGATCTCTCCCCCAGCAAGAAAGAGACTGCAGCGCACCCTCCCATACAGCCAAGGTGCCACTCCACAGTCCACTCTGCTATCAGAGAAGTACCAGGAGCGACCCCGCAGCTAACCCCGGCAAATAGGACCTGCGTCCTCCCTCGACGTCGACCACCTTCGACGCCCGGACCATCTCACCGTCCAGAAGCGGCTAAGTCCGTGCTCGGCGGAAAGAGTTCCAATCTCCCACCCCGCAACAGCCACCCGGAAAGGTTACCCACCAGTGTCAGTCATGGACTGGGCACGAACCCTCCCTGGGCGACACCCACCGCGCCGGGTATTAGCCAACGGTTGATGTGAACCCGAAGGAACTCAGGGCGATATAGACATTAACCTGTCAAAGGACATAAAAGTCCTTAGTCTCACAACCATGTCTAGATTGTGTGCAAAATCTATTATTTGTAAAGAATAGGACACCTCTTGCAGACAGCATCTCTATATCAAGCCCAACATCATTTGTTCTACAGCTTTTTACAAATCTTGATGAGCAATACAAAAAAAAAGACACACATAAGGGGGGTCCACCCCCAGCTCTGCACCAACTGTTGCCAGCCTGGCCGCCTCCCCTTGCTGTTAAGAGAGTGTCATCTGAATAACAGTGTAAGCTCATGCGCGGGAGGAGAGGACATCGGAGCAGGATGAGGTTCACAAAACCCATCCAAGCACAGAACCCTGTGGAACCCCGCAGAGACATAGAATCCCCCCATAGACCAGTCGGTCGCCGTCCTCCCGCAAGCCCCCTCTCTCCTGCAGGTAAGCCCTTAATAGACGCCGGAGATAGGGAGCCACTCCATGGAACCGAAACGCCTCGACCACAGTCTCAAATGGCAAGGTGTTGAAGGCATTAGCGACGTCCAGCGATCCCGCTAGGACGACGTCCCCTTCAGATACAGCTTCTTGGGTCCCGTCTCTCAGAGACCTTCGGGCGTCGATCGTCGATCGACCCACCCTAAAGCCGCACTGAGCGTCAGAGAGACCGAGGCCCACTTCGTCGATGTGTTTGACAAGACGGGTGGATAGGATTCTCTCGAGAAGCTTTCCCGTCTCGTTAACAGCACGATCGGCCTACGAAAAGACTGTCGTCAGAACTTCCAGGCCATCGGGAACTGTCTCATGCGCAAGTAGAGTTTGAACAATTCCCGAAGACCCAAGCCGACCTCCAGTTCGGCTTCCGTGATTGACGGTACTGAACCCGCTTTCCGCATTATTTGGGGGGCACATCACAGGAGGAGAGTGACCGGTGGTAGTCCGGAATAAACCCTCCCCCTCTCCCACCTTTACATCGGAAGCAGCAGCATCATCTTCTTGGTTGAGTGCATGCCCTTCTCTCTAAACGGTGGTTATTTGGACGGCAGAGATCTATGCATAGCGGACATTTGAGTGCCGTCGCCATGCACTGGCTTGCCATAGGGCAAGCTAGACCTGCTACGCCTGTAGCGAGGTCAGCCATATGGCCATATGGCTGACCTCGCTACAGGCGTAGCAGCGGTCACCTCTACCCGCAGTGTTAGGATATTGACTTTAATATTACGTACATAATATTTATAATATTTGTTATATTTAACAAAACATTATATTTAACAAAACAAGTACCTACCTTCTAGCCAAGCCGCCAGATTTTCAGAAAATTAAAAAAAAACCTAAATTCGATCGCAACGCAGCAAAACAGATTCGCTGGTTAAATTTCTTTTTAATTCAGAGGTTAAATTAAGGAATATATAAGGACTCCTTGAGTCTCTTGAATGAAAATTTCATTATTTATTTTTTTATGAAAAGGAAAAACCGGACTTTAAGAAGTTCCTTAGATAATAAATAATTTTTGGTAACGTATAGAAATATATATTATAGAATATATATACTAAAATAAAGAGCCTAATATCAGTGTAATTCAAAATTTTTATTTATTCTAACATTTCATTAGACAAATATATAATTTAAATGTACATAGTAGTAAAATAACTTAGAACTATTGCAGCTAACGGTTACAGGTTAAACGTAAGACGCGTTACCTCACAAATTTGTATATGGATTAATAAGAAACAGTCATAAACCGCTACAAATTCACTTATACCAATCTAATTGCGAATATAGGGATCCTTAACATCTAAGTTACAGCCCGAAACACGATGTCAGGACAATGTAACGTATATTTACACACAGTCCGGTAATAAAGTGGACAAGCATAAAAACAGACCTTATCTATATATAATTTAAAATATTATTCATAATAGAACTGTACGCAACACAAATATAACAAAAAATCGTATCTGGAATACATCACTTGCATAATTTGTGAAAAACAAACTAACGTGACTGCCGCAACTATATTAAAAACAATATAATAACTATAATACAGAACCCTCGGTCTCATTACTTTTTTGAGTCGTTTAAATAGCGTCATAGCCAGTGTAAAATGGTAAATAAATTTATCTTCGATTGTATTGTGTTTTTGTTTATTTTCATTCATACAACAAATCATGTTCTTAAAACCATTATTAATTTGGATCAATAGTAATTATTCCTAATTTAATTGCTTACGATAACATTTCTCAAAATATTATTCATAACATCATTCATCTGCCCTTTTACCAATTATTTAGGATTGGCTCAATATGTCAAATTCTTCCCGACTCTTCTATAAGAAATCATCTTGTGCAGATTCTCTTCATTGTGTTTTATGAAATCTTTCCATGACTTTTTCGATAGCCCTCCTACAATTGTCCATATCATCCAACCCATCATATTTTTTTTCTAAGACTCTTCTCGTATCGTCCTTTTCATCCCATTACTTGACAATACTACGACAAACGACTACTTCTTACCATTTCTGTTAGTAGATACTATTACTAGTAGTAGTACTTCATTCTACTGGTAATAGTAGCAGATAGTGTTCTGGGCCCACTGCTTTTCAATTGTCAAGCATTGCAACGCCTCTTTTTATTGCATCCGTACAAAATTTTTTATCTATCCCCTCCATTCATTCATCATTCGTTCCCTTCGCACATCAATCTTTCAAAGTATTCCATCCACCATCTCATCTGTTCATGTCGTCACAAACCTCCAAACATTATCTTTTACACATCTAATATACAAAACATCCCTTGTTTTCTTTTCTCTCATTTCCATAACTTGGAAGAATTCTTTAGGACCTTTAGGATCATCAACTGTCTTATATCAATTATTATGTGCATCAGCTCTGGCAATTGCTACTCTTATGGCCTTCATTTTTTTATTCTTTACATATAGCTTTCCTTTCCATTTTTACACTTTTCTTACTCGCTTCGATATTCTGGCACTATCCGAAAAAAATATTTTTTTTTCAGTTTTTACCTTTTCACTCTATACCACCCTTCAATTTCGATTCGCTAAATACTTCTTTACTCCTCTTTTACAATTTACCATATCATTCCAATATAGTGAATAACAGTAACTAATTCTTCTTTCTTACTTTTAATTTCTAACATTCTATCAACAACATTGATTAATTGAACCAATTAATCTTTTCAGCGCGAATCCTATATTACACCATTTATAAGAATCCGATTTAACTATTTCTTTTGGATTAAATACTATATTTTTATCTACATGGTTTTATACATTTATATATATTTTATGGTAAGGCAATTTATTCGATGAAATATTTGCTGCTTTACATTTAGCGGTTTTAGATTATTTTAGCAATAATAATATATACATTTAACATTAAAAATAAATGTGCACATGTTTTAATAAAGGCATTTAAACTAGTTAGAAACTATTTATTACTGGAAGTAAAACTATGGAACTTTTTGTTTTTAGATCATCCATATCACAAATACCCCATACTATAAAATGTAACTATTTTATGTGTTATAGTGAAGGGAACAAATAGACAGTCCTGATATTATAAATACATATTTAATTTTCACACTTAGCAACCAATTTTGTAGACCTTTTCATAATTTAAAGATGTTTATGGGCATACTATTCTATATTAAGGCAGTGGTTCGTTTACATGTAAATTACTTTTCAGATAAAGCCCTACCAATTTATTAATATCTATGAAATGATAGAAGATTTAAAACTATTTAATTTATTTAATTTTTACTTAATATTAAATCTGTAGTCATAATGTTTCAAGTACCTTCAAGGTGTATATCATCAGATTTGTATAATTGTGCGATTATACTTACTAAATTACTTCCATACTTACATTATACATACAGTCACGTCTTTCTCCCAATGTGAATGGCAGAGACAGTGGAACGTGAGAAGTTAAGGTGCATTTATCGCTTCTTCCACATTCATTCACCTTCTCATACACACGTTGGCTATACATGCGTCGCAGCAAGCACTTAAGATAAGGCAAAGTAAGCCTCTCTGGATGTTTTATTTAACTTTATTCCGTATAAAGCGCCATTAAAATTATCAATATCTCCCTTACATTTCACATTCTTGGTAAACAGGGAAATACGCAAATTCACATACACACACCTCCATCACGTTTTTACATTCTATCATGATCTGAAATTCTGCCACAATTTGCCAAGAGTAGTCGTTCACGGCCTGTCTTCTTCTCTTCAGTCACTCAATCATTTTGGGGGTAGGCTTACTATGCTAGGGCACTTTGATTTTTCTTGTAATAGTTATCTCTGGTATTTCGACAATTTTACCATCTACTACGTCCCAAAAATTTATTGAAAAAATGGTATTCCTCTGCCTTCTTTTTGCCTTTCTTCACCAAGATTTGCAGTGTGTTATATTGCCTCCGTAAGTCGCTGTCGGGGTGTGATGCTTAGGGAAGGAGTCTTCGATAAATAATCTTACTATGTATTATTAATTATTAAATGACACTTATAAATATGAAATTATACATGCAACAATTGTGTGTGGATGGATGGTTTAAGTGTTAAACATATGCTGCTTAAATAATTTACAATTAGACCGAGGGGTAACTGTTAAATAATAAACGATAGTATATATAGTGTTGAATACTATAATATTCTTAAATATATTAGCACATTAGTAAATACATTTTTATGATCGTAATGTAAAATAAAAGTTCTAGATATACTTAGTAGAGGTTATTCAATTAAAACAGCTTCATCCGACGAATCCTGAAAATAGATATATAACTATTAATTGATTGCATTGAAATTAATTAATTTTGTCTCAATACTATTTTACAATATATGTAGACGTCATCCTAACAATAATCAGGCGTTATAAGAAATTTACATATATATATATATATTTAAAACACAGTATACAGCTAATTAAAATAGCAGAAAAACTACTGTTTCTTACCATAAAGGTAAATAAAATAATTAAGAGAACAGTACTTTATTTAGACAGTTTTACCCGCATTATTATATATTAAATGATAATACACAAAACGCTCGTTGTATAAATGCGTTTTTGTGTTTTTGAAATAGCAAGTGTCACTTAGAGCAAAAGCTACAGTTATCTTAGGTGTTTCAAAGAATATATAAAGTCATTGTCTATGGTAACATAGAGCTCTCACACTGACCAGGTCATCCTCGTCTAGCACGATGTTGTCTATTTCGCGCTCTATCTCCTCGAGGATATCCAGTGAGTTTTTGCGTTTTATCTTATCTGGAACCTGTATATCTTCTTCTGGACTATCTGTTATTCTATGTGTAGCGCTGTGTATAAATTTTGCAAACATTCAGTAATATATCATACTACATTATAAAATTCTTAAAATCGTAATTCAATTTAATAATATATCACGCTCTCCCAAATTTTCTTTTAGTTTTGATATGTTCCTGAGGGTATTATTACCTGTCTGCTGTTCCCAGAGCGTCAGGTGTGCTGGAGGCGGGTCCCGCAGCCTCTTGGCCCCATAGGCCGCGTCGAACGCACTCTGCACGTTCCTGGACAAGGTCCCGCTCGATGTTGGTGGCCTCGTCGTCCGCTTGTACGTTAGACAGCTGACTCGAGTATGCGTAACCGAACTGTTGTTGAAATTGCTCCAGTTCAAGTGATTCCTGGTGAGATACATAAAATAGTAATAATTAAAAATATAATTTATATTCATCTGATATAAGATAAAAATGTCTAAATTAACTTGTCATGTTATTATTGGACATATTTTGGACTATTCTAGCAGAACAGTACATATTTTGATTCTAATAGCATTCTAGCACTGGCGATTTTATATATAATATATTATATATGGTTTATTAATATTATTATAATCAATTTTAACATTGCATCATATTAATCATGACGGATGAAAGGTTTTCCTCTTCCAATGTTTTAAAATGACTTGAGACCACCCACTTCGTGTCTTCAATATATAACGGCTAAAAAATGTATGTTTTAGTTATTGTTAAAAGCATCTTTAATATCTTCATTAGTGACTTTCTATAATCCTACTATTTCGACATTCACCTTTATACTGTAACAATCATATCGTAGAGGATACGAATAACTAGGGCTTTTTACACTTGAAAGTGTATTCTTATTAGATTTAATGTTTTTTTTCCGTGGTATCCTCAATTCCATTATTTGTTAGTATTTATCTATTGTTGGTAACATTTTCTATATTATATATAGACTGACAAAACTTTTTACAACCTCGTTCAGAACAGCATATATGAATTGTTTTGTATTTTACTCTGAATCATTTTCACTTTTGTAATCAGTTTTGATTATTTTGTGTTAGTTCAGATATAGTCATTCCCGGTAGAACGTGTACAAACGAACGCTGTGAGCGAGTCGCTATGGTTGGCTGTGACATTGAAAAATACGAATTGTAACATATTCTATAATTTCATAGTAAAAAAATATTATTTTTGACAAGTAGTTCTTAAAATATCCGCTGTTAATTATTAATATATAAAAATTGTTTTATTAATAATCATGTGTTTTGTTTGCAAAAGATAAGTACTTTTATTTTATTGCCTTAAAAATCTGATTTCATTTCTTCTTAAATAGCTAATTATTTATAGTTTTAACTTTATAATTTAAATCTCACCGCATATTCTGGGAATAGATTGTCATACTGGTTCGGATCCGCCAACGACTGCCCGGACTTTTTGTTAACAGCACTCACCGCCTCACGCCATCGCTTCACTACTTCACCCATCTTAGACGGCATATAGGATCTACATAAAAAATAAGTAATTTACTTTCTGTGATGTAACTCAATTTTTTATAAATATTTCTATATCAAAATGTGTATACCTAGCAAAGAAGGCAGCTTCGGGTAGTTTGTTGCGTTTGATGAGCAAAGTCAAACACGAATCCAGGTCGTTGAGAGTGAAGTACGAAGCGAAAGCAATATTATCATCTCCGTCTTCGGCAGACATACGCGCTACGTCTTCTAGAAGGGTCTTGTCACCTTACAGTAACAATAATAGGTTAGATATTTACTGGGTACATAATGTATCGACGACCCAACTTGGCCTCATAATACAATCATACCTGTGCTAACAGCGAACAATAACAAAGCGCTGTAGTCATGGGCTTTTTGATAACAGATCTTAGTGAGCTCCGTATCAGCTGCTGCAGCAGCAGCGGCTCCGAGTCTAGACCATCTGGCCGCCGATGATCTAGATGGTTGTTCCCCTTCAGAACCTTCAGCTTTCTCCGCTTCCTCAGCCAGCTGCTTAGCCCTCTTCAGTTCGCCCAGCGACAGCGCCAACTCAAACTGATGATCTGGTTCCGTAGAAACTGCTAATGCTTGCTGTTTGAAGCCCTGTTTTGGAAATTAACTTAAATAATGATTTGTTAAACTTGTGAGCATAGTTCCGTCGTGACACTTATTATTCTATTAATATTATAAATACTTAATTTAAAACTATAGTTTTGAAACACTATAGAATGGTCTTTTATTCAAGGGAGCCTACAGAGCCTACGTGCTTCTTTTAGGTATGAAGGCAACAACAAATATTTTACATAACACTGTAGAGAATACAAAAGTAATTTATAAGTTACACTACATTTTTTTTACATCATTATAGCTATGTCCCAAGATTTCTGCAAGTCTAAAATAAGTTTTATCGAAGAATATCGAAGAATTTACAGTATTGATAATATTACACCTATAACAGGTTACGTACTGGCGACCATCGCTACCACTGACCTGTTTCTCCAAGAAGTGTGCGACCCTAGTACGGTGATCGTGCGGAATGGTGGGCAGCACACGGTCGGCCATCTGGAAGTCACCGCGCATCACCGCCGTCTGGTACTCCAGCACCGGCAGCAGAAGCGAGTAAGACACTATATTTAGCTCCTTGTCATTCAGGTACAGTCTGGGAAGCATGGTTAAGACCATTATTATTAGTGTTGATATTTATGAAACAGGTTTATAATGTAGATCTGAACAAGAATATGAGTTCATTATATCATATTATAAACAATAAAGGCTTTATTCTCTTTTTATTTTAAATATTTATATGGTGTTTAACTATATAATTTGTTTAGTGTTCAAGAATATAGATTTCTATATTTTTACATACTACAAGTTGAAGAATAAACTAGTCTTTCAAAATTAGTGTATTATAACTTTAACCAACATAATCTGTGAGTCTGATTTTTGTCTGAGTCTGAGTATGGTTTTTTATATAAGTAAACTACAATCTAAATAAATGACAACAATAATATTGATAAGCCAGATCAGGAATCTAAACTTTTGCATACCTGTTCTCCTTAGCTACGTATCCCAGGATGTACATAGTACGGTCGAGGTGAGCTATGGTAACGATCTCACCCCCCACATAGTAGTTTATCCTGTTCAGAGTATTTGTGTAAATGAAGCAGTCCCCGACCCACAGACCCGTCTTCACTGATTCGTTGACTTCGCCAACCACCTGGAAAATTATACATCAAGTAAATCTGTTTTGGTATACATTTACAGGATACATCACTGAAATTTCATTTTAATATCCCTCAGAATATATGAAGAAAATATTTTATTGTCGATTCCTATAAACACTGTATAAAAAAACTATTATATTTTATGTTTGAACAAACATTTTTTTGATTCGTTTGATTTTGTGTTGTTTATCAAGATTTGTAAATAGTTGCAGAACAAATGTTGTTGGGATTGATGTGGAGAGGTTGCCTCCAAGAGGTGTTCAACTAATTAAAAATAACCCTGTGTATATATATAACATAAAAACATATATAAAGTTTTAGAATAGCGAATTAAACCTAACAAATCATCTAGCAGGAAGATACGTTCATACATTTTATAAAACAACAAAGTATCTAGTGGTATATAAAAGATAATTTACTGTTATCTTTGCTTGTTACTTTTAATTTCCCATTGTCATTATAATCACAAGATCCGGTTTTACTAATTATTTAGGACATAACTTAATCATAATAAAGTGTAAAACATGTCTATTAAATTATTAATTTTACTTAAAATTTTAAACTTTTCTTACATTGAAGTGTTTGTCATCTATAGTACCAATGAGATAGTATTGTTTGCCGCTAATACTTTTTAAAATTTGAAGTAATAAAGCATCAAATAAGGTATTGCGATGTAAACAAGGCTCTCTCTAGTGCCATTGGTTTAATGTTAGTAAACTGTTGCTAATAATAATAAATATAGTTAAAAAAAAAACAAAAAACACGCTTTAAAAATAAATCGAACTAAAAAGTTAAAATAATTCGTTACCTGAGAATGAATAATGGGCACAATATAATAAAATTATTGTAGAAAAAAGCGAATTATTTATATTTTTTAGTTTAATTAATTTTAAAAGCGTGTTTTTTAGTTCTTTTAAACTATATTTATTTTATGGTTCTTCTACTTCTGTATCAAATTCGACAAACTTTTCATATATTTTTGATTATTATTTAACAATTGTTTTTTGGTAATGACTTTTATACCGAAAATTTATAATTTCTATATTTTATTGGAAAATATATTTCCTATTTCCTCTAAAGTCTAAACCTTAAAGATCTATTTTTTATTTCGAATGTCGTATAATTTTATATTTGTCGTATATTTTTTTTTCCGAAAAGTTATACATTATTATTATATATTACTTACAAAAGCGAGTACAATAATATGTTCGTCAGCGAATGTTTATGTTAATTATTTTACGTTTTAATTCAATTAGTATAAATTTAAATGCTTGAAAAAATAATTTAGAAATATAATAAAAAACAATTAATAATTATAATAAAAATTTGTACCATAACGTAAAAAAGGCTTATGTATTACTTCAATTTGTATAAAAAGAAGCAGAGAATAAGAGAAAAGTGATTTCCTCCTGGATGAAAATTTATAAGAGAATAGAAAATATACTCTAGTAAAAATCATCTAGCTGTAAGTCAAGGGAAAAGTTGTAAGCTGATAAGATTCAGTAGGTGATAAATGCTGCTACATTGCTGCATGCTGATGTTAATTTTCATTCAGAGTAACATATAAACTATCACCAGACAAATTTTTAGTAGGGAGGAAATCAGTGAAAATATATATTTTTTTTCATATTCGAGCGGCTACCTGATGTTTATCCGCCATGTTATGGTCAGCTGACTTTATGTTTTTCTTCAAGATATTAGATAAATTATTATTCAAGAAATTTAAAAATTTGATTAAATAACTATTTTTTTCTTCGTGCGTGGGAGGCTGCGACAGCCTACTCCACTACCAGAGCCGCAGATGACGGTCGCTAAGTTTCATAACACAATTTCCTATTGCATTTTACAAATTTTCATTCGGGAGGAAAATCGTGTTCCCTGGCTTCCGGACTAAAAGAGTTTTAACTATGTACTATACCATGTGAGTGCTAAGAATTGGAGAGTTGGTTTCGGAACTTAACGCGAACGACCCTGACCGCGAACTTATTTTGTCTCTCACTCTCATACACTAAAGATCTATCAGATAATTATTAATCCTGGAGATCCTAATCAGGATAATGGGATAATCTCATCGAATTATTAATTTACTGTCGTTCGGTCGGTGGGAAATGAGATAAAATCGCATTTGAAAAAGTCGGTTACAAGGAAACGAGCAAACATACAACTAAAAAAAGCGTGTTAAAAAAACTAAACTTAGATTTTCGACTAAAAATATAAAACAGGTGCAAACTAATGTAGTTTTAAATGAGTGTCACTGTAGGTGCTAAATTACAGTGAGGCCCTCATATATCTAGATTGGCTAGTCACTAGTTGTGTCGCATATACTATACTGTAAGATCGTGGCTATAGACAGATAAGTATATTATACTTATTATTATAGAATAATGTCATTTGGTATTCTACAGTGAGGTAACACTGCTTATATAAATAACGTTAAAGTTACAATAAAAGGATGTCCACGCAATTTAGTCTAAGTTCTAGAAATTCTTAAGCAAAGTAAGTTTAAGCAAATCGTATTCACGGTCGCCGAAAATATTTTTTTTTTCTAAACTTAAATACAAAAGTTTTAATCAAAAAGAATATATTACCAATCTTATCTATATTAATATTACTAGTTGCGCCTGCGACTTCGTACGTGTACATTTCGATTTTGATAAAAACTGTAAACCTTCAAAGTTTCATCAAACTCAATCAATCAGTGGTAGAAAAATAAGAATCAATCATGATTAATCCGTTTCTGAGATTAGCTTGCACAAACATATAGATATAGAGACAAACAGACAAAATGAAAAGAATTGTTTTGGGTTCTCTTGCTCTTCTGCCCCATCATGATTTTTTTTTATATTTTCCATGTACAGTTTTCGCTCAGTGACAATTTATGTATAGATAAAGAGGAAAGATTTGTTTATTTGTTTGAATTGAATAGATTCCGAAACTGCTGGACCGATATAAAAAAATATTTTACAATTCGAATCCTACATTATCCCTTTGATGAACATAGACTATATTTAATACGAGAAAAAATAAAGGATCCGCGTGTAAATTACTACAATGTAAAAAATTATAAATAAATTAAGTAACATGATTATCATTTGTCATATATATACGACTATTAATAAATATAAACATTAAGAGTTAAACTGATTTACAATCACTAATAACACTATGATATTATCAATAACAGTTGCCCGCGACTCTTTATTTATTTATTTTTTACACAAAACTAGATTAATGCTCCACTAAATTCCACCTGATGGAGAGGTATAAATATATTTTCATAGTCTACGTGGACGCAGTCACGGGCTACAGCTATCCCTAATAAAGTACTTTACTTGAGTAAGAAAGTGTAAAAACCTTTTGTACTACATAACAGATGCGAATATCTAGTAATCTTATATTACTACATCTAAGTCGGTTATAAATATATGACATATATCATTCTTGTTATTTTCAGGACTGGAGGTCTGCCTCGGCTAATAATATTTATAGTAATATATAATCTATGGCTGTATAAACTGTGGCTAACAGTTTTTATTATCACAAATTTATTTTTATTATTCCCAATTTCAGCTTCATTATACAGGGGTATTTTTAACCTCTTTTCCACGTTTTGGAGGCAGCCTCTCTACAGCCAACTCAACAATATTTGTTCTACGACTTTTTACAAATCCGATAAACAACACAAAAAAAACGAAACAAAAAAATTGTTGCTCCCTCTTTTACTTATTACTGTGTTTTGTAAGAAGTACATAAAACCTCAACCTTCGGGCGCCTTGAATGCGCTCAGAGTTACTACCAGTTCAGAAGCAACAAATAATTTTTGTATAGGAAAACTTAAATTTTAAAAACTACTAATTTAAAAAAGTCGTAGACCATATGTGTTTGGGATTAATGTAGAGAGGCTACCTGCAGGAGTGGCCAATTAATTACAAATAACCCTGTATACATTTTGCATTAACTCGTAACACTAACATATCTTCCCAAGAGTTACTTTGATAATCGCCTTTCTTCTTTATTTCTGCACCTTATTCAAAAGTATCCCCCATAAACATCCCTGACTTCTACTTCTCTTCTTATCCATACCACACATCTCATTCCTACTCCTGCAGCTCACCTCGAACGCGTCTTCGATACCGTCCTCCGTGATGTTAGTGTTGGTTTCCCTCGCGCGCGTCACCACTGCCGCATTGTACTTGAGCACATAGTAGGCCTCCTCCCTCGCAAGACACACGAGACTGCCGCTCTCGGACCAGAACACATGGCGGGGCTGGATCTCGATCCTAAAATTATTGTCATTAAATAGGATATAGGCATATACGTAAAAAAATACCCTTTTTTTTTCAAGCACAGATAGTAACAAAATAATTACAAAATAAATTATTCCGTTTGCTCACTTATCTGACTCCGTGGAAGGAGAAGACTTATATAAAGTATTTATTTCATAATATATTACTAACAAAATATGTATGAAATAATTATCAATTATAAAATAGCTACAATTAAAGTTTTTTAGATACATATTTAAAAACCAGCTCCAGAGCGCGTCTGTCAGTGTGGTGTGTGAACAGTGTACAGGAGGACATCATCATCATCACACACGTTCCCATCCGAACTTTCCACATCTGATGCGCTCGATATAATTCGCAGCAACTTTTGCATTTAGCAACAAAAACGAGTTTGATCGCTAATTGCTTAACTTTCTATTGGTTTAATTTTGATATTAAATTAACTAGTCCTCTCTAGTGTTTGAAGCATTTACAGGAAAAACCCGATTTAAATTTATTCATTACTTTTTAATTGATCCCCGAACATACAGACAAGATAATTACAACTTTCACTTAAGGTCAGAGAATATTTTTAAATTCATATCAAATGCATATTTTTATTTCTAGTTATAATGTTTTCGTAAGTGTAGATTCTTTTTATCATTTTTTAAACGCGTTCCTAAGCCATTCACCTGATTGCGATGAAATATTACGAAGTTGTTAAAAGCACGGCTGTGTTTCTAAATTAGTAAAATTATGTAATAATATTTTAACTAGATTTTGTTTTCAATTTTTTTAATTACACGTAATAGTCAGCATTTTAAACTTTAAAAGGCTTAAAGAGTGGTAAATATACATATATATAAATATATATATAATACATATACATAATTATCATCGCTTTGGTTTTCCTTTTTAATAAATACCTAGTTTGTCAATACAGGTCTCCGTAGTTCTTAGGTAATTTAGTGGCAAAATATGTAGTCTGATCTAAACAATAGATATACCTTATAAGTAGCATTGCATCGCGTGCTCGGTAACAACTAGTATTATGTACAATCATCAAAAATAATAATCATCTTCGCACTTCGCCTCCAACCAATAAAATATGAACATCATCATAATCAGCTCAGTAGTCTATGTAAAACAAGTAAACCAATACAGAAGGGTTGGTATTGTTGTATACCAAGTATGTGTAAAATAGATACATTAGTCAAAAAATATTTATAATTTAACCGCCATATCAATCCTTTGAATCTAATGGATTTTTTGACAAAGTTTTTAATCCAAACACATTGTACTCTTGTAATTTTACAAAATATTTCCTTTGTAAAAAGAGTAACATACATTAAGAAAAAATTAAAAGAAATTTCATCAATATAAATTGAAATATGAATGGGGATGGCATTCACACAATTAACTATAATTTAACGACAATTCAGAGACCGAGAGAGAAGTATTTAATAACGGATCTAACCCTTTTCATTATTTATTATATTTTGTGTACTTGTGTATTACTAATTATATTTTACTACAATGAACAAACAACTGCGTGTACATCATTATTTTACAATTACATTGCAACAATTAAATCAGTCATTCGTCAAGTCGCTCATTGCATAACCATTTAAAGTAGCTAAGAAAAGTATTACACTAAAGAGAATAATTAACAATCGCCATACGAATAATATTAATAACATTTATATATATAACATGATGTCTCAATTGATATAAGATTTGTTTCAGCAAAATTTAGATTCAACGAAATCTTATTGCCTTTTCATATTATTTTTAAACTTACAAAATACATTAGTAACATTAATTAATATTGCTGATATCGCAAAGCCTTTAATTTTTTAGATACTCTATATTTGCCTGGCTGTTTATTATACAACACAAATAACATAAACACAATAGCTTAGATTAAAGTAAAAAACCATAAAATATACATCACAAATATAATTACACAAACATACCGTCTAATAAGTTCCAGTTGTTCCCAGTCATAGAACGAAAATGCCATTCCACTGATAGACTTTACGCCCAGCATGAATCCACCGAAGATACCTGAAAGTTAATATTATTATTTAATTCCAAGAACTCCTTAAATCAAGCAGCAGTATAAAAAAATAATCTACCTTCAGCCCCATACTCGGGCTTGAAACTTTTCCGTTCCTTGAAGTTCTTGAAAACTTTTACATTACTGGAATTCTCTAGAGTGGCATATTCCGAGCTATCCAACGCCCAAACAAACTCTTGTGCTGTACCAAAGGCCTTATTACGTAACGCCATGGCGGTGTATATAATGTACTCTCCATCTCCACAAACTACCACAAAGCGCCCATTCGGATTGTGGGCAATAGTCTGAGGATAAATCTCACAGGAACCCATATCTTTTGCCACCACAGGAACACGTTCGCCATCCTTTATTTCTGTACCTGGTGGTAATTTAAAGTCGGCTATAAAGAATTAATTGCAAAGTAGAATACAAAATATTATATATCTATATGCTTACCTTCAGGTATAGCTTTCAAATTAACTTGCTGCATCTCAGAATGTTTGGCCCATATTATTTTACTGCCATTAACGTCCATTGATATTGCTGGCTCTTCTCTGCCTACTTTTATCATGATTGTCCCTTCATCATACCTATATAAAAAATATAATATACACAACATGTAATTTAATGTTTAAGTTAGTTGTTAAAACTTACCCAATAGCGACATTGTTCGAGCCGTGCATTGATGATATAGTCCAGACGCGTTCAAAGCCATAATTTAAAGCTGCTTCCAGTCTGTAGGTGCCAGCATGCCATATCCTCACAGTCCCATCCTCAGAGCCCGTCAACACAATAGGCAGCTCCGGATGAAAGGAAACCGCCGTCACATTCTGAGCATGACCTAAATAAATAGTGATAATATAACAAATAGTGTTATCAACTGTCTTTAAAAATAATATATAAATATTATTACTCAAGATTATATATAACTACAAACGAATAATGATTACAAAATTAACTTTGTATAATTAAAATACTTACTTTCTAAAGTTTGGACACATGTCTTGTTCTGATAGTCCCATATCTTGACAAGGCGGTCGTCAGCACCACTGATGAGGTAGGGTTTGTCTCCACCGTGATAGTAGTCAACGCAGTTCACGCCCTTTTCGTGACCTTCTAGTGTAAAATTTGAAATTGAAGAACCAAGCTGCCACACCTAAAATAACCAAGTTACTATATCAACTGTAAAATCAATGTAAACTATTTAAAGGTTTAACTTCAGAAATCATAAAACAATAAAAAAGTCATTATTATTAAACTATAAGATCAATAACAATTTAAAAAGATAATGTTACTTTCATACAACATGGCCAGAGTAATCTTATATGATGTGAATGTTTTCAAAGCAAATGTAGAATGTTATAATACCATAATATGTAATAGTATGTTTAAATTTCTCAAAACTAAATGTACATTATTGGTTTTTATTACTTATGTCCTGGTCAATGAAACAATTATTTAACATTCATTTTCTTTTAATTATTTACCTTCACAGTAGTATCAAGACTGGCACTAGCAAATGTGTTGTTGTCTTTAGGATTAATGGCTATCTGCATGACATAGTGTGTGTGGCCCTCAAAAACCTGCTGACACGCCCAGTTGCGGTCCCAGTTCCACAATTTGATGAGGAGATCATCTGTTGTAAAATTATATCATTGTAAGTTAGTCTCAGTTTAGAGGTTGCTGTAAGGAAATACTTTATTAAACAATGTAATGAAGGCAAAGCTACAATAAATGAAACCCTCAAGTTTCTAAATAAGTGCTGAATACATTTACAAAAAGTAAGACATATTGATTCAGTGGTTTAGTAACAACATGGTATAAGTATAGACAATATATTAATAGTCTATCTCCAATGGGTTAAAAAATCATCAGTAAACATATGCTGCCACTAAGAATGGATTTTTTTAAAGTTTTTTTAAGAAAATTTAATTGATTATCTTAAACAAGATAACAAAACTTAAATTGCTTTAAATGTTATATGCTCACTTAAGATTACTGAATCTTATTGGTAAATTTCTTTCACCGTCTTTAATTATTTTTTGTAATACTGCCCTTTATAATCGGCTTATATCTTACTTTGCTTATAATAGAATGTATTTTATTTAATTATTCATACTAAAGAAGTGAGTAACCATACTCACTTCTTGTCCCTACATGTCCCAAGTTTTATACCAATAAAACTTGGGACATGTAGTATTCAATATAATTCATTCTTTGTTATCAGATAGTATTAACTATTCATTACTTAACACTTATTTTTATTTTGAGTTATGAAAGTTATGTCAAAGAATAATAATGATTTAGGAGTGCTCACAACTGATTTTTTATCCAAGAAAGTAAATGTGATACTATAAATTTGTAGAGGTAAAATCTAAAAGATAAATATATATATATATATATATATATATATATATTTATCTTTTAGATTTTACCAAATCAAAACAAAAACAAATGATATATGTGTATATATATATATATATATATATATATATATATATATATATATATATATACACATATATCATTTGTTTTTGTTTTTTCGTTATATGGACACTGAGCATTTGTATCTGACTAACTGTATGTTTATTTGTTTTAAAAAATTGACTTACCACTACTAGTAAGTATGTAAGGTTGTGAGGGGTGAATAATGATACATCTAATGTAGTCCGAATGGGCCTCAAAGTTGTGCACCCTCTCCAATGTATTGTAGTTAAACACCCTGATCTGCATGTCGTCTGATCCAGTCACTACCCAGTTCTTTCGGGTCACAAATTTAGCCGCCCTTACTGGTAAGTCACATACCTACAATAAGTGTCTTTATAGATATGGCATTCAAAAAGTTGTTAATATTTACATATAAATAACAAAGACCTGCTAGTGTAAATGATGTGTGATATTAATATCAACTTACTCTGTAACTTACGTTGTTTGAAATTCTCTAGATTTTTGTCTAACACTCTAGAAGTATATAATCAAATACTGGGAACTCATTGAGAACTTTATATGTTACAAAATAAATTAATCCTTTAAAAGTATATTTATTACCTCAAATCTTTTGATTTGTGTCTGTGTTTCATAATTCCAAATATTGACGTCACCGCTGTACAGCGAGCACAGAAGCCATGGTTCTGAAGGATGTTGGTCGACACACTTGACGCGGTCCGAGCGGGCCGTCAGCTTTCTCTTGATATCCAATCTTAACGGCTTTGGAAACATCGTAATAAACTTATTTAATATCTTGGTAAATATTCAAAACCTAATCTCACACTAAATTACAATCATGGGAAGCCGACATACGAATGATGACATACTCCCAACACATCAACATTTACGTGGACAAAACTTGTGTATTAAAAAAAGACAGCGTAAGCTTTCATACTTCTCACTATACGTATGAAATAACAATTTCTTACCATTTTTAATAGTTAAAACATGAAAAATTGTCATGCAGAATACGCTAAACCGTGGAGGTTTGACGTGTCACTTTTTTTTTTTTCAGATGCCAAACAACTCCAATTTACGTACGTAGAGATTTTTAACATGATCTGAATGTAGTAGAGTATTTTGGAATATAATACTTTTCTGGAAGTAAGATTGTCTATAACATTAAAGTAGCATGGTCAGATAAAGCAACAGTTTTGTCAATTTATGAATATTATTAGAAATAAATTATTCCATTTATTCGTCATCTACTTAATATATGAAATTAAAGAAAATACACCTAGTATGTATTTGACCATTTAAGGATCTTTTAACGTTTTGTTTCGTGTAAATTTGAGTAACATTAGCATATTTTTTTTGGCAATCTAAATTATTTCTCAATCAGAAGGTGCAACTCTAAAATTATTAATGTGATACACTTATGATACAAAAAACTTTTCTAAAATCGTTTACAAAGTTTTAGTTTTATTTTTTCGTAAGTTGCTTCACTATTAAGTTTAGCGACAATCGACATCCACAGAGTACTTTTAACTTTTTATATGGTATAGTAATTAGTAGGTACTCTGTGGCTACATCTGCAAGATGATAAGATCAAGAAAATCTGACATATTTTAAAATTAACAATGTTTTGAAATATTTTTATATTCCTTACCACAGAGTACTATACTACCTTACTACCTACCTAACCCTCAGGGTATGCCATAGGTTATCCACTAAACCATTAAATTCTAAAAATAATCATTGGGAAAATCATTTTCACAGCAAGAAATAGAATGGAATATAAAGGTTGCTCTTTTCTAATATATTCTGGTTATGGTAAAATTAGATTTTTATTTAAAAATTTTCCCTCAAAAGTATTTTTACAATTGTAGATTGACACAAGGAAGATAATAAAAAATTATGAAACTTAAAAAGTAAAAAATATGGAAAATATATGAAAAGGCGTAAAAGATAGTTATTATATTGATTACTTTAATACTAATTACTATGTCCAAATAAAGTTTATTTAATTTATAAACACACATTGGTAAGGTAAACAATGTTTTATCAACAAAACACATTTGTTCTAATAATATTACAATGGCTCTGCAAACAGATCCTGTCCTTTACTTCCTTGCCACTTAACCTACTTTATTAGCAACTATGTTAAGTGGTTGTCTTCTTCAACGACCTCTATGATTGCAAAGAGGTCATTAAAAAGGCATCTGTTTCTGAAGTATTCTTAACAGTTTGACAAACTTAAGCCCATCAGTCATCTCCATAATGAGCAGGATATGAGGGGATGACAATACAATTTTTAGTACAATAGGGAACATTCATGTAATTTTTTTTTGACGTAAATTAATCATTTACCTCTCTATATCGTAGAAAAAAATATAAATAGGTTTGAAAAGATTCCATGTTTTTTACAAATTAAAAATTAAAACATTGAGTAAATTTGAGCCGTTCAAACGCCGTCATTTTGCGCGCGCTTTGCGTGACGTCACGATGACACGTCTAGTGAATGTTTACTATGAACTTTTTAGTTACTTCATACATATTTTAAGTTTTAATTGCTTTACAAGTCATAGAAGAAGATAAAAATCCTCTTACAAATATTGTATAGTACCGGAGTGCAAAAATAGTATTAGAAAAACAAAGTGTTTTTTGTATTCCAAGAGATGCGAAAATACAAAAACAATGGTGTATGGTAATTAAAAGGGATAATAAATGTCCTACATCGTGTTTATATTGTTGTAAAGATCAATTTAACGTAAGTATACTTTATTTATAATAAGTTTAATCTAATAGTTTAAATATATAGTAAGTATAGAACATTCGAAAATTTGAGTTTAAAATTAACCTAACCTAGCTTACAAAACTTCAATGTAAATTTTTATAAAAACCGTATTCTTTTTTTTGGTTTTTCGAAATTTTTATTTTCGGTTAAGGAAGATACAGCCAATTGTATTGAATATAATATGTATAATGAAACAACAAGGAGAAAGATGTAATCTAAGTTTGAAGAAAAGAGTTGTGCCTCATATATTTTTGTGGCAAAAACACTAGCTGAGAGAACATTCTCATGAATGTGCATAATCAAAAGGCAAAGATTGACATCGGTTAATGAAGCCTTTTCAGAGTTAGTTATCAAAAGTAGTGTTTAAAAAATGATGACCTTCATAAAGAAGTGATATACTAAGTAAGTCCTAGTACTGCCCTTACAAATGTCTGTGATATTAATCAGCCAGGACTCAGTACTTCTCCTATTGAATGTGACGATCATAAGCCTTGCTTTTCGCATATTGAAGATAAATTACAGTGACTAAGCTGTGCAAGTTAATATTAAACCGAAGTATGGAAGTAAAGGTGTCAATGTAAATATACCTGTTGAAAAACAAAATGTAACATTGTCACCATTTCCTCATTCAACACACAACATTGGTACAAAAATCTGTTTTAAAAAAAAAATTGTTTACCGAAAACACAGCTGATAATACTTCTATAGCATCTTATATCTTCTATATCTGCTGATTATCAATCAAGTTCTTTATCTGAGTCAAGTGAAGTGGAAAAGGATTGAATTTGAATGAAATGGAAGAAACATTTTAAAAATGTAATGTGTAGTAGCATGCTAAATGCTATTGAAAAAGAGTTTGTAAGTATTTGTTTTGTTAGGGTTTGAGTTTTGAAAAAATGTTTTTAGAATTACCTAAACAATTGTATCATTTAATAAAAACATTAAGCACGAAAATATAGGTTTAACTTATTTATTTTTCTCAGTAACACTGATACCACAGTATGAACATCGACGCCGATAATTTGAATGGCGTGTCAAATGACGTCACATTGTCTTTCGATCAATGGTGGCGCGTTTTGGAAGTTTGAATTTCGCTCCCTTAATTTACACTTTTCATAAATTATTTTATGGCCTTAAATGGTTACTAAATATAAAAAAAATGATTTTATTATAATAAGATGATGATAAGTAATCGAAAAAAAAATATTTGGAACCATTTGAAATTTTTTGCATGTTCCCTATTGAAAGAACTAGTACACTTACATACATTTATTTATAAAAATATTTGGTTTGTTATAATACATGAAATTTTAAATATTTGGTTTTTGAAGGTTAAGTTAAACACACTTCTCTTAAATGTACGACTTTTATTCACCCTATTGATTGTAATATGTAGTATACTTTGAATCTTAATACTAAATAAAACAAGAAGTAAAAACATGGCTTAAGGAAAAACCAAGGCAAGTTTGGTATCAATTATAATAGTTTGTAATGTCGTCTAATAAATGGAGCTGCTGCAAATGGAGTATAGACCCATACCTGGAATAATTGTCACATCAACATACTTAATACATAACTTGGATTATTAATGAAATTTAAATTGAATCAATATTTAATTTCATAAATAATTACAGATATAATACATATTTTTTATTTATATTCACTCTGAGTTAAATCAAATAGTAATAAATTACCATTGATATTAAATCTTAGAATGTATATCGTTGTTAAGCTTTGGCTTATAACTACTATTATACTAATGTACAACAAAAAAAAAATCTATATTTACAATATGGGATAGCCCAATGCATGTTAAAATAATAAATGTGTTATTTACTACATAAAAATACATGTATGTGTCAGTTTTTACAAGACATAAATCCTAAAAAAGATGATCTGTTTCACATCATATATAAATAAATTACGTAATGTAAATATATAACAAAATACAATTACTGCTAGATTTTTTTTTTCGTTTTAAAACCTAATTATATATGTATAATAAACATATTAATATTTACAGACATTGAAACAAGAATGACAAATAGTTAATATAGCACAAGAAAAAGTTGTGCATTAATTAAGTAACGGTAATTATCTTAAAAAAATTTTTTTTTTTTTTTAGAACAAATAAACCAAGGTATTAAATAATATACAAGTTCTCAGAAACACAATGGTGCCATTTTTACCATAAATTTTGTTTATATATCTAAACTAATAACTAGTTTCAGTTTCGAATAAAGATTCGAACCTAAATCCATTTAATATTAACATTAACAATTGAAATTAAAAGTATGTTTTAAGGCGAAACGTTACATTACTTATTCTTATTTAAGAGTGTTCATTAAGGAGGACGACGTATCGCTCCTGGGCCTAGATGTTCACTTGAGGTAGGCGCGGTAAAGTATGGCGGAGTGCCTGTACTCCGGCTCCTGTTCCATCATGTACAACATATCGCGCATGTTGACGCGCTTAAGACGCGTGCGCTGCGGTAGTTGGCCGCGACCGGACTGACAACATACAAATATTACATAAAAAAAAGACCCAATTTCCATTAACAAAAAGAAAAAGTATAATATGAACCATTTATAATAGACACCCTCTACCGGCGTCGTTCATTTAAATAGAAAACAAACGTTTAAGTATAACTTGTTTTTAATTAAGGGTTCCATTCACGCACAATATGCATCATAATAAATATAGTTAAAAAAAACTAAACAACACGCTTTAAAAATGAATCGAACTAAAAAGCAAAAAATAATACGTAATATGAGAATAATGGGCCAAATATAATAAAATTATTGCAGAAAAAAGAGTGGTGCCTCGTGTGCCATACCTATATCTTGTTTCATTTTTGAACTCGATTTTGACTTACTTTAGGTGGTAGGTCCTAATGGAACATTAAAAATTGTAAAAGACAGTACAATATAGAAAAATTGACAGTACAATATAGTTATTGTCTGTCAATTGTCTTACCTAGTGAAGATAAAAGATAATTAATCTTACCTAGTGGTAAGGTTAATTCATTATCCTCCTTAAGATCACCAGAGTTAATAATTTTTACACATACTTTGAGTGAGAATAAAGTCCGTAAATCATGAAGAATCTATTAATTCGAAATTCATAATTATATTCATTTCTAAAAATAGAGTAAATTTTATTTAAAAATTCATTTCTGAAAATATTCAATCAGTACAATGACTTTAAGAATGCCACAAAAGTAATAAGCGCCCCATGCTTTTCCGCAATAATTTTATTAGGTATATTTTTTGCATTTTAGTTCGATTCATTTTTAAAGCGTGTTTTTTATTTTTTTTACTTACATTTATTTTATGGTTTTTATATTTCTATATCAAATTCGACATATTTCTCATATATTTTTTGATTATATATATAAGTAATAGAATGAAATAAAATTTTATATGAAAAATATAACATCTCATTTTATTATTATGTAATTAAAAAAATACTAATTATAAAACGTGTTAAAAAATTGACGGTTAGATTGCTGTTTGTACATATTATATCATCGCACAAAAAGGAGACTCCGAGAATATAATATGCTGTTTCAAATATTCTATCTCATTCTACCGCATGTGCAAGGCGCACGCTACGGATATATGTTTGTCTCTTTTTACTTGAAATTCGCTTATCCTGAGGATAACGGGACGAATTGATAAAATTATTGCATTGTCATCAATGTCAAAATTCAAATTAATCCAATATTTCAAAGTAGGTCAAAATCACGTTCAAAGATTTCGTTACATAGATACATCCGAAGCTAATAAAAGCGTGTTAAAAAGGGGATACGATTTTTAAAGATTATATTCAAGTCGATAAATGATCAATAAAACACATACCGATCCGGTTCCCTGGCCGCCAGGACCCGTAGCCGAGTCTCCAGAGCCCCCAGGTCCGTCGGTCCTGGGCCTTTTTCGGGGACCGATGGCCTGTAAAGCAGTGAGATTCGCCTCTCGCTGGCGCAGTTCCTCGAGTTCAGCACGCTGCATCTCCTTAGCCTTTTAAATATATAAATTTCTATTTCAATTCAGTAAAATTTCACTCAACAGTCGGTTGTGATCTCGAGTCTTTAAAGAATAATAATACCAATATTTGTTCATAAAAAAGCAATCCTCATTGATTGAAAATCGCTCTCATTAGTGCAGCATAATGCAACACAGACAAGCTCCCACCTTGGCCTTGAGCTTGGCCTGTTCGGGGTCTTCATTTTTGGATCGTGATTTTGCGGCCCGCAGCAGCATCTCCCTTTCGGAATCCTCTCGTCTCTTCTTGTCCACTCTGTCCAACTCTTCTAAGAACTTCAACTGTCCCTTGACATCTTGCGTCACTTCGTATCGAGAATCCGTCTGCGTGGATAACATATTAAATGGAGTATCTTTTAAATTATCAAAAAAGCATATCCGTAAACGTTATATATATAACGGACCCAAAATTATATTGTGCGTATCATACTTCATATCTATGAAACACATAATAATAATAAATGTATATTATATGGAACGCTGAAATATTTGTTGGATGAAAGTAGACGGTGTCGGTCAACAACCTTAACTTGCGACTGTATTCGATGCTGGGAGATGACCGCCAGCTTCTCCAGCAGGTTCTTCATCCTCCCGTGCAGAGCGTGGCTCAACAGCGCGCCCACTTCCGGTGGCGGCTCTTCCAGACCGCGGCGGCTTGAGATCGCACGCATCCTCGCCTGCATCGCACCCAGCGGCACCAGCAGCTCGTCCTTACAAGATCTACAATCGGACGGAAATCAGTATCTCATACCCCTCGACATCCTTATCGGACAACTCACCTGGAACTTACCTAATCTGAGTGCCGATCATTTCCGTAGATCCGAGTATCCTCTGGCTCTCCTCCGCTAGATTGACGCCCCCCATCGCGGCCACGTCGTTGATGTCGTCGTCTCCAGCCATCTTGTCGTCAACGAAGGGCTGTGAGAACTGCATCGACCTTCTCTCCTTGTCCTTGAGAAGCGACTTGCCGGCCGTAAGCACCGTGGAGAGCCCGGAAGTGGCCGAAGGGCGAGCGAAACCGGCCTTGCCATTGACGGTCACCGTCTTCCCGACCTTGCTCACGTTGATTTTCGGATGAACCGGAATGTTTTGGAGAACCGCAATCGCACTCCCGGCTTTCGGAGGAGGCTTCGCCTGAAAAAGTTAATATCATCAACTACCGAGACTTCTAACGGTACTTTGCGTGAATAAGTTGATAAGTTGACGTCATATATATATATACCAAAATTTCTATTAGTATATATCAGTAATGTATTAAAAAATGTAATCAGATCAATGAATTTTAAAAAGTAAAGATAAGCGACTTATCAACTTAGCCATGTACCGATTTATGGTGCGACAAGGTAGAGAGCATCTAAGTCGGATGTAATTAAAGATACTATTTTATTTTTCTTTTTGCCTCATTCGTGACTTACTTCGAAATGTGAAATATAAAACATGCATAGGAAGTATTATTTAACATATCATATAGTAAAAAGACATACTTGTATATCGAAACTACGCATTAACGAGGGCTCAGCGCGAAACGGTCACTACTATAGCTTGAACAGTACAGATTATAACATTCAAAGAACAATGGCGAAATTATTGTTGAGAGTTTTCTCAACTAATTTCGACTTCAACGTTTAAGCGCCAACTAATTTATTACAGATTTTTAAATAAAAAAACCTGTTATTTTTCAATTATAATCATTTTCTAAGTCTAAGAGAAGAAATAAAATATTATTTTTATATAGACACGCAATAGAATATTTCTTGTATTACCAAATATCACTTTCGAATATATAAAGCGTATTAAAAAACAAAAAAAAAGTTCTGATTAAACGAAATACTAAACAGTATTTCGTTTAATTCCTAATGAATATTGTTTTACTTTTATTTCCATTCTATTACATATAACAATATAGATAAAGAGATTGTCGCCGCCTATAGAGTACTGTTCCGACCGATGATGAGACATCACATCTTGTTGTCGCGTGTTGTTATCGATTCTCCAAAAAAATACACATCGTATCCTAACTTTTGGGCAATATTAAAATATATATTCAGCCTTGTACTTTAGAAATCAAACAGCACCGGAAGAGTTTATAGACGGTATTGTCATGAGAGATGACGGAAAATAAATACTGAATAAAAAAGATCCTGAAACAATAATTAGTAAATGTTTGTTGTTCGTTTCTGATTAAATATGCCAGTTTATCATATTAAAAAAAACTGTAGATATGTCCTCTTTGTATTTTCAAATCGGGTTAGCAGATAATGATAAGTAAGTGCACTACGTAATTGCTACTTGTAAAAAGTTATAAGTAAAGTTATAAGGGTAAATGGTGTATCCTTATAATTGGTTCTTGCAATTGTAGCGACGGATGTTATATATATTTTTTTGGTATATTTTTTACCTGTATACCACTTAGTTACCTACTTTCTAAAATGTCAGTCATCGGAGTCCATAATTTATCTTGTTCTATAATTTTAACAGGATTTTTATCTAAATTAAACATATCCTTTAAAACCTGAATATCGTATAATTTCTGTTTGATATTTCGTTTATCGGAAACTCCAATATAAAATGGTTCAAAATTTTAAAGTCCATCTTATTTTATCTTTACTTTTTACCCTTAAATATATTATCTACGTCAAATTGTCGGGGAGTTCGCCATTGTTCTTTATAATTAATTAAAATATAAAATATTTATTACTAATACAATGCTCGGCATGCAAAGCAAAAATAAATATTGATAATACATGTAACGTGTAGAAAAATACATTAAATACCGTCTCAATTCGCACTTCTCACACGAGTTACTGAACACACAATACTGACTCACAGTTGGAGAATTTATTTATTTATAAACATTTTTCAAAAATATATTCGAAGGTGCTTCTAATTTCATAAATGTATAGCTAATTCAAGCGTATATTACAATAAAATATTAATGTCTTATATATATTTTATTAAAGCCTTCTTCATAGAGCGTGTATATAATGAAGCCTCGTAAGGTAGGTTTCTATTCAGGTATTCTGCAGCTTAATTAAATAAAAAAAATCGGTTAATGGGTTTCTTGGTAAAAAGAAATAATATCGAAATATTATTTTTATGTGAGCATTACGATTAATTTGGTTTTAACTAGTATTGATGTAAAAATATAATTGATATAAAACCTTATTGATTTACCTAATTAATCATCTAAACACCGATATGACATTTAGCGAAAACTACATCCTAGCAAATAATGAGCACCATGGTTTATTCTCTGAAGTACAATACTTGGAATGAAGAGGGATGAGATCTCATCAAGGCGACTTAAGACCTAGAAGTATGGAACTGATGGTTTATGTTACGTTTATGGTATTTTATATAAATTTGCTCATTATACACTAGATAAGCCACTTTACGTTAAATTAAAAATAGGTCAAAATATACGACGGTAGAGTCGTTCGGAATCATTCGGGAATTTCAAATCGAAAACGTACTTCTTTTATATAAAAATCGATCGAGGAACGAAAGAAATTAAAATTGACCTGAGTTTTTGCACAAAGGTTATCATATTTATTGGTAATTATTAATATAGAATACCTTTTAGATTATGAGCAACGAACATAGCGCAGTCATAAAAATATACAGATACAATCAAGGGACTGCCTAGGGTGCTGAATGATTCCGAGGACTCGTTCCTTGAGGCGGGCGGCTGGTGCGCGACTTAGGCGTGTTACACACGGGCGACAAACCTGAGCCGTCTGCACGGTAACGACGTTAATCGGTTTCGGTGAAGGCGGTCGGGGCGGGATCGCCGGCATCACCGGGGGCAGGAGGGGCGTGAGGGTGGGGCTCGAACTGCCCTCGTCGTCGGGCTGCCGGTTTTTGTTATATATTTTTCTGCTGTCCCCATCATCCCACGTCGTAGCCTATCACTACTCTCCTCCATGTGCACCGAGCTTTATAATATTACGAACACCGCTATGCTCAAGTTATTACAATAAGCGGCACGTCTCAGTTGCGATCATTTTTGTTTTACTCTGGTCGATCACTAATATTTTATATTATTATATAAGTTTCAATAATTTTCTAAAAAGGATTAATCGTGACCATGTATGCATGTATGCTAATTGCAGTCTAAGACGAGGACAAGTGACATCATGGCCTGATGCATAACGTTATAATTATGTGCATGTTTTACATATCCATGCTGTCGGATAATACACATCAAGTGTAACATACCTATTTTATTTCGAATAATTTACAAAATTCTCCATATCCATAATATGTTTCACAAATTTAAACCTCATCCCAGAATCATACCATACAGAAGACGATAAATGTAATTCAAAGATTGTTAACACGAACACCATCACCATTGTACTTGTATATTAGCGTTAAGTTTATTGCAAAATTACCTCATCTGAAGCTTTATTTTTATTGTTAATGATAAACATTAAGACATTAATAATGTTAATAAGACTTTCAATATTTTTAAACAATCTTATGTTTTTAAAAATCAATCTTCTGAACAAGGCCTCTGATTTAATCAAAAGAAAAAATATCCCTTAAAAGTGTACATCAGAAACTTTGTTCACTTACCATTTGAACGTTGGTGGTGGCTACCACCGGGTTCGGTGCTGGTGGTGGTATAGTGGCGAATGCCACATGTGGAGATGGAGGGTTTATACCCTCGATCACTAGTTCCTTGGTGACAAGCGACTGACGGAGGAGCGGTAGACTTTTCTGTTATAATAGATAAATAGAGATGAGTCCTAAGGCTTTTAAATATTTTTACAGACTTTATGGTAGGTACTATTATTTTTTTATTAAACCAAATATCTTATTGAAAAGTATTACCTAATATTTAACGAAATGGTAAATATGGAGTTAAAACAGTTCTATACATTTTAATAATCACTCATACTAATACTATGAAATCCTATTACCTTCAGGAACCCGATGAGACAAGGCTGAGGACTAGCGTTGAGGAGTCGTTCCAGTCTGTCGCAAAATTCCTCTGGCTCCACCTGAGCGTCTATTAGCTCCTGGATTAGGTTCCTCACACTGCGCTCCACAGTCTTAGGCTCCTTGCTGGATAGGTCCAGAAGGTTAGCCAGGAAATTCCGACATTTTTCCTTTGTGTTGTCCAGCGGTTTCTGGTAAAATGATCATGTTAATATTGATTATCAATATATAATATAATGAATTTAACTAATTGTTTATCCAAATAAATAAACCAGCTATATATATTTATTTGTGATCAAATAAATATATATTTTTCATGCTCACATATATCGATTGTAACAAAGTAAATTTAATTTATATGTAATACCCGAGTATATAATAAAATACCCGAGGATATAATAAAATACCCGAGTATATAATAAAATACCCGAGTATATAATAAAAACTAATAGCCAAAAACATGTGTAATACGATTCAAAATTTCCTGTATTTCTTTTTATATATAAGATTGAAATGTAATGAAACGATAACAATTTGATAGCTCACTCAATGTCTGGGTCTCTGATTAATGTCAGTACTAGTACCTACGAGTCATTTTATGCATTGTGTGGCAATTCTTATCGAGTGCAGTTAAAGCGGACGGAT
The DNA here is from genome assembly GCA_959347355.1 of Napeogenes inachia. Taxonomy (NCBI): domain Eukaryota; kingdom Metazoa; phylum Arthropoda; class Insecta; order Lepidoptera; family Nymphalidae; genus Napeogenes; species Napeogenes inachia. The sequence continues at coordinate 1,567,126 of OY365800.1, read as the reverse complement.
GTCGCACACAAAAGCTAGTGCACGCAGATACAAATTAGTAGTACATATATATCTAAAAACCACACTCATCAATCTTTTAAATCATTCTTACCTGAGTGGTAACCGTAGGCTGCAGCGGTTGCGGTGAAGGCACCGGCACAGACGGCACGGAAGCGGCCGGCACAGGCGTGGCAACCGGTCCGGGTGGCATTTGTCCCGGTATCTGACCGGGAGCAGCAACGCTCGTAGATACAGTAGCCACGCCCGGATGCTGGGCAGAAGAAACACCACAATTGAGCCTCGTCGACAAACACACTCGCAACTAAAGTATAACCAACCATGCAGTCCTAGGCAGCGATTACAGTTGATTATTTAGGTACCGACCGCTGTTATATCAAACGCAATACTTCCTCAATTGCATCCGACCTTTTTATTTTGTTTTTCCTGCATGCATTTGTTAATAAAAATGTATTGAATGTATATTGAAAGATAAATGTATCTTTTCATTAATATTTACGGTAATTAGACTAGAATAATATCATGGCATTTTGAATTTTAATAACCCTCATTATTAATGTGTTTTTAAATTAATAAATAATCTAAATATCTAATATTTTCTACCAATATTAAAAAAAAATAATCTTATCATACGTTTCATTTCTTGCTGTCGAAGATACTCTCCGTATCTCAACCCAACATTACGTTGCCGATTAAAGTAAACTATCAATCAAACAAGCGGTGACCGGCAGGCAGTCAGGCGAACTGTTCGAAGAGACTATAGGACCATTTTTATAAAACAGTAGATCATGCAATAGAACAAAAACGTGCACCAACGCAAGCTACAGCAAGACACTCGCCGATATACAATAGATATTTAAAAAGTATAAATTTATTTTACGTTTACAAAATATAGTTATAGAGAAGCAAAATTAAATATAATACTAGTCTTACATCAAACTGCCTTCAAAGTTTGAAAAAAAGATAGCCCTTATTCAGTATTGTGCGAAAACCAACCAATTTTAACAAGTTACTAAGACCATATTGACTACAAAAGTTGATAAAAAAAAACATATGCCTAAGTATTATATCTAAGAACAAACGACATCTATTATACAGGGTTATTTGTAATTAGTTGGCCACATCTTGCAGGCAGCCTCTCTACATCAATCACAACAACATTTGTTCTACGACTTTTCACAAATTTTGATAAACACAAAAAAGCAAAAAATTTGCTGCATCTTTTACGTATTACTCTGTATTTTGTAAGAAATATTTAAAAGGTCAAAGCCCATTACCTACACTCAGAGTTAATGCCAGTTCAGAGACAACAAATAAATTTGGTACGGGAAAACTTACATTTTAAAAAGTTGTTGAACAAATGTTGTCGATTGATGTAGAGCTGCCTGCAAGATGTTTCTAATTAATTACAAATAACCATGTACATGCGATACCTCCGATATTAAATATAGCGAATCTCTACCCTAATCGATTTTTAGAATGTGTTGTAATTTCATACGTAATTACCAATTACATTATGTTTTATACGAAGATGACGCAACTTTGTTAATATAAAAAAATGTCACATTTGTAAATTGTTGTTTAATGGCGACTTTAACTAAAGGGCACTTATTTTAATAAACTTTGCAATGTGCTATTTTGGCATGCGTGAGATGTCTCTTAATTGTCTTGTGGAAGCGCGGGCGAAGCTGTGATTTTTTTGAATGATGGATTGTTATAAACGTATTCTAAAACCACTTTCCAGAAAATATTTATATGATTATTTTGTCAAAACGTGTTATATGAATATCGAGTTCGTTTCAAGAGTGTCAGAGCTTATTTCCATAATGTTGTAGAAACAAATAAGTTATATATATCGCTTGAACATCTCGAGAATTGCGCTCGGTATTCGAAATTTAATAAATATTATTAGTATTTCATTAACCAAATGATAGGACGTATCTCAATTAGTCTTACCTTGTTAATTACCTTAGACCATGCACCTCCACCGTATCTGTACATGCACAAACGATTTGAAATTGGACCGTAACGACATAATATCGAAAAGGGACGACGTTGTCCAAGGTGTCCAACTTCAGGGGCGATGCGGATATCGTATCCTACTTACTGCCGGCACGGTTGACAGTCGGAGCGTCTGCGGCTGAGGAGCTGTCAGCGTGTTGGCGGCAGGCGCGGGACCGACTCTCAACAGCTGGTATTGACCATTCTCGGTCTTTAACAACAAATGACCCTGTTGCCCTTGTTGTAGACTTTGCAGTGTTTGCAGCGTTATCTAAAAATGAACGCGTCGTTTCAATTTTTTTTACTTTTATTAAATTTTGATGATTTTTTCTCGTTACATTTTATGTTTTTACTTCCGAATCGTGTTACTGATTAAGCAGGGTATTTATATTGTTAAGCACACTAAGTTAAACTTTGACAACAGGTGCAGTGATGTTGGTGATGGCTTCGGAGACCTACAATCTACCAAGTCTCAAATACAAGTGTACAAGCTGTCATCAATTATTTTACATTCAATATTCTCTTGTAACCAAAATAATTTAAAATTATTTAAAGACCCTAGAAAGTAATAAAACAATAATCCCATATAAATAAAACTTAAACAGTTAAGTTTATATTACAAGTCTCCATTGTACATATAAAATAAAACAGAGATAGGAGGTAATAAAAAACCATTAAAAAGTTTTATAATTATTATTATATATTTTACAAAAAAAAATATTTGCCATTATAAAATCATATAAACAAAACAAATATTGTATATAAAATAATGATAGCAATTACTTATTATCTTTATGGACCCAACTTGAAGTTTACCTTCAAAATTAATGTAATATGTCAGCTAAAATATATACGAAAAATTTATATAACGCCCATGCTTTCAAAGTAATTCTTTTTGTTTATGTAATATAAATTTTGGGTTTCACTGCCACATTAGGAAAAAATAAATATATACAATATTTGAGTAATCTCAACTGGGACGATATATTTTCAAGTGAATCAACAGTTATGAAGTCTCACTAATTGTAATATATTAACTGGTAATTAGTACCAGTAAACATATTAACGTTACATAAGGCTTTTTAAAATTAAAATGACATTTCTTTATTGAAAAACTATTTCTTAGAGAATCTAAAACCTAAGATATATCATTTTAATATTGTCAATATTTTATTAAGTCTTGACATGTCTTAACTGAAATAATTTAAATAAGTAAAATAATTTTACTTAAGGCTAATATATATTTAAACTATTATTCTATGTATTTTGGATAGACTATATTAACCCAATTAAATAACAGTGAGTTTACCGTAAAAACTTATAAATTAATAAATATTTCAATTAAGTATAAAATATCCAACAAAAGTGTGATAGATCCAAATTTAAAAAAGATGTTTTCCGGTTATATTTACTTTGTCGAAAGTTTTATTTCTATTCTATAAGAAGTTTCATATCACAGACAGAAACAATCAATGCATAGCAAGAAACAATAGTATCCAATAATGGCAAAGATGTAGCAGCCACTTAAAAAAAAAGAAAATATATTGAAGAACTTTTATTTTTCATTCAAATCATTCATAATAAATATTAATTACTATAGAAAGTAGTCACTACATCAATTATCTCTTATCTAATATTTTTTTTCTTACATACCTTAAAAATAATTGGCTAAAAGGCCCATACACCAACATTCAAGTATTAGTGAACAATGGCATGAAGTTAAAACTAATTTAAGTTATAATTGCATATGTTAAAATGAAATGGTGTGTATGTATGTACAGGTGAATATATACACCAAACATGCATAATGTTTATAATAATGGATATTCTATAGCACCAGGTTTGTTATTATATTTCTTATGAAATATATAATACTAAGACTGATTGTAAACTCTGGTCAACATTAAGAAGGTGGTATACAGAAGCATTACAGAAATCAATATTATACAAATTATTTGACATAATATGATTGAATTTAGATTTTGTTATCTAAAATTTGTATTTGGAGTGCCTTATATTTTGTGCAATAAACTCTAGGGAGAATAATAATCAAACCATAAAGAAAATCCTTTTTTTTCTTCAAAAGATTACTCTGTGTGTGTCATCAAGTGTATTAACAGAAATATAAACATAACTGAAGAAAGTTATTGGCCTAAATTAATCTTATATGGTTTTATTATATGATCCAATTATTGTAATAATTGGGCCTCTTTATCTTCAAAGAGTAATTATTGGTAAAATATAAAATTTTATATCATAATAAAAATTAAAAGTTTTCATGTCATTAACTGAAATAATTACTGAAATTAGTTTATTTATTTAGAGATACCCTCTGTTGATTATAAGTTAGTAAGTAAGGGCTGTATGATTTGAAGTTTATACCTTTATGATTAAGATTAAGGTACTTTTCGTTTTTAATACAGACGGTTCAATTCAGGACTGTATTAAAAACAACTAGTACGTTAATATATATTTGGAATTTATATTACAAGTAAATATATAAGATTATAGATTCATTTAATTGCTATGATAGTTAAGAAATCCAATAAATAAATATGTGATTAACCATTTATTTTGGTTATCTAGTGATAAAAGCACAAATTAATTAAACTATTCATAGTTTTATTTTACATACGTATACAACCATGGTTTAAGGCTATTGATTGATAACATGAGTGGGTATCACTATATGCAATAGTTTAAAAATACCTTGTATATTATTTTCCTTAACCTCAAAATTTACCAATAAATATGTGCAGTAACTTAAAACTTTCTTTTAATTGTGTAAAGAATTATGTTGGTCATATAACCTCAAATTATTTATGTTAATTTTATCCTTATGGTTTAAATATAGGTCTCCTATAGAAAATTGAAATGGATGACAACATGAAGTACTAACAAATTGATAAACATCAATAGAATGGCAACTTACTCCAGGGGCAGCTGCTCTCTGTCCAACCACTTGAGGAGTTCCAATAACAACGCGTGGGGATACAGTTGCCACAGACTTTTGAGCCGCTACTGCAGGTGCACCGGGTCTCATGTTCAATATTTGAACATTGGGCAAAATAGCAGGTTGTGCAGAACCAAGATTCTGTGTCGTAACAACTACATTTTGCCCTCCTTGTTTATTTATTGTCATTACATTAGGAATTGAACCAGGCATGCTAGAATTAACTGTCATTGGTACCATATTGGACTGCATGCCTACTTGACCTGACGTCGATCCCTGTTTAATAACTAAAGGAGGTTGTTGCATAGTAATCGTTTTATTTGGCGGTTGAGTTATTGCACTACTTCCTTGCAAAGTTTGTACTACTTGAGCCTGGGATAAAGGCAAAGAAGCAAAACCGTTTGCAAATGATTGTGGCGAAAACACTACACTATTTTCAGACACCGACAAAGTTAGGGGTTGAGAACTAACAACTTTTAATAAATCACTATTATTCGAAAGGCTCTGAGACAAGCTTGTTTGAGTAATAAATGGTGAGGGTGAACTAAATGATGCACAAGATACAATTGATGATCGAAAGTTTAAGCCCCCTTTTTCGCCATCACTATGGTCTTTGATATATTTTTGTCCAATATTGGTATTTTCATTTGTTGAAGTCCTAAGTAGCCTAGGAATAACATTCACAAAATTGTTCTGAGATGATATTGACGGAACGGACGTCACTAAATGATTTTCTAGAGAGCCCACTATCGCGTTTACAGCATTCTCATCAACGGCTGTAGACAAAGCTTGCTCCAAAAACTCAGCTGACGCCATTTTATACAAATCAGCGGATATGGCTAGTGATGTTCGTTAATTTTATAATCATTTAATAAATTATAATTATTAATTCTTGAAATTAAAAATATAACATGTTAAGTGTACAACTGACTAAAATGTAATATATTTCTAATGTTATAATAGCACTACTAATGCAGTAATATATTAAAAGCTGTAAATAATAAAATAATATATATATATGTAATGTACATATATATGTATTATTATTGTGTTTCATTTTATATTTATTTATTTAAATCTTTTCCACTTTGAATCGATATCAGTGGTCACTCGTGTACTTCAAAATATATAATAATAATATTAACATACAAGTTATGAATGTAGTTATTAAAACTTGTGAAATGTTAAAAATGAATAGCTAACATATTATAAATGTATTCTAAATATTGTAGAGGTTACAGTCTTGCGAAGCCTTCGAATAAAATTTGTACATGGTATGAAATTACAGTTACATCGTTTTTATAAAGACTTATACCGTCGATACATCAACGGTACAGCTGAAATCATTGTCTGTAAATTACAAAATTTAATTTACCAACAATTCTACACTAAGATTTTGTCTTTATTCTTAAGAAATACAAAATTATTTTTTTTTTCCTTTAAATTGAATATTATAATACATTATCATAATTCCTTGGAAATGTAAGAGCATCAAAGAAAATGTAGTGTCTTAGTTATTTCATTCTTCTTCAGGCGTATCATCAGCCTTTGGTCTCGAATCTAATTTGGTCTCAATATTAAATATAAAGTTTTGTTTAAATAATGTAGGTTGTAGTAGCCGATTGGAAGAATGGTACTAACTTGGTTAGGGCAGCTGCATGATCTAAAGATATATAATATATCGATATATAAGATATATAATATATCGATATATAAGATATATAATATACGAAATTATAGATATAGCTGGTTATGTATAAATACACAAAAAATAATAGTTCTCTAACTTAGGTTCATTTTAAATTATTTAAGTACTTAACACAGAATATTTTTTTCTTAAAGGGTTCCACACTCACATTCCACATCCATTTCGTTTTAGATGTAGTCGTATTAGCCGTTCGTCTATTGCATTCGCTCCTTATTTTAAAAATGTTGTCATTTGACACTTGACATTTCCTACAGCTGTCACATATTCTGTCGCTTGTCTTGCTATATTATATACTTTTTGATATATGATAATCGTCTATTGCCATTTGCCACTGCATATTATGTAGTCACTAGTCAACCGCAAATGGAAACTTGACTACAATTTTCCGTAAAGTGTAATCTATAATCTACGTCGTTATACTGATCTGTTTCTTTTAAAGATAATTCGTTTATAGAATTAAGATAAAATCATTATAAAATCAGTTTGCTACAAAACATAAAATGTCCATGCTTATCTAGGTTGGTATGTTTTCATAATTTTATAGATAATCCTATGTAATTGCTTTAGTTGGTCTGTAAATTAGATTACAACAATTATATTTTAAATAGAAGTCGTGCCTGTTTATGTAGTAGGGTTATATAGTATATTAATTCAAAAATATGTCTTGTAATTAAGAATATAAAGAAAAGTAATTAGGAAGGGGCGTTAGCATATGACAAAATTATTTTGTTTGTTATTTAAATAACTGTAAGCTGATACAAAAAGTGTCCCTATGAAAGTTAATTCAAAACTGGATATTGAAGTAAAATCTAAATCAAACATTTAAAGAACTGTACTGTATATAACTGAACTGCAATATATAAAAAATATTAAATAACAAATATTTATTAAATACTACACATTTTTAAAATTGCTGATTTCAGAAAATATGGAGCGGTTTCCATTGAAGTCTTCTGTACCTAAGATGGGCACTACATACCAGTCAGTATATAAAAAGGTAAAGCTTTGAATTCATCTTAATTAAGTTACTTATATTTTTGTTTAAAATTAAGAAACAAACTAACTAGAAGATTTCTATTTGTTGTTAAAAGTTTCATCTTTTTTACAAACTACTTTTGGCAGTGACTTCATTGGGCCCTCTTTCTCCGACTGTACACCATTAGAAATCATAATATAATGTTGCAATTAAAGTGTATCAAAGGAAAATTGTTTGATTATTTAAAATCTATACTGAGCCCTATGTATCAGCTTAGACATTTTATTAAATTTGAATTTTGCCTACTTTTTAAGGTTTTTATTATATTGTGCTACTAAATGTTTTTAGGGTATATAGTTACAAACTAATATATTTTTCAGTGAGAGGCATATTAAAATTGCTTAATCTATTCCCAAGGTTAATGCAAAATGGAAACAGACATATTTAAAAAGGTTGTTTATGCCTTATTATATTGTTATTATCTTGTAAATAACTATAAACACTTGAATAGAGATAATCTGAAATTACAGAGCAACACTTCAATTATGTTTATATGAATTGCTTATAAATAATAGTACTCTTTAAGGCGCTCCACTTCAATCTAAACACTAAATAAATTGAATTTTGGCTAATTGGTAATAGTTATTAAATTTTTACATTGTATCTCAAACATTTTCGGAATAAGTCTTAGGTTAAAACAAATAGTTGTCTATTTCATATCTGTACTGATCAATATCCATAAATTAAGAAATGCAAATTAGGATTTTGAGTAATTCCTATATAATATTAAAAATGTTACAGTGAAAGTGCCTTTAAGATCATTTGAGTCTACACATACCTATAAACAGGCCGACAATAGTTCTTTGAAAAAGTCATTTTATGTCTTGGTATCATGTAAATTAAACTGTAAACTTAAAACTGTTTTCTGGTTGTGCAATCTTAATCCGATTAGGTTTTGATGGCTCTTTTACTGGAAGATAAAGAACTTTAAACAACACATGGGAAAGTAGTTATTACGAAATCATAAACAGACACCTCAATTTTATTTATACTTATGTATAAAAACATTCCACACTATTTTAGATTAGAAGTAAAAGTACACTTTGTGTTCTTCAAATACTGTTTTTGTTGACAGTAAAATGTATACTATATGTCCGAGCTATAAACTATAGAAATAATATATTTCACCAAAATCCGTTTTGTGGTTATTGGTTATATAGGTATTTTAAAGACAAACCGATAAACAAAAAACATGACTGCTTGACTTTCGTGTCATGTACTGAATATGTAGCAATACATTTTTTAATACATATTTTATATACCGTATGTGTTGTTATTTACTATATATATCATCATATGTATAGATTTCATAATACTTTAGTTTGTTGTGTAACAATGAACATGACACTTATAAAAATATCTTTCTTTCATCTTTTGTATTAAAACATTAGGTACATTATCAACATACTATATAAAACAGTCAAACTTTGCACATATTAACATAAGTGATCAATGAAAATTTAATTTAAACAGGACTTCACAAAAGAAGTCTTAATTGGACAGGTACTGCCAAAATCATACAGTACCTATTTAAATTTGAATATACAAAAAACAAATGGAAAGGATTAAAGATGAACATGAGATGTTGCAATTCTAAATTAAAAAAAAAACATTAGAAATGATGTTCATACATCTTTACTTTATGGTCTAAAACTAAGGATGCCTCTTGCTTTGAGTCTAGATATAGTTAGGTATATATTAACAATAAAAATTTTTGAATTTGAATAACAGAATAAATAATTTATTAAAAAAGTAAATAGAAATACATAAATAATTACGTTAAAAAAAAACGGACTTTAAAACTAAAAAGTAAAAAAATATGAAGATTTATTATATACTACCTATTATTTCTGTCCTATTTACTAATAGGTTTGAAGTCGGTGCCAAGCCATTCAGTATAGGAATTCAGTTGAATACATTTTCGTATTTTTTTTTTGTTTTTCTTCGTATCGATTCAAGCTATTAATAATATTAAGATTTAATTGCTCTTTTATAGCTTTATTTACATATCTAAATTTTTGAAAGTATATTTCATAATTCATTTCATAATTCACATGTCCATTTAGTTTAAGAATTCTATTGAATATATTTTCATAATTTTGTTTTTTTTTTCACTATCGTTTCACTTTCACTTCGTATCGATTGAGCTGCTTATAATATTAAGATTTATTTGCTTTTTATTATGTTTATTTTCGTATCTTAATCATTAAAGTAGGCATTACATTGTATTATTTTGCTCGTATTCAGTTAAGGGGTTAAATATAATTATTTGTTTAAGGCTTGGCGCCGACTTCAAACCTATTACTAAATAGGACATATTAATAATGGGTACTATATAATAAATATTAAATCTTCATAATTTTTTACTTTTTAGTTTTTAAGTCGGTTTTTTTTAACGTAGTTATTTTTATTTAATACTTTGTAGTTTATTGCTACATTGTCAATTAGCCATAGGTAGACATACAAATGTGAAAATGCTCTTCGAAACACAATTTCACGTTCTTGTGAAAGAAGAGGTATAACAGCAAAATGGCTGTTATACCTCTCGCTCCCACTTCTACCGCGTACATACTAATTATAAATTTATTCATGGACAGTTCGTTGGTCAGTTCGTAATACTTATTGAATTTGTGAATGTGGGAAACAAACATCCCCAGGGACAGTGGGCTCCACTCGTATCACGCGCCTCAGATGTTTAGAATACAGGAATAATTCCGGTCTGGATCTGGATGACGAAATACCAACATCCCCAGGGATTTTGTAATGCTTTTCATACCTGTCGATCATGAGGGTCCAATCAGGAGCCGCTGAATGACGCTTCGCTTTTGATTTCTTCGCTTTTGAACAAACGATCTGTAGAATTCTTAAGGAGCCTCCTTAAGAATTCTACAGATCGTTTGGTGGTTGTTATACCCTTCCGCGCTCTTGCTACTGAAAGACTAACCGATTCCCGTATAATTTTTATTACCTTATCGTGGCGACTCGAATATTGACCTTTATTTATAAGTACCCTATACCCTAATAATAAGTGTTTCGTGTAACTGCCTCCCCACAGATGTTGCAAGACTTTTCGGTGGCTTTATGAATACATTGACACTCTAACTATCATGTATACAGGGTTATTTGTAATTAATTGGCCACCTCTTGCTGGCAGCCTCTCTTCATCAATCCCAACAATGTTATTATATACAATGTATATTCATATATTGTACAAGAACGAGATTGACTTCATCATGACCGATAAGAAGCACATATTCAGGGATGTCGAAGTGATGAACAAGAGGTATACCGTATAATACTGAAAGCAATCACCGACTTGTAAGGGGCACCCCAAATATCAATTTTAAGCTCTATTGGGAACCGCATGATGAGGTCTGTTCTTCGTCCAACTGTGCCCTAAGCCGGACATGATGCGTTCTAGCTGGAACTGAAAATAGATTCGCTGCATTCGAATCCGCGGCAAATGTCGACGAGGACTTAATAGGGGTTGTACGCGAAGTGGGAAAGAGGCACCTTCGAAATAGTCAACCAGATAAGATCAACCTTTTATGCTAAATCCTGGAACTGATGCGACCTGGACGAGAAACACAAGAGGATCCTTTGTCAGTTACCCAGTTGCTCCACAAAAAGATCCGGAGCTTTTTAATCCTTGAGGAGCTCAAAAGGTATGTAACTCGGTGATAACCAATGAGACTACCTCAAAGGCATTGAGCAGAGGTGGCGATCCCCAAAAACTATAGGATAAATACACTTCTGAGCCACAATTATAAGCTGTATATCAGAATCGTCACGAATCGCCTGGGATCAAGATTTAACACCTACCACTCACCGACGTAGGCTGAGTTTGGTAAAAGTCTGGTTTTGGTGGACCAAGAAAAAACTTTCGCCTTCATTTAAACCTTTGCTATTCTGGAGTCTTTGCAGCGCTGCCAAGTCGACTTATGGTCGGTAAAGGTGCTGAGAAATCTCTAACAAATAGCAACGATGTCAGTCCAAGTAAAGAACCACTAAACAACTTCTATTCAGTTGTCTTGAGGTGTAAGACAGGGTGGCGTTATATTCCCGAAACTTTTCACCAATGCGCTGGAGGATGTTTTCAAGAAATTTTGTAGTGGGATTATTGGGGCAATGTCCATGGTGAATATCTCACGCATCTACGCTTTGCCGATAGCATAGCTAGATATAATGATAGAATCGCTGCAGTACCTCCAGGAAATGTTGTCTAGTCTCAATGCTGCTTTCAAGTCATGTTAGGTTCGAGATTAATTTGGACAAGACCAAGTTAATATCCCCGAACCGAAATTTGCGTCACATATTTGAGTCAACAATGCCTAAAGACGGAGCCGAGACGATGTTCCTGACGATGCAGCGTATTATAGACACTGACAAAAGAGTGATCAGCAGATTTGGTAAAGCTAAGACAAGAGCTAAGTATCAGTCGAAGTGCACAATGTACCCGGTGGATAACTCATAACTTGACCGAAGTCCATAACTCCCGTCGTATTAATGGGTGCCATGAAATGCTTCAAATATTTAACCGTCACGACTAAAATGCTGTGTTTGACGAACTTACGGGTGACGAAAGGTGGATTTATGGTTACAGTCCGGAAACGTAAAGGCAGCCAGCAAGGTGTGTCATTTCTAGGGTTTTCCAACCAAAGTGAAAAGAGGTCGAAGTGTGGAAAAAATTTGGTGGCCTCGTTCTTCTGAAAGATTACGTGACAATTGTTTTGAAGGATTAAAAGTGGTACACTAACTATTGTTTGCCACTTATTTTGAAAAAGGTTGATCAAATTGATGTAGCAGTAGAATCCTCCTTCACCACGACAACGGCTCGTTGCACACCGCTGGGCGAATAATTGACTATTTGAAGAAGTCAGACGCAGAATTAATGGGTCATCCGCCGTATAGCCCTGACCTCGAACCTTGCTAATTTTATTTATTTCCGAAAATAAAAGAAAAACTTTGAGGGAAACGTTTTATGGACGCCAAAGAAGCAATGGTTGCGTTTCAAAATGCCGCCGAAAAGACTCGTAAGGACGGGTGGGCAAAATGTTTTCTTTATTTTTAGGACCATATTGTGACCCTTGTAATATCAAATATGTACTAAAAAAAAAATACTTGAATTAACCCAACCACCTTTCTAGGTTTTTTATCTTCCTAATTTGCTTCAAGTGGATTAAAACAATTTTCTCACTAACACCGCAGCCTGTAGTTAATTCGGACGTGGTTTGCGATGGATCCGCTTCCACAATAGCCTTCAATTCTTCATTATCAACTTTGTCTCCGGCCGTCCACGCGTCTTGTTCGCCAAGCCGAAATTTCCAGAACGAGAACGTGCTTACTTACCAAACGTAGCGTAAACTTCGTACGTAACTTACCAAAGAGGAGAAATTTGTTATTAAAGTGGCCAGTTTGCAAAACGTCAATTTCATATTTAAGGACCTGATATAGTGTAAAGAACATACTATTTATATTGTGATTTAAATATTCAATAGTCTCTAGGCCGCACACATTATTTAAATTAGTAGGTATAAATATACCTATAAATTTACTTTAACAAAATGACTGCAATACTTTTTATCTACCTGTTAATTGTTTAAACAAATTGTAAAGCTGCGCTCAGGAGCATAATGCCATTAATTGTACCCTCAACTACTAACAGGATACGTTTTATTTCTCTTTAAGTAAAAAATCTTGCTGATGCTATAGGTGGGGAAAGGGCACGAGCCGCCCGCAATGCAGTAGGGATGTATTGCTAAAATGAGATCACCTATTAGTCAATAAAAGCAATTGGCGACGTTCAACTGCTTCCGTTGTCAGGTCGATTACTGCAATGACCCTCGACAATGCAACCCAAAGTATGGATTATTTATGTGCATATGAAAAATAATATCAATAAAAGTATGTGGAAGTCTTTGAAACATATTTATAACTAGCTGTGCCTGCGACTTCGTACGAGTAGATTTCGATTTTGATAAAACGTAACCTTAGTTCTTACCGATTATGTAAAATCTATAACACTTCAAACTGGTAAGCAGCAATGGTACGACAATAATATATTATTAACTTCTTTATTTGTAAAGCAATTGTTAAAAAAAAAAACAAAATGTGAAGTGAATCCCATGACAATATATTCCCGAAAATTGCATCCAAATCGATTAATCCGTTTCTGGAATTAGCGTGCACAAACGTATGTTCTGACGTGTACAAACTTGTGTATACAAAGACAAAATAAAAAAAAAACATTGATTTGGGTTCTCTTCCTTATATAAAAGTCCCCCTACATGAATTATTGAATATATTTTCTCTGTTGTGTGCACAACTAAAAGACAAACAGATAAAAAGACAAAGATTTTTAAAATGCTGGAAATGGATTCTGTTAGTTGTCACTTCACATCACACAATGTACAAAGACTGGAGTAGTCTTAGACTACTCCTCTACCGATTTATTACATGTATAGAATAAGATGTGCATGGTACCTATTACGGGATTGACATAATTAACATAACTTTTTTATTTATTAACCGATCTAAATGAAAGAAACACTAAATGTTAAGTGAAGACTGTTATAATATATTCCTGAAAACCGCATTCGAATTGGTTAAGCCGTTTCTGAGATTAGGGTGCACAAACATACAGACATACAAAGAAACAGACAAACTGAAAACCATTGTTTTGGGTTCTCTTTTTGAACTTTTGGGATGTTTTTTTTAATATTTTCCATGTGCAGAAATGGATCAGTGACAATTTTATTATACCTGTAGGCGTTCCTCAGTTTACATGGGCATCAAGTTTCAAATGTGTCACCGTCAGTCAATCGGTTGACCAGAGTGTCATAGAAAATGTTGGGGACAATGACATTTAATTCATGACATAGACAATGTAATACACAGTATATATGTTATATAATTCTCTACGATTTCTTGTCAAGCCTCTCCGTAGCGATCTCGGTCTTAAAATATAACATAAGTTCTTTATTATGAAATAAAATACATTCTTTAACTTGAATTTATTTATTAGTTAGACGAATTAGAACCATTTATGTTTTGTGTCTGCACTCTGCGAGACGCTTATCAGTTGACATAAATATACGAAATTATAATATTCGATTATAATACCTTATCTTTTCATTGCAAATTTTAACGCTTAAAGGAGGAAATACGAATATGTAGTGATAAATAATTAGATAATATACAGGGTTATTTTTAAATAGTTGACCACTTCTTGCAGGCAGCCGTCTACATCAATCCCAATAACATTTGTTTTACGACTTTTTAAAAATCTTGATAAACAACACATTAAACACGAAACAAAAAAAAAATTACTCCCTCTTTAGCAACCATAACCTACTGTCTAACCATAGGTAAACGGTAATTATTAATTATCATTTTTTTACAATAAACCTTTTAAATTAACAAAATACGACTTTTAGGTAATTATTATATTACTTACTATTTAAAATATATAAAAATATATATTTGTTAGCTTCTTCAAATGTCATTCATAATCAACTAATACGTTAACAAATACTTAAACTAACTACTCATATTTTTATTAATATAATTGTTTGCATACCTTGCGATATGAACTCAATTTTCGTGAAAATTAATAAAATATTAATATTGTCAATACGTACATCATTAAAATTGTCAATAAACATTGAACCCACGTCATGCTTATAATGTACGTATTTAATTATAATGAAATAAAATAAATAAATGAACATGAGCAGGACTTGATAATGGGACTTAACGTTTTTAACTTTGATGTAAACAAAAATATATATTTTTGTGACGAATTTGTATTTTCATATATACATAGATGTATAGTTATAGGTACTTATAATAGAGTAGAAGGCACAATCTATACGACCAGACCAAAAGGTAGTATACCTATCAAAGTTCAAAACCGATATACAACTTAGCATACGAAAGTCACTAATACAAGAATCAGATAAAAATCAGCTACACATCTGGTTTAATATTACTATCGCAACATTTGTTCTTTTTATGCCTTCCTAATATAGCTGGACCAGAGGTCATCCGAACAGCGACCAAGATCCTAAAATAAAAAAAATAAAACATTATTGATTATGTATATACAAAAGTAAATTTTGTCTAAACATATTTTTGATACCCTAAACATTTGATATGAAAAAAAAAATCAATATTAGTGAAATTTATAATTTAAAACAGTAAACTACCTATTTAAAGTTTTGTTTTTTAAAGCTTTCATTTTATTTATATGGTATATTTATAATACTAAACGTGGGAGTGCATCTCTGGGTCGCGCCTCGAGGGGATGGAAGCCTATGATATCGATTTTAGTCGCCGTAGAGTGCGGCACTGTGTTCACTTGTGTAGCCGACGATGAACGAAGACCCCGAAACTATATCATTTTATTATTGTGGACAAGTAATAAAACTGTCCAAAATTACTATTTTTTAAATGTAAGTATTCTTTATTTATATTTTATAGCCAAAACATTTTTTTTTTATGATTTTACGGTTTTTATTTCTGTTATTTATTCTACTTCTATAAAAAATATTTTTATTATTTAAACCTTATTCTTTGTTAGATTGTAATACAATTATTTCAATTGTTTTTTAAGTAATTAAAAAAAATATATAACGTTTAGAATTTATATAAACTTAAAATGATAAACAAACATTCTAGAATTATAGAACAGATTGTCTATTATAAAATAGTTCATTTGACTTTGGTTTATTATTTAAATAATACTTGGCATTAAACTAGTTCGAAAGTTATGCGTTTTTGTGTTATTTTTATGCATATACAAAATATATAAAATGAATAAGAAATATTTCTTTAATTTAGGTATTATATTTTAATATCGAAAGAATAGGTACTTAAAAATATTTACAATATTCTGAAGTAATATAAGAAAATTACTATCTTCTTTATTTTTATTTTTGTTGATTGTACATTTTTGTTGACGACTTTATGTCGATTAAGCGTCTGTCTTTTTAGATATGAATGATATGAATGGGGTTCCAGATTCATATATGTGGGTAATTTATAATTTATATGTGTAAAATATCCTAAATTAAAATCTTTTTGGGATAACAAAACACACATACAAGTGGTTATTGCTGTCCGTAAACACTTAGGATTGATAGTTAATTATTATTTAATATATTTAATATCATCTATCTCACTGATTATATTGTAACAATGAACGGGATCCCATTATAAGACATTTTCTTTATGCAAGTGAATCTTATCATTTCGTTTATCTGCAATTTCAAAGATATATCTTTGTAAATATAGTTCAGAGCTATTTCTGATTCAAGATTATCATTTAGTATTCCTATTTAGATGTCGTATTCCTTCGTGGAGTTCGACCTACAACTATTTTTTATTATGTTGTTGCGATGTTTCCTATCCTTATCCCGCTTATTAATACAAATAACTAATGTCGGTGATGGTACCTACTCAATGGCGGGTCGTAAGTCGTAACTGACTCACAATATTCAAAAAGTATTCACTTATTAGGATATTCATCTAGTTTGTGGTTATTATCCAAATATATATTATTTGTAGAATTGGTAAAAATTCTTATTTTTCAATATCTACTATGTATATATGTATTTTTAAGGTTATTATTGTTTATACAAGTTTTAGCTACACTCAGCTACAAAAATAGGAAAACAAAATATTAAAAATGATGAAATAAAATGTTCAATAATATTTACCATAACCACACTTCACTACGTGAGACCTAAAAGATAAATGTCATTGCTAATTATAATTCACAAATATGTTTTATGTATTTGCTGTGATACTCATTCATACATGTTCTCAAACAACTACCTATACAAAAACACTGCCGTGTTGGCGAATTTAGCACTGTTGTAAAAAAGTTAGGAGTGAGATTATTTCCCAAAAATATGACATCATTGAACTATATATGTATGTAGCGGGCGGTGTCGTTAGGCGTCTTTGTAACTGAGAAGGATACCGTATCCGTACCATAGGGTGGTACCTCCGCAGCCTAGCTGACGACCGACACCATTCTACCACTAGCGTCATTAACACTACGTTACACCCTTACTACATATATCTTAAGACCCAACTATTAACATATTACAATGAAATAAACAAAAATGCCAGAGTATGTTTTATCCAACTTTTCCCGCGGTTTAGTCTCCCGAATGAGACAATCACAATAACGCAATATATAAGACAATCTAAAACGAAATACAAAATTAAAATAATTTAGAAAATGTATAAGCAAATCAGAACTAGGTTAGAACAATATTAGTAAATACTTTCGCGAAAACGAAAAAAAATAAATCGTACGACAATGATAGCAGATTCTGTTTGACGCAATAAAAAAGATTATTAGCGTTAAATAATTTCCTACATATATACCTACCTACCTATAGTATACATATATATTAAATATATAAGTATACTGTAATATATAATCAAGTTTTATATACCACAACCTTTTGTATAGATTTTAATTCTTGCAAACTTCGTTTAGTTCCGTTAGTAGTTTTATATAATGCATGAACATATGAAGACACGGATCAGATAAAAAAATATATAGCCATGTTATACGACATTTTCAAAAATTTGAAGCTGTTCAACTACTTTTGGGAGTGACTGCACATATACCAATATATATTCTTGTACACTTACTAATTAATGTGCAATATAAACTAAACGATCAAGCAAGCTCGTTACGTGATGGAATTCTAATTAACGTTTCGTAATTTATGAAAATGATTGTTCTAGAACAATCTTTTTTAACGAAGGCGTCGCTTCAGTGCTTAGAACCTTAGGAAGAGGTATTATATTTACCTAAGCATTTAATATGTCTACATACCAGGTGCACCTATTTATATTTATATTTATATTGTTATAATTATAACTTATCTGTACAAGCGATTAGGTTCAATCGATTCAATTATATTTAATATGTACCTAGTTAACTTCTTTTGATATTATTGAGTTTTTCTCTTCTGCAGTGAACTCAATAATATTCAAGTTAATGTTACTCGCTTTAAGAGTCTAACTGATAAGACGAAGGACCAAACTAAATATGTGGATGCTGCGGGTTTCCGTGTTCCACCTGTCAGTACATAAGATGAACAACTCACATGGATAAAGTTAACTCTATCGATTAAGTAACCTAGTCTTGTCTAGACATTTCTACTGAAATAAATCTCATAGGACTCGGAGGAAGGACATGAGAACAGTTAACATAGATCATATTAGGACCTCGGTTATAAGTTTAAATTTATTAAATTCAAACCTGACAAAAAAAATATTTTATTATTTAATAAAATGAACAAAACACTTGTTACATATTGGTATTGAATTAAAAAAATGTATTTAAAATACCGATGTATTGTTACAAAAAAAATAGACAATTAATTTTAAAAGCTGCAGTTTTAATATTTCACTTTCTTGTATAATTAAATCAATTATAAACTCACAACCAATTTTAACATTGGATTGTTTTAACAGAATAAG
This sequence comes from Napeogenes inachia, assembly GCA_959347355.1. Lineage (NCBI taxonomy): Eukaryota > Metazoa > Arthropoda > Insecta > Lepidoptera > Nymphalidae > Napeogenes > Napeogenes inachia. The sequence continues at coordinate 1,547,923 of OY365800.1, read as the reverse complement.
ATTATATAGATAGCCACCGTCCCGATAAAGACGACCACATATAGAATGCTTAATGGGGAATATGCTATAATATACTTTTGATAGCTAACTCTGAAAAGGGCTTCATTTACCGATGTCAATCTTTGCCTTTTGACTACTCACATTCTCATTCCCTCAGCCACAAAAATATATGAGGCACAACTCCTTTCTTCAAACTTAGATTACATTTTTCTCCTTGTTATTTCGTTATACATATTATATTCAAAACAATTTGCTAGATCTTCCTAAACTTAAAATAAAAAGACAACCATAAAAAAATCGTAAAACCAAAAAAAGAATACGGTTTTAATAGAAAGTTATACTGAACTTTTGTAAACTTAGGTTAATTTGAAACTCAATTTTTCTAACGTTCAATAGCTAATACAAAACTTACTATTAAATTAAATTTCTTATAAATAAAGTATACCTACTTACGTTAAATTGATCTTCACAACAATATAAACACAATTTAAGAAATATATTATCCCTTTTAATTACCATACACCATTCTTTTTGTATTTTCGCATCTCTTGGAATACAAAAAAACACTGTCGGGTGTTTTTCAAATACCTACTGTTTTTGCACTCCGGTACTACACAATACTTGTTAGATGGTTTTTATCTTCTTCCATGACTTGTAAAGCAATTAAAACTTAAAATATGTATGAAGTAACTAAAAAGTTAATTGTAAACATTCACTGGACGTGTCATTTGACGTCGTTTGAACGGCTCAAATTTACTCAATGTTTTAATTTTCACTTTGAAAAAAACAAGAATATTTTCTAATCTATTTATTTAATTTTGTTCTACGATATAGAGAGGTAAATAATTAATTTACGTCAAAAAAAAAAACATGAATATTCCCTACTCACCGAGACGGACAGCGATACGGTGGCTCAGTTGGTAGAGCAACGGAACGGTGTCCCAGTCGTTTCGCGGTTCGAATCTCAGCTGTTTCGCGGTTTATTTTTCTTTCTATATTTATATAAATTTATGAATAAGTTATTTTATTATCCGTTATTTTATATCGATTTTACCAGGAAAATTATATTAAATAAATTGAGTAGACCCATTAATTTGTTAGTTCCATAAAATATATCATCAGATTATTTTATTTGATTATGATATAAAATAACGGTTACGGTCTTAATTTCTTCTCAGGGGAGTAGCAACGGGCGCGGCCACACTTCCGGTGAGGATGACATGGTAGACATCACGCCCGGGCCGCACCGCGCGCCGGACACCACTCCCACCAGCCACGGCACCTTCCAGCTGTACGAGCACAGCGGGAACACAGACACCAGCGCTAACGCTCATTGTAAGTAATAAGTATTCAGTCCGTTTTTTTTTATAACTATCGAGCGCGTACATTTTTATTTGCTTTAAAGTTTAGACGATAACAATTCTCAATTTAAATATAACATTTATAAATATGTATATTTATATGAATCATTTTTATGAAACCCTCCAGAATAAAAACTGGACTTTCTATGACAGTTCATAATTATTAAATTATAATTAATAGAATTTATTTATTTCAAGCGTACATCGCTCAGTACTTCAGTTCCTCGACCGGTAAGAAACGATCTACATCTGTGTTAGTCCTGCGTACGTGTAGTGTAGTGTGCAGTCTCAGATATGCTTTACATATTGCTTCATTCTCTCCTCTATTTTATATTCATCTTTACAAAGACCAGTATGTTACTAAAGTACACAAAATCATTTATTTAATACTAACTATAATAATATTATGAATGCAACTCTTGAGCAGAACTTGAAATGCCTACAGGAGATAAGATGTTCTTACTAAACTATCGTTCGTACTAGTATCATCATAGCGCTGTTCTGATACTTTTCTATTTATTCATTAATTGTCGTACTTGTTTTATTAGTTTATACTAGTAAAGTTACATTTATTTGTTTTGATCAAAATATATCACATCAAGTAGTTATTTTTTTTATTTAACAAACTTGTTTTACTCGGATCTGATTAAAAAAAACGTATAGATTATTTGTCTTTACGAAACGTTAAAACGGTTTGTTTTTAATGTTTGTATAAACTTAAAATATTCAAGATATCAAACACTAATTAAAAATATAAATAGGTTCACTTGCTATATATAGGTATTAATTATCGTACACACTATCACTCCTAAACAGTGTTGGCTTTTTTTACTATTAAATAACTATTAAAAGTTCTCGCTACCAACATTATTGTCAAATGTAACGCACAAATGTCTCGGAAATATTTACTACTTCCTTATTATCTCATAAAACTAACCAAATCTGGTACTCATGGGGTAGCCAGATCCAGGATCATCATATCCTGGACGTTCATAAGGCCATGAACGCAATTATAGTTTTGGTGTAAAACCGAGATTAAATTTAAACTATGGGCTGTCATGTAAATCCGAAAATCCTTTTAATAAAAACGCTACTTCTATAGCGGTCTTGTTTATTTTATTATTGTACTTGGTACCTACGCCTTATTTTACTAACTTTTAAACTTTCACGGTTCATTATATATTATTATTTAAGATATCGGTAATTGACGCGTCCGGAATAGGTATCACATACCTTCTATTTGCCTGACGTTTCGACCAGGTTGCACCGGCCGTGGTCACAGGCTGACTGTCTTAGCAGTGCAGGCTCTCCGTCTTCGAATCCGTGGGAAAGATATTTCTTCATCCACCCGCATTAATATTGTCTGTCCGCCGCGTACCGTCACAAACTACACTCACAGTATCCCTATCCAGGTGTTCAACCGAATGCGCAAAAAAGCGAGGTCTTATGGTATTTATCACTGGGTTCCACGATGCCGATAACTTAAATCCATCTTCCCGATTGAAAGTCTTGTTTTTCTTAATTTCAAATGCTTCACGTACAACTCGAGCATAAAAGTTCGTTCTGTGGAGAGGACCTAGGTACGATGAAATTAAATCCAGTGATTGGTTCCCGCTTCCAAATCATGGTCTGCGATCGCTGATTTGTTCGTCTGTCAGTTCTTTACAGCAGCAATATGTTCTTTGACCCTTTCCGAAATAGAGCGCTTTGTTTGGCCTATATAAGAAACCGCTGCTGCAGTTTATTTTATAAACACCTGGAGTGTGTAGCGGTAATACATCCTTTGGTGTGACAACGATTTTGTGAACCTTTATGCCCGGTTTATAAACGGTCGGGATGGAGTTTTTCTTTAAGATGGAGCCGATCTTATCCGTCACTCCTTTGACATAAGGTATATAGGCTGGCTGTCTGTTCACCTCTGGATGCTTACGGCTTTTGGTTGATTGTTTCAATCGTTCCCTAACCTGATATCCGTTATTTTTGAGTACCTTCTGAACATAGTCCAACTCCCGCTCTAGATGTTCAGGGTCACACAGATCGTAAATTCTATTCTTGAGAGAGGTTACACGAACTGCAGGTGTCGGGGATGGTGATGAGACGTGGCGTGTAGGTACCTATCTGTATGAGTAGGTTTGCGATACACACAGTGTGAGAAGGACCCGTCTGATCCCACGGATACTTTAACATCTAGGAAGGAAAAGGACCTCTCCGTCTCCATTTCATAAGTGAACCGTATCTTGTTATAAATAAAGTTTAGGTGTTGTATATATTGTTCTACTTCCTATTTCCTTTAACATTACTAAAAATATCATCAACAAATCGTTTCCAAAGTCTTATGATTTTCGGGCCGAAACTTAACGCCTTTTCTTCAAAGTGTTCCATCCAGATGTTAGCAAGTACGGGGGCTACAGGACTTCTCATTGCGATACCATCAATCTGAAGGTAATGTTGACCTTGGAATAGAAAATAGTTGCCGTCTGTCAGCCTGAGACCACGGCCGGTGCAACCTTGTCGAAACGTCAGGCAAATAAAAGGTATGTGGATACCCATTCCGGACGCGTCAATATCCGATTTCTTAAATAATAATACGCCTTATTTTGTTAAATTCTTGGAATACAAACTACATATTTGGTAATATACCAATATTATTTCCGCTTTTAGTTTTCCGATATTGGAAAATGCATTACTTCTGACAATCTAATCGATTATATCATTTTTATGGTTTTATAAGATTTGATATTACATATTTCAATAATGTAATTATGCTCCAGTCTCTATAATCTATATTATTAAATGCCGTTTCACTTTACCTTCTTTGTATTGTAAATGCTAATAACATTTTATAGCAAAATATGTTATAAAGACTCTTTATTATGTGGTATTGTCGTTATTTATAAATAACAACATAACACACTCCCAAATTAATAAAACGAGTTGTTTAATCTGTTTTAGAGGAATACCTCGTAGGTACGAACAAACAAAAACTTAAGATTTGCTATATCAGTGATCTAATATGTCTATGACCAATATAGCAGACTTAAATATCTTCACGGTAAAGTTTAAATATAAGTTAATATATATATTTTTTTTTATAAACATGTATAGCCATGTTAAGCTTACTTAAATTTATATAAATATAGAATGAATAATAAACCAAACCGAACCGGGACGGTTTCCCAGTAGTCGCGGGTTCGTATCCCTGTCCGTTCCCATACAACATTTATTTGTTACCTCTGAACTGGCATTAACTCTGAGCGTAGGTATGGCGCCTGGCGTTGACCTTTTAATTTCTTCTTACAAAATCTTACAAAAGAGGGATACAATTTTTTTTTGTTTCGTTTTTGTGATGTCTATCAAGATTGGAAAAAAGTCGTAGAACAACTGTTGGCATTGATGTAGGGGTGGCCTGCAAAAGGTGGCCAATTAATTACAAATATCCCTGTATATATATTCATGCATACATCCTCCATCGTATGTTACACAATTATCTATAACTGTATGTATATTTAATTTATCACATTATCTACGAGATAACGTAAATTACTGACTGCTCGGTGACTAATGACTATATAGTTGTAATCTCTTGTGTTTCAATATCCAATACTTCAATACTTATTATTTGAAGTATTAGGTTATTCCAACTAGTTATAACTCCTGGTTTCGTATGTACCACGGACGCCAATAACAAGCTATCTATACTTAGTCATAATATTTTAACAAAATCGTTAAAGACCCAATGTTATGTTTTCGAGTGGAGGGAGGAGAAAACTTTCTTGAGGAACAACCTAATAAATTAATTAATATTAATACAGACAAAAATATAAACACGCAATTATGACACCAAATTTCATTAAATGCTGTTAAATATTTTCGTGACACACAGACGCTCTGCTCCTATAAACATTAATTAAATGAAGTTTCTATTATTAAGTTGGACATGGAATCGGTCCAGCCTCGTATTATACACAAGGTTTTATTGGAAACTTAATATCTACCAACAACTTTATAGGCTTATAAATAGAGTTATAATATTCTTAAAGTTATATACTAAGTATGATGACATCATTTTAATTCTTCCTCAAAATAAGTTTTTTTTAAAATCAATAATGTATTTTCAAAGTTCCATGTAATCAAATAATACTTATGAAAAATAAAGTTTGTAAAATTATTGTATATTACAATTAATTTTTTTCTATAAAAACTACGACCTCAAACTACAGATAAATAAAAAATTAATAAACTCTATGTTTATATTGTAGATTTTTATATGAATATATAAAAAATAGAGACAGGCGGAATAGTGGTTTCACCGAATATTGAATATTATCGGTTTAACTGAACCGAATATTCGGCCGAACTATTCGGTTTCCCATTTCATTGTTTATTTGTCATAAATAGGTTCTAACATGTTACGTGTTGCTGCTGGCTAGATGAATAAATATGTTTATTTTTGGTTAAAAAAATATTTTTGACCGAACACGAATAGCAAAAAAGATGCCGAAATACACCGACTACTGAATACTTACCCAATATTCGGCGCATCTTTATTGATTATGAATTATACAGAAAAATATTTTTTTGCTATATGCAATAATATAAAATCTATGTAGTTTATATAAATAAAGAATGAAAAATAAACCGATACGGGCAGGGATTCGAACCCGCGACTACTGGGAAACCGTCCCGTAGCTCTACCAACAGGACGGTTTCCCAGTAGTCGCGAGTTCGAATCCCTGCCCGTATCGGTTTATCTTTCATTCTTTATTTATATAAATTTAAATAAGCTTAACATGGCTATACATGTTTATAGATATTTTCAAACATCTATGTAGTTATTTCTAATTACTTTTAATTCAATATAATGGTCTATTTGCATGTTAAGATTTTTTAATATTATATCTGATTGTCAATGAGATAAGGGCATAATTATACTCTTTTTTCTCTGTGTCGAAATAAACCATTAAATCGAATAAAATAATCCTATGGCTTAGTTCAACCAACGTTGGGGTTCAGATAATACTCGACTCAAATTCCGACACAATAAGGCTAACAAAAACCATGAACAGAGATCGTTTAAAAGTTATCTTTCCACTTCAATGGTCATTTTAATCGGCGTTGTTAACATTTTTTAGTTAACATAGATCCAGATAACTCTCGCATCCTATAAAATATCCGATGCATAAAATAAAAAAGTAAAATAGGTAGGTAGAACCTTGAAGATATTTTAAAAATATTTTAGCTTTTGGCGCTTTTGGAATGCTTTTTATCTTTGACGAATATTGTTTATTTGTACAAGAATCACGAGAAAACTACTAAAATAATTTTAATTTAAACTCTGGTTTGATTATACTTAATAGTTTATTGCCCAACTCTGAATATGTAATTTTTTTTTAATAATAACAAAATTAACAAGACGTTGAGTATTAATAGGGTCCCAAGTCTATCACTAGAAGACAAAGCATTGCAAATGTTGACATATTCGTTATGTACTTTTAAAAAAATATATCCTTCATCGTAAAAAAATAATAATAGTAACTTGACTGAATGAATCTGAATCCAAACACGATGGATTAATTGGCTCACAATATTTTTTTCAATATGAGCCAATCAAATTTAAACTTTAAAAATGTATTACTAAATGAAATAAAGGTATACAGAACTCTTTGATTTGCTCTCTACACTCACATATCAATAAAAGACAAAATTGACCAACATACATACAAATTTCTAGCATATAAACTAATAACTAAACGTTTTAACTTTCAACGCGACTTTATAAGCTTGATTTTGTTTTATTCAACATTAATTATTATGTTATTATTTTACAATAGACAATATTATTGGCCAAATAAACTTATTGACGTTTGTAACGAACGCTACGTATAAACGTTTACACACCACCATTGATCGTATACAGAGCAGAGCGCATTAAATGTATCGATAACATTGATAAAACACCAATATATCGACGTGACGTCGCATTTTGTTTAGTGACAATAGGACAGTTATCTCTAGTGGGTGTTAAGTTGTTGAGTTATGAATTCTGCTGATGATGACATGGAACCGCTTGTTGCTCCTGATGTAGGTAAAGATATTAGGTATTTAAATCTCAAATACTCCTGTCCTACTCAAACACTATACAAGTGTCCGACCTTGATCTTAGAATTTTTTAACCTAAAATAAATAAATTTCACAACATATGAAATTAATGACGTTGTGACGAACTGTCACTTATCTTTTTGAACCTAAAATATTTGACACAGATATACCATTTGGTCGCCTTATCATATGTTTATTGTTTTCTAACAGATATTTCACAGTGTTTGTATTTATTATTTGGATTGCATGATCTTTTAAGTGATATTTCACTACTTCTTGCTTGCATTAATCAATACGTACATAGAAATAGACAACTACGATCAACTATAATGACTCCCACTACCTTAAATTACATGACACGGCTTCATGTGACTCGTAGGTTAAAGTATATACATTTAACATTAGACTGTAAATGGACGATAAAACATGTCGCTTTCTATGGATAATTCTTAACCATGTTGTATATCATCTGTGCAGTATCTATAAATAATAGAGTTTTTATTCAGTATTATAATTTTGTTAGTCATCTGACTGTTGCTAAATAAAGATGTAAATGGATTTTTAAACAAATGTATTTTTTTTATTACTACAAGATCATGTGATTAAAATGACAGAGGATAAAATATAGTATGTTAAATTAAGACTTCTAAAATTACCAGATTTGAAAATTGTTTCTACCGTTTGTACAATTTCAAGTAACATATAGAAATATACAAATATACTTAAATAATAATTACATTACTTATTAAGAGTTTATCAAATTATTTATATTCAGTTTCTTAATTTATTCTTATACACTACAAACAAAGCATAGCATTGGATTTGTTATATAAAATTAAAACATTTCGCGCATGGCAACTCCGCTTGCCGTCTGCACTCTACACTGATGTCTATACTATTTATACAGTCCTCGTTTTGACGTACCTTGCTTGCTCGGTTTCATCACGACTCGGTGTTCCTTTTTGTTTCTTACTCATATTTTATACTAAGTTTACACGTTCTTTTTTAACTTTTAACTAATGTGTATGGATAGTTTGTCCTGTATATCTTATTTACTTTAATGGAACTCGAATAATTAATATTCCGTCAAATAATGATATTGTTTCAACAGTGACTAGTGCTTTTGCATCGAATGATTTAATAAGTTGAACAAATATTTACAGGGGACGCAGTAATTTTCTCCGGAATGCAAGGTAAGTACTATTTATTTTCTAACAAAACCAAATATATTTTTATCGACTGCTTAGATAATGCTAAGTGGTAGTATACAGAACTTATCTTTTGTTTTTTTTTTCGTTAAATCTTTTGTTTAGATAGATGAATTATTAAAAAAAAAAGGTTTTATAAATTCTCATACTCAAAATTAGTAAAATATAAAAATGTAATATTCTGTTGTTTATGTGTCGTATAGGTAGTTCTGCAAAATACTTTAGCAATTTAAATACGGTGTCATCACGTGATTAACGAAAACCACTGTATCTTACAAAAGACACTGTATCATTTTGCCAAGAAACCATATTTCTATTTTTAACTGACTGATCAGAAATATAGTTCTTATTTTTTTTAGTAACATTTATTGTTTAAAACAATTTTTATTATCATACACACTCAACATTAGTAAAGTATAAAAATACAAATAGTACTACAAATACTGGAGCCATTATGCTGTCAAAGTAATAAAATACAAATTATATAAATATTCTTAATTTTCTATGAAATTGTTTGACATTGTTTTTATATTTTTAAAGTAAAGAACTTGAAGTGGAATAAACCTTTGAGAGTTTTGAATATCTAGGTAATGCCTAATGACCCCATACACCATACATGAAAAATTCACTTGTTGCAATTATATCATTTAAAGCAATTTTAAAATATATACATAAATTTCCATGCCCTTTTTTTTGCTTTACTACTAGATTTCCATTGAAAGATCTTGTTTATATTAAGGAAGGCTCTTACTATCACTCAAATATTGCTGTATTATTTAAAAATTGTTGAAACTTCTTGTCTCTGCACTCATGATTCAATAAGATTTATGAAACTTTTTAAGTGCCTTTTTACATTAGAAGATTTTTATGTAGACTTTCTGTAGTATGGTAAACAATATCACTGAATACCATAACTGTAAAAACTAGTCATATATGTCGACATTATTTTCTTATCAATATATAGATGATATACTTTAGTATTGCTAAGAATGTCTAACACATCTCATATACAAACAGAAAGGGTTTTACTGACATCGGAATGTTTATAAACTCTCGGCCTTATAATTTTGTATAACATATTCTTTGACCACTTCAAAATTACTGTTGTACCATTTATAAAACAAATTACAAAATACTGACATTGCAATTTAGGACCAAGTATTTTTTTAAGAGAAATTATTAGTAAATAGGTAACTGATAATACTTTATGATGATTACCTCAGTGCACTAGTATTTAGCTTTTAAACCTATCTTCCTATTACAAAATATTGCAAATAATCATTCTCTTTTATTAATTGATTGGTTTTAGTAAAACTACCAACAGTATCAGTAATTCAGAATGGTTCACATTCAAGACATTTCTTCAACTTTATACATTTTTCACATTTATTTAAGCGCTTACATCCAAATTACATTTATATCATATAAGAATTAATATTGAAAGCTCATGCTGCAATTATTTATTGTAAAAACTTACAAAATATCTAAAATATGTCGCCAATAAGGTCATCTCAGTTTTCTGCCGTTCACTAATGTCTTAAATTTTCAACAAACACAATTATTCACTAAAAAGTAAATTTTGATAACTATCAATAATCATAAATATAACTGTCAAGGTACTCTCGATGTTGCTTATGTGTGCGCGGAACTTGAGGTACGGCTTATGCGTCGAGATGTCAAAACACTCCTTGATAGTGCGATGTTGTTAGTATACATAGGTATACCACTTATTGATCGTTGCACTGGGCGTCGGATGCACTGTTTTAAACTGTCAACGTCCTTGACATACTTCAGATTCGCGTTGGAAAAAAAAAATGAAAATTAATATGTAGCGTTGTTTATAATTTAAATCAACCTCTTTTATTATATTATTTTATTTAACTACAAAAGAAATACAATAAATACTTTTTTGTTTTTACTATCGACTCTGTACGTCTTAGTAGGTAGAAACTTTAAAATGAGTGGCATTAAAATGATTGTACAAACATCCTTACATAATATGTTTGTAAGTTATAGTATTATTTATAATCATATTATGCTAATAATTATTCTTTTCGTGGAAGTTAGAGGCAGAGAGCAAATATCTGTGGAAAAGTGTTCGTAAAAAAACTATAAATTTTAAATGTTCCGCTTTCGTATTTTTATGTGATTTTGTGAACTTTTTAAACTATATGTGTGAGTAGTTATAAAAACTTATATAATATGTTTTTAGATTTTAGTGAATGACTTTAGACTGAAAAAAGTTAAGGTTTTGTATAGTGGTCATGAAAAAGGTATATGTAATTTTTGAGTTTACCGAATCATATGGTATGCAACAAACAGCTAACTTCATGTCGTAGTTTTTCGTACGCCAGCGCTGTTGTGGTAGGTACTAGAAACTTTATTATCATACAGCTGGTTATCTCTACCTTTAACCTCCATAATTTTACCAAAAGAAGGCTAAAATCAGTTACTGCCTATAATGGCCGACTGTTGATAAAAAGTAAATGGCAGGTGACACGGATGACATCCCGGGCATCGGACAATATGATGATTTCCATACGATCGACTGGCAGCGAGACATCGCGCGGGATCGAATGAGGCACAGGTACATCGTGAAGAAGCGGCAGGACTCGATCTGGAATCTAATTAAAGTAAATATTACATAAATAAGAGTTGTTACACTTTGAACAAACATTTCACATATCATCTATTGGAATAATTGCCAGCCAATCTTATAACCAAAATAAATAGAATCCAACCAACCTTAATGAATTATATATTAATATATTTTTTTAATTTTCATTAATAACTGTATCTCAACTAAAAAAGGCTTAAGTTCATAATTAATAATTTAATTCTGTAATAAAAGCGGCCATAAGAATTTTTTCTTTAAAAAAAATAATATTACAGAGCGCCCACGACGCGTGGTCAGGATGGGTGTGCGTGTTGCTGGTGGGTGTGTGCACGGGAGTGGTGGCGGGAGTTATCGATATTGGCGCGTCGTGGATGACGGACCTAAAGTTCGGTATATGTCCCCAAGCTTTCTGGTTCAATCGAGAACAGTGCTGTTGGTCCAACGATGAGATAACCTTCGATCACGGCAACTGCTCCCAGGTATCCTATAAGTATATTGTGGTAATTGGCAGGTTTTTAGAAATATTGGCTGAGGCCCTCCAAAATAATCGCATTATATCTCTACAGTGGATGACCTGGGCTCAATTGTTCGGTGAGTCGAGAGAGGGAGCCGGCGCGTACATTATTAGCTACCTGTTCTACATAGTGTGGGCGCTTCTTTTTGCGGCTCTATCCGCCTCGCTTGTGCGTATGTTTGCGCCGTACGCTTGTGGATCTGGTGAGTTTTATGGCCTGTAGGACTATAGTGTTGTTTAAAATGTAACACTAGTGAAAATCTACTTGTTACTTCAACTGACAGTAACAATTAACATGAAGTCAATTAAATTACCGTATGTTGTCACTATCTAAAATAAACATATATAATTGCAATCGTACACAGGTATACCAGAGATCAAGACAATTCTGAGCGGTTTCATTATCAGAGGCTACCTTGGCAAGTGGACTCTTATCATCAAAGTCGTAGGGCTCATCCTATCTGTTTCATCAGGACTATCCCTTGGCAAAGAAGGGCCTATGGTCCATATTGCAAGTTGTTTGGGTAAGAACTATAACAAAATATCATTTATCATATACAGATGTATAGAATTGATTGCTTCAGAGAATGGTTTGTTTTACAGGCAACATATTGTCGTACCTATTCCCGAAGTATGGACGTAATGAGGCAAAGAAACGTGAGATCCTTTCTGCCGCGGCCGCTGCTGGAGTCTCAGTGGCTTTCGGAGCGCCTATCGGAGGAGTACTCTTCAGCCTAGAAGAGGTTGATATTTGCTTAATTGTTTTGTCTAAATTTTAATTAATCATTTGATTAGAACTGTTTATTTACTGTCTTACATCGTTAGTTATCGTTAAACCATATAACGCCATTTTTCAGTCTGTCCATAATATTCAAATACATATGTATACATTATATTACTTATAATTGGTAGGATATAAATTTGAAATTAAAATCAATCAGGTTTCCTACTACTTCCCTTTGAAGACCCTCTGGCGGTCGTTCTTCTGCGCATTGATTGCGGCCTTTATCCTGCGGTCTATTAACCCCTTCGGCAACGAACATTCTGTACTTTTCTTTGTGGAGTACAACAAGCCATGGATATTCTTCGAGTTGATACCGTTTGTAGGATTGGGAATTATCGGCGTGAGTATCATAATCTTTTTGATTACCGGAAATTAAAATTAGGACAAAATTAAAAATACAGCAATAACAATATCTTCAGGGATGTATTGCAACAATCTTCATCAAGGCCAACATTTACTGGTGCCGCTACCGTAAATATTCCAAGCTAGGTCAGTACCCGGTAACCGAGGTACTGGTGGTAACCCTCGTAACCGCTATCATTGCCTATCCGAATCCCTATACCAGGATGAATACCAGTCAGCTGATCTACCTACTATTCAACCAATGCGGCATTTCCAACTCTGATCCTCTGTGGTAAGTCTGAAACGTGTTATACTTTATGCAATGTATATGTACCTGAAGCTGGTTTATATATTTTTTTTTTAAACATGCTAATCTTTTGATCTAAAAGTATGTTATGAAGACTAACAGGATGTTATCACATCACGAACAGTTACAAGAACACGTTATATATAATTGCAAACCATCCTTATTCATTGCATTATGTAAGAAAAATCAAGTAGTATTTTAAATTTATCACATTACCTAGGGTTTACAATTTGAAGATGTTCACAGCGACTACAACAGGAACTTCACTGATGTCAACAAGGCTATCGAGAGGGCGGTGGCGGGCCCGGGCGTGTACCAGGCCATATGGCTGCTCATGTTGGCGCTCGTGCTCAAGCTTGTTATGACGGTCTTTACTTTCGGCATTAAGGTGCCATGCGGACTTTTTATTCCCAGTCTAGCCCTTGGAGCGATTGCGGGAAGGATTGTCGGCATTGGTAAGTACATCAAGAAGACGTTTTTGACGTTTATCTAACTTTATATTAATAAACATGTATTATCTCCATAACAGGAGTGGAACAGCTCGCTTACAGGCACCCCAAGATCTGGTTGTTCTCTGGCGAGTGTTCTACGGGAGACGATTGTATCACGCCAGGACTCTATGCAATGGTGGGCGCTGCAGCGGTACTAGGTGGTGTCACTAGAATGACTGGTGGGTAATACATTTATTAGATTATTCATATCCTACAAGCAGAATTGCTTTTGTTGCATTTTAAATAAAGCAATGAGTCTTTTTATTATGACATACGTCGGCAAACAGTACATAACCAATATATTTTTGTTTTCAGTATCGCTGGTGGTTATAATGTTCGAACTGACGGGTGGTGTGCGGTACATCGTCCCGCTGATGGCTGCTGCTATGGCGTCCAAGTGGGTGGGAGATGCCCTAGGCCGCCAGGGCATCTACGACGCGCACATCGCTCTCAACGGATACCCCTTCCTGGATAGCAAGGATGAGTTCCAACACACCTCGCTGGCCGCTGACGTCATGCAACCCAAGTAAGGGTTCTTATTGCGCCAATACAAGGTTTTGTTATACTGATAAACAACTACATACAATCAAGAATGAATCAGTTTTATATTATCTATGACTTTATTAAACATTCTTTATTATATTATCAATGCCAGCCATTCATTGCCCTTGAAGCGAAAGAATAATAATAATATAATTATATTGCCAAAACGATTGTTTTATAATAAATAACTTTGTGTATTGTAGCGATGGTAAATCAATCATGGCCGTGTATTTTTATACTACATCATTATTATAAATAGTATATTTTGATATTTTTACTTATTGACTATTTTTGTAATGAGTGTTTTCAAATATTTAAAAATATTAATTGTTTATATAAATATAGAATGAAAAATAAACCGATACGGGCAGAGATTCGAAGAGAATAGAATTCTATATTTATATAAATTTTGAATAAGCTTAACATGGCTATACATGTTTAAAGATATTTTCAAACATTAATTGTTTATATAAATCGAGCTTCTCTTTCTGGCTAATATATGCTTGCAGTAATGTGTGATAATGTAGTTGTGACTTACGCAAAGTGTTATTTCATAACATCAAAGCAAATTTAGCAACTAATATAAATGTGTTATTTAGAATGTATTTTTATAAGGAGCATACAAATAAATCAATATAAAAAATAACTATTTTTCTACGTTCAATGTAATATATATTTGATTTGTTGCAAATGATCTGTTAAAAATATATTAAGTCGCAGTGGTAACGCTACCATAATCACACAAAAATTTTGAATGCGAAATATTTTTAGTATAATACTTTAATAATGAGCAACTATGTTAATGAGCTGTGTAAAATCGTGTATCGTGCGTGCGAAAGGAGATTTTTCTGACTTTCAATTAGAACTATCTTAAAGTTGTGTTGCTTGTTTTAGAAAAAAATATATTAGTATAAGAAATGTGACACTACTGGTTAAGATTCACCTTTTCAATTGAAATTTGTACAGAGGTTACAAAGTATCCCCAAGGTTTATTCAGTGGTATTTTACTACATTAGAATCAGTTAAGAAACTGTATCTCCCCAAAGTGCATTTGCACGTTGTAATTTGAAAATAATTGGCCAGTGAAAGCGCCTAAATTGCGAATATATACAAAATATACAAGCGTACAATTATATTATATTGCTCTATATGTCTATAATATGAATAAAATAATTGTAAATACATTTCCAGACGCAACGAAACCCTTTCCGTGATAACCCAGGAATCCATGACTGTGGACGACGTGGAGACGCTGCTGAAGGAGACCGAGCACAACGGATACCCGGTCGTTGTGTCCAAGGAGTCGCAGTATCTCGTCGGATTTGTACTGAGACGTGACCTCAACTTGGCTATGGGTATTATATTATTATTATTTTGGGTATTATATTATGGCTGCTATCGCTAACTGTTAAGAATTTCGCAATATGAATACAACAATTAGTATTATTCTTCTTAGGTATTTTTACCTTGAGTATGAGTGTTATGGAATTTTGAAATCCTTTTCTACCGAAATTGTTAAACCCCGGGGTTATATAACCAGTTTCCTAAACTTTCATCGCAGGGCTTTAATAGCCTGTTTAATATCCCATTTTATAAATGTTAATATGATTTAAAAAAAAAACACGTAAATAAAAAACGTATGATGTTTCTGTGGTGTGATAATTATTGAACTAAAAAACGGTCCCAGTAAGAGTCAAACTAGCGTATAAAGGATTTCGTATTATCTATCCACCTATTTATACCTATATGAAAGAAAGAATGTATGATTTTCAGAAAATCTTTAGCATTTAATCCTGTAAAGTTTGGTGGCAATAGGAACATTTTTTTTCCGCTGTCAATTACAGCCTATTTTTACTACCGACACGCTACTGTTTTAACATTAAAGTATTTAATTTTCATCATAACCCCGTGGATCTGTTGGTGTACCCGATAGAGAAATGAAAAGAAGAAAATGAAAATCAGGAGTAATTATACTTATTATTGCGGTAGTTTCATTCTTCTATTTAATATATTTTAACCGACTTCTTCAAAAAGGAGGAGGTTCCCAATTCGGTCGATATATATATTTTTTTATGTATGTACACCAATTTCTCCGAGGTTTCTAAACCGATTTATGTAATTCTTTTTTTGTTTAATGCGGAATATTTTCGAATTGGTCCCATAAAAATTTGATTCAGATAGGCCCATTAGTTTTTTTAACACGCTTTTATTAGCTTGGGTTGTATGTATGTATGTATGTATTAGGGGTATATATGTAGGGTGCTCGATATTTAAGGTATTACAATCATTCTATTAGCAACTATCTATGAGAGGATAGTTATGAATCACAATAAAATGCACCCCACGATTTTTACTCAGAATTGAATTATTCTGTTAATAACTTAAAATTTATTATAATATTATATTAAGGCGATTCACCATGATTAATTGTTCGATCTTCTACTACTGTAATTTTATACTCTTTGTCATTAAAAATTATTTTCTAGTTTTGAGTTCGGTTAGCAATAAAAGCGTGTTTTTTTAGTTTTTTAAACTATTGTTTATTATTATTTATTTTTTTTATTTTATGAGCATTTTAGTCCAAGTTTTGAACTAACTCCTTAGTTTTAAAGTCGGTTTTTTTTAACTTAGTTATTTTTTTTACTTTGTAATTTAAATTATAATATATCTTTAAATTTAATCCGGCTAAGCTTGCTGGGTATAAATAAATAAAAGAAGAAAATAATTATTGCTGTTTTACAATTGTCTTAAATACTATTATTAATTTTATTACCGATTTTGGTGTCGTTCAGTTTAATGTATATATACATCCACATCATGCATACACAGACATATATATTCACATACATATATATATATACTCATTGTATAATATTTACAAGAAGATGGAAATCAATCAACAGCTTGTCCTTCGACAAAAGTCTTCCATTCCTTCCTGTTAGTTGTTAAACATCCAGCATTAAATGAAGCTATATATAAGTCCGTTGTTAGTTTTATTTCCTTTAGAGGGTCTTATTCTTTTCCCCACAATGATCAGTCTCTTGGAGAGAGGGTTTATTTCTTTGTTCTTTTGATTTTTGGTTGATGTTTCCAATCGCCAGTGCTTAGTTGCTATTAATCTATAGCATTTTTACTGTTTGAAGGAAGGTAAACCTCATCATATCGAATGCATTTTTCCTTCCGGTTGAATGAAAACGTTAAAGTTTGTTGTTTTTTGGATTTAACGTTATCTTGTGGTGAGCTAGATACTCCTCTCTTTCTCTTTCGTTTGTGTTTGTATTTTCCATGACTACAAATCTCGTATTCTAGAAAGACAAAATTTCCTTTTTTTTCTCTTCTTTGGCTTTCGGTTGCAAAGACTATCTCTTCTCTATGGTTTCGTTTCTTTTTCCTGGCAATTATCAAATAAACACTTCCGCGTGTCTTACCTGACAATTGTCAATTCTGACATACTTACTACTGGGCTGGGTGGGTGTACTAGTTAATTATAAAGGATTGAAATCTTGAAAAAAAAATTACAGCGTCTATTCAGATAAATATCGAAAAGTACTCTGTTATTACCAATACTTTGAAATTTAGCTTATAGATTATTCACGAATTAGTTTTTGAAACTTTATTACATCTCTCCTCATAAGCTGCTCACCATTATGAAAAGACAAATGAGGTCCGCTGAAGAAGAACTATATCGTATTACTTCCAGAAGATTTTCTTCTGATCCGGAAACTGCTTCCTAGATAACTGGAATAGAATCGATTTGTCATCAAAGGGATTCATGGAACTATTTTCAGTGCTCTTCTTTGGTTTTATATTCATTAAAAACAACAAAGAGATAATCTGTTTGTTTCTTTATAATTGCACAGATGATATTTATGAGAAATTATTTTGTCCGGATTTTTATACAAATATGTACTCCTATATAACAAATAGGGTCAGATAACATATGTACCGAAGTAAGAAAAAGGTATGACGTAGAAACCGATTTTTTAAGATTATAATTTAAATTTATGGCAATATCATAAACTACATATTTTTATGACGTATATTTTAAAAAGTTGCTTTCCCAGATATCAGCTATACAATCAACACGTTGAATTTCAGCAAACGCTCGCCGCACTCTAGATGGCATCACTGGTCAGTCTGTAGTGGTGTTCGCGGGTTCGCCTCCGCAGGGTGCGTTGTCTCCCCCGCACCTTCTGCTCGCCCGCATATTGGACATGGCACCCATCACCGTTACCGACCAAACGCCCATGGAGACTGTGGTCGACATGTTCCGCAAGCTCGGACTCCGGCAGACTCTCGTCACTCATAATGGGTACTCTTACTACTACATATATATTTTTAACAGTATACAAGAACAAGTTATTTTTTTATAGAAGTTACAAAGAAAACTAGGTTAAGTGGTCTAATGTTTACAATGTGCCAGTAACCAAGTTGGGCAATGGTATTTGATTTACAACAATTACTATCGGAGTGCAGAAATTGTACCTCTTCTTGTAAAAAAATTATTATGTGTTTTGATTAAATGAATAACAAGTTTTTTTGTAGACCATACCCTGTATAAAAATATTTTGAGAAAAATATATTGACATGTTTTAGCTATTTATGACATCAATGTTAATTATATTTTGCATGTAACAATCGATTTGTTTAATTAAATGAATAATATATATTTAAAAATCTACTAAATCTCTAGGCGTAGAATCTTTCATTAAATATGATGGAGAAAAACGTTTAAAAATTAATTAAAAAATCCGTTACAGTCGCCTACTGGGCGTGATAACGAAGAAGGATGTGCTGCGGCACGTGAAGCAAATGGACAATGAGGACCCAAGCTCGGTGCTGTTCAACTAAGAGAACTTCTTCGCACTCACTCTCATGGCTGATATATTCGTAGTGTATCAACACTCGAAATCAACCAAGTGCGCATCCCTGGAGTTGTAAATAGGTTTGTTGGAATTATGCAGCTGTGATGTTATTTGTTAGGGCTGTCAGCTTGTAATAACTACCAGTACTACATTACATCTTATACCGTTTGATTTACATGGTTTTTTATATTTTTATTTTATTTAAAATGTATTAAGGTGTTTATGTAATGTAAATGTTATTATAAACAAGGTTTAAACTAATAATTTTATTGTATAAGGAGTATCGAGTTAAGTAAAAATATAATAGATGTTTTATATTGTTTTAATAAAAGGGCAACTATTTAAATATAAGCGCAATTTCCAAATGTAAATAAATGTACGATTTTTTTATTGGAATTAAACGTCAATTATGTCTTTCTGGATACATGTAAATAATACTTGTAAGGATATATAATATTCATTTGTAAAATAAACATTCCTATAGAGATTATTCACTATTCTGGATTATACGAAGATTGTACAATGTCCTACAAGTAAATATTCATAAAATATAATATAAAGAGTTATGTTGGAATCAATATAGAAATTGATTGAGTTCAGTTCTCATGTAATGAATGTATTTGTCGTACATATCACCACAAACTTATATGCAATACTACGCCTATATAATATAATAATATAAAATATATGTCATTGTGAGATAATTAACAAAATATGTTAAAAAATAAAATTGTAGAATATTAGTTAATTATGAATAAAAATTATAATGATTTAGTATTGGCAGATTTTATGATGAAATATTATTTTACACATCGGACTTCTAATATTTATATTAAATATAGACATTAAGTGTTTATTTAATATAAATAATTTATATTGAGACTAGCTTTTACCCTTACATTTTATGTGGTTATAAGAAAATACTGTCGGTAATATCACAGCCATTTCGTCATTTCAGTAATACCTTGAAACTATTTTAAAATTAGTGTAATATGAGATAATAAAAAAAAAATCTTGCATGTTGCTTGTAAATATGATTATCAATCAAGCTGTAACTTATAGTATTTAAGTGATAATTGTGTACATATTGCAATTATATGTATATTGATATGTTTTTTATTTAAAAATTAATATTTTTACAATCATGAAGTGAAGCCGATATTTATTAAATATAATATATTACATCAGTAGAGATACACCTGCAAATGTCCTTCCCACATGAGTTGAAAGAAATTAAAAATATATAAAACAGTTTTCTTGTTACAACTTCTTTTGATCATCTGTGCTAGTAATTATATTATTATGTATTAGTAAATATGTTTATATTTCTTAACTGTCAATGAAATGATAATGAATATTTACTCTTTTATAGTGTATCACTTTTAGTCTCATTTTACTAGTTAATTGTTACATGTATACTAATCGTATTACATTTTATTGTGTGATGTATCATGTAATAATTTTTGTTTGTATTAGAAAATGTAGTAGTTTTAGATGTATTTATTTCGTACTAATACATACTAACATTAATTTATTATAGAAACATTTACTGTTAAGGTAGATCGTGTATGAAATAATAAAATATATTCCTGAAAAGTGTTCTAGATATTTGAATTATTACCAACCATTTTTTAATATAGATTGATATAGATGCACATATAATGAAGCAACACTGTTGTCATAATAATGTTTGTGTGTTTAATGCGAGTTTAAAATAGCAGTATTATGTGCCCAGGGATATATTTCAAACAATATTTAGTACAAGACTACTACTTTTTATTCCGTATAATGTCATGGCCCCATATCAAACATTATGAATAAAGTTAATGTGTATGTGTGGGCGTGTGTACGTGCGTGTGTGAGTGCGTGTGCGTGTGTGTACGGTGTCCGTCTACCGATTGCAGTTGTCATTATCTATTGCGCTCTAATCATTGCTATAAAAGAACTGATAAATCAATTTATATTATTGTATATATTATATACACGCGTACAAGCGATCTCTTGAAGTAATCTAAATTACACTGTACATGTAAATACTGAGTGTAACTGCTCTTAGGACCAAAATTGTAAAGTGCTATTCACCCGTGTATGAGTTGATGCACAACTTTCCACTTGAGTTTACGAATAAATGCTAATAAAATGTTGTAGTTGTTATTTAAATAATCCCTTTATTAATAACTATAATAATGAAAGCTGGGCAACATACTTTTATTAATACAATTTGTTTAAATCTGATACTAGCAACTCTGCTCTTGCGAAATGGTTTATAAAACAGGATAGTAAGTATTACTAGAAAATTTGTATTTAATTGTTGTATGCTTAAGTTTTAAATGTAAATTCAAACGATTTCTTATGTAGGTATATCCTCGATTAGTTGTTTGAAAATAAGTATTCGAGTTACAGATGTGTTCACAAAATCATTTATAAGTTCTGAGTTGTTGAGGATTCCTTTAGCCGTCAATTATCATTAGTATATTAGGGGTAGTACTTGCTACAAATATTTTGCCAAGTTCGTTTGCAATAAAATATGTATATAAATTGAATCCCTGTATAGTTATTTAAAATAGGTATCACATATCTTTATCACGACTGATATCTCGATCAGGTTGTATTGCATAACTATTATATGTTTATTAAGAATGTTATTTAGAATTTAGATATTGTTTCAACTAATGTTTAACTCGGTAAGCTTAAGGTATATTATTGACCTTTGTAAGATATATCTAAAGTACAAAAGCGAAGGCGTTGCATTCAATGTCCAAGACTGCAGTTTATATGCATGTCATCAGTCATAATGCAAGTGGTTCAAAAAAAATCAATAAATATGGCAGAATTACATTTAGTCTAATATTATATCATTCTGCTTAGTGTTCAGGTGAAGCTTAGTTTGTTTTCTTCTTTCCAAATAAACAATATCAGAAATATTTAGAGAAACTACCCTGTTATTTCAGGAAGAAATAGTGAAAATAGTGGTTTGGCCGAGGAAATGCTTTATATAATAATGTTGATGGCCAGCTCAGTTACATTCAAATGGATTGATGATGACGACGGTCAGGGCATGCAGTACAGTCCCATCAACCAGTAAGATTTTATTAACAACCCCAGAGCTCAATGTCATGCTCAATAAATAAGTAAAAAATATTAATACTTTTTTTTCAAAAAAATTTCCTCATTCATCCTGTAGTTTTTGGCTCCTGCAGTTTTATGGCTCCTGTAGTTTTATGACTCCTGTAGTTTTATGGCTCCTGTAGTTTTATGGCTCATGTAGTTTTATGGCTCATGTAGCATTTTTATTTTTAATAGGCTAATTATTAACGATCACGGAACAAAGACAAGATTACGTCGTAACAAGTGTTAAATTAAATGTTTCTGTAAAATCTCTTCTATTATGTATAGATTTTTGTTGTTGTAGTTTAACAAACTTATTTAAAATTTAAGAGTTTATTTTAATATCTTAACAAATATGCCGACTGAAACTGTGTGGTATATGTATGGTATGGTAATTAAGAAGTGTTGATAAAACTTGTATAACAATTTAAATATACGAACCATCTATACCTTGTTTAAATTTCATAACGCTTATGTTTCAGAGAAGCATATTTTAACTATATCCATATTACATTTACTTATTTATATCTCTTCCAACTTAAATCTTTACCAGAGATAACTTCTAACCGCCCCATTGGTCGAGTGGTTACAGCAAACGCCTAACGTATAGCGATGCAATGGGGATCGGGTTCGATTTCCGGCGAGGAAGGCATGTACGAGTATGTGATGAGCATAGATATCTGTATTTCTGAATTTGGTCGTTTATTAAATATATTCTCAGTATTTATGTATGTGTATTTCTATGTATTGTATCGTTGCTAACACCCTTAACACAAGCAAATATTTGGTTACTTAGGGGTTAGATCAATATGTGTA
Source organism: Napeogenes inachia (assembly GCA_959347355.1). Classification (NCBI taxonomy): domain Eukaryota; kingdom Metazoa; phylum Arthropoda; class Insecta; order Lepidoptera; family Nymphalidae; genus Napeogenes; species Napeogenes inachia. The sequence continues at coordinate 1,524,868 of OY365800.1, read as the reverse complement.
TTTTGTACCGTATTATTATTTTTATTATTATTAACTTGTGTAGGTAAATGTGTCAAAGGTACGTAAAAAAAACATTCCAAAATTTAAAATGAAAGTTCCTCCGGGCTGCGTGTCAGTCCCAACATGGTTCCTTCTCCATACTAACGATTGGGCCATACACCTAACATTCATTGTTATGTGGATGACAGCACTGGGGTTGCTGTATATTTCGACCGTGCGGGAAAATGTCAACGTCGAGTGCCGAAAAAACTCTGTGTCTTCAGTTCAGATTTCTTTGGAAAAGGTTTTAGGATGGGATAGAGTGAATCTCGTTCACCTTAATTCTCAGAAGATACCAGTTTGCGCATTTACCACTAAGAAAATCACAATCGTCGTATCACTGCTCTTCGAGAGTACTCCCAAGGATGCCTCGCCAAGTATTAGAGAAACTGGACACGAAAATATCGAGCTATCCCTGTTTTGGGGTCACCTGGAGATCAGATTCAAGTTGGCCTCAAAGAAACCGGGAGAACCAATGGCTCGCGCTTTATGAAACGCAGTTCCAGCCACACATGGAGTACTGTTCTCATCTCTGGTTAGCAGCGCCTCAGTATCAGCTTCTACCATCTTTTATTGATGTTGTCGGAACTCGGAAACCCAGTGCTATTTGAAAGGTTTGATTCCTTGGCATTGGCGTTAAAATTCCATCGTTTCCAAGTGGACGCATGGCGCTCCGCAATATATGTATATATATTATCAATATATGTATATATATTATCAATGAGGTAGCACTAGTGGCTGTGATTCTAGTAGATTCTATAAACATGTGTGATAGAATAACACTTATTATACAATAAGATACATATTAATATTCTAAAGTTATACAATAAGATATTAATATTCTAAAGTTCTACGATATTAGTATTAAAACCATCAGAATTAATTAAGTGTTTATATTAATTTCATAGTTTTATTAAAACCTCATCCACAATTTTGTCAAAATGGCCATAAAAATAATTACTAATTAATCTATCTAATTATGATGAGGATAGTTCCATTGTTTGTGTAACAGAAAGGCTTACTATATCTTTACGTTCCTTGAATAAATTCTTCACCTTTAAGGTAGTGCTGGATAACATAAAAATATTAATATTAATAGTATTTATATACAAAAAGCTTTATAACTCCTTTTTTCTCATACCTAAAATATTCTGATGCACCAGTTTAGATTATCATCATTTATAGTCATATTAACACGTTCGCTGCATTACGAGGTTTATTAGATCTCTTGCGGGACTTTCGTATTGTGCGTGGACTGAAATGCTGTTGTTTCACTCCTTGCGGGGGGCTATAACTTGTAAAGTTCTTTATGTATGAACAAGACAAATATACACATTTGTATCCTACTTGAAGGTGAGTTCATAGACATAATAAAAAAATATACACAGTACTATAAATTTTTTCATTACTTGCGTTAGGGAACATTTTGTTACTCGTGGAATCATACGCCTCGTAGACGCAAGACAGGGTGGGTAGGCGGCGCGAGCGCTGCGTGTCTCGTTTTAGTGTTGTTCAAGTATCGATGTGAGGGGACGCGCTCACGTTTCGAAAATAGCACTCGCGTAAATATATCAACGTGTTTATATTTTAAATTGTTTTGATTGTTGTTAAAAACAATGAGTTACTCTGAAAAAAAAAAGTGTAAAAAGTCAATTAATTTTGGTGAGCATTCTAAGAAAGAAAAATTATCACCGGTTAATACCGCGGCATTATCCAGTAAAATAAAAAAAATATTTCCCGAAGGAAGATGTGTTGATCATGTTTTCCAACGAGAAAACAAAAAAAGACGTTCGTGGGTTGTTATGAAAAATTACGACTCTATCTAGATCTTTATTATTGTCCAGAATATCTTATACCATATTAAAAAATAAAAAAAAAATCATTACGATTTGCTCACAATGCGAAAAGTCGATGTGCTTGCTTTAATGACAAACATTTTCCGTAGTTTATAATAAATAACTACTTCGTAAATTAAACTTTTTCTATCGACTAATGAAATTTTATTTTATTCCCATCACTAGTCACTTCACATATTGCTCTATCTCTGGTTTTTTTTTATTTTTTTTATTCTGAATACAGTTGAGTACGGTTGCGTTGAGTCTCAGTGCTCATTGCAGCTGGACTGCAATAGCTCGGACAGCTGCTGAGCACTATCAATCGCAGCCTAACAAGATAAATAAGTTATTCAGAAGCAGTTTAATTTTTGGGGTGCGCTACTAAGGTGTTTGAGTGAATGGATGGGTTGCAGTCGGGCCAAGTTGGCTATGCGATTTGATACAATGTCAATTGGTGCCGATTGCAAAATCTGATGAGATGATGATGATTATGAAATGAATACAATAATTCGCATTTAATTAAATAGCAAAACAGAATTATGTGACTTATATGCGGATTGGATGAATACAAGATAATGATTTTAACAATAACATAGTGTGTATAAAAGAGTGTATAATTAAAGGAATATAAGAAAAAAAGGATATAGAGAATTACAGTTGCAAATAGTAAAAACAATTAATAAATGGGGAATGATGAAATGAGATAATGTTGACAATTTGGGATGAGCTTTGTAAGAAATAGGTAATAGTACATTTGAGGTGGGGTAATAAAATAAGAAAATGGTACAGAGACTGAGTAGTCTGAGCTTAAAATTATATGTACATGGTAGTAATTGGAGTAAGAAGTGAAAAATAAGAATATTTCTTTTGATACAAAACAATAAAAGTAAGCTTGAGCAGGAAAAAAAAAGGATGAACATTTACATTGAAAGACAATAAGAGAAAAAGACGAAAGACAAAGACAATAAGAAGACTATGGAAAAACACTAAAAAGAAAATACAACAATAAAAGACATGGAATAGACGATTATTACAATATTTACAGTATGTTCAAGTGGCGTTGAAGGCCTTGAGTCGACTGATGATGGCGTCTGATAGTTTTGCAAAAGATAGGACGGCTTCCTGATGCAGTAAAAGTGACGCAATATCGAACGGTTCCACCTCAAGGCCTCCGCAGAGGATCTGGTGGTCGAGGCGAAAGACGGCGAACACTCCTCGAACACGTGGCTCAGGGACTGGACCGAGGCGCCATCACATGGACAGAGATCGTCCGGGGAAATCCCGAATCTGTGTAGGTATTGTTTTGTGAAGCTATGTCCTGTAAGTGTTTGAGTGAGTGTAAAACTTATGTCTGTGAGTGAGTGTAGCTGTTTTATGTTTTTAAGTGTAGGGAAGAGGTGTTTTGTATGTTGTCCTTGTGGCTCGCTGTCGTAGCGCGCCTGCCAGACTGAGGCGTGGTGTCTGCGTGTGTAGTGTTTTATGTATGACATGGGGAAGTGTGTGTAGTCCGGGGCCTTGTGGAGTTTGGCCGCCCGTTTGGCGGTGGTGTGGCAGCCTCGTTTTCGACGATGCCGACATGAGCCTTGACCTACGCAAACTCGAAGGTTCCGGGGGCGTGGTGTAGAGTGGCGTGTGTCTGCGCGACTAAGGGGTGAGTATTGCTGCGGTTCTGGACGGCGAGAATGGCGGCTCTCGAGTCTGTATAAATATCCGCGACTGTGTGATTTTTGGATGAAGCCCACTCTCAGGCTTTGCATTTGATGCATACAAGAAAAGATGTGAAAAAAGATAATTTACATGGGTTTTGTGACGCTTCGAATAACGCAGCGGTCGTATATTCTAGAATGGTTGATTCGTGTGGCAGGATTTATATCACTCTTTTGGCAGCAAGAACAAAGGTTGCTCCCCTGAAGCAAGTTTTCATTCCAAAGCTAGAGTTTTGCGGAGCAGAACTTCTTGCTTCTTTGTTGTATGAAATCGCTTAAGTTTTAGGTTTTTCGAGATCACAGTTTCGAGCTTGGACGGACTCAACTATTGTTCTGGCTTGGTTAAAAGTAGAATCAAGCCTTTGGAAGACCTTCGTCGCTAATAGGGTGACAAAGATTCTTGCCGTTATAGATAATGAGCTATGGTGCCATATATCATCCCCATATTACCCAGCTGATTGTGCATCTCGTGGTTTCAGTGCTAGTGATTGCATCAAACATGATTTGTGGCTTCATTGGCTGCGTGATTGTCACTACCCAAAATCACATTTTATTGTACCTCAAACCAATATAAAGGAGAAGTCCATTAAGGTTCCTACTATTATGAATGATAAGTCGGATACAATAACGAATCTTTAAGTCTAGACCGAATACTCCTCATTTGTGAAACTGGTACCTACGCGTTATAGCTTGGTGTAGAAGATTTTTTAACTAAATGTAAAAACTCGATGAAATTCTTAGCATCTTATCTGACTGTAGATGAGTTAGATATCGCACTACCTTTGTGTCTGCTACATTGTCAGAAATCAGCATTTTCGAATCAAATAGAACGGTTAAAGATTTTAAATGTAATAAATATCAAAGAAAATGCTTAAATCTTTGTGTTCTTTTTTAGACGTTAATGGAATCATGCGAGTCCAAGGTCGAATTTAGCACAATGATTTAAAGTATACCGTTAAACTTCCAATGGAAGGAAGAACCTTCCGGTCATCATGTATAATAATAATAATAATAATAATATCAGGACAAATTACACACATTGATCTAACCCCTAAGTAAGCAAATTATTTGCTTGTGTTAAGGGTGTTAGACAACGATACAAATACATAGAAATACATATATAAATACTGAGAATATATTTAATAAACGACCAAACCCAGAAACACAGACATCTATGCTCATCACATAAATGCCTGTCTCCCGCCGGGAATCGAACCCGAGCCCCATTGCGCCGTAACACGTTAGGCGTCTGCGCTAACCACTCGACCAACGGGGCGGTAAAATAATGTATTAAAATTTATTATAGGAGAGGCGCACGAAAAGACTTCATGGTGAGTTGCAGTTAATGTTAAACTATCTTAGACCTAAATATTGAATTATAAATAGTAAAAGCATTATTAAACAACATATAAAAGGATGTGGTAAGTGTGCCAAGTATCGTGCTACCACTTAATAACCATTTATGGGAGATTTACCAAAGGCAAGAGTTACTATGAGCCGTCCGTTTTCTCGGTGTGGAAATGATTACGCGGGTGCTATTAATGTAAGGTTATCCAAAGGTAGGGGCTGTCGATCTTATAAAGGCTATATCTGTTTAATTGTTTGCATGGCAACTCGTCCTATCCATCTGGAAACTATCCATTACGATTTTAACTCAAGTCGAGGTTTGTTTAAACTCTAGACCTCTTTATCAGATGGCTTCAAATAATGATGAGCCTATAGCACTAACGCCCGGATACTTCTTATTAGGCGAAGCTTCAGTAACTGTGTCAGATTATAATTTTATAAAAAACCACGTGGGTAGTTTACGAGGCTGGCAATTCACGCAAAAGCTTGTACAACATTTTTGGCAGATGGTCGCAAGAGTATTTGACTACATTGCTACAAAGAAATGAATGAACTAGGATTACACCTGAACCCAGTTGAGGAGATGTTCTTCTGGTGAAAGAAGATGATCTTCCTCCACCTAAGTGGCTTTTCGGAATTAGGTATATCGGAAACTCACCCTGGTCCAGAAAATATTTCAAGAGTAACCTCTTAAATGTAAGATTTATACTTTCATAATTTTTATAATTTCATAATTTTTAAACATTTGCCACTCGATTACATAATGAGGGACCTGTTTTTCTAAACTGAAATTAAAAATTACCTCCGATCTACAACGAATCAAAAGCGACTCGTCTTCGTCGTTTATTTCACTGCATTTATTGAAGAGTTCAACGTGACACGTTAGGCGTCTGCGCTAACCACTCGACCAACGGGGCGGTTTATGTATAATAACATGTTTAGTATACTAGAGAACCACCGATAATTTCAAGATTTGTAATACGAAGTCGTAAATAAACACATTTTTTTTTGTGCTTACAATGCAAACGCTGGCTGAACTCTACGAGATAGATCAAAGTAATGTACTAAGTATTGTATACCTTAAAAAGGTCTCAACAAAGTTTTCGATGGTATATGTTTATCTTTTAGGAATAACCCACAATAACCAATTTTTGTCCTTTACTTTTTACGAGAAATAATGGCTTATTTACGAAGCCATTTTAACCAAAACTGTATAAACTCTTATCTAATTAAGTATCTTAAAATACATTTTACATTTAATATGGAACAATATAGTTCTTACAGCAGGTAAATTAAATGAATATTTTAGAAGATATTACAGATTTAAAATATAGGGACATCGTGGTGGCGGCGGTATTAGCCGGCCAAGACAAACCGTCTCAAAAATAATTTTAGTGAATGTTCAGTATTGAAAATTTTGTAAATGCACATAGCTGAATATCCAGTACATATTATTTAGCATTTAGAATAAAATATATATTGGTCAATGGCCAATAGTGTTGAACTATAATTTTATATTTTTTTATAATAAAATAAGACCTGCAATTTCATGGTCAATCGATGAATAACGTCGATGGTTAGCTCAGAATGCCTCAAGTTGGTCATATTTTAAATCTTTCAATAAAAATCTATGAGTGTGATATATGGTTAGAATGATTATTAAGTATAAATAAATAAGCTTTTGTTTAAAAAGTATTTAAATGAACGTTTAAGTAAAAACAAGAGAGGTATAAAAAAAATACAGTACCTAATATTGTATCCGTATTAAAAACATTAAATAGACTTTTGACAGTGAGCGATGTCTGCCGATGTCCTAATTTTGCTTGTATTACTTAAAACAAGTCCTATAGAAGACAATACAAAAAAAAAGGGAAAGGGGAATTGTTTTACTACGAATTTAAGGCGTGAGAAGCCGCGGGAAAATACCAGTAATACATAACTGGATGTTCTAAGTATCAGAGGATCGACCTCAAACAACTTATAAATATAATAAATCTTGCATACGATCATGAAGTTGCAATTACTTTTGAAACTTTCTTTACTGATATTTCAGTTATCACAACTAGATCTTAAATCTTTTCGCAAGCTGCTGCTTTGACATTAGGTCGGTTCTTACCTAACTATAAAGCCACCATCAATACAATTTAAAGATAGACAAGAACGTTCAGGGACTTTCTGACTTACAAATAAGAAGAACAGAAAGCAATCTTACAAATAAAAAGGAGAAAATTTTTGAAGCACTTTATAGAGAAGAGTCAACACGTGCATATTCCAGCTAAAACGATTTGGAAGCCACTTCGACCCATGGCGGTACTCGAAAATGAGTACAAATTTACGCAATCCATAGATGAAACGGTTGCACAGATTTTTAAGTCGCTCTAACTTGCCAAGAAGCTCTTTATTTGCATCTAGATAACCAAAGTCCGCGTAATCAAAAAGAGGAAACATAAGAGATTATAATAGGATCTTTTTATTTTTGACAAGAAATAAATTTAGAACCTACCTCATTGACATGAGCTACCAAGGTTAATGGCAATCTCTAGTTCATTAATTAGCGATAAGAGACAAGTGATCACAACTTCAATGTTTAAAACATTGAAATTGTGAACTTAAAAAAATTATCAAGATAGATAAAATTAGATAGACAGATAGATAGAAGATAAAATCTTAAAAATAACATAAAAATAGTTTCATTCCTTGATGCAGATGCAGGTGTTGTGTCATTGCTGAATATATTTATATAAGCCTGGGAAGAATCACAAGATGAGCTTACCATTTTCCACTGTATGTGGCATTTCACTGTGTTGAACATGCAACTCTAATTGGGAAATTACAACAAACACTTTAAAGTCTAAAATCTTTATTAGAAGTTATATTCGGCCAAGACAAATCACCAGCATTTGCTCTTTCATTGTTAAACCATACTTAGAAAATTAAAATTACAACTCCAAAATTACAAAAATATATTGAATGAAATCTGGTTTGACGTATACCAGTGGTTACTGATTACTGGCATTGATTCAAAGTCAAATAGATATAATTAAATTAGTATAAATAAATTGCAACTATAGTAGGTATATTTATAAATTCTATGTAAATCTTAACTGTTCATTTCAATAACTTGACCAATCTCCCGGGTGAAAATGTATCGTGTGTAGTATAACTAGATTGATGTTAATATATAGGTGAGACTTTTTTTTGATAATTATAGTTGTATTTTATTTTTCTTATTAGGTATTCATAATAATTTTCTGAGCTGTATTTTGGAAACTTTTGGAATAGCACTAGGTAGGTACATGCAGAACCGAAGAGTCCCTTAAGAGGTGTTCATACATACATTATTCATAGCTCTGAATTATATTATTTTGTTTTTAATTTTTATTAGAATTTAGTATCTATCTTTATTAGATATAGTAGTAAAACCTTATCTTGATTAAAATTTAAACTTGTCTTTTAAGAGTTCCTACTTTTTGTGTAACAGCTGTAGGCAAATAACTTTATTAGTTATTACCAATTTTAAATTGTAAAGACTAAGACTTAATTTACGTAAATAATCTTTAATATAAATCGTAAATTTCGAAGATCTGAAGCTTTGAAGAAGAAAAAAAATGTTAGTATGTATTAAGAGAAATAGCAAAGGGTTTTTCTCTCCTCATACAAAGACCGCACTCTACGACGCCCTAGTTCGCAGTCAACTAGAATTCTGTGGTTTGGAATCCTCAGTACGCTACTCACTCGCAACGTATCGAAAGTATACAACGCTCTTTGATGAGGCACCTCGCATGTTATTCCTCTGGAATATCGCATGAAACTAAATATGTTCAACGATTAAAATTCTTCGGATTTGACTAACTCTATAACTGTCGAGTCTATGCTTGCTTGTGGTAAGGCATGTATCTGGTTCTTTAGAATGCAGCGATTTGCTCCGTAAAGTTAGTTTTAAAATTCCATTCAGATATCCACTATTGATCACATATGTACTCTAGAACTGTTGATCGCAAGAGAAGAAAAACAGAATGTATACATCGCTTTCATACACTATAAAAAGCATTCGATACAGTATCACATCAAAGTATCTGGATATCGCTAGAGGAATAAGGGCTGAAAAAAGGGGAATATTCAAATATTAAAGAACATATATCGCAATAATGTCGGTAGAGTAAAGTTGGAAACAGCCGGCTCAAGTTTTCCCATAGAAAAAGGTGTGAGATAAGGTGATCCAACCTCCCCAATACTGTTAATCGCCATTTTAAAGTCCATAATAAAAACACTGAACTGGAAAATAAGTGGCCTAAGCATAAACGAATCATACTTGAGCTACCTTCGATTTGCCTACGGTCTGGTGCTTTTTAAATGCTCACCATTACAACGTATGGTACTGGCACTAAACACAGCAAGCAAAGCAGTACGACTGGAGATGAACTTATTAAAAACAGATTGAGATTGAGAGATTTGAGAGGCGTACCCAACTTACATGGAACAAGTACTGGAGTCTAAAGGAAATATTTAAGAGCAATATGCTTATAAAAATTAATGTCATGTCGAGGTGTCTTTTACCGTGCCTAACATATGCTTGTCAAACCTGGAAGTACAGCCAATGTAAAGAAAAATATAACTACATGCCGGCGGGGTCTTCAACGAAGTATGTTAAATATTAAAAAAAACAGAAAATACGACACTCTTAAATACCTACGACAAATATCAAAGCTACCGCCGAAGCTACCGACGTGCTTAAATTTACTAAAAAAACTGAAATGGAAATGGGCGGGTCACGTAACACGGTTAAAAGATGAACTGTGGATAAAAAGGTCAACCACTTGACGAGGTCCCAGTGAAAACCGATACAGAGGCAGCCGCTAACAACATGGGACGACGATATCACAGAAGTAGCTGGCCCAGGCTGGATGCAAACAGCTCAAGATAGGGAACATTGGAATTCTTTGGAGTATCTTTAAACATATGTCTCAACTTGTTTATAATATACAAAACTATATAGTAACTAGTAAATGCTAAAAAAAATAAATAAGTAAAAGTAGGATTAAATTTCTTTACGTAGGTAAGTACATGTTTACAAAAAAGTAAGAAATATGTCTTTTTTATTTTTTATTTTATTTATAGGTATCATCATTGACGAAAACCTCTGAGTTCTGAAAACTGCGCATCTGTACTGTCGCGCACACAATACTTTTGTAACAACTATATATATATTTTTTTAAATAGTAGGCAATGTAATAATTATCTAAAGGTCGTATTGTGATAATTTAAAATGTATATTATTTTTTTTTTTGATAATTATGGTTTATTTTGTAACTTCGATAGACAGTCAGCACTACGTACTTGCATCCTTCGTCTCTAGCAGTCCCCTCAGGGCTCAGATTCCTTAATTTACTCTTCTGCACAGTTGAATCCATGTAGGCTGTTTTATGCCGTTAGTTAGGTATACCTAACTAACCTGGTTTAGATTTAGTTTCCTGAAGTACTTGACTCGTGACACCTACCAATGAATTATCTACAAACTACAGTCAACAATTTTTACCGTTTTCTAGCAATTCATACTGTTACATTAGTTATATACATTAAAATTAGATTCAATCATTGTGTTACATTTCAAACGTTTCTGTTGTTGAGAATACTTCGTGTTCAATTAATTTCTTCATTCACGTATTCTTTACTCAGGTTGAACTTTGAAGAGACGCGTTTAAAAGACCCGTAACTACTTGTTGCATTCTAGTACGCATGTATCCTCTTGCATTTAACGCATGCGAATAGTTAAAATCAATGAAGCTGCATCTTGCTTTTTCCGGCAAAATATTTCCTCGAAGTACTACGACTCAGGTAAGTTTATTTATCATAAATTGGAATTAATGGATTTTTGATAAAGTTGTTTGCAGTTAAAATGATTAAATGAAATGCTCGTTAGCAACAATTTGTAATTCTTTCCAAATCTAAATGGTTATTGTTTATAGATCTGGTCGATAATGTCTCGAGCGGAAATTCTAACTTTCATTTTGATTCTCTGCTTTGAGACGATAAATTTCTTTATCTTGGGAGATGAAGTCGACACGAGAACACGACGCAAGGGTCCCATCTGCGTAGGCGATTATATCTATGACTTCTTTTTGGAAGTCATATGGGTCGTGCTCATTTCGCGCATATAGTAAGTAACATTATGGATAACAATTTCATAATTTTTATGCTTACATAATATGTTAAGAATTAAGTATTGGGTAAAGTCTTTACGATGATTTAAATACTATAAGAAGATTCTTGCAATTGAAAAAATAACTTAAGAAAAACATTGTAAGTTAGAAGAGACAAAAAAACTGTACAAGTCATATCTTTCAGTGATTCTTCAACATGGCTTACCGAGTAAACCTCATTGTGGCGCTGAGACTGAACTACTTAAGATCAAACAACTTGCATACAAACAAGTCTTATTAAGAAACGAGTTCGAATTTAATCTTAAGTAATTTAGTTGACAGTATATGGATGTTAAATATTATACTTTAATGTAAACGTGGCATATATTTTTTCTAACAAATGTAGTAATTCGTTTACCTTTCGTAAGAACTATATAATGTCTAAAATGTATGGCACTATTAAGATAAGTGTCACGTGACTGTTCCTTCTATAGCCAAATATTATTTCCAAGTATAGGAAATGGCGAATATATTTTTGTTATAAATATTGTTTAACGTAAGTAGGTAAGTAATGAATAATAAAATAATGTTTTCTTTCCAATTAATTAAATGCAAATTTATAAAAAATTAGTCCTAATAAAAAATAATTTAACTGTTAGGCGAATAATGTTAGAGATAGGAATACGAAAATTAATAATTCTTCTTACTTCTTGTTTTAGTTGTTTGTTAAAGGTGTAAGTCACTTTGTATAAGATTAGGCAATTAATTATTGATATTCGAGGCCTTTTTGTGTATAATTATCCTAAATATTATTTAAATATGTTGTTTTTCAAAAATTTTATATAATAGTTTAATAAAATGATTTTTGTACTGTTTAGATAATAATGAACTAAGTGCTCAAAATGTATTCCTAACAAGAAATGGAAGCGCATTTCGTTGAGTGTGAGTCATGAGTATAGCTCATGGGCGTACCCAGATTCTGTGCTAGGGGGGGCAAAGCAGATTTCTTTAATATATTTTTGTAAATTTAATTTTCTGAGCATGGTTTAACAATGAAAGAGCTATGAAAGGTTTAGCTGGTGATTTCTCTCGCTTCTAATGAAGATTTTAGACTTTAAAGTGTATGCTAAAAGTTTTACGAGAGAATTATTTGTAATACATAGATCTATAATAACTTTTTAAAACTTAATTGGTTTTATTTCTTAATGTAAAATACCAATTTTAATTTACAATAGAAGATATTAGAGAGGTATACGATGTCCAAGGGGAGGCAGCCGCCCCCCCCCCTCGGTACGCCCATGCCTATACTTATACCTAAAAATATTTTGTATTTGATTTATTTAGTGGACATGAAAACATACCTACACTTAGTCACCAATGGTGCAATGTGTGCAATGTTAATGGTTTATTCGTAAATTGTGCACTTATTATATCTAGATCAAAAATTATATCAAGGATGGCAATTCATTTTACATTGAAATTAATGTAGGAGGTAAGTTCGGTTATCGGTCAGGTCACTGGCAACAATATATGTACCAGAGTACTACCTCAGTGTGTTCAGAAAAAAAAACAGTATTACCTTATACCTACATTATTGAAACTGACTTTTCAAAGAGGTTCAGTTGAAAAAAATGATTGTCGTTTTTAATATGCCATTCTGTATTTAGGTATTTGTAATATGAAGAATATATTAAAACACTTTACATAAATGATTGTTCTTTATAAAAATAAAATAGCAAAATAATAATGTGTTTTGCTGTATTTATACTGCGGTTTTATTTTACTGAAAACATTACAATGATTAGGGGCCATCCATAATTTACGTCCAGAATTTTAGTATTTTACTTGCATTACAACGCCGCTTTAGAAGCGAGTTGTTGTTTGAGAGATAATCTCACAATGAGAGTGCTAAAGTAATAATAAACATAGATCGAGTTTGTAAACACTCAAATTTTTTTAATCGCATATAGGTAAGTTTCGCGTTTGAGTATTTTAAATTTTAACATGTGACGTCACAAAGCTTGTGACCACTCCCTTAAACCTTATCAAACAATGTCACATTCTAGTGATACCCTCCTTCCCTTTAAGGTCTGACGTAATTTTTGGATGACCCCTTACGTTAGGGGTATAAATCTCGTATAACTTTTCACAATCTTTCACATTTCTCCTTTATGAAAACAGGTGATCGGTAGGTAGGTACTTACTTTAAAATATTACACGTATGAAGCGCACCTACCTATGAACAACTGTTGGGTTTGACAAACGACTATTTTTACAGTGCAATGATAAATTCCATCCCTTGCTACTACGTATAGGAGCGTTCCTGTTTACAATTCTAAATCATATTAAGTTACTTCATCCGCTCCGCACGGGTGTACTTTACTAATTAATATAATGATTACGTATTTATCTTGCAGTTTAAGCTGTGCATTATCTTCATATCTACTGGTAAATTGAAATAAAGATCTTTATACAAAATAACCTTCAAATTCTTGTAATTTTAGAAAAAAAATCAAACTTCCTGATATTGAAGAATAAAACATAAAAACTGTCCATAAGCTCCGATCTTTTATATATATGTCAATTGTAATGTAATTACTTTTTTTTTTAATAAAAAAAGGTTTCTTTTTAATATATTTATTTTTTAAAATACATGTACAACTGGTTAGTATGATCTTAACATTACACGCGTGGCGCGAAAAGGAGAGGAAACAGTATAATTAAGCTAACAATAAATATTGCAATTAGTATCATAAAATAAAATGAAAATAAAAATATCACAAAAAAGCATTGAGTAAAACATTGCGGTTAAATAAAAATTATGCATCATTTGGTACAACACAGTGTAAAACACATTGACATCAATACTTAATACTGATTCAACCTCGCTCGTCCGTGGTTCTTGGTTGAATCTACGGCGGAAGTAAATTATGGAATAAAGTCAATTCATTTAAATGTTGCTTTGTTCTTTACAAATATTGTCAGACGTCAGGCTGGCCAAATAAATGAGACAGGGGTAGGTGAGGCTGAGGATGAAACACGTACTATTTAATAACAAATGATAAGTAATGCTTCATGAATATCATATTTATTCTATAATTTAGTGTATAAATAAATTTAAAAAAACGTGACGTGTCTCAATAATAGCTTAAAGCTGGATTTAATTTAAAGTAATTTGCAAATGTACTCCATACTTGTAAGATATGTAGTTCATATAGATGTAAATATTAGTCATTAAGTTCAAGAAATAATAAACCCGATGTGCGCGTCCGTACGATAAAAAAAGCGCACAACAAGAATTAAAATAGTACTTGTTTGTGTGCACGCGACATCTCGTGAGGGTTTCATAAATTGATTAAATTTAAATTGTGATAGATTTCGTAGGATTTGATAAATTAGACGTAGTGAGTGATGTGTAGAGACGTCGAGTCAGAGTATCCTAGATGAGATCAGTTATTTGAAAACTAAGTGACAGTGTTATTATGTACTGTTAGTACATTCATTGATCTAAATTTTATAAATTATTAACTAAATTCGCTAGACGAAGCACCGCGGCGCGCGGCGTCGCTACGGCGATAATACCGTTTGTCATCATAAAAATCATTATCTGATTTGTTATTAGTAATGGCGAGATAAAATACAATATAACATTTGTTTTGTGTTTAGTGTCACTAATTAGCAATACATATAGATTCGAGTAGTTTAAGCTCATTCAAATGTGATTTATAACAGACAAGTTGTGAGTGACTTAGTTTGTTGCGTACTACTAACTGTACACACAGACACCGCATCCATTAAATAATAATAATACATATAATAATAGCTTACATATCATTCCATTGTATTTGTTCTTAGTAATTATAATATCATTGTATACGAGAGCTGGATTAACGAATCATTGTTTATTTATTTAACATTAAAAACTCAACTTCCTCATTGCATTAACAACTACACTAACAAGAGTTATTATTTTTAAATCTTTGCATATATTTCACGTGAAATAATTTAAATGGACACAAAGAGCGAATATTGAACACAGAGATAACACACGAGACGTTAACGTACTAGTGTTTATAATTTAATGTGATATAGACACATAGCACTTTTCAGCAAAGTATATAGCTCAGTACACCGATAACAACATCATCATTGATCATTATTGAGGCCTTGATACTTTATAGACTGCTGTTTACGTTCATGGTGTAACACATTTGTTATATGTTATAATTATCATAGTAACCAATTTTGAATGCAAATGTGCCATTAATATGAAAAAATAAGATTTTTTTTAATTTTTAAGATAGAATTGTTATGGCCTCAAATCTAGTTTACTATTCGACACGAGAACAAAAAACATGAACAACAATCATATTTACGAAAAAACTTATATTGTGTAAACATTATACTGTGTAATATCATTAGAAAAAAAAATATAAATTGAGATTTATTTATATTTTTGGTTTTGTTAATAATACTAACCGAGGGTGGGGGGTTCACCTACTACCTTTGTAACGGTCGTTAACACCTGGAGCATCACCGTGTCCTCGCTTCATTAGATGATCGTGTATGTGATGTAATCAATTATAAAATCAAGAAAAAAATTCAACAGTCCAATCGTCATCACAAATGTCAAAATCTATTCCTTGTTCAGTGCCAACTCAAATAAACCATTCAAATTTTGTTCCTACTTTATAAATCTCTTCAAATATAACACTGGTGACGTCATGAATCCTCTGGGCACGCGCGTTGTCCATGTGTGTGTTTGTGAGTCTATATATCGATGTTGAAACAGCTATGTAGGGGCGGGCGATGACGGGGACGCAGACGCGGGCGCGCGCGTTGTCTGTGGTGCGCAAGAGGGGCGGAAGGAGCAGGCAGCGGTGGGGGCGGGAGTGGAGGAGGGACCGGAACGGAGGAGGGAGAGGGCGCGCAAAGCGTTAGAAGGGCACGGGATAGAGGGGCGCGTCATCAGCCAAACTCCTGCCGCTGCAGCGACACAGACACCTTGTAGAGGCTCTCCATCATAAAGGATAGGTTTTGCGAGAGCTCGTTCACCGGTCGAGTTATTGCCACCATATCTGAAAATAATACAATAATTATCATAACAACTACCTCCTTACTTTGCTTACTCGAAGTTGTCCATCTCTGTGTCTCGTTTCAGTGAGCACTTATATTGCTATAATTAATTGACGAAATCTAAACGTTTAACAAAGTTCGTACAGTAAAGAGGTCTGACAAAATAGTAGTTTAGAAGTATGTACATACTTTTATTTTCCGTTGAGAATTTTCAAGTAGCTTCAAGTCGGTTGATATAGTTATATACAAATGAAGAACAACAATATGAGATATGTGACTGGCGCAGATACACACACACAATAAGATACACTTACTTTAAGAGTTTTGGTGAATGATGTTACGTTCTCACTTTTATTTCAATACAGATACATTTTCTTATTCTATATATGGATATTGCTTCAAGTTTAGATGTACATATATAAAGGTTTATGTTCTGCATTGATGGAAAATATTATTTCTGTTTTGGTTTGTTTATTTATATAATATATTATTTACATTTAATGTTAAATAATTAGTGCTAAACCAATTATCTACAAGTCTGTAGCTTAACTGAACAGCAATTTTTATATCAATCGCTAAAAAGACGAGAATGCCTCCTCTACAAGGTGAACAAACTAATTCACCATTTCTTTAAACGCGTGTAGATTAAACCGTGTTAGATCATTAAAATAAACGAGAAATAACTTGTGGTGTCAGAATATTGCAGTGTTGCATTATGCATTGCAAAAATAGGAAGTTACTAGTTCAGTTACCAACTCAAATGCATTTATATAAAACACAAAAGTATAGGAAATTCTTAAAAAAAAAAACTCGCCGTAACCAACTGATTATTGTGTAAAAAAAATGGAATAAAATTTGTGTAAAAAACTTGTTACGTTTATAACCTTTACGGTTTTTATTTAGAAAGTTACTTGACTAAGGTTTTATCGAAGTATGTCATCATCAGTCAGTAATTATTTAGTCTGCATGTAACTTTGTCTTTAAAAAAAACTTTGATAGAGATTGTAGATTGGTATTAAGTTAATAATTGTTAATATGTGTACAATGCAATGATTGCTCAGGTGATGATTTTAATATTGATAACGCATTTAAGCAGCTTATTCTAATGGGGCCCTAGTGTATTTAGATTCGGATTTATTTTTGAAAATCTTAAATATACAGGGTTATTTTTAATTAGTTGACCACCTCTGGCAGGCAGCTTCTCTACATCAATTCTAACAACATATGTTCTACGACTTTTTAAAATTAATAGTTTTCCCATACAAAAAATATTTAATGCCTCTGAACTGACATTAACTTTGAGCGTAGGTATGGCGCCCGGTCGTTGACCTTTTAAGTACTTCTTACAAAATACAGAGTAATAAGTAAAAGACGGATCAAAATTTTTTTTGTATCGTGTTTTGTGTGTTGTTTATCAAGAATTTTAAAAAATCCGAGAACTAATGTTGTTGGATTGATGTAGAGAGGCTGCCTGTGACAGATGGTCAACTAAATAAAAATAACCCTGTATACATAAAAATACTGTAAATTTTATTAATCACAGTTTTATGCACTGTGGTACAAACACAAGTTCTCATTACTGTTACTCGACTTAAAAAAGTAAGTAAAAATTTTATGGCACAATGTACCTCTACATACAATTTTACAACAAACAACAAACTCCCCCCAGTTCATAACGTTTTACCGTAACCGTTGAAAAAAATAAACATCTCAATTCCTCTGAGTTTCTGTTTCGATTACTGTTTTCTTTCATGGAATACTGAAATACATATATTTTTCGCCAGCTCAGGTCTGTGGGAATTATTTTTTTGAGGTGGTAGTAGTTTTGACAATAAAAAAATGTTTTGGATGAAATTTATTTTGGTATTGATGAATATCACTAAATATAAAAATAGGTCATGGATATTACCTGGATGCGCCTGAGCGAGTCCTCTGCAGTACACGTGCAATAGGCTGGTGACGTCATCTTCGGGTAGCTCCCCTCGCTCCAGGATTCGCTCGGCGTTGCGCTCACGCACCATCGCCAGAGCCGCGCTCCACCTGTACCCACGAAATTGTATAAATGTTGCTTAACGTTCTGAACCAAGTTTATTGAAGGTCGCATTTGCATACTGTACAAGAACTTAAAGAATGAATGTAATTAAAATGAATGCTAATTAAAAATTAATTACAAATGTTGATAGAGGTTTATTTAAGAAATTAAAGTTTTGAGATTTCTAATGAAAGTAAAATCAGTGGATCATGTTTTTAGTATGCTTGTATTTTTTGTGTATATATATTCATATATGTTTATTTGCACCGCTGTCGTTGCATGAGGTGTAGCAGTACTGCATCGTCGTGGGGCGCGGGCGAGTGCGCGCCCCACGCCTCAGACGCGTGCGCGGTCAGCGCCGCCCTCACTGAGGATACACCCGCACTCATCTCCACGCCCTGACAAATCGTATTCCATTTAAATTTTTGGGTAAAAATATTTTTAAAGAGGTAGTAACTACTTAGAAAGCCATTGTCATGTCATTCAACCTAATCTATAATTGTTATATGCATATATGTATGTATATATATGAATATATTCATAATAATTTAAGAAATGCACTAAAACCGCTAAGAAACTCACCGAGTCCGGTTTTTTTTTTATTTTGAAGGAGAACCTTCTCTGTGCAAAGAAAAGTCTAAACACCATTTTATAAAATAACAATATACAAGATGTATAAATTGTTATTTTACAAATAATTTAGTGTTACTGTTACACTTCAAACTATTTTATTTTAGGAAATTTATAAGAATATTGTATACCATATTTGCATATTTACAATTATTTTACAAAGGAAAGCAAAAGGATTCTTATCGAATATCAAATAAGTTGTATTCTATGTATTAACCGCCCCGTTGGTCGAGTGGTTAGCGCAGACGCCTAACGTGTCACGGCGCAATAGGGCTCGGGTTCGATTCCCCACGGAGAAAGGCATTTATGTGATGAGCATAGAAGTCTGTGTTTCTGGGTTTGGTCGTTTATTAAATATATTCTCAGTATTTATATGTATATTTCTATGTATTTGTATCGTTGTCTAACACCCTTAACACAAGCAAATAATTTGCTTACTTAGGGTTTAGATCAATGTTTGTAATTTGTCCTGATATTATTATTCTCATCAAATATAAAAAAAGTAAACTTTGGGTGGACTTAGCTCCATAACATGGTTCTAAAAATGTATATATCATACAAGGTTAATAATCTTACCCGGTTGTCCAGAGCGGCGTGGTAGACTGCAACTACCATTTTGTTATTAGTTTCGAGTAACAGAAGCAGCTGGAATATCAGCTTGTATAGACAGCGTCCGGTCTCTTCTACATTCCTGGAAAGCTCCAGCGTCTGTTAACAATAGATATTTATAATGGCGCGTAGCATAGTAATTCTGACGTTGTATAAATTTACATTCCACATTACTGACTTCTAAAAATTCTCATATCTTATTTAATATCTTTTCAATTGAATAATTATAAAACAAAAAAAATACTGTCAAACCTCAAGAGCATTTTCGCGTCTATCGAAATAAGTCTCCAGATGTTCGTTAATCTCGAGGGCTGCATATCTGACGGCGTCTCGAACTCGTGAGCAGTCGGCTGCTACCGTTCCCGCCCACAGAAGAGGGGGTTCCTCGGCGGAAAGGCGGTCCAGTACAGCCGCAAGTTCGCCCGCACCGCCTCCGGAGCCGCTGCTAAGGGAGCCCTCCCCACACACTGAGATGGTCTTTGACATCACCTCCTACCGGGAAATGACGTTGTTGCAAAACTAATAGATACAATATAAGCAGTATTATGGAGGAAAAAATAAATAAAAAGGCTATCCACTAATATTTAAACTATATGTGTATGTAAGTGAAGCTATAGTGTGCGTACCTTCAGCACAGTGTGCAGTCTGTGCACGAGCGCTAGCGGCGCAAGGTGCGCGGCGTGCCTTAAGAGCGCAGCCACAGAACTGCGCCACGCATCTCGCACGCCCACACCGCTTGACACACTCACGTTACACAAGCCACCAGGCACCGGTGTCACGTCACCACGTTCACCTGGTTATGTATAAACTAATTATATTTCATACTTTTGGAATTGAAGGGATCCTTTTAATCGGAAACCCAAACGGGAAACTTACCGTCGGGTTCGCCGCTAGAGGCGCTGGATAGCGAGTGTGCGCGCGTGCGCAGAGCCAAATCATGCGGTGCGTCGCCTTCGCCAGCCTCCCCGACCTCCACGCGCGTGCCCTCTTCCCAGCCACCCTCCTCGTCGGACGAGTCTTCGTGTCCTAACTGTAATATAGGCCAGGCGAGTCACGAACATATATTTATTTAATTCTGATATAAAAAAAGTTACCAAGTAAGTTACTATTGTCTAATTATTTAAAATACACTTATATAATTTGCTAATTTGTAGTTATAATGTAATATTATCTAGCACTTACAGGCTTAGCGTGGTGGTGATGATCGTGGTCCAGCCGGCCGCGTTGAGGCGGCGGACTCCTCTCCGGGGCTCCCTCGCGCTCCTCACTTAGCAGGCGACGACGCACGCCCCAATTGAAGTTGTCAGAACTTTCACCCTGTTAAACATATTTAATTTATTGAACACAATATCACAAACCATTGCCTTTTGAAATAAAACTTACAACAATTTATAACCATCAGCATATTTGCTGATTGTTATAACTTTTTAGTATCACAAAATTTTAATATCACAAAATTTTTATGTCAATAACAAAATCAACATAAAAAATATACTTGTTAAGAGAGTATATAAGAATAATAGGACGCGGATAAATTGCAGTTAGTTCCATAAATCTCTCCCGTGAAGCTTTCCTAGAATATATAGGTGGCAAGGGCAAAGAGGTTAGTTAGGTTGGTATGGCATGATCTGCTCGTTGACACCACACTTACACGGTGTTCTAAAATTAAACACCTTCTGGGTTTTAGATTATTTGTACATTTTTATTGTACATTTGTTTTTTTTCATAGATTTATATTAGCTTCTTTATTAATTTAAAACACTTATTAAACAAAAGTATGTTTTGTTTTTATTTACCTCAATGCTCTCACTTTCATACTCCAGAAAATCAAAGTCCTTAAAGACTCCAAAGTGGTCAGTGGGTGGAGCACCCCCTGAGGGTTCATTCCCCGGAGTGCCCGACACCTCCTCGAGAGATGACGCCATTGATGACTCCCTCTCTAGCAGTTCCGAACTTTGGCTGAATATTACCTGTAAAGATATATATATACATAAATATATATATATATTTATATATATCTTAAAAGCCCTTAGTATGTATGTGTTGCTGTTTTCAAATATGTGATTAAGTGACATGTCAAAAGGATTAATGGATTAGTGTCGTTTTGCTACTTGAGAAATAAATACAAATTAGGTATCAAATTAGCATTTTGCGGCGCTACTTCCAATGTGCTCGGTGTTCGTGCTTCACTCATTATTTTATTGAACACAAAAACATTGTGTTTTTCTTTATTTAAACTTACACTTAGTTACCTTATATTTGAGTTGAATTATCTGACATTAATAAAAACAGCCCTTCTATACTTACTATTAGTGGTGAGTCTATTGTGACTATGGTGTAGTTGAACTGAAGTCAACATGAAAGCTATATCAGTTGTGACACACACACACATACGCAATGAATTATAGCATGTATACATATACTAGTTGTATATGCACGCTAGGTATGGAACTATGATGGAATATATATTGTGGGGAAGTTTTATATAACTTATACTATAATTTTGTATTATATAAATTACTAATTATTCTTACCATTACCCAACTAATATAAAGAGTATGATATTTTTTTTTATACATTTATAATCCTTATACACCCAGTATAACGATAGAACACAGTACATGAATGATAAGCGAAGCCGTATCCCAAAACCAGTAATATCAGGTCGCGTGAGTCGTATCGTTATCATAGCGCGTGCTAAGCGAATAATAAGTAATTACCTTCGAACATAAAGTGGTAATTAAATCATCCTATACGCAGCGATGGATAGAATAGAATACATTATCACGATTATTATTTAATGTAGTGTAACGCCTGCTCTGCACAATACTTGTTAAGGAATATAATTATTATTGATAGTAATGCTTACAGACGGACTCTTGGGCAGGCCGACTCGTTGACCGCACGTTGTGAGGAGGTTGACTAAGCATTCGCGTACACGACTCTGGTGGAAGAAGACATATTATGTTTATATTATTCAAGATTTGTGTGGATGTAAGCATAGCGAATGCTTTAAACCGCGCTAAAGATCAATCAATATCAATAGAGTTTTATTTTGTATAAATATATACAGCATTCATTCTGCAAAAAAAAATCTGACTGCGCTCTGTTGCGTAAAAGTGTTCCGCCGATGTTAATAAATTTATTATATCTTATTCACTTAGATTCCGTACCAGAGACCACCTGTGTAAGGAAATGGAAGTGTCAGGCGGGCTTATTTTGATAAATTTTATAGTACAAGAGAAATTTAATCAAAAAACTTAATACAATAAAATCATAGCTATTAACCTTTTCTAACGAGAGTAGATAAAATAGAGTAGGTGCTAGTTAGTAGCAATACCTGTGACATCCAGGGTCTCTTCCAGCCAGCGGCGAGTGCATCGGCGGGAGACAGCGACAGCGAGCGACGTGGGGACGCCACGCAGTGCACCGCGCTCGTCTCCGCTCCCACCACCGTCGACGCCGAACCCGACGACGAGCCTGGCGACGATGAACCTTGGATCACTGTCTCGATTGAGTGATGATTCTTGTTTGGGTAAATACAATATATTTAAGCCATGTCTATGTACTCATAGACATGGTTTAAATATATTGTACTTATTGCTATGAAGTGCAATTAGATCTATGTAGTTAGGTACATTATTATACATGTCAATACAAAAAACCTTTATCCGGAGTAGCATTCGATGCGTTAGACAACGAGCTGGGGCCTGTAGCTGGTTGACTACCGCTCTTCGGCAAATACTTGCGTCCGATCACTGGTGTTTGTGACAAGTCAAAGGTGAAGTCCATGGTACGGCCTGGTAGCTCCTGAAATAATCAAATTTCTTTATAAAATAATGTATAAAAATAGGTATGTACGGTAACATGTATAAATTACAAAATTTAAGATTTATATAAAATAATGAGATAGTTATTAGGGAAAACACCCAAAACTAATAAAAGTAAGCTCTATACTATAAAAATAAGCACCTTTTTCCCATGTAGATCCGCATCGAGCACGGACGCATGATCCCAATGCGGTGGCACCACCAGCGTGGAACAGCGTGTCACCACTAGCTTTAGAATCTTCATGGCTTCCTTATAATTGTTTCCATCTTGCTGTATGAAAAATATAAACCACTTATTCAATTACCTATTGTATGTTCATTACCTAAATAATGGATTAAGCTAATAAGAAAGATTGTTTTGGATTTAATAACAAACTTTTATACTGCTTTAAGACCACAAAGTAATATAATAAAGTTTGTTCTGGAAATGATTTTGAAGTCTGTAAAAGAATTTTAAAACTAAATAGCATGATTTTGCAAAAAAAAATGTTATTCAATCCATTTTCTAAGATAAAAATAATATTTGCATATTTTATTTGTTAATATTATTACGTCAATGAATTTTGCGACGGCCCGCAGCAGGTCAGCGTGCACGGGCTGCGGGCCCAGCTCCACGTAGTACAGCATGCAGTGCAGCGTCGACAGTACAGGCAGCTGCAGGTTGCCAGCACCCTGCGGATCGTTATTTGGAGTTACACTAATAACAAACCAATAACAAATAACTAGGGTAATTAACTAACTTAGTTGTGAACAATTCCTAATGTAAAATCGCAATACCTTTTAGTTAGCTATATTTAAATTTTACTATAAGACCTTTTTTTATTCATGATTTGTAGAAAATTTGTATATTTTTACAAAACATATACAACCAATCCTTCATAGCAAGGAGGCTCTAGATAACTTTTATTGTGTTAAGTATACTGGCCAATGATAATAACGTCATATACTGACGTCATACTGGTGATATGTTCCCTAATGTGATGGTCAGCGCATTGTCGTCATAAATCCGTACCATTCATTATACAGGTTACATAATACTTATTAGTCTATGAATATGTTTCTGTTCATAAAATAATCAACTTTCCAAAAAAATAGAGTTCTTATATTAAACACAATAAGTCTCCAATGATTCTGAAGGTTATAAAAGGATTCTACTTGTTTGTCGACAAAATGACATACAAGAAATGCCGCGAATCAACTATTATATCTATATAAATACAGAATGAAAAATAAACCGACACGGTTTAGGACTCGAACCCGTGACCTCTGTCCCTGTCGGTTTATATTCATTCTATATTCATATAAATTTAAACAAGTTTAACTTGGCTATATATGTTTATAGATATTTTTCTAAACAACAATTATATCGCTTACATATTTCAAGGAATGTTCGATTAGACATAGAAAAGTTATTTTTGTTTTCAAATGAAAACAAAGTAAATAAAATATTATGTATATTTAGCCTTTATATATACATTTAATTTTGATTTTATACGTACTTTATCTTACTATGCTTACTATTAAACTCTGTACTTATTGTTACCTTTTACGTAGATCTCATTGGAAAAGTGTTGCACCTAGTTATAATTGTCATAGTACTCTGTGCAATTGTCTCACCAGTACAATAAGCCCGATACCGATATGGCGTCAGCATCGTGACGTCATGCCCACTGGTCAGTATATTGGGACTAATTTCGGAATACAATGAAGATGACAACGGCTATAAGGGTAATTGTAATTTACGAGAATTTAATTCTGCAACACCGAGGATATTAATATTAAGAATCTCAATCAAATAAGGTTTGAATAAAATCCATTTCTAAACCAACCTTCTCCAACACCTCCACAAGGAAAGCCAACATCTGCAGCGAGAGATGTGAGTACGTGTCCCACAAATACTTCACCACGCATTTGGTCCACTGAAAGCTTTCCTTGCTGAAGGTGCGCCGGGAATACAGGGTCATCACTGTGCCAAGGTTCTCTAGTTTCTTGCTTTTCTCGGATGTAAACTGATGATATAATAGTATTATTAAAGTAATCGAAAAAAAAAGTTTAAAAATTTTACGATATCTTAGTAGATTTTAACACATACGATTTTAACGATAACGATGTACATCCTAATTGTGTACTTATTTGTAATTAACTGGTATTTTAAGGTTAGAATACCTGAGCGATGTGGCAAGCCGCGCGTACGCACAGCTCGTTAGCCTCCTCGTAGTGCAGCAGCATGTACGGCAGTAACGCAACCACAGTCATCGGGAAAGCGAGAGACTGCGTGGGATCGATGACCGGCAACTCCAACAGTGGTATCATGTCCACCAGCACGCCCACCACGGGTTCGTAAGTATTGGGGTGGGTGCAGCCCTGGAAACAGTGGTTGAATAATTATTGAACCTCAAAAATTATCATTATTTGGGTTTCGAAAATTCAATGTATCAGGATATTTAGTATGACCTACTTTGAGCAGCAACGAATGTAGGGATGCAGGTGAGTGTGCTCCGTGTGCCTGCGTACGATCGAGTCTCTCCCTGGCGTCCGGCCGGTCCAGTGGTAGGCGAGCCATCACACGGGACAGCAGTCTTACTCCCAGAAGGAATTCGTGCTCGTAGTCAGACTCCAGAAGAGACGCTCCCACCCAAAACAGCGTGGCCAGGATTGTTAACTTGTCATCCTGGATTAAATAATAAAAAAACCTTTACTAAAAATCAGTCATTTAAAAAGCGTAATTGTAGCGACACATACTTGTGTGGCGGTGTCTCCAAGTAGTTTGAGCGATTGTGCAGATCTCGAGCGACACAAGTTCGAGCAAACACCTTTGTTCGCTTCGCAGGGTCGGGCGCGGACTTCTGTATCATTATTTTATTTTAGTATTGTTGTTGCCTGTATACCGAAACATTAAAATATTTTGTATATATCTTAGGTCTATAACTTGTTATCATTATTGTTATAACATGGCATAAATATATATGTTAAAAATATAATTAATATGTATATCGTTAGTATGAACACTATTTATCGTAGTACCGTGCGGTTGTTTCTCGGCGGAGGGCGGCGCGTTCTTACGCACACAGTAGGAGACGGAATAGCTGGTGCTTCGCGTGTGGTTACTGACACAGCCCACGCACACACCGGGCGACCGTTTGCCTGGGAAACGGAACAATTTCTAAGTGTTTTATTTTTTGCATAAATATACAGAGTTATTCCTAATTAATTGGCCACCTCTTGCAGGCAGCATCTCTACATCAATCCTAACAACATTTGTTCTACGACTTAATTAAATCAATAGTTTTTAAAATTTAAGTTTTCCCATACAACATTTTTTTGTTGCCTCTGTATTCGCATTAACTCTGAGCGTAGGTGTAGCGCCCGGGCGTTAACCATTTAAGTAGGAACTTCTTAAAAAAACAGAGTAATAAGTAAAAGAGGAAGCAAAAATATTTTTGTTTCGTTTATTTTGTGTTTTTTATCAAGATTTGTTAAAAGTCGTAGAACAAATGTTGCTGGGATTGATGTAAAGAGGCTGACTGCAAGAGGTGGCTATTTAATTACAAATAGCCCTGTATACTAGTTTCGTAAATAAAGTAAGATTTAAAAGGTAATTTATATAATTTATATAAAAAAGGTATTTTATATATAATTATGAAATGAATATCAACATTTGAAGCGACATTGAAGATTATAACATACTGAAAGATTATTATACACCTAACGAATGTTTTCAATTTGAATACCTGTTGTTTTTTGTTTTTAATATATTTCTATTTTATGAAAACATCTTATTGGGATCTTTCTTATAAATTATTTTTTTTCTTAAATTTCTTGTATACTGTCGTCGTGCTTATTGTGATTAGGAGTTGGGCAGTTAATGTTAGTTAATGTTATAACCACAACAGAAACATATTATATTACCTGCAGCAAATGCGTTTCCGTTGGGCTGTGGTCCACCGTCCTTGTTATTTAGGTTGGGTGTAGATTTGAAAATATCGCGCATATAGTCCAAAGGTCTGAAGTTCGATTCCAGCGAGTCTACAGCGGCTTCCAGAGTGAGGAGTAGTTCAGTGACGTAACCTTGCATGTCTTCGCCCTGTTCTGCCACGGTTTCTACTAGCCGTGACAAAATATCTGACACCATGCGACCCGTCATGGCGACCCCGATGAAACGAAATACCTAAGGTTAATAAATATATGAAATGACCATATTGAATAAGTTTAAGGAACCTTAGAGGTTCATAAAACATCAAAACTATATACAACAATAAATAAGTTTTAGCTACCTACAAATAATCACAAAATATTAAAAAAATGAGTGAGTTGTTTTCTTTGATTATTTTTGTTTGTTTGTTGGTATCGTTACTACCTTTCCTATGGCTTACTCGGAAGTTTTTGTAATAGATTACGTTTCTTCACCTTTTAGAACATACAGGTCGTCAAAGATTTCTTTAGGGTTTCACCCATTGCTCCTACATATGTGGCATATTTTTAACATTCTTTGTTATGTAGATTCATTTGTAGACTAATTCATTGTGAAGTACAATGCAGTAAGTATTATGCAGTATACGTCTACGACTTTGAGGGAAAATCGTTAACAGGCCGATGTAAATTTTCCTCTATAGCGACCTCGCTAGGGAAGTTTTCGGAATGATCAGAATCTTGATCAGATTAATCTCTAGAAGACAAATTTGCGATATCTTCACAAAAAAGAGAGGGTCTCATCTACTGAGGGCTTAGTCCTTACTTAGAACATATTTCCTAAAATTAATGATACCAGGACCTAGATGTTTTTAATTATTATCAGTTTCATTCATCAGCATAGCAAGGTCAAGTTCGCTTTGTAAAAACTTTGAAACAGCATATAACTGTTATTTTTTTTTCTATTATGAATGCCTTTTGTTGACTAGCAAATATATGTCAAAAGACCAACAAATATCAAGTATATCAAATAAAACCAAGAGGCAAGGAATTTGACGATTGATAGTTATTAAACTAAAGTAATTGCTACTGCGAACAGATTCAGGAGCAAATATTTTAATTATTTTAATGTATAGAGGTAGCGCAAATTAACCGCTCAGACCTGCAGCGATC
This sequence comes from Napeogenes inachia, assembly GCA_959347355.1. Lineage (NCBI taxonomy): Eukaryota > Metazoa > Arthropoda > Insecta > Lepidoptera > Nymphalidae > Napeogenes > Napeogenes inachia. Next base: position 1,496,542 of record OY365800.1, on the reverse strand, counting down.
GTCCGGCGTAGTGTCTTGAAGGGCACGACAGTCCCAACTGCAGCGCGGTCTGAGCCCACCGCTCCGAGATGAGAGCGTGCGGGAGAGACTCGCGAAATATGCGCAGCGCGTGACGGACCAGCGTCGACATCTGAGAACAGCTCCGGAGCGACCACACTGCGGACGAGTGGTCAGTGAATACGAGATTGAAGTAGAGGCATGTGTAGTAGTTGACACACTTGAGTAACATGTTTATGTTCGGTGTCTGCTGGTGTTTGTTCCTAAATTAAAAATATAGTGAAGCATTGTCATAAAAATTTTGGACGATCGCACCTTTAGCGGTAATATCCTCGTACTGCCACAGCGGCATGTGCGTAGGACGGCTGGCGAGGTAGTGCACTAGGGACTTGATAGCGTCCGCTACGGGCAGTTCAGCTGGCGCCGGCACCGGCTCTGGCTCTGCTTCCGGTTCCGATTCACCTGTCACTATGACCGGCAACGACGGGTAGTTGTCGCATTCCCCTGATATATTAATAAACAGAATAAAATACACAATAATCTTATTAGCACGTAATGAAAATGATTTTTATGTTTCAAAATCATAACAAGCTATAATTAATCTAGTCGGTAACCTTCAGGCGTGACCTGCGGGTCGGAGGACAGCGAACGTACGTGCGGGCGCGGAGAGTGCGCGCACTGAGGAAAGTTATCGAATACCGCATCCGGTTCTGAACAATAAAAGTACGAGGCCTGTTAATGATAATGATAATATACGTGACGATACGAATGCGGCTCGCACAAACGTATCCAACTTGTAAGCTGTTCCACTTAATACTTGTTCATAATGTGTATATAAAAAGTTGTAAATATTTTTGCGATTTGTTTACAAAGTAAATAGTTTTCCATGTAGTTTTAATGTCTGTTTTCATAAAATACAATCTTCTATATCATATAAAAACAACGACTTTACATACAAAAAATATAGTTTTAAGGTGCACGAGTTTTAGAATGTGCTGGTTTTAATGAACAAATATTGTCACTTAAGAAATCAAATAATATATTATAATATAAAAAATATAAATATAATTAAATATAATGTTTCCTGTAAGTGTAATATAGATAAAAATATATAATATAATTGACAACTTAAAAAAGGAATAAGATATATTAATTGTACCTGTGAAATTATGCGGCACAAGCGGTAGCGGGGGCGGGGGCACACCGAGACCGAGCTGAGCTGAGCGGGCGGCGAGCAGCACGCGCGCTACCGTCAGGTGGTCATGGTGGGACGCCACCGCCACCAGAAGGTTGAGCAGCAACTGCCGACAGTGCTGATGGACTATCCACCTATAGAAGATAGTTACACATTTTGTATCATTTTGAGATAATACAAAGGTGTTCCAATAAATAATTATATAACGCATAAGAATGTAAGAGATAAATATAAATCACCTTGATTTAGAAGTTTGAAATATAATACAACAAATACATATGTGCAAAAAAATATATAAATATATACAGGGTTATTTGTAATTAATTGGCCACCTCTTGCAGGCAGCCTCTCTGCATCAATCCCAACAACATTTGTTCTACGACTAACTAACGACTAACGTAACATTCAAGTGGCATTGATTGCGTCGCATGATGGAAAACGTACTACCTGTTGTGATCCATCCCGAGAAAGACAATATGCAGCATCAGCGGGACGTGTATAGACCAGTCTAGCTCCACTCCATCCAGTACCACGTCACACAGCAGCATCACAGCAACATTGCAACTAGAAATATTTTGTTTGTTAATTATATCGTAAAACCATATGTGTTAATAAAATTAGTTTAAAAACATCCATTATCTCCGGCATCTACTTTAAAACTGAATACCAGATAGTTAAGATATGAGTTTCATCAATAATATATAATCCAATAATATTAAACAGAACACTAACGCACCGATGGAATCCCGACACTGGTTGGTTGGTATCGGGCAGGTACTCGGTTAGCAACGCAAAGAACCCGCCGTACTCTGGCATAGGCAGTGGGCGCGGCTGCGGGTCTGCGCGCTCCTGCGGCGTGCCCGGCGCCGACGACAGCGGGCCCTCCGCGCACGGACCCGTCTGCACACACACTACACTTGATACACACGTACACACAAAATACTTACACTATATATTTGATAATCTCACCTTTTAATTTAGTTCATAGCGGTGGTGGTGGTGAATACAGAGTTCGTATAATTAATAACATAGAAATTAACAAATATTATAAATATAATAGAAAATGTAGAACACAGGGAACTTTTTACTTATACTTTTACGTTAGTTATGTTATTGTACTTTTAGCGAATTATAATTGTATTCATAGAGCAAAAAAAAAAACTATATTATTTTTGAATTACAAGGTTCGATTGATTAGTCTTCCAGTTGTAAGTGTCTTCTGCCATGTTTTAGAAACAAGTTCATAAGGTTCAGTTAATACGGTTGGCATACAGAACAGCTCAATTTTGTACAATTTTGAACATTGTTATAAACATAAGATAAAGATAAAAATAATAAGTATTTAACTTCAATAAATAAAATAACACATGATATAGAGTAATAGTAAATAATGTTTTAATTAGGTGTTCTTTTAAGTTATTCATAGCACAGCAATATCTACTATAGGTAGAGTCACATTACTGTAGGTATTACTAACAGATTTTTATAAATTTCGTTATATTCCCCGGTATTTAGTCGAAGGTCAAAATGTACATAATGCTATGAATTTAAGTTTCCCTCTTAATAAAAAGGAAGATAGTTTAAAATATACTATTAAACATTCAAATATTGTATTTAATTAATTAAACATATAAATATTGACTTTACGAACCCTTAACATAAGGGCTCGTAAAAAATAACTTAACTAAAAAAAATATAATAAAATATCTTACCGGTGTCGCGTCACCGTCGGAGGGAGGCGAGGGCTCTTCCTCGGCTGGTGGCGTCACGCATGGCGGTGCAGACGCACGCTTATCTTGTGGTCGAGGGAGATCTTTGGCGCTACTGTGAGAAAAAAAATATAGTCATCTACAGACATTCGCAATTCAAAAAACCTTTAAAAACTCAGACTACACAATAATAAACTTTTAGCGACGATATTTATACCTCAAGTTTCCATAACGTTGGTATTATATAATATATATTATCTATACTACATATGTATGTTACATATCAATTATTTTAACTTTATATTTATTGTGTTTTACTTTACAAAAATAACACAATTAATATAAAGATATGATGGAGGGCCGTTGACAATATTACTAGTGTAGTGTGATGACCGAACTTGAACTACATTTAGACGTAGACCCGTAGAGGTAATATTTGGAGAGGTTCCATCAAAGAAGTAAACACAATTTGGTGTTGTTCGAGTGCGAGGGCAATCACTTAGGACACGCCTCCACGTGATGAATCACCGACCAGTCCGCTACAGCCTGATGCAAATTACATTACTATTTAACGTATTATCTATAACCAACGTTCAGACATGTAAAAATTATTATTAACTTGACAAAAAACGTTTAATCATCTGTACATTTTATATTGACAAATCTACTATCTGTAAATATAAATTGGAACAGCAATGATAATTTAAGTGTACGAACGGGCTTTATACCTATCTCATGCGTTAATTTGTTATTGTGATGTTCTTTTGAACGATGTTATTGGATGATTAATAGCCGTTGTGTCAACAAATGTATTTGTAAACGGTTCTTTCTCTTTTAAAATTTTGTATTCTTTTTTTGTAGTTCAAAAGTTAAAACAACCTAACGTAGCAATGTCAATTTACTACTTCACAGACAATAATCATATATATAGGTATTATTTATATCTACATGTTGGTCCGTCTCTGATAATGGAAACATTGCTAAAAATAAAACAATTAAGAAAGTAAAATAAGCAACTACATGATACACTTTTATTCTTACAGCAGCATGTATGTATGTATGTATGTTATTTCGCAGAATCCTTGTAATATTAGCTGTTACATCTTGTTTATTTTAAATATAAAAATAATGCAATAAATTTTGAAAAATAAAAACTAGACATATATCGTATATTGTAACACGATAAACTTGACATTATAGTGTGTAATCAATATCGCTATCGGTACTAGCATACCGCAGATCTTTAAAATACTATAAGAGGCGAACAAATGTGAATAAATAATTGATCAGCCTGTATAGCGGTAGGTTTGTCAACCGCTCCCTTATAGCCACCCGTTAGCCACTGGATCTTGTTAAACCACTGAATGACCTGCACTTACGTGCTACGCTTCCGACGATAACGTAGAGGTTTAGCAAATCAATAAAAAAATCTTCAGTGTCACAGGTTCAATTACAGATATGTTATATTGGTTTCAAAAACAAAACAACAAAAATATTTTTTTTTGGTTATAAAATTAAAAATAAAGTATCTGTTAGTTCAACAGATAATATTACCTTAAAACTTTTATTCTAAATACTAGTTGTGTCTGCGATTTCATACGAGTAGTTTTCGATTTCGATAAAACGTACCCATGTATAAAATAATACACCTTTAAGGTTTCATCAAACTTCGTCAAGTAGTTTTTGAGTGTAGGTGTATTTTTTAGTTTACTTTTATCTTGTTTTTGTATTTAATCACAGATCATTTTTAATAGAGTAGGTAGTCCGATTTCGTATTTTTTTCATTAAAAAGGGTATTATTATACTCTGAGGGGATGACCACTTTTTCAATTTTTAAAAAGTCTTACCGCAATGGGACGAAAATAAGAGGTAACTTCTTTATTTGTTCATATGAAAAAACACAGGTAAAGTGAAGGTAGAACAAATGTTGATGGGATTGATGTAGAGAGGCTGCCTGCAAGAGGTGGTCAACTAATTAAAAATAACCCTGTATAAAAGGTCCAACATTTTGAATTTTTAAAAATATTTTCTATTTATAGCGAACAGTTACAGTTGTATTATATGTATAGATATATATACATTTTTTAAACGATTTAAATACTTATATCTTTTGATAGAGTGAAGAGTGTGCAATGAAAGTAATAAACCAAATATTATTCAGAATGACGCTCAAACTTTGATGTATAAAAGTTATTTACACAAAGCACAACTAAAAGAGAAATAGATAAACAGGCAATAAATTCAAAACTGTTCGAAAAAGACTGTGTTAATTGTCCGTTCACGCCCTGGTTATAAATTGTTTGTTATATTTTCAATGTACAGAGACTAGTCCTCTACAGATTTGTTACATGTATAGAAGATTTGTATGGTACCTATTAAGTGATTGACATAAATTAAAATAACTTATTATTTCCTAACCGATTTATATGAAAAAACACTAAATGTTAAGTGAGGACTACTACAATATATTACTGAAATCCGCAACTAAATTGGTTAAGCCGTTTCTAAGATTAGCGTGCACAAACATACAGATATACAGACTAAAAGAAAAACCATTGTTTTGAGTTTTCTTGCTTATATAAAGGCTCTTGCTTATATAATATTCCAAGTACAGAAATCGATCAGTGACAATTTTATTATGTGTATAGATAGATAACCTGGCCTTTATGTTGTCGTTTCTTGTTCATACAGGTAAAAGTTCATCCGCGCACTCGATAATAAGTTTGTGATATATCTTTATCTTTGTCACTAAGCCGTGCGTTTATGAGAAATAAAAAAAGGCTTCAAAACGTTAAGAAATCCTTATGGGCTTGATTGTACGCATATATAATAAAGTTCTACAAGATCTAAGATCTTCCTTTTCTTAGTTTTAAATCTAAAATTAGAAGTGTATTATTCAATAAATCTTACTATATAACATTCAAGAGTTTTTGGTTGATCGAAATGTGTGGAACTTGGGTCATTTACTCATTTGCAGGGTTGATGTTATAATGTGTAAGTCAAACATTGTTAAAGTTTATTTATTTTAAAAGATCAACTGTTGAGTTTCTGACCAGCTCTTCTCAGCAGAACAGCAGAATATTGCAATATTGCCTTAATCATTAGGTAAAATATTTAGGTGGCAACATATGTAAGTATAATTTGCTGACTTGTAATCTCAAATATATAATAAGACAGTAAAAATCGTGTATCTGTACATTAAATATTTTTCCAAAAAATTTTTTTCTGTCTGTCTGTTTGTTTGTCTGGTACGTTATAACGTCGAAACTACTCAACATGCTACTGCATCATATTGTTTCATCTACTTGATTTCCTGCTCTTCATTTATCTACAATACTAGCATCCGACATAATCTGAAAATCTTGATCATTACTACTGATACTTGCTGCTTACTGATTGGAAATTGAATTTTTATTCTCCCCATTAAATACTTTATTCTAAGCTTTGTTTAAAGTTTTCCATTCAATGAAATCCCACGCTTCTACAGCCATGGAACAACACTCTTTTGAATTCGTTAAAAAATGATAAAACTACTTCTACTTTATTTTTATCAACAGATGAACTTAAAAGTTATTTTCTACAAAGCCGTTTCAATGTTTCAATAATACTTTGATCTTTTAGTTGTAGCAAGGTCGTCATATTAGGAAGCAAATTAAAACAAATATTTATAGTATAAATTATTTGCGTAAAAAAAATAAGTTGGCGTATTATGCAGTAAAAGGCACCTTGATATTTTTGAAACATCAGGGAGTTTTTGATCCTCCAATGAGGAGAAGGCATTTTACAGGTTCCGGTAGCGTTAGCACAAATAAATATTGATACTCGTTCTTTGCTAGTTCTATATCCTGGAGGTGAACTCTTTCGCCTAGAAGCCAATGAATTTGAAGGTAATGACTTCCAATTCAATCCGGTTTTATTAGCCAGAACATTAAATTTCTTCTTAAAAAGAATTTGCTGTACCTACATGAGCTGACTATTTTCCACCTTGTATTTCCGATTCACGAATTCTATGAGATTTAAATCGGTGCAACCATCTGTTACTCGCCACATACGTTTAATCGAGAGCTAATTGCCTAGAGCCTTTTATAAAACCAACAATAGAAAACGATTTCTTAAAATTCATTCTTCGATTTCTTTATAATTTTTTGATGTATACTGCCGTCTTCACTATCCAATTTGCAGGTGTTTAACGAAATTGAATCAGTATTCTTCTTAATATCACTTATCGTAGATGTAACTTACATCCAGTTTATCATTTCCATAATAAAATCAATAATATTTATTTTGTCTTTAATTGATAACACCACTCTCCTACGTTTTGACATTTTTAAATATGTACACGAGACGAGCGTCAGAGCGGAGTAACAACTCGCTAAGTAACTAAACAATAACGAACCGCGGCAGCGATCCTACTAAAAATAATAATAGCGAATCCGTATAACGGAGGGCCGGATAATCGAGTTTCTACGTAGGTACTTAAGATTGCTGAATGAATTCTTCATACGTAGTGTTTGTTTTAGTGTCCTTAGCAGACAAGTCGAATCATGCCTCTTATCTTGTCAGGTCAGAAGCATTCGAGAACCATCGATGTATTATGGATTATTATCGACTCCATTATGCGAAAAGGACCCAGCATTTAACTACTTCAATTGATTTTACAGTGCAAAATTCATCTTAGAATAATAACTGATAATTTCCTGATAATTTCCCTAATTAGTTTTTGTTACACCAAAGTATTACAACTGTCGATAGAAACAACATCTGGATTAATTTATATTTCAATGTAATTCATCTTGCAGCTGTATAATCGAGTCCCGTCAGTTATACTCGTAGATACTAATTTAAATGTAGAGGAGATGAAAACTTTTGTACGCTATATGAAACTCAAGATCATATAGGTAGATTCATAACCAAATGGTAGATTAAATTAAAAAATACTCATACTTATTTAGGTAACTTTTAATTTGCTGTCATTTGATTATTATTGTAGTTTGTCTGTGCAAATAGACCAAAAAGCTAATAAAAGTTAATGTCGAATGTCGCTTCTACCCTCGACGGCGTTGTTAAATTCAACGACATACATATTAAAATGAGACAACAATTATTCCTATTAACTAATAAATGAATGTAGTTGCCAATATATTATATAGAATTTATAGTTTAGAGACTAAAATCAAAAAATTATAATAATCAACTCACTTAGTTTTAGCGGGGTCTTCTCCACTATGCCGCTTCGTATGTATGGTGCCCTTCTCAACGGGCGCCAACTCACCCGTGCGACCCGTGGCGTCCTGGTACCATACAATTAAAGAAAATATCAAAACACATAGTTAAATTATACCAAATATTGGATTCTGTTTTCATAGGTTCATTAATTAATAGCCTTAATCTCTCTCTTATTCACCTGCGAGCCAGTACCAGGACCGTCGCTGTGTCCAGACGTGGCCTTCCTCATGGAGGTGAGTCTGTAGAAAGGCGGTGTCTCCGTGCGCTCTATGAGGCAGTTGAGTGTCTCCACGGTCTGCAGCTCAGTCATCATCTCGTCCAGTAACCTCTCCGGTCGTGAGCGAGCTAGGTATAGCACTACACGTTTGGCCTATTTGATGGATATTAAAAAACACTTATATATAAAAAAACACTTAATGAAATGAATCAACTGGAAATTCTCTGAAATAAAAATGATTACCTAACTAGTTGTCCGTATTTACCTACTATTCATTGTATGATGCGGTGGTTGTAATAGAATGAAATACGTCCGCCATCACTCTGCAGTTATATCTGCTTATAAGTGGTATATCTTGTAAAATCTTTGTGTAATTTAAAACTAACAGAACAGAAGATTAATATAAGATCATATTAAAACTTCCTTAAACCAATAAAGTAATTATTAGTTGAATAGATTGTAACGTTTCCTTATAAGAAAACAGCTGCAAGTTTTCAATTAGGTACACGAAACACAATAAACAAAATGTAAACAGACAGACAGATAGACAGACAGACATGACAGATCAGATCAAATAAGACAAATTGATTTTTACTACATTATTGATCGTAATGAACAAAAAAAAAAAGAAATAACGTTTCTTTCAAACAAAATTAAAATATCTTTGTAGGCATGCTACTGCGTACGTAGATATGCAAAAGAAGTAACCAAGCCTGATCGGTTCGTGTTAAATAACAGAAAACTATTCATAGAGAAACGATATTTTAATTTTCTTCTTTCTCCGGTAATGCAACACTTTTAGAAACATATTTTAAGATAAAATAAAATTTCTGAATGGTAATGATGTAGCGAATTTAATTTGTTTTTCTGAAATATATAATATGCGTGCACTTTGTAAACATTAATTGTTTTGTTTATTTGTAGACTAAGAAAAACTTTGATCAAAAGGCAAAGAGCGACGTAAGCTACGATATGTGATAATGTATATGTATTATAGTTAATTCTATAGTATCCTATTCCCGTGGCCATTTTATACATATAGGCATTACATTGCTACGATATCAAACTGAAAATAATAACATATATACACATCACACACACACATACACACAGCCAGGACGTTATTCAGATATACGTAGTACCGCATATGAATACGAAATAATTTTTACCAAATATTACGTTTTTGAGTAATGTTCAATTGAAGAATTTATTTCTAGAATTTTAAACTGCTATACCTATGTGAAAACATAATCTTAGCGAGTTCTGAAAAAGTCAGCGCCATCTATTGAGATTTAATGTAAATAAATTTAAAATGTGCATAATATGCTTATATATTTATTCAGATAAAACAAAGTAGAAATTCTAGCCTTATCCAAATTAAATATACGTTTATGTAAACTGCATTCAATTCTGTTTAAAAGTTTGAAACAGTATTTGGAGTAAATTTTCAATTGACCATAACTTCTTTTTCCCTTAACCGACGAAACTTAACTTTTGACGAAACCAAGCGCTCCAGATTATATTTAATCCATTTTTGAAAACTGAGTTTAAATCCGTTGAGTAGTTCCGACGTTATGACCTACCAGACAGACATAATTACCAAAAAATATGTTTTTTTTGGTTTCTGTTACTCTTCTTTAATCGCCCCTTATCAGTTTTTTAGAAAAAAAAATAATGTACAGACACTCGATTTTTACTGTCTTATCATATATTTGAGATTTGAGATGTTAGAAGTGTCATAAACACACACACATAACACAGGGTACTAATCGTTACCACTGCAACGACCAACATTAAAAATAAATACTATTGTACATTGCATAGTGCATACAAAACTAGCTACTACTTCAGTTAGAGAGTTTTTAAAGTATTGAGTGTTTATTGTTTATATTTGATTTTAAGTACATTTTGAAATATAATTCTGTTTTTGGGTTTCGAAGCTAAGCAATAAAAATAATATTGTGGTTTGTCTTTTTAGATCTCATTTCGATAAATATTTAAAAAATAGACAATAATGTTTCGATGCAATGTTGTCGCTTCAAGTATATTGTAGACATAACTTATTATAAGTTATTTATAAAATAATAAATAACATCGAATTGACTGCAAATAAAATATGAAATCAGTCTGATGATCAAGACGATGTGTATACTCACGTAGGGGAGCAGTTCGTTGGGCGCCATACCGGACACGATGATGAGGTATCTGATGATGACCTTGAGGTTGTTAGGCCAGCAAGCGCACAGGGTCGACCACAACTCCTCAATCTCCTTTGGGTGGTTGTCTGAGAACTGAGGGGGTAAGAATGAGTTAGAAAAAACATTATATATATACACACAGTAGATTCTCACTAAATCGGCACTTCAATAGTACGGCACCCTTCGGCCGCGCCATTTTTTTTATTAAAGATGCTTTATAAACCAAATTCAGCTAAATTGGCGTTTTTAAATAGAAGTTTTCGAGTATTAACATGAATAACGAAGATCAATTGATTTATATATTCCAACAATACGGCACCCTCTGGTTTTTAATAATGTCGATTAGAGAGGTTCTACTGTATACGTAAATTGCAGGCTAATAATATTAAAGAGAGTAATGTCAACTTATCTAAGTATGTAAATATTATCAAGTTGCCATATCATATATCATATAGGTTATTGGAGCTAGTCAGTCAATCAATGGACAATTGATGACGTAATCCAATATATATTAAATAACAGATTTTATAAATATGAGAAAAGTATACAGTGTAACCTGTATGCTATTTCATTTTAAGTGCTGAATTCCTCATTTATCAAATATTTCTTTAAAATGTAAAGTTTTCTAAATTATAAATATCCTAAAATAGGTCAGTGTTAATTAACGAAATCATTGTATGGATTCTTAACCTACTTGAATTGTCAAGTACATTATACACTTGATATCTATTGAAAAAATATTGCTATTATTGTACCATGGTCTTACGGTTGGGATTCGAACCCGATCCCCTTTTCTGCCGCCACAACACGTTAGGCGTCTGCGCTCATTACTCGACGAACGCGACGGGGCGGTAAGCAAGAATTCTAAAACCGTTGCTATTAAAAGTAAACTAATTGAAGTATTTTAAATGATTTGTAAACTAGCGCGGAGTTATATTTTTAATTAATTAACTACATTTACTGAAACTGGTTTGAGTCTGCTGTTTGTAATTTGTGATCGTGTTTATGGCTTTTGCGGAAGAAGGGTTATTCTTGTTTATATTAAGCGATTAACAAGGGAAGCTTCCTAACCACGATCCATTATCACATTTGAATGTCTCAGTTTTTGAAGAACATATAAATCCTGAATACGAAGCACGGCCTACTTTTATTTTCGTTTTGAGAGTGATTGCGTCTTGCAGCGAACAGAAAACTTGTTACCAGCAAAATAAAATTACTAGGTACTTTGAATATCAATACCTCAGTTAAATAATTCAGTTCTAATAAATATTTTTGTCCCGTGAATACACAAATTACACAAAATTATTATTGAATGATAATGTTACATAATGGAAAGAACGCTATTTGTTATTAAGGTCTCCAAAAAAAACGGAGTTTTAAATAACTTTCCCTAAAATAAATAATAATTTAATTAGCAATGCCTCGTACCGTCTGTACTTTAAACTGCATATGAAGCGACCTCATCTTATATTGGCCTGACAGAGGTACTGCACATTAATAAAACTGCTTTCTAGGTGTCTGTAGTTGAACTAGCATAGGATACCATCAAATCAACAAAAAATCCTTTTCATATAGGAGTTCTAAAACTCTCGTTGCCATTAGAAAATGATAATTAAATTAAATTGATAGAACTATAATCAAATAGACTCCAGTCTCCAGGAAGAATTTACAATTGACGGTCTGATGTTCGTCAGGGGTCATTTATTAGGAAGGTACTCTTTTTATTACACGTTTACGGCAAATTAACTATTTACAACTAAGTAAGTAATTTAATTTCAGTTATGTTATGTTATTGTTTTGTAATACTTGCTTTAATATTTTTCAAAGTATTTGTTGTTCAACTTTGAATACAACAGTTTAAGAAATATTATTTTCCTGACCGTTTACAGCATTGTCTGGATATATATTTATAGATATGTATTTATATAACATTTGTATTAAAAAGTGTAAAAAAATTTCTTTAAATATTATTCTGAAAAATATCCAGATATTTCCAAAAAAGAAACAGACACGAACATTGTATCACTATCGATACAGAATCTTATTTAAAAACCGAAGACAAGTCTTATTATAAAGAAGAAAACATATTTATATATCTGAGTACATGTAGTATATTATGTGTCATTGCCACTCAGTTCAAGAGCTTTATTTAAACTAAACAGCTTTATATAACACATTCATATAAACCTACTAAGCACTTTTCAATTATTTTATCAGCTGAAACCTAATTGAAAACTTACAAACTTACTTACCTTTACTTACTTAATAGAGTAGTCGACATCATCGTTATAATCATTACTTAAAATATATACGTTTCATTGTATTAACTCGTAACTAAACCATAGTTCATTTGTATATTTTATTTAACATTTATGTACACACAAAATACTTATAAGATAAACATATTTTAATATGGATTTGTACTTATTTCAAAATGAACTGTTACATATAATTACAACATTCTCAGCTAAAATAATGCAAACATACAAACTTTAATTTAATTCTACGTGGATAGATAGTGATCGATTATTCTTTTATATAAGATACTGATGTGTGTGTTGTATACAGTATTGTGTTCCAGGACCACACTTCTTGCGCCGTAATAGAATGAGAGTAAGTATTACTCTTATGTATACGGATTTTAAGTTCATATCAAGAAACATAGTCGTATTTCTTTAATCGATAAATAAATCGGATACATAGATTTTGCAAACCTTACTGCATAATGATATGGATAATAATAATACTGACCTAAGACGATTTGAAAGTTTGCTTCCTAATGATGAAGCCGACAAGGTCTATGGAGCAGCAGTCTTATGTATTGAAGAAGGTAAATAAATAAACATACTTTTTGCTTTTTTTCATACAGATCCCGGTACATTAGAGTAGCGAGTACTACCCGTTTTATATTTTAAAGCAAGCGCTTTTCATGATGATATTGAAAAATGATAATATTGGGATCCTTGTACAGTTTATGTACCATTCCACACCTGTGATGATGTTAGACTATTTAATTATATACATTTATAATAAATTCTATTGTTTTCGATGATTCATTACAAAATACACTTGCAGTAATTCTCTTTCAATTGAAGATCATAACGAATTTACCTAAGAATTTTTAATATCAAACTAGGTAAGTAAAACTCTATATAAATTATTATCTACCTTTTTGTATGTACCGTGTGGGTATATGTTGTGGGAAACTGACCTTGACAGTGATGTAGAAAAGGTTGTTGAGAACCATTTCTGTGGCCTCCACGGAGCCGAGCCCCTCTCGTCGACCGGAGCGCCCGGCCTCCGACGCGTAGTACTGTAACAAAGTATTAACATATAGATGTCCTCTCCACTCCTATATCAATGACGTAAGGCTCATCACACTGACATATCACAGGGTTGGTGTAGTGGCAACTTAGAGGCAAGTCTTTTTAACACGCTTCTATTAGTTTCACGTGTATGTTTGCTTGTTTGTTTGTTTGCTTGTAACCGAGGTTTTCAAACGCGATTTTATCTCATTTCCCACGGACCGATTTTGTCCAAACTTTGTACACATATAAAGAACCGATAGTAAATTATTAATTCGATGAAATTATCTCATTATCCTGATTAGAATCTCCAGGATTAATAATTATTTTTTTTGCCATGGGAGTGAGAGGGCGACAAAATAATTTCGCGGTCAGCGCCATGCGTTAAGTTCCGACACCAACTCTCCGATTCTTAGCACTGACATAGAATAAAAATGTGATGCTAAATAGTTTTATAATTATGTTCGCACAGACGAAGTCAACATATTATTTTGTAAACATTAAGGAAATAGAAATATAAAGATTTTAGACTGAAAGTTTCAAATTGTTTAGAATTTGAGAATTATTAGACTAAGCTCTCATTGAATAGTTGTTGTAAATGTGTATATTACTGTGGACGTCAGTATATTATTTATTTTATGAGTGTTAATAGATCTCGTAGTACTAGTGATATTTTCCAAACAAGAATAATAATTATTGTGCAGACGAGCTTCCCGCACAGGAAATTACTTCGCTTTAACGTTGGTTGGTGCATTGTTCCACGTGCAGTTAGAGAGCTTTCAGAGGAAGCTTTGGAGGAAGCTTATTGACAAGTAATCTATAAGTTATATTTTAAGATATATTATTTGATGAATAATAAGCAATGTTTAAATTAACAACCTTTTTATAAAAACGAATTATTATTATACAAAATAATTGTTATTGCAGTGACCAAAGTTTTATTTTGATAGGATATCATATAAATAAGTATGTAGATAATATGTAGCCAGTATGTACATAAGATACTATAGATAGTAACCTGTATGTATGAGAGCGGATTGGCGGGTGGCACGTTGGGGTCCACGAGCTCAATGTTGACGAGCCAGGGCAGAAGGTACTGCAGCAGCAGCTGGCGCACCTCCGTGCGGGCTGTCTGGAACCGCGCCGTTATCTCTGCGTACGAATTAATAGTTGATAAAGGCCACATAGAACTATGATACTCAGTGATTTATTATTTAATAATGATTTGATATTAAAAGAAAATTGTTATTTATTAATTAAAAAAAATAAAAAATTACTTAAACATTGTAATATTTTGAACACAAAAGTCTCATTTCAGAGGAAGTAGCTTTTCCTTCAAAACATACATTTCATGTATTTCTGCCTTTACGTATCATGTATTAGTACACATACGTATCATGACAGTGTGCACACACGCATTATTTTTGTGTGTAAAAAATGTGTGTAAAATAACTTAATAATTATATGATTATTTATTTAAAATGAAAAAGAGCTCTACTACTCGGTATGTTGGTTCTAAATTAGTTTGAATTTCGTAATGGACCCCTCATTATATAAATGTTAACAGTTGTACAATTTTATTACCTCCATAGGAAGTAATCTACTTCTCAGCTCTACTACTCAGTTTAGCGTTCTATAAACGGATGTAAGCCTTTATGAATAATTACTCTTTGATTTTACAAGACACTTGCAAATAATAAAAAACACAGAAGAACCTAAGGTGTCATCCGGTCACATGTAGTAAGTAGTCTTGATTATATATGAAAAAGTTCACGAATTAATATAATTCGTACACAAAACGTAGTTTTTGTTGTCAGGTTTTTTAATTATATATATATTTGTTTGATATATATTGTATTCTTTTTCACCCACTTATTTATTTAATTTGTCGCGGATGTCTTTTGAGTATCAGATAACATTTTCTTAAAAAATATTATCTTAGGAATGCGAGTAGAGATTGAGAAGACAGTTGTGAACACGTTGTTGCTTGTATAATAAAAGTAAACAGTCTATTTTAGAGCCGTCAGAACCGAACTTTACATTGCCATTCCTCTATGAGATTATTGAAAAAGTACTTCTAAGAAATCTTCTATTTATATTTTAGCTTCAATATTCACTTGTCTGTACTATCATTTACTTCATTGTATAGTACTAATTAATTATGTCAGTCTGTATTATAAAAGAAAAATAAAAAAATCAAAGCATAGAAATAAGAAAAAGTAACCCTAAGATCCTAACGTTAAAGTTTGACAAAGATTTAAACATACCTATTAAAAATATATGATTATCCTCAAAATTGAAACCACGGTCCACATAATGCTATATCTGTTTTGACCTCACATAGTACATGTGCTTTTGTTACAAACAATAAACTTAATTCTAGAATTTTATCTCGATATAGGAAAGACACATTTGAATATGTAATACGATTATGTCGTATGTGACCCCACACACAGAAATTGATCTGCTTTCTTAATGGTGTAACATACTTTACAATAGAAATTGTTCCGAGTATTTATAGCGCAAATTGAGGATGAGATTGTTTTATTAAAGTACTGAATGACAATAGATTAAAAATACTTCTTTTAACATTAATAGACCATTATTTTAAGTTATAGAGAGTATATTAAAACTAAACGTTTTCGATTATTGTCTAAGTGTTACAGAATTTTAATTATCATAGGATAATTAATTACCCGAGTTTAATACTTAGAAGATATTATGAATATGTAACATTCATATTTACAAGTAGTGTTGTCATTTAAATAAAATTTGTAAATATGAATATACTATTAAATTTCAATAACCCATTATTACCACTCGGTAAGAGTTAAAAAATATGTAATTACCGGAAAACATCGGCATGGTGAGGTCCGGGTGCAGCTGCGACAATTGGCGGGAGAGGTACAGCTGGGAGCGGCAGTAGGTCGTGCAGAGAAGCACATCTAACGTACCGCGACCTTTCTCCGACCCTGGATATAAAAGTTATAAAAAAGTTCATTAAACCTCATTAATGTACAACAAGCTGAAGGATAATGGTGACCCTTAATTTCTCCTAGCTCTAGCCTAGGTCTAATGAAATCGTGTTTGATTAATTTAATTAATATCTTGTCTTTTGAATCGACCTGGCTAGAATCAAAATATGTACAGGCGGCGACCAACAAACTAATAACCAATTATACGAATTGAAGTTGCAATAACTGTACTTGAGAAGACTGGCGTACTAATACTGAGGGTTGTTTAAATAAGCCAAAAGAACAATAAATTGAATAAGAAATATATTTTCAGTGAATTAACGAATATACTGAGGGTTCTTAAACAATCAGCCACCAAAAACACAAACACAGAGCCACTCGTAGAGCCGAAACTATGGCAACTCTACGAGAGCTACGCCGCTACGGCTCCCTTACCGATGCTACTGTCCTAGTAATATTTGCAAGTTAAATAATGAACTTTCTTAATATACCAATGAATAAATATAATTTAAACGTTTGAATCACAACATGACATGATAATATACATTAATTTAATCTATTTATATGTATATATGTACATACAGTCCAAAAGGTTTTGTTTTCTTTAAGTATTCAGTCATTAATAAAATTTCGTAAGACATAATGTGACAAATTAAATATACAACAAAATTTATATAAATTGATTAAAAAAAGTCCAGTTAACAAAAGAATGTAATCCGTAATCCAAGCCGCTACAATAATGTGTCGAACACTGTTTCAATTGTAATGAAACAGTGTTTCAGTTTGTATGTAAATACAATTGTGCAATATGTTTATAAGTCGTAAGTAATAAGCAGCAAGCGGCAGATTCGTGGGCGGGGGCGACGGAGGGGGTGGTTTGAAGGCAGAAGGACTCATCCGGGAAGGCTACGGGTATTAGGACTGCGCTCTTATAAACCAGTGCTCGCGTGCTTTGCAGCGGCAGTCACTGATAGATAGGCGCGGCGGTCGGACGCCTTTTATCAAAATGTTTGTCGATCACGATGAATATGCGAACTTGTTCGAAAGTACCACTGAGACTTCAAGCAACGCCGTATATGAAAGTGATGTTGATATTATGATCGAAAAAATTGTAAACATAATTTATCTAGTATACACCCCGACTGTTGTGATTCTGGGGACCATCGGAAACAGTATGTCACTCTTTGTGTTTTATAGCAGCAAACTAAGACTGCAATCAACCAGCCAATATTTATCAACTTTAGCTGTCGCTGATAATTTGTTTTTGTGGCAACTGATACCTCCTTGGCTTAATGCGACCGGAATAACGACAGTTTTTCACCGCACCGGATTCTGTCAGATTTTTGTTTATTTATCATACGTATCCTGCTGCCTGAGCGCCTGGCTGGTAGTGGCTTTCACGGTCGAACGCTTTGTGGCCGTTGTCTATCCGCTGCGTCAAAGCGCCACATGCAGCGTACGGAGATCCCGGCAGGTCATCGTCGCACTGATAGTCATCGCCATCATTTTGAACTTGCCGGTATTGCGTTTTGCGGCTCCGATCAAGAACGATTGCAACATAAATAGGAAATATCTTGATCATGCAGCGAGATTCAATTTGGTAGACACTTTTCTATCGTTCACATTACCCCTGGGCGTCATAATAGTAATGAACACTTGGATCATGATTGGAGTATGCCGGTTGGAACGCACTCGCCGGGCATTGATGAAGCAGGAGGACCCCATCCGGGGACGCCGTGTGCGTCGCAGGCGTCTGGCTAGATATCACCAATCGCAGCATAAGGTGACCAGGATGCTAGTTCTCGTATCATCAGTTTTTGTGGTTCTCAATCTGCCCGCCTATACCATCCGCATTCTGGCCTATGCTTATGATATAGTAAGTATGATAAACGAAATATATAGCATTTTTTACTGTTTCGCGTAAAGATTTAGAAACGAGATAATTACTTTAAGGTGTGTAATTTTTTTTTTATCTTATATTAGGCTAGTATTTTGTTTTATTGCACACAATCTCATCTTTTTTCAAAAATAATTTATCTACAAATTAATTAAATTAAAAATGTAAAACCTAAGCAAGTACCGATTGT
This sequence comes from Napeogenes inachia, assembly GCA_959347355.1. Taxonomy (NCBI): domain Eukaryota; kingdom Metazoa; phylum Arthropoda; class Insecta; order Lepidoptera; family Nymphalidae; genus Napeogenes; species Napeogenes inachia. The sequence goes on along the minus strand of OY365800.1, from coordinate 1,477,633 downwards.
TAAAAACTTTAGGATGGCGAATTATAATTTAAAAGATGAGCGATTTAATATTTTTTGTGCCAAATACAGATAAGTTATAAAACTATTTAAATCATTAACAATGTGCAGATGCAAAGGCAAAAGTATTAGTTTTAGATTTTATTTAATCAGCAATATAAATCATACATTTCTATATCCGTTTGGGTACACCGCACTCAACATATAAAAAGGTTGCCAAATGTTGTTAAAACCACCCGGTTGTTATCCCATGTTGCTAGAGAGTGGATTTTAGATTAGATTTTCATGCAATGATTTACTACAATTGAAAGTTTTTGAACCAAAAAAATCTATTTATTGTTTTAATAAAAAGTATTTTAGAAGATGAGTGGAGGTATATGCACTCTTTCGAGGAGTACATGGAAACCTATAATTAAAGAATAATCAATAGACATAAACGGCTTCAGATGAGAAACCTTTGTATCGGTTTTTCGGTCGTCACAGGTGTCACAGGTATCACAGGCATAAGTGTCATAAGTGTCATAGGTTACATTTGAGATAATTTGTTTTTTAAGGATCGGTTTATTTCTCGTAGTGTAACTGTATAATTAATACAAATAAAGATAACACCGGTAAAATTAAAACGAAGGTGACAAGTAAAAAAAGTATGAAGGCGCCTAAAAGCGAGTTTATTAGATGTAATATTATTGGGTTCTCAAGCCATGCGAAAGAAATGTACGTTTTATTGTATTATTTACTTTTATATTATATAAGAAATTTTACATTTTATAATAAAAACATGAAGAATAAAATACACTAAAATTTTTTTATTAAATAGAAAAAATATATTTTCAAACAGTATTCACACATTGTCTTCAAATATTATAATCAATTTCTATCTTTAAACATTTTGAAATAATTTATGGAAAAGTTTAACATTCAATAGAAACCATGCAGGTAATTAATTATACCTTTCGATAAAATGCATCTCGAATAAGAAAATACTTCTTTTACTTCATAAGGCCCAGTAGGTACTCTCTGATAAATAAATGAAATGACGATCAAAATATTATGTGTAGGTAGGTACATTACAAACTTATATTTTTATTAAAACTTAAATAGTTTAAGTTTATTTAACAAAACAGGGTAGCCACTACGGCTACGGTGTTTTATGAACTTAGAAAGGAGCATGGTTTTGATTATAAAAATATTTATAAATTTTTGGCATTTGGCATTTACCGGAAGCTGCGCTCCGCGCACTGAAACTAGATTACTGAGCCACTGATTACATTACTGAACACAAGAAATGATGCAAAGAACTAGTCCATAGAACTCACCCGCTTAGTTAGATGTTTACTAATAAAGGAACCGCCGTTAACATTACATATATTTATGAAAATTATATATTAAAAGCACGTTCATTTTATTATACATTATTTTTGTTTTGTAGTATAATTAAGCAGAGAAAAAATTAAAAGTATTTTCTAATAAAAATCAGGTATTAAGGGACTTATGGCATGGTTACGATTTTTATTGCAAATTTAATTTATAATTGCCAGTCAACCAATAGCATAGACACAAGGAGTCTATTGAGATTCGGAGTGATGCGTTTTCATTAGATTAGATGGAATGAATATCTGTTTTGACAAAGGTTGGTATGTATGCGGAAAATAACTTATGAGAGCGAATAAACATATACAGAGATTTACATTACAATTAGACTAATAAAAATATAGAACTAAACAGTAAACTAAATTCAACGCGTGTAATATCTTCGGAATATTGTCATCTAAACTTTTTTTTCTTTGTCTGCAGAATGCGAACGAAGTCGGTAGACGTTGGACTGCGTTGCAACAACTTGCGGTTATGTTTTTCCACACCAACTTTGGCATAAACTTTCTCTTATACTGCTTAAGCGGACAAAACTATCGTCGTGCTCTGTACCAGGCCCTGCCGTGGGTGCGGCGCCGGGCACGGCGCGCGGTCGCCGTGCGGTTTGCCTGCGAGCCCCAAGTACGAACGAACAGCGTGTCCAGTAAGTCATGAAATCAATAATATAGAGATACGTACTGTATCTACGTAGTTTAATTTCTTTTTTTAGAACCGGTTTACAATTATTATAAAGCTGGTGAGATGTCATTTATCATTGCCAGTTTCATTTTATACAATTTTAAGATTTTTGCTTCATTAAGGAGCGTTTATGTAATTTCTGGATTAATAATTAATTGGTTGTCATTAAACCGAGATACGATCATAATATCATAAAAGAAATAAGATCAATAGGAATTGATCTATTTATTTATTTTTTTATTTATTTATATCTTCTCCATTTAGAATCATAATCAGTTATCACTTGTGTACGTCAACATGGAAGTGTCAGGAGGGCCTATTACGATACTAGATTTATCGTAATAAGCCCTTCTGTAAAAGCACTTTCCATCTTAATGTTAAAGCTATGAGGGTTTCAAACGCGTCCTAATCTGAGAAGAACCACACAACAAACTCAGCCGGATATATTTTTTGTTATTGTGATCACGGTTTCACAAACTTCAATCTTAAATGTAATTTTGGAACAACTAGAACCGCCGCAATCAATAGGAAATGAAGTCTAATGATTTCAGGCAACGAAAATGAAATAATAATAACAGTAAAAAAATATATATATATAAAAAAATCTTCGGATATTATTATTAACTTATTTCACACTTGATATAAAGTGTTGTCATAGTTCTGAAATTTATGAACGTCTTATATTTGTAAATTTACTTATGGCACTGTAAATAAAAACTTAAGAGCTACCGAAATGTTGGATTAAAATGAAGTAACCAAAAGTTGTTGCACTCCTCACTATACCCACTCGTTCAGAGTAGGAACGTAGGCCACACAAAAAGTTCTATACACGTTTTTTTTATGTATGGAACTCTGGCGAGTTATAATTTATTATAAAACAATTAAATGTTTAAAAAGATATTTAAATTTCTTTAAAATTTCAGTTTCTTTAATTTTTTCATTAATATCATAAAATCTTCAAAGTATCAAAACAAAAGTAAATTGCGCCGAACATTTTCATGGTACGATTTTTACAACTTCAATTCAAATGTGTAACCTGAAGAATAGTTTGATCGACGTCAACTAGCTTATTTAGCAAAGCACCTTTTTACTTCTGGAATAACCTGGTTAAAATACAACCTACATTTATAAATAAAATGCAGTAGCTTAAATTTGAAGGATGAAAAAAGAAGTGGTCGTTCTGCTATTGCTGTTACGAAAGAAAACTTGCTAGAAGTGAATTAATCAACACAATTTGAGGATTAGATTAAACATTGGCCACGATATTCTACTTAACTAATGTTGCTAAAATAGCGTTGTTTCGTTCTGGGGACCCCACAATCCCAATGATGCTCAGAAGCAAGCGTGAGCCGAATAGTCCTATGATAAAAAAATTGGAACCAACTTCTTCACGTCGTTTTTACGATATTACAATAAGTGAGGAATATTTAATTTATCAAAATAATCAAAATGAACCTACGACAGTAAAACGATTGAGAAAAGAACGTATCTAGTGGAAAAGTGTGGATGGCTAGTTAATGTTCTTCTTATACGAGGTATTTAATATTAATTTATATGCAATTTACAAACTTTTAGGAATGACTAGTATAAAGCGACGCTTTTAAATAAAGGTGAGTAACAAATATCACTGACAACAACACCGCGTCCTAAGATACAATCCATTTATGCAGCAACCCGTGAGATATCTTTTAAAAATTTAAATTTACACGGAATTCCAACAACAACTTAAACCTTGATAATATTTTCAAGGAAAAATTCAGAACATATTATATTACGCTCTGCGCTTAACGAAACCTTACAACTTCTCCGCTACGAGGTATTCAAACTGTCGAATTACTCTGTTGATTTGAAGTTAAAAGCACACATATTTTTCAAAAGATTATTTTTATTATATCATTATTCTGTTACGCTCGCGTCATAAAGCATACTGTATTTCACAAGATATTTTTTTTTCTGAAATGGGAGCAACGTGTCTGTTTACTCTGACGCCCGATCCGCTTTCTGACTCAAGAAGAGGTACTATTTGCGTTTTGTCGTCATGGGACCTAATAGGACATACTTATGGAACAATACTTTGTCCACAAATTCCATTTAATATATACATTCGAATAGTGGGATACACAAGTCGAACAGACGTTTCGTTTTGGAAACTCCCGGATGATATCTACGCTACGTTCAATAATTTACAAAAAAAATCTTATACCTAGTCTTGCCTTCAATACTGAAACAAAAAAAAATATTGCAAATAACATTTATTACTTTTACATTGTGATAGTTTAATACACAAATATAAAACAATTAAAAATATAAAAAGTTATCTTTATAATATAGCATAGATCGAGTAATTTATTTAGTAGTTAAAATTTAAAAAAAAGGTAATCGAAGCACGGTTGCTTTACGGTGTAAAACATAATACATTGAAGAAGATATAAAATATAGCGAAGAATTCGCAATGCTTCATCTCGCAAAAGCTACGACTTAAACAGTTTGATTTAAGAATCTAAATTTTCAACTGTACCTCCCCTATATATATATATATATATATATATATATATATATATATATATATATATATATTGAGATAGAAGAGGCAGTCTATAATTCTGAGAGACTAATAATGATACTACTAAATCAAAACGAGAGCTTATATTATCATTGTCCAACTACGGATATCTATAAGTATATTTACATCTTTAAAAAATATTTTTAAGCCGTAAAACGTTGACCAAGTATAAAAACCTATTACGATGGACAGTTCTACATCTTTACTTTTATTATAACAAAAGTTGAACGTCCTGATATCATTGAATTGTTACCGATCACCACGGATAAGCCAACATCAGACTTTAAAAAGAAAGTCCTGATAATAATCTAACTACTTGTACAAAAAAACATAATAAAAAATCGAAATTGAATAAATATAAAGTAGGGCAGATGACACACGCCTACAACACATATTAAAATGACATAAAAGACCTCAGTAAATGGAACAATATGTTCTACTTGAAGGGACTTGAGCGAGACGAACTGACGAACTTTATACTTCTTTAAGTACATATTGAACTTAAATATATATTTTTTGAAAACCGTTTGGTTTAATCATTACTAAACCACTAACCATTAGAGTCTTATGGTTACTATATATAAGATGTAATTTTGCAGGAATATTTTTATTTTTATATTCAGTTCTCAACTCTCATAGCGAGCTGTTGACTCCTATAGCAACATCTGATGACTTTTTACAACAAAGGAATACTACAACAACATTCTCCAGGTTCTGTTTTTATCTTAATGTAAATTTTTGAATAATATTTTTCGTCAACGTATAAAACAAATTTTATGGTTAGCCATTTAGAAAACACGTAACATATATTTAGGAGTTTAAAGATTATGGAGAGGAAGATTAAAAAAATAAGGGAACTCACGCACAGTTTAATTATTTTATTTAAAGTCGGTCAGCGAATTAAAAGGAGTTAATCGACAAGCATGTACATAGTAATTATATGTCTAAAGATTAATTTTTAAAAACTACAAACGACAACTCTTAAAAAGAACTGAATATAAGGTTTGTTCGCAGCTTCTACGAATGGAAACACCGATGCAACCGTAGTGGCCATAGATCCCCGGCCATGTGACACACCCCGCTCCTCACGAGACAACCGGATTACACGATGGACCTTCGACAACTCTCGGCAACGACACAACGACGTCTCGACTGCCGTCCCAGTACACGGCCGCCGTGACGAAGTAGAGATGAGATGGTTAGGTGCTATAGGACGTTATACAGTCTTTCCACTCACTCTCTCGGGGCCAATTTCGGAATGAGCAATGACAGTAGGAAGATTCATTGTTTTCATTTAATGAAAACACGAAAATTAATGAAATGACATATCATATTTATATGACACGGACGGTTTAAGTTTTCGTATATATAGTTTTTAACTTAATTTTCTAATCCGAAAATGACGTAGGAGACAAAAAGCCATATTAGCAGTGGCAACTCGGTCAGTCACTCTCTTCGAATATATTATCTTGACAACAATTGTAAGTAAAATTGTGTGTAACATCAAGTTATCTAATATATTTGGTTAATATGTTCTGCAATTATTGAACTTAATGGGTAGTTTTGTCAATACATTTTTATAAAAAAAAAAAATGTATTTCGATATATAAACAACTAGTCCAGAACCTAGCTACAGTTATCTAACTGCCGCTCGAATACGGGCTGGTTTGAAAGGGGTAGTACCACCCCCTCTCAGTGAAATATATGTGAGGATGTCAAAACTCTTGTGACCTAGAATCCTTCATCATTCGTAATTCCTCAGACGTCCATGGGCTATTGTAACAAGTATCATCAATGACCGTCTCCTGCTCGAGTGCCACCAACTGTATTAATAAATATAAACAAAACAATGACGATTTATTAAAATTAACTATCTATTCACAAAGTTTCAATGAGCTAATCTAAGACTAATAATACACGCTTTAAATTATATAATATTTTCGATAAAAGAATTTAAAAATATATATTTTCTATGTATTTGCAAATAGCCCGTAAAATATAGGATATTAAAGGTATTTTATAACTAATTTTATAACGTCCTGTGATGAATACTGTGTAATCTCGTTTCATACAATATTTTTGGAAAAAATGTTATAAAAATAACCAACGAGATAGGTATTTAAAGAAATCGTTAACAATGAGATGGAGTGATGTTTCGTTAAGGTGAAATAGAAAAAAACTCTTCATAAAAAAATAGAGTTGTATTTTATATATAAAAATTATAACTCATGTGATATTCAGAGTACAGATTAAAAAAAGTATTAGATAACCAGTTTTGCAATTTTATTATTGGATTTCATATTATTATTTTATATTTTCTAATAGATTAAATCATCAAAATGTAACCGCAGGGAACAATTTGTTCTAATTTAAATTAATTGTGTGAAACAAAATTGTAGAAAATATAATATTAACAATAAAATTGGCATATTAGAAAAAAAAAACCTTTTATAGATTAGGTTCTCCTAAACAACTATAGAATGATAATAATAATATTGGGCAGTGGACAAGCACACATACACACGCCCTTATTCATATTTCAGTAGTTTTTCTTATAATAATTACAGAATTCATGAACCCGAGCGCTTTATTGATAAAAATGTTAAATACCTTCGATTGACCAGCCTTGCACGGCTAGATAGACTACGTACATGTATTTTATTTATTTACGGATTTCTTTTTGTGATAAATGTAGATGTTAAGTTTCACACTTTGTTAAAGGTATTAATTGAAAAATGTATAACAGTTAATCTACTTTATGTCAAAGTTATTACTAGAAATATGTAACTTGGTTGCGGGTGTGCGGCCTGGAGGAGGCGATCTTCTATAAAAAATTCAAAAATTCAAAATATCTTTATTCAAGTAGGCATTTACACGCACTTTTGAATCGTCAATTACATTAAATTGGTCAGTATAGTCAGTCTGTGAGTAAGCTACCACCAGCTCGGAATGCTGTTCTGCTGAGAAGAGCTGGCCAGAAACTCAACAGTTGCTCTTTTTAAATAAAATTTAACAATGTTTGACTTATAAATTATAACATCAACCCTGCAAATGAGTCAATTTTATTTATTTTATAAACTTAAATGCAATTTTGGAACAACTAGAACCGTCGCAATCAATCGGAAAAGAAGCCCAATGATTTCAGGCAACGAAAATTAAATAATAATAACAGTAAATATATATAAATCTTCGGCCTGCCACACAACCAGTCACCGCAAGCAGCACCCGTTCACGAGCATAACACAAGAAAACATATATTAAGAATTGTTAGAGTGTCGCTTCTTGTTACATACGACTTCAATGTCGATGGGTATTAAGTAATACGACTATAGATCAGTAAGGTATTATTGTAATCACATAATCTACTCATATTTAATCTTTTGTAACATTTAGATTTCTGTCTGGGACTGTCTCTTACGGGACTAGGACGCCCTGTTAGTATTTTATTAATAATTAATTATAAGCTAGTTGTTAGATCATAGACAGGCAAGACTTATTGTTTGACATTGATCCAATGTCACATGTTTTTTTCAAAACTCGCTTCAAATTTTGGCGGGAAATAAATGTCATGTTTTGAGAGGATTGGAAAATGGAATGAATCGTTCAAAATAATGTTATTATAGTTTGGAATATCAAGCATCAAAAAACAGGCAACATATAGGTTTAAGGAATGATTCATTTTAAACGGATAAATTAAAATACATTTTCTTAGTACTGACGACGAGTATTGTACCTATTGTAATCAACTATTTAAGAAATTCCTAGTTTTTCTATATGAAATTGTAATCATAGTAATAAGAGACATATGCTATTGTTATCTTACTTCTATATGGACCACTTTAAAACTAAATGTGATTGCTTGAGAATGAACTAAAAATAAAAGTAGGTAGGACAAGGGTATTTTTAATATTCGAAATATGTCAAAACTTAACGGTAGCTACCTGGTATCGAACTGTTAAACTAATACTAGTGCAACTTTTATTTTCACATAAATATAAAGCTAAACACGAGCAAGTGTTTATACAAGGTACCAGAGTACCAGGTTACCAGATACCAGAGCCACAATGCATATCAGGGAGCTGATGGTAAACATGTGGTACTTTATTAAGAAAGTAATAAAGTGTATAGTAATGATAAGCGCGACTGGGAGACCTGCTGATACTAGTGTTTGATGATAGTAGCATTAACTATAAATATTTTTATTAATAACAATAGTAGCTTTAAAATATAAAAAAATATATTGAGCAATATGAAGCAGTTGGTTCGCGGTGTTTTAGAGTGGTCTTTATTATCTTAATATTATAACCCAAACTTCTTAATATCTGTATTTAAACTCTGTAACCATCATTAAATGTATCTGTAGTTCATTGTGTTTATTTATCACCGAAGTCATCTATTACATTTGTGACCTATAATATTAAAATATTCACAAATATTTCATCTTAAGGGGAGATGTTAAAGTAAATGTAGCAAACTAATATAACCAATGTTGAATATTTAACTCTGTAATAATGTGAAAGGAAACATATACAATTACATCAGCCATTCAGTTCAACGATTGATACTACTACAGAGCTCGTGCCACGAGAGAAAAAATACATTATTTTGGACTTTTACTGTGGGTGTTAAATGAGGGTTTTTAAAAGTATTTTTATTCACTCTGTAGTGTTATATGAATATATTTTGCTTTCTAAAAAAGGATTACTTTTTAATTAACCTAAGTTAGTCACTGTTTCAAAATGTTAAAAGAGGTCAACGATTGATAAAAACTTTTTTTATTAATAATAATAATATTCTTGCCTGGAGTGTTGAATAATAAAAATACAATACTAAATAACGTCTGTTTATTACAATATTGTTATATTATATATGTACATAATATAGAAGTTTACAACATAATTTAAAATAAAACTTTCAATAATTTGCAAGTATTTACTTATATATATTATTTTATTATATATAGACACCTCCATCTTACCGTGAACACGATTGCAGCAGCAAAAGCATTTGAAACATCGGGTTAAATCTAAAAGGTAAATTTAAAATTTAATTAATAATACGCGAGTTAAGTCCGTAAAAATAGTTTTATTCAAAACTTTTTAATGCCTTTCAATATACGTATTATTTTGGATGCATGTAGCTCAAAATAAATTCACAATGTTTTATAACACCCACGTACGCAACAGCGTTTGTGCTTTTATAAAACGGACTCCAAGTTTTATTAGAGCTTCTGTTGACGGCCGGCTTTTCTGTGACAAATCTGTGATGGAGCTTTAGAAAATTAATTTAAAATTTCCAAGTTTAAAAATAACTGCAATATTATAAAGTTACTTAAAAATATTGATAAGTTATCTATGTATTAGACGATTAAGTAATATATAAGACATCTTCCCCAAGAGTTCAAGAGTTCCCCATAGTAGGTAAAAGAACGAAGAAGATAGTAAGTCGAGTAAAAACTAAACTTAGAATTTTAATCAATACATAAAGATTCCACCTCCAACAAAAGCAAAGATAATAAAATGGAGTGTCGCGGCTCATCCAATAAACCATATTGATCACTATTTAATATATCACCCGAGGTTTGATATGTAATATGTGCGAGGACGCAACTGGATCTGTTTGTTTAGAAGCTTTCATCAAAGGGCTCATATATTCACCTTGCTTCACGTAGCCTATATATTTGTAACAATTGTGAGATGCAAATTAATCAATCATGTCTCACTCTAATGTGGATATCGATGGTAATGTTTTTCTAGATAAACAATAAATATTGATAATGTAATTAAGAAATTATTTTAAGATAGATGTACTCGCCATCGAACAGGAATGACATTACCACACAGTATTGCGGTTTTATATAAAACATTTCTTTCGGCAGTTTTATTATATGTATTTAATTCTACTAGCTGATATATATTTGTTCCTCATTTACGCTATGACGTCTCAAATTTATATGGCACATATAATTTAAGATATTAGATCATTTTATTAGATTCAAACTAGAACTAATATATATTATATATTTACATACATACCGAGTTATTAAATATTCTAGCAACAGAATACGTTTCTTCATCACCGAGTGTTACCTAGTTGCCCGTACTTGTGGTCCGCGATCTTCTCTTTGTATATTAAATATATAATTGCATGTATATTTCAAATAGCTGATGAATTTGAACAAGAGGCTCGATGCAAAACATCTCATCCTTTCTATGAACTCAAGCATCATAAAGGATCTCGTAGCCGGGCACGAAATTCTCAACTTTCATAGCGGATTTATTTAGAAAATTTCTGGATTCTAAGAAATCCTTTAAAAGTTTAAATTATAATTAGATTTTAATTTAGTTTGCTTGCCATTACATTTATAATAGAAATATGTACCATGGGAACTTATTTAAATATATAATGACAATGAAGTCAGATTGCCGTGACTTTGAAACAAATCTCCTACCATTAATATATTTAACAGTTTGGTTATTATTTTATATAGTATTGTAGTATATCTCAGTAGCAACTGTAATTAAATGATTACACCAAATACTGATTAGTGTGAAGCTAAAGGTTGAATGTCACTTAACAATTGCTACACTTTTAGTGAGATGGGTTATTATACTACATAATTGAGTGTGAATTGAGGAAAGTGCGAAATAGTACTAAGGTACTGTAGACCGATATTCAGACACAAGAACCCCGCGCAGGGCTGGTTTTCGTTCTAATCTACGATTATGAAAATACTAGACGGAACATCTACGTCTAATCATTGTATTATTATTATTATAATAATGATATCAAAGATGCGTCACACTTGTACTTGCTGTAGAGACTTATAAGAATCCTTTAGAGATGAACAGCAACAGGTGGAAATAACTAAAGATTACAAAACAAACAAATCATTTATCATCGAAGTTTTTTTAAATCATATTATATGAGAATAGATACATTTTGGTTTAATAACGCGTAACAATCCGAGTTTGAATTTTAGTAACTAAGTTACTCCCGGGCAGCTTCAGACAGCAGACAGCTGAATGTAATGCAGTTTCCAAATATAATAACGTACAGTCTGCATACGCGCTACGAACATTTATAAAATGTATTTCCATTTTGACTACATTTCGTAATATATTACTTAAACAACATTTTTCAGTTGCATGAAGTAGTCTACAGCTCATCTCACGACATAGCTTATATATATATATATAATATAGTTGAAGGCACTCAACTCCACTTCAGTATTTGTTAAATATAATTTCCAAGAAATACATTCAAATTCAGGGAATTAAAAATATTTGATAAGAAATACATTCAAATTCAGGGAATTAAAAATATTTGATAAAAAATCAGGAGACAAATAGGCATTTAGGTTAATTAATTAAGTCGAGATGTAACATGTGAGATGGACGGAACTTTCAAACGACCATCACATTTTACTTAACATCAATAATTATTTAGAAAGAAATTAAAAGTATTTATTAAGAAATTACATGGATGGTTAATCTTGATATGACCCTGTAACTTAATAGATTTCTGTCGTCACTTAAAGTAAGTACTCAAGTAAGATATTTAAATAACAAAATAACATTGGACAATCATATATTTATACCATAATACTAAATTAAGAAATAAATGTTTACCACCGTGATTAAAAATAGAAACTTATTAAAATTAGATATCAATATTGTAAATTGATTAAATATATATGTAAAGACAATGACACTAATATGTATAACACATATCAAGATGTAACATGTCCACCCATCTTGTGGTTAGTCAGGTCTGGTTAACGCTTCGCTTCAGATATAATCAGACTAACTAAATCAGAACTAACTGGAGCTAGAGTATAATGTGTGTGTATGTAACTATCATACTGCTAGAATGTGCAGTTTCTATAATTAAAATTAATAAAAAAGCAAGCTCTTGGGTCTGTATATAACTAACTGTAATAACTTTAAAGAGTCGATAGTAGTTTCGACAATGAAGAAAATATTTTGTGATAAACTAATATGTATCAGTAGTTGTACCCGTTTGTAGTTAATTAGTATAACTTGCGGCTCATTATTATTAACACATGACCTTCAGTTTTGAAATTACTCATAAATGAACTAAAACAATGTATTGTCAAAAACATTACTTTTTTAATATAATATTTTTGAAGTAATATGAAATGGCACTTTTAATGTGTTTTAATAGGATATCAATAAAACAACACACCTTTATCACAACAGCTGAATACCACAGAAAATACAAACAACGCCATATGCTACACATTAAATATACGTGTACTGCCAGCATACTTAAAACATTATCATTTGAAGAACCGTTACCTATTAACTTATAAATAATATGTGTAACTAATTGCCAAATTACTTTTTACAATTAATAGTAATTAATTACCAAATTACCCAACAAACATTCAGACCGGTTAACATTTTTTTTAACTGCAAACAGAACAAAAAAAATGTATTGATTGTTGAAGAAAGCATACACACGACATTAAATAAAAAAGCTACTCTTAAATTACTCCGTTTTCGAATGTTAAGAAACCTAAATATAAATATGAACACAATACGTCAACTTTAAATAATTTTTACTCTTGCTGACTGACTTTGTAAAATATATTTTAAATCCCTCGTGAGTATAATTAATCAACGTTTATCTTATTTTAGGTGGATGCGAATTCGCTTATAATCAATAATTGTTGATTCTAAGAGACTGTGATAATTCAAGACGTAGTGCACATACCGGACTCGTCGTCGGCGGGCAGGGGTCCGACGGTTCCGAAGAACCTCTTGTCCAAGAGCTGCAGCAGCTGCAGCGCGCTCTCGTGCACAGGCGCTCTCGGGCAGCCCGTGCACATCAGGGTCACGTTGATGATGGCGGTGTAGTGATCGCACGGGTACTCTCTATATATTACAATACATTCAATGTATATATTAAGTGTTCAATATAAGGATAACTATAGGAACACTTTGGTATTAAATTAAAAAAACTTTCATAACATATTTTTCTCAAAAACTATTTTATTTCTAAGAAAATAGTTATAGGGTTATTATTAATTTCAGGTACTTAGTTTTATAATATGTAACAATTTTAGTTTTTAAATACGATATCTTTTTATTGCGATCGCGTTATTATATAATTTATACTTATAGTGTACAGTTTATAGTATGGAGTTGTCAATATTATCGATTTACATTTATTTTTATTTTAACACAGTAAATAGCCTTTGGCAAGGATTCTAAAGTGTACTATTAAGTACCAGGGTGTCGTAGTAGCTGCTTCAATATGTAAATTGCAACATCAACAATATTGAACAGTGTTGGAAAAGACACCTAGAGTTAGGTGTTACGAGTTAAATAATTCAATCCAACGATACGTATTAACCAGTCCAACTGATTAAATAGGACATAACTACTTGCAAAAATGAGGTTAAAATAATAAACTGCAGTAAGTACCTACGTTTCATCAATGGTATCTTTTTTATAATAAATATAAATCAATTATCATCATTCCCCTGCCTGTTACCCCACACTAGGTTTGATCTTCTATCCTAGTTTCATCGTTTTAATCCCTTCTCGTTACACTAACCTCGCACGTCTCATCTTTTCTAAAACGGTCGCAACTTTACGTTTTTAAATATGTTATCCCCATTCCGAGTGTGACGTCACACTTGCAATGTCGTTGCTGGATTTTTTAGGGTCTTGTATATCATTCTCCAAAATGCAAAATTTTATATTTGATAACAGTATTTTACATATAATAGAAGACAAAACTATTTTTTTTATTTCATTATTTATAGACAAGTTTTAAATTTTATAATATAATCATAACTCAAAAAAAATTAATAAATATTCGGATGGTAGTCACCATTAACGTTTTGGATATAAGACCAATAAAAAAAGTTTAAAATGTATAAAAAAGTTCAAAAACACTTTTAAAATGTTACTGTATTATATATGAGCTTGCCTTGACACTACTGTGTTCAGATTTACGTCAAGTGGTACATCAGTTGTTTATTTAAAACTAATAATGTTTACCTTTTGCATGCAGCTGTTATGTTCGTAGAGGAACACTTATACAAATATATTTATATTCGTAAACGAAGTCATTTTATAATGGTTTTAGTTCAAATTAATTGTCTGCAAGGTAACCAACAAACGAACAAGGAAACGAAGAATTTCACTATTTAGTAACCTTAGGGGACGGACACTATATATCTACTTTACTACCTACTTTAGTTTTGATGGTAGATCCCTGACTATAGGGAAGAAAACCTGAAAGACACGGAGTGGTTTTAATCATTCAATACAAATCGAAGAACTGGTTATAGACGAAGTGGTTGGCATATCGGCACAGATTGAAATATTAATTTTAGGTTATCCGATAACGGTCAGAAAAAGGCTAATTATTCAGCTTTACTTCACTATGGAGTAATAAAGAAACGTGGACATCGGATTAAACACCACGAACATAAAAATGAGTGATGTAAACGCACGAATAGTACATAGAAGAAACAATGAGAACATTTTAGTGGATTGGTATTGTTATAGTCATATTAAACAATCAGCATAAAGTCATGGATCTCGCCATAGAACCCTATATGAAATACGACTTTAAACAAGTACATCACTAATGATAATACGAGACACTAAAACCACCAAAATGGAAATCGTTGTTATAGGGCGACAACAGAAATACATCACCTGTGAAATTTCAACCTGATGATAGACAGACGGACAGAATTAAATATTTTTTTTTAATTTTAATTAGATTGGTTATTTGTAAAGTAAATATACAATTAAATATTCTGTGAATATATCAAGCATCTCCCTGTTTCCGTTATTAAAATCGAGAAAACGTCTAGTTGGTTGTATGAGAACCTCCCTGTGCTGTGTATGTGCTGTTTACCGGCAACAAAAATATATTGTCTGTGAAAATCTTGCGATTATGTTTCACAAAAACATCATAAAAATACACGAATTTTAAAGACAAATTTAAATCTTTTTTTGAAATATTTTCACTATCGGTTTTCAAAAATAGTTTTCATGATGTTACAATAATTAATTTGTTATAATATATATCATATTAAAAACTTAAATGTAAAATGAGAGCCAAGTCCAATCTTATAATGTAGGTATGCCTTGACCGTTGACTTCAACAACAAAATAAGTGAGATCTAAATGGGTGCAAATTTGAATGGTCAGACCTGTATTTGGTTGACATACATCAACATAAATCATTTTACAACAACTTAAAAAGACATTTCTTCATTGTAGTCCAAGGTCTCGGTCAGCTAGTTCTCATCAACGAATTATTATTACGTACCTACTAAACTTGTGAACTTGTGAAGTCTATAACATCTATAATGTATATATACTATATTATAAAATGAAGAGTTGTATCTCAGGTGAATTGAGTATTTTATAATGTTCTACTGACCTAGCACTAAATATAGTAGCTAAAGCCATGAAGCAGCCGTCGGCCACACGAGGAGCCCCCGTGAAGCACTTGTCCACGGTCCAGTCCAGCAGCGGTCCGATATCAGGGTTACAGTCCAACAGCAGTACTATCATCTCCCGCGCTAGCTCGTATATCTGGATCGAGATTTGTTCGATTGGAAGTAATGTTGACATTTTAAACTTTTAAATTATATTATTTATTTTTACTTTTTCTCATTTACGTTGTTATGTTCGTATATTACCTTGTCGTTAGTGGAGGAGAGCATCTCGCTGAGCCACGGGTACAGGGTGCCGTCCTCGGCGAGGGCGGCCGGCGCGAAGCAAGGCCCGCAGCACACTAACGCACTCATAGCCTGTAATTTATTGTAATATCAAAACTTTGAAATATATTTGTAACTCGGAGTATCTAATATTAAGATTTTTTTTAAATATACATATTACAAACTATGTTACTGTATTATCTATTTTGTACATAGACTTAGTCAGATGAATCTAACTTCAGGGCCTGCTCTCATCATCCAGCTCACCTTTAGTGCAGACAGGTTGAGTCTTTCGTCGATCTCGGGCATCGCGGGCTGTGTCACCAGCACTCCCAGGTGCTTCACGAGCGGTCCACACCAACCAGCGAAAAGACCGAACAGACTCTTACACAGCTCTTTCTTTAATAGTGACCCGTACATTTCCACTAAAACAAGGGCTTTTATTATTGCTGTACGTATTAGTGAGGTCAGAAGTAATCCATCCTCTCGTGGACCTGTATGAGTGTGAGCAGGCAGATGAAAAAAAAACATTATTTTATTTGATAATGCTACTACGGGTTGATAGTATGGTTCTCAATTAATTACTTTTTATCATCCATAAACCAATACAATTTTATTTGAAATATCATTCAATATGATTTCCATAAAACGATCTAACCAGACTCACATGGAAAACTCTTAATGAGTTCAGTAACAAAGTCCGCAAAGGTGAGCCTTTGTTCCCTGGCTGCGGGAGCGTCCTTCTCGGCCTCTACCTCCAGGCATTGGCGCACTCCGTCCAAGTAGTCCGTGATGCTGGAGTGGAGCCCGCCAGCTTCCAGCGCGTATGAACTATCCGAATGTTATAATTAAATGTATTCATTACAGGATGCTTGAAAACGTATTGTAAGAATTATTCATTATATGATTCTATTGCCATTTTTTAAATAACTTATAATGTAAATATTCTGAGACTGTTAGTATTAGTCTTTTGCTTTTGAACTATACTCTTTCCGGAACAAAAACAACCTACAGTATTGTTTTTCTTATAATACCTGGTAGCGAAAGTCTTCCTCTGAGCAATGATGAGTAGCATCTTGTTGAGGTTTAGTCTGAGCGCGTCTCTGCGACGACGACGTCGCATGTTCTCTTGTTTGCGGTCTACTGCTTCTCGCAGTAATGGAATTAGTTCTTCGAACAAGTCCCTATATATATTAAATAGAATTTTACCACTTTTTACTAAATTTGGAGATTCCGTGAAATGTATAATACTGCCATCCAGCGCACAAGATCAAGTTTTCTTAGTCGTATAAAAAAATAAAAGCCCTTACTACATTGTTGCTTGAAATATTAGCAAATCAAAAATCATATTTACAGGAACCATTTATTATTATTGTTTAAAAAGTGACTAATGTCATTTTAAAAAAAAAACATTAATCAGTTTCCTTATTGTATGAAATTACCACAGACCACAGACGAACGACCTAATCTGACTCTCAAGGAATGGAATTTTCTTATTGTTATCCAGGTCATCGTCAACTGTTTACAAAATTCTATACAAGCCTACCTTTAAACATTAATTATCTTTTTGTGTATTTTGCAGAGCTACATTTTAAAAAGATAACATAAATAATAAATTTCAGTTTCATTGGTAATCGTCAAAACTTTCAATTCAAATAACACAAAAATGATATATTGTATTGTAAAATGTACATTAACTATGCACTGATAGTAGCTCAGAGACACCCCACTAACTTCAAGGCATCAGCGTTGATGTGTCCGCAGGCGGAAATCGCGGCATCCCGCACCTCGGGCACCTCGCAGCGCGCCAGCGGCACAGCCAGCTTGTGCAAGGAGCCCGGCGCCGCCTGCGCCCGCGTCTCGCCGCCGCTGCGCTCGCTCAGGGAGTCCGGCGACGAGCTGCGTGACCGACATGTGTGAGGACTCGTTACATAAACCTTTTATTTATTGTCTTTTTCTTTTTAATACTGACTGATTATAGGATTTACATATCTTTCATTACAAACTGGAAATCTGAGTTATAAATTTATTTTAACAAAATAACAGAATAATAACTGTGGTTATATGTATTGTGTTTCGTTTGTGAATAGTACTTTTTTTACCTGCATAATATTCTTTTTACCACTATCATTTTATTAAGCTACTTTAGTTTAAGTTTTTCTTTGCAACTACTACAACAGCATTTAACTTCAACAGGGATTGTGAACTACGCCACAAGTGAACAAAACAGGCATCAATAATGATATATCTATGAACACCAACTAATCTATACTTAAGCATAAATTAAACACATTTACACAAAACCATAACACCATGGTATGAACACAGATATCACCAATGGAGTATAAATAATGTAAATTATACTCCCTTAGTTAGTGATTTCGCTTATGTTTACTAGAAGCAAGTGTGTCAATGAATTTTCATAGGCGTAATTTTCCTTGTATGGCGTTATCGTAACCAGGAAATAAATATACATTATTAAAATAGAATTAAATATTATTTTATTCTTAATGCTTTATTTTATGTTTTTTTTTTTTTTTTAATAAACAATAACTTATCTTATAAGAACCATAAAATAAAAAATAACGACCCTTTGTTTTATTTAAATGCTTAATACGAGTTATTTGTTGTGATGCCATCAATACAATATTTGTGAGTGTCGTTGCAATACGTGCGTGTGTACGTGTGACAATGCAATCTATAGTTAGTGGAATAATAATAATAATATTAATATTGAGTGCGACGGTCACATAGAACAAGCCAGGGCAGGACATTTACAACTTTTATTACTACAATTTGTAACATTGACGTGAACGTTTTTCTACCGACATCTAAACGACATCATTTACTTTACACGCATATTCATTTCATATTGACATTACATCTATGTCGTTAAAATGTTAAGTAAATACCTAGAATGTGCGTGCAAAAATATAAGCTACCATAATAATCTACCATTGCACGAAATCAACAACGTAAACAAACATACATTAATTCGTTCACATGAGATCATAATTCTCGAGTTATTTTATATAATAGGAGTCTTGACTTGATATGAATTAATGTATATTTTCTAATTTTTTACCCCCATAGCGTCTCCGGACACGCAGAAAGGAAGAGGGCGCTGTCCGGACAGAATGAAACGTATACGTATAGCCATTAGAATTCAACTGGAGTACAACACTTCATATAACTATATAGCAGCCTAAAATATGAACAGTAGTTAAAACCAAGAGTTATAGCGCATAATGACTGCGAAATTTAATTCAATATTTTTTATTTTGTTGAGTGTTAAAGTGTATTGAAATGTTAAAAGTAGATTTGGATGTACTTCTACAGGAAACAAACAAAACATTATACATAGTACATGCATACAGGTATGTAAATAAGTGCCATAATAAAATACAAGAGAATATAGCCTACGTCGTCCGTCGACAAGTTTTAGTTATGAAATGTTTACTTTGTAGATACCTTTATGGCGATATTCAATGAATGACTCAAACCAATTGATAAATTAGGTTACATAGGTTACATATTTTTAAAACACACAAAATGCCCGTCGGTATTCTTTAGTTTGTCACTCGACAACAGATGAAACAGGCGTCAGCTAATGATAAATGCGATGTGTATGAGTCGCGAAACTATTGACAATCAGAGATCACAAGGCGCTGTACATCTGTGCTGTGCTGTGAGTGTGAATGATATTCAAATTCCATGATCAATCGGTGGCATTGTTCAAGAGCTAAACAATGCAGAAGCAAGGACAGACGGATAATGAGACGTGCATGACGATGGCCACCTCGTCCGCTTGTGCCTGTGCGAGCGCGCATAGCTGAGGGGCAGCGTGAAGAAACCCCCCGGCGTGTTGAGGCTCTCGCTGGATGAGCTCAGCGCCGGAGCGCTCCACTCCGGGCGCTCCCCCTCGACGCTACGACCAATCACGGAACACGTACACATCTCGGACGGCCAATCACGGAATATGAATTTATTTCAGACGACCAATCATCTGCATGCATGTTTTTTAAAATTCAATTAACGCTGGTTTACAACTGACCTGCCTGTCATACTTTTACTATTTATACATATTTTACGACGATCATTGGATTTTAATAAATAGTGCACATTATAAAATCTACGTCTAAATTAATATTGTTATTAAGTTGACAAGTCATGCGTTTTACATAAACCAAGGGGTCTATTAGTCCGGTTCGAGATCTATGAGAGGTAACCAATTACCATTACATTTAGCACAAAAATGTAAAATCACACGACAGCAAATAAGATCCGCTACAGAATTACAAACAGAATACTGCAATTAAAATATATTTAAAGTAAATATTATATATGTTAAATAATAAGCTTAAGTATATAAATATGTGTGATATTGATATTGACCGTGTAACGTGTACAATTAAAGTTTCTGAATAACGGATAGAAACTGTATTGAAATATAAATGATTTTTCGACTTACAGCATATTCTGGTTGTTTGTAAAATGGACTAACTTTGACAATTCATTCTTATAAGTGCAGTGCTGTATGAAGATGTCATAATTTAGAGTTAATTTAAGAGGAGCGTAACCCAGGTAAAGATAAAGAACACCCTCTATGTAAAAATAAATGTTGTCGCAACTATACCTGAGGCTGAGGTCAGGGCTGGCACATCGTATGACGGGACTGGGCACGGCGGGCACGACCAGGTAAGCCATGGTCATGTAGTACTTCCACACCTGCATGTACCCGTCGCGCTCCTTCTCCGGCTTGCGAGGCAGCGCCGGCCCCCGGGACAGCAGCGAAGCGCGGTTGTCGTTTACTGGTCTGGAGTTGATGTATGAACTCATTGTTATAGCACACTATGTTTTAAAAAAGATGTATTATCATTTTAAGGTGAATAATAAAGTAAATTGTAAAATAATGTACAATTTCTGGTAGGCAAATTTATTATTCTATATTTTTTTATGATAATAAAAAAAACTATGAAACGTAAGTAATATATATATAAGAAATGTAATAATATATATAAATAATAAGAAAAAAAATTTATTGTTATTATGTTTGACCGTTATTTATTTACATAAATAACGTTCAAACATTTAATACTTAATCTCACTATGTGTAATGAAATTTTAATAGAAATTTTAAAGTATTTAAATACATAATTTGCTTTTTTTTAGCTTCACATGATTGTGCTCATATTAGCACAACAGTTATAAATCTACCATTCTTATTTTATTATAATCTATCATAAATTAACAAAAGCACTATATATGGCAAATTTTAATTTAAAAAAATCTCAAACGATCGATTGCAAACAAATTAAAAGTGATTTTTTTCCTCTATATTATGTTGGTTCAGTGGCAATAAATGACTTGATATAATAATAATTTGATATTAGAAGACAACTTACGCAGGCTCTATGATGGTGTAGAGCGCGTGTATCCTTGCGTGTAGTATGGGCCAGGCCTGTTGTATCGTGGCGGGGCACTGGGCCGGCACCCGACTACGCTCCAGTAGTCCGAATAAAACTACCTGAATAACAACATTTATCATTACTACTAAAAGGGTTGATTTCTTCTGTGTTGCATAAGATATCATTACCTCCCAAGGATCTGCGCCGTTAGTGGAGCTGCCACTCCAGCTATTCTTTGAAGAAGTATCATCGTGTTGTAAACCTATAAACAAACATATTTGGAAATCTAATTCAATTTAAAATTTTATATATATTATCGTTTAAGTAGGTATCCAAGAGTTGTCGTTACTTCATATATACCCGCTCCATAGCTAAATTTAAGACACTAAGTATATTGAACTTTAATGCAACCTGGTAATGTTACTTACATTGATACGTTTAAGTTTTCAATGATATTATCAATATAGTAAACTACATTGTTGAGTTGTATTATCTAAATTACACTAGGTAGTTGTTATTTTTAATATAATGTTATCCATTAATTAAATTAATAAATCAAATTATTTTCTAATTATTTATATAGATTTATTTAGATAAATAATTTTTGAATTTTATTATTTAAAATTACCTTCAAGTTTATTAATTGTATTTATTAAAATAAGTAATTGTATTGACTTTTTACTAAGCGATTGTGTTTGGCTAATGTAATCGTTTTAGTGTTACTTTCAAATTATTGTTATATTTACTAACTAAATAAAAAATTTAAATGTTTAAGTAATGAATGAATTAACTGAAATATAAGAAACTATTTATTACTGTGACGTGCATTTGTAATGCTAAGACAAGTTCACGTTATACAGCGATTACTATATCGGGAGAGCATTTAGGGAATATAATGAAGTAATATTGAGAGCTCAGTATAATTGTTGCTCGAGTAATGGAATAGTACGAACGTCTCTGCAACGTTATCACGTTGCCCGTTGAATGAACGAAAGTATAATTAGTTGTGGAGTTTTATTTTGAGGGCCAATAATGAGCCACCATCACGAGGATACGATAGTGATGGCAGGAATATTGACTGTACATTTTCTACAAACACCACTGGAGGTCATCCGCATGGGGGCCAAACTCCCCATGGGGGCCCATCTGGCCCCCTCTTTTAAGGGCGGGTCTCCTGACCCACCCGCTTCCCCGGTGACGCTGTAAAAGCCAACAGGGCTAACAACATAGACAGACAAAAAAAACACTGGAGGTCTTTACTCCGATATAAATATTTATTATTATCAGATAGAAACTATTATAATAAAATTCGATTTGTCCAATCTTTTATGATTTTTGTAATAGATATATTTTTTACATTATTTATTAAAACCATTGAAACAGGTCTGAGCCAAAGCCACTCACCCGCTGTCCAGACGGCGTGACTCCTCTCTGCCACCCACACGAGGTCCGGCTGCGCTGCCGCCAGCACCGCCTGCTTCTCTGTGGGAGGTAGGATGGCCAGGCAGCGCTCCGTGAAGTGCGGCACGTGCGCGTCTGCTGCATCTATCAGCGCTGGTTCCTCGCGTGTCAAGGACAGACGCTCTAGGAGGTACTTTGTCTCTCTGTTTAATTGTGTATCGGTTAAACGAATTCAACTTTCAAAGGATAATTCATTACAAAGAAGACGGGGATTTCTGGGCCTAATTTCTAAAAGGTTGAGATATGATTTAAAGAAAAATAAAAAAGTTCTATTTCTAATTTCATAAAAGCTCTAACCGCAATTTGGAAAAAATAGAAATGACAAAAATCAGTTTTGCTGCACAATAAAATGTAATCGATTAAACTATAATCGTTTTTTGAGAATAATTTAAAAAAATGGGAGTTGGTAGGTACTATCTAAAAGTATGTGTTGATTGCAAATGATTAATTGAATCAGCCAAAACATTATAATCATTTATTAAACCATTCATAACATTAAAAGAAAATAAATTATCGATTTACAATTACGATTAAGAACACAATTTTTACTTGTTTTGTACAAGTAGACGGCCTGACATGTATTACAATTTAGTTTATATATTCCGGATTGGTATTTGACTGGAATCTTATCTTTATTATTAGTCAATAAACTTTTAAGTGATTTGGTGGTATAAAAAACTGTATGAGTGTATTATCCAAAATGTTTTTAAGTTTTTGTGATATTGGTCCGAGATAAGATATTTTGTTATAGGTTTCTTTTTGGTGACGTTATTACCACTGTACACTAGTTTTAATGCAAGTTTTTTGCGCTTACGTCGTAAGATGTTTTGTACAAGTTTTTTACTGTAACCGTTATTAAATGCAATGTCTATAATGGTCAAACCGGAAGAAAATTTGTAACCCGAATAAAGGAACATACCTCTTGTTGGAAAAATAAAAAGACTAACTCAACATTCGCAAAAGATTTATTAGAAGAGAACCATAACTTTGATCCAGATAAGAATCTTAAAATATGTATGCAATAAAGTATTACATGTATGCAATAAAGGCAGAAAATTAAATTCCCTAGAAGCACTTGAAGTAAATAAGCATAATAAGGATAAACCAGAAATACTTCTAAACGAACAAGACCACCTGTCCAATCCGCCCTTATTATTGTATTTTAATGACATTTAATTTTATTTAAATAACTAGAAATTTATTTATTCACTTATTCTTTTGATTTAATTATATTTGTATATTGACATTAATTTGAGCCTTAGAGACATTGTAATGTTTATGTATTTTTATGTTATGTAGGTAGATAATAATACTCCCGAGCCTATCCACCGGCACTCATATTAATTGTAGTCGCCTGATGATGATGTACGAAACCGGTCACAAATAAAATTGTATCGCA
The DNA here is from genome assembly GCA_959347355.1 of Napeogenes inachia. NCBI lineage: Eukaryota > Metazoa > Arthropoda > Insecta > Lepidoptera > Nymphalidae > Napeogenes > Napeogenes inachia. Next base: position 1,453,040 of record OY365800.1, on the reverse strand, counting down.
TATTTAAATATAGTGGAACTTTGTACAAGTAAAAATTGTGTTCTTAATCGTAATTAAAAATGCAGTTCCATCAAGAATTAACAACTTGTTCTATAAATTACTTATCGATTTACGTTTAATTAGTCGATTTGATATTCGAGTGACAGTCTAACTCTACACTGTTTTTTAGTCGGCCACAACAAGCCACCGTCAAAAGCATCCATCAATTTATAGTATCCTTAAATCTGTGATTTTAATGTTATTTGACCCGCGTTTTTGAACTTGTGGTGGTTTGGAGGTTAAGGATGACCAAGTGAATAAGCAATGTGATTTTAAAATAACTCTCAAGTAGCCAAAATACACTTAATTTTCATAAAAAAAATGTAGATTCGTCCCAACCTGAGTATATGTACAGCGAGTCGTCTCGGATAGGCCTTGCACTGGCACAGCATGACTAGCGCCAAAGCCTCCGCCCCGCGTACCACCGCCGCTAGTTCCTTGGGCGAGCCCTCATGGGTCTTCCAGCTCGTCACCAATTGAAGAAGCATTCGAAGACCGTTTTCCACCAACTGCGGAGATGTATCCTGGAGGCATTCAGATACAAAGTGAATAAAAATAATAATAACAGTACTTAAAAAAATAGTTAAATTTAGTTTTAACTATTTATTTGCTATGAAAGCAGAAAATGACATCAGACAAATATACTAAAACTAAATGGCACAAACTAATTTTAATCAATGCTAAAATAAACAATAAAATAAAAAAATATGTAATAAAAATTAAAATGAAAACATACCTGAACCTCCTTGGCTAAGAATTGAGTGAATCCCGCCAGCACGTCTTGCCGCCATTCTGGGAAGTCTACTATCAAGGTTTGGAGGCTTTGGAAGGACAGGCCTCGCAATTCCTCATCCATGTGTACTGTAAGACGACACAGAAGATCCACGAGTTCATTCGGACTCATGCCTTCTGGTATAAGTCTGAAAAACAAAAAAATATATATATTTGTTTTGTAATTAAAGATTAAAAAAAGATACCTATCGTAATAATTACCTAGGTATAGCCGCAACACAGGTTCTAAACAAATCGATTCTCGGTTTTCTCTCTCCAGTATTTATTTCCTGCTCCTTGGTGACATTTTGAGTATTTGTTAGCATCAAGGGCCTACCATAATGTGCGTCTAAAGCTCTAAGTATTTCTACTAGAACCCTCCTCACAAAGGGAAAGTATGCACTCATTCCTATAGATCGCGCTGTCTCGTCCGTTAACATTTTGTTCAAAAACGTCTTCTTGACCCTTAAAGTATTTCCCGACGGCAAGGTACCAGAGGTCCGTGGCATGGGCGGTTGTCCTTCCTTCTGTTGAAGACTGTCCGCAACCACCAAGAATGCTCGGAGACCTATAGACATTCTTTCTGGTGTGAGAATGATCTTTATCGGCCGTCCAACCATCAAGAGATCAAAGACTATTTCCCGCATTGCAAAGTCTAACCTCTCTTGGGATATAAATTGTATGATTTTGACAAAGATATTGAGTGGGGTGTCTCGTGGCACGACTCCCTTGGACCCCTTTGGAAATAGCGAGTTCACGATGCTCTGTAGCCGTGACTGGGTGGCAGAGTTGCTCTCGCATTTTATTCGAATCATGTATACCCAAAGCAGTCGGTACAGTGATTCTGGGAAAAAACATCACTTAATAACATTTTAAAACAATAATATCAAAGAGAAACAGATAGAATTTTCAATAAACATCCACTTCATAGTAATTCACGGACAAGAGGAAAAAATAAAATAATTCGAGAATTACTTTTCAAGAAAATATTTAAGATATATTTTTAAGACAACAAACTGGCCATTATTAAGTAACTAAATGTATGACATCAAAACAATATATAATAAGGCATTAAAAAACTTACCAAGTGCAACTCGACACATCTTCGGGTCTCTATTCTTGAGATGAGATAAGCACATGGCTAGAAAACAGTGCCAATTAGCTAAGAAGAATAACTTTTGTGACACACAGAGCAGGCAAGTGACTAGAGGGAACAACGCTAGACGATGCTTCGACTTGGTGCTCGCGTCTAAAGTGTGACTGTATAGCATTTCCACAAAATTTTTTAGACATGGTACGTTTACTTCGTTTTTCACAGTCTGCAAACAAATATGTAGTTATTATGGAATTTATTAATACTACTACACATTATGGAACATCATTCCAAGCCAACTTACAGCAGCCACGGGCACTAGAATCTCGACAAAGAGACCGGCTAGGGCATGACGTATATCCTTATCCTTGACTTCCAGAAAGTACTGAGCACACTCCTGTAAAAACTGGAAGGAGGCTTCGAACTCTTCAATCGGAACCATCTTAACCCGAAAGAACTTCATACCCATTAGCAATGATATTATACTCTGTGTGGTGTGCGGTGATGGTTCACGACTCTTGAGTTCCTAAAAGATATTTATTATTGTAATTATTCCTGATTAATATTAATATTTTTTTAACAAGTAGAGTGTCTAACCTTCAGCTCTGCAGTAAACCGTTTCCTCACTGACGCGAACCTCGACTGCGCCAGAACACCGATCACCTCAGCGTACAGGTCGGCTATTATGTGCACATTGGCAGCGTTCGGATTTGATTGTAACCTAGTAACATTAGATATGCCTAAACTTTTCGATAGAAAAAGTAACTCGTGGACTTGGTCTTTTTTACAAAGAATTGAACATAGTGAAAAATATCTTTATCGATATTCATACCCTTCTTTATAGTTAAACCGTTTGAAGGCCACGTTCTCTATATACTGCACTAGGTCTTCATGGCCGGGATGGAACGGCAACTGTCGAAGCACTTCTATAAGAGCAAGACAAAATAAGAACTCTACAGCCAGATCTCGTCTCTCCGCCTGGAGCTCTTCGCAACTTCTCTCTACTTGCTCTGTACCGGCCCCACTACCTGATACTATATAGATTATGCTGAAATATTTACAAAATTGTTATATTTCTGTATTCAAATAAATGAGCATACTTCAGACAATTAAGAAAGTTCTTTTATTTAATTTCTAATATTATTTTTACTACTTACCTCTTATTTCTCAAATCCTGGTGAGGTTTCTTTGCCTGTTCATTCAGTTGTGGAGATTCTGCCATCTGTCTCTCAAGCCAGCCAAACAAGGCCCGCAGAAGAGACGGCAGGCAGTGTTCAGCCACTGTTCCAAAGGCGGACAGAATCTGGTCTAGTTGAGGGTCCTCTCCTCTTTGCAGGGTTTTATTTAGTGGTTTCTCCTGAAATCAACAGTAGTACACTTATTTTCAAATTCAGGAAAATCTTAAAAAATAACTTTTTTATAATTTTTTTTTTTTTTTTTTTTTTTTAATTTTTTTTGTCTGTCTATGCTGTTAGCCCTGTTGGCTATTACAGCGTATTTATAAAATAAGCTCACAATCTCACTACTAGTAGAACTAAAAAATACTAGATTATAGTTGCTACTATAATAGAATTGATACTACTATATATCAAAACAATTGAACTCAACACCATTGAATGCAAGTGGTGCAATAAAGAGGATAGTGCTATATAATTTCTGACCGCTATAATAATTGATTTCACCTTTTAATACAGGCCATTCATTGCTTGTTTTCAGAAACAAAGTAGTTATAACTCTAATAAAATGTCAAACCATTGGTTCAGCCATGACTGCCTCCATCTTCCTCTCAGCCTGCACGGTAAACTCAGTGAACAGCAGACGCATCACGAACTCCCCGGGACGCAGGTCCGAGTCTGCGGTAGGGACTATCGTGCCTTTGTTTGGACCCCATGGTAGCATTGACCCTTATAATTTTATTTTATTAATTTTTATATAAAAATCATACTTTATATTACAAAAACATATAAACAATATGGCAAATTAGAATCTTTTTTGTTGTGATAATTCAAAACTGATTAGTGACTGACCTCTAGTAGAGACGAGGGAGGCCAGGGTACTACCTACAGCCCGTACGTCAGTGGTAGTTTTGTCAAGAACACTGGAGTCCGGGTCAGCATGGTCCACCTCATGGCGGGGTTCTGACACCACACTGCCCTCGGACTCCGCCTCGCTGGAGACCATGGACGATGGGGCTTCTTCTGTTCCTGATGCTTTTAGAATAACATCAAGTTTATAAGATATTATTTAGCTTATGTCCACCAATAGTTATCACTCATACTTTTATGCTCTAGCATGCACGCATGATCTCTAATTGAATAAATAATGTTTGGATGGATCAGCTAAGACAACAAGTGTTCAATATAACTAGAGATGGCAACTTTTTAATATTGTTGTAATTAAAAAAAGAAATTAATTTATCAAAAATAAATAAAAAATGTTTAAGAAAAAGCCTAACAAATAGAAATTTTCTAAATTGCTAAATAATTTTGTAGCACTAATTGCATAATAATTAATTGTTATTTAGTCATATTATCATTTAAGATTTTCAAGTGTGCTATTATAGATGATTTTAGCAATGCAAACAAACCTGATGCATCTTCTGGATTTCCATCTGATGGTATGGTACTCATAGAGTCTGACTCTTCTGAGGTCATCATATTGAAAACAAGCTATTCGGCTAGGGGACTATGGTGTATTGTGATTATTTCACTAAAATTAAAAAAAAACAACAAACAATTAATACTAACAAAAACTGTGGATATATGTGATATGTGCAAAAGTTATTAAATGTATATTAATGATATGTAATTCTTATTAAGTTAGTCAATTGTGTATCAGTACAAGCAGTATTGATAGAAAACAGAGTTATGGAGTATCTTTATTCACATAACAGAATATACTCTATTATCAAGGGATCACTGACAAGCATTAAAGCTGTGTAATACAATGATTAATGAATATTAGTTATCTAAATGATGCTACAAAAGCTTAGCAGACAGTGTGACGTCATAAAGAAGGAAACTCTACCTTTAAAAACATTATAAGGCAAAATTCCAATCCGCAACATGATTCCTAAAAAATATGGATATATAAGTTTCAAATTATAATGATCAAACATCAATAGCACAGGAAGAATCAGATTTTACTGCCCAAAGATTTCTTTAACAAGTATAGCACTTGGTCAATTCAACATCTTAAACAATACAAAATAATAAATTAGATTATTTCATTGCTGGGCTATAAGACATAACATAAATGTTTATTTACAAAGATATGTTTAATAAAAATAAACACAGCAGCACCAAGCACAAGCAGAAATATAGTATAGGTTTTTCTTGTTACCATTGTATGATTATTACTTACCAATTGTTAAATACATTGGTACTGATTGAGATCATTGAAGTCATTTATTCAGACTCATTCAAACTCAAACCAACCTAACAAAGTATGTACTTTGTATTAGGATTGTTATTTCTTTTTGACAGTTAATTGTTTTATATTGGATTGTCTTGATAAAAGAAACATTATATTTTATATTTAGGAAACTTATAAAGCATGGAAGTAATTCTGCATAAACAGCATTGCAAGTTACAGACAACATATTCTATAATGCCTATAGTAGTACATTCTCTACTTAGTTTAATATTTTAGACAGATTGTTGAAGCTCAGTACTGTTTCAAATTTTAGAAAGGAACCAAATAGTGGGATATTTATATGTTGATGCTTTACTTGACAAGTACAAATATAGTGTATTATTATCGCAATTGTATTATTTTTTAGTCATCAGTTTTCAGTTTGGCATTAAACCAAACAAACAAACCCGTCTACAAAACCCTAATATAAATTAAATTTTTAAATAATTAATGTATTTAATCTTCAGTCTTTTTAATAATTTAAATCAGTTTTTCCCACAAAATAAAATAACAGTACACAACATTCTTTTAATAATATTATTATTAAAATTAATTATAATATAGTTTAATTTTATTTATATTACAACTTAAAATATCAGCACAGCTACATTAAAAACATGAACAAGGAAATAGACTATAATGCTTGCAACAAAAACAAAACCAGTTTGCTTTGCAAAACTTATTTAAATGACCAAAAATACCACTGTTCTACAAAAATATTACATGAGTTTTACAATTATGGAATCACCATAATATTGGAAATATATATATAGTTGTTGTGTAAATATTACAACTCTAGAAACAAGTCTTCACTTTGTAGATTGTGTTAATGTGATATTGTTGCTGTATACCTAATATTAAATTATGATTTAATAGGAAATTAGAATTGTTATAAAAATGCATTGTTTTATTGATGATATTTTGGTTTTAACATTCTTTTGTTACCTTTTAGTTTTATCACACAATCAATAGACCCTACGAGTATTTACATAAACAATATTTATGACCTTTAAAATACTATGTAAGCTATAAACTTCGTTTATAGATAAATAATAAGTTAATTAAGGTGAATACATAACACGAAAAGAATTGATAAACAAGCTAAAATTAAAATATAAATACCTAGTCTTCTAGCCTGCAATGGATCCTGCTATGACGGAAAAAGATAACATGTTGAAAAATAACAAAAAAAATAACTGTAAGAGAATTAAATTAGTAATTTTTTCGACAATCACGTCGTCATTAGTAAATTAGCAGTTTATTACGGTTGTGATACTTGATGGAGATTTTATAGCATTTATCTTATTTGACACATATGATAACTCGACCAAGTAGAATATACACAACTGTAACTTGGCTTTTACGAAGGTCACTGCACTATGAAATTCAATCGATTTATAATATTGTCTATGATTTTCTTTATAAAAAAAGTTTCATTTTAAGCAGTATAATTTCCTTATATTAGATTGTTACGCACTAACTGTTTTTTTATATAATTAATAATCAGTAAAACAAACTATTTAAAATGCCTAAAGAATAATTAATTTATGTATTAAATATCAGCCTTAACTTAAATCTTACTATTATAACTATTACACCTAAAATATATTATTATTTTATCTCTACATATTTATGTTATAGCCAGTCTACTATTTGTCTTTTATTACAATTTATTTTCAAAGGGGCCGGGAGGGTCGTTGTTGATGTATGTTCGTTGTGTCATGGGCGAACTGTAGCCTGTAACAAACCGTATGTATTCGGTACTGAGTAACGGGTGCGCCACCTAGTACCGAGTAACGAAACGTTACTCACGAATCCATTTCGTTACTCGCATCTTTCGTACTATCGGTACTGAGTACCTATACTGTTTCAGTTCATGGGAGTAACGTTGATGCGTCTAATCAAACGTTAGCTCATCGTATGTTTTTGCGAATGAGGGCGTTACGAATTTCGTCTTATAATAACATATAATAATTTGTTAATTAATAATTTGTCACCCAATTTTTTTAATATTTTATAGATATTATATGTAAATTATTCAATCTGAAGTTAATTGATAAATTTTAGTATTTAGTTCCATATTATGCTCCATTTAATTCTACCAAAAAAATCGTAATAATATTAAATTCATTACGAATTTATTTGATTTTGTCATCACTTGCGTATAACTACAAGTTTTCTACTACTTTACCTATGAAATCAGACTAATTTTACATAAGTCTGACTCATAGTACAAATATCAAGCCGTACAAATGCGACGAATCGAGTCATACGACGGGATTCGTTACTTTAATATACATAGCATGTTATAAGGTATCAGAAGTAACGTAACGATACGATAGTAACGAGTACTAATTGTTGAAGTAACGAATACATACGGGTACGCTTCTTTTCGTTACTTTTACACCTCGAGTCATGGCTAGGACTGTTGATATTTTTTAAAATATTGTGTTTTTGATATATCGATATTTATAAATATATCAATATCGGGGGTTTGATATATTTTTTTAAAATATCGATTTTTCAATATATCGGTTTTATTTAAAATGATTATTGTAAATCAGCAAGAAAATTATTATCTATACAATTTATAGTCCTGTATATTTATTAAACAAATTGGGCATATATACATGACGGTGATTAATTGTTAAGTGAGTTGCAAAATTAGTTGTATTTCCGCTGCTTTTATATTTTTTCCCGCATGAGTTGTAGAAAACATTTCTTGTATCAACTTTTAATTTAATTTAAATGCGACCATATAATTGAAGAATTGGTTGAAGAAGACGTATTTTGGCATTAAATTGTGTCTATGAAACTAGATATGTATTCAATTAAATCATTATTTTCATATCAATATACTTGCTTTTACCGCTACAATAAAACAGTAAAATTTCATAACCTCTTTTTTAACTTTGCTGAATGTTAACAGTGATATCGAATATCAATATATAATTTCAATTCGATACGCGACAAAGACGATATTTTCCACTCCTATAAAGTAAGTAGGTACACCATCTCATAATTTTTATACCTTACACTTTAGAGGTATATCCATACAATATTACTTTAAGATAAGAAGTAAACTAGGAATAGAGAAAAACTTAATATAAATCATGTTATAAAATAAAGTATACTAAGTTTACGATACTTGTATAGATTCATTATTTTACAAAAATATAAAAAAATAAAAATTTGTTACAAATAAACATCGACCACGATATCTAAATTTCATTATCGAACTATCGATATATCGTTCAAAAAGTATTAAATTCAAATTCAAATTAATTTTATTCAAGTAGGCATTTACACGCACTTTTGAATCGTCAATTACATTAAATTGTCAGTATAGTCAGTCTGTGAGTAGCTTACTCAATTAGTAATAAATATTGAAATTTCCAAGTAATAATATCGATATTTCAATATATCGATATTTTATCAACAGTCCTCCTTGTCATGGCACAGTGGCTACTGAAAAATGAAAATCAGCACGAGAGTCACGAATTGTCGCTAATGCTAATTGGTCCACTATTTGGATGTCAGTTTCTATGGTTTTATAAATGTTCTTATAATATTATTTTTTCCTTTAATGTTATATGTTTTATTTTATTTTTATTTTTTTATACAAAACTCGGTTAATGCTTGACTACATTCCACCTGATGGTAAGTGAAATGTAGTCTTAGGTGATAACGCGCATTAACATAGCAGCCTATTCATTCTCCTCTTGAAGACACCCACATTATATTTTGCCGGAAATACCGACGCAGGCAAATTGTTCCAGTCCTTCGCTGTACGCACTAAAAAAGACGAAGCATAGCGCTTCGTTCGGACAGGTGGAGTGTCCACAACGTAGGGATGAATACTGTGCTGTCGTCTGCATACCCATAGACACCGGGCTTCAGCAGATTGTTAATGTGCAGCAGAAAAAGAGTTGCAGAAAGAACGGACCCCTGAGGTACTCCGGCATTTATTGTCAAGGGTTCCGAAGAACACCCGTCGATAACAACACGGAGATCTCTGGCTCAAAAAGTCCGTTATCCAGCCAATCAGACCAGGAGATATACCGAACGCTGAAAGCTTGCTTAAAAGTCTCACATGCCAGACCCTGTCAAAAGCCTTCGAGACGTCCAGAGAGACGGCAACCGCTTCTCCGTTCCTCTCGATGGCTTCGCCTAAAATGTGTGTAGCATACACTAGAAGGTCCCCAGTGGACCTATTTCGGCGAAACCCGTACTGTCGGTCACTGAGGAGATCGTTACCTTCTACGTACGCTAGAAGCCGCGAGTTAAATACACGCTCCATAATCTTGCAGAGTATGGAGGTGATTGAAATGGGCCTATAATTGGCAGGATCGGCACGGCTGCCTTTTTTGGGCACGGGTTGCACGTTGGCAAGCTTCCAGGATTCCGGCACTTTTCCAGTCTTACTATATATTTTTTTTTTATATGTATATGCTTGTGTAAACACCATATGGGTACATCTTAAACTGTATGTGACATTCAAATTAAGCTTTTATGGTTTTGATTTGATTTTAATAATTCTGTGGTCTTAAATTAGGCAGACCTTAAAATGTATATAAATAAATATTTTATAGATATCTTAATCGGAGTTGGGGATTATTGATGGAATTTGAATTTGTTTCCAAAAAAAAATGGTTCTAGTGTCAAAAATCAAATAAAATTAGTACTAAAATAAAACCATAGCAGTGTTAGTCACTTAAGATTTATTTTTGATGACGGGAAAAAATGTACCTACATATTGGTCTAAACCACCTATACTTACTATACCACCTTGATTTATTTTATCCAACTCTGTTTAACCTTATCTTACACGCAGACAGGCTCCGGATGGAAGTATGGTTTTAGATGCACCATTAAATAACAAACTTAACTGAGGAATTAAAAAGACTAAACATCTAAATAAGTAAAATTAATATTTATAACTAGGTGTCCATTATCATGTTTCGTTTATAGAATGCCCAATTTATAGAATGCCCATTTTTAAGAAAATATTGTTGCTATGTCCTAGTAACGCCATCTGCAGCCGCAACTACAATTACGCCGGATATATTTTGTTGACGTTGGTTTTCCAATATATTGGACGTACCAGGAACCAACAGTAAAAACCAGATTCCAATCGATTCACAATATTGTAGTAATAAAACATACATAGGTACAGAAACACAGAAATAAAAAATTTAAAACTCAATTTTTTAATCGATGATGGATTAAATTCTTTTAACTTTTAAGTATATTTTTATAAATGGATCCAGTGTTAATTGGATTGATTGATTAGTAGAATAGGGGAAACTCTGACAGTTTGGTAGTACTTCCCTGGTTGTATAAGATGATTTGTTTAAAGTAACTATACCTAACTAAGTTTGGTTTATGAGTGCGAGAGCCCTAGGCCCGTCCCTTTCTCTATTTGTTTTCTAGTTTCTTCCGTAGTTCGTAAAGGGTGGTAATAGCAGGTTACATTGCAGATGTCATTTGCCATTCCAAATCCCTTTATTAAAAATATTATCGCGCCTGTTCGAGTTTCGATGCAATGATTTTATTTATAATATAGGCTCTTAACTTTTTAAATATTTATAAATATTTCTTAAAATGTATAATAAAAAGTACTATTAAGTAATTGTGAATATATCAAGATGGTAACTTAAACGATAGGAACATTTTTATTTAGGTATATACTTAGGGCGCCATACCGAATGGGTAAAAAACGAAACCCTTTTACTAAGACTCCGCTGTCCGTCTATCACCAGGCTTTATCTCATGAACCGTGATAGATAGACTTGAAATGTTCACACATGATGTATGTTTGTTGCGACTATAACAACAAATTCTAAAAACATAATAAAATATAGGTAAGAATATTTAGTGGGGGCACCCAGAAAACTAAAGTAATTTGTTGCTCGTTATTAATAACGGCATCAAGTAGATGCTTGATGACAAATATTCGCATTAGGTAAACTTAGTTGCATATTAACTTAAAAAATAAAAAATTGAATTGTAATGAAATAAATATTTAAGGACCCCTAAAATAAAGTGATTTTTTGATTTTTTTTCCCTTTAAAGACAAGAGGTATTAGGTAGAGGTATTTGGATTGTTGCATCTGTAGTTACATGATCTGTTTAACTAAAACCTGAAAGCCTTCTGTCGTTCTGATGTCTTTAAGGCTAAGTTTGAAGTTGCATAGTCCTCTGGAAATAAATAATTTTAATAACGTGGTATTTCAATTAAATAAAAATATAGTTTCTATAACCCAATAGATATAAGAAATTGAGTTTTTTAATATTTGCCATTCGGTATTTTCTAAATAAAACGGCTCTTACATCGAACAGGCAACAGATCACGCACGGCGAGGACCCAGAGCCAGTTTTATTAAAACCTTTGCAGAGAGCGGATGTGCGTCGACACACGGTCACTCGGTGAGTCGAAGTCTCACAATTACCAATTGATAGCAGGAAGTAACTTTCTGGACTATACATTATTCGGTCTTTTTATTAATATCACTAGTTTTATAAAACCTAACGAGCTATTGGTAGTAGCGTTCGTCATTATTCTTTATCGAGTGTTTATTTATTTTTTATTGATAGGTAATAAAAATGTCAAAGAAAAACGGACTGGAGGTGTCGGTGACGACCAGCAAGCCAAGACCAGCGCCTACGGAGTCTACGCCTCTCGTGCCCAAGACGGTGAGGCTTTTCAAACTATCTATCCATATTCTGAAATCCGTATCTCAAAAATTTTATTTTTACTGAACTCGCAGTACTTAACAAATTATATTTATTAAAACAACAACACGTAAAAAAATCCATGAGCTATTGCGCCATATTTAAAACTGTCATTAACTTCATCCATTCTAATTAATAAAGTCATAAAATCCGCTGGTTCCTAACTTAATTATTATACTAACTCAAAATTAATGTACAATACCTTATATTATAACAAACTTAATAGGGAATATTTCTATGTACTTAGTATTTGCAGTTAAGGTCTTAGGTTTGGAGAAAGTAGGTACACCTATATTTGTATTTCAATACATCGTACAATTTCATTCTATTTAAATATATCTGGTTTACTGAATAAAAAGGTTTGGTTTACAAAATAAAAGTCAGATAATATTTAGATTCAAAAAAAAGAAAAATGTTTGAATCTTTTTCATGCACTATTTACAGTCTATCTATTGTATTTATTACCTGAGGGTTATGTCCTTTGACTAAGGTGTATTTACGATCCTGAAGGAACGACACTCTAAACACACTCTCAGCACGCGCAAGTATCCTTGTTATACAAAACTCGAAAGAAAGATATACACCAAAATAGCTATGGAAATTTATGTATAAATTCTTCTCTTTTAATCATGAATATTCAGCGACTGATTACGAACGAAAACATAATAAACGGTTTTATATTCAAAATATATAGAGAAATAGACATCTTGGAGAAATAGAGTCACTCGTATTAAGTAAGTTGGATTGTGTAAAAATATATTTATAATTAATTATAAATTCAATTGCAACCATAATTTCATCTTATTTATAACATAATAAACTAGAATTGAGACATTCAAGCTTATAATATTTTTCTGTACATTAGATAATCATTAACATACACCTAAAGACATCAAATGCATAAATGCAACATAAATTAATAAATCAGTTATTCAAGTATTATCTTCCCATTAACATAAAAAAAAATATTACTCAATAATCATACATTTGTAAAATATAGTGTGTTATTGTTTAAATGTCCTCGATAATAAAGTAATGAATGAAAGTTGATAAGAACTAAAGCTTCTTTGTTTCGACAACGAGATAATATAAATATACCTAGATGAACTTTTAATACAGTTTCTTTACTCGTAAGCTAGATAGGTAGTATTTAACTGTGATATCTCTTTAGCGGTACAATTACTAAACAATAATTAAGTTTACAAGATTATTTTATTAATATTAAGTATTGTATTATTTAATAATATTATGTTGTGCTGTATCGTTCAGTACAGATATTATTAGTAGTATATTTATAAACGAGTTGTCTCCTGCAATACCTACTTCATATTTGATGTGCCGACTCGTTAATACAATATGAATATACGTAACTGCATATTATAAACATATATTAAATGAAGCAATACTAATACTTTCTGTGAATATACATATGGAGTAGGGTATTAGATGATTCTATCTTTAATATTTGTCCTAAAACTCAAAAATTCTCGTGTAATTCCTAGAGTATTGAAGAGGGAGGAAGCGGAGGAGAGCCAGGCAAGATTGGAGACAGTGGTTTATCATGGAAACAAACAGCATTCTTGATAGCCGGTGAACTGGCCGGCAGCGGGGTCCTAGCGCTGCCGAGAGCCGTTGTCAAAACTGGTAGGTTATTTCCATTTCAGATTTCTTATAATATAAACTTCCGGATTAGGTTAACTGCAACTTTTTTATGCGTTGCGAACATTTCCATACATATGATAGTTTGTTTGTTTGTTGAATTATGTGTTATAATATATTCTTAAAGGTATTATATTGATAATAATCTTATAAAACTAATAAGCAAGTAGCGAATTTGATCACTGATTAAAACCTGTTTGATGCCCACACATACTACACACACCCATACTAACAAACATTATAAGTAGATAGATATCAGTAATTATTATTAATAATCTAACTAGCAATGAGTGCAGGAAAATGTAAAATGTTGAAATATAATAACATAAGGTGAAATTCACATTTACCTTCATCTAAGATCTGGTTGAATAGACACAGGTGTTATGTGCTTGTTTATTTACCAGAGCGATGTTAATTGTGTTCTTTATCATATTCTATGTATTTGATAGTAAATGTTAGCATAATTCATATGTACTTACACATTTATTGATATTTTATTAAACTTACAATATCGGTACCTACTACACCTATTTTAAGTACTAATATGACCTTCTTTAATTAGGTATGTAATTTTATGAATTAAAATCCAAATTCTGTTTTTCAGTTAGTTATAAAATTATTTCAACATTAGTTTTTATGTTTATTAGCTTAAAAAGTTCTGACAATTAGCCATGAATGTTGCTGTTTGTAGACCATCAATGTATGTGACCTATCAAGGTTTTATTATTAAAATGCAACAGAGACACTCAATCTTATTTACCTAAGATATCTATTATTTGTATTTCACAGACACTCTGTAGAGCAAAATAAACCAGTGTACTATTTATACGACAAACAATAAACTGAACTCTAGGCATATATATTATAATAGTGTAAGTTTATGATATTAATACATGACACGCATGATTGACATGTTAACGGTAGAAGTGGTTCAAACGTGAAACACTACACATGCGGTTCCAGTTTCCTTCTCTTAGAGTCTTGACGATTAGTATTATTAAAATCTAGATGCACAATTCATTAGATCCTTGAAATCTTTTTTGACGTGACAACGTCTTATAATTTGATGAAGCCGGCTGCACTCACCAAAAGACATCACGTAGGTATGCATCGTTTCCTTGCTTTGAGGCGTTCCTTTTTAAGGCTTGAAGTGCAAGCGAGAGCGCAAAACGAGCGACGAGGCACAAGCGGCCTCCGCGTTCGGCAGCGTTCGACATTTGTCTAAAATATCTATCAAATAAATAAAATTAAAATATTCTTTTGAAAAATGCAACCATTTCATCGCTATTTTCTTATGACGTTGTCACGTTCAACTATCGTCAGTAAACCGAATTTACAGACAACCGGTTCATTTATTATAGGTATATCTTCATTATGGTGTCTTTTTACCTATAATAAGCTGAATTAAATAATCTCTGACAGAATACATTCTTATTGACTACGTACAATATTTTTTAATAATGTGTGAGGCAAATGGCGATGTGTAAAATGATTATTATTAAAATCTAAGTATATTATGCTATACATATTAAAAAACAAGAGTATCTGCATTATGATGTAGTTTTAAATACTTTCACATTGTTACAATGGAAATGAAGCTTCGTAAGAAGGAAAGAAAATCTTACGACTCTCTACAACACGTGTCTGTAAAAGGTTGTATCTTTCCATCATTATTGCATGATTCTAGTTAAGCGAGTATGTATTTTAAATATTCGAAACATTAATTAGATCTATTAATAGTACAAGAAAATATTACTTGTCTCATTTTACACCCTATGTGAGAAAGAGATGGATCAAAACCAGTTGGCTCTCTAAGTTATGTTAATCCGGCTCTCAGTCGAATACAACTAAGTCCGTCGATAGTCACAATACTACTAAAACAAAATATTAATCTAATTATATGTTATAAAAACTAAAAAATCATTAAAAATATTCCCTAAATTATTTTGCGTAATTAAAGATTATTTCAAAATAGTAATTTCATTTAATATATTGTAGTAATTACTTGAATACACCATCACTATCACTTAAGATCGAATAATAATGCAATCCCAATAATAATGCAGGCGAATTATTATTACGCAAATATTCGATCTATTGAGTAGTCATGTGTGATGGGGCCGAAGTAGCCTTAAGGCTTTGCGATAGCAAAGTTCACTCAAATACATTTATACAGAAATATATTATATAAAATATAAAACAGAAACAACCGTAACATATAAGATCTTACCAAATCAATTTGTCGTAGGATGGCTAGGGATCCCTGTCATAGTGCTAATGTGCCTGATGGCGGCCTTCAGCGGCAGGCGCCTGGGAGACTGCTGGACCATCATCGAGGCCCGCGACCCCGAGATGAGAACCAGGAAGAGAAACCCATACGCCATCATCGCTGAACAGTCTTTAGGAAAGGTTTGGAGGTAATGTTCCCACGATTATAAATATTTACTTATTTATAAATGTGGTTTTTTATTAGACGATTTCGGTTATTAACATAGAAACGTCCTAATTTATATGTGAGGTAGAATATTGAAAAGGTCAAATAACTTTGGATATAAGATATTGAATATGTTCATGGACTCGTTGGACTCCGTCCGCGTTAATTATAGACAGACTGGAATGGACTGTTTTATCATAAAATTACTCTAGAATTAGTTTTAGTTAAGCGGGTTCACGTAGTATAAACAGCTATATCCACCGTGTAGATTCATTCGAAATAATCAAAAATTACGTCTTACGTAGAAACTTACAAACATTAGGTTTTTTATGTAATATTCGTAAACTTGTAATTTTATACTACATATAATATTTTAGGCTTTGATAGTACATTTCACCAACTTATATTAAAATAGTTGATTAAACCTTCATATTAATATTTTATACAAATAAAAATCTTCGAGTTGTCTGTTTCACATTTCACATTACACGACCCCTATCTACTATTAAGCAATGACTTTCTTCTTGTTTTTGTCACTTTGTTTGTTGGCGTGACACGAAATAACCACGAATGAATTGGTTCATAATAGGAATTTCAATATATAAATGAGTAGCAATAAAATATTTTAGGAGACTGGAGCCATCTATCGGTAGATCTCCGTCTGAAACTCTGGGATTATTAATAATAAAAACCAATTGTCAACATTTTGGATGGACCTTACTTTTAGAACGCCCTTTTTTATTCGGTGTATTTTCAAATTTTAAAAGGAAAAAAGAAACAGACAATTGATTCTGATTGTAATTACAATACAATTAGTTCTGAATGTACAGATTTTGTAAGAAAATGTAAATACCGAGAGATGGCTTGTAGGCTTTATCTTGATGCGGGATCAGAGTTAGCAGATGAAGTCGTCGACAACAGCTGTTCGTCACTAACGTATTAACTAAATTTCAATAACATAAACATTTAGTATGTACTGTCTTCCTCACATAGGCGAATTACAACGTCCATCTATCTGTTATTATGAGTTAATTAATCTAATTAATTTATTTCCTACCACTGAGTCGTTAATACATTGATTTGTCTACATCAATTCCATTTTGCAAGCATCTTCATGGCTTCAGTTATTAGCCCAGATAGAGCCTTCTCCATCCTTGCAGTAAACTAATTATTTACCCAAATACAATGTCTTTCCAGTGCGGGTGTGTCTCTCGCCATGCTGGTGACTCAGTTCGGCGTGGCGGTGGTGTACCTTCTGCTAGCAGCACAGATCATTGAGCAAGTGTTCCTCTCTCTGATTCCCACCGTGACGCTCTGCATCTGGTACCTCGTGGTGGTGGGGGCGATGACCCCGATCATGTTGTTCGGCACTCCTAAGGATTTCCCGTATGTTTTAAATTCTTACTTATTACTTGTTTGAATTCAGTTTTGTTTTATTCGCAACAACTATTTCGGCCTCACTTCGAAGCCAACTCCTTAAATAATAT
The DNA here is from genome assembly GCA_959347355.1 of Napeogenes inachia. Taxonomy (NCBI): domain Eukaryota; kingdom Metazoa; phylum Arthropoda; class Insecta; order Lepidoptera; family Nymphalidae; genus Napeogenes; species Napeogenes inachia. Next base: position 1,435,408 of record OY365800.1, on the reverse strand, counting down.
TAAAGATACGGAAGTAAATTAGATCACTTGGACAGCGAATACCTTTTTAAATCAACATCTACCTAGTACTGTTGTACTGTACGGAACTGTTTGTTTAATAGTTTTAATAATACAAAAAGTACGCATCAAATTTACTTCTGTGTTTACTAACTATTATTGTAACATCAGTTGAATATTCTTCTCTATTCATAGTTAAACAACATAGTATTCTAAATATAAAATATATATATAGAATATATATATTTTATATATATGTTCTATGTGATTCTAAAAAATCTAAGCGAGCATAGTTACGAGTAAAAAATATATAAAATAAAAGAAACTGAACCTTGTTTGTTCGTTGACTAACTAAAAGGATTGCAGTTTTCTTCACACTTTATTGGTTTCCCGGAAGTTCGTTTCGTGTCAACGACTTTCATATAATTCTGTTACTGTTATATCAATATTAGTACGAGAATAATTTACAGTCGAAAATAATTTAATTAGCAAACTTGAATGTTGATTGCAATGTATTTTAAGTTATGTACCTATTCTGGATCATCAATCAATTAGAATTAATATGCAATAGGTACCTACATTGAGTTAAATGTAAAATGGAATGTTTAGGTTCCTGGGTGTCTTGGCGTTCTTCTCGGCCGTAATAGCTTGCATCCTGTACTTCATTCAGATGATGAATGATGTCAGACCCTTCGTGTTCCGCTGGGGTATCCACGGCTTTACGGATTTCTTTCTCGCCTTTGGTACCATCATGTTCGCATTCGGAGGAGCCTCGACCTTCCCCACATTACAGAACGACATGGCTGATAAGACCAAGTTTAATAAAAGTCTGCAATACGGATTTATTGGTTAGTTTATATAATTATTGGTGTCTTATTTTTTCAATTAATCCAACCTAAACCAACGTTTATCATATCTAGCGATCCTAGCGCTGTATCTCCCGATCTCGATCGCCGGTTATGCGGTGTACGGCGAATCCGTGGGATCAAACTTCGCGACCTCTCTGACAGCGACCCCGTTGACGCTGGTGGGGAACGTGCTCATGTTCGTCCACTTGGTCTCCGCCTTTATCATCCTCATCAACCCTGTCTGCCAAGAGATGGAGGAGATGTACAATATCAGTAGTGGTGAGTTGTTAGTTCACTAGTTTGCCATCTTTATTATAATAATATTAGGTACTGCCTGCGACTTTGTACGCGTAGATTTCGATTTTGATAAAACGTACCTTTTGTACTTACCAATGTATGTAAAAACCATAAACCTTCAAACTGGTGAGCAGCAATGGTACGACAATAAGAGATTATTAACTTCTTTATTTATTAACCGATTGTTAAAAAAAAAACAAAATATAAAGTGAATATATTCCCGAAAACTGCATCCAAACCGATAAATTAGTTTCTGATATTAGCGTGCGCAAACGTACAGATATACAGACGAACAGATAAAATGAAAAAAACATTGTTTTGCTTATATAAAGGTGTATGAATTTTTATTATAATATGTATAGATATTGTACTGTACAGAAGTCTTCGTTACACTTCACCTGTCGCTTTATCGAATTATTTTACTTGAAAACATACACATAGCTAAATGAATATATATATCCATGTAAATAAATTAATATTCTATAAATTAATTAACATATATACATACGATATATAGACATTATTTATACCTACGTACATCTTTTTTCAGATACATAAGTCATATTTAATCGTTATAAACTTAACACTAAACTATGCATGTAATATTTCTAGGTACAGTAGTATATAGTGTCAGTAGAAAATGTATGATAAAAGTTAATGTTTTCCTGAATACAGATAATATAGTTAACTGTTAGTTTAAACTGGAAGATGAATCAGTTCAACGGAATACATGAACGTTCGCTAAGTATATACCTATTTACTTAATTACTATTTTGCAGACCGCGAGATAAGAGTGTGGAGGTTTTGTAAGTTAAGAACATTGTTACAGATATAATATGCTTGTGTAATTGTGTACTTGGATAACTAATGCACTGTTTACATAATAACTAGGTATAACTATATTTTGTAGAAGTAGACTGTCTTTAAACCTTTTACTTAGATTAAACACTTTTTCTACAAGTAGGTAACACAGTAACAGGCTATATACAAAATTTTGATCCAAATCAAATAGGCTATACCTTTCTGAATGACAGCTTGTACGGTTAGTTACCTCGTATATACATAAATACCTAATAACATAAGTACCATCAACCACACAGATGCCGTCGGTTACCGAACACTGGTGCGTCTGTCCATCATGGTCGGTATTCTGTTCATTGGAGAGAGCATTCCCCGCTTCTACACCATTTTGGCTCTGGTAGGAGGTACCACCATCGCTCTCCTTACCTACGTGTTGCCTTCTTACTGTTACTTGAACCTCATCAGCCAGCCCCCTAGGGAGGGACAGACTCCGCTGTAAGTAGTTACATATCTACTCTCTAGATGATTTCGTAAATACAGTAAAATAACTGACAGTCGAAATATACCTGCGGGAAATCTGTTTTTGTTCCAGAGAGGTAGCAGGTTGGGTGAAATTAATTTGTTGGGAGGTGATCGTCGTCGGGCTGGTGGGAGGAGTGGCCGCTACCTACAGCGCCACCAGCGCCATCTTTAGCACTTCTCAAGCCACGCCGTGCTACTTAAAGTAGTGGCATCTGGCGGAATAACTATTAAATACCCACTTTAAAGTTTTAAAATACGGCTCTAGAGGGCGCTATTCGGGTTTTATAAATTCATTTTATTTGTTTGGTTTTTATTTTAACGTTATTTAGGACGTTCTTTGATGAAAATATGTTGATTTTATATAATATTTTCTTAATAATAAAGTTTTAAAACATAAAAAAATGAGCTACCTATTAGTAAAACGTTAATATTTAATTAATATTGTATGGTGTTCTGTTTTATATTTTTATACTTCTTCTTCTTACTATTCCGTTATTGTTTCATTTAATCATAAATTTACAACGTGAGATGAGTGTTAGTTTACTTTTAAGATTATATTTAATAAAGTGATGGATTATCTATTTTATAATATTTATTAAATATCCAATATTTTCTTATTATCGAGATTTTGAATGGTAGTTATTGTCAATAACTATTGATTTTTATTTTTAAATGTGTTTTTGGATTTAAGCGGGTTTTAGACAAATTGGATGTTGTAGGTACTTTTTTTATAGAACTCGGAATTAAAAAAAAATAATTTAGTAATTACAAAGTAATTACAATAGCAGTAAAAAGATTAAATTATTGATGTAGTTGAGGTCATTCTTAATATGATCGATAAATATGAGAATCATTAAGAATATCTGAAACATACTTAGTTTAAATCGGAGTCGAGATGAGTTTTTACAAAATCCACTTGTTATAAGTTCTTCTATGTAGGTTAGAATGATAGAGCCACTAATACTCGTACCTCCTTCACGACCAACAGGATGCACCATGCACCGTGCAACATGCACCATGCACCATGCACCGTGCAACATGCACCATGCACCATGCACTGTGCAACATACACCATGCAACATGATATGATGATGATTATTATTATAGGCTATATGTTGAATGATCATATCTTATATTAATTATGCATAGTTAGTAAATAATTTTACGACGTAGGTAGTTTGAGTGTCACATGTTTATTTTTTTTTACTAGTAGCCATTTTTTCTTTTAACTAGTTTCGACCCCATTCAGGTTTCCTATTGATGAGCTGGAGGCATGTTGGCGTGTCCTGCGTTCAGCAGCTCGCTGGGGTCCAGTGACGGTGGTGGTGTATGAATTTTGGATATTGAGAATAAAGACAGTATTGTTGCCCAAATTTTAATCAAAAAAGAACTCGAAGAACTCGAGGTATGCTTAAAGAACGGCAGTTGCTCGTCAGAGAGTCAAGTAGTTACTGTCTGACTGACCCCAGTTTAGCAATAGGTACTTCGGTATAAGTAAGGTCAATAATTCAGCTGGTCTAGAAGTAATGAGATTGTTGTTAGATTATACCTAAACTTGAAATTTGACTCGACGTTTCTAAGGATTTGCAGGCAACGTGTTCACGAGAAGACTTGTATTTTTTAATTAATCCTTTTAAGATTAAAAACATTTCTAAGGTCAAAATTTTTAAAAGGGGGTATTTCTTAAGTGCCAAAAAATACCTATCATAAAAATTACAATTATCAAGTGTTCAACAACAGCGGCCGTTATATGTATGTAGAGCCATCACCTAGGATAAGCTCCTATGTGCATATGATAGTTAATATATATTATGTAACGTAATTGTTATTCTCTGATGTGTGTCGCCCGACGCCCCCCCACGAAACTCTTTACATTGATAAGTGATAACACAGAGATCAAACCACTGAGATGAAGAAATAAGCTTGTATTATTGAGAAATTACATTAATTAGTGAGGTACTAGTTAGTATCCACTTTATTAAGTTAACAAAAGTTAGTCTTATAAATCGTTAAATAGATTATTCATTAGGCTGTTAGTGAAGTTTTGCTCCAAAAGTGACTTTTGCATCAACAACTGGTGCTCTCAGTCCAAGAAATGTCGCAATTCTACGTCACAGTAATATTTTGTAGCAGAGATCAAACCGACAAGTGAGCAAGTTTATTGATAAACCCATTTATAAATAGCAATATAAAACATCAGTACAACTGTATATCTTACTTAATTTATCACTAACATTGCACTATTCATTCATTCATTACTTTAATAATTTTACAAAATTCTTAAACTATAGTTCAATATACCAACCAACCTAATCTTCGATTAATTTGGAATTTGCCACGAAATTATTGGCAAAAGTTGTAATGGTGTATTAGATTATATGTGGTTGTTCAATTTTCGTGGGAATATGAAACTGAGAGCTTGAAGGTGCTTAAAAATGTAGGTACCTGGACGGTCTGTACGTCCAGTGGTTAGGATAATACCTTATGTATCGAAGTGTGGGTTCGATACTCACAAGATAGAGCTCTTTGTGAATTCCAGAAGCTTTTGTTATGAGTTTAGGTTAAGGTATTTCAAATAATAAGATTATATTTTTTTTATTTCTACAGTATTTGTAAATATAGTAAATATCTTACAACATCGATCATAGTTCATCAACTGTCCTCGTGCTAACATTATATTTAATACAACTATAATTATGAATCTCAACCATTCTAAGTGTGTTGTAAGTTGTCGAGAGTGCTGTATTCCGTAATTTGGGATCAAGTATTACCAAAATGTCGAAGCATTGATAGTGCACTGATAAGAAATTCGTTTGAACCCGCGGCCTCCCGTCACAGTCCACACTCCGCTCTCGTGGCCCGATCCAAGCAGACGCGTCGAGGATATAAGGTAAGCCATATAAGAACAATTTAAAAATAAGAACATTCTTATATAATCGTAATCTTTTAAATTTAAAAATAAAGAAGCTACCTTTTTTGCATTCTGTATAAATCTAAGACATGTGTTTGTATTGTTTCCACTAAGTTTTATTTATACTATATAGTTTAAGTATTTTTTAAAATTAAAACTATAGTTTAGAAATTTTGATCTATGAACATAATAACTATAAGCATGTTTGATCCTATTATTCTTAGAGGTTTTTAGATAGCCATGATGTAACAATTATCTGAGCTAGCCTACTAACCTCAGGGTTTAGGTCAATGTAAGCACGTCATAGTAAGTCCTAAATAAAACATTAGAAGAATATTCACTATTTTCATTAAGAATGCTGTAAAAATATTTAATAACGGTGGAAGTTATTTTCAGAAATATAATTATTATGGTGCTAAGATGTCTGTTGAGTTCGAGGATGCTACTCTGTGCCAGAGCGACGCCTTGCCGCCGGCGGGCATTCTACGCCACACAGACAGAAGGTGTCAAAGATTTAATTTAAGCTTAAGATGTGCGAGGAGTCACTTGATGATCTTTACTATCCTTTTACTTTGAACTATGGTTCAGCTGCTAAGATCAGGGTACTACGGGACCCCTGTACCTAAGACCTGCATGCGGTTGCGTGTGTAAACTGCCGGGTTACCGGTTTTGGTATTGGATTCGTAGTGGTAATGTGGTTAGCTGCAGATTTTCGGCGCTGTTCGTCTGGATTCCCACAGTCATCAGGGGCTCGTCGGATCTTGTGCGCGCAGCTAGAGGTGATTGACCAGCCTAAGGCGAAGGGCTGCTGCGGTCTTTCACTTCGTGGCTTGGAACGGCCCTTGTGCACTCATCCCTTCGCAGGTCACTGCGGTTCGGGTTGCCCCCTGCTTAGAGGTTAGATGGATGTGCTATCATCTATCCGATCACCCGACTGTATCGTAGGGTAGGCTTGCGGCCTGACTGCCTGTCGGGAAGTGAGCGTGCCTTATAGCTCCGGCGCCAGCCGGTAATTGGTAGTTAGCCTCTCTGACGTTCTCAGCAAGTGAATCGCAAGTGTGAGAAATCACACGGGAAGTAATCGTGCCTTACAGCTCCGGAACCGTTCATGGAGAAAAGGTAGCTTGGTGGAAGCGATTGGACTCGTCTATGACCGATAGCCTTGCGAGCTTACTAGTCTTATAGTGCCGCTGTCGGACGACTTCGGAAGTCAGACCTGCCGTATAAGGGTCCATCTGACAAGGGTAAACCATGAATACAATGAACAACACATGAATAGCGGCTCAACCTTTATAACCGTGGGGTTGGTGGGGTTGAGATGCCATAAACATATGTATTAGGACTGAAGAAGGCGGGGGCAGTATCCTTTTACTGTTACTACGAGGTGGAGCTAGGGCTCATCTAAAGTTTTTGGTATATTCTTTTTTATCACATGAAATTAAATATTATCGTCTCGCTATTATCTTGTGGAGTGCTTTATTTTTGATGTTCATAGGATCAGTAGTGGCAGGCCACTACAGATCCTATGAACATCTGTTCAGGAACAGTGTGCGTGTGCTTGTGTGTGTTAAATAGAGAGGATTAAGATAATTACAAAATAATAATATTTGAAAGCGAAGTGATAATAAAATTAAAAATAAATATTTAACGGACTAACGATCACGAACCCGTTTCAGTAGATAACCCTTACTTATTAAATTTAATTGGTAGGTAATGTGAGCGAATTTGCCCTGCGATTTGTTAAATACGAAAATGTTCAGTTTTTAATAATTATTACTGTCGCTTTGCGAAGGCATCAATGTATTAGTCGTTACTTTGTTACTACTAAAAAGATCTAATATAAATTTCAGTCTATAGATACTGTAAAGAAGAATTATTAAATAATCAACAATCTTTTCTTACATATTTCAGGTCGATTCTACACAAAAAAACATGAGTGGGTGTCAGTGGAAAAGGGCGTTGGCACCATCGGCATTTCTAATTACGCTCAGGTTGGTTTAGTTAGTCAGTCAGTCAGTACATTAAGTCTGTACTTTACAATTTGTAAACAAATAAAATACTAAAATAAATCCTTTGCTTTTAGTTGTTTGAAACTGGGTTACAATTAAATAGTTTAATCTTTATATATAATAGAACCTCCGTTTATTTTCAACAATTGTCAAAGTTGATAAAACATCTTTGTAGTCGCCATTTTAACTAATATTTTAAGATTTTTTCCGAAAGTTTTAAGTTTAGGTATAATAAATTCTTAACATAAATAAAATATATTCTTATTAAATTTTGCCTTAAATTTAGATACATGGGCTTTAGCCATTAATGTAATTTTTTTACATTTTACTTATTTAATGTTCGCATTTTAAAATAAACGAATCTGCCTAAGGTTCATGCTCTTAATATCATTCAATGAGAACAATAATCGAACTCAAAAACTTCTTATTCTAATTTCAATTTATTTGATAGTATAATAATACATGATAATTATTTGTAAATCATTCATTAGTTAGAATAATTAAATTATTCTAGTCAAAAGTAAAAGAAAAGTTTAATATATATATTAGAGCTTGAAATTACAAAAACTTTTATCTGGTAAAGTCTAGAGGTCAAATAACACCAAAGACTTGATTACAGAGGTCAAAAGCTGATGGTTTTTTGTTTCCATATCTCGCCGGGTCGGTGGAGCTCTTACAAACTTTTGAAAATTAGATAAAATGTTGTCTAGTTTAAAAATATTAATCATTGGATTTTAATACTTTTGATATTATTTTATATTAAGTTTCGGATGTAGCACAGAGCAGATCAGGATCTGTACCTAATGAATAAACAAGTTCAGTCATAGTAGAGTGCAGTACAGACACATGTCGGTGGATCTTTGCACAACACTGGTTGTCAAGATAATATTTAAAATTAATAATTAGGTACTAGTAATTTAAAAATGTTAACACGTAATTGTAAGTTGTTCGGAGTGGATGGCGGAAGTGGGTTTACACTTTCACAAGTTCCCAAGCAGATCCAGAGTCAGTGAATCTGTCTAACATGTACCTACGTTATTAATTCGTGCTATGTATTACTATATAATGAAATGCCCTGCATTTCCAATGGGATACACGTTTATCCCAATACTATTCGTTACGAATATCTTCTGTCTTACAGACGCTTAGAAACCTTTTTTAAATATTTTAATCCAATTACATTTAGACGTATATATTTCTATAAAGTCAGCTGGTATGTTCCAGGAGGCACTGGGAGAGGTGGTATTCGTCCAGCTGCCGGAGCTCGGTCGGACAGTAGCACCAGGCGAGGAGTGCGGCGCCCTTGAAAGTGTCAAAGCTGCCAGTGAGGTCTACTCACCTGTGTCCGGGACTGTATGTGTTATCATTTATTTGAAATATTCTAAATTTGATTAGAGTACTTAATTAAAACTATATTTGAAATACGTTGCTCCCAACCTAGGTAACCGAAAAGAACGATGCAGTAGAGTCAACGCCGTCTCTCATCAACAAGTCGTGCTACGAGGACGGCTGGTTGTTCAGAGTCAAACTGACATCGGCGGACGAGTTGGAACAGCTTATGAACCAGGACTCATACGACAGATACCTCGAGGAATCACACTGACACTGAGGATACCAGAGCAGACAACAGCTCATAGAGCATTGTCCACTAATATGTAATGACACTATGTCGTCTCGTAATCTCCTAAAACTCTTCATAGTGCTTAACATTTTTTTTACTTATTTGTAAAATAATGTACAAATTAGAAAAAATTGTTATCATAATTTAATATTTGTTTATTTTGATAACATTTTACAGAATAGTGGCAGTGTATTTCGTATCTCTTGTGTAATTAAAGTAGGTATTTCTCCAAATTGGTGGTAGCAGTAGGTGAATGAGCACCCGGTGGACTAACATACAGTTTATGTATTTAAAAAGCTTAGTTGTGATTCTGTGTTTAATAATTGTATGAAATATTTGTAAGTTTTTCCGTATTATGATTAAAATATTATAGCATCTTAAAATATTTATATGATGAGAAAATAAATAAAAAAATAATCGAGTTAACCAGAGAATACACTATTAGTTTAACTTCAAAACTTATTTCAGTTTGACACAAATGTTATCGTTATTATTATTAATTCATTAGTTATTATAGTTTTTCTTTATTGACATCTTAATAAAGATTGTTTTGTTATTTAAATGTGCATTAGCTCATTAAGAATTACTCTGAACTACAGATTAGAGTAGAACAAGTTATTGGTCTTTTAAAGCTAATTTAATTAATTTGCATTTAAATTTTCCAAAGTTATAGTCTTTAATACACTAGTATATAAAATGTAATAGTACTGGTGGGTAGTGAGTCTGCCTTCTTGAGCTAATAAGTAGTTATAACCCTATGTTGCACTTCACACTCACAGACTCACTTCATTAGTCTATACGCCCAACAGCCGATAAAAGACATAACTAACGTAAAAACTAAGATTCTACGCTAAATTCTAAAGATATAAAATATTGTTACCAAATGCCCATTTCCTTTGGTTTATTATAATAAAATATCATAGAGAGATATATTTTTTATATTGGTACCACAACTAATAATAGATATTAATAGGTAATTTCAAAAGTGTATTAAAACTTTCTATACTTTCGTTCACCAATTCAATCTCTCGGTACTATTATAAACTAGCTTTTGTCCACGACTTCGCACGCGTTAAATTCGTAGTCAAACAATTCCCCTTTCCCTTTTATTTGTAATGACTTCTATATAACTTGTTTTAAGTGATACAATAAAAATTACGACATCGGCAGAGATCGCTGTCTGTCACTGTCAAAAGTCTATTTAAAGTTTTTAATAAGGATACAATCCCAGAATAATAACTAAAGCTTTAGTTATTATTCTGAGGATACAATATTAGGTATTGTATTTTTTATACCTCTCTTGTTTTTACATAAACGTCCATTTAAATACTTTTTAAACAGAGTACTCAATAACCAGTCTAACCACTAGATTTTCATTGAACATAATCAAAATACGACCATATAAGCTTGAGGAATTCTGAGCTACACAATCGACGTTATTTTGACCATCAACTTGTAGGTTATATTAAAAAGAATCTATTTTAAATGCTAAATAATATGTATTAGACATTCCATGCACGGTTCCATACCATAGTGCGCCGGCCGACCGTACCGCCCCAAAAACGCTATGACCCTATATTTTAAATGTGTAGGTAATATCTTCGAAAATATTCACTTAAATTAGATGCTCTACAGGGCTATACTGTTTCACAATAAATGTAAAATGTATTTAAGGCACTTAATTAGATAAGGGTTAATACTGTTTTGCTTAAAATTGCTTCGTAAATAAGATATTATTTCTCGTAAAAAGTAAAGGATAAAAATTGGTTATTGTGGGCTAATCCTAAGAAATAAACATATTCCATCGCGGACTTTCTTGTAGAACTTTTTAAGGTATACAATTTTTAGTACATTATTTCGATCTATGTCGTAGAGTTCAGCCAGCGTTTGCAATGTAAGCGCAAAAAAATGTGTTTATTTAAGACTTCGCATTAGAAATCTTGAAATAATCAGGGGTTCTCTAATATATTAATCATATTGTCATACATAGAAACCTTCCTCTTGAATCACACTATCTATAAAAAAACTGCATCAAAATCCGTTGTGTAGTTTTAAAGATCTATGCATACATACAGACATTTATACAATGTGGTGATATAAATTTTACGTAAGCGGTAAAAAGAACATTCCTTATTAACTAACTTTGTAGATGTTTAAAAAGAATAAGAAATCAATTAAATTTGTATATTTTATTTGGTCGAGTGGTAAGCGCAGACGCCTAACGTGTCACGGCGCAATGGCGATTCCCGGCGGAGACAGGCATTTATGTGATGAGCATAAATGTCTGTGTTTCTGGGTTTGGGCGTTTATTAAATATTTTCTCAGTATTTATATGTGTATTTCTATGTATTTGTATCCTTGTCTAACACTCTTAACACAAGCAAATAATTTGCTTACTTAGGGGTTAGATCAATGTGTGTAATTTGTCCTGATATTATTATTATTATATATATTTCATGATATTTGAACACAAAAACACCAAATTGTACGTGTGTGTGTTATTGTCATAAAATATTCTTTTTAAAATCAGCTCATATCATCGCCCGCTACTCCTCCGACTCAAACATAAGTCAATATATTTTTGGTTTTATTGTCGGCCCAAAAACATAGGTTTTCAAGTGAAAATCAGCGGCTTCTCCGTTAGGAGTTTAACACTAGTTACCAGTACTTATTACCACCTACCAGCTAGTCTACCTGCACGTTAAATCCTGGATCCAATAGAAGATCTAGAAACTCCGTTATTTGATAAAAAAGAGATTTATGAAAATAAAACATTAGAAATCCAAGAATTTAAATCACAAGGGATGCACTACTTTTTATTACACTTTTGCATCTTCTTTTAATTATTTCTAAACAATGTAATTTAATAATAAAATAAATGATTTGTTGTTAGGTTGTATTTTATTATTACTATTATTATTTAATTATTGAACCAAATCAACAATCCTTACAACAAACAACAACCAACAGTATCATATACCTATTATTGAATTTTATTGAATTCGATTGACCAGAAATATTTGCGTGGTTAATTAAAGATTGACACAATATCTATACAAAAAATGTCAAATAGGTCAGGTCATTTAAGATAAATTAAATTATAGATAGTTAAATCGGCCGAAATGTTATCTTTGCCCAATTGTGTATTCTTACTACGTAGGTATTTACACTCTGTATCTGCATCCCTCTGTTTTATAATGAACTACTTGACACATCAAGTGCTGTTCTCTAGACTAGAGTGCAGCAGCTCCAGATATAATTTCGATTAATTCTCTCGTGATTACAGCTTGACGAGTTCTATTAAAAAGTAGCGTCAGTTTTTTGATCATGTCCTCAGCATTTTTAGTTGCATTATCCATGGCTGCCATCCGCGCAGACTGCTCCGACGCCGCAGACTCCTTGAGGGCGTAGAACAAAAGAGCGGCCAGTGTCCACTCAGAATAACTCTCTAGCTGATCTTCTTCTACATCGTCAAACGCATGCATGTTTGGTGCGACCTGAATCAGTTCGATATTAAGTATGACATTGTCTATTAATGTAATAACCTAAACTGCTGAATCGTTTTCTTCCTGCCTAAGGAGCCTCAAACAGAACTTACTTAAAAACAACACAAACCTCAATTTTTGCCTTGTGAAAGACGGGCACAACAGTCAGTTCGTACTTGACGGCACTAAAGAACTTGTTGTAGTAGATCTCGCCGAAGTCGTAGACGTAACCTGACTGCATAATATGCGCTGCGATGACGGATGCATCCGCGAATACAGGTGATATACGACCTATCTATGAATATTATACGAAATATCAATATGTCATTTAATTAAGTTAGTAGTAGTAATACAACTAAAAGAAATCTTCTAGGTTATTTACATCTTTAACATTCATTAGCATATTTTCGCTAAACAATCGTCGAAGAATAACTCTGGATTTATCTCCGATACAAACTAGTTTGTTGGCAGCGGGATCAGCGCTGCGATCCGTGAGGCTGCGGCGGATGCGACGGGAGATGCCAGAGTGCACGCCCCCACAGAGACCTGGGACGATGGATATTGAAACCTTCACAATACGTAAAGTTATTGTATACACATAAACAGGAATTCATTCTGCCATTTTAGGTTTAATCAGTTTAGTTTGCCCAGTTATATTAAATACATATAAAAGCCAGGCAAAAGCGTGTGTGCTAAATTGCTGGAAACGTACACGGCTAGCTTAGTTATTACCTAAGCCATATCACATATGTCTTACCAAAATAAACGATTGTAATGATAAATTATTAATTAACAACAGATATCTTAGAGCACGACTGACTTTCACAAAAAAGAATATGCAAACACAAATAAATTGAAACTATTCAAGAATTTACCTCAAAGTTTTTAAGATACCTCAGTACTAATAGTATAGTAATAGTAGTAACGGTGAAACCCTGAAGACAAACATACATACACCACTTAGTCATTTAAATGACCATATTGGTTATTCTAGTGAGTTATTTATCCTTACAAAAATATGTATAATATGTGCATTAACCGATAAAAAATGCGAAGGTTCCATACATTAATTAGCATTTGAACTGCTTAGTTCATAGTAAGTATAGATATGTCCAGTAGATGAGAGATAAAATGACGAAAATTATTGATAAACTTACGACATACAACTGACGCGGGAAAACTTTAAAGAATGTTTTTATCGTCTTCCATAATAAAACGTACAATTATTTATTCCAACAATAGTATAGATATTTTTTATTATTATTTTCCTTAATTCTTGGTCGTTGAGATCACTGCACTTATATTTAAAGTAATGATAATGATTTTAAGATCTCCTTCCGACCTTGATCGTTTGTTTGAATTTTATTTGACCTCTAGAATGACTTGAACCTTTTTCTATGTTAAATAATATATTGTACGTAATTAAAACCGGTTGTGTTATCATTGTGTATTTTTTGTAAATATTACAAGCTTAATAATAATTATGTACGATATCTTATTTTGCGTCTTATATATTCTATTTACGATTTATCTATTACAATTTATTATCATAACATTGTGGTAGGTATTATAAGTCTAATGTAACTTGAAATATATATTTATTATTGACATAATAAGTCATCACTACGCTAAGTCACGCTTAATTAAGGAATTTGCAACTTTTAAGTAGGTTATACCAGATTCCAGTAATAAAATTCCTAGTGATATCAATGTATTACAAGGATGAAGAATGGCCTTGAAAAGAAAAGTAATATAAAGAATCCGAAAGTATCATAACGTTAAAACGTCTGTTCGTCTCTTCTTCGACCGTGATCCATCAGATAGCCCAGCGGTACCTAACTACTCGTAAGTACGTAAGTACGGACGGGCCGTTCTGATCGCCGACCTCAAAACGTTGTCTCCCTGACATCAATATTGATAATTAATACGTACTTAGGTTTGTGCGAACTTATTTTATTTTATTGTGTACTGTATTCATTTATATTATGTTTATACACGTTTCAATATAAGAGTAGTCGTTCCTTTCTAAGCGATAATTTTTTTAAATGCCGCACTACATGTGCTCGCATCAATACGGACCCAGGTCTAACCCCGCCAGGTCAGAATCTCACAGCCGAGTTATCTCATCAAATTACTGATCTAGCCTGGCTAATACCACGTGAACGATAACCAATTATTTCTCATTGAATTTTACTAAAATCATAATAATATAAGTCTCAGCTGATAAAATCAAAACAATGTTACCTCCAATGTTAGAAATTACCGATGGTAGTTAAGGTATGCTATTGCACTTATATGGTTCCTTAGAATCCAACCCTTTGTTATGCAAAAAATACAAGAATTTAACTTAATCTTACCTCTATCAGATGTCACAGCCACATATAACTTTTTAATTTTCGTCCCTTCCTTGTTTTCCTCCGCCTTCTCAGGAGTTGGCTCGAGCTCGCCCTTAGTTTTGTCGTCTGGTTTTTTCTCCGGTTTCATCAAATGACTGGACTCGTAGAACTTCCGAGGACCGTAGCCAAATGGACGAGCTGATGATAGCTCGCGTTCGGCTCTCGTAAATCTATAATGTTTGGTCAAAAGGCTGTGTCAATTTTGCTTCGCTCACAGTATGAGGTCCACACTTATAAATTATATCTTGAGAACAATAATACTATTTACTTGCTAGCGGACACCATTTTCATAGTCTTTGTTATTTTCTGAATATTTTTGACTGATTTTAAACGTAGCATCACCTGCTTGAGTTGTACCATTTTTCATTAGAGCCAGGAAACCAGAGAAAAATATCACTATAATATATTTTTAATGATAGTCTTGTCATTAAATAAATGACAATGTCAAAGTGGCGGCCCAGGGTTAATAAACCTATTTTAAAATAAAACTTACTAAAAAAAGTATAATAAGTAAACTATATTAAGATATTTATGACAACTAATAAATGTCAATATCAACAGTTTAAAAATAGAAGTGGGGTTGTATAGTTATACAATATATATGAATGAATATCATGTAACAATAATAAATAAGAAATACAGAAAAGGAATTAAAAGAATACAAATATGGAACTGGGAATATTATCGAACCGTGTTCAAATAATGTTGTTAAATGTTTTTTTTTACATAATACCTACCTGTTAAAATTCTAGTGACTTTATTAAAATAGTATAAATTCTAATTATATATAATCACAACAACATATGCTCTATAAGATACGTTTAGTTAGTACATTAAAAAACCTAAAAAGGTTTTCTAGCTGGAATTAAGAGAATTATAAAAAAAATTCAAATCATTTCTATCTAAAATTAAAGTTTTGATTATTTATAAGTAGGTATAGCTTTTATGATTATTATTTATTTATTTTATTTTTTATCTATTTATTATTAATTTTGCTAATTTTTTTCATAACATATCCTTAACCTTAAGGTTGCCTGGCAGAAATCGCTTTTCAGCGATAAGGCCGCCTTTTTGTGCCACCATGTTTTTTTTATTTTTTTATTTTCTTATCATTGTTTTATATTTTCTGTGTTTTGGTGCGCAATAAAGTATATTTATTATTATTATTATTATAGCTCTACAAAAGTAGAAATGTTGCTTAACGATAATGCTTACTAAACGCCATCCCTTGAGGTACAAGAAGTCGAAGAAGAAGAAGAAAAAACTATATCATAAACATATATATGTTCTCTATACGAGGTATCGTAGCCCCAAAGTGATTTGTTTGATTGCGTAATATATTCACGCGCAACAATATTAAATATGACGAATGTGTTTTTAAGCTAAACATTATTGATAACTCTCTCTCTCTCTCTCTCTCGGTGTGTATGTGTGTATGTGTGTATGTATATTAGTTAATTTGACATATTACCATGTTCAAAGTAGACATTTTAAATTGAATACTTTTTAAAATTGACCTACGACTAACAAATGAAATAAGTAATTTCTATGAATACCTAATATATTTTTTTACAAACTATAAGAATATTACTAGTTATATTAGATAAATAATTAATTGTCTCTTTTTGTATATTGGGTATTTCCATAATATGTAACTAGTAAGGTCAGGGGGGATTAGAATTGCGTTTTATCAATAATAATATTTATATTTTTCAGTATTAATGTTAACCAGAAAATATATTTATTGAAAGAAGTACTTTTATTGTTACGTAGATAGTGACGTCATTGTTCGCATAAAAGCACTAGCGGGCTGTCAGCGTGTATCTTGTCTCCGGCCGCCTGCGATACTCGACGGTTACTCGACGGTTACTCGACAGTTACTCGACAGTCCTCAGTTAGTCGGCTATGGATGCACACGCTGATGTTCTTTCTACTTCGCCAATGGATAAGGTATGGCCTAATGCTAAGTCTTGCGATTTTTGTTGTTGTTGTTAATATTTGATGTTGATGTTTATAGTTTCTATATGGTTTATTGTGTGCATGTTGAATTAGGATATTTAATTAACTGCTATTTAAGTTTTAATTTAATTTCTATGTTCTATAGTCTACAAATATGCATTATTCTCGATTCTAATTTATATGTGCCAAAAGATTGTTTAAACCAAATAGTAGCTTATAAAGGAGTAGCCGTAAAAAATCCTTATTTTCAATTAATATTTTTTTCTCTGAATGAATAGGTATAACAGTTTACATGAACACTGGAAAATACATGATTTGTACATTTATTATTCCCCGGGAAATATGATATTATTTATAATTTAAAACATATTATGTATAAACCTAGTAACTTATATTTTTTATAATTATTTGTCGTAATTTAAAACAGTCATATATTTATATGCCAAGTAATGCTAGGTAATAAAACAATTTATAAACAGAATATTTTTATTTTTTGTAGTAAATGTAAATGGATTTTTTTCTTTCGACACGAGCAGCACTCGAACGTGCGGCCTCTGAGAAAATGTCCTGTTGCACTGCCAACTGAGCTACCGTGTCGCTACCCGCTTTGATTAGTCTAGCGATGTATATATATTAAAAACACAATATAGACAGTCATTTTTATTGACTTCTAATTTTCAAATATTGGTTGTGGTACCAGCAAGTTAGAAACATTGGTTAGGATTTAAAATGTTATATTTATTATAGGAACTTTAGTCGAGAAATAATAATTAATAGTTATTAAATAGTGATCAATGCAATCTGTTCCTGTACTATAACTGTGCTTACTGTGATAGACTGCTAAACTGATTTTTAACGTATATGGAAAGTTATGTGGTACCACCGGGGACGACTGTTATACCTACCCGGTGTCTGTGTGGTGGATTATGCGACCTTCGGTCAATGTTATGTTTTGATTCCTTTTTAACGGATCTTAATATACCTACTAAATATAAATATTAAACAATCTTAGATGATGTTATATAACGTGTCATAACGTTATATTGAATCCTCAACTTATTTAGAATAAGTTGAAGCAATCGGGCATCGACTTCGTTCATTGAAGGTTATCAGTAGGCGACCTGCGCTCTGGTTGATAAAACTATGTTTCTTTTATTCTGATTTTAAAACGTGTAAAATAAAATAACGAGATTCATTAGAACTTTACCTCGTCGAATTTATTACTAGGTATATTGGAAGTGTAATACAATATTTAAAATGATTTGCTGATTACATATAGGTAGGTATCTAATGTTCTAACTTTCCGGCAATAACTTTGCTGGTATATTTATAAATATGGAGAAATATGCACCTTCAATTAACTTATAAGATCTAATATTAAGTAGGTATTTATCGAGTCACCTCACTTAATATCATAAATAAATAGCGATGTTTGTATCGATTTATTCATTATATATTTATTTAAAACTTAGATAAATAGTAACGATATTTATAACTTTCTTAAAAACTTACAAATATTTAGGGAAAAGACCCGAGTACCTTACAGCATACAGTGACAATGTTGTATTGTCATAAGTATTACTCAAATATAAGTAGGTAGGTAGGTATAGACGAATATGATTTAAAACAAAAATGTATCAGTTTTAATTTGTACTTTGTTTTTAGCCCAAACTTATTCATGGAGGCAACTACATTGCTGAGGGACGAGACTCCAAGAAGTCAACATGGTTGTTATTTTCACCAGAAACGCCCGACCAGGCTGGATCCTTAGAGAAGTTCCTGAGTATATTTTCCACTCATGGTGTCAACTTGAGCCACATTGAGTCCCGGTCTTCTGCCAGAAGACCAGGGTATGAGTTCATGGTGGAATGCGAACATAATTCTGGTGACTTTGGAGCTGCTTTAGATGAATTAAAGAGCGGTACTGGGTACCTCAATATTATTTCCAGAAATTATAAAGATAACAGGTGTAAGTATTTTCAATAAATATTTTTTTTATAAATTACTAAATACTAGCTGATGCAACGTTCTACTGCTTTAATTTACACTCCTTAAAAAAATCAATCGTCATCAATTCTCTTTTTATTTTGATTATATGTATAAACTACCTGTGCCTGCGACTTCGTACGCGTAGATTTTGATTTTGATTAAACGTACTTTTTGTACTTAAAAACTATAAACCTCCAAAGTTTCATCAAACGTAGTTTTTGCGTGTAGGAGTATTTCTAGTTTATATATGTATGTTTTTATGTTTAACAGCTGGTAAACAGCAATCGTACGAAAATAAGAGATTATTAACTACCTTCCTAGTACCTATATTTATTTAAATATTTTCAATATACAAAGACTATTCTTCTACAGATTTAATACATGTTTATAACAAAATTTGCATGGTACCCAATAAATTGACATAACTTGTTAATTTATTAATTGATATAGATAAAATAAACACTAAATGTTAAGTGAAGAATTTTACAATATATTCCCGAAAACGGCATTTAAGTTGGTTAAGCCGTTTCTGAGAATAACGTGCACAAACATACAAACTTACAGACCTACAGACAAACAGACAAAATTAAAGACTATTGTTTTGGGTTATCTTGCTCTAAATGTTTATTTTAAATATTTTCCCCCATAATGTTTTTTTTTAATATTTTCCACGTACAGAGATCGATCAGTGACAATTTTATTATATGTATACATAACTTTCGTCCCTCATTACTGGAAAATCTTTCCAATTACAGCTGCTGTTCCTTGGTTCCCAAGACGTATTCGCGACCTGGATAGATTTGCTAATCAGATCCTATCTTATGGAGCTGAGCTAGATTCTGACCATCCGGGCTTTACTGATCCTGAATACCGCAACCGAAGGAAATATTTCGCCGACATCGCTTATAACTATAAGCATGGACAACCACTACCTCACGTGAACTACACCGAAGAAGAAATTAACTCTTGGGGAATAGTATTTAGGAAACTTACCGAATTATATCCAACTCATGCATGTAAAGAGCATAATCACGTGTTCCCACTGTTGATTGAAAACTGTGGCTACAGGGAGGATAATATTCCCCAACTCGAAGATGTCTCCAACTTTCTTAAAGGTGATTATAAAATTATCTTACATTAAAGTATCCCTAATTTATATTTTAATACCCTTACAAGAAAAGTTGTAAAAACTATAATTTTCAACAGATTGTACTGGATTTACTCTGCGTCCAGTCGCGGGTCTGCTATCATCCCGAGACTTTCTCGCCGGTTTGGCATTCCGGGTCTTTCACAGCACGCAGTACATTAGGCACCACTCACGCCCTCTTTACACGCCAGAGCCCGATGTTTGCCACGAACTGCTTGGTCACGCACCTTTGTTTGCTGATCCTGCTTTTGCACAATTCTCGCAGGAAATCGGACTTGCGTCTTTAGGAGCTCCTGATGATTTCATTGAAAGACTTGCGACGGTGAGTTGATGATATTATTTGTGAGTTTATTACAATAATGTAATCCTTATCAAAACTAAGCTCATTTTATTTATTTGTAGTGCTTTTGGTTTACGGTGGAATTCGGTTTATGTCGGCAAGAAGGCCAGCTGAAAGCATTTGGCGCCGGTCTCTTATCTTCCTTCGGAGAGCTGCAATACTGTCTTTCAAATAAGCCAGAACTGAGAGATTTTGAACCAGAAATCACGGGTGAACAGAAGTACCCCATCACAGAGTACCAACCGATATACTTCGTGGCCAACAGCTTTGAATCTGCTAAGGAGAAAATGATGTAAGTATCGTTTTTCTAGTCAGTTACAATAGGTATCTCTTTTCTATCTCTAAATAACTGTGTAAAACTTTCGTAAAACATATTATTTAATATTTCAGAAAATTCGCTCAAACCATACCTCGTGACTTTGGCGTAAGATACAATCCCTACACACAGAGTATTGATATTCTGGACTCAAAGCGACAAATTAAAGACTTGCTCAAAGGAATTCATCAGGAAATGGAACTTCTTCTGGGCACAATGGACAAAATGTAGATGCCGGTAATTTGTCCCCAAAGTTAATGCTTTTAGAATAATAATTGTAAAGTAAGATAGATACTGCTGTGGTATTGAAAATCTGATGTAATATTATTCATTCTTAAAGGGGTTTCTCTAATCACTGGTTAAAACCATAAATATTACTTCTGTATAGCTTTACTGTTAAGTATCATTATTTATATTAAGCATTTAGGTTAAGTTTCAAAACATGGATATAAATATTTTATTTTTAAATAAAACAATTATATAACCAACATAATATAATTAATTTTGTACAGAATAAACTAAGTAACTAAGTAACCAGTACTAGGTACTCGTTTTACAAATAATTTGACAAGATGACGTTAATGGTCTTTTCTCTGCCCATAATATATAAATGGAATATTTAAATTTACAATTTTAATAAAATATATAAACTAGTTTGCATAATATTTATTTACAAAAATTAAATAAATCAAAACGGTTTAATGTCATCGACGGAGTTATATATTTATATATATTACTCATTTAAAATACATGTATGAAAGAGTTCACATCACAAAATTGTAATATGTTGAGTTTGAAGTCACTACTTCATTACTACCTAATAGGCTTGCGTGCAAGTAAGTGTCTGGACATGCTGGACATGTAGGTCTAACTGAACTGCTTTATTTTGAACATCTAATGTATTTCTTCCATTATATGGACAGTTGGAATGCAAAATAAACATACTAGTGTAAATTGAAGCATATATATAATTATATATACAAATTTTATTTAAATAATAGCTATATCTTAACTAAAACTATTTCATTGAGTGAGCTAAAGTCTAAAGTAGGTATAGAGATTTCATATTTTTAAGTTATACTAGAAGTACTTCTGAAGAGCTCAATAAGCAAGAAGCATGAAATTATAAATTACTGACTAATATTTATAATTTAAATTAAATATATATTAAATATATATTTACACATCTTACTGAAAATAATATATTAAAATTTCATCAATAAGAACCTTTAATTGACTTAATTTAACTGATAAAATACATGTTGATTTGACCGTTGTTGCAATTAAATTATTTAATAAACCTATGTACAGACATCATTATCTAAACTAATTGAGAATAATTATCTAAAATTACTATATATTAAGATAGGTCTATAATTGCATATTAATATAATATAGAAGCGTTCTTATATGGGATAAATGGTGGTTAATAATATGTAAATCTAGATGCTACTTATTAAAGATACAATTAAAGATTGTTTTTAGAAATATTACACGTTATTCAAATCTAATATCTATTTTGGCGCAGAACTAATAATTTTAAGACAGATAGATATACACGGTTATTTGTAATTAATTGGCCACCTCTTGCAGTCAGCCTTTCTACATCAACCCCAAAAACATTTGTACTGCGACTTTTTAAAATTAATAGTTTTAATAATTTATATTTTGCCACACAAAATTTATTTGTTGCCTCTGAACTGGCATTAACTCTGCGCGTAGGCATGGTGTCCAGGTGTTGACCTTTTAGGTACTTATTACATAATACAAAGTAATAAGTAACAGAAGAAGAAAAAAAATTATTTCGTTTTTTTTGGTGTTGTTTATCAAGATTTGTAAAAACCGTAAAAAAAAAATATGGGATTTATGTAGAAAGGCTGCCTGCAAGAGGTGACCAATTAATTAAAAAACTTATTACAGCTACTAAAAATAAATAAATAAAGACATCTTTTTACATTACAGACAGTCTCGTGCCTTTAATAAGTATAAATATTTATACTTTTGTTAGTCGGAGTCGGAGGAAACCTAAATATATATGTCGGCGGCCTATACTTCCATTGTAGTAGAATTTAAATTTATCGACGACATTCGGATAAACGGAACGATATCAACGGAAAAATATATTGTTCCTGGTATTATAACTAATAACACTATGAAAAGGAAATATATTATTTATTTAGTTCTTCTAGACTGGTACCGAAAGTAGAACTAAAATAAAAAAATGTAATTTCATTTTGTCACAATAAAATAAATATAAATATGTACAGGAGACGGAGTGCGACTCAAATATAACTTAGTTAAGAGACTCAGACCTCGCTCTGCATGCAGTGTATTGACGAGTCTTCAGAGAGCTCATCCATCGAGGAATCCGTGAAAGAAGTTCCATCTGGAAAAAAAGTAAAAGTTGTTACAATATAAGCAATATCTATCAAGGGGCCTTTTCTATAAAATTCTAAAAGTTGCCATACCTATCGGGACGAACGGCGGTTTGTTCTGGAAGGAATACGTAAGGTGGAGGTTGATGGGCCGCCCAAACCCCACCGCGTCCTCACGGGACATCGCTGCAGACAATGGGTCACATCAAATATCGCACAAAAATACAAATATTGCAACAATTATATTCACTTGCCCACGATGATTAGATTCATTTATATAAAAATCGCACATGTTGCAGAAATCGCATCGCATTGGAGTCGCATAGCGCAATAGCCTTATAGATAACTATATTAATGAAAACAACATAGATGCTAACCTTGATTCTGTTTGCCCTTTCCCGTATGCTGATGCTTCTTCTGTCTTGCACGGCTGTTTTGAAACCAGACTTGAGTGACCCGTTTGCTTAGGCCAGTTACTTGAGCAATCCTCTCCAAGTCCTGGCCGTCAGGATTGGAATCTAGTTGGAAATTAGCCTGAAGAACCTGAAGCTGCTCCTCCGTGAAGGTCGTGCGAACGCGTTTCGCCTTGCTTTTGTGATAACCCTCTGAGTCGCAGCCGTCTGAAGTTGAGATTATTTGATGAACTGATTTGATAACTATTACGGAAAATATCGTATAATTTTTCAAAAATTTTATTCACAATATGTTTGTTTTTAAACATGTCACTATAACGTTAGTTTTTAAGATATTTTAGGCAAAAGCTGGAGTTAGTAAGCCGTAGATAATAAAATCTAGGCAGTTTTCATATCTTTGAAAAGTATTTAGAAATCTAGAAGACTGCTTTGATACAGTCAGAAGGTCTACCGTCTAAAATACTATAACAATTACCATCTGAAGAAATGGATCCTCCATCCAAAGTTTCCAAGTAATGCGGCTTGCAGAGTACTCTGTCTTCATGGAGGGCAAATTGTTCTCCCGTGGACAGCTGGCGCCCACAAGCGTCACAGGCAAAGCAGGCCAGGTGATAGACCTGCTCGCGAGCCTTGCGCACCCAGTCTGATGATGAGATGCCTCGGCAGCACTTGGAACACTTAGCACCGAAACTCCTGTGCAGACCACGCTTATTATTGTGGCGAGATATTAGTAATTAAAATTAAATATTATTGTTGTTGTCTTAAAATATCGACTTAAGCAATCGCATAGACATTTTAGAGACGCTATTGGATAATATAAAATATATTTTTAAAATACGCAGAGGATCACTAAGCCAAAGCATGTTGTGTATTTATTAAAAAGTACAATAAATAACTTGATAGTTAGTTTCCAGAAAACTAGTTCTGAGAAAATAAATTATATTAAATAAAAATTCGCCAGGCATTCTGTCGCAAAAATATTCCATATATATAAAATATACCAATAAACGTACCTACAACAACAATTGTATTGATTGTGGTGATTACAAAGGAGGCACAGAAGTAAAATGAAAACATAAATCATAGAGCTATTTAATTTTTTATGAGACTTTAATGAGATCTTGAATATTATAGATAACAAAATATAAAATTGATAACAACGTCTATGTCGACTACAGATGTGACTTCTATTAGAAGAGAGCACTTTAAAGTGCAGTGCATAATATAATATATACCCTGAACTATTATATCCTCTACTAATGTAGTATCTATAGAATATTGTGTAATATATATAGTGTGTACACATTACGAATAAGTAATACATCATCATCCACTACTTCTTATCCCGATCATTTGAGATCCACTCAATAAGTCAATTACTTCCCACGCTCTTCTATCACACGTCATCTTGGAGGAGACTTCCTTCTTGGGCATATCATTTTTTTCTCAATCCATCACTATCTTCGTTGGTAGCCCAATTCTCTTATAATCTTCCTACTCAAGAAATAAGGATTTTGATAACTTTAAGGTCAGATAAAATGTTTATTAAAATCATTTCGGTACTTTTTAAAAATGTTTATTAAAATCTTATCGCTACTTATTTTAAAATGTTTATTTAAATCCTTTGCTACTTATTTTAAAATGTTTATTAAAACCTTTTTGCTACTTATTTTAAAATGTTTATTTAAATCTTTTCGCTACTTATTTTAAAATGTTTAAATTAAAAACTTTTCGCTACTTAATTTAAAAATATTTATTTAAATCTTTTCGCTACTTATCTTAAAATCTTTAAATTAAAACCTTTTCGCTACTTTTTTTTAAAATGTTTATTAAAAATTTTTCGGTGCTTTAATTTTAATTCAATATAAACTGCTAATGAATACTACTATAATATGTAATATAACGTCAATCCTTTTTCTTAAGATCAGAGCTCACTTCAATATTACCCAACAAAATGTCAAAACACATTTCCCCGACGCATTAAATTTTTAATCACTGGAACAGAATTAAAACCACTAATAAGATATTACAGCCTGGGCTTGAGTCGCTAAAACGCCAATTATTTAGCTCCCGCCGTGATCTGTGTGTGTGTGTGTGTGTGTTTGTTTGTTTATACTCGCCGACACTTATCACCGGTAGCTGATTACCATTTCGCAGACTTAATATTTAATTAATTAAATATACGCGTGCAAACCATTAACACGCTATCATATCGGATGCTGCGAACACTTTTGTTTTGCTTTTATACTCGGATTATTGAGATGAATAATCAGTCTTATCGCTTCGGTACGCTTCGCTTCGAAGCTTACTGATTTTAATGATGATATTATAATGAGCTGAGCAATATTATGTCTATATAAATGGTAAATATTCACGTAAAATAAAGTTTTAATATTTATACACTTATTTTTATGCATTAAAATTTATTTATTTTGGTAAATAAAAGTAGCCTTACAAGTAACGTCAATAGTAGGTAATCTTTTAACGATTTTCGAGTGAAAGTATTTCCCAAAAGCATTATAAAACTTAATTTTATTATTAGTTACGGAGTTAGAGAATATTGTTCAAATAAAAGTGGTTATTAAGAGTCTGGCGCAATCATAAAAATTAGAATAAGACAAACGGAACACTTTTATAGTTTTACTGAATCTCAACGTACTTAATTGAATTGAGATATTTATTACTTGGATTCAGTGTAACAGTAACATTTTTATTATATACAAGAACTTCGTTTAACGATTCATTAATTGCATTGCTGTATTATTTTTACGAAACAAATAAAGACATACATTAACTACTATTAGCCGGCAATTTCAATTAAAGTGAATAAACATTGCCTAAACTAACGGCACATAGATTGTACCTACTCTTAAAATTAATTAATTAATTAATTAATACCTACGTCACCTACATTTTGTAATTTATCAAAACATTTCTCCTTGTTTTCTAAGAAATAGTCTCAACCATCTTTATCCTCACAGAGTGCAGAATTGTTTGTATCACCGAAATTAATTGATTCTAACATATCAGCGTTATCCCAGTAATGTTTTAAGCGCGATTTGCATATCAAAACGCTGGCCACATCTCGCTACCGTTATCACGGCTTATTAACATTTTGTCGCTTGAATCAATTAAGGCGGCTTGCATACTAATTAACTAACTGACAGTTTAACAAGTTTTAACACTCCCCGGTAATGAAGATGTCTCGTAGTTTCGATAAACGTGGACGGTCACTGTGCATGTTCTTAGGGTGGTCTAAGAAGCTTTCTATTTTACAATATCCCTCCAACGAAAATAAAAAAAAACACTACGGTTCACGATTATCTATACCTATATCAAAGAAAATATTTTATGTTGTATTCATAATTATTGTATTTAAATCACAAAAATCTTTCTTAATTACCTACATAAATTTAAAGTTTTAACTACAAATGCTTATGTTTTATTTCATATACCTAACTATGTACAAACCTCTTGTAGGAAGAACTAACAGACGAATAGGTACCTATATTTGTTTTACGCGAAGTTGCGGTGTTTTTCATATCCTTCATATCACATAGGTACGTCTAACGCCTACATTTTTAAAAGCAATTTATCAAATTTAACACTGACTGATTAAAATAAATACGAATAACGTAATGTGGTAAGAAAACAATTTATAAAAACGCAAGCTTGTAATAACTCAATAACAGAAAAGCAATTACGATTTATATATAGCTATCAGTCAGAATGGGCTCGTTGTTAGCGGGCATTGTGAGTCCGCCAGCGGCGGGCCGCAGTCCGTGGAACTTTTGAAATAAACTTGCATAATAAACAAATGAATCACTCGCTAGTGTTTCTAAAACAAATAACTTAAATCATGCCGTCCAGTTAAAGGTCGCGCTGAAAGGGTTTTAAAATAAGGGAGGAGTGAAGCAATCAACGAGGAAGGATTTACGGGAGCGGCCTCGGCGCCCCGGGCTCCCGACATCAGGTATTGTCACCGTTAGGGATCGCGTAAACCTCTTTCGATAAAAACATGAGCTTTTTATTGATACCTTATAATATAAAAAAAGTTAAATGAAATCATGCACGTTTTATTTTGCAACGGCAATAAAGCAAGGAACATATTAATTTTACACCCACGAAATGACTTCTTGTACCAATTTTAAAACAAGATCGAGATCCTAGATGGGTACGGCGATATTCGCGTATCGGATGTGATTGCGCCGGCGCCGGTGAGGCTGCATTGTTTAATATTCAGGGTGAATCGATTACGGCGGGTTTATTTATGCGACTAGAGATTAATTAAACTCAGGGGCGACATGGCCCATTTACATAAGACATGCTGCGCGCATTTGGAGCGAGTAGGTGTGGGCGAGAGATCGCGTGAGTCGGTCCGTACGTTCATACCTTTCTTTGTAATAGCAAAACCTTATTGGAATACTTGTAGTGTTTGTTACAAGAACACATCCTTCTACTTTTTACACTAAGCTGGGGACAAATCTTAGTTATTTATATCTTAATTGTGGTAGGATTTAATTTCGTATTCAACTTATCCAGAAGAGTTATGTACATAGTGTCGTCGGTGACAATACAATGTGAGCGAGCACTTGTGTAGACGAGCGGGACACAGGATATTAAAACAAAAGGGCACGCGGCGGGCGCTACCTGACAAAAAGGCGCGCTAAATAAACAATAAACATATGATATATCAACAAAAGCAATTACAGCGGTAGCCGCGAGCGACAGTCGATTTACGGCCGACACCACTCGTTATACCCGCTCAAACGAAAAACATTATTTATACCACGACTCCGCTCACAGTTAACGACCGCTCCGACGCCGAGCATTCCCTTTAAGCCCTCCAGATTGTCTATTGCTTTACCTCATCGACAAAGGTAACTTTAATCACAATATATACACTTATAAATACTTTTTAACGACTGTATCATTAATTTTACTAATTTATAAGAATTTTCTTAAATATTTATATTCCCAAGATCATTGGAATTCTCATTTGTCAAAATTAACAGAGCCTTACTCTCTAAGTGTTGATGAAAAAAGATTAATTATATATGCGACAACGCGTAGCTTCTGTCGTTTCTTTAATTTAGTTAATAATTGGTGTGTACTAACAAAGTTTGTAATAAATAATTCCGTATTTGAGCATTCTTATATGGAAGGAACCATAAATACTAGTTAGAGACGACGGGAAACTAATATTTCATCCTAGCTCGGACGTGATGTGCTCATCAGAATAAGCATTCAACAAAGAGTGTAATTATAGTGTAAATAAAATATAAATATCAACGGGAACGTGGCATCATCTGTGCTTAATGTCAAGGCTGGCGTGAAGCCCCACGGATCGATTGTGAGGACCTGCGCTTGACACGTCGTGACCTATCATTGTGATTATTATGATTGTGATACCTACTTCAAGTCAACGTGTATGAGATTCAAATAAGGTGTTTTGTACACGAGAAAATTCTAAACTCACGTATAACTAAATAACTCGAATGGAGTGATGTATTTTTTATTATTATGACTTATACTTATTGAGCTTGAATGTTAAAAAAACTAATAAGTATCTACCTACTTATAACATATAAATATTTTGTAATATATTATGTCCATAGATCTTTCCAATCCTTGCAAACTGTTAAAGATGTCGTTTCATTCTTTTATCGCTGAAATATTTAGTAATAAAATGCGTCAGACCCGGTGGTCACCATCACCTACATCGACAGTCTCATATCCGACCCGGTTCCGATAAAAATATATCGTTGCACGTCGCATCGACTTATCACAATCAAAATAAATGACAAATGAAAACGCCACACTTGCAAGTCACGGCCACACTCTGAATATTTTTTTACGCTGGTAACATTCCCCGTCGACGCTTTGTTGCGCCACACTAGAGCGGGCATTTTCAATAAAACCACTCTCAGGACACCGGCCCCGTTTTTTGATGTGAGACTCAATTCACACGCACCTGTTGCTTTATATCCATTTCTAAATATTCTCAACCAAATGGTTAAAAATATTATATCTAACGATATAACACTATCTGAATTCGAATGACTATATCGTCAAATAGTTTCATAAAGATAAACAAACAATTTAAGTGCTATTCTTACTGACTTGTGTTATAAGTAAAGGTTCTAGGTATTCTATTTAGTGCATACAAGTTTATTATTGTATTGTATTATAATGTAAAAAAACTGGAGAGAAAATCCTTTTGTTGTTGAAAGTTGCCGCGACCAGCGTTGATAGTCGATAGTGCTGCGTCAGGGCCACACAGCGTGGGTCAGGGGTCACCTGCAACCTACCCTGCCGCATACCAGCCCGACCAGTAAAAAACGACCCCCCCATCAAACATTGAGCCAGCGGTAACCAACTCTACATGACATCGTTTGCCATGGTCTCGGATGACTTGAGAATTTGCCATACCAAGGTTAATTGGACGCGAGCAGTATTGTATATAGCTTAAACGATTTATGTCCGATATAATTTGTTATTGTAAGTTATTAATGCATTTATTATATTCTATGTGAAAAAATGGGCAGCTGTGTATTATATTTAATGTACCTACTTTATAACGCATTGCATGAAGATTTAGCAATTAGCATCAACCTTTAACAACTAAATTGATAAGTAGCTAACCTAATCTGCTTTGTGTCATCTCCATCAAGTAACGTACCTACCTACACATGCACAAGCTAAATGAGAATACTCACTTGGAGTAGTCCTGTTTGCAGTAGACCTGCCTGTCCCTCAGGAAACAAGAAGGATGTCTGTCGAGTTGCACTGCGCACACGCAGCATCGCAGACAGCCAGTGTGCCAAGCTCCGCCCCCAACTTCTAATAGGAAACGGTCAGCGATCGGCTCGCCGCAAGCGCAGCATGTACGGTGCTCCGTCTGACATTCATAGAGGAATAAACTTAGATTTCGTAAATATAAATTAAATAAAATAATTCATAGAACGATCTAGCTACAATTCAGTTAGAAGGGAGCTGATCAAAACACATTCTTATATATAATTATGTGCACACTTTACAAGGAGAATTATTCTGTTTGTTTATAATTAGTTTATTGGCGCAACAATAAAACATTTAGTGCACAATGATTTAGATGCGACATGTGTAAGCGCGATGATTGGATTGCAGGGGGTGTGACGATGGTAATCTAATAGACCGGCGTCCCCCCTCTGCTTTGAGATAATCAAACACGGCCAAATTGATTTAGTCAAATATTTGCAACGTGACTCAAATAAAACTTCATGCGCACGATGTTACTTGTGTAGCTGTAGTTGTGTCCTGCGTCTGTAGCTTTTGTTCTAATGAATAAATAATTTGCTTATTTTATATGTAATTTTATTATATAAAAGAGAGTAGTTAACTATTGAAAGCCTCTTATTTATTTATCTCTTACCTAATTATGTAAATTTATATGAGAATAACTAATGGTATGGGAGCTTGCATTGTTTCTACTGGCTGTTTCATCTTTATTGTTACGACCAAATTATAACAGTGACCTCTAAAGTTAACTTAGAATTTAAAATAATTAACTGAACATTGTTTGCTTCTGCCGTATTTACCGACAAATACATAAATAATACTTTTTATTACAAACTACTTTGACTCATAATCGTGGAGTCCGTTGTGTTGAGGTCTCCTGCGGCGCCGCTGCTATCTGAATACGTCACCGTAGGAACTATTCAATAATTTTATCTAGCTTTGATACGACCATTTATGTTCATAAGAATTTGAGCAGTGGCCGGCAGTCGGAGTTCAAACACTTATTACAACTTCAAAAACGGTTCATTCAATGTTTTTCTCTTCTTCTCTTCAATGAATCGAACATACATCTTAAGTTTTTAATGGAACCGACTATATATTTGCTTATATACTTATTTATACCTTTCATGAAACGAACAAGATACGCAAGTTCCCACATAAGTATATTAGTATGTACCTACTTACCATATACCCACATGTGGGTACAAATATTATTAAATAAACTGTAGTTGTAGTAAGTAGTATCTAAAACAGCCACTAAATAAACGACAAGTTCGTTAATAGTTGCGAAACGAGCACTCCGGGCCGTTGTACCCATACAATATTTCCTAGTCAAAAGCCCTCGACTTAATAAATTTCCACTCAATTCTGACTTACACACATAATGGCGTGACATCGACGCACCCGGCCGATCAAATAATAACAAACAATACACGAACATTACCATTTAGCGCCGGTCCGCCACCCTAAACCAAATTCGTATAACGATAAAAGCAGAGAACCACAAGCCACATGTATCTCACCCCGCGCCCCAGCCCTGCGAACAAAGCGACTTGTCACCTATCAAAGTCTTCGTAACAAATTTCTTAAGGGCCCATTCAGGGATGAGAAAGACACCCCGGTGGCCACATTGATTGTCCTCCTTCAGCTGACTGATACGGTTTTTATGACAGTTTTTCTAACGCACCCGGGGCGAGCCAGCTACTCGTACATAATGATGTTGTTTGAGTGTATTTAACGCGTCATTTGGAAGGGTTTGCTTTTTCCTTTTTTGGTAAAATTATGCAAATGCGAAGGATCGTTTTTACGTGAGATGTTTGTTATACTGTTACCTTAACACACTGCTCGTGGAGTGTTTCGTGTTTTTATCTACTGGAATATTTTTTATATTATGACATCTTTACTTATCGTTTTTTAAATCTTTTTAATCGGATTATTATTGTATTTAAAAATTTAGCCTATTGTATTTAAAAATAATCTACTTGTCCGGATTAGAAGACTGCGGGTTCTTTTTCGAATTAATACCTACATCTATTAGCCAAGCATATAACACAATGAAAGTGCTATTCTAATCCAGAGTCAAACAACTTTACTTATTTTTGTAAATTAAGGATGTAAGGTTGTAAAATGACAAAAACTGCAAAATGATACGTTTGCACACAGGAGGTGTAGTCATTGATACACACACAGTCGGGCGATGAGACTGACAAAGGACCGACGGCTGGTGACTGCGGCAGCAGCATTGCTATTGTCGAGTGAGCTGGCGGGCGTGACGACACAGACGACACAGACATACAACTCCTCTTCACTAGCTATTATATCATGTTTTATCTGTGATTTTGTTACGATACTTGGGGATGTCAATTTAAGGGTTGTCTTTGAATATCAATAGTTTTAACTGCTCTGCGCAAGGATTCTGGATGCACTGAGAAAAGTATTATTTTCAGTAGATTTTAAATAGAACTTGGTTTTCTAAATATAATAGTATATGTATACACGCCTACCTGTACTTTTTTTAACTATTCTGTCTCATTAGGTAGGTACCTACTTACCCTACTATACCTACTTATAAAATGACTAAGGAACATAAATGCAAATTAATCTTCGAACGTGATGTTAGTCGTCTGTCCGCTCATAAATCTTTAATAACAGAAACAAACTTGTTCTGATTTCCATTTAATCAACTGACAAAGTATTTTTTCCTCTTCGATGATTTACTTTAAATTAAAATCGGTCAATCGATTCTCTATAGTCGTAATCGTAAATTATGATATACGACAACAAAGGTGACTTTATAATCGTCAAATCGGCGGATAATGCGGGGGGTGTCGGGGGTTGTCGGGGGGTGTCGGGCGTGACGGCTCCCGGGGCAAACTGTCCCTCGTCACGGCCACGAGAGACGCAAAGGTGGCTTAGCGCCGCCCGGCCTCTGCTATTGTGACGGGCTTACGTTTGCAAATCCGATTTATATTTGAATATAATTGACTTGCGGTCTCATATCAGGTATGAAGCGTTGTATCTCATTGTGTGAGCGAGATCTCAATGGCATTTTTATCAGCTCAACATGATAAATGTATTTTGAAGATTAAGTATAGGTAATGGGCGCACAGCGCGCGGCCGTCTTCTATTCAATAGTTTTGAGGAATTCCTTTTAGATATCTGATGCACTATTTTACATACTTAATTGTAAGAAACTTTAATAAATGATATTAACGACGTGGCGTCAAATAATAAATAAATAAGACGTACGATTTTCAAACATGTATATTTAGTGAACAATGCATCACAAACGAGGAAGAGTTTTCTCCTCGTATTTCCATAACAGTAGTCAATCTTGAAAATTGGGTGCTTCTTAGGGTCGTTTTATATTCAGGGCGGAAGCACTCACGTTCAGAACGGGCGGATTGATGGAAAATACAAATCAGGTAGTTTGAGATACCAGAAGTATATAGTGTTTGTTTTGGCACGACTGCCGTCTTTGAGTTTGGAGTATCGAAACTTGAACCACCTGGCCTCATAGCATCGGAAATAAATGATGTGTGTGTCACCGCAGTCCGGGGAGCAGGGCGGGGAGCCTCAAAGGGCGAGCGGCGCACAGCGGGGGCCGCGTGACGCAGACACTATCACACCATTCAAGCTCAGCTCTCAGATTTTTTTCTTTTCACGGACGATCAAAGCGACCATCTCTCACTTTCGTGGCTACCACTTACCTCCAGGTGGAACGTTTCTTATTAACTGCTCAATATCACTCTCGCATTTGATGAATTTCACTAACGAGAGGCACCTATGGATTAATTAATTTGTAAAATATAAGTAATAGTATGATTCCAATGAATATTATACACGTACCTAATTACGAACATTGTTATTAGGTAAATATCTTCTTATTTACTAAAATTAAAACAGCACACAGAGGTGATGTATGTCGATGCAAATAGGTAATATCAGTATGAATATTATTATCTTCTAATATTAATGTCACATTTCTCAGAATTTGTCACCGATATTACTGTTTATATTCTGGGTTGTCAACCTTCGTTACTTTTGAGAGATCATATCAAACCTTCATAGTTGGCAGTGAAAATAAACTGATACAAAACATTTAGATTCCACGCAGATTATAAAAAAAAGGTAACTATTTAGAAGGGTTTTTCTTCAATAACAAAGATTACATTATTTGTATTTACTGTGTGGACTGAGCTCTAGGGTCCAAGACCTAAGCCTCCGTGGATAGGTATTTACTTATATTAGACTTAGATTATATATACTTATATTTGCAACCTTAGATCTGGATTTGTGATTGAAATTAAATTAATGAGATTTCGCCCTTTCTTTCCTAACTGGTGCTTAGATCAAACACTAACTCTTAAAGGCTATAATAAAAAAAATAACGCGGAAATAAACAAAGTGGTACCAACTACCACGCATAAAAATACGGTGTATAAATAATAAAATATACAAATATAATAATATCGAAGCCCAGGATTATAAATCATCGTCCTGCATCCAGTATCCAGTGACCAGTATCCGGTGATCCCTCGTATTCGAGAAGAATTCGTCAGAAAGATACACGAAATAGCTCAAGTGTTTTATATGCCCGAGCTGGCTCTAATTTGAGTTTTATTCCGGTGAAATAGAGTATATTTTGGTCTGGTGGTGTGTAAGATGGGTAGACGGGCGCCGACAGCGGGCGGGACAGGGCGTGGCTTGTGACGTCACCGCTGTTTGCGTCTACGTCACAATGTAATAGAAGACAGACAGTTACAATCTTTGAAATTTATATTTAGGTGAATTGATATTTTTTGGTTTAATATATCAAGTTTATGTATTTGTAGAAATATAACTATATTTGACAATGAGTGTGTTAAAAATATTTGTTATTTAATAATATTTACATTTAATGGATTTAATTAAATTCTTACTTTGTTATTTATTTGTATACTTATGAAACTCATATTTTAGTCATGGACCTCCACAATTGACCTCAACTTCATCCTGATTTTGTTTTCTCACATTTGTTTGCAAAATATAAAAATAAACTAATGTGTTTATTTATTTATTTATATTTTCTCCACTTAGAATCATAATCAGTGATCACTTGTGTACGTCAACATGGAAGTGTCAGGAGGGCCTATTACGATACTAGATTTATCGTAATAAGCCCTTCTCTGAAAGCACTTTCCATCTTAGTGTTAAAGCTATGAGTCCTGGTCTGAGAAGAACCACACAACAAACTCAGCCGGATATATTTTTTGTTATTGTGATCACTGTTTCACAAACTTCAATCTTAAATGTAATTTTGGAACAACTGGAACCGTCGCAATCAATCGGAAATGAAGTCTAATGATTTCAGGCAACGAAAATGAAATAATAATAACAGAAAAAAAAATATATATATATAAATCTTCGGCCTATCACACAACCAGTCACCGCAAGCAGCACCCGTTCACGAGCATAACACAAGAGCCAGCCATCACCCCCTTCGCCATATTTGAGGGAGGAAAGTTTTAGTTATCAGCCTGCATTAGAATCTGAATATCTCTCTGTCAGTAGGTAGGTAGGGGAGATCGGGGATAGTTGACTATATGGATGGATAGACTGATAGCCAAAAAATATATAACTGTAAAAAAGTCAGTATTTCGACATCCTATCACCACCACGTCTTCACACTTCGTTTTAGAGTAGTGACATATAGTTTGTTTTCTTACCACGGTACTAATATTTACATATTTTTATATTCTTTGATCTGATAAGGATGTATATGTAAACTGTAAACTTTAAGTGTTAAATGAGCACATAATAGGCATAATATATTACAATAACTATGACATCAAAACCAAAAAATGGCGTTTGGTACCTAGACCAATTTCTTTCGGGATTAGTTGAATAGTTAGCCAATTAACTACAATAATATTTGGAGTAGCAAACAGTAAGTAAGTTTATATTATAAATGTATATTTATTGTGGACTGAATACATACGAAACTCAAATACCATCAAAATAACAAAATTATCAAAGCTATGCCTGTTTCTTGGAAAACAATATTCAACAGATACCTAGATGAAGATTCGTTATGATCTTTTCTCAAACGTCATATTTCTTTATAGATCCGATCACCTCAAACGAAGATACTATCAAGGGCCCTAACATTTACAAAATAACGTTCATTTGTTTATTGTTAACATGAACACTATATACAACATTGTTTAAATCTAGGACTAGATCCGAAACGTCAACGAGACTGGTCTAACAACTGGTCTAGCAACTGGTGTAATGTATAAGTACCTACAATTTGATATTACGACATTATTGTATTAGAAATCTAGGCAAAATGACATCCGCTGAGAAGGCAACATTAGTGACTGTATGACTGTTGGTTTAGCTGTCTCAGCACTCGGAACTTGTTTTATTTACATATTTTGTACTTCCAGGGGTAGGTTATATAAGTCATAAGCCCTACTTTATTAGAGGTCTACCTGGATGTAAAAATCAAACTTCACAAAGTACTCAAAACATTTCGTGCACGAT
Source organism: Napeogenes inachia (assembly GCA_959347355.1). Lineage (NCBI taxonomy): Eukaryota > Metazoa > Arthropoda > Insecta > Lepidoptera > Nymphalidae > Napeogenes > Napeogenes inachia. The sequence continues at coordinate 1,398,674 of OY365800.1, read as the reverse complement.
TTTAAAATCACCATAGAAGAAAAACTTGTTTATTAGCTTCAGAATAACTAGGACTCTCATTGGTCGATGTCGAGGCGCCGGATTATCAAAAAAGCTAATCGGGTGAGAGTTTTATATCTTCCTCGACACTGAAGCCTTATGACAGATAAAGCATGTGTGCATTACTATATGTAGTATGTACCGTTAGTATGTGCAGTTATTACCGTTGGCTGCTACAATTGTTAATATTTAGATCAGTATTATTTACTTTTTGGTACGGGAAGTCTACCTAACCAGTAGGTACCTACCTACCTACCTATAATCTACCTACCCCAGACCAGAGGTAGATTGGTTAAGAGTTTATGTTTATAAAATGCTATCAAAATCATTACTATTATAATAAACTAAGATCTATATTATATGTTATTTTTTATTAACGTAATAATTTTTCTGTCGATTGATGATTGAGTACATATATATTAAATAAACACAAAGAACACGGATGATTTAGTAAGAAAGTAGTCAACAATTCCCGGTGTCTCCTACATTCGCTTGAATCCGAAATTAATTTGTTAAATTTTAATTTCTAGTAAGCTTATAATAATTACGGTATTCACCTTTTCAAAGTCGTAACAAACCTCTACTTCTAAAATAACTTAAAAAGAAAACACTTTCGTCTAGACGTCAAAAAACTTACAACTATTTGAAATCCACATTAAATAACAAAAACTAATTAGAATCCAAGCAGTTTACAACAGAGACCTATTCCCATAACGATATAATAAAGTATTTTAAATCGATATAATAGAAGGCGCCAAACACCGGGCCCGATATCGGAGTAGGTACCTACATACCTACATGTAGTAACATAGCCAAGTAAGCGTTTAATCGCCATAGAAATCTCTCTGTCGGCGCATGGCTATTAAATTTCTTTAAAATAGACTTCTCAATATCGAGTTGGGTTCATGAGGTATTAAGCTATAAACAGCCAATAAACACGAGAGAAACTTGTTTTTTTATTTGTAGTTAGTGAACGATAGTTGCGCTGCTAATTACAAACAATTAGACGCCACGGATGACCCCCCTCCCTCCCTCCCTCCCCCTGACCCCTCTGGTCCCCCGCGGAGACACCCACCCGTTTTATTGCACATTATTATAAAAACTTACATTAGTTTTGGGAAGATTTTTTCCAAATGCAGAAATAGACAACAGGCTTCTTTCTACCTTATGAGTTAATTTGAACATTATCTGATCTCTTAATGATATTTTGTTTCAAAATCTATTTCTTATAGTTAATATATTAAACAATAAATGTTTAGGCTTAGAAGGTTTTATCAAAATAAGATATTAAAAGTTCTTGAATGTCAACTTACAAATGTACCAATATTAGATAGTGTTCCTTGAAGAGACTGTCGTTGAACTCTAATGTACCGAGATCTTTGTTTTTATGCAACTGCGTTTCATTTTCTTTGTTTTTCAAACAAACGTTTTAAAATTATCATTTGAATATTGTTCTTGTAGGACATTTTCGTGTTTTTTTTAAGTCCTTTACAAAGTACATTTTTAGTTTATAACCAGATATATTATAAAGCAAAGGACACCAAACATTTAACCAAGTTTTAATCTATTGAAGTAATGATAACTATTGTCACTTTTTAGCTTTTCTTATTCTTTGACATTACTAAACAGGAAACCGATAGAGTTATTTATAACGTAGTAAATATCTTTAATGAAAAATAATTTAAAATGACGTTAGTGTCAAATAGTTTGACTAGTGTGAGAGTGAATGTGTGTGTGTGTGTGTGTGTGTGTGAGTGTGTGGGGCGCGCCGGGTCGTTACAACTGTCATATAAGTTAGTCTCTGATAGGAGCGGCTCGCCTTGTGCCAACTATTAACTATTACTATACACGTTTAGGATATTGCCCGACAAACTCTTATTGACGTATAAATTCCTTTGCTTTTTTCTTAACAGCCGAGGGCGCCAGTTGCTTCTCAATATTAATAACGCCAGTTCTGTTTTTCGGATTTAATTGCTCCGAGGTCGGGTTCGAGGAAAGTAGTAAATTAAACGGCCGGCTTTTAATATTCATGGCGTTTTCAAACAAAATTCAAAACTAATTAAAAGTTGTTCATATTCGTGGGCAGCGCCTCACCGCCGGCAAGTATTTGCATTTCTTGTTTCTGACAGATGTTCTCGGAGCTATCCTAATGTTTACTTCTAATTATCCTAATTATTTATACTAATTATTTATACTAATTGGTAACTTCAGCGTACTTCTGACTCATTAGCTGTGATATATGATATGATATAGTATGAATTTCTTTTTTTGTATACAAATGTTTATAAACAAAAACAACAAAAAAATACAAGAAGCTGCCTTATTGTTAAATAATAATCTCATCCAAGCAACCTCTAAGTAGAGAACACGGACTATTTCTGGAGGGAATCCCACTATCTTATGATCAAAAAGGTATTTGTATAATTAGTTTATACAATAATATATATATTAAAAATAATAAGTTCTATTATCGTTTTAACATAAGCCAGTATGCACTTTATATAATTAATACTGACGTACTATATCAATACCAATAAAAAGGATTTTAATAAAATTACAATAATTTTGTATTATATAAATTGACAACTTAATTAAGTAACAACGATTTACCAATCACCAATCGGGAAAATGACTTGTCTCACTGCTGCTTATCCAGAGAGAGAGATCTCTTGTCACTCATCTCTTATATTACCTACACATTATTAATTACTATATTTATTATTCTGTTAAACTTTATAATAACCACAGAATAAAATAATCTGCTTGTCTGAAGGTCGTATGTATATTAATTGTGTATACTAAAAAATATAATTAATTTTCTCAAAGATTCATCGGGTTGTAGGTTATATTCGAAGAACTCGATGTTGCCACTTTATCTCATATTGTTAGCTAATTTTATTCAATATTTTACTTTAGACAAAAAAGGATATTTGCATGATGACGGCAGGTGTGAACTGAACTAAACACTTCGATAGTGATGCGCTTCACCCTCTTATAGTGCTTATCGATAATCATATTTATAATTAAATTGCCATCGATTATCAGAAAAAATTACAAGTTGTGGGAAACCGTTCTCTTCTTAGAAAGTTATTTAAATGTATTGAACGTGTTAAAGAATCACCGATACGTCTGCGGCCCATCGACAGTCGATATCGCCGACGCCCAACACGCGTGGCTCTGCGGGGCGCCGCTCGTGCGGTCCCACCTGCCCGGTGCCTATTTGTGCGTAAATACCTCCCATTGTCTACACAAACATACCTACAGACGTTCTTACCAGCCAATACCCCGCTGTTCAGATCTTACGGGATTCCCGGCCCGGTGGTCGGAACATCGATATAACTGCATCACTATGTATTTTAATATGGTAATAGCACCTATATGATAATATAGTGACATTTTAGTTATTGTTTGTTTGTTTTCATTTGTTATTCAATCATCGTGTATTAATACATAGCAGGTAACATTATAAGAAACAACATAGTTAATAAGCTAATATCACCTCACTTCATAAGAACTCTTCCAGTAGTTTAGTTGTATTGTTGAATTTAAGGTCATTTGACAAGTTACAAATATTAAGCATGGGAAATAGACTAATACTCTACAACCACCCGAACAAACAGAAAAACGAAAAACAATATTAAAAACTATCGTTTTGTCAGTCTGTTTCATATATTAATAAGAGCATTTTTTTAATATTTGTTTTACAGATGTTGTAAATTAAATATTAAAAGCAAGAAATCCGTAACAAAATCAGGCTTTAGTTTATTTTACTAAAAAAATTAAAATAAAAAACCCTAATATTTTTTAAAATTCATCTTCATTGTTAAGTTGTATAAATTATTTATAATACTAGCTTTTGCCCGCGACTTCGTTCGCGTGGACTTCAGGTTCGTCCCGTCTAGTCATAACCGAAATATAACACGTCTATCACCGAAACGGTATTTATCGCCGAAATTGCTATGACTCTGCATTTTAAATCTGTGATATCTTCGAAAATATTTATTTAATTTACATGCTGTAAAAAGCCATATTGATCTTTATTAAATGCACAATGTATTTAAGATACTTAATTGGATAAGGATTAATACTGTATTGCTTAAAATCGCTTCGTAAATAAGCCATTATTTCTCGTACAAAGTAAAGGATAAAAAATGGTTATTGTGGGTCATTCCTAAGAGATAAACATATACCATCACGGACTTTTTTGTAGACCGTTTTAAGTTGTACAATACTGTAGTAAATTGTTTTGATCTATCTTGTAGGATTCAGTCAGTGTTTTTTTTACGACCTCACATTAAAAACCTCAAAAATTGTAGCCTATGTGTTATTCTGATGTATAAGCTATAGCCTATGTGTTATTCTGATGTATAAGCTATAGCCTATATGTTATTCTGATGTATAAGCTATATTGTGGTAAAGTTTCATTCAAATCCATTCAGTAGTTTTTACGTGAAAGAGTAACAAACATCCATACATCCATACTTACAAACTTTCGCCTTTATAATAGTAGTAGGATGTATATTCACAATTTAAAACATGTTCGATTTTCCGCACATAAATATTAAAATTTAAAACATATCCACAAAAAAATTACTTATGCATTGAAGTACTTTGTTTTGAAGTATTTTATTTGCAGAATAATTTAAGGTAATAAAATGATAATAGCCAAAAAGTTAAAGTATGAAGCAAGCTATGACGTCACCAGTACGGCTTGTTTCATCTCGCCGACGCGACGGCGCGTCGCTACACGCGGCCTCATTCATGTCGAAGCGAATTCTCAAATTATTAAACTGAACATGTTTGATCAACAGACATTCACATTATACAAACAAACTCCTCCACCTTATGTATTAATAAATAAATACATTTACCTATATCGTCGAGTATATAAGGTTCAGATTCCCGTGAGTTTATTTTACCTTTCGGATACGGGCCGAGACAATTGACACAAGTGATTTCATTGCAATCTGTGCATACAAAATATACTTTATTAAATTTTGATTTCTATCGCTATTATGATTAAGATGTAATTTGATTGATGAGTATCTATAAAAGACTGTAGTCTGTAATAAAGATGTCAGAAGGCCAGAGACGTAAGTTTGCGTTTCACACGCGTTTTCTCTACGACAAGACCGACCTACATTCTTGTCGTACAAAATCTATTTACATTAATATATTTAAATTAGATCAACGGTATATTTTATTACTGATATAAATACATCTCTGGCAGATCCTCCTAAAAATTAAATTGTGTTTATTAGTTAAAAAGATTAGGCACCTATTAAAATCATCAAAATATGAACTAATAAAGAAACCTGGGTCCCATTAAATTATTTCCTACAATGTAGGATCGCGAACAGCTTTATGGTCTGACACCGAAATTTATAGTCCGTTCCGAATTTTTAATGGACGCTTCAATAAATTACCTCTGAACAGAGACGGACAGCTCTTACAGTCTCTATGAGTTGTTGTTATTAATAAAGCCATACTATTTTATTGAACTAAATTATTTGTTGTAAGCTAACTGATAAGTTTTGGGCGAAGAAAAAATACTTCTCCATAGTGTTTGCAACTTGGTGAGTAATGAGATCAACTGTAGGTATGCACCGTGATAGGCTGATGATGGTGGTGATGATGATGAGTGATATTCTTTTGGACCACTTACACTTACTTTTAAAAATGTAACTGAATGTGATGTAAACAAATATAAAATACTAGGGGTCGCTCGCGACTTCGTCCGCGTGGTTTTTAGTGTTGCCGCCGAGTTCCATACAAAATTGATATTTAAAACCCTTAAGGGTGGAATTTAAAAATCTTTTCTTAGTACACCACTACGTAGAAAAACAAGTGTATCCTCCAATTTTACTATCTCTACGACCTGCGGTTTAGACTGTATGCTATAACTAAGTCAGTCAGAACCTATTAGATTATATTAAATTTGCAGCATTTTTCATTGCTGCTTAACTTCTATTAGTCACAGCAAGATGATATATACCCTGTAGCCTTCCTCAATAAACGGACTATTCAACACAAAAAGAATTTTTCAATTTGGGCCAATAGTCCCAGATATTAGTGCGTTTAAACAAACAAACTCTTCAGCTTTATAATATTAGTATAGATTTTAACAAAATTATACTATTGAATATTTAGTAATACAATCTTCCAATAAAATTGTAAATATTTGCTAAGGTAAGCTAAAAGGTGAGTCAACCATTGAAACGAGATGATGTTCTCTGATACCAGTACCGAGTCCCAACAGACGATACTGATCGCCGCTCATAAAGTAGGCCATACTATAAACTTTGATATGCATATATCTTTATTAGTTGAACTAAAACTGTGACCTACATAAAAAATAATTATCATTATTGATTTTATAAGCATAATAAACCAAAACTAGCATTTATTTAAAGTTGCTGTTAAATAAATAAAAAACGAAATATATTAGGTAGGAATTTAAGTAAATGCCATTTAAATAATTGAGTAAAATTTTGAAGTATTGGTAAATATCAATACAAGTTGACGGTTTTGTTTAACATATTTATTATTACAATTATAGGACTGCAATTATTTACGAAATGTCAAAATATCCATATAAAGAAAATGTACTACTAATATTTCCCATTCCAGGTTCCCGGGCCAAGTTTGAAGGACGCCAGGCCCGGAGCTGGTCAAGCCGCAGTCGCAGTCAATGTGACCACATTGACAATCAACACATGTAACCATTATTAACATTAACATAGGTATTACTAACATTTTAAATTATTGGTGGTGTATAAAGAGAATTAGTTTCGTTACTTTAACAGAATGCCGTCAGGTTTAGTGGAATCCAAAAAATATCGGATCTATAAGCCTCTATAAACTTCCAACGACTAAGGTACAAATTGATAAATTGCAGTTGACGGGACACATATAATCTCTGGAGAAATAATGCTTTACAGGCGGATTACACCGAGTTTCCTTACGCGCCCTTCACCGACGACGAGTCGCTGCGCCTGCGCATACCTTTTGATGTACTGTTCACTATTGTGTGGACTCATAAACGCATTTGTAACCATACAATATATAAGTTTATAAATAATTTTGAAATAAATAAAAATTAACCAAGTCTGCTGATTAGTGCTTTGTAAGAGTTATGGAAATTCGACATTTTCTGATTATGTTGGTTGGGAAGGTTTTGTAATTTTCTCATAGGTTTTAGTTTCATTGTGCCATTAAATTACGACATTTACAATTTTATTACTCAAGAATTATTTTTATATACAAAGAGTAACACGATATAGATAGTTTCTGAAGATGTAGACGGAGACGATGTATTTCTCGTTTCATTCATCCTGTTCGATTTCATCTACATAGGTATTGTAACTTTATTGATATATAAATAAATTATAAAATAAAATAAAATTTATTTATTCCTTGCAACATAAAACATTCAAAATCTTCTTATGCCTACTATATCCACTATTCCAATATTATATTATTAATTATTTCACATGTTAAATAATTAATTAGTTTAAATTTTCACAAAAACCTTCCAACCCTGCAGCACCTGATCAGTTCTTACATCACATAAGTGCCACAGTCCTTTTAATAATATTTTAAATAATTTACAATTGATATATTCATTATTAACTTAAAACAGAACAATAGGTTCTTATAATTCCGGAGGAATTATTGTAATTAGAAATTTTGTAATCATTGAATCCTAACTGAAGACAGATCAGGAGCGTGCTGCCTTAGAGCATTTAAGATCGCTACCGCGTGTGTCTTGCGCCGCAGGGTGTTTTAAATCATCTACTACAATGACACCTCGGTGTTGTCGTGCTCTGCTAGATTTATGACCGGCTTTACTCGAATAACATCACTTTAACATCCTTACTCCACTGCTAATTTAATATATACATATATATATTGAAATTATTACACTTTATTAGGAAACGCAGACACGTATCCTAAAAAAATAACGACATTTTATTGAAAAATAATTATTAATGAATCTGGATTATATTAAAGTATCTATATATAAATACGTGAAGCGAAAACTTTGGATCCCTTCTTGTGAAAATTGCGCGGATGAAAAAGTATGAAATTAGGCAGACTTATAGTTTATGTGTAGGAGAAGGACAAAACGTTAATATTTTTATGTTTTACGCAAAAACATTACACACACTACTTCGTTGGTAACGTAAACGTTGACATGTGCAATGTATATTTGTCTGATGTCAAATAGTCGCACAGAGTTGATAGTCACTTGACGTATTACAATAAAAATCAATAATAAATATGCATAGAGGTTTCAATCCAAACTTTTATAAATATTAGTTAACACTTTAGATTACGGTCGAATTTCGGCCGTTGGGCGATCATTAGTTTTTATAAATATGCATTTAAATATAAAACAATTAATTAGCTATTGAAAAAGAAGTTATTATAAATAAATTAAGTTCCTCTCACTCTAGATAAAATTACCTATTTATTAAGAGCGGCGGTAGATGAAATTCATACCTACATGAACTTAACAACCGACAGCTAACTCGAGGCCTGCGATATCAAACTCCAAACAAACCATTACTGGCACAAATATTATTAATAACGTGTATTGGACACCTTTAAAAACCACATTAGATATAAATAATAATTTCAACAGTAGACCACGACGGTGATGAATTACAGACCTCGGTTACAATAAAGATATTAATGAGGTATAAAAATTATGCGCAACATTTATATCAAAAAATGAGTGTTAACAACAATGGGAGACTTGCTTAGAGCCCGGTCGTTCGAAGTGAAATATGTGATGTTTTCACTTCTTAAAGATGAAGTTTTTGTCGAACAATTCTTTGTGTGGGTGCTCCATCATTATTGAGAACTATTAATATTCGAGGCATCTGTTTGAAATATTATAAGGGCCGGATTCCGGACTAGCGCATGCTCGGTGACCACATCTTAATACATCACCAAAACATCGAAGGTGCTAATAGTCACACACACACACACTTTTTGTAAGTATTTACAACACTATGTAGTTATGTGCGACTTTCATATCTATACAAGAATGCTTAACAAAATATAGTACACTTATCCGATGTTGTTAGTAATAAAATCAAAGCTTTTTATTATCAATTCCTTAAAGAAGGCTATTAAATAAAGTTGTGATTTCTTTATTCTATAAACGCTACCTAAGAAGCAATCGCTTTATGAAGAAGAAAAGATAAATAGATTAAAAGTTTAAAGTTCCACTCAAAAACAAAACGCACAAACAACAGTCGCACTGCGTGTGTGTGTGTGTGTGTGTGTGTGTGTGTGTGTGTGTGTGTGTGTGTGTGTGTGTGTGTGTGTGTGTGTGTGTGTGTGTGTGTGTGAATGATCTTTGTGACGAAATCTTATAAAATAACATTTTGTATTAATCAATAGCAATCGTTACTCGTTAGATTTTTAATTCAATTGTGCTCTCGCAATCGGTCTTTGGATAGTAACCGATTAGTCACGTCTCGGGTCCGATCTCCGAAACTGCACGAATAACGTTTATTTATTGCCTTCTTTATTTATTTTGACAACGGCTTCTGTCGCAATCTATCGTATTTATAAGTACTTGTGGTACTCCAATTAAATTAGGAGATATCAATACTTCAAAATCTATATTATATAACAATAATTCAAATCGATCAGACACCTCTACTAGTAAATATACCTATACCTACCAATAAGAGACGCATTCTTCAGTCATTCTTCAGTCGATGATATTATAATGCTGTCAGTTTAAATATTAATATTTCCATGTGTAAAAGTGTAAACTAAAAAACGAATAGAAATTTAAATATTCCAAAAAGTCTATGATACAGCTTTTCAACGTTTTCATTGTGTCCTCATCGTGGATGACAATTGATTAGCGTCTGTATCATGCAACGAGAGTGACAAGCACGACTTACAATAAACTAAATGGTTCTGTATGTCAAGAATATGGTTTTAACAATTGTTGGTGTATTAACTAACTATTATACGTATACTAAAATTCAATCTCACGAATCGAATTTATACAACTTCTACTGATAATAGATAAAGGAAATACGAGTTAAGAGATAGTCAGTGTGTTGGCACGGCCTAACGAACTCGGAAACAAGAAGCTACGCCTTTCTTGCTCTTACAGTATTCTTAGTATACCAACATAGTTTGAATAAAAAATCTAAACATGTAAGATAATTTTAAATTAAATATTTAAATACAAAAAAAAAACAGGTAAGTGATTTTAGCTTAAAAAAAAGATACGATTAATTAAAAAAAACCTATTCTTTTTTTGTCGATTTGTGTTTTGTAAAAATAAATAAACGTTTAATTTAATATTTTTTGTCCAGTGACACTTGTAATATGTCAACTGAAACCAGTACCGATCATCAAAGATTCTCACGTTTTTTACGTTCACCAAAATAACTAAACCTTTGATATATTAACAAACTTTATATATATGATATATTGACAAGCCTACTTAACAAAATTCATACATAAATCAGTACATTCAATTTGGATATTTTATTTTAATCTGTGAAGAACTTTGTTAGGAAACACTTTAACGAAGTCCCCAAGGAACCCTAATTTATAAGAAAACCTTCACGTCATTCGCGAACAATGGCCGAGTTGCCGTGAGGCCGCACTATAGTATTGTTTATTAAATAAACAGAACAATCCGTCCGTTCGTTCCCTGTCAACTGTTTTTTAAACTTTTTCTAAGGCACGGTAGCCAGTATAGCCAGTATTAGTTCATATCAGAGAGTTAGTGGTATTATCTACTTTTATTATTATTACTTTTCTTAAATTTATCAGAAATGTAAAGGGTTCATTAAAATATTTAAGTCATATAAGTTTATAATTAACCGAAGTCTCAATCGAAGATCGACTGACTGACTCATAGCAAAACTCAATCACATTTTATTATCTCATCAAATTATAAAAATGATGCTCTATTTTTCATAATTTTAAATGTAAGATTCCTATATATATATTAAAATACATGTTTCGATGTTTGTTACACTGCGACACTAATTTAAACTGATATTTGAATACACAATTTAACAGATTGACTCTATATTTGTCTTACAATGATGAATGACAATAATCAAAACAGTCTATGAAAAAGGACAAAATAACAATTTTTAAATATAATATAGTCCATATCCCGGTGTAAAAAGAAAGAAAAATAAAATGTATGTCTATTTATTTTATTTAGAATTCCATAGGCCAATATAAATGTAAGATCTATATATTGGTAGAGGCGTAGTCCCGGGTCTCGTCTAGTCAAATAAACAATTATGCTCTCATTTTATAATTTATATAAATCGCTCGAAGGCACGATCGTCTAACGGCATGTCATCATTTGTCGTTAATTCTTTTCCAATGTTAATAAGATGTTATAATATAAACTATTTGAGAACTATAAATAATATTTCACCTTGTTATTTATTAATTACTCATTCAAAATAATATTATCTCTACAAAATTAATATTCAGTGAACATCGTATGAATAATAATATTTAATACTACCTACCTAATTGAACTCTTTTTCTTTTTGTTAAACAAAAAAAGCATTATATTATAAATTTAAGAATGTAGGTTGTATTTGTAGATACAATACATTAATCTACCAATTCCAAATACGTAATGATAATTTAGATCAACAAATCGACAAATTAATATTCATTACATAATTTTTGTATTCTTTAGCGTTGCAATTTTATAAAAAGTGAAGCTATCTGTCTATAATTGGTTTTGTAGTTCTTTTGATTCCATACAAGGGACAATTTGTTTAAAAATATAGACTTCATAAGTATTTCGGTACATTGAATTATACATGGAAAAGAGAGTAAATAAAACAAATGAACTGTTGCTTATATCGAATTTCAAAAACCATTGTTCATTTAGTGGTATGTATTTTGTAAAATATATTCTAATGAATATGAATACTTGAAAATAATTTTACTTTATACAAAATCTTCTTTGGTAGAGCTAGATAGTAGATATAGAAATATGTTTAATATGGTATTTTTCGGTTTAGGTTCACGGTTTATATAAAGTAATATTGTAATATTAATATTTTGGTATCTCGTTGCTCGTAGGTATGTATAATGTACATAGTTTGGGGTAGGTGGTAGGTGGTAGGTAGCCGGCACTTGACCGGTTGTAACGAGGCCTTTGTCGCTAAGAATTTCATTATTGATTATAAAAAGTTTTTGAATATATTTTAGAAGGATAAAACTGTTAGTAATCTATATATTAATTAGTTCGTTTGTTTCCTTAATTAGTGCATTCTATTTCTGTTTATCCTCAACTTTCAAATATTATTTTTTAATTCTATCAGGTACCTACAGGTTGTGGTTTAACTTTAGTTTCTGATATTGTGATTAACAAATATAATATTATATATAATATCTAATGGGCCTGTTTTGAATAAGTAAAATACATGTTTCCTCAGTAACAGTAGGTACTTATTAGGATATTAAAAGGACGTCCATTCTTTTACGTACCTACTACTGATAACGTAAGGCATCAGACATCTGATTGAAAGAAACAAACCTTGAGTTACACTTATGAAGATACATAACGATTAGGATATCGCATAGAATAAATAGATCATTGTATATTTCTTAGAGACAAAGAGATAACTACTTAATATTAATAGTATATGTCTACATGATACAAATAATCATTTATAATAATAAGTATTCTCTGACTTCCGTAAATTTTTGCAAGTAAAACCCACCCCGCGAATACCTACCTGTCTACTGGATATTATATGATTATTATACTTTTTTAGGTGTGGTTATTGCTAAATAGTAATCTTAATATTTTAATATTTATCAATATTTTCTTAGTTGCATTCACATATATAAGAAACTAACTGTAGTTTAAATAAGAACTACATCTGTAGAAACGTAACAAAGTAGACCAGTAAAATTATTAGTTCCTACTCTAAAATCTACATAACACATTTCTTTTTCTTTACACAAATAAAAATGAATTTTCTTTATAAAAAAAGACTTCAACTTGATCTTTGTTCCATTATCTTTACTGGTTAGGGTTTTCAGTAATACAATAGCGGTCCAGCATTCCTTGAAGCGGGTGGGAAGAGGTCAGGCCGGGATCAGCGTGTCTGTTGACCCGTCAAGCGGTACCGAGAAGAAGACATTCGCAGGCCTTGAAGTGCGTGATACATTCTGATCATTAATATCGGCATTGAGCCGGTGGCAGCACTGCGGGACTCCGCGCCGGCTCGGTCGCTTTAAATAACATATTAGCCTTTTAAAGCGCCGCCGCCATATTTCTCGATGTATCGAATAATTTCGGTAAATCGAAACGTAACGAATCGCCGCCGACGACAGCCGACGCGGGCGACGATTTATCGGCTGCACCCGATTCTAATAATCGGATTTGATGTTAGATTACGGGCTGCATCGGACATCGTGTTTGTTATTATGATCGGTACTAATGGCTCTGTGTTTGGAGTCAGCACTTATACTTAAGAGTACATCATTAATAGGCGGCTGTGCCGTGGAGAAGACTTTTAGAAGCTTATTAGAGAACATGGCCGCACTGTCATTTATTTTGTGATTAAGGTTTTATTTTAGATTAAATACATAGGATCTTAGTTAAGAAATAATTTATTATTTTACATTTTATTACACTGAAGCCAAATAAAATGTCCAAATGTTGTCGATACATCATACAACTTATTACAAATCTAACTCAGTCAGCAAAATTTAAACAATTAACAGCGCCTCAAATGTCATTTTGCAGGGATCTAAGTACATGTCAAGTAAACAACCGCAAAATTAACAAAATTATTTTATCTGTCTGTTTTAAGACAGTTTCCAAACTCCTCCGAAGAGAGATTTATACGTTGTAAAACATTACAAAATTAATGTATACACCATAATTAATATATTTCAATATTTTAATTTAAAATTAAACGGATTAAATATTTTAATTTAAAATTAACAGAGTTTAAAAAAAATATTATTTGTTTCATTGATGTTCTACATTTATCATTTTTTAATTATTATTTAATAAACAAATATGTACATTAAATATACCTAATGTTGGTAAAGTCGGGTATCACAAGATTTATTTGATGGGAGGCATCAAATAAATTATTATTTAAATTAAATTATATTCAAAGCTTTGTACTTACTTTAATATACAATTATTTAAAATCGGTGTATTTTATTGCATATGAATCAATTTAATATTTTAAATAGATGTAAATAAGACGATAATAATAGTTGTGAGAAAGCACAGGTATTGAATACATTGAATTATATTATTGTATAATTACCTACCTACTACTTATGTAGTAAGTAGTGTGGTAGGTAATTATACACACGAAATCATCTTTACTTTGTTTAAAGCTTCATATTAATATATTAAATAATATTGTATTAAAACCTTCAATTAATGCATAATTAAAACAATTATACAAGAACATAAACATTAATACTTTATAAAATAATGTGACAAGAGATAAGAAGAAGACTGGATATACCTAATATAAAAATGTAATAAACAATATTCAGTGTTAAGTTCTAATAGGGAAGTATGAATTACTTCTAACTACTGCTCTATTGTCTAAGTACCTATATTTTAATTTCTAATTATTTTTTAACGATTATGACATTTCTTTTATCTCTAACTGACGCCGTATGTTGTTTGTTGTTTGTTGTTTGTTGTTTGTTGTTTGTTGTTTGTTGTTTGTTGTTTGTTGTATGTTGTATCTTGTATGTTGTATGTTGTATGTTGTATGTTGGGTTTGTTTTCTATGTTTTCTGATGTAGGTCCAATATAAATTTGATAAATTCCGTGCAGTTCTAGTTTTAGTACCTAACTATATATAGATTTCGAACAAATAATAAATTTATGAACAAATTAGCTGAAAAAAGAACTACACAAATTAAACCTACCTTAAATCTTTACAATTAGTACCTACTGTAGCGTCCTGGTCTCTGTATTATCAGACGTGTAAATGTTTAAACTATGTCACGAACTTATAGATAATTCTCATAAGTTTTCATGACACTATATCTATCTCATGGGTTGGTGATGTGAGAGTCATGAGATGAGCGCCCAGTGCTCCAGCCCTGAGCGCGGTCTGCAGGATACCTACTAGCGACTTTAAATGTGGTAGAGCATGTAATTTATCAAACTCAATGATGCACTGGAAAAGAACATCTGTGCCCTTTTTAATCGACAGCATTATTATGTAATGATAATATATTTACATGTGTATTAATATATTTATGTATTAATCATACAACCAATTAAAAATTTGTTATATTGGTGAGTTCCGACGGCGGTGTCGCTGCCACCCAGACATACCTACATCTTATTAGGCCTATCTCAGCTATAAGCCCATTTGCTATATACTTAAATAATTACCTCGACAATACAAACTCCATGGTTTTTTTATTTTAACATGAGAAAAAAATATTGGTGAATGTTGTATGTTGTAAATGTTCTGTCCTAACAAATAAATAACTACAAAATATTAAGAGTGCATGTAGAGATGTATTGTTGACAATTTTCAAAGGGGCCGGTAGGTTTATAAGTTTAAAATAATGTACCTACATCTCGAGGACATTGCCTACCATCTGGGAACATCAAAAAACATGCCGGAACAAAGTTGACTAAAACACGAGCTTACCTTCATCTCTCACGTGAACTATTTCACTACCGACAGAGCAACATCAACGCATTTCAATCAACTGTCAAAACATATCTAGAAGACTGAGATACACAAGTCACAACCACTCGCACCACAAGTCACAGCTACACTACGGTGCTCCAGCAGGCGGGACCGGAGCCCTCGGAGCTGCGGCCTGCCATTGGCCGAGCCCGGCAGGCGTGGCTCGATCGACGCCTTGCGGGTCCCTTCAATTACTAGGTGTGTACCCTGTACCCGATCACATTTCATTTCATTGCAAAGCGCCACAAACAGCTTTTGTGTTTTAGATTCACGAGATAAATATTTTTTGTGTTTGACTTGAAGATTTTAAACTAACTTTGAAAAGCACTCGGTGCATAGTGGAATGCTTCACATTTAATAACTATTAAAATTATATTATTTTGTTTATTTAATATGTAATAATATGCTAAAAGTAACTTAATAGAAATCTAAATATATGGTGATTTAAATAAAAACATCCATGCGGTCAAATAATTTGATAGGTAGTAGATAACTTAAGTTGGTTTTTCCATGAATTGTTTTACACAAAATAGATTCTCTTATTTTATCCTTATATTAGATTTAAAACAATAATATTAAGTATCATTAGTAAGTAATCGAGACACACGTCACGAATTATAATGATGTAATTTAAAAATAGTAATTTACGAATAGGATTTTCTTTATTTTTACTAAGATTTTTATTTGTTTTCAATATTCTTACCTGTTGCGTTCTTATCAGTTGCTAGCGTGCATAATATAGCGTGTGTCGTATAATTGAAACGAGAGAGCAAACGTCAATCAGCTAACACAACTTGAAACAAATAAATAACGTATCAATTTAACTATATGCTACATGTGTCGCACTGCTGCGGATGCTGAATATGCTGAGTTTAAACTCTCTTTACTTGCTATTGGAAATTTAAAGATCATTTACATTTATTAAAAGATCATTAAAACTATTTTGTTATATAGGTACATATTTATTTTGTTATATATATGTATTGTTAAATCTTTTACAAGGAAGTAAGTAGAACAACGAGAACCAATTAAATCTTAATTAGAATAAAATACAGTAAGAACTGAAACGAGTGTGGAGATAGCTAGGGTACCTTGGGTAGCTAGGGTAGCTAGGGTAGCTAGGGTATGAATGCCTTTACCTTCTTTTTCATATTCGTGATAAATGAATGAAAAAAATAAAAGAATACAAAAGAATATTGATGTTTATGTAGAAGCAAATAGAATTTAGAAATACCTAACTACAAATTCGATACTTAGGTAGGTACCTATTGAATATATTTAAATAATTAGAATATCGCTTTTACTTTCAATTTATACTTATGAGTATTAGATAGATTTTGTCTTGATATATGCCTAACAGGTATTTATAAATATAATTAAATATAAGGATGCGTCCAAGAGGTTCAAGAGACCCCTGCGACACAATTGTAAGTACCTTACTTATCTACTACGGCTACGGCGGTAAGTTTTTAGATACATTTTAGTTAAGAATATTAAATATATTAAAGTGGATTCGGTTTGTCTGTTTCTCAAACAACCTAGAAAAAGATAGACATCATTTTTAATATCTACCTAATGGTATTGGAACTCACCTTACCTACAGAACAGTTTTATTATTGTATTATAACTTATAAGTTATTGTTTATTTCACCTGAACTTATTTGATTTTTTTTCGTATACTGCAACAGTAATATGAATTATAAGAAAAGCCTGACATCGTTCATTTTAGCTATTTACCATTTGAATCATAAAATGTATTTGGTCGTAGTTTTAAACAGCTAGACTAGCCAGTTTTCATCCTAGTATATTGTGAACTTCCTTATTTGGTAGTAACTTGTGTGCTCGACTATACCTTCCTACATAACGAGTGGTATTAGCGTCCGCATCTAACACAAATGACACGAGCGCAATCAGAGCGCTTGTCGTCGTAATAGTACTTCACTTGGAGACTGTAATTTTGGATTTTAGCTTTTGGGGTCACACGACAAAAGCATATTTGGGTCGACCTGCTGCTGAGTCTAAGCTGGAAATTGGTCGGGGATTGCAAATACTATAATTATGTGACGATTTAAAACTTAATTATTAATAATAATTGCAGTGAAAATGCTTTAAGATTATAATTAGAATATTAGGTACAGCCCCTGGAGGGTTTCTTTTGACATCAAATAGGTACTAGATATATTAAATACAAGTATTCTAAAGAAAACTATAAGAAGTTTTTTATATTTACTGTACCGTCTGATAGTCTAGACTCTAGAGCCACCAGATCCAGTAGGTGGTTGAATTTAATACATTATTTTACTAGGAAAGCAGAACTAATATAAACAATAATGTGAACAGAGTCTAATTGGACAATAATGTTAGTTGGACTAATTTTAATAAAACTATTTAGTGTTCATTTAAACACTGCACTTTATAATATTTTATAGAAAATTTACATAAGAGGTACTATTAGATCAAAATATAATATCACATAACGACTACAGTAATGCCAAATTAACAAACAAACAAGTACCTATATAAAATAAACCATTAGAAGGTTTGATAAATAGCAACAGTTTGTCTTTTTATAGGAATCAATGTCTATTTCAAAGAAAATTGTTGACATTCATTGAAACATTCTTATTGTACCTAATTAAAAAATGGTGTTTAGAGTTGTAATTACAGTTAAAAATTCGTTTAAAAATATACCGGTCGAATTGAGAACCTCCTCCTTTTTGAACAAGTCGGTTAAAAATAAATAAATAAATATTTTTTAGTTTGATGTTATACCAGATCCTCGTTTACTTCACTACTAAATAAACATATTTTTTTTAAAGAAATAACAAAACGTATACCTAATTAGAAATTAAAAATAAGTTTTACCTGAGTGGCTACAACAAGAAATGAATAACATACGTACCATAAAAATAAAATATCAAAATGGCTGATAATAATAAATTTCCGTGTTTCTAAACAGCAACAGCTCTATCTATACCAGGTTATTTGTAATTAGTGGACCACCTCTTGCAGGCAGCCTCTGTATAACAATCCCAACAACATTTGTTCTACGACTTTTTAAAATTAATAGTTTTTAAAATTTAAATTTGCCCATAGAAAATTTATTTGTTGTTTCTGAACTGGCATTAAGTTTGAGCGTCGGTATGGCGCGTTACCATTTTAAGTACTTCTTACAGAATACAGAGTAAAAAGTAAAAGCGGGAGCAAATATTTTTTTTTGTTTCGTGTTCTTTTGTGTTGTTTATCAAGATTTGTAAAAAGTTGTAGAACAAATGTTGTTGGGATTGATGTGGAGAGGCTTCCTGCAAGAGGTGGTCAACTAATTTAAAATAACCCTGTATAAGTCAGTACTAAATATTTTGTTTAATAGTTTAAGAATATTGTAATAAGAAAATATTCTGATTTAATTTTAATTATCCATCTATATATCTATCTGAAATTATAGAACTCTAAACAGAACAAAATATTTTTAAAGCATAATGTTATGATGAGAAAAAAAAAATTAAATTCAGTTTCTGGTCTCGAGCCGCGAGATGCCTAGCACACTAAATTTAATTAGTCTGTAGTAATAACTACACATGAATAATACAATAAAAACTTACTATACAGAATACAAAAAAATATTAATTAATTGTTACATAAATAGTATATATAGATATATAAAGAGCAGTACAGACTACTTTTATGTTTATCGAAACTAACGAAATAGGTAATTAAAATACAAATTCTGTGATCGATTACTACGTATTTTCAAGTTTAAAGTGATCACACAACCTGACAACGGTCAGTATTTTAAAGTAATCACACAACCTGACAACGATCAGTATTTTAAAGTAATCACACAACCTGACAACGGTCAGTATTTTAAAGTAATCACACAACCTGACAACGGTCAGTATTTTAAAGTAATCACACAACCTGACAAAAATCAGTATTTTAAAGTAATCACTCAACCTGACAACGGTCAGTATTTTAAAGTAATCACACAACCTGACAACGATCAGTATTTTAAAGTAATCACACAACCTGACAACGGTCAGTATTTTAAAGTAATCACACAACCTGACAACGGTCAGTATTTTAAAGTAATCACACAACCTGACAAAAATCAGTATTTTAAAGTAATCACACAACCTGACAACGGTCAGTATTTTAAAGTAATCACACAACCTGACAACGATCAGTATTTTAAAGTAATCACAGAACCTGACAACGGTCAGGTTACAAATTTCGATATACTCTATAATACATATATCCAATACTGATAAACGACAGTACCTACCTAAAGTGTTTCAAGCATTTATATTGTATATTGATTGAATTATATACCTCCAAAAATATTAATCCTGATTATTGTGGTTTAGAAATAAATTTGATAATGTAAATTGTGTATCTTGTTCAATAAATATCTGATCGCATTAAGTGAAGTATAGATTGCGACACCTTCCTAGTATTTACTTAACATTCGAGTCGTCATCCCGGACCCAGCAATTACGTTTCTTTCAGGCGCCATCTATTACCGTTCGTATTTTTAATTCCACTCAAAGGCAGGGAAGCTACCGGATTGGCCGGAAGGATCGATTTTTCAAATTGGAAATTTGAAATTCTAATTACGTTGACGCCCTCCTGCCATTTTTACGCGCGAATAATCTCGTTACCGATTGTCCCTTTGTGCATTGTGGATAGAAATTGGACTCATTTTTGTTATTCAACCCGACGGAGAATGTTTTGAATAATTTGAGAAATTGTTTTTTTTTTGCGGCAAAAACCATGCTACGAACAGCCGTAAAACAAATTTCATAGATGTTAATGAGTCTTAATGAAATTGAAAAGATAACGAAAATGCTTTTTTTTGTTATTGATTCATTACATATCTACCTTAAACATTATCGAATAACCAACAATTGAATGAATAATTCTTAACTAGCATGTGACATAACTTGTCAATTGTACCACAGTTTTAAAAGCAAGAAATGTAGGTATCTAAGTACTTGAAATTGATGAATAAAGGAATTATTTCCAACTAGATAATTTAACTCATGTCACTATACATAGTGTTGTTTGTGTTCTCGGTCTGTTAAGTGAGTAGGTACAATAATTGTCTTAATTGAAACAGAGATAGATATCTCTCTGGTCGAGTAACAAGTGTAATCAACCCTTACATATGTAAGTATTGTATCCAAGAACCCTCTGTCTCCAACCACTGCCAAATTATATATTATTTCTTATCACAACAAGGGGTGAGTAGAGAACGGCTGAAGAGGCAATATGAATAGTGTCATAATTTGATGAATGGAATGTAATCATTTAATTGGACGATGTTATCTAATTGCTTCCAACTGGAGGTAGGTAGATACAGGTGTACTGTAATAGTTAAAAACAGCTGTAGAAAATACATTTGATTTATTTGTTATGGAAGACATGCATTAACTGTACTTAGTAAATATACAAAGACTTGTTCTTAGTTTATATCTGATCAAAACCAACAAATAACTAATTCTAAATTCTAATTAATTTAAATTCTATAAGTTGTTTTTAGTTGCGCTACAACACGACTATTTTATGAAGTGAAGTTTTCGAAGCGGAATTCAATTGAGTTACGTCGCAGCTGGACCAAAGAAACTGCTAACTAATGGAAATATCGTTGAGTTAGAATATATTAGGTATATATATTATAAGCTTCCGCGGATAATAAAGTGTTAAATTTCCTAATGATTATGTAGGTAGCTACATCTTATGAAGTAAAATTGCAATTAATTTAACATTAAATATTACACTTACTTACTTTTTACTTCGTCTACATATTAAGTTTTTATAAATAGAGTAAATAAAGTTACAAGCAGATATATAAGTTGCAATATCGTAAAATAAAAAATAATACTTTTCATTTCAAATAGGAGCAAAAAGTCTTAAATATAAGGGAGCTTCGCTAAGTTAGTTAGTTAGTTAGTTATGGAAGGCCTTGGTTCAGATATCGTGATGTTTATATCGATGGAGCGACAAATCCAGTTATCGGCGTTTTGGGAAAGTTCCTGAGACCAATCCACTGGGACCCTAATCAACGGATTCTATGGAGTAAATATGTATTGGTAAAATACGATTTAATATGGTTTAGTAATGGATATAAAGATCTTTAACCAACAATCACTTATTAAGATCAAAAGCGATAAAAAAAATCGTATTATATATAAATCTAGGTAATAAAACAAATATAGGGAAGTTGTAAGTATTATCAAACATGTTATAATTATATATATATACACATGTAAATTGTAATCCAACTCATATATACATTATTTTAAGTTTAAGTGTTCTGCCTCGTCATCATGTGAATGTTAAATTTCATTATTTCGTTGGATTTGGATGCTGCAATGAATAAGAGTCGTCTCTATTTAGGACACATGTCGGTCACAAAAAGAAACCAGGCTGCGTCATAGACGTTAATTGTATACTTTTGTTGTTGTCACTGTAGCTCTTAGTTCATAACATACATTCAAACATAATATACAATCCTAATATTTCATGTCCTCTATGATAAGTTTGCCTGGAAGAGATTGCATGGGATATTGATCTTTAGCAATAAGGCATGTGCAATATGTAGGTACATCTATTTTTTTATTAGTATCTCTTTGTTTTTATATATTTGTACAATAATATCATATCATACAGCTACAAGTAGGTATACAAATTCTTTTAGTATACTTATTTTTAAAAATTTTATTCTGGTAAATACAATTAATAAAGAGGCATTCAAATACAAAAATCTTGTTTAAAAAAATTGTCTTATTCAACATTTATTTCTAATAATATTTTCATAACAACTTCTATTACCCAGCAAAATGAGGCCTATCTTTATTACGTCTGCATGTATGAAGTACATTGTGAAAAAAAAATATTGTTTTGAGTAATAAAATAATAAGTATAGAAGTTTTTAACATATGTAGTTGAAACAAACTTAAAATCTTCCTTGGTCCATTTGAAATAACAATTAATTTTTAATTTCTTTCCATTAGTAATATCTATTTTTCTTCTGAGCCTTCTTCTGGGTCGTCGGTATGGCCGCGACATTTGGCGCGTTAAATGCCGCGTTTGATCAGCCCTTTGTCCGCCTAAGACTATTAGGACAACGGGATTAAGCGTCGCGCGCGCAACCGACCGCGGTGACGCGATTATACCGACGCCCCTTTTCTTCCCCCTCACCCTACCCCCTCGTCCTCCCCTCGTCCTCCCCTCGTCCTCCCCTCGTCCTCCCCGCCCGCATCACTGATCCCTTCTGCATGATTTTCCCCTATTCAACAACTTTTCCGATATGATCGATGAGGGACAGTCGATTGTATGATAATGATACCTGACTTGAAACCTACCTGTATTGATAACTACGTGTTATAAGAGCGAACATAACGACTTAAACAATCATAACCAAACTAAGCAAAACTTTCCTTCCTTAATAGTTGTTACTTCGGACAATTCATTGTATATTAATATATTTAAAACTATATAGGAAGTTTAAGTGAGCAGTTAGTTAGTTACCTCTTATTATAATGCCATCACACGGGATATTTGGAACATTTAGATTTACGTGTCTATTTGCGTTGGATCGAAGTCTAAAGCTTAACAAATAATTAACTTAATTAAACATATATTTTGAGAAGGGTGTTCACAATTAATAGGTATATTTCGTAATACTCCAAACAGGATTTAACTCCCGCTGGACTTGTTAGTGTAACAAGTAGTTTGCAATCGTCGCTGTTATTGTTTTTAATACGCCATCCCTGGAGACGGGGTGTTCAGGGACACCCGAGGGGACTGTTGCAAATATTTATTCACCCACAAGATGTCACATGTGATGTGCGTTTTACTAAAGCGTTCAACTCTTGGCAACCGAGAAGAGATAAATTATTACATTCATTTAACAATAATTGAAAATACCTTATAGACGATGATTTTTTTTTAAATATGTATGATGTTCTAATTTTACAAAATCAACAAATAATATATAATTTTAAGGGAATCCAAAACTATCACACGGAGTGCAATGAGGAATTAATGAACAATCTAGCCCCAATGTTAACGACGCCTTTCGAATTAAACAAATCTTTTTTTAGCTTAATAAACCGAACATCATTCGATCTTATTCATTCTTCATAGAGACTATAATAGCGTATAAAACGTAATCATTATCAATTCATGATTTACTACTAGCACAATAGAGAGAATGCGTTTTATTTTACCATCACCAATGGTATTAGAGTCTAAAACTGCGTGAAGAAGTGTCTAGTTAGTTGTTATATGTTATTTAGACGCAGCGAGGTGAACAGGCGTCGCGTGTCAACAAATCGCTCTCACGCAGCTCGTACAATCATTCACTCAAGAGTGACCGAATGATCGCATAATGGGTGCAGAATAATGTAATGTGATAATTACAAGGCGTTCGAGTACAGTCTGATGAATAACAACCGCGGGGCAATTGAGGGATGAAAATTGAATCAAAATTGATTTAGGGATAATGATACACTTTCTCAAAATAAACCATTGAATACATGTATTTCGCGTTACATAGAATACCCTTCAAAATGTAGGCATATATAGTTTTACTCGGTGAAGTATACTACAAACAAAAACAAAAACTACAGAAATATGTTTTACTTTTCAGAGCACGCGCGTTCCGTTTAGATACAAGAATAAACAGCGAGAGAACGCTACCGTCGCTGGGTATGGGGGGGATGGCTCAGGGATGGCTCAGGGGTGGCTCAGAGGTGGCTCAGGGGTTGTTTTATTAGATTACCTGTCCCCGTGAGCGGCAAACAGTTCGTTACTGACGAGTAACGAACTCGCTAACTTGAGGAGTCTTGCATCTTCCAATATTTGTATTGCGATACAAAATGTCCTCGGGTGTATTCAGTTACTAATTTATTATTATTAGTAAATGTCACCAGAACCTTACATTTAATATTTATGTTCTTTAATAATAATCATTCTTAATCATCATATATATTTTACGGTAGGTAGTTATATATCTTATAAATCCCTAATAATGGAGGAAGGCTTCTTCGTATAAAACATTGTGTATTGACATATATAAATAAACAGCACAGTCAATATAAAGCTATAACTAAGAAACGCCTCGCTTTGGGGGAGTATGAATATATTGGAATTGCAACCTCAGTAATGAGACCTCATCGAGATGAACGGTCACCGCCGCCGCCGACTGAAGGTAAATGATCACCACGTTTATTAATAAAATGTAGTTTATATATTGAATGAACATTACACAGGTTACCCACTTACATAAAATGAAGATTAACTAATATTGTACATATTATATAGATATGTGTACCATATACTGATAATTAGAGTGATTTCATCCTGACTCAGAGCAGGAAGCTGCGTCGATTCGTAAGAGAGGCTGTTTACACACGCGCGATGTACCCGGCGTCGTAAATTACGAGAGCACTGACAGATATATGGAGCCTTGTATTTATGACACTTGTTAAGTACCGTTCGCAAATGTTTTAGAAAGTTGTATTATATAGGCCGGTTATAGAGTTCGAAGAGGTAATATATCCATAAATCTTATAAAAACCATTTGAACACGGAATCGACCGACAATATTGGTTGGTGTTTTAAATTATGTTACTGTTTCAGATGCTATTTTGCTGACGGTAATTATCTCGGTCCGGTTGGTATTTTCACGGCAGTGCGATAAAACGCTTTATTGTAATACTTCGATGTTTGTGCGACGAATAAATTTAAAGCAATGAAAGCGTTTTTTTGACCGAACGCATTCAAAACTCATCCACGCCTTACCTGAGTTATGTCGGGATATTGAACCTTTTCTACATCCTCATAATCAAAATTTGATTTACTGGATCCCAGGTTATTAAATCCTTTTAACTGGTTTCGGAGTTCTTAGAGGACACAGTGTAATTGAAAAACGATATCTGTGTGTCAGCGGTAAGGGCTCTATAAATAAGAGATTACGACCCAAATGTGATTTAAATACTCTCTAGAAGCAAGCGCTTGTCTGATATTGATAAAATAATAACATTACTTTATCAAGGCTATTGTAATATACCTATAATGTTTGGCTGTATATATAAGGTACTAAGTATTATGATTGGTTGGGGAGGGGGAACGGGGAGGGGGGAGTCTCAGTTTAAATCGTTGTTAAATATTACAATTCAATGAATAAATGTGAAATATGTCACAAGAAGAATGGTTATGGTAACGAGATGGGCAACATCGATTGTACAACGAGCAGTAGGTAGTAGGTATCAGCCACTCTAAGATATCATCTGGTTCCAAGTTCCTTAGGTTGTATCTTATTTTATGAAGTTACTTGGTTCTTTTATGTGTGTTTATATTGAGCTTGAATCAATATTGTAATAATAAACATCTTAAATTGAATTGCACTGAATGCAAACCACTACAATATCTTTTTATAGTTAAACGTTATCAAAGAATTACTAACAAATAATGTAAAACTTATATGGCATATAATCAACCAGTATCGTATAATTCGCACTATACGTCATGTGTGTGGGTATCAGAAGTAAATCATATTAAATCATACTTATTGGTAACGAAGCGAGGCGGCGCGTGCGCAGGCCGCGCTCAGGTGTGGTACCTGGAGAACGTATTATCTATTGCTTATATATAATTTTGTATTGTGTTATGTCAACCTTAGTTTAAAAGTTATAGCGTAAGATGTACAAAACAACACCAACAACTTTTTTAGTGATGTTCGGCAATTACCTTTGCAGGAATATGTACTACGATCCCAGACGTAGTATGTCAATAGCAATTACTAATGCTGTAGGATCTGTGGTCGAACACAAAAAGTATCATTTGTAATTAGGAATAAATCCTGAGTGTCTAATTTTTACAACCTTCGTAATTTTCTTCTATAGCGAAACACAAATCACACTAGCCACTTCCAACCGCTAAGCAGAATTAATGGCCGCAAACGTACTTAACTCACTCTACTAACATTAAACTGTCGGCAATTGCCAACAAATCTGCTATCAAAGATTATGCGCCGTTAATAAGAAACTAAACCAACGAAGGAGTCGCGGCCAGTCGCCACCGAGCCACCGGCTTCAATAACTTATAACATAGCAGAAGCAGAGAAGTTAAAGTTGTAATGAGAATCAAAGTGCAAAGGTTCTTTATAGTATTACATATTTAACTGAACCTGCAAATCAATAACGACATACGGTAAATAAATAGTTTAATCGCGATATTGTCCAAGTAAGGTTTTATACGTCACAACATTGTGTAATTTGGGCAGCAAACAAGTGCGTCGTCACAAACGGTGCAATCAAGTAATCAATTCAGTTAAACATCTCCCGACGAGGGGTGAGGAGCCCTATTTATCGAATTAGGCCTGTGTAATCACCGTTCGCTGTCATTTGTGCACTGCGGGAAACTGCCCCCTTTTGATATTTTAGAAATTTAAAGTTTTTCATCCAGTTTTTGAGTAAAGATAATAAAAATATTTATCTATATATTTTACATTGTTTGTTTTCAAGTATTATAGGTTTTGAGTTCATAAGCATTTATAAGCCAAAAATCCCATTTAGAAAGTAAGTAGCTACTTCTCATTATGGTCTTCTACCTACAGTTTACTATTTTACCAATATGACTAATATCATACAACGAATACATAAGGAAAGTAAAAGTTCAAGACTATTGAATCCTATCAGCCAGGGGTTGCACACACAGAGCACTGTGACGCGTACGAAATATATAATTGCGTTGTGACAGCAGTAGGAGTGATGCTTAGTCTGTGGCGACCTCCTACCGATAGCAGACATTTAGGACTATTGCAATTCATTCATGAAAGATTTATCAAATATAGATACATTTTACATTTTCAATGAATCAATTACCGAAACAGACATAAATCAATTTAAGTAAACATCTAGAAAAAAAAATTATCAACACAAAGGCTAACGATATAGATTTATTTGATAAAATTGTTAGAATAATTGTGCTATAGAATAAATGAGCGATTCGAGGTTAAGTGATATCATTGTAAGCATATTTAAAAAAATAAAAATAACCAAACAACATAAGGTAACAAGTTTTTTTTAATACGAGCTCCGAAGCCCTGCCACATTACAAGGCGCCTTCAATAGACAGATGATGGGGGCTCCCTGGACGGCCCCCTCCAGTCTCCACGTCGTAACGATATTTGCCACTGCAAACACCACCATGCGGGCGTCTGCTCCGCAATCAATAAAAATATACAAATCCTTTTTGTACTTATGGAGATTTGGCCAGAAAACTCTTTGAAGTTTTATTGAACAAATGTAGTTTTATTGATACCGCTATACCGGTTTTTTACACGAAACATATATTCTGTTTAACAATTGTATTGGCATAGGTATAGGTACAAGTTAGTTAGATTACTTAAATATCAACTGTCCATAAAAAGCCGCACAAAATCTGCCGACTCGCCGTATTAACTGAATCAGACCCTCAAAAACAACCCAGACGTACATAATACATTTAAAAAACGTAGGCAGGAAGGAAGCGATCAGGCAATAGGTATATTGTAACTAGACGCGTGCCGCTATTGTCAGTCACGTGACTCTCGACACAGACCGACACTTTGATAATAAGAGTAGTAAGCGTTCACTAATCAGCTTACGGGCTTTTATAACTAAATATGCACTTGTTTTGTTGGGATATATAAGTAGTAACACAATTATAATACAACAAAACAAAATGTAGGTACCTACAATATCAGATGTGACAGTCAATACGAACAAAACATTGTAAGCAACTATTTACAAATAATGTACAACAAAATAGTAATTAACCAATTGAAGTGAAACTTGAAAGACATTTGACGTAACAACAATAATTCGTCAAATGTAAACACGGCATGGCGGCATGACGGACATGACGGACGTGACGGACATGACGGACATGGACCACAAGTTTGTTTATTCAATTCACATTCTTATCCTAATTGCAAATTATCTTACATTGTCAATACGTCGTAGTCGTCCAAACGTTGTCTGTGCATGTGTAAGGCTGTGTTGCAATAGTGTGAGTGTCCTCGCTGGGTCCAAGCACCAGATTGGGAAAGGCCACAGGGTTTTCTTAACCCTCTCGCGTCCGAATGCCGACCTCTAGCCTTAAACTGATATGATTCAGGAGCTAACAAAAAATGGACAAGATAAGATATCTAAATTATAATTTATCTCTATGAATCGAACAAATTTGGTTTTATCTTAACTCTCCATCAATAAGTAAAACGTAAAGTAAATAAAACGGTTGCCAAAAACAAGTGTATCTAAAGTTTGTTAACTTTTAAAATATATTTGAATATCAAAATATTTCCACATCCATGTTGTGTAGATCGTTGTGGTCCACTCGAGCCACTAACAGATATTGACGTGGCATCAAAGCAACACGTCATAGCCTCTCCATATATCATTCTCAGTTCTGATGCCGGCCTTTCATGTCGCCACAACGCACAGGTCAGCTGGAACACAGAGGATCCGGCTAAACAAAATGGTTAAGTGCAATTAAATACTTTATTTGTAGCTACTCATAAATTATTATTTTTTAATGTAAAAAAACTGTTGACTTTAATATTGTAATGAGGTTTTTTGCAATACGGAATAATTATGATTTATTCTCACCACTTAGGTGTAATGAAATGTGGCTAAAAATATCTTATGTAAAGTTTATAATATATTTTGGTTCTGTACTTTCCTGTGTTTTTATTAATCTACTTCTAAAAATGTAACTAGTGGTCGGGATTTGTTATGGACCACCGTGCATCTGCAAGTCACTCTAATTCAAATATTTTGTAAACTTCGTAGCTTTTAAGTTATGGATATAAAGTTCACATTCATTTGAACAATCTCCCTCTCTCAGACATATCGAAGTATCCATATCGGTAGATTTGATGTTGGTAATCGAACCTGATATTTATAATCTTTTGTGTGTTGGAGTATGTTGTGAAAATACCACGCAAAAATTATATACCTACTATTAAAGAAATCAAAATCATTTAAATCAATTATTATGTATTTGTTATATTATATGAAAACACATGAGAAGATTGGGCCTCTGACAGTAAATGTTCACCGCCGCCCACGATCTTGCAGAACCAGAGGCTTTTAAGAGGATGGAGTACCCAGTCGGGATGTCGTATAGACCTGCACCCCAATGAAGTCCGCCAAGCATCCAGATGATATTTTGACTATTTTATAAGAATCTAATTCTACGTCTTAAGACAAGCAATAAGGTTCATTCCAATTCATCTCGCTCTAGTCCTATTGTTATTTATTAATGATCATTAAAGGGGATGAACAAAGTAATGCCGAAAAATATATTTTCATAATATAATAAATAAATGTTTGCTCCAACATTCATTGCTAATTGGTTTTAATGCCTAATTATGTTATTCACATTAGGTGTTTGCCGAAGAAAAGAAGCTAACAGAAATAAAGGAATAAATAATGTATAACATACTTATAATTAGTTTACCTAAGTCTTAAAATTATTATTATAGAAATATTTTAAACTTATCTTAGATTATAGTTTACCAAATACTTACATTATTCATTATGAAAAGTAGTTTTTAAATTTTTAACCTTAATTAATGGAATTTTTAATCTTACAAATAAAATACGAAACAATGACAACAGTTATTTAAAACTTTTTCAAAGCTATCATTCTATAATTCTTAAAATTAGTTTGCAGGAAAATAATATAGTTATTAGTTGAAGTATTAAGTTAAAGGTTATGTTGTCGTATGTTTTTTACCCCCGACCCAAAAAGAGGGGTGTATGAGTTTGACCTGTGTATCTTTGTCTGTGTGCGTCTGTCTGTGGCATCGTAGTAGCTAAACGCGTAAACGGATTTAATTGCGGTTTTTTTAAACAAAAGCCTGGTTTGTCGATATGGTTCTTAGCTATGTTTGGTCGAAATAGAAGCAGTCGTCTCCAAGATATTGAGCATTTATTAGTGATGGTGAAAAATTAATAACCTTAATAAGTAGAAAAAAATATTTAAAAAGTAAAAACAACCCCTATACAAACACACCTTTGAAAAGGATAAAAAATATTTTATTATGTACTTATTGAAGTCGTTGAAAATATTTTATTATGTACTTATTGAGTCGTTTGTTATTGAACAAAGGAAAAACCCAAAATGCATTACCAAGGCAACATACGAAATAACAGTATCAAATCGTAAGTCTAAGTCCTCATTTATTAGCTCGGAAAACTTGTTAAATAGACAGCTTCGTCAACATACGTACAACGGTCCCCCGACGCAACGACTTCAATAAATACAAAATAATATTATATTTATTCTTTACAGCAGCTAGACAGAGCTATGTGATACCTTTTTCTTAGATTAATTGATATTTATAAAATATTTATGTTTGTATTATGAAAAGCGATAGTTTAAAAACTATCGCTATATATGTAGGTAGGTATATATAAATGATAGTTTAAAAACTAGTATTATTAAGATGTTTAGTAACACTTTTATTACATATATATACATTAAACTATGTATTTGTAAGACTGCAGGCTAGAAAAATTCTGTAACTGAATTATTATTCAACTGAAAATAATAATAAAAATTGAAATCTTTCCATATTATGTTCTTTATAAGTTAGGTTGTGAAATCCGTTATTTCACATATATAATAATTAATAAAGTAAATATTAAATTATACAAAAAGTGTTAGCAACCACGTCGCTACGTACATGGAGTTTAATTATTCAGAACATGTCAATATACTGTATGTATGCAGATACACATTGGCTGGTGTCGATAATATCTGTTCCCGTAATAACAGACCAAAGATGAACTTATATACAGAAAATGCATCAGTTTTTATCATTTATACCAAAACATTTAACAAATACCTTTTCATTTTAAGCCTGGTGCTTTAATTCTTTTGTAACCACTGTGACGGTTTTTTTGAATATAGGTAAGTAGATAAAAATTCATACCTTATTGTGTAAAAATAAATTAGTATACCTAAATCTGTTACGAAGATACAACCTTATTGAATTGTAAAGATCCACCAAAACGTTCGTCTTGAAGTTGTGTCTATTTCCATAATATTACATGAGCTACAAGAAGCTACGGTATGACTGTAGTAATGAAGTAATGAAGAGTCTGCGCGCTGATCATTGCAGGGGCGTGTCAGGTCGTATCGGATGAGCCTCCGTCCGATATTTGCATAACTAACGAGGCACCATCCCCTTTGCCCTGGGGGTGAACTTAACTAGACATATTTTTGCATTCCTATTCCTATTTATCGTGAGCGTTACGATACCGAAATATTGAATAAGGCATATTTAATAATAGATATATTTTTTGATATTGCAAGGGATATAAAGTTGGTATAGGTAGTTGTAATTAAGGTATGTAGGTGTAGAAATATTGACGTGTATTAATAAGTACTTGTAACTTGTTAAAACAAATTAATTTATAATTAAAGGTATGATTGAATAAATTACATTGCAATAAATAGGTCTTACGTAGGTACGTAAATAAAAATGTATGTACATGTATACATTTAATCAATATTACAGTTAAACGGATCTAGTTATTAACCTTCAGTTTTTTGAATTAGAAATTTAAATGTTTTAAACTTCGTCAGTCTAAAATCAAAATACTGCGGAGTGCGGTTTGTTACAAACTTGAAAAATGCTGAGCTGCGTGCTGCCATCTAAAAGTTTCAAACCAAAAATTCAAGCGCCATCTATTGGTGAGTATCTCCATTTTTAAATAATCTGGCAATACAAAACCTATTTACTTTCCTAATCCTTTGAAAAATCCTACGTTTGAAATTAGAAACATAATATTAGCATACATTTCATATTTTAGTTTTAAAAATATAATGGTAAATATCATTGTTTTATTTACTTGATTACTAATTCTTATTTAAAAATGGCAACACACGATGTTCGCTAAACACAAAACAAAAAACTTTATATTACAAATTGAATAACTGTACGTCTTGAAGTGCTGTGATAACTGTGTTGTACACGCCCATGTAAACTTTAAAATAAAACAAAACCACAACTATGAGCATTATCTGACAAAGCTGCTTAGATTTTATTTTTTTGTTCTTATATTGAGTTTGTCAGTTTTGTAATATTATAAAATGTCCGTTAGTGCTAGTGCTGAGAACCTTTCAACTGATGCACAGGTGCGTACAGACGAACTATGTAGGTATTTTATTCAGGACTCAGGTTCGTTGATAAACAACTATGTCAATTCATGAGTAACTTTTAAAAACCACAGAATTTATTGTACATTTATGCTCAATCTCATAGTGCGTACAGGACGTTGATCGTGAGTCACTCATTGGAACCCTAATACGGAAGCAGCAACTTGTCTATAATACGCCTTATTATGGACTCATTACTCCGATTCTATAAGTTGTGATATAATTTATTTACGCTGTATTAGCTCATGCGAAGTTAAATCTTTTTGTAAACACCTAGTAGCCGAGTTATAAGTACCACAATAAATGTTAATTAGACCAAAATAAAACAGCTATATAAAATAAATTATGATATATATTGCAGCTTTCTGTTCTCAGTAGTTTCAGCTATACTTAATGAATAACTTTTTAAATATAAATAATAAAATTATTATTAGTCATTTGTATTTCTTCATCCCCCAAAACTGCTAGAAATACAACTAGTAGAAATGCATGCACACATTTATTAGTCTTCTAAGGAATGTATGCCCAATGCTTTACCATTGTTATTCATCATCTTGTCTTATGAGCCACAAGGTGAAAATGAATACAATGTTTATTTAAAGTTATCACAGGCAGAAAGTACTTCTTACAGCCTACTACATTGCTTGTTTTAAATTCAAAATAATATATATGGATTATTTGTAATTTATAATCCAAATTAAAAATGTTTATATTTACTTCAATTAGATATGGGCTTTCTAAATTATTTTAGTAAAACAGTTAAGCAGTTAATACCTCAAGACAACAGACTGATTTGTAAGACACAATTAGTAGAAAATAGTTATTAGTAATTACCGTTTACTCATAAAAAACGGTGTTACAAACTCAAGTTTGCCTCTTATTAGGTTTGATTGTTAAATGATTAACCATTTTATATTCTCATATTATATAATGATAACATGCACATCAAAACAAAGTGTAACTAGCAATAAATACTATGATTTGTATTGCATAAGCATAATACTGCACAGTTCAATAGTCATCACACTATTTGTGTATATAAACCTGCATATATTGCAAGCTCAGTGATCAAACCAAATACAGAATAATATAGGAGTTGAAAATATTACAACTAAAGTATAAAGTTTTAAAAATTACATAATATTTCATTTACAATAAGACTATGATGCTATTATGTTACAGCACTTTGAGACAGTAAAGTTTAAATTTAAATTATACATTCAGATTAGCAACATATAAAAGTTTGCCTAGATTATTTAAATGTTTTTTTCCATTATTATTACAGAGTTGTGATGGTGGATCTATGTGCCTTGAGCTTGCCCTGGAGGGCGAGCGTCTGTGTAAAGCTGGGGACTGCCGAGCCGGCGTCGCATTCTTCCAGGCCGCGATACAAGCCGGCACGGACGACCTTCGCACACTCAGTGCAATATATAGCCAGCTAGGCAATGCCTATTTCTATTTAGGAGATTATAATAAGGCTATGCAATATCACAATCATGATTTGAATTTAGCTAGGTAGGTGAAGTAGATGACTTTGTTTTTATTTTTAAAATATATCAGAAATTAAAAGGGCTATTTAGAAATAATGGTATTTAATGACAGTGCAGGTTATCCAATCCGACTAGCAAAATCTTTAACCTCCTTCACTAAATTACAGAACTATGAATGACAAATTGGGCGAAGCAAAAGCCTCTGGCAACTTAGGAAACACATTGAAAGTAATGGGGAAATTCAAAGAAGCTATACAATGCTGCAAACGGCACTTGGAGATCTCACGTTCACTTGGAGACAGACTAAGTGAAGGTCGTGCTCTTTATAATCTGGGAAATGTTTACCACGCTCAAGGAAAACAACTAGGCCGAGTAGGACAAAACGATCCTGGCCACTTTCCTCAGGAAGTCCGAGATTGTTTGATGCAAGCAGTTGCTTATTATGAGTGAGTTGTTTGTATATTTTTATTTTTCTCTGTTATTTATTTTATTTTATTTTGTGTTATTTATTTTAATCTTAATTTGTTGAGTTTGAAAACAAAACAAGGCTGATATACATTTTCTCATACAGTAACTAAAGGTATTGTGTAATTATCTGATGATCCAATATATTAGAAAAATAATGCTATTCTTTGTCATTATCAAGAAGATCGACCGATTACTAATATCAATTATTGATCAACATTATAATTATTGGACAACAAATTAAAATGTTTTTTAAAATATTTATAAACTTGATGATAAAGTTTAAAACATAAAAATAGTAAAGAATTTAAAGCTTTGTTAATTTATGATATATATTACAGAGAGAACCTTGAACTGATGCGCACTCTCGGGGACAGACAGGCGATGGGTCGGGCGTGTGGTAACCTCGGCAACACGTGCTACCTCCTGGGCGACTTCACCCGCGCGATCCGATACCACACGGAGCGTCTGCGGATCGCGCAGGAGGTCGGAGACAGGGCCGCAGAGCGACGGGCCAACAGCAACCTGGGGAACTCACATATATTTCTGGGACAATTTGAGAATGCCGCTGAACATTACAAGTAAGTATTGCCTTGTATGAGTTGACGGTTATTAATTGCAATTTGATTTCTTAATGGTTACCAGTTAGTATTGATTTTTACAGCTGATAACATTTTTATATAATAAGTGTTTGCGAATTGCATTTTTATGTGTTGAAACAGACTATTTATGTATCAAGTCAACAGAATTAGTCTATGATTCTGAATAATTAAATTAGCTCGGACATATTCCTAAAGTATGAGTAACAAGATAAAATAATATTATTGACCTACTTTTGATACTGTACTGGAAATTACAATCTTTTTTTTTTATTAAATTATATTATTAGCGAAGCTTATCATTTCAATTTCTGCATCATTGAACAAAGATTGATTTATCTATGAACATTGCATAGCCAGCGATTTGTATAATGTATTAAACATCTATCAAAGATTAATTTGTTAATGGTAAGAAATTATATAATAATGTTATATAATGATATACCACAATAAAATTAAAAATGCAAAATTAAGTATTGTACATGT
This sequence comes from Napeogenes inachia, assembly GCA_959347355.1. Classification (NCBI taxonomy): domain Eukaryota; kingdom Metazoa; phylum Arthropoda; class Insecta; order Lepidoptera; family Nymphalidae; genus Napeogenes; species Napeogenes inachia. Next base: position 1,362,647 of record OY365800.1, on the reverse strand, counting down.
AGAACTTGTTTAAACAAAAAATATTCATGTCCAAAATAGTGTGCCTCCTAGCATTTATTTCAAACTACTGAATCAGATTATTTTAATTCTCCAATGAGCTACAGCATTATTTACCTATTTCATTTAGATAAACTTTTTTCAAATTGTTCAAAATACAATACTTATTAAAAATCATCATTAAAAATTTAAAGACTTATATTTGTCTATAAACAAGTCAGACATGTTATGCTTTCTTAAAGCTGGAAGATATATGGGATAGACATGGACGAGCTTCTAGAGGTTGCGGGTTCGAGTCTTGCTCGTGTTCGTGAATTTTTAATTATTTATATAAAATGAATTAAACACTACTTTGCTTGTTTTGTTTTTTCTATATAGTTTACAATTGTATTTTTGAGACTACACTTCTAAATGTGCTTGCAATACTGTTTATAAATGAAATGCTGTGTCTTTGTAAAAGCACTCTTGTGAATGGTTGGATCGATTTGGCCTTTTTATGTTAAAACGTCCAGGCACTGCAGATGTATATTTGTATAAACAAATAAACATACTTATATTCTTTTGCTAAGCGCACTTCATATTTTAATAATTACTAATAACACTTCAGCACTTCTGCAAAACCAGAACCATACCACTATCAATTTAATGTTACGAATTCTTTTTTATTTTTCATTGTAAACTGGAATTAAATTTTAATAAAAACAAATAATTTTAAAGAGAACTAGTAGAGAAGAACAGACAGTATGTGTTGTATGTCTGTTTTTGCGTATTTATATAATACAGATTATGTATGTGAAGCCAAACAAAGTTTACTTTTGAATTTCGTTTATATTTACAAAGTTTTTTGTTATTTCAGATATTTTTATCATTTCACATATAAATTTAACTCTTTTTTTTAACCTATAAATTGGCATTGCTATATTCCTGTTACTGCTAAATAAAAATTCTTCTATAATATTAAATAAGGTGTAATTAATATTTTATTGAAATATAAAGACTAAAATTTATATAATAACATTATATATAGTTTTATTTTGTTCTTAGTTTATAGCATACAAATAAAACAATTAGGATAGTTTAATTTAATTTACTAACACGAGTTGTCAGAATAGCGGACGGACGGAAGATCTCTTGATGTTGCCAGTTGACGTATATGATATTTTTTATGATCATAATAAATACAGATCATACGGATTTACATTTATTTTCAAAAAACTAAGACATTTTTAACCGACTTCAAAAAGGAGGAGGTTCTCAATTCGGCCGGTATGTTTTTTTTTATGTATGTACACCGATTTCTCTGAGGTTTCTGAACCGATTTACGTAATTCTTTTTTTGTTTAATGCGGAATAGTTTCGAATTGGTCCCATAAAAATTTGATTCAGTAGGCCCATTAGTTTTTATTTTATGAGTATTTTTGTCCCAATTTGAACTAACTCCTCCGGAAGGAAATCAAAACGAGCTGTGACTAATGACATCTGTTGTTTTGGATATGTGAAGTCATTGAAGACTTATTGAAAATAGTCTCACAAGAACGTCAAATTGTGTTTCGAAGAGTTTTTTTACGGAGAAGACTACTTTTATTCGTTACCGTTTATTGAGATCTGTATTTTTTAAGGCCCGCAGCACCTTTTGTAGGTCTACCCATGGCTAATTGATAATGTAGCAATAAACTAAAAAGTATTAAATAAAAATAACTACGTTAAAAAAACCGACTTTAAAACTAAAAAGTAATAAATAATGAAGATTTAATATTTATTAGGTATATACTACCTATTATTTATTTGTCCTATTTACTAATAGGTTTGAAGTCGGTTAACTTAAATGAATACGAGCAAATTAATACAATGAAATGCCTACTTTAATGATTAAGATACGTAAATAAACATAATAAATAGCAATTAAATGTTATTATTACAAGCAGCTCAATCTTCATATGATTACTATCTTGAATCGATAATTTAATGATAGTACTATAATCGGTATGGTATCGCATTCCAGAATCTTTAGGACATCACTACACATATCAACCATCGAGCTGTCAAAAGACTAATAATATAATAAAATTAAACCTCTGGGAAGGCTGTCAACTTCTGCCAGTTTTTTCTAGCGTCCCGTTATTAAATTACGTTCTTTGTGTCACTGGCTCATCATAACCTATAACCGATCTTCTTGGCACTCTTTTTGCTTCCAACTCGACTAGACTCGACGGCTTCGGAAACAAACTGCTTACTATTCCGCGGTGTTAGATATTGTGGATGAGCGAACGACGAACTTCACTTTCCTAGAACGGTTATAAGTCGAAGTGGCCTGATGTCATTCCTCCAGTCGCGTTTCGAACATGTGCTTCTGAATTGATTCCTGTACTTAAACGTCTACTTTGGTATTTCTATTAAAAGGTTACACCTTTTAAATAGAAATGCCAAAATAGACGACGGTCTTCTACAAGTATGGGACTACAACTTATAGAAGACCGCCATTGTCCATCCAACCTCCCCCAAAATAGTGGAGAATACCAGCTCCTGTCTTACCTTAAGGATCGCTGTTTGGCCTTTGCCATAATATATCAGCGGACTTCTTAATCGATTTCGTTCCCCAAGCCTGTGAATGCTGGTTTTACTCAGAATTGAATTATTCTGTTAATAACTTAAATTTTATTATAATTTTATATTAAGGCGATTCACTATGATTAATTGTTCGATCTTCTACTACTGTAATTTTATACTCTTTGTCATTAAAAATTATTTTGTATTTTTAGTTCGGTTAGCAATAAAAGCGTGTTTTTTTAGTTTTTTAAACTATTGTTTATTTTATTATTTTTTTTTATTTTTTTTTTGGGAAACTTTTATCAAATTATTGCATTGTCATCGGTCCTTGATACGTGTGCAAAGTTTTAATTTAATCGGATCGCTGGAACCTGGTGAAAATTAAGCTCGAAGATTCCGTTACATTCATACATACATACAACCCAAGCTAATAAAAGCGTATTAATTAGTCAGTGACATTTATTTTTGTTTAAGATATTGAAATGTTGCCAGCTTAAGCTAACTTTATAGTCCCCAAAATGTTATTGAAAATATAAACATTTTATTTATAATTACTATTTTAAATTTCATTTATTAATAATTATTAAGGGTAGCATATTGATAAATATTTTTTGAAAGTAGCTGTCATATTGTTTCAGAAGTTTAGTTGCAGCCAACATTGTTCAATTGTTATATTTATTAGTATAACAATTTCTTATCAATTTGGTCAGTCGTGACCCTTAGAGCTTTTTCTTTCGGAAACATTTCCGAATCCAATACCTTATTAGCCTTCGGGCTAATTTATTGATATGGAATAATTATAATTAATTTTTTATCAAGAGTTCACCGCGCGCACTGGGATGAGACATCGTTTCTGTACGCTCCGTAAATTAAATATAATTATACAAGTAAGAATTAATTATCTCCTAAAATCAGTGCAATATATCGAAACACATACAAAATTATGGTATAGTGATACAGCTAAAGTGATTAAAACTACTATTTTAAAACAATAAAACATTCAAAGATCAGTGCAGTGAATTAAGTAAAACCATGACCTACGGATACATAAGACGTCTAATTGCGATCGTTCAAACCAGTCCGATAGATACGGGAAGGAAGGAAGGAAGCGCTGAGAACACACTATCGCGCACCATACCCCGTTTATTTTGAGACGAGAAGGACATCATAATTCAAAATAAAAATAGAATCACAAATACAATATTTTTTTGATAAAATAAAGATTGAAATTAAGCATCAAACTACAGATATATTATCTCAAAAGGATGATAAATTCAAACCTCTTGCTGTAGAAATAGATGAACTTAAAAAAGAAAACAATAATTTAAAAAAAATGAATTACAAAAATACGAACGTAAAGATAGGAAGAACAATTCAAAAATCACAGACCCAATTATTAGAATTGACTCGAAAAATTTGAAATGCAAATAAATATTGCCAACAGAAATATAAACAACATTTTTCGAATATACAAACTCAGACTTATAGTAATATCTTTCGTAAACTTTTCGCTAAGAAATGAAATATTAAGAAATCAAAAAAAAAAATAAAAGATACTTACATAACAGAAGACTTTCCAAAGAAAATACTAGCTTACAAGGAAACAGCTACAGGATAAAATGATAGAAGAAAGAAAAAAAGGAAATTTTGCGGTAATAAAAATACGATAAATTAATAACTAAGGAAGGTAAACATAGTAACCAGGAAATTCGCAAACGAAAAGAATTGACATCACGAGCAGCCGCACAACAGACGCGATAACAATACCCTCCCTCAATTAACGCCTACGAGACGAAATCAAACCGCATCAACGCTTTTGATTTAATGCGCCTCAGAGCAAACTCCTTCCCATTCTCATCAATTAACCAAAACACAGGGAAGCTAGGAAATAATCATCAGCTACTACAACACCACCATTACCGAAAAATAACTTAGTTACAACAACACTAGAAAAATATTTGCCAATACGAGTGGTCTTCGTAGGAAATTAGACCAACACCCTCCAAGTAAAAACATTAAAAAGATAATTAAGCCAAGTAACAATATTTTAAGCATATCTACTTACAATGTCAGATCTTTATCATCTTATGGAAAGTATATACAGGTGTTTGACGCTCTTGAAAACATTAAGTGCGACATAATGGGACTTTCAGAGGTAAGAAGAACCAACTGTAATATCGAAGAGTATAGCTATCATTTAATATGCTATATATGTGAAACAAAAGGATTATACGGCGTCGGATTCCTTATAAATAAAACATAATATAGTGAACTTCGAGTGTTGGAAAGAGTAGCACTATTAAAATTAAAATTCGAGAATCAATATCTGTCTCTCATACAAGTATATGCCCCAACCGAAACAGCTTCAGAAAGTGAATTAAAAAAATTCTATGATAGTATCAGAACAGCTCACGACAGCTCGTACGGTATTATACTAATTATAGGAGATTTCAACACTAAAATAGGAAAATTCAAAGATCATAAACAACCTACCATGGGCAGATTATGGCAAACGAAATGCAAGAGGTGAGAAGCTTATCTCATTTGCCCGAGAATGCAAAATGTCAATAATAAACACCTACTTCAAAAAAAAAACAGCATAGAAAATGGACACGGATCTCTCCAGACCAGAAAACAAAAAACTATATTGACTTTATATTATGTAACACAAATGTGTTGCAAATATAGAAGTAATTTCAAACTCAACTTTGCTTCAGACCATAGACCCATACGTGCTACATTAAATATTGGTACTCAGAAGATAAAAAGGACTAATTTCAAAACCACTTTAAAACATCCAACAACATTAAAGTAAAAAGAACAATATGCCGCATATCTACAAACAAGATTGTCACAATTCGAGCAAAAAAAACAAAACACAAATAATGTACAAACATATTACAACATATTGGAACAACGCTATACTTATGGCACTAAATATAAAATTGAAAACAACAAAAACAAATAAGATATTAACTGATAATACTGAAAACTTATTAAAACAATACTAAAAATAAAGAAACTAATTTGGAATTTAGTAAAATATTTAAAGAAACAAATAAATCAATTAAACAAGATTACAAAATGTATAATAGAAAAGGAATAATAGAAACAAATCTGGCTAAACACTGAAGTACGAAACAGGCAATGAAGGAACTAATATCACACAAAAAATGGATACAACAACTGGGTAGGGGACCTACAGAAACCAAAATAAGAGCAAACGTACTAGAACACGCTACAGAGTTTTACATCGACGCTGCACAGGTTAATGAGCAAGCTGGTTTTCGATTTATTCAACTATAGACCATATACATTCAGTCGACCAAATAATTGACAAATATAAAGAATATAATAAAACCATCTATATGGCGTTGGTTGACTACAGCAAAGCATTCGACAGCATTACTCATATAGCCATCTGGAGTGCTTTAAATAATCTAAAGATTAATTCAATATATATAAAAATAATTAAAAATAAATATAAAACAGCGTGTGAAATGTCAAATTAGAAAGAAAAAGAAAAACCATCAGGATAGAAAGAGGAGTTAGACAGGGAGACCGTCTATCTCCCAAGCTATTTGTAGCCGTACTAGAAGAAGTATTTAATATAATAAACTGGAAGAATAAAGGTATCAAGTTCAATAAAGAATTCTTAAGCCATCTTATATTTGCAGACGAAATTGTCATCTTTAATGAAATTCCAAAAGAACTACAAACAATGCTTGATCAATTAAATCAAGTAAGTGCCACAGTAGGTTTCGAAATGAATTTAAGCAAAACAAAAATTATGACAAATGGCCTAGTAGTACCAGTAAATGCTGGATCACAAAGACTGGAGTTAGTAGAAGAATACATATACTTGGGCTAGTTAATATCTTTCAATAATGAAAGAAAGGAAGAGGAAATAAACCACCGAATAAATGTATTTTGGAAAAAATTTTGGGGTCAAACGGAAATTCGAAAAGGCAACTACAGCTTAGAAATAAAGAAAACTGTAATGGAAACTTGCGTACTACCAACCATGCTATATGGCCAACCAAACCTGGACTTTCACAAACAATATGAAACATTCTATTAGGACATGTCAGCGTGGAATGGAAAGGAGAATGCTAAATCTAAAGAAAATAAACAAGATACACAACCAGAAGATAAGAAGGAAAACAAAACTAAACGATGCTTTAAACCAAGGATGCAAACAAATTGAGGAGGCCCTTACCCAACAAGGATTCATTTGAAACCTAGAAAATATTAACTGTACTAACATAAATTATAAGAAAAAATACTAACGCAAAAATTAAAAAAAAAAATTAATGGATAAATAAAAGGCTTTATTATGATTATTATTATTAATTATAATTACTATTGCCGACACTTCCCGGGCAGTTTCAAAGTTTGTTGGAACAATATTTCTATTTGTCCTGTTTCGACCTTCGGAGTCGACGGAGGCTAATAATATTGCGAGCCCTTTTTCCTTAATTATTGGTTCGCGGGTAGACGTGAATCTTCGGAGCGTTATTATTTATAAATATATTATAATATTTATAAATTAAAAATTAAAGTGTTATCTTAAATAACCCACCGCTGAGTCTAGCTGGCACAATTTTACATATTTTCCTTATTTTTTATAACTTAATTAATTATCAGGGTTTAATGTTTTTGTATACTAAATTAAAAATTGTTTAAACCACATTTTTTTTACGAGTAACGAGATAAATCTAAATACTAATTGGAATATAACAATTTCACATTTCTTTTCGTCATTGTTTTAATATAATATTATGATCTAGCTTAAATATATACTTTTATTAAGTGTTGAGAAACACATTGTTCTCACATATTTTGTTAATGTCAAATATTTTGCTCAATTATAATTGTGTTTATGTAAGGACATCTTATTATTACTTCTCAGTAGTATTAACTGCAAAATTGTCTGGAGCTATCCTTTGTAACAATGAAAATTTATAAAGTTATTTTTTATAATAATTACATTACTAAAATAATTAAATCATTCTCAATTGCGATATATCAAAACAATTAAAAAAAATATTGTTCCATTATATGTAAACCTTTTCATAGAATTTTATTATACGAAATAAAACATTACTTGGTCCATAAAATTTAAAAAAACATGGAGCGAAAATAAACGTAGCATTTAAACCCCACAGGCGCACACTAGCATTAGCAGAAGACCTAGGTGACTCAGCAGTGGAAGCCCAGGCGTGTTACTCCCTCGGCAACACGTACACCCTCCTCCGAGAGTACCGCATCGCGGAAGAGTACCACGCACGGCACCTGTCGGCCGCCAGGAAGCTCCAAGACAGAGTGGGGGAAGGCAGGGCATGCTGGTCTTTAGGAAATGCCCACGCTGCTCTTGGAAATCACGAGAAAGCGCTTTATTATGCAAAGGAGCATTATAGCATTTCAAAAGAGGTGAGGTTTTTGATTGTTACTATTCTGCGTAGCGTCATGATGGTCCGGCAGAGACTGGTTGAATTGACCGCACTCTTAAAGAATCACTTGTAACTATTACAAACATTTTTTGCTCAGCAGTGTATTATGAATAAATTAAAACTATTTTTTTCTGGCATAGCAACATATAGTATAAATCTTTGATTCTAGAGGTCGGGCCTTTGTTAAGTTCCAGAAGGCGAACTTATTATTATTATGTTTTTTTTTTTTATATATTTGCCTACCAGAATGACCCCACTCTGCCTGATCTTTTAAGCATTCAGTGAAGTCTAAAAATGGAGGCCACCATTCTCATTCACGCAAAATAGAATGCAGTATGGTGGTCTCCACTATGGCGGCCTTGTGAGATGCCTTCTATATTATATATATATAACTTATTGTATATTTTCATATTTTTTAAATGTAACTGTATGTGGGTTCGTTAGAGATAAGAAAAAAAAAGTTTCGTTTTTCAGAAGAATTGTATCTGGTTATTTAAAGAATATTTGTTTTTAAATTATTGTTATTCTACAATAAGCTTGGAGACGTGCTCGGCATGGCCACAGCCCAGATGAACATAGGAGATCTATGTAAAGTATTGGGTCTCCCGGTGGAGCCCTCCCCGTCTACCCCAGATGCCACGCCCTCCCCCCGCACGCCGTTCAATGCTCTGAGGGTACGGAGACAGAGTATGGAACAGTTATCCTTGATACAGGTTATTGACAATTTATTGTGTGACAATTATAATTTAAGCGACAGTTATAAAAGATGTTCTTTAACTTGATTAGAAAATTAAAGTTACTAGTTAAATTAAGTTTCACATTTTATAAACATGTTTATGTGTAACTCAGAAATAAAATTGCTGCAAAAAAACTTAATTCATAATTGTACAAAAAAGAAAATGATTGTTGTTGAAAAAAATAATTAGTGAAATTTTAATAAACTGTAATTTACTATTTTCCATAGATAACCCCGGACTCTAAGAAGAGGGACAACGAGAACGCTATCCACCGTGGGGAGTCTGAAGAGGGTGGTCCAGCGGAATTTATGGACCTGGTGGCGCGCTGCCAAGCCGACCGGATGGACGAGCAGCGAGCCAGCCTCGACAAGGAGAACAGACCCAAGCTGCAGAGATCTGCGAGCAACGGGAAGAACCAGTAAGTGTACTTATATTCCACTAACATCACTAATATTATAATTAAAACACTATTAAGTCTTTTAACTTTGAATAATGTCTCTTCACTTTGGGGCGGTGAGCCTATGCCAATGACAATAACCCGAAAACTAATCTAACCATTGCTGGCTAATAATTTTAGGCAAGCTTATACCTAATATTAATTTTAAAATTCTACTTCAAGGAGAAAACGACAACGCTAGTTTCGCCACGTTACAAATGGTACTTACAATACTGTATGATAAATGTCTTCATAATACATTATTATTAGAAACAAAACACAAATTTGCAAAACACTATGTAATTGTTCATAAATACCCATTTTAATAATTTTAGTTCCTCAAACCATCTGTTATGTGATGTAAATAAACAACAATGTTTACTACTTCCTACTACACATTACATTTTAAAAACCTTTCTTCCTCTGAATCATTTTCCATTTCATTTGACTCAGATAAATAACTTGGTTGATAATCAGCAGTAATAGAAGGTAAAAGATGCTATAGAAGAACTATCAGCTGTATTTTCAGTAAATAATTTTCTTTTTAAAACAGATAGTTTTATTGGTAAACTACCAATATTGTGTGTTGATTGAGAAAATGGTGACAAAACTACATTTTGTTTTTCAGCAGGTATATTTACATTGACACGTTTACTTCCATACTTCGGTTTAATATTAACTTGCACAGCTTAGTCACTTGGTAATTTATCTTCAATATGCAAAAAGCAAGGCTCTGCCTTATGATCATCACATTCAATAGGAGAAGTACTGAGTCCTGGTTGATTAATATCACAGACATTGGTATGGCAATACTAGGACCTACTTAGAATATCACTTCTTTGTGTTTTGTAAACACTACTTTTGATAGCTAACTCTGAAAAGGCTTCATTAACGGATGTCATTCTTTGCCTTTTGACTACGCACATTCTCATTCTCTCAGCTGGTGTTTTTGCCACAAAAATATATGAGGAACAACTCCTTTCTTCAAACTTAGATTACATTTTTCTCCTTGTTATTTCGTTATACATATTATATTCAATACAATTTGCTAAATCTTCCTAAACTTGAAATAAATCGACAACCATAAAAAATTCTTAAAACCAAAAAAAGAATACGGTTTTTATAGAAAGTTATACTGAACTTTTGTAAACTAAGGTTAATTTGAAACTCAATTTTTCTAACGTTCAATAGCTAATACAAAACTTACTATTAAATTAAATTTCTTATAAATAAAGTATACTTACGTTAAATTGATCTTCACAACAATCTAAACACAATTTAAGAAATATATTATCTCTTTTAATTACCATACACCATTCTTTTTGTATTTTCGCATCTCTTGGAATACAAAAAAACACTGTCGGGTGTTTTTCAAATACTGTTTTTGCACTCCGATACTATACAATACTTGTTAGATGGTTTTTATCTTCTTCCATGACTTGCAAAGCAATTAAAACTTAAAATATGTATGAAGTAACCAAAAGTTCACAGTAAATATTCACTGGACGAATCATTTGACTCAAATTTACTCAATGTTTTAATTTTCACTTTGAAAAAGAACTAGAATCTTTTCAAGACTGTTTGTATTTTTTCTACGATATAAAGAGGTAAATGATAAATTACTAAAAAAAAACATGAATATTCCCTATTTACACATGTTTGAAGTCCGTGTCTATGATGAGGATTTAGACCCATAGTCTTCCTCATTCATTAGATATTGTTATTTCGTTATTTGCCTAGATAACTTAGTTTCCTTTTTATTTCTTCCTTTATTTAGCGGTCCCTCGAAGCAACGACTTCAATAAGTACATAATAATATTATTTTTATTTTTTTAGAAGCCATTTTGTATCGAAGGTTTTTTTTTTAATATTTTTTGTTTTTGCTTTTTACTAAATTACATAAACAATTTGATATACAATTGACCACCAAACAGGATATTATATCTGTTTGGAATGTCAGTTCAAAGTCTAAGAAGCTGCACAACCTAATAACATGGTTACGTGCAACCAAGAACACATGCGACACTAGCTATTCAGCAGACACTGTCAATTACATTTTCAATAAACGTTTTTACAATGTACTTCTGAAGTGTGTAATTGTTCTGTACAAGTATAGAAGAAGCTGAATTTACAATTTTATCGATAGTCTATTATTATTATATTTATAATGTATTACTATTATAAAAGTGTACTCTAAAAGTAAACTATTAGTGTAATAATTTAATATGAAACGTGCAAATACTATTAGTTTCCATTGTGACTTCAACATGTTGTGATTATGAAAATGTAATTTACTAGAACATGTTGCCGCATCACTCCGTACCAGATAACAATTACCCCAGATAAGAGTAGCCTACTTTTTAGTATAAAATACATTTAAATATGGAATATCTTAACTTCTGTCTCGTTTTTATTTAATACCGTATATTAAATACGATTGTTGCTTCGTTCATTTAGTTAGTTTGATATTTGTTTGTTATCTATTATTTTGTTTTTTCTAGATAATTCACCAAAATGTAATAAGACCTAAGTACGTGGGTGGTTACTACGCCGAGTCTCACTCACACTAGCACCACAGTTCATCGTTATCACGAACACTTTCCGTCCAATAAAGTGTTTCATTTTGTATAGTAATACCCATATAATTCAAAATCTCTCTGACCTCTGAGATTATAGTTTCTTGTCTAATCATTTAATATTTTTTAAATTATTTAAAAGACACGCTATGTCCTACATTCCATATGTCGCGTTTAAAAATAACGTTCACAATCTACCACTGAGTTATATGTTAACTTAAATTAATTGAATTTTCCTATAAAAGTTAGAGACTATGTAGGATTATTGGTGTGTTTAATATAAGAATATAAATTATGAATTCGAAAAGAAAAGTTTATACGACAGTCGACGTTATCACAGATTTATGAATCTAATTAAATCAATAAATACATATAGTATTATAGTATTTAATATATAACAATTACCTATTTAAAAGCTCTATCTGTGAGATAAAGTCATCTTGATAATATATTCCCGAAAAACTCATCTTAATCGTCCAATCCGCTTCTGAGATTAGCGTGCAGAAACATACAGATAAAATGAAAAACCATTGTTTTGTGTTCTCTTGTTCTTATAAAGGACCCATTGTGTTTTTTTTATAATATTATCCATTTACAGAAATCGATTAGTAAAAATTTTATTATATGTATAGATGACTGAACGTTATTCCTGTTATTTCCTCATGTATTTTAGGAGTACCTACTATTGTCCTTCTTAAATACTCACAAATCCAGACAGCATTTATTTTCTCTTAGTGTTAGTGTAGTGTAAAATACACGGTGTATTTTAGACTTCTAGAGTTGCCCTCATTTGCCAGTCGGTTCTCCTCGATGCTCATTTGGTATAAACTTATTTTATTTTTTTTGTGATTAAGTATAAATATCTGAACAATTATTTGTGAAAAAATCCTAGAGGACATGGAATTGACGATTTTTTCTGGCAGCAGTCATAATATTACTGTTTTAGTAGGTATATGTATCTGTGAAATTGTCGTAATACTAATTGACGTCTAACGTTTTTACTTACCTTTTTTTTAGGAACGACTCCATTTAAGGGAATCTTTCACACTTTTAGGTGTTCTTATCTTTTTACAATATATTGATATATTGTAAAAAGATAAAAACACCATTGACATATTTATAATATATTGATTTTGAGTCTGAATAAGTCAAACTAGGTGAATAATATTTCTTCAATACGGTCTAGATTATTAAGGAAATCCCTCCGTAATCAACTTAGGGCTAACAGACAAGTAAATAGCCAGTAAGCAACATTTAACTCTGAAAATTATATAGAATAGTAAAGGGATTGTACTTACAATATACATAGGGAACTCACAGTTGCCATTAGCAGATTGAAATTAAATCTAGGAAAATCGTATTTTAATAATCGATTTCTTCACATTTATAAGTTGCATCTTTCGTAACAGACTGCTATTTAGCGAGTGTAAGTGTAGTGTAATTTAGGGAGTGTGAATCTAAAGTGCAAACAAATAACTTTATAATTCATATACAATTTGACATCATAACTGCCACGCGATGCTGAGACAAAATTGTAAATCAATTTTTAATCGACCGATAAAAATTAACTTACAATTTAGATAGCCGGCCACGTGTTACTTAGACTGAATTATATATATAAATTCATTTTATAATGAACATAATACAGTCAAATTATATCTGTTTCTTTGTCGAATCTATTTACGTGAGACAGGGTCAACCAAAAATATTGTGCACCGATTAGTGCCAAATTAAATTAAAAATTCAACTATTAATAATTTACACAATGGACTGGTGTACAAGTTATACCAGTCAAGGTGTCGGACAGACTCGTACTCATCATAAGGGACTACCTGTCGAATCGCTCCTTTCGCTACAGAGTGGAAGGCGTTTTGTCAACCCCCCGCCCCATCAGGGCGGGTGTCCCCCAGGGTTCAGTTCTCTCACCTATCCTCTACTCCATCTACGCTAGCGATATTCCTAGGCCGCGATCTAAAGTGCACCTTGCCATGTACGCGGACGATACGCGCTTTACACGTCCTCTAAGGATCACTGGTATATATACCAACGTCTCCAATCCGCAGTCGACTCCCTCGAGAGTTGGTTGCGGAAATGGCGGATCGAGGTAAACCCTGAGAAGAGCGTTTCGGTGCTCTTCGAACGGGGCCCCCCAAGGATCCTCCCGCGAATCAAACTCTTTGATAAACCGATACCTTGGAAAGACGAGGCAAAATACCTAGGAGTAACGTTAGATAGAAAGTTAGTTTTCACTGCGCATATTAGGACCGTTCGTAGCAGAGCGGCCTACATATTAGGTCGTTTATATCCGCTGTTAGGCAAGCGGAGTAAAATGTCCCTTCGCAATAAGGTGACACTTTACAAAGCTTGCATACGTTCCGTCATGTCCTATGCGAGTCCCGCTTTTGCGGGACCCCTATATCTGAAACCCCTTCAGGTGATTCAGAACAGGTTTACACGGATTGCAACCGGGGCGCCGTGGTTCGTACGCAACATCGATCTCCATACAAGAAGATGCCCGTTTAAAGAAGAAGCAGCTTGCAGAAATGATTGGAGTATCGGCTTCAACCATTTTGAACATCCTACATGACCATCTTGGCATGTCAAAGGTGTGTGCAAGGTGGGTGCCGAGAATGCTCACGCCACACCAGAAGCAGCGGCGATTTGAGTGTTATCGCGAGTTTTTGGCGCTCTGTGGTGATCAAAAGGATGAAGTTTTGAACCGAATTGTGACTGGCGATGAAACTTGGGTTCATCATTATGAGCCTGAGTCTAAACAAGACTCCATGCAGTGGCACAAAAGGGCACACCACCCCCGAAGAAATTTAAAGTGTCTCTGTCGGCTGGAAAACTCATGGCTTCTGTTTTCTGGGATTCAGAAGGAATCCTCCTTATTGATTATAAAAAAAAGGGTGTTTCTATAACTGGGAAGTACTACGCTACATTATTAGAACGTCTGCGAGTTGCTGTGAGGGAGAAAAGACGGGGAAAATTGACCCAAGTTGTGCTCCTTTTGTACGACAATGCACCTGTGCACAAGGCGCAAGTTGCGATGGCTGCTGTTCAAAGAATGGGCTTCGAAATCTTAGAACATCCTCCCTATAGCCCAGATCTAGCACCTAGTGATTTTTATTTGTTCCCATAAATGAAAAAAGAGCTTCGAGGGAAGAAATTTTCCAGTGATGAAGAAGTGAAGATCGCTATTTCGGCCTATTTTGGCCTAAATCATTTTTTTTCGATGGTATTAATAAATTAATTGATAGGTCTAATAAATGTATTAGAGTTAAGGGGGAACACATTGAGAAGGAAAAATAATTTTGTGTTTAATTTACACAAAATTATTTTTGTGTAAATTAAACACAAATAATTTTGTGTTTAATTTACACAAAAATAATTTTGTGTAAATTAAACACAAAATTATTTTGACCTCCCCTCGTATATCAAAAACCTTAGCAACCACAGCAACGCGTGGCCGGGTCTACTAGTTTAACTAATATTTATTTTATGTCATTTGGCGATTAGACCATTTCTTGGAAACTCAACAACCACATAAAGCATTTTCGTTTAAGTAATTTGATATAGGTATACAAATTACTAAACAGAAGCTGAGCTAGAGGTCTATCTTTTTTTTATAACGTAAGGTTTGTTAAAAAAAAGTGTTTGCTTCAATTGAAGTTAGGTATAAAATTGTGTATAGTAGTAATGTTATAAATAATATATGAGAACCTTATTAATACATTTGTATTAATGCAACATATCTCAATATGCCATTTAATAGGATACGACATACTAAGTTAGTTAATAAGGAACTGGTGGTTGTTTTTAATAGTGAATAGAATGAATTATTGAACCGTTTTTCTTCGAAAGCAAATTTCTTTTCTCGGCCTGTGGTATAAGACCTAACCTAACAACATAATGGTTACCGATTTTGGTCATTCACTCACTCACGTTACGACTCACTCAAACATCGGCGCTGTCGTTAAAAAAATGTTGAGTGTCTTGTATATTACCTTATCCGTATTAAAACATTCGATATAATAACTTATATAAATATGATTGACTATAATTGGATGAGTTGTTTAACAACACTCATAAACGCGTCTCTACGGATCTCTGAACTACTTGTAGTAAATAAGGCTACTATCTCAAATAATGAAACCTGATATCCACGCTATCTCAAAAAAACATTATATCAGTATGTGTCATTGAGTAATCAGATGTCTACTTTAAAGCAACTAGCTATACAGTGTTATGAATGTTTTAATGTTTTAGATATAAAATAGCCATGTGACTAGAGACAGTGACAGCGTACTCGACATAATGTTCTGTTGAACATTCATTATTTAAAATGTCAGGCGGTAATCAAAGGTTGGTCATTTTTATTCAATCTGATTTAGTTTTTAAAACTAGTGTTTTAAGTTGTTTGATTTATATATTTTTTGTTTATATAAACAAAGTTACGAAGGAAAATAAAAATCCGTTACAAATACAGGATTATTCATTCGGAGCACCTCGTTTGTAATCATTATCAATGTCTTTCATATTTACATTTCTTATCAGTACATCCATTCCTACTAATATATTGTTTTTTATTTAAAATTATGAAACTGCACAGGTATATTTGATTGGTTTATTCACTATTGTGTTAGATATTATGCTTTAATAGGCTTTGTATACGAGTCTGAAATAGATTTAGGTACGATTCGAAAGCTTTGTAACGTTCTTGTGATAATTAACACAATGAAATTGCATGCTCTTTTTAAAGCTTCAAATAAACAATTCTTGCTACATCGGAATGTTTATTTTTCATTTCTAATAAAGAAAACATATTCGTGAGGATGTCTACTTTATAAATGTAATTATTATTACATTCCTAAAAAATGTACTAATGGGGCATTTCACGGCAAATGGGAAAATTATATTTTTTTAATTGATCTGATCATAACAAATTAAATTTATATACGGAAGAAATATTTTTAAAAAGACGAGAAAAACTATTTTTTTCACTTTGACAAGTTGTGGTTTAGTTAAGAACAAGTGGTACGGTTTAACGCATTATGTTAGCAAGCTGTTTTCGTCCATTTTATTAAGAGAACGGCAGAGACAGCGTAAGAAAGTTAAAAGTGTGTTTTTAGTTTAAAATTAACATAAGAATACAATAGGAAAAGGTAAGAATTTTACTATAAACGTCATAAATACATGAGCGGGTAGCGTGTCCCAATTTGTAAGCATACTTTTGTGGTGCAAAGTGTTAAAGGGCATGGGAGAGGTGGTTTTCATTTTCCCACCAGTCACAGTGACTGGACGTAAGTTTAAATGATAACAAAATCAGAGAGTTCATTCTTGTTAAAGTAGAGGTAAAAGGAAAGAAAGATGCAAATTCTTCAAGAACCACTAATAAAGATGTGTGGCAATCGAATTTATTATCAGTTTCCACCGTCCATTAATTTTTAATGTGTGACAGAAAATGACTGAAAACGTTTATGTTGATTTAGTATAAGAAAATACTGTGTGGATTTTTTTCTTTGAGAAAAATTGTAAAAAAAAAGATTCGTTATAATTGTTATATTTAAAAAATATAAATAATACTAAATATGACATAAACAGAGTTAATTTTTAAGCCCGTTTCGTATTATTCCCACCAGTCACAAACTTATGTCCCATCATTCACAAACTTACGTCCCACCATTCACAAATTATGTCCCACCATTCACAAATTAAGTCCCACCATTCACAAACTTATGTCCCACCAGTCATAATTTCTGTGGTCGACATTTTCTTGTAGAAATTAAACTTATTGCTTATTTTTAGTTTATGTACTAGTATATTTACTCATTTTATAGCAAGAACATCTTGCTAACTATAGTATTTGGGCTAAAATCTTGGTTGAGATTGCGGAAGGCGGAGGGGATATGTTTTTGACTGTCCCACCAATCACATTCTTTAAACGCTAAAATATTATCCAATCATGTACATAACTTTTATTTTTCGATATTGATTACAATAAATATATAATTAAAATTATAATTAAATATATAATTAAAATATTTTTTTTACAAGAACTTAAGATTCTTCTTATTAAATAATAACATCGAGGGCTTTTTTCTTCATTTATATATGAATATATACATATATGAAATATACATATATATATATATGATATATATGTATATATATGAGATATATATATGAATATCGTATACCTTTATACTACCTTCTATTGTGAATGAAAATTGGTATTTTACATTAAAAAATAAAACCAATTAAGTTTTAAAAATTGAAGAAGTAATAGAAATGCGTTCTCAGGAAAGTTAGTCGGGGACGAGAAAAGTGACTTTTCAGTTATTATAGATCTATGTATTACAAACAAATACAATTATCTAGTAAAACTTTTAGCAAACACACAGTCTAAAATCTTCATTAGAAGCAAGATCCGACAAAAACAAATCACCAGCGGTTGCTCTTTAATTGTTAAACCATGCTCAGAAAATTAGAATTACAGCTCCAAAATTACAATAAAATATTAAAGACATCTCGTTATCATTTAAAACATTGTTTTATAATATTCGTCTTTTACTCTATAGATAAATAACATACAAAGAGTCAAAAACGTTAAATCTCGACGAAGCACATTATATAAGTCGCCGCGGAAGCCTGGTACCGAGAAGCTCATCGAAGGGCGGGCGGCGACTCGCGGCAAGGGTTTCAGTCGTTGCAATATAATATGCTCTTGTGCAATAGCACCGCATCCACAGGTCTGTGCGGACCAGTTGGCAAGTCCATTGCAATTTGCATAGATATCATTCGCGTTCGTACAGCCGACTAGTTCGGACATATTCGGACTTATCAGAAATATTGCAACTTGCCGATAGCACTACTTACACAATAAGCATGTGTTTAGGCGGGCTGTTTATGAGAAAACCCAAAAAAAAAACACAGATACGTCTTCTTGTGGGTCAGTACAGTATGCATTTATTAACTGTTTTGTTTGTTGTTATTAATAATTTTATTTTCTGTCTTTTATTTTATTTATCTGTGATATATGTTATTATAAAATAATATAACAGGTGTTGTTTGTTGTGCGAAAATCTAAATACTGTATATATTTTTTTATTATCAGAAGTTCTTATGAATTATGTGTATACTGTAGTAATCTTGTTAGATTGTAAAGTTAGATGTCCTACAAACTGTGTGTGTACGAGGCGGCGACCCGACACTTTAATAACTTTAGTGTTAGGGATACTCTTTTATTTATAGAAATATAAAAGTTTTATAGTACTTTAAATGTAAATATTTAATGGTAATTGCTGACTATTTTAAATTACCGTAAATTTGTTATTAATTAAAACTAAGCGCTGTAGAACTTTAGTTTGTATTAATTATTACAATAAATATTTCTATTAAATTTACTGAAATTTATAAAACGATATATAAATCGTTCAAAAATTTAAATATCAATACTTATTGGATTTTGATTAAAATAGTTAAAAGACTTTAATATAAAGTAACATATTAAGATTATGTTTTTTCTAGACTTCTGTTTTGTTAGTGCAGGCATGTGACTCATGTCATAGATGATTCCTCGGTTATTATTTGACCCTAACTCTAAAATAAATTTCTTCCCCCTTTGTTTATAGCCTTCACCACATCTTTCCCTTTTACATTCGCACTTCACCACTTCAAATTTCCTTTCTCTTTACCTCCCTTCATTTTATATTTTTCCTTTCCTTGAACTCCTTCATCTCTTCTTTTGAAACCTGTTTTCTTTTTCAAAATATAAAGATAAAAAATAAATTTAACTATCTCGTACAAAACAATTTAAATTTAACAACTACGGCTTCAGTTAATAATAATTATAACTTGCAAAAAAAAACGTTCTGAGACATTACCCTATAGTTTTATGACTTCTCTATCTCTAGTTTGAAGACGAACAGATGCTGAGAAATTGAATGATGTTGAATTTTAATATCTACTGAAACTTTTTCTTGAGATAGGACTTGCATTGTTCGGTGTCTGTTTATAGTTAAGTTTGCACTATACTGTTTATAGGTAACTTTAATTATTTCTTATGTTTCTCACAGTTCAATAAACTAAAATTTAACAATAATACTAGCTGTTAATGATTTTATTTATTAAACTTATCTTGTTTTTGTCAGTTTATTATTTTTATTAAATTCTATCTTTGCAGTAGTACTATAATTCATATATATATATATATATATATATATATATATATATATATATATATATATAGCATTATTAAATTACTATAGTAGTATTAAATTAATATTGATTTATTTATTTCATTTGTAACCCTACAACCTGGCAACACTATTAATATAAAAAATGTAATTAAATATCAGATTCTTTTTACGGCCATGTTTTCGAAGGGAACTTAAGATCTAAACTTACTATTAAATGGTGTGCTGGAGCGTTATTGTATTTATTTATTTTTTACCCCGAACCAAAACGAGGGGTGTTATAAGTTTGTCTGTGTATCTGTGCTGTGAGGTCGTGTGTGGCATCGTAGCAGCTAAGCGAGTAAACAGATTTGATCAAAGATTTTTTAATCGAAAGCCTGGTCTGTCGAAATGGTTCCTAGATATGCTTGGTGATAATTAAAGCTGTAGTCTTCAAGATGTTTACCTTTTCAATTTTTTATGTCGCTGTTTTCCCGTTTTTAACGTCACTTAAGAGTCACTTGCGCTATCGAGACGTTTTTAACAATACAGCTCATACGACAAAATTTTACCTTTAAGCCGTTTAGGCTGTAGCATAGAACATACGAAAAACCTAACTGGCTATATCTCTGTCTACATACATATATTCGGGGAACGCTCCTTCTTAATTCGTCGTATAGGTAATATAAAAGATTTTCATAAATACTACTTATATAAAATTTATTGGCGCAAACGATTAAAAACAGGACGTCCAATAGCAATTACTTAATGGAGCTACAACCTATGTTATGTCACAGACCAAACCACGTTCAAAAGTTAGTATTTTTATAGCCTATATATATTTTGGTACATAACGTACTACATTGTAAAAAAGTGATATTACGTGCACAAACATACAGACATACAGACGAACAGACAATATGAAAAAACATTGTTTTGCGTTCTCTTGCTTATATAAAAGTCGTGTTGTGTGCACAACTAAAACATAAACAGGCAAATATTTTAAAAATGCTGAAAATGGATTCACTTCACATCCTGGTATACTCTACAGAATGATTACATGTATAGAATAAAATTTGCATGGTACCTATTACGTGATTGACATAAATTGATATAACTTTTTTATTTCTTAACCGATTTAGATGAAATAAACACTCTCTTGCTTTTATATAGGCCCCCTATGATGTTTTTTTTAAATATTTTCCATGTACAGAAATGGATCAGTGACAATTTTATTATATTATGTATAGATATATAAGATTTTCAGCAATATTCTTTCTATCTCTCTCCAGTTATGTTGACGCTTCGACTGCACTAAGATTTGCAAAAGCATGTTCTGTGAATTTACCGTTTAATGTACGAAATGTACTCCACATTTACACAGTCAGTCACAAGTTGCTTTGAATTCAAAGTATTAAACAACAAACAATAAACCGACTATTTATAAAAATATTGGTATTAAGCTTATATTATAGAGATATAATATAATTAACGTTTCAATGTGACCTGCATCAACCTCAACTTATAGTCATTATCATTAGAAACAGGGAACGAGATCATGTGAAATGAAACATAAATATGAATTTTAAGATTACGATAAGATTATGTGTGTGTGTGTGTGTGTGTGTGTGTTGTCTTGTTAAAATGTAACAGGTAGATATGCGACAAAGAATCACGTTTCAGTAAACAAAGAAATTGTAAACTTACAATATCGCCTAGATTTAGGTTACATTGCGACAGTTCAAAATATTTTTAATATGTCAAAAACAGTAATTAAGGGTCTTTGGATTTAACACGAAGCAGAACGCGCTGAAGACTGACTTTTTAGTCTGCTCAGACTGTTTTTTCTAACACAATATCCATAAATGAGATTTGCATAAAACGATGTAGGTATGTTCTTATTTTGCATATGTACTATTTTAATTTTATATTATATCTCTAGAAGATTCTATAAGTTCAAATTATACTAATGTACCAGAAAGACGAACATGGCGATTTAAATGCTTGACTTTTAAATAATGGTCCAGGTTCAATGGCCGGCACTGACAAATTTGTGTTGATTTTTAGAAACTATTTTATGTTTACAACTGCGGGACATTTATAAGATGATATTTGATTGTAACATGTTGCACTCCCAGGGCCGGCGAGAGCGTCGTCGATATGATGGAGATGATATCGGTGCTCCAGTCCGAGCGCATGGACTCCCAGCGCGCGGAACTGCGTCCGATAAAGAAGTCCCCCAAAACCAAGACAAAGCTGAATGACAACAAAGCTACGTCTCTTCCCGGCCTACGCCCCAGCGCTACGAGCAGCACGAGGCCCGAGGACGACTTCCTCGACATGATTGCCCGCGTGCAGGTAACATAATAGCATTCAAGGAAATGTATATTAATGATAATTATATTTCCATTAATAGTTTTCCCAAAAATATTTATTGATTTTCATGTTTATTTTCGCTCGATTTATTTGGTCAATAATATACCGGAGATGCATTCATAGACATTTTTACAAATGATTATTATATATACAAGTAATACTGTATACATATATTAATTTTTAGCTTTGCTTGTCTATTAATTTTCTATAATAAATATTTTTCAGAATTAATTTCTAATTATTAAATTTCTCTGTGTGTGTGTGTGTGTGTGTGTGTCTTTATTTATAATCTAGCTATTAGTTATGGTTTTGAATTCACAAAATAATCTCTTTATAAAAAGGTGACTTGGTCTAAGAATAACTACAAAATCCTAACATTTGTTATTCAAGTTGAATGACATTCTATGCTATCGTCGAATTAATACTGTTACTACAGACAATTGTTGTACAACACTCACAGTTTTAAGAGTTTTAAAACAAGTTAATTTTATCGATATCTCACGTCACTACAGAAACATAAAAATTAAAGTAAAGTGGCCGCTTTGACCACAGTCTTACGTCTGTGTATAAATAAATAACGCAACATGAATACACATTTATACATAGAATATATACATGTATAGAAATCTAAAAAGTCATTAAACGCGACATTTTAAACCAGTCTTATTACGTAATTCGTCATCGCATGTCAAAGTAGTTCGTATAATTTCACTTTTGGATGACCTGAAATCTAGAAATCGAATTTTCTTCTAGGTCAGCGCAACTAGATTAATTTTTCGATGGTATAATAATTTAGTTTCAGTCAATAAAGTAAACGTTATAATATAAAACGTCTTCTAGGGCACACGACTGGATGACCAGCGCTCGGAGCTGCCGCGTCCGAAGCCCAAAGAAAACGACTTTCCGGTTTCGGACGACGCCTTCCTCAATCAGCTCATGAGGGCGCAGTCCGGGCGCATGGAGGACCAGCGGGCCAGCGTGAGTCTAGTGGACTTGAGTTAATAGTCATCATCCATGAATATTGTAATTGAGTTTTCATGTTGTAATCTTAAAATGTCATAATTCTTTACAGATTCCCCTGAAACCATCCAACATCAAGAAGTAAATTCTTCAACTGTTTTTCGGTAGGTCGATGGCATCCTAAGTTGAAACCTTGATATATTATTTTAAGCTAAATTATTGGTATTTAGAGCAACTACAATGTTTTTTCAGTTGTTATATTTGCAAATTAACAATTATGTATTAAGTTTCATGTTATCATCACAATTTTCTTGTCCCAAAATTTATATAAAATTATATTCTTCAAGATTTTACTTTTATAAAACGTCAAATTTATTATCTTTTCATTATTTCATATAAGTGTATCTTTCGTTTTATTTTATTATTAATATGACCTAAGTCGTCGCTACGCCGAAAACTGATTTACAATGAATGCATTAATTTAGCTGCACGCTATGATGGCCGTCTGGACGTTTGTCCGCTCATGATGTTCCGTATTAATTGATAACGACTGAACGACGAATTTCAGGACCCAAAATAAATTTATTAAATTGATTTCTAAACTATACATATATTAGGGTCCCGCGAACATGATTTTTTTGTTTTATAAGATTTTAATTATTGGTGTAGGTACTTATTTAAGTACAGTACTACTAAAAACAATGATTTATTTGTAAGGGATGGATAAACAATATCACAGACCATCGCACTTGTACATCCTGGTCAGCAGGTTAGAACTACCACATTGAAAATGTACAAATTCTACAAAATCCTGAACAAAATATATTATTCATCTATCAGTGAAATACCCAATTTTAAGAGTTAATGAAGTGTTAAGTAAAGGGATATAGCACAATAACGTCCTGTAAATACTGTAAAAAACATGTATATATAATTTCATTTCATATAAAACACAAATATAAAATGTTATATGTATAAAATAAGTCTGTAACACCTACATTATTCCCGATAATGTCCGTGACGCGAGAAACAGGCGGTCTTTCTGAATTATAAGGGCCACGTCCGATTGTATTGTTTCACGAATTTTACTATTAACCCTTCACTTTTATTTAAACCTTTCTTGGTACTATACAGCAGCGTCTTTCCCGAATATCGTCCTAAACGCAGTTTATATACCCTTCTTTATTACCTACCTCTTCACAAACAATAATCATAGTCAAATCATCTACTTTAAACGTACAAAAATAACAACTACTCGTAAATGAACAATTGTAAGTATCGGTAAACACGGTATTAAATACTGGTTTTAATAATAAGTCTTAATTGTTCTCACTTTTCTAGCTTATTCAAGTATTTACTTATCATAAATAATACTCTTAGTCAAATAAACTACTTTACGTATACGGAAATAAGAATTACTTGACATAACAATTCTAAATATTATTAATACAACGTTATATTTTTGTTTAATAAACATTTTCAATCTGGTACTATTGGCAACAACACTTATAGATTTGTATTTTTTTTTCCAGAATAAAGACATTTCACATCACTATTGCTATATGTCATAACGGCCATCATAGCGTGTCGCTAGTGTAGATACTAGTATACAATATCATCAGTACCTCCATCAAAGTATGGGATGGATTTTATTACGTACCTCTACTAATTGTCTTAGTTATGGTGTTTGAGATATTATTTAAGACTAGATATATTTTTTTGAATATATTTTATTTATTGTAATGTGCTATATTTTTGCTATTTTGATGATTGTTTACATTATACTTGTTAAGTATATTAACGGTTGCGGGCATTGTTTCTGTAATACGTACACTAAGACAATGAAACGGCACTGAGACCATACATCTAGCTGTGTAGGAAAATTATAAAAAACGTACCGTTGGATCACAAATTGTAAATACTAAATACTAATTAACGTGCTATCGTAAACAACTAATATAATAAAAATAAATACTCGGTAATCCAAAGATATATGATAATAATACAATAATGAATTTATATTGACGGCCTATCAGGACAGGGTATGATATTTGACCTGCAATTAAAGACGACTTCTCTTGACTGAATTGTTATTATTAATGATTTATTATTATGTAATATTGATTTATATTCACAAGTACATCCGTAGATAGCTATGAAATGCATTATAATAACTTGTCATTAAATTGATGTATTAATTTTCTTGATGCTAAAATAAATATTATTGCTTCTGACTTTTCTTTTTTATTTGTATTTCCCAGACACAATGCCTATATTTTACTAAAAAGTGTTGCTTACATCTAAGAAACTAACACGCAATTAACTGTTAACAAGTTTTTTTTTTTATTTATAAATATAGAACAAAAAAAATAAACGAATCCCTGAGCGTATCGATTTATTTTTCATTCTATATTTATAAATTTTAATAAGCTTAACCGATACGGGCAGGGATTCAAACCCGCGACTACTGGGAAACCGTCCCCTCGCTCTACCAACTGAGCTATCGTATCCATAGTTGCTAGAGCGACGGGGCGGTTTCCCAGTAGTCGCGGGTATATTTTCTTATATAAAAAATTTCGATAAAACGTACCCTTTGGACATACCCATGTATAAACTATTGGTAAACCTTTAAGGTTTCATCAAACTCCGTCAAGTAGTTTTTGAGTGAGGAATATTTTTAGTTTATTTTTATCTTTTTTTTTTTATTTAATCACAAATCATTTTTAAGAGAGGTAGTCCGATTTCGTATTTTTTTTATTAGAAAGGGTATTATTATTCTGAGGGGTGGACCACTGTTTCAATTTTGAAAAATAGTCTTACCGGAATGGTATGAAAATAAGAGATCTTATATTAACTTCTTCATTGGTTTAACTTTGAAAACACGAAATGTAAAGTGAAGTTAATGACAATATATTCCCGAAAACTGCAACCAAACCCGTTAATCCGTTTCTGAGATGTGTGTACAAACATACCTATATACAGATGTACATACAAACAAACGATCAGACAAAATGAAAAACCATTGTTTTTGATAGCTTATATTAAGTTCCAAGCATTATGAATTTTTCAAATGAATTGAATATTTTCCATTTCGGGACAGCGATCAGTTACTGTTTTATTATATGTATAGATATACATAAATCTCTTAAACGATTTAAATACTTATATCTTTCGATAGAGTGTAGAGTGCAATTAAAGTGGAAAACTAAATGTTATTCAGAGTAACGCTCAAATTTAATGTATAAAAGTTATTTACATGTGCTACATATTTTTTCGCGTTGCGTGCACAACTAAAAGAGAAATAGATAAACAGACAAAAAAATCAAAAATGTTAGAAAAAGATTGTTAATGTTACAAAAAGATTGTGTTAATTATTCGTTCACATCTCATAGTTATATATTTTTTTAATATTTTCAATATACAGAGACTACTCCTCTACAGATTTGTTACATATGTAGAAGAAGATTTGCATGGTACCTATTATGTGCTTGACATAAATTGAAATTTTTTTTTTATTTCCTAGTTTTTAATGAAAAAAAATACTAAATGTTAAGTGAAGACTACTACAATATATTACTGAAAACTGCATCCAAATTACAAACCAATCCAAACAAACATACAGTCATACAGACAAACAGACAAAATGAAAATCCATTGTTTTGGGTTCTCTTGCTTATATAAAGGCCCCCCGTTATGTTTTTTTATATATATTTCATGTACAGAAATCGATCAGTGACAATTTTATTATATTTATAAATT
Organism: Napeogenes inachia; assembly: GCA_959347355.1. Classification (NCBI taxonomy): domain Eukaryota; kingdom Metazoa; phylum Arthropoda; class Insecta; order Lepidoptera; family Nymphalidae; genus Napeogenes; species Napeogenes inachia. The sequence goes on along the minus strand of OY365800.1, from coordinate 1,335,630 downwards.
AGCTTCCAAAGCAATACTCGAAGTCACACAATATTCATTTTGCTAAAGATAATAAATAGGTCACTTCCAGTATTTTACTTCTGCTGCCATCAGCATAATGACCATCAGCTATGACGTCATGGAAGTTTGTTACTATAGCTACATAATACAAAATTAGTTGTTTGACAACCATTATGTCCGCACTTACTGATAGTGATTTTCATTTTAGCTGTCAAAAAAGATACGCAATAGCCCTGCTGGTCTAATCATATTAAAATAAATACTACAATATAAAAAGAACTGTTGATTTAAAGAAAGACGTGTGGCACTCGGAGACTGCCGCGGTAAAGCTATTGCATAGCATTTTTTATCAACGTATGTAATTATAATGATATATTTATTTATACAGCATTTTTTTTATATTAATTCAAGTTGCATTTTAGAACTGTGGTGACCGACAAGATTTTTTTTCTTTTATTGTTAAATGACTCATTTTATATATAACAGGAGAAGTTATAAATTCTCCGTAATAAGGTTAATAATATCAACAGCTAAAAATCTTTTCAACCTTGTACCTCACCAATATGGTTCATTTACTAATTATTGTTAAGTAAGTTAGGGTTTTTTTGTAACATCGTGTTACAAAACATTGTTATAGAAAGTCTTTAAGATGAAAAGACTTGTTGAAAAAACTACCTTTGTACAAGTAAAACATTTATCCTAAACTCACCCTAAATTAGTAACAATAAGTTCATAAAACATATTAACAACATGGCGCTATTTTTAAATGATATATACACAATACTTGGCCGAGCTTCATAGTATGCGGAGTGGGGGGTGTTTGGTTTTTTTCGTTACGAAATTTGTGGATTCGGTCTCCACGCTCAAGGCCTGCGATAGAAGCTATGCAGCTATATACCTATATAGCTTAAAAATATTAAAAAGAATATCTAAAAACGCTGTTGATTTTAGTATTATGCCTCGTATCCGTAATGTAGTCCGTAGGTTTGTGTTCTTTATTTTTCTCTCATTTATGTTTCATCTCATTATGATGATATCCCTAAAACCATATAAATTATGTTTATAATATTGAGATTAAATGAATGAGTTTTAAGGTAAGAAAATATTATTTACCAGTATACGAATAGCTTTTGAAAACCAAATCTGATATACTAATTGTAATAAAAATTAACATGGTATACCTTTCAATCAACAATGTAATAATTTTTTTTTTTTTTTTTTTTTTTTTTAACCTGTATCGTCCCACTGCTGGGCAAAGGTCTCCCCCAAACGTTTCCAGGAATCTCTGTCCCTCGCGGCCTCCCACCATCCGCTGTCAAAGGAAACTAGGTCGTCCCGCCAGCGTTTCCGTGGCCTGCCGCGGTGTCGCGCTCCTTCCGGAACCCACTGGGTGGTGATGTGGGCCCAGCGCTCGGGGTTCATCCGTGATACATGTCCCGCCCACTCCCATTTGAGCCGGGCGGTCTTGGTGCCGACATCTGTGATGCCGGTGCGTGAACGCAGCTCGGTGTTACGCACTCGGTCGACTCGCTTGAGTCCGAGGATGCTGCGTTCCATCGCCCTCTGGCAAATTTTTAACTTGGACTTCTGTAGCTCTGTCAGTGACCATGTCTGTGCACCGTAGGTTAGGACAGGCAGGATACACATGTCGAAAAGTTTCCGTTTGAGTGACAGAGGAAGGCTGCCCTTCATGTGCGCTTTCATAGACCAGTAGCTCTTCCAGGCGTTGTCGATCCGACGACCAATCTCGGTGTCTTGCCTGTTTTCGAAGCTCGCTATCTGACCTAAATAGATGTAATTGTCGACATATTGTATGACCTGCCCATCTACCTCGACCCTGCGTTTCGTGCTATTTGACATGATTTTGGTTTTAGCCCAGTTCATTTGAAGTCCAACCTCATGACCTACTGCGCTCAATTCCCTTAGCATCTCCTGGATTTCTTCTGCTGTGGTGGCGAAAAGGACAATATCGTCTGCAAAACGCAAATTGTTCAGGCGTTTGCCACCGACGTCGCTGCCCTTTGTCGTCCACTTATTTGAAAGCTTTTTAAACATTTCTTGGAGCACTGCTGTAAACAGGATTGGGGAGAGGGGATCACCCTGCTTGACTCCTTTCTCTATTCTGAATGTTTCGCCAGTGGTGTTTAATTTGATATTGGCTGAACTATTAAGGTAGATTAATTTTAATAAATTTATGTAAGTTGGTTCTATATGTTGGTTTTTTAGAGCTTGAAATATTGCTGGGTGTTTCACTGTATCGAAAGCTTTTTGGTAATCAACAAATGCTAAATAAAGAGGTGTATGGTATTCTGTTGATTTTTCAATGAGTTGATTAAGGGTATGAAGATGATCTGAAGTGGAGAAACCGGGACGAAAACCAGCCTGTTCGGGAGGTTGGTGTTGGTCAAGTAAACCTGCAATGCGATTTTGTATGCATTTGATAAATGCTTTATAAATATGTGAGACTAAACAAATGGGCCTGTAATTGCCAATATTGGACTTGCAACCTTTTTTAAATAGAAGCGTGATATCTGAGTGACACATCTGTTTCGGAATCTGGCCGGAACTTAAAATCAAGTTGAATAAATTAGTGATGTGGGGTAGCAACGCGGGTAATCCTATTTTGAGTGCTTCTGTTGTGATGCCATCACTTCCTGGACTCCTATCGTACTTCATGGTTTTGATGGCATAATGCACCTCCTTCTCAGTGAAGTATGGGATGGAATCGGGACGGGAGTACTTCACGTCTTCACTATGGCCGGAAGCATCTGAATATAATGCTCTGTAGAAGTTTGTGCAGATGGTCATTATTTTATCTTGGCTGTTTTGTTTTTGGCCATTTTTGTCTTGCAAGCAATTTATCCAATACTTTGATCTGGTAAAGCCTTGTTGTGCGGTTCTGAGTGATGTGTGGTTTTCTATAGCAGCTTTCATCGATTCTACTTGAAATGTTCTTATGTCTGTTCTGATGCTACGTTTAACTTTTCTATCAGCGGTTCTGTATGCTTCTGTGCACATTTGTTTACTTTCCCTTTCGGCAATTAAAGTCTTCGTATTTTGTGAGAGTTTGGCCTTGCTTTTACTTTCACTTTTGATGGTCTTACAACTAACATCGATTGCTTTTTTCAATATATTGTACTGTTTTTCTACTTCTTCTGTTTCATCGATTTTAAGTATTTTAAATTGATTTTCTAATAATAAGTTATCTAAGTTTTTGTAAAGTGTGAGATGAGAATGCCTTTTAGGTT